>CM060928.1:195343421-196707171 GCA_030765085.1 Allium cepa
ATAGCTCCTGAGACAGATATGAGCACATGGACCGATGCACAAAAAACTACTGCTTCTAATAATGCTAAAGCTATGAATGTACTATTTTGTTCTCTCAATAAAAATGAATTTTCACGTGTTATGTTATGCATCACTGCATATGACATTTGGCGTACCTTGCAAGTAACACATGAAGGTACAAGAAAGATCAAACAAACTAAGATCAATTTTAGAAAACCAATTTTCATCGTTTAAAATGAAGAAAAATTAGTCTGTTGTTGATATGTACTTTAGATTTCAAACTATTCAACACGATCTTATGGCTCTAAGAGTAAAATTTTCTGATTTTGATTTAGTATCTCGTATCCTTAAATCCTTAACAGTGTGTCGGAAAAAAAGGATTAGCTATTGAAGAAGCTAACAATCTTTTTGAACTCAAAGTTGAAGAGTTGATCGAAAATTTAATGTCGTATGAAACTAATTTGCAGGCTAGAAAGGAATAAAATCATGAAAAGAAAATACAGCATTCCAAGCAAGCAATGAGAATTCGGATTTGGATGAAGAAGAGATCATGTTCATCGCCAAGAATTACAACAAATTCAAGAAATTCAGAAAAATGATGAAATTTCAAAAAGACGAAAAATCCAACACAACAAATAAAACTTCGATAAAATGCTATGAATGTATTAAAGTTGGATATATGAAAAAGGATTGCCCGAAACTCAATAATGAGAATAAGAAGAATAAGTTCGAAAAGTTCAAGAAAAAGAGAAAGGCGTTTCAAGCCACATTGGATGACTCCGACTTCGACTCTTCCTCTTCATCAGATAGTGATAGCGATGGAGAACAAGCTAACATATGCTTCATGGCGAAAACTGATGAGGTACCCAAAAGAAAAGGCAAGGAGAAATGGATACTCGATAGTGACTGCTCCAAACACATGGCTGGAAATGCGAATATGTTATCAAATATATCATATATTGATGGTGGCACGGTAACTTTTGGAGATAACTCAAAAGGATATGTCATCGGCATCGGGGAGTCATTAACATCGGTATTTCTAACTCTTCTATTATTTCTAATGTTTTACTCGTATAAAATTTAAAACGTAATCTCCTAAGTATTAGTCAATTAGACGATAAAGGTTTTCAAATAAATTTTGAAAAAGATAGGTGCAACTATTCGATAATAATAAAAATCTATTTTTTGAAGGATTTAGAAATAGGAATATATATTTTTTAAATATGAATATTAAACAAAACTCTAACTTATGTTTAACAGTAAAACATGATGATCCATGGCTATGGCATAGGTGGTTTTGTCGTATTAATTTTAAATACATTAATAAGTTAGCAAGATATGAATTGGTTAGAGGACTACCAAGAATAAACCATAAATTCAGTAATTTGTGTGATGCATAAAGTTCTTTTAAATCTAAAAATAATATTTCTACAAAACAACCGTTAGAATTATTACATTTAGATTTATTTGGTCCAACCCAGGTACGATCAACAAAGCACAACAAATACGTTTTCGTAATAGTTGATGATTTCTCAAGATATGCCTGGCCATTATTTTTGAAACACAAAAGTGATACATTTGAAATGTTCAAAATATTTGCTAAAAGAATTGAAAACATAATAGATTTAAAAGTTAAAAATAATCATAGTGATTACGGATGAGAATTCGAAAATGAACTTTTTACAAATTTTTGTAATAAAAAGGGAATAAGTCATAACTTCTCATTTCTACGTACACCACAAAAAATGGTGTAGCAGAAAGGAAAAACCGAACATTGCAAGAATGTGCACAGGCGTTAGTAAATAGTAGTAGTTTACCTAATTATTTTTGGGCTGAATCTGTTGCTACGGATTGCTATGTTATGAATCGGGTAACATTACGTCCTATGACCAAAAATACATGTTATGAAATGTTTTACGCTAAGAAACCAAAAGTATCTTATTTTAATATTTTCGGTTCAAAATGTTTTATTTTAAACACAAAATACAATCTTGAAAAGTTTGATCCAAAAGCCGATGAACCTTTTTTGGTTATTCGGATCGTAGTATAGCATATCGGAATTTTAACAAAAGAACAAACTCGATTGAGGAAAGTTTACATGTTTCTTTTGACGAAAATTTTGTTAACACTAGTACTGATGATGAAGAAATTATCTCTAGCACTAACAATCAATCTAATATTAATGATAATGTACTCACTAATAATGAAAACAATGTTATAGTTTCACCCCCTAGAATTTTAAAGAATCATCCTACAGATAATATAATTGGTGATGTAAATACTAGAGTAACTAAAAATCAACTTAACCAAATAAGTCATGAAGCATTTGTTTCTAACTTCGAACCTAATAATTATAAAGAAGCATCTAAAGACTATTTTTGGATTTTAGCAATGCAAGAGGAACTAAATCAATTTGAACAAAATAACGTATGAGAAATTATTCCAAGGCCAGATAATCAATCGGTAATTGGCACAAAATGGGTATTTAAAAACAAAGCAGATGAAACCCAAAATAGTGTTTGTAATAAAGCTCGATTAGTAGCTCAAAGATATAATCAAGAAGAAGGAATCGATTATGATGAGACTTTTGCATTTGTAGCTCGTTTAGAAGTTGTACGAACTTTACTCGTTTTTGCATGTCACCATAATTTCACATTATAACAAATGGACGTCAAAAGTGCTTTTCTGAACGGTTTCATCAAAGAAAATCTATATGTAGAATAACCCCCCCTTTTTGTTGAAAAATACCCTGATCATGTTTCTAAATTAAATAAAGCGTTATATGGTTTAAAACAAACTCATCGAGCAAGGTACGATAGACTTAAAAGTCATTTAATAACATCTGGTTCTCAAATTGGAAAAATAGATACTACTTTGTTTATTAAAAAGGAATATAATGATATTTTAATCGTTCAAATTTATGTTGATGATAAAAAATTTGGTTCGACTAATGAAAACTTATGTATTGATTTCTCAAATATTATGAAAAACGAGTTTGAAACGTCTCATATGGGTGAATTAAATTTCTTTTTATGTCTTCAAGTAAAACAATTAGAAAATGGTATTTTCATATATTAAGAAAAATATTGCAAAGATTTAATAAAACGTTTTGTTATGGATAAAACTTCTACTAAACCCACCCCTATGAGCACTAGTATTCATTTAGACAAAGACAAAAACGGTAAAGATTTCAACGACAAATTATATCGTAGTATGATAGGATCATTATTATACTTAACTGCGAGTCGACCGGATATCATGATGAGTGTTTGCTTATGTGTATGTTTTCAAGCACAGCCAAAAGAGTCACGTCATCGTGTCGGTAAGAAAATTTTGTGATATTTATCCAACAGTAAAGATTATGGCTTTTTCTATCCAAAAGGAACATCCTTTGAACTCGTATCATATAGTGACGCGGACTTCGGGGGATGAATACGGATCGGAAAAGCACTAGTGGCACCTGTCATTTCATCAGACACTCACTTATTTCATGGTGTAGTAAAAAGAAAAATTGCATTTCATTGTCCACATGTGAAGATGAGTATATCTCTGCCGCATTAGCATGTGCACAAGTTATTCACATGCAACAAACTTTAAGAGATTTTGGTAAAATTACTGAAAAATCTTCGATTTATTGCGATAACACTAGCGCTATTAATTTATCTAAGAATCTGGTTAATCACTCTAAACTAAATACATAGATATATGACATCATTTCCTTAGAGATAATGTTGAAAAAGGTATTATTTGTCTAGAATATGTAAATACCAAAAACCAAATTGCTGACATATTCACTAAACCTCTTAATAAACAGATGTTTGTAAAGTTAAGACGAGATTTAGAGATTTGTTCGTATAGTGAATTAAGTAATTAATCCACTCAAATTTGGTTCATTTAAATTTTGAAATATTTTTTTCAAACCAATCATATTTTTAGTAAACATATATTAACCTTACATGAATATAGAATATTTTTCCATGGTCATATTTTAGTCTATAATTTTGGACATTATTGATATTGTTTTTAGAACTATATTTCAAATTTTTCAGAAATATAGGAACCTAAATATATACTTCTTTACCTATATATAGACCATGAATGTCCATTGCAATACATCGTACAAAAAGAAATATAAATATTTATTACATAAAAGAAAGATGTCAAACTCCCCCCGATCAGTAACTGATTTCAAAACACCAACATCGAGCGACGATTCACTTATCTTGCCTAACTCTCCAAAATTTCACACCGGATACTCTCTCAATAACAAGCGATCTCGTAGAGACTTCTATCTCGACTCTTGCCTACTTATAAAAAACTAGACGATATATATCATAATCAACACGAACTAATGGGAGTTAATCGTGAAATGTACTACGAACAACGGCGTCAAGGAAGACATTTAAATTTCCCAAAGAAATGCATTCTCGCTATTTGTGGACATTCTCCAACAGAAAAATGTCTTCACAAACGATCACCTGATTTGAAAGAAACACCGAAGAAAGAAGGAAAATTAACGCCTCGACGATTATGGGAAGAAGGCCCATCACATTCGTCTCCAAAATAACCAAATTGGTCTCCTCTCAAGCCGAAGTTTGAACCGTCTCTTAGGAAGAACAAGACCATCATAGAGGAGATTGATATTGAAAATTAATGGTTGATTATCTACGTATTTAAATATTTTTGTATTTTCATTTCATATTATTGTTTGTGTTTATTTATATTATTTCAAATAATGTATATTTGTTTTTATAAAATATTAAAAATTGAAAAAATTATGCAAAACCATTCATTTAGAACACAAAATATCTATTTGGAGCAACCCAGACGTCTGGGGCATTCTTTCAGACGTCTGGACTAGCAATTGATTTTTTTCATTTTCAAGGCCCAGACGTCTGAACCACTTCCCTATATCTGTCTTTGCTCTCGGGTTACTTTCCCACTTAACGCAAACACCTGAGATATGGGTCCAGACGATTGCAGATGTCTGAACCCCAATCCAGATGTCTGGACGAACAAAATTTTCACTTTTAAATCCTAGAACCACTATTCTATTTACAAAATCACTTTCAAATTTTCAAAATCGTATAACTATTTTTCAAATTTTCTTCGATTACCTGAATCCTAATGGCACCTAATGTCAAGCAAACGATATCCAAACGTCGTAAGCATGGAGAAGGGTCTTCTTCTCGTCCTCAACTTGTGGTTGATAGCCAAATTGAAGAATGGCTACTTCGGAGCCTCAATTCTACAAAGCGGTTTAAAGATTTAAAGCTGAAAAAGATGCATTTATGCCCTTTCTATAATTTAGTTAAATTCTCTGCTTATGATATGGACGAATTATGTGATGAAGGTGAAATAACAAGTCTTATTTCTTATAATTCAAATGATATAGCTATAGATCAGTTGGGAATCTACCTATTTTACGCCAACCAAGGTAGTATTGCTGTTTGGAGTGCTGAAAGTGAAGACGATTAGCTACGGATGAGCGTTTATGGCTAAACGATTAAACTAACTCCCGGCATGATAGGTCGATTCTTAACTTGTTCCTACTCTGGTGAAAATCTTTCCGACTTACCGGATAAACAATATCAACCTCGTGATATTATTACTCATCAACTTTGGAAAGATAGAATGCCCTAGTTTTCTATGAAATATCTTCATCAACACCGTTATCCCAAGACTTGGTAGCCACGAGCAAATCACCGAACTTGAACACAAAGCTATGTATGCTCTTTTTAGCAGGACTCATATAAATTAGGCACAATTTATCTTTGATGAAATAAAGAATTTTTGGAATCGATCCCATCCAACAATTATATATCCTGCTTATATAATGCGAATCCTGAAGGCTCTATCCATTCCTTCACACCTCTCGACTTTTAAGGATTTGTTGATTAAGGATAGTGACACGAAATTTTTCAAGTTAATGCACTTACCGGACGAGCCATCGTCCTACATGACCTATTTGGAATGGAGAGCGGCGCAAGAAGGTGGCCAACCTATTCATCAAGAGCAACAGCAGCAACAACAACAACAACAACCGGCACCCCCTTCTCCTCCCATTGAATATCATTCCGATTCCGAGATTGTTGAAGCACGAGTTCAACTTCATCCTAATGAAACAATTTGTGACTTATCACTTCGTAACCAAAACGTGCTATCTCGTGATCAACAAATTTTGGTAAAGAAGGTTGATAGACTTTCCACACGTATGAAAAAAGTTAAAGAAACATTTTTGAATGTGGTTTCAAGTCTAGGGAAATTTTAAAGAAAGTTCACGGACGATCTTCTTCGTCATCTTCCTCGTTTCTTTCTCCTCCACCTCCACCATCTCCATCACAACATGCAGGGTAAATGCTTAGAGAACAAAGACAAGGAGGAGAGGAATATCCACCTTACAACTTATTATTACTGTTCCTTCATGTTTATATGACACTTATTCCAAGTTCTATGTTTATTCATTTAACTTGGTTTGTAAATATTCCTATGCCATTGACTTTCTTATGTTTAAACACTACCATCATATTAATATTCATATAATTCTGATGACTCTTCATATGGTTTATATATATGCCTGTGACTATCTCATGTTTATAACATTGTTTTAATATTTGAGTACTTAAATATATCATCTCTCCATGTATTATGTTCTCTTATTGGTGATTATATTTCTATCACATATGTCATTTATCATATAGTTTATGATCTATTGTTCTTTTTGATAATGCTAAAGGGGGAGAATGTAATATATATGTTCATATATATAAGGGGAGATTATATATTCAGGGGGAGATCGAAGGTAGAACATTAAAGTTTTTTGAATCAAGTTCACACAGATAATATATTTATTGATTCATTAAAATTGTATAGTTGTCATCATCAAAAAGGGGAAGAATGTTAGAACCTCCATTATACGATTTCGATGACAACAACTATACAATAATATATATACATATACATACATATATATATATATATATATATATATATATGTATCGTATATTATGCAGAGATGATCCATTCCAAAGCAAGAAGATGGAGGATAGTCGAAGACAATAAAAGGCTCTGGATTTAGAATATTAGTGTGTAAGCAATTAAACGATTCATCGTTAAAATTAACACACAAAAACAAATTCATCGTGCAATTTACATAGAGCCAGACGTATGAATACAGAGGCTCAGACATCTGACCTCTGTTATATATTATAGTTCAAAACGAAGGTCAGACGCCTGACCTTTGGTTCCAGACGTCTGAACCTGGGCTCGGCTATAAACAAAGAGGCACAACTACTTTGTAAGAAAGGACACGACCACTACTCTTCGTCAAATATCTTCATCTCTGAACAGAAGCAACTCCAGATCGAAAAGGAATGGAAGCAATACTAGAAGCAACCATCTACAACTATATATACGAAGATCAAGAAAGAGATTAACACTTACTTACTTACTAACTTACTTACTTCAATTGATTTATTTGCTTTATCATCTCTATCTCTATTCATATACTTTCTTGCATTCAATTATGCAATCTAAATTGTATATACTTCCATATTCTCATAGACAATCTCATATACAATCATCAAGGAGATATAGGAAGACTTTTACTATATAGTCAACATTCGTGTTGTTTAGAACACATTCTTGACATAGAAACACTATTGTATTGAAGCCTATTCCTCTGGGTGAAGCGAGAATTGTTGGTTAGTGAAATACCCAAGGGGAGCTTCGGGATTGGACTAGGACGAGAGGTCCAAACTGGTATAAAAACTCTGGTGTGATTATTCTTATTTACTTACTTTACTATATTGTTTTATTTCATATTATTGGTTAGATACTTGTTATATAACACTATATACGATCCACCCTATAGAACTTTCAATTTACATATATTTACATATTCACTATTTAATATAACATATACTTTGTCATCATATACATATATATTTTATTCCTTTAGATATACACATGTTTACACACGCACACACACACACACATATATCCCATAAGCACTACTTTAATAAACATTTTCCCTTATATATAATCATAAGTTTGAAATTTTACATAATAAGGTTTATACATTCATGAACTTATATTTATTTGTATATACATTATTTTAATAACCATATATGTATGTATATCTATCCTTATATATATATATATCTTTATATATATATTTATATATTTTTCCATCAAAATGGATCTTGTATACATTTGTATATAGATATTTAATCACGAGTTTGAAATGATGAAATATATATATATATATATATATATATCAATTTCTTCCTTATTCTGAAATTTACATTTTTAATATTTAATATGGTTTAAATCAAATTTATAGATTCAGATATTCGAATATCAGAAAATTCATCTATTCGACTTAAAAAATTAATATTCCAGTAATTAAAATTAATTAATTACCCAATATCAGATGGCTAAAAATCCAGGTCGTTACATCCTCTAGAAGTGTGTCGAGTTTCGAAAAGGTAGTCCCTTCACATAGTCATTTGTATGGAAATCCATTCTCCAGTAAGAACTTGCGGTTTTTTTTGTCCGGCGTAATGAAAAACCCTGAAATGCTATATGGGTAACCATTTCAGCTAAGGTTAATAAGTATTTGCACTTAGACACTATTATAATACCAAATGTTTTGATATAAAAATGTTTTAGTTATCATAAGGCAAAAAAACGTCCATGTTTATTGGTGGACATGGTCTTATAGGATACTCTTTCTTTTCAAAGGATTTTATTCCCAAGGATGATATTTACACTGTCACTTATTATTGAGTTTTTCTCACACTGGTTTATCAAGCCCGGTCTGGGTATTTTCAATACTCGGGTAAGATCCAAGTAGTTTCAGGTTTCATTGAAGACGGTGGGAGTTTCCAGAGGAGAGCTGGAGGCATTCATCTAGATATGGACGTATTCTATTGTTCGATGTTGTTTGTTTGATGTTTGTCAACAATTTGTAAGGACAGATGTTTATAACTATCCAAGCTGAATTTAGGTTAGAATCTGATATTTGTATTTTAAAAGTTTTCCACTATAAAGATATTATTCAACATTATATATTATTCTATTCCTGTAAGATTATGTTCTGACTATTTTTCTTTATTACCCTAGATAATCCATCCTTCCATGCAATTTGGGTCAGACATATATGGTTTATTGTCGGCTCAAAGGGTACGGAATTGTGGGTCGTCATATTTGGTACCAGAGTTGAAGGTTAAGCGAGAACCTTGACTTTGGTAGGGTAAAGACTCATTAGAGATAGGTTTAGTAATCCTAGGATGAGTAACTCATCAGAGATAGGGTTAGTAACACCCTAGAATGAGTTAGGAGTATTATATATGAGCGCGATTTATTAGTGTTATAAATAAAATGATTTTGATTTGAAAATTGGTAAATGAAATAATTTTACTTAGGACTATATTGTGAATGTAAAGAATATATTTTTGAAAAGTTATAAATATAGAAATAAATGGTTATCAATAAAACTAATATTTTAACTTAAAAATTTATTTGGACTATAAATAAGCAACTTGAATTAATTAAAAACAAGTTAACGAAAGAAATCTAAGTATAAACATCTTGTGATTAGAATTTCACAATTTGACTATAAAGATGTTCTATAAAGAGAATCAATAAGTCAGGAAATTGTTGGGATTTGATACTTAGAACTCTAATCATATACCCTAGATATTTAGTATTAAGAAATAATAGTGATTTAGCGATTATCATAATTGATTGACTTAAGAGTTAAGTATAAATATCTTGTAAATTAAGTTTAACAATTTGACTATAAGATATTGGATAATGATAGGGTAGTTTTAGTTAGATAAAGTTCTTAAATCTAGTAGATAATTTGGATTTGAATTTTAGATAAAGGTATAGTCTTAGTAAAGTTCTTATCAATGTATTAAAAATAGTAAGCTTAAATTTCATGAGTAATTAAAGACCATAGGTAAATAAAACAAAAAAATAAGTTTTATTACTTATAAGTAAGATAATGGTATATAACAAAGAGTTTCAAAATTTGTTAAGCACCCTAATTTAGGTAAAACTAATTCGAAGTTTGAAATTTTGGTTAGGATATAAATATGATAGTAAATAAGAAACTATTAGTGAACCAAAATAATTTATAAGAATAAGCCAAAATAGGGTTAGTAATGGAATAAGTAAATATAAAACTTAAGTTTTAAAGTAGTCGCATAAACCAAAGTTGGGTTTCATTGAACTTGAGTAAAGTTTTTACGAAATAATTTATAAATAATATTAGTATTGAAGGAAATATGCTAAGTGGAATTGAATATGAATAGAAAGAATTTTGGTAGTTTAGAAAGACTAATAGGAATAAATACGTAAGTTGTGCATGGATCATTTCATCACATGAATTTGATGTAAGATTTGAGTACAGAACTTTCAGCTGTTTACACCAATCTAAGAAAGGATTTATCACTCGATTCTTGACGGCAAACATTAATGAGGGTTTGTGATTATGCACTCAAGTTCTCTATCATAGTTGACAGTTACGTAAGGAAAGCAAGGGTTTGTGATCAGAAAGTCTGATCATAGTCCGCATTAGAAAATCGGGGATCAATACTGCTCGGAAGTAAAGTTGTGGATTCAAATAATAGGTTGAATCAAATATCACATGTAGTATGATATTGTGGGTCTATCCACATGATTATTAGACAGTTATCTTAAATGCATAGTAGGCACTAAGATATGGGGGTTAGACTTATGTTTTAATATATTTTTATATATAGATCTCAGGTTTAGTACATGCTCAGGTCAGGGGATAGGTTATGTGGATGTATTCATTTATCTTGATATAGAATCAGCGTAGTTGTTTTGTATGTATAATCTTGTTTGGTTGTTGTATATATTATCTTAAGTGTGCAGTATGCACTAGGATGAGTAGGATAGAAGTCTAACTTGATGTATGTATGTAAAACCTTAAGTACATGATAAGTACACATGTTGGAATAGGGAATCTTTGTTCCATGTGTGTATGTCTGTTTTTAATTGTTCAGCGTTGTTATGGTATCAACCTTATTTTTATATATGCATTTATTTTCTATCACCAGTATAAATAATTCAAAATATTTGAGGATACTAGTATGAGATAGGTTCCTTTATCTAACTTTCATTTCAAGAACGAAATGCTTTTAAATAGGGAAGAATGTAACGATCCATAATTTCGCTACTTCGAGAATAAGAGATTTTGTTTATTTTAAATTTTAAAAGGTTTAAAACATAAATAAATAAGTTATATATAATAAATAATAATAGAGAAATTATTTATTCTTGTAGTTAATAATTAAAAGTTATAAAATTTGGATTTTTCGCAAATAAAAAAAAGTTAAATTTTGTTAAAAATAAATAAATGCTTAAACAAATATGTTTAAATATTTATTTGAAAAGTTAAATATTATTAAAATCACTTAATAAAGATAACAAAAGTATAATAAAGGGTTTAAAAATATGTTTATAATTGTTTTACAAAAATGTTCAAATTTTGTCGTATTTTGTCAGTTTTACATGCATTGTGAAATTGAAGATTATGATATTATTCAAATATGATTTTGAAATATAAAATATTTAAAGTCATATGATTCAAACAATATTAGATATGAACTGGAAAGAGAAGTATACACAAAAATAGTAACATTTCCTATATTGATAAAAGTGATAAAATGCTGATTTCATAAAAGTATGTTTCAATGGTTGAATTAATTATTTTAATTAATTTATAAATGTTTGTATTTTTAAATAACAATAAGTAAATTTATTTTTAATTTTGCTTTACATAAATAAATAGTTTAACTAAAAGGTCAAAATATGACCGTAAAATAGTTTTTCGAAAATTAAATTTTTTTCGATTAAAAGTTGTCGCAAAGTTATTGCACCTTTATTTTCTTATATATGAATATATATTCAAATAGCATAAGTATTAATTAAGTCACTAATCAAGTTTACTTTTACTAAACATACTTATAAAGTTTTAGAAACAATTAACAAAAAGTAAACATAAAAGGACAAAACATGTCAAATCAAAGCAAACATAATTATTACTTTACTTTACTTACTTCTTAAGTGAAAATGACATAACGTTATGATTTACAATGTGATGTTAAATGTTGAAAAAATAAGGTTGCTTAAAAAGTAAGTAAATAGTATTTTGGCCTTTTATATAATATTATTTTAATCCAAAACTTTTTCTATAAATAGCAAGGCATACCGCTTTCATTCTCACATAAACCATTCTCTTCTTCTTTCTTTAAGCTATTTTAATGGATTCTCCCTTTATGAGAGGTAGAAGGGTTAAAAATAGTGAAGTACTTAAGTACTAATCCATTTATTACTCTCTAACCACTTTTTAAACAACTTCTTAATCACTTCTTCCTCTTC
Source organism: Allium cepa (assembly GCA_030765085.1). Classification (NCBI taxonomy): domain Eukaryota; kingdom Viridiplantae; phylum Streptophyta; class Magnoliopsida; order Asparagales; family Amaryllidaceae; genus Allium; species Allium cepa. The sequence goes on from CM060928.1 coordinate 195,355,839, forward strand.
TCTTCTATAAAATAGCCTAAGGCCGTGAGTTAGGATTGATAAGGAGGAGGCCGTGAGCAATATGAAAGGGGGAGGCTATGACCAAGAGCAAAAAGGGATGTGGGGTTGTGGCCGAGCACTTGAAAAGATGGAGGGGTGTTTAGGTGATGTTTTGGTGAAGTTAAGACGATGTAGTGAAGTGTTGTTGCATATGAATGTTGGTAGGAAGAATATGTTAAGTTAAAGGTGAGAAATTCTTATCGCTTTTAAAAGATCTTAATTTGATTTTGTTAATCATCTTATGACATATGCAAGTATACACCCCTTCAAAATATTATTATGGATGTTTGTTTATATTTGTGTTATGTTTAAATATTAGCAAGTGTTTATGGTACTGATTTTGTGATGAGATTGGTTGATTTGAATGTGATAGTGGTAATTATAAATAGTTATTATGTTTATTTCACCCAAGAAATCACCTTTGTTAAATAAGACCCAAATTTAGATAAATTGAATGTTTGGATATGTTGATTGAATAGATGAATAGTTGATAATTCACACTATTATGTTTATATCATCATCATAGTTAAATTTGTTATGTTACTTGGTTGAAATAATCGATTATTCCCTTTGTTATGAAAGACCCATTTTCATATGAGATATATTAAAATAAATAAGTCGGTTTTTCAAAAATTAAAACTAAAAGTAAAATCGAAATTGAAATTTAATTTGAAATGAATAGTAAAATTGAAATTGATTTTGAAATTGAAATTAAAATTAATTTTGAAATTGAAATTGAAAATTAAGTTTAAATTAAAGTTAGATTCCAAGTCAAAATTGAAATAGAATTTGAAATTAAAGTTTAATTTGAAGTTAGAATTGAAATTAAAAAGAAATTGGATTTTGAAATTTAATAATAAAATAATATGAATATAATAATATTATAATAATGAAATTGTGAAAATACACTTTATATAGTTCATATAAGGCAAATATTGATTTAAAATGATTTGTAATAATCTTATAAGTAATAAAGTTCAATTTTAACGAATTATTTCAAGTACTGAAAAAAAAAGATAAAACTAGACGCGTTCGCGCAAAGGTGGTTCGCGATTTCGCACCGAAAAGTTCAAACGAGTGTACAGAGTGGAATATAGCTCGGAATTCTTTGATATAAGAAAATTCCAGACTATTATATCCATATCTTCTAGAAGGAAGAAAGAAAATCAAGATTTCATTAAATAGATTTTTAAGTATATTAAAAAAAATTCTAAAAAAAAATCTCGCTTTTGTAGTAGAATGACCGAAATTTTGAAAATCGATATTTTTAAGGTTATAAAAATATAAAATAAATTTGATAAATCTATTTAAATATTTTAAAAGAGGTTTGAGTTGGAAATTATGAATTTTTTATATTAAAAGGATATTTAAATCAAATAAGCTTATAAAGCATTTTCCGCAGCACTTTTCTGTTATCATTTCCATGACTTTTTAAAAGAAGGTTTAAAATTAATGATTTTTTCTAGGATCAATTATGAATGTTTTTAAAAGAATAATTAAGCATTTAAAAGATAATCTGGAATCTTTATAATCAATTCCAACGTAAAAGCTAATAACTGAGTATGCAGAAACGACTATTACATTTGTCCCACCTATGAGATCAGGGAAGATAAAACAAGGTATATAACTAAGGTTAGGAATGGAGTAACCAGTGCCCTGAACTTATCTGGTCTATATTTTCTCTTCTTAGGCGAGGGTGGAACAGATCGAAAGAAAAGGCCAAATGCTCTAAAAAGATTATATTAAGTTTGTTCGAAATAAAAGAGAATTACTATTTTTCAGAAGTTAAGCAACTTAAGTATAAGAGGATTAATCTCCAAAATGAATAAACTACAACCTGGATTGACATAGGGTTTATAGTAAACGATGTCATAAATACCATCATCTTTGACCCATTTAAAAGTTAAGAAATTCCGGATCGATGATAGCTAATAAAATAGGAAATGTTTTCCCAAGTATTAAGTGAATTAACTGAAAATTACTCTAAGCCTTTAAGAAAAGGATTTGTAATTAACCAAAAGAATTAAAAAGAAAAGAGGCTTAATAAATCATATATCCTCATATTCACTTTTTATCGATAATTGGATTTCAAAGGAATTGGAGTCGGATTTGGTTGATTCCTATTCGAAATACACTACGAACAAATTTATCTGTTCGAAAAATAAAGACTGATAGAGAGAATGAAGAATGAAGATCAGGGATTTTCGGAATAAAAGGACTTCTTGTTGAGAATTTTGATTAGCTTCCAAATAATAAGTAGCAGTGATCCTTTCGTTTTTTGAAATTCTGTCGGTTGCAAGGACTTGTCGCTACTAATCCTACAGGATGTGGTAGAAGAGTACCTTCGGTCTGTCATGTTTCTGGTCAACTTGTATGGATGAGTATCTGACATTTCATTTCTAAAATTACGTACATTGGTTTTTACAAACGTACATCATGTGGTGGCAGAGAAGGCAACTTCTCCTAGCTTAACACCCTCCTTGAGACGTACGAGCTCAAGGGTTGTATTTTTGTGGAAGACAATTAGTAGTCAACGGAAATGGCAATGTGACATTCAAAGATGACAATGATGTGGTATATGATATGTGAAAAGTGATCGATATTTCTTTTGGCCTCACTCCTCAAAAAATGATGATAGAAGCAGCAAGGCTAAGTGGGTCGCTCTCATTAGAAGATGTCATCACTCTTCTAGATATATCTTTACACTCTATGAAGTCGTATATTTGACTATTGTTGATGTATGCTTGTGGCCACCGATCTAGGTCGGTAACGGTCGGAGTGATGACATATTCGGTACTATCTAGGAAGGGGTAGACCGGTCTTATGTTGGTTTACGCGCCGAGTATCTAGACCCTAGGTACATCCCTCTAGAGGTGTACCGAGTTTCAGAAAGGTAATCCCTTCACGTGGTCATTTGTATGGGAATCGGTTCTCCAATAAGAATATGCGATTTTCCTAGTCTGGCGTAATGAATAGCCCCAAAATGCTATATGGGTAACCATTTCGGCTAAAATTAATAAGTATTTATACTTAGACGCTATTATAATATCAAATGTTTTGATATAAAAATGTTTTAGTTATCATAAGTTAAATATCCGTCCGTATTTATTTGTGGATGTAGTCTTATGAGATACTCTTTCCTTTCAAAGAATTTTATTCCCAAGACTAGTATATGCACTGTCATTTATTACTGAGTTTTTCTCACGCTGCTTTATCAAGCCTGATCCTGGTATTTTCAATACTCGGGTCAGATCCAAATAGTTTAAGGTTCCATTGAAGACGGTTGTAGGTTCCACTGATTTGTTTTGTTGTAATTTTGGCTTTTATTTTTGTAACCGGCTACATGATTGATTAACAAATCTGAATCCACTGATATCTTGTGATCAATTCTTTATTCATGTGCAAGAAAAGTTGAACGAACATATTTAATTAATGACAATGTTTCTTTGGGTGACATAACTGTCATTACTGCCTCATATTCTTAACTGAGCCCATTTAAAATAGTCAGTACTTGCTCAGTGTCTGACACACTTTGTGTTCAACTGCGTTTAGTAAGTCACATGTTGTTATGATTTTGGACAAATATTTTCTCATAGATTGGTTATCTTTTCTGATGTTATGTAGTTGTCTTTTACGGTGCATAACCTTAGCAGTTCATTGTGAGTTGAATACTCTTTCAATAGTTGTCCAAATTTCATTTAATAATTTGCATCCAATAACTTGTGATAACAAACCGGTGCTTATTGGCGGTAATATCCATGAGCTTATCACGCTATCTTGTCTCTGGAGCTTTTATGTATTCTTCGTTGCTAATCAACTTGTTTTTTTGGTCGGTGATAAATCTTGGTGGAATAGAGAGAGTACCAAGAATAAATCCATCGCATGTCTATGGATAACAGTTTCAACTTGGAATTTCCGTAAAAGATAAATGTCTTCCTCAAAATGAACGGTGGTCGACCTGGGGACTGATAAGAATTTTGACCAGATCCTCTATATCAGTTGTTGTTTGTTGCTAGGAGTTTTTAGAGTTTTTAGACGTTGTTGAGCTATCATTGCCTGCGGTCATGATGATTCAACGTTGAAGTTAATAAACTTGAAGATTCTAGAACTAATAGATGCAAAATTGCTTCAAAATGTAGGATACGTAGGTTTGTTGCAGCCAAACGCAGATGATGATGATGATCGATGATGATGATGATCTGATGGGTCCTTGGCATGGCTTTGCTAGTTTTTGTTGAATTTCTTAACTTTTGGTTTTGATCTTCTAAATTTACTCGTTTTGGATTTGCTTGTCTTGAAAGAAAGCTTGCTGCATCCAAGAATTCAATGAATTCTTTGGCAGGTTACTTGTTTTGTTGAGGAAATTCTACAATAAAACCCAAATGGTCGGATAATCTATAACGGGTATTCTGAATATCAGATAATGGTGATATTTTTCTAATGATAATTCAGATTTATTGTCTATACTTTGCTGAGAAGCTTCAATTCTTCAATATGTGAGCAGGTTGCTGTTAAGCCAGAGCTCTAATAACATGAAAGATTTTGTGATATAATGCTTTCACATGTACAAGTGGATATTAAAGAATTAAATGCATGAGAAAAATGTTTGTATTGATTGCATAAAAGTTGAATACATTTCTGTTTACATAGCTGCATATTTTTATTGTACAGAATAACGTATTTTGGCAAAGTAAGCCTAGAGCTTTGTATCCGACCCGCTTCACGTAGCGACAATATGAACCTGTGGTCTGATGAAGTCTATTCAATACGAAATTTAGTTAAATTAGACTGAAAACGCGTAAACCAATCAATCATACGCATAAAAAGTACGGTGGTCAGCGCTGTTACAGAAACCTAAAACAACGTGGACATAAGCTTTGTATGGATCCTGTTTTTAATTTTAAATAATAGATAGATGAGACGCAGAGTACAACTAACGAATATGTCAATGTCTACCATTTTCAAAATTGGTCATACTAACCACATAAGTTTAAAAATGGGCTTATGTCACATACAGACTAATAGAGGCATAAGAACGCCTACTGTGCTACTCAAAAATTAATGCAATACCATCAAACACTTTTAATATTTCGTTACTCGCTCTTATAGGAATCGATATCAATTAAAGCTAAAGATTAAAAAAAGGCTAAAAAAAATGAAGGACAAACAATTAACAAAAAAGTAACCTTTGACTGTAAGAAGAAAAATAAGAGAACAAAAAAATTTCCCACATAAAACTAATATATCCATCTGCACATAACCTGTTTTGTAAACAGATATCTGGAATTTATGCATCATAAGTTCATCGGTGCATATCACATTACATTTGGTTGAAGCAGCACAGAAATGGAAAAAATATATAAAATGTTTTATGGATAATAATTTCAGTAAGTAGTACTGACTCGGTGCAATGTGCATCCACAAAAATGTTTTACAGCTTTCATCACCTTTTTCACTCAAGTCAACAACACATATAATTATCGCCTGTTTTATAAAGTTTAGTGATATAAATAAGAACTGTTATGCCTAAACAGTTTGAAAATATTATGGGCACATTACAACTCAATGCTGCTACAGTAAAAAAAAGTACCAGAATAGAAGCTGTCATACAAAATTAAACATGACAGCATTGCATTAATGATTTATGTAATAACAAATTATAACCTGATTAGGTACACAATATTGCGGTAATGATTTATAAAGTACCTTGAAAAATTGGCTCCACGCAATTCTTGATCGAAGACTATGACGGTGCTATCTCCAACAGTCCTGCCAGATCGTAGAATATATCTGCAGTTGAAACAATGATCGAAAATTTATAAATAAACAAACTGAATAGTATTCGGACACTTGTTGTTATACGTTTAGTATACCAAAACATAAACTAATCAATAATAAACTCGTCTCACAAGCTTACAAATCAGATTTTCACTACTTTGGAATTCTGTATTAGCTATTTTTAACAATAAATATGTTGTAATTAATTACAACAACAAACTAACAACTGTTATAATATATGTATATTATGAATTGAATATGCTTTTATGTTGTTTTATTTAGTCCCACATCGTGGAATTGGTTAAGTCCTTTGCTCTGAAGCCTTTATATAAAGTAGACTATGTAATGTAAATATATATCTATTTTCTGAGGATTGAATAATATATCTTCTGCCTCTTTCTCTAATGGCTTCTTCTTCTTTCATTCTATAACACGTTATCGGCACGATCTCTAAACAAATTTTTTTTAGAGATTTGAATTGTGATAATCTAGAAGACCAAATCTACTTTGCTTTTCGGATCTAATTATATTTCTCAAGATGGTAAGCAATTTTTTGATTTAATTATTTTTCAGATCTAATTCTATTAATTTTATCATTCAATCAAAGATCTAATTTTTTTTCTCATTCTATTGTAGATCTTATGTTCTAATTTTTTTTATAGATCTTTTGTAAATCATGATATCATGCTCAGATGATATATCTTTGAGATCTATATATTTTAGTCATCAGATCTATTCTTTTTCATGTTTATTCATTCTTTTCTCTTATTTATTTATTGAAATCAAGTATGACTTCTGAGATGACTTATTATTACATATCTTTTAGTTGAAAGCAATTTTATTTATTCTTTCAGAATTTGTATTTGATAAATATTCAGTTTGAATTGATTCAATTTTTCTAACACGTGGTATTAGATCCACTCATCTTTGATTTCATTATGAATTTTCAATTTTTTTTTGAGTAAGTTTTGAATCGACTTTATTTATAAGTCATTTAATTCTTGTAATATCTTACTCAACTTTCAGATCTATTTGATCTACGTATGAAAGATTATTTTTGTTGATAATTTTGGATTTGGTTTGAAGCTAAGTTGTTTTTCCTAGACCAAAAGGTAACTTCTCATGTAGAAAACAAGATCTAAATGATCTGTATATAGTTTGTGTAATTAAATAAAATTCTAAAATGTTCTTATTTTTTGGAAATAATCTTAATTCCCCTAATTTACGAGATAAGATTTGAAGATTTACATGTTTGATAAATGAAGTTTTCATTTTGAAAACTCTTTGATTTGGATTTCGATTTTGAAAATTATTTTGATATATATTGTCTATATTTCCAGAAGAAATATTTTATTATTTCTTAGAGAAACATATACAAGAATAATGCATATTTAGAAGATCATATTACTTTAGATCCATTATTAATATTGATTTAGTACACTTGAAGTGAATGGAAACGTTAATGAAAACGTATACAGTAAACTTAATTTGTAGCATTTGAAATAAAAGTTGAGAACCTGCAGTTCCTATAATGCTAAAAGCTTGAGTTTCCATAAATTATTAAATTTCAAGTTTTCTTATAATAAAGAACCAGAAGTTTCAATAAAAGAGCAGAAACTTGAATTATAAAAAAAAGGACATGTATGCATGTATGCATGTATGTATGTATGTATGTTATTTTAGAAATTTTGACTATTAAGAAATAAAGTTTCTCTTATGGTATTCATTTAATTTTATTATTGAGTATATTAAACTTAGCTTTGAGATTAAATTTTGCTAAATAAAATTAGTTAGATTGATTTATTTGTTTGTAAAGAAGTCAATTCGTTGTGATAATATTTTATATTTTATGCCACAATAATGGTAAATTGCATTCATTTTTTTATCATAAATGCATTAAATGTTGTCGTCATCGTAATAAATTAAATTACCATATCATCATAAATGCACTGACTACATTAAATTAAATGATGTTGTATTTTTATGTTTGGAATAAGAATGGACATATGGTTTATTATATGGTGCATTCATTTTGGCAAACAATGCTCGATATAATGAAAGAAATAAGTTTGAACAACAACTTGAAGTTGTGCAAAAAAAAAAAAAAAATTCAACCAGAAGTTGTATAACCCAAAGTCCAAGACCTGAAGTCGTGAATTATGAAAAGATTTTTTTGATAAACTTTACAAGCTCGAATTCTTGTTAGTATTTTTTGTCAAAATGTACAAGTCTCGAAATAAGAATAGACTTTTATTTTGTAACAATATGGTACAAAAAAAATAGGGGGAGAAGATTACACAAAATTTGAGAACCTGAAGTTCATAACAAATTAATGAACTTGAAGTTCATGAATTAGAAGCTCGAAGCTCTATTGAAATTATGTAAAATGATAAGGTTGTACTTCCTGAAGAAGTTAAAGGAAATTAATAGATAATCATATGAGAGAATGATGTTGAATTCAAGAGAATACAAAAATCTCCAAATGAGTTATACCTTACCTTATATCTTAACATTCACACTATATTAACCAATTATCCTGAAGATATTATGTTATATGATATTTCAAACATCATTGGATGTGTGTGTGTATATTAATCTCTTGAAAAGATGTTTTAGAGATTTATTTATATTTATATTGCAAAATATAACATCCCAGAAGAGATGTTATAGGAATTTTATTTCTGTTACATTGCAATTCCTTAAAAGGAAATACTATATTTCCTGAAGGAATAATGATATAATTTCTTTTGGAGTAATAACAGTAATCTATCCAAAAAAAATGATATTGTACACCAATGTTACACTCCAGAAGTAGTGATTTTATCTCTTGCATCTTACTTTCAGTTGGTGAATTTAATTTTGTCACTGTATTTAAAGTTTGATATGCCATTTCAAAGCAATTACAACACAAATCTCCAGCATGGATATTTTATGCTACTGTAAAAGTAGTAATTATGTAATCTATATAAAATAAATATTGTATATTGATATGGCATTCAAATAGTGCATATATATATATATCTCTAGAAGAGAAAGCTCACTCCAGAAGTGGTGATACTAAGATATCTCTAGAAGAGATTTATAATTTTGAAAATGATAACATATCTCTAGAAGAGATTTATTTATATATTTGGTAATTTTATTAAACCAAATAAGTGTACATAAATATGATTATGAAGGATCCTACTTTAGTTTAGATTAGATCCTAAAAGTTTAAGAGTTATGCAACATGTATCATATATTTTATTATAATTATATCAAACCTCCCAAATAGGTAAGAAATTAAATTATCTCTAGAATATATTGTTCTATGTTCATATGTTCATGTTCCTAGTTATTATTTCATAAGAAATATTGCATATATAATCAATTCTTGAAGATATATTTTTAAATATTCTCCTGAAGAGATGGTCTATATGTCATATAATAATTTTCATGCAAGCCATACATACGGTCTTGAGTAGATCAGTATCTGTAATATTTCAAGTATCCAGAAGATACCCTTATTATTATTTTTGTTGTAATTTTTTCTTCTACAGAACTCTCAAAAGAGATGTGTAGAAATGTCTATATGAAATTATAAATTATTTTGAGGAACAAAACTTAACAACTCTTGAAGTTGCATGAAAATTTTGTTCGAACCAGAAGTTCGATATGGTTCCAAACCAAATGTCTTGGATCCCTGTAATAGTTTGTTCTAAAAATCACTAATTCAAATGAGAAAGAATATGTAAAATTTATAATATATGTGTGATACGTGGACGCACGTATACATCCATATATGTAAATATTTAGCTAACAACCTGAAGTTTGTTATAAGCTCATCTTATAGATTATGCATAGATATTATTTAGTGATTTAAAATTCAATCAACATAAATGTTGAATGACCTGAAGTCATATATGTGTATTCAAATGATCTACACAATAAGTAAATTCCTCCAATTGGTTAGATCAATGAACGAGAACAAACTCTAATAAACAATATCAATTGAATTAACTAATAAAAGAATTATCCTCCTATTATTAATATATATGATGTATTTTCTAGTAGCAACATCATAATGGATCAAAATGAGAGTCCAAATATGATTATTATTTAATGTGATAATGTTTGTCAACATTGAGGGGGAGGATAAAGGGATACAAGTTCATTTTGATCATAAGTGTTAAATATTTATTAAAATATACACTGATGCAAAATATTAAGTAACTTGAATAAATTATCAATAATATCCCTAGTAGACTTTCTCCAATCTAGATTTGAATCCCTAAAGGATCAAAATGTGTAAACTACATCTGAAATGTGGTTCAAAAGTCAGTTCAAAATATTTTGGAGTAAGTAATAAAGATGCCAAATAAAGGAGGTGAGTGTTCTTGAAGAAACACTTAAGGATGCTCTGAAAGAGATCCATGACATGATTCTCAAATAACCCTAGAAGTGGGTTAGGTACCTAAAACATGATAATCAAAGAGATCTCAATAAATCATGTCTAGAACTGACAAGAAATAATCATCGATGATAAATTTATGAATAATAAAGCGCTTATGTTTATAAATGGATTAAAGATCCTGGATTGGAGAAAAACATGATTGACCATCATGAAATTCTCGTAAATAAGAAATGTGAACCTGTAGTTCGCAATATATATATATATATATATATATAAAATAGAAAAACACAATGAAATTACTGAAGCACATGTAGTGCTACATCGTGTTAAATGTTCTAGGCATATGTTTTTATAAATAATTGAATTCATTGAAACGGTGAAAGTGTTTGAAACACTTAAAATACCCTGAAGGTATAAATATTGTTTAAAACATTATAAACAATGAAAGTACACAAATTCCAAAAGAATATAAATAACTTTTATAGTTATAAAGAATGCAAAGAACTAGAAGCATAGATTACAACCTACTTTTGAGTATTGTTGTAATGAAAATCTTGATATAATTCATGATGAGTAGATTACTTCCTATTTTTAAGTATCGTTGTAATGAAACTTTTAATATACATTGAAATTTTATTTGTGATATGCAAAAATTATTCCTGAAGAATATAAATAACTTCGATGCTTACAAAGAATGCAAAGAACATGGAATGTAGACTACAACCTTCTTTTAAGTATTGTTGTAATGAAAATCTTGATGCACTTCAAGACGTGTAGATTAATTCCTGCTTTTGAGTGTTGTAATAAAACTTTTAATATTCATCAAAGATGTAGTTGCAATATGCAAAATTGATTTGAAGCATAAGAATGAAAGCACATGATGTGTTTTTCATAAAGGTAGCAAACAAAATGCATAAAATGCAAACTATATTTGGAAGAAACAATCTTAGAAAATTTGATTGTATCGAAGGAAACTATTAATAAATTATATTATTAATGAAATTCATATTTATGGATCCAGAGGTATCTATAACCAAGTTAAGTTATCGAAAGACGAATACGAACTCAGAGGAAACTTTAAATCAGGGGGAGCATCCATAAGTATTTTATAATGCACTCTTTTTCCTTAACTAAGATTTTTCCCACTGGGTTTTTATTAGTAAGGTTTTAATGAGGCATTATCTTGATACAGAAGTATCAACTCCCCAGTAAATTTTGAAATAAGTTATAATGTACTCTTTTTCCTTATTTAAGATTTTTCCCACCGGGTTTTCCTTACTAAGGTTTTAACGACGCATTGTCTTGATCCTGAAGAATCAAACATCTTTTTAAGAAATAACATCTCAAATATGTTATTTAAGTTAAATTGTATTTTTATCTTTGACTAAGGTTTTTCCCATCGGGTTTTCAATTGTAAGGTTTTTAATGAAGTATTAAATTGATCCAGAAGTATCAATCTCTATTTGATGCAGTAAATTATTGAAATATGACATACTATATTGTACTCTTTTTCCTTCACTAAGATTTTTCCCATAGGGTTTTACTTAGTAAGGTTTTAATGAGGCATTAGTTTGATCCAGAAGTATCAAGCTTCATTTAAAGAAATAAGAAAATAAAATATGTCATTGTACTCTTTTTCCTTCACTAAGATTTTTCCCATTGGGTTTTTCTTAGTAAGGTTTTAATGAGGCATTATTTTGATCCCGAAGTATCAAACTCTTCGAAGAAATATCATTTTTAGTATGATATTTATGATTTCACAAGTTGCACTCTTTTCCCCTTTCAAGGTTTTTCCCATTGGGTTTTCCTTATAGAGGTTTTTAATGAGGCAACAGACAATATCTATATCGACTGAATCGATAAATGCAAGCAAGATAATAATGAGGGGGAGCAATCATCATACACGTTTCGAAATGGAAAATTTCAAATTGTCCGAGCATTCAAGATTTTGAAGATGCATATTCAAGGGGGAGTGTTATAATATATGTATATTATGAAGTGAATATGCTTTTATGTTGTTTTGTTTAGTCCCACATCATGGAATTGGTTAAGTCCTTTGCTCTGAAGCCTTTATATAAAGGAGGCTATGTAATGTAAATATAAATCTATTTTCTGAAGAATGAATAATATATCTTCTGCCTCTCTCTCAAATGGCTTCTTCTTCTTTCATTCTATAACACTATAGTAATAATAACTATAGCGATAAATCAAACGTTATACTGTTTAAGGAAATAGTACAACATAGAAACGAAAAACGATATATATATATATATATATCAACTAGAAATCTAACCGGCTAAAGAACAAAATTTCGTCTGAGGCTTGTCGTAACAATTTCCTTAAGACTTTATTCAAAGTCTCTCAAGATACAATAGACGTAAGCTGCTGGAGATCGTGATGTGTATGATATTCTGTATGATAGGACTGATTATGATTTTAAGAAAATGAAGATAAATAAGAGATAATTCGGTTTTAAAATTGAGTGAGGAAAGTGATCAGATTTCCTCCTTATTTATAGCCGAATTCCCAATGGCTACACCCGTTGAAAAAAGAAGCATCCCTTCATTTGCAACACCAAAAAATGTTACTGTTCACAACATGCACTTCCTTTCATTTGCAACGCCAAAAACTGTTGTTGTTTGCAACAGCCGCGTTCGTTCGTTTGCAATGGTTCAGAACTGTTGTTGTTCGTGTAACAGTCATCTGAAAAAATTGCGACTCTTCATCAGTTTGCAAAGGTCACAACCGTTGGAAAATCCGTACCTATTTAAACACACTTCTGATTTAAAATCAGTCCATCTTTTAGGTAGCAAAAATATATGACACAACCCAATCTTATTGGACCCGCACCCGGTTCGGTCGGACGGGCTGACGACGACGCGCACGCATGTGTTAGTCCATGGCCATATTGGTCCTTCCCCTAGCACAAAAATACCTGACCCTAAGGGCCAATATAGGGATTGAGAGTACAATATATAAACAAGAAAATGGACTTATTTTTGGCAATGTGGGATATATCTCATTCGCTATTTTTGAGAATTCTAACAATCCCCCACATGAATGACGATATATGTCTCCCCCATACAAAGTGTAATATCACACAGTTCATATGAAAATAATGCTATATCGAGTACAAGTAGATATTTCAATTTGAACTTTCTCTAATTAAAACTTATCGGATATACTTGGCTAATCGATGAATTATTTCATCTTGAACCGCCAGCCGTTATTGTATAACCAGGCAATAAGCTTTACAAAGCATTATTTTTCTTCACATCTAATCTCTTGGTTTTGTTCATTTTGGTCCTGAACAATTTTTGGTTCCGTGAGTGTTTTTAGAGAATAAAAGCCTTTAATATTCTCATAGAGCCGACCCAGCTCACACTAACATAACTGATCACAACCATTAAGAGTATCCTACATATACCTCAATTGTTATTTTCAAGATATGGTCATCATTAAAAAACATAGTTTTATCGTTTTAATACTTCTGTAGGCATGTATTTATATTGTGCACCATAGTAATGGATTAGGACTAAGTCCAAACAAATGCATTACGTCTTGAGTTATTCAGAACTGGTTTGTCTATTGATCCTAGTCCGTGGGATCTCCAGTTGCTAGGATAGGTTTCTGTATAAGATAACTCTTGTTGGTTTAGGTTTTTAAACCCATTGCCCTCGATGCGCAGTTAATTTTCTCTCTTGATAAACTTTTAGTAAATGGATCCGCTAGGTGATCATTTGTTCGCACATAATGTATGGAAATAGTTCCATTTGGGAGTAACTGCCTAACTGTATTATGGCGTGGACGAATGTGTCATGACTTTCCATTATACACAAAGTTTTGCGCTCTGCTTAACGCTGCTTGGTTATCACAGTGTATGCGTATGGCCGGTACAGGTTCAGATCAAAATGGAATATCTTCTAAAAAGTGACAAAACCATTTTGCTTCTTCGTCTGCTTTATCTAAAGTGATGAACTCTAATTGCATAGTGGATCGAGCTATGCATGTTTGTTTAGTAGATTTCCATGACATTCGCATCCCTTCCAAGGTAAATACATAACCACTTGTTGATTTTGATTCCTTTGGATCAGCAATCTAGTTTGCATCACTATATCCTTCTAAGACGGCAGGATATTTTCCATAATGTAAGGAATAGTTTGTGGTATTTTTTAAATATCCAAGCACTCTCATTAGTGCTTTCCAGTGTTCCTTCCCTGGGTTGCTTGTATACCTGCTTAATCGACTAACTACATAAGCTATATCTGGTCTTGTGCAATTTATGAGATACATGAGACATCCTATTACACGAGAGTATTCCAGTTGCATTACACTCTCATTAGTGTTTTTATGCAGTACTTTCAATGGATTATACGGCGTTCGTACTCCTTTAATTTCGAAATTTTGAAATTTTTCAATCACTTTTTCTGCATAATGTGACTAAGATAATTCAATTCCATTAGGTGTTCATATTATTTTGATTCCCAAAATAACATCTGCAACTCCTAAGTCTATCATATCGAAATTGTTGATTAACATCTGCTTAGTGGTCTCTAGTACCTTAGTATTTGGACCGAAGATTAGCATATCGTCTACGTATGGACAAATCATCACGTATGATTATCCAATTTGTTTGTAATAAACACATTTATCACATTCATTTATACGAAAACCATTTTTCATCATGACACTATCAAATTTTACATGCCATTGTTTTGAAGCTTGTTTTAGTCCGTATAATGATTGGACTAATCTACATACTTTGTTTTCATTCCCTTTGAATATAAAACCCTCAGGTTGCTCCATGTAAATCTCCTCACCGAGATTTCCATTTAAGAATGCCGTCTTTACATCCATTTGGTGAATCTGTAAATTATAGATGGATGCAATTGCTATTAGCTTTCTTATAGAGGTTATTTATGTTACTGGTGAATAGGTATCAAAGAAGTATATACCTTCTTTTTGACGATATCCTTTGGCTACCGATCTTGCTTTGTATTTTTCGATGGAGCCATCTGGTTTCATCTTCTTTTTAAAGATTCGTTTACAACCAATTGGTTTTATTCCAGGTGGAAGGTCAACTATTTTCCAAGTTTTATTACTCAGAATTGAATAAATTTCACTTCGGATTACTTCTTTCCCACATGAGGATTCAGAAGATGATATTGTTTCCTTATACATTTGAGGTTCGTGTTCTAACATATATGTTAAAAATTCCGAACCAAATATCTTGAAAGTTCTTGCCCTTATGCTTCTTCTTGGTTCAACTTTCTCAGTTTCACGATGAGTTTCATCTTCATGTGATTTACTCAATTCTTCTCTTATCCTCTTGGGGACATTATTTCCTTCATTTCTTTTGTGCGGAAACACATCTTCAAAGAATGAGGCATCTCTTGATTCCATGATTGTATTTACATGAATATCAGTTATATCAGACTTGAATACCAAAAATCTGTAGTCACTACTATTTTGGGCTGGCCCTAAATAGTAAAAATCTACTGTTTTTGGTCCAAGTTTGACTTTCTTGGGAGGCGGAACTGAAACTTTTGCGAAGCACCTCCACACTTTGAGGTAGTTAAAACTTGGTACGTGTCATTTCCATAACTCATATGGAATTGTTCCTGTTTTATTGTGAGGCATCTTGTTTAATATATGATTAGACATATTTAAGCCTCCCCACCACAAGTTCGTCGGTAGGCCAGAAGTTAAGAGCACCGCATTAATCATATGTTTTAATGTCTGTTCTTTCTCTCGGCTATACCATTTGATTGCGGTGAATATGGTGCTGTTGTTTGATGAATTATACCATTTTCGGCACAGAATTGTTCAAATGGTGATTCAGATTCTCCACCTCGATCAGATCTCAATATCTTGATCTTTTTATTTAACTGATTTTCTACCTCAGCTTTGTACTTCATAAACGATGTAATTGCTTCATCCTTGCTATTTAAAAGATATACATAGCAATATCGTATATAATCGTCAATAAAAGTAATAAAGTGCCTTTTCCCACCTCTTGGAGTTAATGACTTGAAATCACATAAATCAGTATGAACCAAACCTAGTGGTTCGGTGCTTCTATCAACTGTATGAAATGGTTTTTTGACCATTTTTGCTTCTACGCATGTCTCACATTTGTAGTTTTTATCTACTTGGAATTTCGAAATTAATCCCAAGTTTGATAGTTTTTTCATTTTTCGAAAATTTATGTGTCATAATATATCATGCCATAGTAAAATTTCATGCTCAAGCAAATAAGAAACTTCAATTTTATTAATAGCATAATCAGAATACACGGTTTTATTGCCGACAACGACTATATTTACCTTAAATAGGCCATCACATAAATATCTCATTCCTATATACATTCCAGCTTTGGACAGAACCATCTTGTCTGACTCGAAGGCCATTTGAATCATTTTTTTGATAACACTGGACCAAAGATGAGATTCTTGCGTATGTCTAGAACGTGGAGCACGTCATTCAACTTGACAGTTTTTCCAGAAGTAAACTTGAGGATTACTGTGCCACTGCCGTCGATCATGCAAACTGCAGAATTACCCATGTATAGTTTTTCTTCCTGATCGAATTTCGGGTATGTAGAAAACATGGATTTGTCAGAGCAAACATGACGAATAGCGCCTGTGTCCACCCACCATTGGTTAGCGTTCTGAACCAAATTGCATTCAGATATAACTGCTGAAAAATTAGACTTGTCTACTTCCATGTTATCCACCATATTTGCCTCTGAGTTGCGTTCCTTCTTGTGTCTGCAATCTCTAGCGGCGTGTCGTGCTTTTCCACAAACCCAACACTCACCATTAAACTTCTTGGTTCATTTGTTGTCTTTGGCTTTGTTTTCAGGTGCTTTTCTCTTATGCGGGAACTTCTTCTTCTTGTTTTTCTTGAAATGCCCATTGTTCTTTGACTCTTCTGCCACAAATGCCTCTTCTCTTTGTTTTGTCACTCCACGGTTATCAGCCTCAATTTTTAGTCTGACACTAAGATCTTCTAAGGAAATCTTCTTTTTCTTATGTTTTAGATAATTGCGATAGTCTTTTCAGGATGGTGGTAATTTCGCTGTTATCGCTTCAATAAGGAAGGATTCTTCAACTTTATGTCCTTCTGCTTCAAGTCTCACAAGTTTACAAATCAGATTTCCAATACTTTGGAATTCTGTATTAGCTATTTTTAACAATAAGTATGTTGTAATTAATTGCAGCAACAAACTAACAACTATAGTAATAATAACTATAGCGATAAATCAAACGTTATACTATATAAGGAAATAGTACAACGTAGAAAACAAAAAACGATATATATATATATATATATATATATATGTAAATATATAAATCAACTAGAAATCTAACCGGTTGAAGAAGGAAATTTCGTTTGAGGCTTGTCGTAACAATTTACTTAAGACTTTATTCAATGTCTCTCAAGATACAACAGACGTAAGCTGCTCAAGATCGTGATGTGTATGATCTTCTATGTGATGGGACTGATTATGATTTTAAGAAAATGAAGATAAAGAAGAGATAATTCGGTTTTAAAATTGAGTGAGGAAAGTGATCAGGTTTCCTCCTTATTTATAGCCGAATTCCCAATGGCTACATCCGTTGAGAAAAGTAGCATCCCTTCATTTGCAACGCCAAAAAGTATTGCTGTTCGCAACAGCCGCGTCCATTCGTTTTCAACGGTTCAGAACTGTTGTTGTTCGTTGTAATGGTCATTTGAAAAAATCGCGTCTCTTCATCAGTTTGCAACGGTCACTACCGTTGGAAAATCCGTATCTATTTAAACACACTTCTGTTTTAAAATCAGTTCATTTTTTAGGTAGCAAAAATATATGACACTATACACTCTTATTGGACCCACATCTGGTTCGGTCGGTCGGCGGCACACGTTAGTTCATAGCCATATAGATCCTCCCTCTAGCACAAAATTACCTAACCCTAAGTGCCTATATAGAGATTGAGAGTACACTATATAAACAAAAAAATGAATTTATTTTTGACGATGTGAGATATATCTCATTCACTATTTTTGAGAATTCTAACACTTGTGTATCTATAAATATATATATACACACACACATAACAAATCGAGAAACATGATGACTGTTAAGCTTGTGAAACAACTGATTTGCTGTATAACATCTCTCAAAAATATAACTTTCGACATTATTGCAACTTAAGTTTGCCAAAAATCTTAATGTAGTAAAAATAAATAAATCATACAAAGTAAGAAGAAGAATCCAGTTAAAATATTAAGTAATAATCAAAGTTACGTATATGTCATACAAAATTTAACAGATAAAGTGAACAGGTAGGAACACTGTACTTGATTGCAGAAATAGACAGCAAAATTACAATGATACAGTGGTTATATGATGATTGCACAAATTCGTAATACAAATGCTCCTTTAACCAGGAAAATAGTTGGTGACATATAAAATTCAATATTTTTCCAACTATAGTGTATCACACTCATAATTTGGTATTTCCGTCAAACATTTAAAAACACGAAGTCGGTAGATAGAAGAAATCAACGAAAATATAACGCCATTCAAACTTATGTACATATGGTATAGAAATTCATTGATAATGTGAACAGGTAGGAGTATTGTACACTGTTGAAATAAACGGCAGAATTAGAGTGAAACAGTGATTATATGATGTCTGCACAAATTCACAGTAAATGTCCTCTTCTAAACAGGACAATATAAAGTGAGACCGAAAATTCAGCATTTTTCCAACTTATCAAAATCTTAATTCGGTCAAAAATTTAAAGAACGCAAAGTCGGTAATAAGAAAAATCAAGTTAAAATATTAACTCAGATTCAATCTTATGTAGATGTCATCAAAATATTAATGGATAAAGTGAACAGGTTGTAATACTAAGCTTGAATGTGAAAATAGACAACGAATTACAGTCATATGACGGTAGTACGATAAAGGTGAAACCCAACGCACGAGGCTCCCGCACGGTAGCGGACTTTGGAGAGATCGATAATGTACGCAGCCTTTCTTTCGCATTATGAAGAGACTGTTTTCAGACTCGAATCCGTGCTGCGGACAGTGTTTTGATCAATGATTGGTTGGTTATTAATAGTTTTAATTTCGTATTATATGCAAAACATGACGACCAAAGAGTGGACTTTTTTCTAGGACTCCAATGACAGTGTTTCACAACAGCATTTTTAGAGTTACTATTACAGTAAAGAGTTATTGTTTAAAGAAAAATATGCTATTTTGATAAAGGTAAAAAAAATACTACTTTTGATTTAGAAACATAAACTACAATGTCATAATCATATTAATATCCCCATTTCCAGTAATAATATATATATATATATATATATATATATATATATATATATATATATATATATGTGTGTGTGTATATGTGTATGTATGTATGTATATGTATATGTATGTATGTATTCATAAAATATTACCGTGAAGAGCTAAAAGATATACGACATCACAAGAGCTATAATCTAATACCGTGAGATTCAGTTGATACGTATTCCTGCTACAAATGAGCCATTTTTTAGTTACACCTACTGACAATAGAAGACATAACACAATGAGTAAAATAAAAGGTAGAACGGGAAATCTAGGCGTATCAACATAATTTACTATTATAAACATTATCGTCAAATGGAAAAGTGAAAATAATGAAATTAAAGTTCTGACATGTGAGAAGAAAACAAACCTAAAAAACTACAGTTAAATTAAACAGTTGTGCTTCCTTCCAATGCCAAATGTCATAGCAACCGTAAGTTGTGTAAAATGATGCAGCATAATGAGCAATAAATATAAATCATTATAATGCTTTGTGCAGCCTAATATTTACAATAATATTTACAATGAGTAAGAAATACGGAATAAACACCTCTACCTGAAGATAACCTTGAAAGGAATAATGAACACAATTCCTAAAGATCTAGCTTAGATGGAGTATAGTTTACCTCAATTGTTCTGTTTTAATAAATTTGAGGATGCATTAAATGTCCAATATTTTATATTCTAGTTTAATATGTCCCTATTTCCGACCTCTTCGGTATTAGCTGATCAAATAATTTTCATTCCATAATGACTTTGGATTTCCTCTACACTGATAACTTATTGCATTTATGCATGCCTTTCCATTCTACTTATATTTAAAAAATATTTAACATATGAATTTGGCATAAAGACATAGAAGTTTAACACAGAACCCTTATGCGTATCCATTCATTTCAAAATTGTAATAAGCAAATACTCGAGCTGAAAAGAGCTTCAAGATAAGGGACAAATTGGTACTCCTTAATATACTTGCACACATTTAACAACATATCAACTTCCAAACAAACATGTATTAGAAGGAAAATTTTATGTTTTCTCACTGGGTATGAAAGTATCACACTTCGACATTATCAATAAAAAGGTTTGACAACTTGTTTTGTATGGAAACGATAGAATACAAATCACTTGATGAACATTTTACCAACATTTGATTGTTAATTTTGTGATATTCTACTTTCCCAAACTGATAAAGGAGCATATAATGGAAGATATCTAGTATTGTACTATTATTTGCTGTGAATCTAAGACAAAGCTTGATCTATTCATCCACGAAAATCAAAGCAACCAAATAAAATTCAATATTATATGTTTAATAAAGAGGAAATTAGTTAAAAGGACAAACTTATTAAAAAAAAATATTACCAGACCACGAGTTTAATTATTTGGGCCGAAGGACCCGCCTTTTCAAACTAACCACGTGACATTGTTTTTGTCACCAAATCAGGGTTTTGCAGACATTTTCATCTGAAATCATTTCAAATTCTTCATCCAGAACAAATGCACGTCGACAAACACATTCAAAATGACAAATCGATAAACTCATTTAAATCGTACGTACATTCTAATGGAAACTGGATCAAAATCTTCTCTATCGACCAACAACCAGTCGCCTAATTCTTCACTAAAATCGAAATCCTAAATTGTATCGTCAAAATTATCTTTAGCAGCATCAAAGGCAGGAGGACTAGAGAAATGGAGAAGAAAATGCAAAAACAGGTTTAATACTGAATTATTTTGTATATATTGCCGATTTAGAATTATTTTATAAGAAATGCTATATTATTTTCATCCATTTTGTCTAACGAACATTTTGTGGTGTGGTTTTATCTTTATTGTCGAAATCTGTAGAGTTACTGAATGATTTTGACGAAATATGTTGTGATTTTGTGCTGTGCTTTTATCATTGTTTTCTGACTTCAGCAACAACGATTATGTTACTATTGAAGTTTGTTATGACTCATTTGATCTGAATTCAGATTACTGAAATCACTGTATTTTAGTAATCAAATCAGATCAGTCAAAGTTATTGTTGGTATATTTCATCACTTTAAACCTGTTTTGTTTTCTATTAGGCATTTGACTAATTTATCAGATTTTACTCATTTATTTAATAAAAATTCTAAGACTAGTATCATATTAATTCGATTGGGTAAACATATTCTAATGGTGCAGAAATACTAAATAACTCTAGCATTTCTAATAAAAATGAGCATCCATTAAAAAAAATGCTAAGACTAGTTACAACCATATCAAATAATGCTAAAGAAACTAGCATTTAGGAAAAATGGTAAGACTATTTATCATCTTAATTTAATTTGGAAACAAAATCCATTGTTACAAAAATATGCTAAAACATTATAGCATTATGATTTAGCTATTTTATAAATTAAAATCATTTTTAATTATGCTAAATAAATTAGCATATGGTAAAAATGCTAAGACTAGTATCATATTAATTCGATTAGGTAAACATATTCTAATGGTGTAGAAATGCTAAATAACTCTAGCATTTCCAATAAAAAATATCATCCATTAAAAAAACGCTAAGACTAGTTACAACCATATCAAATAATGCTAAAGAAATTAGCATTTAGAAAAAATGCTAAGACTAGTTATCATTTTAATTTAACTTGGAAACAAAATCCAGTGTTACAAAAATATGCTAAAACACTGTAGCATTATGATTTAGCTATTTAATGAATTAAAATCATTTCTAATTATGGTAAATAAATTAGCATCTAGTAAAAATTGTAAAACTATTTATCATCTTAATTTAATTTGGAAACAGAATCCACTGTTACAATAAATGCTTAATTCCCTACAACATTAAAGTTTAGGTATTGCATAAATTACAATCATTTCCAAAAATGCTAAAAAAACTAGCTTCTAGTAAAAATGCTAAGACTAGTTATCATCTTAATCTACTTTGGTAAACATATTCTAATGTTACAAGAAATGCTAAATCACTGTAGCATCATGGTTTATGTATTGCTTATTGATGTTAAATACTTGCTTATTGTACCATCATTATTTATTTACTGTGCAAGTCTACAAAATAATTTTGCATAAATATAGCTAACACTGTTTCATTATTTGTATTTTGTAGAGCACAAAATCGTCACCGCAAGAAGAGGACAGTAATACACCTAAAAGAAAGAGAGCAGATAAGGAAACTATGTAGTATAGGTGTAGCTTATTCGCCTTGGTTAAAATGCTTGAAGAGATTAGAAAAAGAAAAGGTTTTACTGAAAATCAGTTGAATTTTTTAAAACAAACACCTTTCTACAACTTTTTTAATGCTTTTTTTTAAAGGTGATATAGGAAGCAAAAACATTAGAAAATGTTCAAAAAATTTAGATGATTTAATAGACTCTTATTGTGTTGAAGAAGAGTGTATTATTGTAGGAAGAAAAAAATTACAGATAACAACAGCTGACATTTCTTTAATTTTTTGTTTAGCAATGCAAGGAAAAAACATTTTTCTACTTCCTAAAGTTTCTTTTCAAAGCACCCCTGAAAACGGCCTAGAATTTGTTTTAAGAAACTTTGGCATAATTGACCATATAACAAGAGATATTATTATTCAAAAGATAAAGAAAGAATTAGACAAAGAAATTCAAGAGGAAGAAAACGATTTACCAAAATTTATCATCGTTCTTTCTTTCATTACATTTTTTTCCCTGACAATCAAAGAATGTTAAGTTGGGGACATCTCCAATATGCAATTGATTTGAAAAAAATGAATCAAGTTTTATGGCCTTTAAGCATTCACTATTCTTTGATTAAAGCATTAAATTTTTTCAAGCAAAAACCAAGGAATATGTCAGGTTGCTCGATGATACCATTGGTAAGAAAATAATTTTACATTCTACTATATTATAATAAATTGTGAAATAACATTTTTGTTTTTTATATATTAGTATTTTTTGTGTGAACACGTGGACATGATGAAGCCAAGGAAGGAATGGTCGAAGGACTTAGCAAGATTTGCTAAATGGTCACTGAATGGGATGAAAAACATAGTCTCAAAAGACTACTTAAAGAATGTGAAAAGCAAAAAGGTATATGCATCTAATATTGACTGTTACTTATTTTTTACATATAGATAGGAAAAAAATGCTAGATAAAAAAAACTATAAAAAAATGTTATATGGTGCTACCAATTTTTTTGATGCACTAGATTATGCAAACATACATATAAATGGAAAAAAATGTTGGATGATGATAGCATTATAACATAATACATGTTACTGAAACAGAATCATTAGTAGAAAATGCTACATAATTTAGCATTAATAAAATCTGTGATGCTCATTGAATACAGATCTCAATTAGACTAAAAAATACAACAGTCAAAGAAAGGCCACTGCTTGATTCTTCCAAATTGCAACTGGTAATTATAGAAACAAAACAACAAAAAAAGAAACAGAACTGAAGAAAAATCAGAATTGAGTGACAAAGAAAAACAAATTCAAACACAAAGCTACCACATTAAGCAGTTGGAAAATGATTTGGATCGAACAAAAAGAGATCTGGAGAAGGAAAAAGAAGTAAGAAAACAGAAGGAAAAAGAGTTAACTGTAATGGATAAAGAAATGGAATTGTTGAAATCAAAACTTCAACAATTTGAGAAAGAGGAACTAAAAAGAAAACTAAAGGAAGCTTTTGAAAGTATTATTTCAAGTTGTTGAACACACAAGATTTTGAAGTACACCAAGAAGAAAACAACGAAGAAGATAAACAAGATGATAAGAATGAAAAATGAAGTCAGCGATTGAAAAATATCTCACCTCCTTCAATGATTAAAAGACTAAAATTAAAAAAAGGAAAGGCAAAAGTAGATCCTCATTATCAGTTTGAGATAGTGTACCACAACAAAAGAGTGAAAAGTGAAGATGACAGTGAAAAACAAGAAGGAAAAAAGGAAGATAAAACAAAAAATAAGGATGAAGGAGGAGAAGAAAAAGATGGCCACAGTGAAGAAATTGAACAAGTAAAAAATGAAGACAGGGAAAAAAAAGATGAAAGAGAAGACAGTAAAGAAAATGATGAGGTGAGTGAAAACAACAGCGGAGAAAATAAAGAAGAAACCAGTGAAGCAGACAATAAAGAATGCGAGGAATATGAAGGAGAATATGCAAAGGAGAATGAACAAAATGAAGAAAAAAATGACACAGATGATGAGGATGAGAATGAAGAATTTGTCGATGTTGATAATTACTCACCTGAAAGAAAGCAATATCGTCAAAGAAACACAGTAAAAACCCACATTTTTCAAATGCTAGAAACACAGAAGAAGGATATAATAAGATTTTTTTGCATGTGAGGACACATCAAAGCAAGTAGTTCATACCCAGTAAAAACTTAAATAATTTAATTGGAGTTATAATTTTATAATAATTTGAAATTTACAAATTATATAGCACGGTAGCATGGCACAAAGATGATGGTAAGAAAGGAGGGATAACAGTGGTTCAGTCCATGCTAGAAGCTTTGCTATTTGAAGAATTTATAGATGGACATGTATGACATTTCAAAATGCTAATAGTATCAATAAATTTTGACATTAGGAAATGCTAACTAGCACTAGCTTTGCGACATTTGAATTATAACAACACGCCACTAATATAATTTTTTGTTTTGTTTTTATTTTTGTTAGTAAAAACAGTATCAACAAAAAATTTAATACCAAATGTATAATATTAGCCTGAAAATGTAGAATGACTATAAATATTTTGATTACATAACATAGACCTTACAAAATGCTAATTTTTCGTTACAGTATCTCATAGTGTATAATTATTATAAAATGTTTATAAAAATTCAAAATACTTTATTACTATATGCTTAACCGATATTATTTTTCTAATGCAGATTATTGATTGGTTTGTTGAAAATATACTGACATATGAACATAACTACACTTTTAGCACAATCATGATGGTAAACAATGTTATTTTGCTTTGAAATTTAATATAATAGAAAAACAAACTAATATTCAATTTTCATTTGCAGCATGCATTGCAAACAGACACTGAAAATGTAGTCCGATCATTTGTGTACCCTATGGTACAAAATATAGTCATGGATTCATTTACAGAGATGATATTTTTCCCCTTGCATTACATCAATCATTGGACATTGCTAACCTTGGATTACAACCAAATGCAATGGTGCCATTATGATTCTTTAAGGCCCAGAAGATCAACAGCGGCATCAAATCAACATTACAAACAAGCTCAGCTACTTGTAAGACCATATTTTATAACAAAAAAACGAAAAAAAAACCCAACTCTACTTTTTTTACTTTTTGTAACAGAGAAAAAAGGTGGAAAAAATATTACAAGAAAACTGAAGAGTGAACAAAATCTTAAATAAGGAAGTTGGTACGAAGTCGATAAAGCAACCACGGTGTCCACAACAAGATCTTTCCTCGTAAGCATTATTAAGTTTTCAATCTTCTTCAAGTAAACTGCACATGTATTATATTAAAAATTGCAATGCCATTATGTTCAATGCATCTAAAAAAGAAGAAAAAAAGACGAGGTACACTGTATGTTAAAAAAGTGCTAAATGGTGATAGTAGTAAAAAAGTATAATGCATTACAGGATTTATTTTCATGTAAATGCTAAATAATCATAGCATTGCAATGTTGCAGTGCTCAATAAACCGAAAAAAGTGACAGGTTGAATTATGATTATGAAGTAGGAAATGTATGGTTATTGATACACAGTGTTAACAAAATACTTAATGATAATAGCAGTAAAAATGTATAATATATTTTACTGTATATTTTTTTTCTAAATGCTAAATGACCATATCGTTATAATATTACACCACTGCCCTTTTAGTCCACTGATCTGAAAAAATTCTTCATACATTCCTATATGAAGCCCAATTTTATATGTTAAGAGAAATAATAAATGGTTGTAGCATTACATCTTTTATACCACTGCTCTTTTACTCTATTAATCTGAAGCTCCATAATAAATACCCATATAAGTCCTTATGTATCCAGCCTATGTTACTCAAGTTGCGCAGCAGATTTTCGAAAAACAAATGTAAACGGTGAAAGTAGTAATCGGTGGATTGAATGATACTGAAATGCCCAAATCCGTTGATCCAAAGATACCAGATTCTAGCTATATTCGTCACGTTGATCGCGCACGATACCGTGAAAGAAGATGTTCAACTCTTCAAGCGTTGATCAAGCGCACTTGATTCCGCGAATTGACTTCAACAAACGATGATTCGAGCGCACTCAAATATCGTAGGTGGAGATAGAAGATTACACTCGACTACCAATTTGAATGAAAGCACAAAGCTAACAAAGGAATTTTTATTCAAAACATTAACCAAATTTTCAAGTTACAACGCACGCCTATTTATAGCCCAGACCCTTAAGTCGTTGCCGACCTAACACCTCTTAAGTCGTTGCCGACCTAACACCCGCGACTTACGACTCAACCACAGTCGTTAGCGACTTAACAAACCCACATAACACTACATACCAGCACTTATATACAACACATACGACTCAAGTACAACCATTTATACACAACTTACGACTTAGACAAGGTCGTTACCGACCTAATTACATCACAGTATCTTCACGCGACCAAAAAATAAACGCAACTCAATATTAGACGACCTACGATCTAAACAAGGTCGCAAGCGACTTAACACTTCAGCGACTCAACTTCTTCGGCGACTTAATAAACATTGCGACTTAAGGCCTTCAGCGACCTAAAGATTCACGCGACTTAGTATTTGGAGTAACTCATTAGGTCGCTTGCGATTTAGCATAGGTCGGACCACGCGATCATCCCATGGTTTCAGCTTGTTAGGTCGTTGGAGAGTTAACACAACTCTGTTAGGTCGCTTCATATCTTCAGAACGACTTAAAGAATAGTTAGGTCGCTCGCGATTTAAATCCACTTCAGTTTGCACTATATCGTTAGGTCGTTCGCGACCTAAGGTCTTGTTAACTCGTGCCGCCTCTTGGTTAGCTCGCTTTGCCCCTTCGTTAGTTCCTGTAGCTGTAGGTCGTAAACAACTTAAAGCTTCCGAACGACTTAAGGTTTTGTTAGGTCGTAGCTCCCCTTCACGTGACTTGTTAGGTCGTGGACGACCTAAAACTTCTTCCTTAGGTCGTGGCCGACCTAAGCTTGGTGGATCTGTAGCTCGCGCTGCATCATCCTCCTCCGGTTGACAGAAATTCGACCTCGAATTTTCACTATCTGCTTCCGCAACAATCTCATTCCCACAATATGGAATTAGGTATTTGACGTTGAAAACATCAGAAGTATGAACAACATCTGGTAATTTCAATTGATACGCATTCTCATTGATTTTCTTCAAAATTTCCACTGGACCAATTTTCCGTGCCTTCAATTTATTGTACGTTCCTACCGAAAAACGATCTTTTGTCAATACTGCATAAACCAAATCACCTTCCTCGAAATTCACACTTCTTCGCTTCTTATTCGCCAGTCGTTTATACTTTTCATTTGACTTTTCCAACTGTTCCTGAACGATTTTATGACATTTCGTCAAACTAGCAACAAAATCAGCAGCTCGTTTAACTATCCCCTTTGGTTGTGGTATTGTCGTTAACTCCAACGGCCCCTTTGGCAAGTTTGAATAAACAATCTGAAATGGACTGAATCCTGTACTACGATTCACCGCATGATTATGAGCAAACTCTGCCTGACATAACTTCACATCCCAACTTTTCAGATTATCTTTCACCAGACATCTCAATAAATTTCCCAACGATCTGTTCACAACCTCCGTCTGTCCATCTGTTTGTGGATGGTAAGCGCTACTAAATTTCAGCTTCGTTCCGACCATCTTCCATAAACTTAACCAAAAGTGACTCAGAAAACGAGTATCTCTATCCGACACAATAGACTCTGGCAATCCATGGAGTCGATAGATCTTCTTGAAAAATAACTGAGCAATATGAACAGCATCCGCCGTCTTCTTACAAGCAATAAAATATGCCATTTTTGAAAATCTGTCAACCACCACATAAATGGAATCGTTTCCCCTTTGAGTTCTAGGCAACCCCAAAACAAAATTCATACTCACATCAACCCAAGGTTTAGTTGGTACAGGTAACGGCAAATATAATCCCGCATTGGTCGCGGTTCCCTTAGAAACCTGACAGATATGACATCGCTCCACAAACCTTTCAACCTCTTTCCTCATAGATGGCCAAAAGTAAGATTGAGAAATCAAATGCAATGTACGATCACGTCCCACATGGCCTTCCTCATGCAATTCCTTGATGATCTTCATTCTCAAGCTGCTCTCTGGAATACATAATCGATTTCCTTTAAACTAAAAACCATCAACCAACACAAACCCATCCGTGCTCCCCTCCTTGACTTTTTCAACAAATTTCATAAAGTAAGGATCTTCTTCAATCAGTTCTGGCAATAATTCAAAACCTGTCACCTCAACTTTCATTGTCGTCAATAAATAACTCCTCCTACTCAAAGCATCAGCTACACGATTCGTCACCCCTGATTTGTGTTTGACAACAAAAGTAAACTGCTGCAAATAGGCAATCCATGATGCATGTCTCGCTGAAATCTTGTCTTGCCCTTGTAAATGCTTCAACGCCTCGTGATCAGTATAAAGAACAAATTCTTTCTGAAACAGATAGTGCCTCCAGTGTTTAATGGCCTGTACAATAGCGTAAAACTCCACATCGTAAGTGCTATATATCAATTTGGCTCCTGATAGCTTCTCGCTGAAATATGAAATTGGTCGCCCCTTCTGACTCAACACCCCTCCAATCCCAACCTTGGATGCATCAGTATGAAGCTCGAACAATAACTGAAAATCTGGTAATACAAGAATTGGTGCTGTCGTCGAAAGTTCTTTAATCTTCTCAAAAGCAAACCCAGCTTCCTCTGTCCATGAAAATTGTTTCCCCTTCATACAATCAGTAACTGGAGCCATCACGCTACTGAAATGTGGAATGAACCTTCGGTAGAATGACGCTAGCCCATGAAAACTTCTCACTTCCGTTATTGTCTTCGGTTGTGGCCAATTCCTGACTGCTTCAACTTTATTCTGGTCTACCTGGATACCTTCCTCCGATACAACATACCCCAGAAATAGGACACTCCTTGCCATAAACACACATTTCTTCGTTGCAGCATAAAGCTGTTCCTGTCGCAGTACCAGCAACACTTCCTTCAAATGATTCAAGTGTTCCTCCGGACTTCCACTGTATATCATAATATCATCGAAATACACCACCACAAATTTCCCAATAAAAGGTCTAAAAATTTGATTCATCACCCGCATAAACGTACTTGGCGCATTCGAAAGACCGAACGGCATAACCAGCCATTCAAACAACCCTTCCCTTGTCTTGAAAGTTGTCTTCCATTCGTCACCCGGTCTAATTCGAATTTGATGATATCCGCTCTTCAAATCAATCTTCGAAAAGATAGTAGCTCCGCTTAACTGATCCAACAAATCATCCAATCTGCGCATTGGGAATCTGTACCTCACAGTGATTTTATTCAACGCCCGACTATCGGTACACATCCTCCATGTTCCATCCTTCTTCGGCACCAACAGGGCTGGAACCGCACAAGGACTTAGACTTTCCTGCACACGACCTTGCTCTAGCAATTCTTCCACTTGCCTTCGCAACTCCTCATGTTCCTTCGGACTCATCCGGTAATGTGGTCGATGTGGCAACGCAGCTCCTGGAACAAGATCTATTTGATGTTGAATATCCCGCAACGGTGGTAACTCCGTTGGTAGCTCTTCAGGAAATACATCGTCAAATTCTTCCAGCACTGGTTTTATTTCTGCAGGAACTTCAACCACTCCACTACTCTCTCGTCCAATCAACAAAAAGACTTCGGGCTCATCTTCAACTTCCTTAACAAACTCCTTCATAGTCAACATAGTTTTTAGTTCTTCAATCTCCTCCAACTTGCTCTCCTTCTGTTGTACTGTTCTATCAAAATGTCATGGTCTGCCCAACAACAGATGACACACATCCATGTCCACAACATCGCACCAAATTTCGTCTTTGTATTTCTTCCCAATTGAAAAATTCACACAAGCTCTTCGTCCAACTTTCACTTCACCACCCTTCCTCAACCATGCTAACTAGTACGGTTTAGGATGCTTCTCAGTTTTCAATTCCAACTTCTTCACCGCTTCTGTAGAGATAATATTATCACAACTTCCAGCATCAATGACAAACTTGCAAACTCTTCCCAGAATAGTGCATGTAGACTGAAATATGTTATTCCTCAACCAACTACTTTCATCCTCCTGCTTCGGTGTCAGACAAGACCTCCTCATCATCAAATTACACCCCTCATCTCCGGACAACTCTTCTTCCTCCTCAACTGGTAATGAATTAAAACATTCATCATCTTCCTCATCATCCTCAGCTTCTGCAACCATCACCCGCTTCTTAGGCTTTGGACATTCATTGCTTTTGTGACCCATCTCTTGACAATTGTAACATTTGAACCCATTATTAACCTTCGCTTTCTCTCCCTCCTTCACCATAGGCTTACCGACAGGTTTAGGAACATTAGAACTTCCACTAACACCCTTGACTTGATTGTTGGAATTAGTAAACACACCACCTCCACGTCTACCCTGCTTTTACCAAGCCAACGCTTTCTGATGCGCCTCCGCCATAGATCTTGGATCAAACATATTAACCATATCCTGGATCTGAATCCTCAGTCCTCCAACAAACCTAGCAGTCAGCTGCTCTTTCGTCTCCATTATATCATTCCTGGCAATGAGTTTATAAAATTCATCTGCATAATCATTGACTGACTTTATCCCCAGCCTTAGATTCTGCAATCTCTGGTACATAAGTGACTGATAGTTGTAAGGTAGAAATGTAGCTCTCATCATCTTCTTCATCTTATCCCACGCAACAACCTTCGACTTCCCCATTCTCTCCCTCGTAAGTTTAGTTTGCTGCCACCATGCCAGAGCTCTCCCCCTCAATCTAGTAGCAACCAACTTTACTCGACGATTCTCCGAAACCTCCTAGAAATCAAAGATCTTTTCAACATTTGACAACCAGTCTAAGAACTCTTCAGCAACCATTCCTCCTTTAAATTCAGGAATTTCCATCTTCATCCCCGATTCCCAACGTCGATCATCATCAACATCCTGATACTGACGTCGTCCCTGATCTCGATCTCGGAAATGAACACTTCCTCTCTCAGCATCAAACTCCTCATCAAAATCTGAAGTATATCGTTGTCGATCACGTCCTCCAACATCTCTACCACCACCACTTCTACTACCAACATCCCTTTGATCACGATCATCAACATTCCTCCTACTACGATTGTCAACACTTCTACGATCATGACTTTCTCTCCTCTCCCGATCTGAATGTGGTGAAACTCTACTTCCTCCATGGCACGATTCAGGTGAATTTCTTCTTATAATTTGATTCATATCAATCATCAACTTTTCCAACCTACCAATGCCTTCATCAATCTTATCATGCACACGTTGTTCCATTTGATCGGCCTCTTCCCTTTTATACAATGCTTCAATGTTTTGATGGCGGTTAGCTCTCCTTGGTGGCATGATTGAATCAACACAAACACTTCAAAAACTTCACAAATTTTCAAATTTCAACAAACTTGATCAACAAGTCACGGCCACTTTACTAGCTCGACTCAACCATACTTCAACAAACAAACAAGTCACGGCTTCCCACTAACTCGAACAATATGCAACGACCTAGGGCTTAGGTCGGTACGGCTCCAACTTTCCCACGCAACTCTCGTCGAACAAAATTCAAACACCTTTCCAACCTTTGATCCAAAAGACAAGGGATCGAGAACTCCAAACTTGTTGCAACAAACTATGAACACGATGAACACCAACTTCAATTTCAAACTTCAAACGGCTCCAAGTCTCGGCTTAGCTATGATTGGCTAAGTCTAGCTCTGATACCAAACTGACGCAGCGGATTTTCGAAAAACAAATATAAACGGTGAAAGTAGTAATCGGTGGATTGAATGATATTGAAAAGCCCAAATCCGTTGATCCAAAGATATCGAATTCTAGCTATCTTTGTCACGTTGATCGCGCACGATACCGTGAAAGAAGATCTTTAACTCTTCAAGCGTTGATCAAGCGCACTTGATTCCGCGAATTGGCTTCAACAAACGATGATTCGAGCGCACTCGAATATGGTAGGTGGAGATAGGATATTACATTCGACTACCAATTTGAATGAAAGCACAAAGCTAACAAAGGAATTTTATTCAAAACATTAACCAAATTTTCAAGTTACAACGCACGCCTATTTATAGCCCAGACCCTTAAGTCGTTGCCGACCTAACACCTCTTAAGTCGTTGCCGACCTAACACCCGCGACTTACGACTCAACCACAGTCGTTAGCGACTTAACAAACCCACATAACACTACGTACCAGCACTTATATACAACACATACGACTCAACTACAACCATTTATACACAACTTACGACTTAGACAAGGTCGTTACCGACCTAATTACATCACAGTATCTTCACGCGACCTAAAAATAAATGCAACTCAATATTAGACGACCTACGATCTAAACAAGGTCGCAAGCGACTTAACACTTCAGCGACTCAACTTCTTCAGCGACTTAATAAACATCGCGACTTAAGGCCTTCAGCGACCTAAAGATTCATGCGACTTAGTATCTGGGGTAACTCATTAGGTCGCTTGCGATTTAGCATAGGTCGGACCACGCGACTCATCCCATGGTTTCGGCTTGTTAGGTCATTGGCAAGTTAACACAACTCTGTTAGGTCGCTTCATATCTTCAGAACGACTTAAAGAATAGTTAGGTCGCTCGCGACCTAAATCCACTTCAGTTTGCACTATATCGTTAGGTTGTTCACGACCTAAGGTCTTGTTAACTCGTGCCGCCTCTTGGTTAGCTTGCTTTGCCCCTTCGTTAGCTCCTGCAGCTGTAGGTCGTAAACAACTTAAAGCTTCCGAACGACTTAAGGTTTTGTTAGGTCGTAGCTCCCCTTCACGTGACTTGTTAGGTCGTGGACGACCTAAAACTTCTTCCTTAGGTCGTGGCCGACTTAAGCTTGGTGGATCTGTAGCTCGTGCTGCATCACAAGTCGATGTACAATTCTTTTAACAGCTCACAATTATTAAATACTTACCATGTACAAATATTTTTAGTCTGTCTGTAATGATAAAATTGTTAGCATAAGTTGATAACTAGTTAACAAACAATTTTTTGTGTTTTTTTTAATCAACAGGAATGATTGTGCTCTATATGTCATGAAATTCATTCAACATTTGGACAAAGACTCAAATCTCCCCACCGAATACAGCAAAAAAGATATCAACCTTATGCGAGCTGAAATGGAGTATAACATACTAAATGATCCACATAGAAGTTGGAATGTCATGACTTTCTTTACAAATGCTACTCCTGTAGAAGCTGAAAAAGCAATGAAGAAAAAGAACTAAATTAAAAAAGAAAAGTTGAAGACTTGGAAAATTTGAAGAAGTGATAATTGTAGTTAAATTTGAATTACCTCAATTTAAGTTGAAGTACTTATTATAGTTAAATATGAATTGGCTGAAATGAAGATGAAGTGCTAATTATAGTTGAATTGATACTTATATTTTACTGAACTTCAAGTTCAAGTGGAATAGTGTTACTACTTGCAAAGCTGTAATTTGTTATACGTATGTTCTCTTAAAGGTTTGATTCTTTTGCTACAGATGTCTTGTTGTATTGCTAATTGAAAAAATATATTTACTTAATCTCTATTTTGCTCTGAAAGTTTTATGCTTATTGTGCTTGTATATCATAATTGCTGACTGTAGAACTGCTTTGAAATATTTTTGTACATAATGATTTTGGATTAAAAAAAACTGCATTGAAATGCTATAATGAATTAACATCAATGTTGGAAAATGCTATATTGAATTTGTAATCAATTTTTTCTACTTGAATTATACCACGTCTATAAGAAAACAGTATAGCTAATTCTTTCAAGTGTTCAAGGAATAATAGCTAATCAATAATCTGAAGAACTACAGCCAAGTAGAATAAATAAGATTTAGGACCAGAGCATGTGGTATATGCAGATCTAGTAATTGTCATATTTATCAGAATGATTTATTTTCTTTCCTTGCCACTCTTATAGGGAAGTTAAAATTGATGATAATCATCTGTATATTACTATCCCTTTATTTCAACACTGTGAATTTGCATTCCATGCTATGCTGTGACATGCCACAAATTTATTTCGTGCCAGATTTTTGATTGACTGTACATGCTTCTGATTACATCTTGTAAACAAAAATTGACGACTCACTATTTTCTCTTAGTAACTTGATATTAAATTCAAAGGAAGAACCTCTGAAATTATGAACATTGAATTAGAAGAAAGAAAACAGAAAGAAAGAAAAAGACAGAAAATAAACAACATCAATACATCAGCTTCCAACATGGACAAAGAAGAACACTCATTTATTTGACCTGAATGCCAATGCTCACAACAAAACTTTATTGAAATCTATTGCTGTAATTTTACCTGAAGCAGCATCACTTAGTTTATTAATATATAACTGATAACCAAATTTGCCAACCTTTCTGTTATCCCGCCTTTTCAGCAAGGCCGTGATACCGAAAGATCGATCGAGAAACCAAAGATGGTTCGTCTCAAAGATTAGTCAACTCAGCATCTCAACAAAATAAGTTAAGTAGGTCTCTCACGACCTAACGAGCTAGAACTTCCAACGAGTTAAAGCAAGCGACCTACGACCAAGAGGTCCCAGCGACCTACGACCTAACCACTTGAAGGCTTGAGCGACCAAACTCCATAACGACCTAAGGTATTGCTCCTTCCGAGTTAGGTCGTTCGCGACCTAAGGTATTGCTCCTTCCGAGTTTGGTCATTCGCGACCTAAGGTATTGCTTCTTCCAAGTTAGGTCATTCGCGACCTAAGTACTGCTCCATCCTAGTTAGGTCGCTCACGACCTAAACCATATACTACCTTCCCCGATAGGTTGTTAGCGACCTAATCTTCTACTAGGTCGCACCCGACCTAAACCTACCAAAGTTCCATCACATGCCACAACTCCGTAAATCACTACCTCCTCTCCTTAAACCATAGATCGCTCACGACCTAAACCGTATCTTATCTCTTCCCTTAGGTCGCCCCGTGCCTCAACATCCTTAAGCCATGACTTCTCTAGGTCGCTAATCCCTAAGCCGTAGCTCCCTAGGTCGCCAATCCCTGTGCCACTGCTTGTTAAGTCACTAACGACCTTCAACCTATGCCTTAAGTCGCTGACCTCTCTCCTGCCACTCCATAGGTCGCTTGCGACCTAGAGCCAGCCGACCTAACTTCAAAGTCACCTATAAATACTCCGTCTACTCCAACGAAGGGGAGGACGACTTCGGATTCCAAAGCTTGGATACTCTGCTATTTTCTCGACTCTCCTAACACTTCAACCATTGAAGATTCATCTACTTCATTCAACATGGATCCGAAGAACAATCCATCATCAAAGTTTTAATCTCCTTCTTCAATTGTGTTGTAATCTTGAAGTTGAGTTGTAAAAGTGTTGTAATCTTGTAAAAGCGTGCTCAAAGAACATAATGGAGGATGTAAAGTGGATGTAGGCTTGTTAGAAGCCGAACCACTATAAAAATCGCTGTCTCTTTTCCTTTTCTGCTATTTTCTGTTTACTTTTAGTTCCCGTGCAAACGGGTGGTGCTTTCACTTCATCACGATATATACCGGGTGTTAGCGTTAATTGTTTTTATCATTAACATTTTGGTGCTTTCACTGAGAACCGAACTCAGGAATTCTATCAATCAAGAGTTGGATCCGAGAAATCCGAAGAATTATGGTGAGGCGATCGAGTAGATTACAGAGACCAGAGAACAGTCAGCATGAAGGAACTCAAGAGGCTTCTTCGAGAGCAAGCCAAACTTCAGCCTTCGTTACAAGAGAGGAGATGGAGGCAATGATGAAAAGGCAAGAGGAATTGATCCAGAATTTGTTTCATCATATTGGGCAACTTGGAGCACAAAGTCAAAGAAGAACAGAAGCCCAGCCAGAGGAACAGATCCCATCATCCCCTCATGAACTCGGGGGGCAAGACGAAAGCAATGGACGAGGACTACAATTCGGAGATAACGAAAGATTGGTCGAAATGGTCAAAAAGGCTATGAGAGGTGGTTTGGTAAACAAGGACTTGGAGGATGTGAATAGGAGTCCTTTTATCTCAACAATCAGGCGAGCGAAGAACCCACCAGACTTTAAGCTACCATCGTTGGATATGTATAATGGAAGGACTGACCCTACAGTTCATCTGACAAAATATATGAGGCATATGGAAGTGTTGGGGGCATCAAAAGAAGTTATGGCCCGGTGCTTTCCATGGTACTTGATAGATATTGCAGCACTATGGTTCAGACAATTGGAGAATGGATCGATTGAAACGTGGAATGATTTGATTGAAAAGTTTATGAGGCAATTCAGGGTCCACATCTCGAGGCCCAAGAATGTTATGAGTTTGACAGTACTAAAACAAAGAACTGGAGAATCTTTGAGAAGCTTTTTGACGCGATTCAACGCAGCTGCGGCATCGGTGGATCGGCCAGGTCCATCCATCGTTCTAATGGCAGCCGTGTCGGGCATAGCTGACGGCACAGAGTTCAAGAATTCATTGACCAAAGATCCTCCTACGGATTTGGGAGAATTTTTCCATGAGGCCGAAGGGTTATTACGATTAGAGGACGCATAGGCTGAAATAGAAGAAGGAGAAGGAGCCGATGTTTTTGTGGTCAAAAGTGGGAATCCTCCTGAGAAAGGCGTAGAAGCCAACAAAGGTAAACGAAAAGCTGAGGATAACAATGATAAATCAGCACGACAGCAACGGGGATTGAGATTCACCTCGTACACAGAGTTGAATGAGACTTTGGAGCGAATCTACCATGACACCAAAGGACAGATTCCTTATCGAAAGCCAATAAGGAGAGATGCGACTAACAACGAGAAAAAATCGGACAAGTATTACTTGTTCCATGAGCTAAATGGTCATAGCACGAATGACTGCAGACACTTGAAAGATGAAATTGAGGGACACATCCGGGATGTTTTGCTCTCACAATATGTGAAAAAGAAGACTGCAACGGTGGAACAAGAACGACCACCACCTGCACCAACTGGGGACGCCTCGGGATCGAGACGTTGACCTGTCATCGAATGATTGAGGTTATTACGAATGAGTGCAAAACTCTACATCGACACAATTAAGTTGTTCACACATGAACGGGACCACGAACGATCCCCAGGCACGCTCTGATACAACTATAAATCATATCGATGTAGGTGTTTGCACTCGGACGTCGATTCTTTACTTTTAAGTCTTACTTCTGATGATTGACTACTTTACTTTCGTGTTTTACTTCTGATGACTGATTACTTTTCTTTCGATATTTAGACTTGGCTTGACTTTGCTTTCATGATTTGCTTCTGATGTTTGGATTTAACTCCACTCTGCTTTTATGATTTACTTCTGATGTTTGGATTTAACTCCACTCTGCTTTCATGATTTACTTCTGATGCTTGGATTTACTTCACTATGCTTTCATGATTTGCTCCGAATGTTTGGATTTGACTTTTTCAAACATTTCTACTTGACAACTTTTCAGTTGAATATTTGATTTTGATTAATCCCTACGAACAGGCAATTACTAAGCCCTACGAACGGGCACCTGACTTCGAACAGTCACAAATTAAGCCCTACGAACAGGCAATGAATAAGGCCTACGAACAGGCACCCGACTTCGAACAGTCAAAAATCCGCCCCGAGTAGCAAAAAACTCTTGGATTTAAGTGCTTGACCGCCAACAGTCGCACTTTCGCCTCAAATGGCTTGATCACAAATGGTCGTCATTTGAAGTTAGACGCTTGACTGTGGTTGGCCGCGCTTCACTCCAACTGACTCGATCTCAAGCGATCATCGCATAGATTTAAGTGCTTGACCGTGCAGGGCCGCACTTCACCTCAAATGACTCGATCACGAATTGTCGTCATTTGGAGGTAAGCGCTTGACCATGAACGGCCGCCCTTCCCACCGCCAACAGTCGCACTTTCACTTCAAATGATTTGGTCCTGAACGATCGTCACTTGAAGTAAAGCGCTTGACTGTGGACGGTTGCATTTCAACCCACTTGACTTGATCCTGATCATCATATAAAGTTGAGTGCTTGACCACGGACGGCCGCACTTCACCTCAAATGACTCGATCACAAATGGTCGTCATTTGAAGTTAAGCGCTTGACCGCGAGCGACCGCACTTGAGATCCACCACTTGACTGCGCAGGGCCGCACTTTACCACAAATGGCTCGACCCCAAATGGTCGTCACTTGAGGTAAGGTGCTTGACCATGAACGGTTGTCATCTTGATCGCGCAGGGCCGCACTTTACCACCAATGGCTCGACCCCAAACGGTCGTCATTCGAAGTAAAGCGCTTGACCATGGATGGTCACATTTTACCACAAATGACTCGATCCCAAATGATCGTTGCATGAATTTAGATGCTTGACCGCGCAGGGCCGCACTTCACCTCAAATGACTCGATCACAAATGGTGGTCATTTGAAGGTAAGCGCTTGACCACGAACGGCCGCGCTTCATCCCAAATAGCTCGATCCCGAACGGTCGTCATTTGGGGCCATATACAACTATCAATTCCTTTACAGGTTATCAACAGGATACGAACATCCGCCTTATGACATTACAAAACACACCTTCCTACCGCAAGACATGTTTTGGAGGGCAAGTGTTATCCCGCCTTTTCAGAAAGGCCGTGATACCAAAAGATCGACCGAGAAACCAAAGATGGTTCGTCTCAAAGATTAGTCAACTCAGCATCTCAACAAAACAAGTTAAGTAGGTCGCTCACGACCTAACGAGCTAGAACTTCCAACGAGTTAAAGCAAGCGACCTACGACCTAGAGGTCCCAGCGACCTATGACCTAACCTCCTACGACCTAACCACTTGAAGGCTTGAGCGACCTAACTCCATAACGACCTAAGGTATTGCTCCTTCTGAGTTAGGTCGTTCGCGACCTAAGGTATTGCTCCTTCTGAGTTAGGTCGTTCGCGACCTAAGGTATTTGTAACGACCCGTATTTTCGCTACTTCAAAAATGAGAAATTTCGTTCGTTTTAAATTTAAAAAGGAGTTTAAATCTTAAATAATATGTTATATATAATAAATAATTATCTATTCTTATAGTTAATAAATTAAAAAGTATGATTTTGGAACTTTAGAACAAATCGACAAAAGTTAAGTTTTGTTAATAATAATTAAAGGCTTAAATAAATGGATTTAAATATTTATTTAAAAAGGTAAATCCTATTTAAAACATCTAATAAAGGTAATAAAAGTGTGTTAAAAGATTTAAAAGTTTGTTAATAATCGTTTTACAAAATTAACCAAAATTTATCGCATTTTGTCAGTTTTACATACACGGTAAAATTAGAGATTTTGATATTAATTAAATATGATTATAAAGTATAAAGAGACTTGTTTTAATTTATTTAAAGAAGTAAAAAGTTCATTTTAAAGTTTGGTTTACTTCAATATATAGCTTAATAAAAACGTCAAATTTTGACTGTAAACTTTGTCGTCAAAAACGCCGTTTTCAACCAAAACTAGTTGTCGACAAGTTGTTACAACTTGATACTTTTTCTAACATATACAAATGCATAAATACAAATTTTTAAATACTTTACAATTAGTCACATCAAAAGATAAGAAAATATCAAAGATATTTTCATAAAATAATTTAATAAGCATACTTAAAAGTTAAGTAATTAAAAAAGCAAACTTACCATCACATTTCATCTCCTTACACATACTTTCCATCTCATTAATAAAATGATATGTTTATACATAGAAAAGGAGCAAATGAAAAAGTGAAAAGAAAGCTAATTTAAGGTATTAATGACACATACATACATGCATTTAATACACATCAAATCAATGCAAAGTCTTCTCTTTAAAATGCAAAATTTAAGAAAATAATCATTCCTATCTTTAACATCACCATTAATGCATGTCCTTAAAGAGTTAAATCAAGGGTAGAAAGGTAAATAAAAAAGTCAAAAAGTAGAGAAGGGTATTTTAGTCATTTGCCATCCAAAGCTCAAATATAAATATGCATCCATACCTTTCATTTTTCACACTTCATTCTCTACCTTCTTCTTCACTTTCTCCTTCTTCTTCTTCCTCCTTGAAGCTCTCTTAATGGCTTCTTCTTCTCTTCCAAAATGCTTACTAACTTTTTTAAAATCATATCAAATCAACTCCAAACACCACCAAACTTTGCCAAATACATTAGAATACCATTAGAACATGGTTTAGCATCTATAAGTAAAGAAATGATGGAGGAAGAGGAAGAATAGGAGGAGGCCGAACTTATGGAAGAAGTGGTCGATGAAATGAAGTAGAAGTTGATTAGTTGAAGTTTTAGTGAAGTATTGTTGATATGAATGTTGGTAGGAAGTTAAACATTTGGGTAAAGGTGAGAAATTCTCATTGCTTTTTAAATTATATTGATTATCATACTTAATTTTTATGTTAGATAATCACTATTTGATAATATGGATGTTTGGTTGATTGTTTGAATATGTTGGATAATCCATAGTAATGTTATGACATTTACCTTATTGAATATGCTAGTGTTATATGATTGTTGTATGGTTGTGATGATAAT
Source organism: Allium cepa (assembly GCA_030765085.1). Lineage (NCBI taxonomy): Eukaryota > Viridiplantae > Streptophyta > Magnoliopsida > Asparagales > Amaryllidaceae > Allium > Allium cepa. The sequence continues at coordinate 195,397,204 of CM060928.1, forward strand.
GTGGATATCAAATTCCTATTGATTTTGTAATCACTTTGATTAGTAAGATCATATTTTAGTAATATGAGAAATTGTGGAAAAAAAGTCTCTTTTCATTTAGAAGTGAAATTAAAGTTAAAATAAAAGAGAATTTGAAATTTGAAGTGAAACGGATTTGAAAAGGATAGCTAATTAGAAATTGAAATTTAAATGAATAGTGAAATTGAAATAGAAATCGATTTTGAAAAAAGTGAAGTTTAGTTTGATATTGAATCGAAGTTTAAATTGAAATTAGATTTGAAATCTAAGTTTTAAATGTGTTTAATTTGAGATTAGAATTGAAATTGAGTTAAAATTGGGATTTAAAATTTAATATTAAAATAATGAGAATATAATAATATTTTAATGTGGTAAGAGTGAAAATATATGTTAAATACTTTAAAAAGTGAAAATACCGATTTAAAATGGTTTCTAATGATTTTATAAGTGTTGAAATCCAATTTGAATAAATTATTTCAAAAATTGAAAAATAAGTTAAAACTAGACGCGTCGCGCAACGGCAGTTCGCGATTTCGCGCCGAAAAGTTCAAATGAATGTATAGAGTGGAATATTGCTCGGAATTCTTCGAGATAAGAAAATTCCGGACTATTATATCCATATCTTCTAAACGAAGAAAGAAAATCAAAGTTTTGATAAGTAGATTTTGAATTATGTCCAAATCAATTTTCTAGAAAAATCGCGCTAGTGTAGTTTAGTGACCATAACAGGAAATTTGTTTAAATGGATGTTTTTAATTATGGAAAAATATGGAATAAATTTGATAAATCTATTTAAATGATTTAAAAGAGATTTGGATTGGAAAATATGAATTATCGAATGTTTAAAAGTTGATTTAATCAAATAAGCTGATATAGCACTTTCCGCGGCACTTTTATGCTGTGAATTGTATAGCTTTTGGAATATGAGATTAAATGTAACGACGTTTCCCAGAATCAATTGTGAATGTTTTGAAAAGGATAATTAAGCGTTTTGAAAGATAATTTGGAATATTTATAAGAAATTCCAAAATAAGTTGAAAATCTGAGTATGCGGAAACGACTAGTACATTTGTCCCGCCTGTGAGATCTGAGAAGATAAAATAGGGTGTTTAACTAAGGTTAGGGATGGAGCAACCAGTGTCCTGAACTTACCTGGCCTATGTTTTCCTTTCTTAGGCGAGGGGTGGAACAGATCGAAAGGGAAGTCTGGATGCTCTTAAATAAAAAGACTGTATTAAGTTTTTGAATTAAAAGAAGATTGGTATTATCCAAAAGTTAACCAGTCTCCAAAATGAATGATCTCTATGATTCTATTTACTCAAAAATGCTGCTAAGATTTATTTAGGGTTTATCGTAAACGATGTCTTAAATAACATTGTTTTTGACCCGCTTAAAAGTTAAGAAATTTGGATTAAGAATTATGTAAAGAAATGTGAGATATTTTCCAAAGCAAAAGAATGAATTACTTAGAATTATCCTAAGTTAAAAGAAAGAGATTTCGAAATCATCCGAAAAGAATTAAAGTGAAAAGAGACTTAATAAATCCTATATACTCATATTCACTTTTTATCGATGATTGGATTTCGAAGGAACCGGAGTCAGATTTGGTTAATTCCTATCCGAAAACCACTTCGAACCAATGTATGCGTTCGAACGTGAAGACATGTTGAAGATGGTGATTGAAGACCGTGGATCTTCCTAGCGTAAAGACTGCTTGTTGAACATGCTCTGGTTGGCCCCCATTATAGAGTTATTTATAGCAGTGGTCTCTTCGTGATAGAGATTTTGCGGATTGCAAGGGCTTCTCGCCTAGTAATGGCCGAGGAAAGTGCCCTCGGTTTGTCCCGTTCCTGTACAACTTGTATGGACGTTTGTCTGACGTTGCATTTCTAAAGATTACGTACATTGGTTTTTACAAATGTACATCAGTGGTGGCGGAGAAGGCAACTTCTCTTAGCTTAACACCCTCCTTGAGACATACGAGCTCAAGGGTTGTATTTTTGTGGAAGGCAATTAGTAGTTAGCGGAAATGGCAATGTGGCATTCAAAGATGTGATATGTGCTTTGTGAAAAGGTAATCGTGACCTTAAGCCTCATCAAACCGGAAATGACCGAAACAGGATTAGATGCAGCAAGGCTAAGTGGGTCATTCCCAATTAGGGTATAATCATCCCCTTCTAGATATATTTCTTCCCGCTATGACGTCGGGATGTTAATTTATGTGGTTTATGGAAAACGAGCGCTCGATTAAAGGTCGGAAACGACCGGGGGATGACATATTCGGTACCATCTAGTATAAAGAGGTGGGCCGGTCTTGTGTTGGTAGAGGGCAGATGTTCTGTGCCTCGGTACATCCATCTAGAGGTATACCCATTTCGGAAGGTAGATCCTGCGCTTGGTCATTTGTATGGAAATCCATTCTCCAATAAGAACCTTCGGACTTGATTGTAAACCTATTATGCTGGAATTTAATCAATGTAACAATTTCGGCTAAGATTAGTAAGTTTATTTGAAAATATTTTCAAAGAGATGTCATTAGAAATAATATCAAAGGTTTTGATATAAAAGTGTTTTAGTTATCATAAGGTAAAAACCCGTCCGTGTTTATGTGTGGGCGTGGTCTTATGAGATACTATTTATTTCAAAGGATCTTTATAAAAAAAGGCTGATATATGACACTGTCATTTATTATTGAGATTTTCTCACGCTGGTTTATCAAGCCTGATCCGGGTATTTTCAATACTCGGGTCAAATCCGAGTAGTTTCAGGATAGTCGAAGACAGTTGGAGTTTCCAGAGGAGAGCTGGAGATATTCATCGACGTATGGGCATATTCTACTATCTGCTTTGCTTAGTATATTCTGTTTGATGTTTGTCGGCATTTGTAAGGGCATGTTTTATAACTGTCCAAGTTGATCTTAGGTTAGACTCTGATATTGTATTTTAAAAGTTTTTCATATTATTGAAATAATATATGTTATTCCATTCGTGTGAGATTCTATTCTGTCTACTTTTCTTTATCACCTTTGCTTAGTGAGGTTCGTACATGATAGGGGGTTCTCGCTTCTTGTTAGGTAGCGAACGGACGACTCTTACTCCTACATGTCCCTGAGATCGAGTATCGAAGGGTTGGTTTTAGTCGAGAGGCTGGCCGTAAAAGCAAAGCATGAGGTACCAGTGTAAGCTACGGCGGAAAGTGGCCGTTGTCGATGGTTGAAAAGCCTAGATCTTTACACTTGGTATCAGAGCTGAAGGTTAAGCGAGAATCTTGGCTCTGTTATGGGTAAAGTCTCATCAGAGATAGGATTAATAATATCCTAGGATGAGTAACTCATCAGAGATAGGGTTAGTAACACCTTAGAATGAGTAACGAGAGTATTATATATATGAGCGCGTATTTGTTAATTTTATAAAAATGATTTTGTTTTAAAGAGATTGGTAAATGAAATAATTTTACCTTGGGTTTATATTTCAATTATATTAAAGGGGATATTATTATTTTTGGGTTAGAAATTAAGGATTGATTGTAATTTAGCTTAGCAAAACTAAAATATGAATATCTTGTGATTAGAATTTCACAATTTGACTATAAGATATTTCATATAGGATCAATTAGTTGAAAGCTAGAATATAAAACTTTAATCATATACCCTTAGATACTTGGTATTAAGAAATAATAATGATTAAGTGATTATCATAATGGATGGATTTAAAAGCTAAGTACAAATATCTTGTGAAGTAAAATTCACAATTTGATTATAAGATATTTGATGATAATATTGAAGCTAGAAGTTGTAATTAGAGAAGGTAAAAAGAAAATGTACACTTAGAAAAATTCTTATCAATAAGATAGAAAAGATAATCCAAAATTGAAATTTTGGGTAAATATATTATGAAAGGATAAGTTCTATAACTTATAAATGACTTAAGATAATTTTGAATTTGGACACTTTGACTAGGTTAAAAATCAAAGTGAAATTTAGAAACAAGAGGTATAAGAAATATCATCCTAATATAAAATTTGAATTAGAGATACATTAGGGTAACATTTGTAATTCAAAATGAAGTAAGATGAAAAGTGGATGGTTTTGAATAATACAGTTAGTAAGTTGAATGTTGGATGAAAATGTTTAAATAACAAATACCATGTGAATTAAGTTTCACAAATTTGACTACAAGGTATTTGATGGATTCAAGATCAAGAATTTTGATTTAGAAAATTGATAGGTAAATAAGTTAACTTTGTAAGAAAAAGGACGTACATTTAGTAAAGTTGTCTTATTAAAATATGGATAAGATAAATAATATTACCTAAATGGAGACCTTAGGTAAAGAAAACTAGGGATTAAGTTTTATAACTTATTTATTTGGAATAATAGAATTCCTGTAACGTTTCGGATTTTGCCCGCTCGAAAATCGACATCCATACTTCAAATCGTATTCGAATGCCATAGATTCGACCGTTCAAATCCGATTCGCCGGAGCTTATAACAATCATTAAGTAAATAACACAGCGGAATAAAAGAATAATACATTGATATACAGCTTTGATACAATATCTGATACAACAGATGATCCAATAGATATCAATATACATCAGAGATATGATACAATAAAATAGCAGCGGAAAAGAAAACGATAGATAACATCTAGCAGCGGAACAAAATAACTCAGAGATAGTCTTCAAGGAAGAACTGCAACTCCATTTCCAAGAACTAATCCAGCAATATCTCAAACCCCCAATAACAATTCACCTAACATAAGCAAGACTGGTGCGATCCAAAGACTGAACTAACTCCAGATAACCTACTAATCTGACTATCTGAAAAACCCAACTCTAGACTGCTCGTGTAGAAAATAATGAGCATCCAGGGTTTAGGAAAGAAACAATAAACTCCGGATCAGTCGTGGGACTGGTGTGAGCAACAAAAACAGTTTATCTTTAAACAATCAACAAAAGATTTTAAAGTCAATTCGCAATGCTTTTAAAAAATGAGACTACCATAAGGCCTCCCGCACACACACACAATGCAAACGCAGAATCGGAGGAGATTTCTCCTTATGATAGTCAAAGATGCTTGATACGCATTAAGAAGAAACATTTGATATTATTACTAGTGCATAGTGTAGAAGAATCATTTCAAAAGTAAAGATATAAATCTTAGCTAGCATAGGCATTTCGCATTTATGCCTACTATAGCTACCATCCAAACAGTGGGGCGCCACCATAAGTGAATGATAGGTTCTACAACTAATACCGTACAAGGTTTCGTATTGTTTCTTTGGATTTCCAACAAATGGTCAGGCCAAGGAACTTCCCATTGCCACATGAGAATGCCTCTGGATGGACATTCCGGAGAACCAAACCGGAACTCTGCCAACACAAGGCCGGGTTACCCCTAACTGGGTAACTACTGACACGAGCACGTCATTCCCCGATCGTAAACGACCTTTCTCACGGGATCCCGATAACCAACAACCACAAAGTAATAAATTCGCAGTAACCACATAGGTTAAATATCTGGGCTCCATACCATGATACCACCCCTATCCAGAAGGAAATGCACATACCCTAAAGGGAGCTACCCCTCATAACCTTGCCGCATCTTTCCTGTTTTGACCATTTCCGGGGTGTGAGGCTCGACGAAGTCTCGTCCACAAAAACATACTTTATACAAAAGCCATGCTTTGGGTCAACAAATGATCATAGAAATGATCACCAAGATAGACGATCAAACAAATGATCCTATCACAAATAATCAACACAATGATCATTTCACAGCAACACTCAGCATGTCACATTACCAAATTGGGAATATATCGCTGATAACCTTCAACTATATAACCTCTGAGCTCGTACGTCTCAGAGAAGGGTGTTAAGCTAAAAGAATAAATTCTCCGCCACCAACAGAAATATATTTGAAAGAAATCGGCTTTATATCTCAACTTGTAATGTCAGACATACTATCCATACAAGTCTGTTCCGGGATCGAACAGAACCGAAGGCACTTTCAAAGAAGTCCTTGCAATCCGGATATTCACAATCCCGATCAGATTTCCCATCACATATGGAGTCTCTATACCAGGAGCTACCCAGTGCAGAGACAATGGATAGGTCATCCTATCGCTTTCGTAAATACCCGGTCTTCATCACCGGTCTTCAAATGCTATCCATAACGTCGAATCACTTATTCGGAATGGGTGATACGACACAAAGGTCCTTTCCCGGCTAAACCGAATAGTGAGCACGATATTTCAAAAAATATATGGATATGGGATTTCAATTAAGTCACAACTTATTACCCAAAACCTTTCTTCAAATGGCTTAACAAATTACCATTTTCAATCTTTAAACAAAAAGATTCATTTTCACAACCTTTAACGGTTTAAACAATTTTCACATTTTAATCTTTTTAAAAAAGATTCATTCACAGATTTTCCAAATCAATCTTCATTTCAATTTGATTAACTCGTTAAATCCTTAAATCAAAGATTTAACTTATAGCCTTCACAACAATTTCATTTCAATTTGATTTAAACAAACCATCAATTTAAATCTGTTAAAAATAAACAGATTTAATTCATAGCTTTCAAAAAGAATTCATTCATAACTTAAGAAAATCATTTCTCTATTCAATCTTGAAATTCCCCTAATTAACTGGAATCTCAGTTCTTATCTAAAAGTGTTTATCATTTGAAAACAACAGTTTTCATTTTGGAAATCTGATTCATTTATACGAGTTGAAATCCTTGGGTTAAATTCAAGTTCCCAAAACCATACCTTTAAAATGGTTTAAATTCATACAAACATATTTATAATATCTTTAACCATAATCATTGAATTCAATTCCAAATATTGAATTCAAATTCAAATTTAATTATTTAAATTGGAGATTTTACCGAGTTATTCAAAATAAATTTCATCTATGAAATTCCATTTCAAAAGGTTTTCACTTTAAACCCAATCCATTTCCAAAACATTTGAATTCAAATATTCAAATTTAAACTATTTCAAAAATCCGCGACTTAATCGATTTCCTTGTGAAATCCATATTATGTGTGTATGGTATGGTCCAGGGGTTATACACAGTAGTGCAACAGCATACAATCATCACAGATCAGAATACAGGAATATAGTTGATAAGCGATATAACTATAACGCTCATCGTCCATTCACAGATAATATACAAATATAAATAAATGAATGAATCATACACAGCTCAATCCATAGAACAAAATATCACAGATCAGATAGGACAATCAATTCAAGATATCTCATACAATACAATCATTTATAAGTAAGGTCAAGCATTTAATAATCATTTATAAGCAGGATTAATTAATTGTTTTAATCCTAATCAATTCAATTTATTTCCAAGTAAATAAAATTAAATTACTTATGAATTTATGATCCCATTCTGGTTTCTTAATTCAAATCATTTGATATAAATTAATTTATCAAACACTTTAATTAATTAAATTATTCTTAATCAATCATATTAATTAAATCGACTCTTGAACCAATTATATAATTAATTTACTTCTTAATTCATTATTTCAAGAAATTTACTCTTTAATTACTTATCATTAAGCAATCATCTCAAAATAACAAATCATGAATTACCAATTTATCTTTATCATTAATTTAATCGAAATATTCAAGTTTAATTACAATTAGTAATTAACCCCTTAATTTCTTTCATTAAGTAATTAACAATTTACAATTGATTATCTTAATTAATTTAATCTAATAAATCATCAAAATTAATCACATTAATTTAATTACTTAATAATTCCTAGTTAATTATCTTCATTAACTAATAAAATTTCTTAATTACATTTAAATTAATCTCTAATTATAAATTAATCTAAATCATTAATTTATAAATTCGATAAATAAATCATTCCTTAATTATCTTATTTAATTGAATCATTTAATACCTTAATTATCTCTAAGGTAATTTATTTATTTCTTTATTAATGATTAAATAAATATTAATGTGTAGAACATTACCCTTTTTAAATTTAAATTTAAATCACATTTTGAATATAAGATTTAAAATAATTTACCATTTAGAACTTTAACCAAATTTAAATTGAATTTAAACTTGTTTAAAACACCTTCAGATTTAAAACTGAATTTATTTCAACTTGTATTTAAATTTCACTTTTAGTCCAGGTTTTAAAATCTCGATTTAAACTTAAGTTTAAGTCTTACTTAATTTAACATACCCAGGCTTGAATTCAAACAGAAGAACAGGCCTCTGTTTTTAAAATGCCTCGAACTAACAAACTCAAGACAGCACACTACTTCGAGTCGCCTACCTCTTTACTTCGAGAGTTACCCGAGAAAAATGCCTGAGTGCTTCGAGTTTTTCCCCAAACCAACCCGTGTGAGTATTTTTTTCAAAATTTTGTTTAAGTGTTGATCTGACCCGGCGCACAACTGAATGCACTCGAGTTAAAACTCGAGCCAAAACCAATATTACTCGATACTTCATTCGAGTTATCTTCATCTTCCCAACTATAACCACCCAAACATAATCACTGATACATGCAAACACGTGTGTACCTGCACCATCCACCGCCGATGTCCTGGCCACCACTTCCATCGCCATCTAGTCATCGTTGACCCCCTCAACTCAATCCATCACCCAGCACCCATCACGACAGCACGAATCAAAATCTAGTTAAATTTCCAAACCTGGAAACACGCCAGCTTCAACACCCCAAACCTGTCAACATCGCCTCGTCCACGCCATGCCGACCATCAGCGAGCTTCCACCTCCGGCCTCGACTTCGACATCACCCAAACTTCTACCACCCGAAGTATCAAAACACTCGATCCATCATTGAGGCCGAGGTGATCAAAATTCCATCATAGCTAAAAATTAGGTTTACAGATTTTAAATCCAAATCCCAAAATCCACATAGCTTAAATTCTTGATCCAATATTTTTCCTAGCTTCAATGATCCCTCCTCTAACCACCGAACAAATTCCGACCTCCCCGGGTTCAAAGAACTGCAGATATACCCAAAAATCCCATTTCTGTACAACACAGAAATGCACATTGCACTCTCCACTAAAAATCCCCATTTTAGTTTTAAAAATCAAATTTTGATTTCAGTATTTGATTCTTAAACCTGAATCCATCAAACATGATAATTGATTTTTAACTTTGTTTAAGTTTCACTGTTATTTTATATTTTTCCAAAGGCAAAACAATTTAGTTTAACCCAACAAATTTTTAAACCTAAAACTATGATGTAACTAACATATTTTGTTCAACATTTCGATCTTAACAAAACTTGGATTAAGAGAAAGTAATTTTTGATTTACTTTTGAGCCTAGAATTAAGCATCAGAGAAACAGAGACCAAACCCATCTCATTCCTACAGTACAGATACATATAGAAACAGGCACTTATATATATATTCACATCACAAACTCAATCAGATAAAATCAAGCAACTTGATTGAACTTATATATGTTGTTACTCACCTTTTAGAAACAGAGCAGTTATTTGATTGTAACAGTTTTGAAAATGAAAACTGTAATGCCTTTGCTTATTTATTTATTTTTCTTTGAAAATGATTTGTAGTCTTGCTTAAAAGAAAAATGAGTTACAGGCATTATCACAGATATACACCCAATTTAAACTTCATTCAGTCAAACTAGCATGCAACCCTAAATGAATATACTTAGGCATTTTAGAAAAGGAGTTACTCACTTTGGTTTTCAGAAAAATGAATAGGGCACAGAGCACATCAATTATTTCATACAACACATATCAGCAAACTTCTCATCAGATTTCAAGGCTACTTCCAAGCATCAGAATATTGAAGCATGTTAAAAGTTGAAAAGAAATAGTTGCTCACCTCAATCAGGAAGGCAGAGAACGAGCTTTCAAACTGGAGCTTGTATTTTTGCTTACTGAGATCTTCTCTGGTTTTCATTAAATAAATGTTTAAACTGAGTTGAGCCTTATTTGCTTGGAGTTCCAGGTTGCCTTGTTTCACCTTAAAACTAAATCTTGAATCTTTGCATTGCTGAGTTGATTTGTATTGTTATGTTTTGTTTTAGTTTTGTTTACTTCATTCATTTTTTTTTCTTTTTTTGCATATGGGGCTGATATATGGAAGCAAGTTACAGGGTGATAAACTTATACAGTGTGATATCTTTGTATAATAGGCATGGGTGAATGTGCTTGCTTGTACTTGTTTATACATATAAATGTATTCGTTTACTTCAGCCTACATCTTTTGCTGAGAGGAAAAATGTGTGCTAGGATATTGTATGTGCTTAGGGATGATACTTTGTACTTGCTGTTTCTATACTTTGTCTACAGCCTCTTTGTTTTGTACATGTACTTATATTTGTATTTATTTGTATGCATACTTTTGTTTTAGTTATATTTTCTTCTTATTTATTTTTCTCCTAGTCTTGCCTTGTTACTTTGAAATTAATTTACAACTTTGTTTTTTTTTTTATACTTGCCTAGCATATTTACTGTCTTGTTGTATACAATTGTTAATACCACACTTCATATATTGGTTATAAATTAGCACTTTATAATGTAAATAAGTTTCTATTTTAATTATGTTGTTAAGTTATTAGTTAATGTTTTTACTTACTTCTTATTTTCAGCTGAGTATATATATTGCTTTGAAATTTTGATGAATAACATGTTGTTAGATTTAATTAATTTGTTTCTATGTTCTACTTTGTTTTGATTCATACTTTGCTTATTTATTTGTTTTGAATCCTTATTGATTATATTTTATATATCAATGTTCTTATTTTTATTCATAGCTTAAGTATGAATTATTTTACTTTACAAAATAAGTGAACTTCTATTTTTATTTTACTCTTATTACTTTTGTAGCCTACTCCATTTGTATTATTTTGTATTGATTTATTAATATGAGATTAAGATATATATAATATATATATTTACTTTATATTGTTATATCTTATATTTAATTTTATAATTTTTATTCAAAATTTCATTTAATTATCAATTTAAATTAAATTAAAATCTAGGGTCGTTACAGACTTCCCCCCTTAAAAGAATTTCGTCCTCGAAATTTGCAGGCACGAAAACAACACAGAGATAGCTAGATAGAGAAATATCTTTCCAGATTAAATTGGATATTAGTTCTGCATTTGGCTCACCAAATCAGAATATCAATAATAGATAGAAGAAATTATAATAAAATTTCAAATTTTGGTTTTAAACAAAATCATTTTATCGATACAATTCTAATCATTCTTCATATTCTATTAATCAATTTAATTCAATTAAAATTTCCAATTTATTTAAAATTTCCAATTTCTAATTCATTTATTAGAGTTTAAATCGAAAAGCCGATAAGAAATCGATAAAGATACGAAGTAAAAATTTCTTACAACGACTCGTTGGGCCATCATCACCGCATCGAAACTTCTTCTGGAGCTATCACAAAGAAATCAAAAGAATTTAGAAACGAATCAAAGAAATTTGATAAGAAAGATTGTTTCCACTGTTGTTACAGAGTATTGACCAATTATAGTCGTATTCCCCTGTCCTCTATCTCGTTCTCTTCTTGCACTCATACTTACTATCAGTAGATAGTAAGAGAATTTACTGAGGCATTCAAACGGATATCTTAAGGATTACTCATTCTAGGATTTACTTCCCCTATCTCTAATGAGTTACTTAATGTGTTACACTCCTGAGCTAAAGTTCAACCCTTAGCTCCGATACCAAATGTAACGTTTCAGATTTTGCCCGCTCGAAAATCGACATCCATACTTCAAATCGTATTCGAATGCCATAGATTCGACCGTTCAAATCCGATTCGCCGGAGCTTATAACAATCATTAAGTAAATAACACAGCGGAATAAAAGAATAATACATTGATATACAGTTTTGATACAATATCTGATACAACAGATGATCCAATAGATATCAATATACATCAGAGATATGATACAATAAAATAGCAGCGGAAAAGAAAACGATAGATAACATCTAGCAGCGGAACAAAATAACTCAGAGATAGTCTTCAAGGAAGAACTGCAACTCCATTTCCAAGAACTAATCCAGCAATATCTCGAACCCCCAATAACAATTCACCTAGCATAAGCAAGACTGGTGCGATCCAAAGACTGAACTAACTCCAGATAACCTACTAATCTGACTATCTGAAAAACCCAACTCTAGACTGCTCGTGTAGAAAATAATGAGCATCCAGGGTTTAGGAAAGAAACAATAAACTCCGGATCAGTCGTGGGACTGGTGTGAGCAACAAAAACAGTTTATCTTTAAACAATCAACAAAAGATTTTAAAGTCAATTCGCAATGCTTTTAAAAAATGAGACTACCATAAGGCCTCCCGCACACACACACAATGCAAACGCAGAATCGGAGGAGATTTCTCCTTATGATAGTCAAAGATGCTTGATACGCATTAAGAAGAAACATTTGATATTATTACTAGTGCATAGTGTAGAAGAATCATTTCAAAAGTAAAGATATAAATCTTAGCCAGCATAGGCATTTCGCATTTATGCCTACTATAGCTACCATCCAAACAGTGGGGCGCCACCATAAGTGAATGATAGGTTCTACAACTAATACCGTACAAGGTTTCGTATTGTTTCTTTGGATTTCCAACAAATGGTCAGGCCAAGGAACTTCCCATTGCCACATGAGAATGCCTCTGGATGGACATTCCGGAGAACCAAACCGGAACTCTGCCAACACAAGGCCGGGTTACCCCTAACTGGGTAACTACTGACACGAGCACGCCATTCCCCGATCGTAAACGACCTTTCTCACGGGATCCCGATAACCAACAACCACAAAGTAATAAATTCGCAGTAACCACATAGGTTAAATATCTGGGCTCCATACCATGATACCACCCCTATCCAGAAGGAAATGCACATACCCTAAAGGGAGCTACCCCTCATAACCTTGCCGCATCTTTCCTGTTTTGACCATTTCCGGGGTGTGAGGCTCGACGAAGTCTCGTCCACAAAAACATACTTTATACAAAAGCCATGCTTTGGGTCAACAAATGATCATAGAAATGATCACCAAGATAGACGATCAAACAAATGATCCTATCACAAATAATCAACACAATGATCATTTCACAGCAACACTCAGCATGTCACATTACCAAATTGGGAATATATCGCTGATAACCTTCAACTATATAACCTCTGAGCTCGTACGTCTCAGTGAAGGGTGTTAAGCTAAAAGAATAAATTCTCCGCCACCAACAGAAATATATTTGAAAGAAATCGGCTTTATATCTCAACTTGTAATGTCAGACATACTATCCATACAAGTCTGTTCCGGGATCGAACAGAACCGAAGGCACTTTCAAAGAAGTCCTTGCAATCCGGATATTCACAATCCCGATCGGATTTCCCATCACATATGGAGTCTCTATACCAGGAGTTACCCAGTGCAGAGACAATCGATAGGTCATCCTATCGCTTTCGCAAATACCCGGTCTTCATCACCGGTCTTCAAATGCTATCCATAACGTCGAATCACTTATTCAGAATGGGTGATACGACACAAAGGTCCTTTCCCGGCTAAACCGAATAGTGAGCACGATATTTCAAAAAATATATGGATATGGGATTTCAATTAAGTCACAACTTATTACCCAAAACCTTTCTTCAAATGGCTTAACAAATTACCATTTTCAATCTTTAAACAAAAAGATTCATTTTCACAACCTTTAACGGTTTAAACAATTTTCACATTTTAATCTTTTTAAAAAAGATTCATTCACAGATTTTCCAAATCAATCTTCATTTCAATTTGATTAACTCGTTAAATCCTTAAATCAAAGATTTAACTTATAGCCTTCACAACAATTTCATTTCAATTTGATTTAAACAAATCATCAATTTAAATCTGTTAAAAATAAACAGATTCAATTCATAGCTTTCAAAAAGAATTCATTCATAACTTAGGAAAATCATTTCTCTATTCAATCTTGAAATTCCCCTAATTAACTGGAATCTCAGTTCTTATCTAAAAGTGTTTATCATTTGAAAACAACAGTTTTCATTTTGGAAATCTGATTCATTTATACGAGTTGAAATCCTTGGGTTAAATTCAAGTTCCCAAAACCATACCTTTAAAATGGTTTAAATTCATACAAACATATTTATAATATCTTTAACCATAATCATTGAATTCAATTCCAAATATTGAATTCAAATTCAAATTTAATTATTTAAATTGGAGATTTTACCGAGTTATTCAAAATAAATTTCATCTATGAAATTCCATTTCAAAAGGTTTTCACTTTAAACCCAATCCATTTCCAAAACATTTGAATTCAAATATTCAAATTTAAACTATTTCAAAAATCCGCGACTTAATCGATTTCCTTGTGAAATCCATATTATGTGTGTATGGTATGGTCCAGGGGTTATACACAGTAGTGCAACAGCATACAATCATCACAGATCAGAATACAGGAATATAGTTGATAAGCGATATAACTATAACGCTCATCGTCCATTCACAGATAATATACAAATATAAATAAATGAATGAATCATACACAGCTCAATCCATAGAACAAAATATCACAGATCAGATAGGACAATCAATTCACGATATCTCATACAATACAATCATTTATAAGTAAGGTCAAGCATTTAATAATCATTTATAAGCAGGATTAATTAATTGTTTTAATCCTAATCAATTCAATTTATTTCCAAGTAAATAAAATTAAATTACTTATGAATTTATGATCCCATTCTGGTTTCTTAATTCAAATCATTTGATATAAATTAATTTATCAAACACTTTAATTAATTAAATTATTCTTAATCAATCATATTAATTAAATCGACTCTTGAACCAATTATATAATTAATTTACTTCTTAATTCATTATTTCAAGAAATTTACTCTTTAATTACTTATCATTAAGCAATCATCTCAAAATAACAAATCATGAATTACCAATTTATCTTTATCATTAATTTAATCGAAATATTCAAGTTTAATTACAATTAGTAATTAACCCCTTAATTTCTTTCATTAAGTAATTAACAATTTACAATTGATTATCTTAATTAATTTAATCTAATAAATCATCAAAATTAATCACATTAATTTAATTACTTAATAATTCCTAGTTAATTATCTTCATTAACTAATAAAATTTCTTAATTACATTTAAATTAATCTCTAATTATAAATTAATCTAAATCATTAATTTATAAATTCGATAAATAAATCATTCCTTAATTATCTTATTTAATTGAATCATTTAATACCTTAATTATCTCTAAGGTAATTTATTTATTTCTTTATTAATGATTAAATAAATATTAATGTGTAGAACATTACCCTTTTTAAATTTAAATTTAAATCACATTTTGAATATAAGATTTAAAATAATTTACCATTTAGAACTTTAACCAAATTTAAATTGAATTTAAACTTGTTTAAAACACCTTCAGATTTAAAACTGAATTTATTTCAACTTGTATTTAAATTTCACTTTTAGTCCAGGTTTTAAAATCTCGATTTAAACTTAAGTTTAAGTCTTACTTAATTTAACAAACCCAGGCTTGAATTCAAACAGAAGAACAGGCCTTTGTTTTTAAAATGCCTGGAACTAACAAACTCAAGACAGCACACTACTTCGAGTCGCCTACCTCTTTACTTCGAGAGTTACCCGAGAAAAATGCCTGAGTGCTTCGAGTTTTTCCCCAAACCAACCCGTGTGAGTATTTTTTTCAAAATTTTGTTTAAGTGTTGATCTGACCCGGCGCACAACTGAATGCACTCGAGTTAAAACTCGAGCCAAAACCAATATTACTCGATACTTCCTTCGAGTTATCTTCATCTTCCCAACTACAACCACCCAAACATAATCACTGATACACGCAAACACGTGTGTACCTGCACCATCCACCGCCGATGTCCTGGCCACCACTTCCATCGCCATCTAGTCATCGTTGACCCCCTCAACTCAATCCATCACCCAGCACCCATCACGACAGCACGAATCAAAATCTAGTTAAATTTCCAAACCTGGAAACACGCCAGCTTCAACACCCCAAACCTGTCAACATCGCCTCGTCCACGCCGTGCCGACCATCAGCGAGCTTCCACCTCCGGCCTCGACTTCGACATCACCCAAACTTCTACCACCCGAAGTATCAAAACACTCGATCCATCATTGAGGCCGAGGTGATCAAAATTCCATCATAGCTAAAAATTAGGTTTACAGATTTTAAATCCAAATCCCAAAATCCACATAGCTTAAATTCTTGATCCAATATTTTTCCTAGCTTCAATGATCCCTCCTCTAACCACCGAACAAATTTCGACCTCCCCGGGTTCAAAGAACTGCAGATATACCCAAAAATCCCATTTCTGTACAACACAGAAATGCACATTGCACTCTCCACTAAAAATCCCCATTTTAGTTTTAAAAATCAAATTTTGATTTCAGTATTTGATTCTTAAACCTGAATCCATCAAACATGATAATTGATTTTTAACTTTGTTTAAGTTTCACTGTTATTTTATATTTATCCAAAGGCAAAACAATTTAGTTTAACCCAACAAATTTTTAAACCTAAAACTATGATGTAACTAACATATTTTGTTCAACATTTCGATCTTAACAAAACTTGGATTAAGAGCAAGTAATTTTTGATTTACTTTTGAGCCTAGAATTAAGCATCAGAGAAACAGAGACCAAACCCATCTCATTCCTACAGTACACATACATATAGAAACAGGAACTTATATATATATTCACATCACAAACTCAATCAGATAAAATCAAGCAACTTGATTGAACTTATATATGTTGTTACTCACCTTTTAGAAACAGAGCAGTTATTTGATTGTAACAGTTTTGAAAATGAAAACTGTAATGCCTTTGCTTATTTATTTATTTTTCTTTGAAAATGATTTGTAGTCTTGCTTAAAAGAAAAATGAGTTACAGGCATTATCACAGATATACACCCAATTTAAACTTCATTCAGTCAAACTAGCATGCAACCCTAAATGAATATACTTAGGCATTTTAGAAAAGGAGTTACTCACTTTGGTTTTCAGAAAAATGAACAGGGCACAGGGCACATCAATTATTTCATACAACACATATCAGCAAACTTCTCATCAGATTTCAAGGCTACTTCCAAGCATCAGAATATTGAAGCATGTTAAAAGTTGAAAAGAAATAGTTGCTCACCTCAATCAGGAAGGCAGAGAACGAGCTTTCAAACTGGAGCTTGTATTTTTGCTTACTGAGATCTTCTCTGGTTTTCATTAAATAAATGTTTAAACTGAGTTGAGCCTTATTTGCTTGGAGTTCCAGGTTGCCTTGTTTCACCTTAAAACTAAATCTTGAATCTTTGCATTGCTGAGTTGATTTGTATTGTTATGTTTTGTTTTAGTTTTGTTTACTTCATTCATTTTTTTTTCTTTTTTTGCATATGGGGCTGATATATGGAAGCAAGTTACAGGGTGATAAACTTATACAGTGTGATATCTTTGTATAATAGGCATGGGTGAATGTGCTTGCTTGTACTTGTTTATACATATAAATGTATTCGTTTACTTCAGCCTACATCTTTTGCTGAGAGGAAAAATGTGTGCTAGGATATTGTATGTGCTTAGGGATGATACTTTGTACTTGCTGTTTCTATACTTTGTCTACAGCCTCTTTGTTTTGTACATGTACTTATATTTGTATTTATTTGTATGCATACTTTTGTTTTAGTTATATTTGCTTCTTATTTATTTTTCTCCTGGTCTTGCCTTGTTACTTTGAAATTTATTTACAACTTTGTTTTTTTTTTATACTTGCCTAGCATATTTACTGTCTTGTTGTATACAATTGTTAATACCACACTTCATATATTGGTTATAAATTAGCACTTTATAATGTAAATAAGTTTCTATTTTAATTATGTTGTTAAGTTATTAGTTAATGTTTTTACTTACTTCTTATTTTCAGCTGAGTATATATATTGCTTTGAAATTTTGATGAATAACATGTTGTTAGATTTAATTAATTTGTTTCTATGTTCTACTTTGTTTTGATTCATACTTTGCTTATTTATTTGTTTTGAATCCTTATTGATTATATTTTATATATCAATGTTCTTATTTTTATTCATAGCTTAAGTATGAATTATTTTACTTTACAAAATAAGTGAACTTCTATTTTTATTTTACTCTTATTACTTTTGTAGCCTACTCCATTTGTATTATTTTGTATTGATTTATTAATATGAGATTAAGATATATATATATATTTATTTATTTACTTTATATTGTTATATCTTATATTTAATTTTATAATTTTTATTCAAAATTTCATTTAATTATCAATTTAAATTAAATTAAAATCTAGGGTCGTTACAATTCCACATTTGTTGAAAACGCTAATTGAAGTAATGACGATTTGAAGATTTGGGATATCTATATATACTCTTAGGAAGTAAAGGTATATTATACAAGTTAAGTCATATTTGTAAGCTTAAGTAAAAATGGATTTAGAAGAAAGTAAATGGTTGTGAAATAAACTTGGATTGATAGAAGTTTGAAAAAAAATGTATTAGGTAAAGATGAATGTGAATAAGTGCGTAAGTTAAACGTAGATCATTTTGGCACATAAATTTTGATCTAAGTTTTGAGTATAGAACTTTGAGGTGTTTACACCAATCCGAAAAAGAATTTATCACTCGATTCTTGATGGCGATCATTGATGAGAGTTTATGATTATGTACACGAGTTTTCTATCATAGTTGAGAGCTATGCAACGAAAGTAAGGGTTTGTAATCAAGAAGTCTGATCAAAGTCCGCAATAGAAAATCGAAGGATCGATACTAGTTCGGAAGTAAAGTTGTGGATTCAAAAAATAGATCGAATAAAATATCACATATAGTATGATGTTTTGGATCTGTCTACTTAGTAGTTGGATAGTTATCTTAAATAGTAGACACTAAGATTTAGTGGTTGGACTGATGTTTTGATATATAGACCTCAGGTGTAGTACATGCTCAGGTCAGGGTATGAGTTATGTAGATGTATTCATTTATGTTGATCTGGTATCAGTTTGGTTGTTTTTGGATGTATAGTCTTGTTTGATAATTTGATATATTATCTTAAGTGTGCAGTATGCACTAGGATGGGTACGATAGAAGTATGACTTGATGTATGTAACCTTAAGTACGTGATAAGTACTCAGGTTAGTGTGGAAAATCTTTGTATGTATGTTTGGCATTATTATTTGTTAGTGTTGTTATGATATCGACCTTCTTCTTTTCTACCATCAATAGAAATAAGTCAAATTTTTTGAGGATATGAGTATGAGATAGATTCCTTTATCTAACTTTCATTTCGAGGACGAAATGCTTTTAAGTAGGGGAGAATGTAACGACCCATATTTTCGCTACTTCGAAAATGAGAGATTTCGTTCGTTTTAAATTTAAAAAGGAGTTTAGATCTTAAATAATATGTTATATATAATAAATAATTATCTATTCTTATAGTTAATAAATTAAAAAGAATGATTTTGAAAAATCGACAAAAGTTAAGTTTTGTTAATAATAATTAAAGGCTTAAATAAATGGATTTAAATATTTATTTAAAAAGGTAAATCCTATTTAAAACATCTAATAAAGGTAATAGAAGTATGTTAAAAGATTTAAAAGTTTGTTAATAATCGTTTTACAAAAATAACCAAAATTTATCGCATTTTGTCAGTTTTACATACACGGTAAAATTAGAGATTTTGATATTAATTAAATATGATTATAAAATATAAAGAGACTTGTTTTAATTTATTTAAAGAAGTAAAAAGTTCATTTTAAAGTTTGGTTTACTTCAATATATAGCTTAATAAAAACGTCAAATTTTGACTGTAAACTTTGTCGTCAAAAACGCCGTTTTCAACCAAAACTAGTTGTCGACAAGTTGTTACAACTTGATACTTTTTATAACATATACAAATGCATAAATACAAACTTTTAAACACTTTACAATTAGTCACATCAAAAGATAAGAAAATATCTAAGATATTTTCATAAAATAATTTAATAAGCATACTTAAAAGTTAAGTAATTAAAAAAGCAAACTTACCATCACATTTCATCTCCTTACACATACTTTCCATCTCATTAATAAGATGTTATGTTTATACATAGAAAAGGAGCAAATGGAAAAGTGAAAAGAAAACTAATTTAAGGTATTAATGACACATACATACATGCATTTAATACACATCAAATCAATACAAAGTCTTCTCTTTAAAATGCAAAATTTAAGAAAATAATCATTCCTATCTTTAACATCATCATTAATGCATGTCCTTAAAGAGTTAAATCAAGGGTAGAAAGGTAAATAAAAAAGTCAAAAAGTAGAAAAGGGTATTTTAGTCATTTGCCATCCATACCTTTCATTTTTCACACTTCATTCTCTACCTTCTTCTTCACTTTCTCCTTCTTCTTCTTCCTCCTTGAAGCTCTCTTTAATGGCTTCTTCTTCTCTTCCAAAATGCTTACTAACTTTTTTAAAATCATATCAAATCAACTCCAAACACCACCAAACTTTGCCAAAGACCTTAAAATATCATTAGAACATGGTTTAGCATCTAATAAGTAAAGAAATGATGGAGGAAGAGGAAGAATAGGAGGAGGCCGAACTTATGGAAGAAGTGGTCGATGAAATGAAGTAGAAGTTGATTAGTTGAAGTTTTAGTGAAGCATTGTTGATATGAATGTTGGTAGGAAGTTAAACATTTGGGTAAAGGTTAGAAATTCTCATTGCTTTTTAAATTATATTGATTATCATGCTTAATTTTTATGTTAGATAATCACTATTTGATAATATGGATGTTTGGTTGATTGTTTGAATATGTTGGATAATCCATAGTAATGTTATGACATTTACCTTATTGAATATGCTAGTGTTATATGATTGTTGTATGGTTGTGATGATAATGTGGATATCAAATTCCTATTGATTTTGTAATCACTTTGATTAGTAAGACCATATTTTAGTAATATGAGAAATTGTGGAAAAATAAGTCTCTTTTCATTTAGAAGTGAAATTAAAGTTAAAATGAAAGAGAATTTGAAATTTGAAGTGAAACGGATTTGAAAAGGATAGCTAATTAGAAATTGAAATTTAAATGAATAGTGAAATTGAAATAGAAATCGATTTTGAAAAAAGTGAAGTTTAGTTTGAGATTGAATCGAAGTTTAAATTGAAATTAGATTTGAAATCTAAGTTTTAAATGTGTTTAATTTGAGATTAGAATTGAAATTGAGTTAAAATTGGGATTTAAAATTTAATATTAAAATAATGAGAATATAATAATATTTTAATGTGGTAAGAGTGAAAATATATATTAAATACTTTAAAAAGTGAAAATACCGATTTAAAATGGTTTCTAATGATTTTATAAGTGTTGAAATTCAATTTGAATAAATTATTTCAAAAATTGAAAAATAAGTTAAAACTAGACGCGTCGCGCAACGGCAGTTCGCGATTTCGCGCCGAAAAGTTCAAATGAATGTATAGAGTGGAATATTACTCGGAATTCTTCGAGATAAGAAAATTCCGGACTATTATATCCATATCTTCTAAACGAAGAAAGAAAATCAAAGTTTTGATAAGTAGATTTTGAATTATGTCCAAATCAATTTTCTAGAAAAATCGCGCTAGTGTAGTTTAGTGACCATAACAGGAAATTTGTTTAAATGGATGTTTTTAATTATGGAAAAATATGGAATAAATTTGATAAATCTATTTAAATGATTTAAAAGAGATTTGGATTGGAAAATATGAACTATCGAACTTTTAAAAGTTGATTTAATCAAATAAGCTGATATAGCACTTTCCGCAGCACTTTTATGCTGTGAATTGTATAACTTTTGGAATATGAGATTAAATGTAATGACGTTTCCCAGAATCAATTGTGAATGTTTTAAAAAGGATAATTAAGCGTTTGAAAGATAATTTGGAATATTTATAAGAAATTCCAAAATATGTTGAAAATCTGAGTATGCGGAAACGACTAGTGCATTTGTCCCGCCTGTGAGATCTGAGAAGATAAAACAAGGTGTTTAACTAAGGTTAGGGATGGAGCAACCAGTGCCCTGAACTTACCTGGCCTATGTTTTCCTTTCTTAGGCGAGGGGTGGAACAGATCGAAAGGAAGCCCGGATGCTCTTAAATAAAAAGACTGTATTAAGTTTTTGAATTAAAAGAAGATTGGTATTATCCAAAAGTTAACCACTCTCCAAAATGAATGATCTCTATGATTCTATTTACTCAAAAATGCTGCTAAGATTTATTTAGGGTTTATCGTAAATGATGTCTTAAATAACATTGTTTTTGACCCGCTTAAAAGTTAAGAAATTTGGATTAAGAATTATGTAAAGAAATGTGAGATATTTTCCAAAGCAAAAAAATGAATTACTTAGAATTATCCTAAGTTAAAAGAAAGAGATTTCGAAATCATCCGAAAAGAATTAAAGTGAAAAGATACTTAATAAATCCTATATACTCATATTCACTTTTTATCGATGATTGGATTTCGAAGGAACCGGAGTCGGATTTGGTTAATTCCTATCCGAAAACCACTTCGAACCAATGTATGCGTTCGAACGTGAAGACATGTTGAAGATGGTGATTGAAGACCGTGGATCTTCCTAGCGTAAAGACTGCTTGTTGAACATGCTCTGGTTGGCCCCCATTATAGAGTTATTTATAGCAGTGGTCTCCTCGTGATAGAGATTTTGCGGATTGCAAGGGCTTCTCGCCTAGTAATGGTCGAGGAAAGTGCCTTCGGTTTGTCCTGTTCCTGGACAACTTGTATGGACGTTTGTCTGACGTTGCATTTCTAAAGATTACATACATTGGTTTTTACAAATGTACATCAGTGGTGGCGGAGAAGGCAACTTCTCTTAGCTTAACACCCTCCTTGAGACATACGAGCTCAAGGGTTGTATTTTTGTGGAAGAAAATTAGTAGTTAACGGAAATGGCAATGTGGCATTCAAAGATGTGATATGTGCTTTGTGAAAAGGTAATCGTGACCTTAAGCCTCATCAAACCGGAAATGACCGAAACAGGATTAGATGCAGCAAGGCTAAGTGGGTCATTCCCAATTAGGGTATGATCATCCCCTTCTAGATATATTTCTTCCCGCTTTGACATCGGGATGTTAATTTATGTGGTTTATGGAAAACGAGCGCTCGGTTAAAGGTCGGAAACGACCGGGGGATGACATATTCGGTACCATCTAGTATAAAGAGGTGGGCCGGTCTTGTGTTGGTAGAGGGCAGATGTTCTGTGCCTCGGGGCATCCATCTAGAGGTGTACCCATTTCGAAAGGTAGATCCTACGCCTGGTCATTTTTATGGAAATCCATTCTCCAATAAGAACCTTCGGACTTGATTGTAAACCTATTATGCTGGAATTTAATCAATGTAACAATTTCGGCTAAGATTAGTAAGTATATTTGAAAATGTTTTCAAAGAGATGTCATTAGAAATAATATCAAAGGTTTTGATATAAAAGTGTTTTAGTTATCATAAGGTAAAAACCCGTCCGTGTTTATGTGTGGGCGTGGTCTTATGAGATACTATTTATTTCAAAGGATCTTTATAAAAAAAGGCTGATATATGACACTGTCATTTATTATTGAGTTTTTCTCACGCTGGTTTATCAAGCCTGATCCGGGTATTTTCAATACTCGGGTCAGATCCGAGTAGTTTCAGGATAGTCGAAGACAGTTGGAGTTTCCAAAGGAGAGCTAGAGATATTCATCGACGTATGGGCATATTCTACTATCTGCTTTGCTTAGTATATTCTGTTTGATGTTTGTCAGCATTTGTAAGGGCAGGTTTTATAACTGCCCAAGCTGATCTTAGATTAGACTCTGATATTGTATTTTAAAAGTTTTCCGCTGTAAAGATTATTATTGAAATAATATATGTTATTCCATTCGTGTGAGATTCTATTCTGTCTATTTTTCTTTATCACCTTTAAAGATCCGTCTTTTTGTGCAATTTGAGTTAGACATGTGTGGTTTATTGTCGATTCAAAGGGTACGGGAAAACGGGCCTTTACAGTATTGCTCCTTCCGAGTTAGGTCGTTCGCGACCTAAGTACTGCTCCATCCTAGTTAGGTCGCTCACGACCTAAACCATATACTACCTTCCCCGATAGGTCGTTAGCGACCTAATCTTCTACTAGGTCGCACACGACCTAAACTTACCAAAGTTCCTTCACATCCCACAACTCCGTAAATCACTACCTCCTCTCCTTAAACCATAGGTCGCTCACGACCTAAACCGTATCTTATCTCTTCCCTTAGGTCGCCCCGTTCCTCAACACCCTTAAGCCGTGACTTCTCTAGGTCGCTGCTCCCTAAGCCGTAGCTCCCTAGGTCGCCAATCCCTGTGCCACTGCTTCTTAAGTCACTAACGACCTTCAACCTATGCCTTAAGTCGCTGACCTCTCTCCTGCCACTCCATAGGTCGCTCGCGACCTATTGCCAGCCAACCTAACTTCAGAGTCACCTATAAATACTCCGTCTACTCCAACGAAGGGGAGGACGGCTCCGGATTCCAAAGCGTGGATACCCTGCTGTTTTCTCGACTCTCCTAACACTTCAACCATTGAAGATTCATCTACTTCATTCAACATGGATCCGAAGAACAATCCATCATCAAAGTTTTAATCTCCTTCTTCAATTGTGTTGTAATCTTAAAGTTGAGTTGTAAAAGTGTTGTAATCTTGTAAAAGTGTGCTCAAAGAACATAATGGAGGATGTAAAGTGGATGTAGGCTTGTTAGAAGCCGAACCACTATGAAAATCGCTGTCTCTTTTCCTTTTCTGCTATTTTCTGTTTAGTTTTAGTTCCCATGCAATCGGTTGGTGCTTTCACTTCATCACGATATACACCGGGTGTTAGCGTTAAACTATTTTTATCGTTAACACTTTCTAGTCTATACTGAATAAAAAAAGCTAAATACAAATAGCATTATTCTAATGAATTGATAAATTAACAAAAATCATCTGATACTAACATAACAATATTTTTTCCTCACAATACAATATTACAGTAAAATAAAGATAATATACAAATGAAAATAATATGCTCCGCAAACAAATAAAAATCACAAAAAATCCACAAAAAAAGTAAACTTCTTATTAAAACAATCAATCATCACAGTACATGTACTACTATCATAAATAAAAAAAGCATGACTATACCAAATAAGTAAACGGTAAAGAAATACAATGGATAAAATGACAGAAATAAAAGAAAAAAATAAAATTCAAATTTAAATCTTCATTGAAGCTTGACAATTCCTCTTGTTATGTCCAACTTGATTGCAATTACTTCATTTATTTCGCTTACTCTGAGAATAAGAAAAACCGCCATGTCTTTTAGTAGAAGGTCTTCCAGCACCTCGAATTTCTTTAGGCGGTTTAATTGTGACTTCATCTCCGCTAACAATTGGCTTACCAACATTAGGAATTGGATTAATAGCATACGCGTAACTCGATCTAAAAGCATCAGCTGTAAAATAATAATCCACATAGTCATATACTGACTGCCTTGATTTATTCATACACTTAATGGCATGTGCACATGGAAAACCGATAACTCTCCACTGATTACAAGTACACAATCTTTTTTCAAGATTAACATGATGTGATATTGGAGATCTAACTTCAAAAACATTTTCCAAAGACCTATATGTATCCCATCCAAAACCTTCATTAACTAATTGCGACAACCATTGCTCCACAACCAGACATAAAGTAGTAGTCCAGCGATGATAGTCTTCTCTCCTCTTCACCATTTGTTCCATTATTTTAACCCGGATTCCATATAGACAAGACGTAATAGGCATAAATCTATCATCCACAATCCAAGAGTTAAAGCTTTCAGCCACATTAGATGAATATTCTCCATACCTCTTGCTTGAAAAAACAAATCAGTCCAATGTTCAAAAGGTTTATCATTTAAAAAGTTAATTGCAGCAACACCACCAATTTCTTTAAACTTTAACATATAGCGATCAAAATCATATGTATTTGAAGCTCGAGTCAAAAGTTTAAATAAATCAATAATAGAAGTATCGCCCTTGCAAGCTTTAACTACTGAACCAATGTTTTGCTCCATATGAAATGTGCAATAGCTATGAAAAGAAGATGGAAACACTTTTGGAACACCTAACAGCAAACCCCACCGGCGATCAGATATGAAAACCAATTCGCGATCCTCATTAAGCATCTTTTTTAAATGCTCCAAAAACCAAGACCAATTTGACTCATTCTCATGTGAAACTACTCCCATAGCAAGCGGAAAGAAACCTTAAAAAAATAGTAGTTTTTTTCAAATGTTAATACAGGAAAATAGTATACTACTATTAGTAAAGTATATTACTTTCACAGCATAAAATTTCAGATATTTACATGAATGCAGGAGTGAAAAATAATATATATGATTAATCCTAAATTAATATAGCATTATGTGCTTGATAGTAGAGTCATATAATATACAGAATAATAAATGCTAAAAAATACTAGCACTATGACATATAATACAATATCAAATGTTAAATTCATGTAATATTATAATTTCATATAGAGTAATAATACAGTCAACATATAATTGTTAAAATGACAATAGAATGCTAAGATATATCAGAATCAACCAAATGTTACCATACTACATAACTAAAACAATATACTAAAAAACACATGGAAAAAAAATGAACAAAAATCATAAGTCAAACCTTGATTGCCATTTTTTGTTGTAGCGGCTAATAAAACACCTTGTCGGCCCTTCAAAAATGCCGCATCTAAAAATATCATGGGACGGCTGTAACGACCCGACTTCCTACGCCCAGGAAGACGTATCGTTTTTAAGAAAAGAAAGAGGTGAGAAAGTAGAAAAGATAGAGAAGAAAGAACAACAACATCAGAATCTCACAGCGGATCGAATAAAATATATTAATCACATAAGTATTTACATAGTATATAACATCAATCAGAGTGATACATATAATACATCACATACTAGACAGTTATAAATTCCTGTCTAGTTAATACAACTCAATACACAATACAACACAGAGATACCACACGGCGGAACTATATATATATCTATAACGTTGAAGCCTCCCGCTCCATTGCTCCTCCTGAATTCGTCAAAGCTAAACCTGAATCCCTTGGCTACCCGTAAAAATTTGGGTACCCGAGAGTTTATGAAAAACAAAAATAAACTTCGGGTCAGACATGGGTCTGGTATGAGTAACAGGTTAAAGTTGCTTAATTTTGAAAAATCTTTTGAAAACAAAAGGTATCACGTAAGACTTCCCACACATAAACATGGAAAAGTTTTTACCTTACGCTAACCAAAACATTTGATAGGAAATCCAGTGATATTATAATAGGTCTAGGGTTTTCAAGTAAATAGAAAATAGCCGAAATTGTTACATTCATTAAATTTCAGCTACTAGCCACAAAAGTGGGTAATACAATCAAAACCGTTGGCACTTATTGGATTGTGGATTCCATACAATGGCAGGGCTACTGGGGTACCGCCCGTCACAGTACGTGGCCTAGATCAACGTACCGAGGATCACTCCCGACCCCCTGCAACACAAGGCCGGAACCATTCCTTACTGAACAGTCCCGAACAAGATAAACCCCGGCAGTTGTCATGACCAACCGCCCACACAGCCGAAAATAAGGGACATCTAGACAGGGGAATATCATTGTCCTGCTTGGGCATGACCCACCTAACCTTGCTGCACCTCCCCTGTTTTAGCCATTCTCGGTTGATGAGGCTTGAGGTTACGATTACCTTTAGAGAACATAATTCTTAGAATGCTCATCGCCCACCTGACGATGTGTTGAAAGCATTCAATCCATACAAGTTCGTTCTGGGTTTGAACGAAACCGAAGGCATTATCTCGTTACACTCATTTTGGAATCACCCTCAGAGTTAACGACGATAACCCTTGCATTCTGGACCTTCATCTTCACTTCAGATTCACGACCTATCGTTAATTTGGAATCGATGTGTTTTCGGATGTTCCAAATGCGGAAAACCGATCCCGGTCTCATCGAAATCCAAAACGTGTCTTTTAGGGCCAAGTTGTCTATTTAGCCTTAACAGTTTAATTTAAAATCATCAATATACACACAGATGGATAATTCACAATAAAACAACAGATAATCATAGATAATCTCATAAACAGATAATCAATATTATCATCTAAACAGATAATTAAATATCATCATACTTTAAATCAAGCATCCATATCACATAGATATTATTCAAGTCAGATCACAATCATCAAATGAAATATCAATATCATTCATCTGTAAGCAATGATTTATAATCTTACCATTTTTAATTAATTTAAAATGAATTAAATTAACTACTTCTATCTCTAATTAATTTAAAGTAAATTAAATTAATTACTTCATCTATAAATCCTGCTTATACAACCATTAATTAATTATAAATCAAATTAATTAATCATCTTCTAAATATTCATCTTGATTAAACACCTTTGATTAATCAATCTCTAAGTACAATCAGTAACTATTCTTTAATTAATTTCACAAATTAATTATCCTAAATTACTCATAGTAATTAACATTAAATTACTTCATTTTTGAATTAACTATAATTAAATACATTTATCCTTAAATAAATTTCACAAATTAGTTATCTTATACCAAATATAGAAAGTAACCTTTAAATTACTAAAATTTAATTACATTACTTCTTTTAATTAATTTCATAAATGAATTCCTTCATTTATTAATTATTTCCAAATAAATCCATTTTAAATTACATCATTAATTATAATAATTAATGATCTCTAATTACATTTATTTCATTTAGCAATTTATCTTCAATTAAACCAAATTGTTAATCATCTTGATTAACTCCATTTAGTAATTAACTACCTTAATTACTTTAATAAATAATTTAATTACTCCATAATTAATTATCCTCTAATTAATCCCTTGATTAATTTATATAAAGTAATTATACTCAAATTACTTTCATTTTTAAATCATCCACAGCTAATTACTACCTTAAGTAATTATACTTATCACAACATCAAATGGTTATTTAAATTAATTAAACTTAATTAATTAACTTAAACAATTCATATTAAACTTAATTAATTATAATGAGAAATAAATTTCTTAATTATTTCCATAAGTAATTATATTTAACTAATTCACAATTGTTTATCTTAAATTAAATAAATCTAATTAATTATCAAATTAATCATATTAATTCATTATTTAATCATCCTAGTTAATAACCTTCATTTATTTATTAATATTTCTTCAATTACTTTTCCCAAAGTAATTAAATTAAGATTTATTATTAATTACAATTAAATTTCATCTTTAATAACTCATTAATTAATCCTTAATTATTTAATTAATTAAGTATTCAATATAACTTAATTAATTCTTACTTACTTCATTAATTAATTACTAATCATAAATTAAAATTCAAATCTAATTTAATTAATGATTCTTAATTACCCGTTTATTTATCCTGAATTAATTATCTTAAACCTTAATTAACTAATTTAACTTTTAATTACTAAATTAATTAATCCAATCATTAATTAATCAAATTAGTTAATCATTCATTTTAATTAACTTAAAAGTTACTAATCCTTAAATCTACATTTATTTAAGGATAAAACATTTATTATTTATGATCAAATTCTCATTTCAAATTTAAATTCAAAATAAATACAAATTTATCTTTAGCAAAATTTAACACAATTTAAAATCTACTTTAAACATTAAAAAGTTGTTAAAACACTTTATTTCTATAAAACTTATATTTATTTAAACTAGGAGACAAAACTAAATTTGAATCCTATCTTAAATTTTGGTTTTAACTTATATTTAAAACTCAGCTTTTAAATTTAAACTTAAAGCCTGACGGGCTTTCAAAAACTGGCAACACAATAACAACCCGAGTCTACCCTATTAGCTTCGAGTCGAATACACAAAATCTTCGAGTCTCATCCTCAATTAACTCGAGAAACTCGCGTACCATCCCTGCTACACCCAAAATCCTCAGTGCTACAAAAATGCACGGTGCACGTGCACCGTGGCTCCGGCCACCTTCGGCCACCCACCAACACGTCACCACCTCGCCCTCCAACCTCAGACAGGACTGCAATCGCCCAGAACCATCACGCCCACTCGAAACGAAAATTCGATTTAAACTGTAGCCTGGAAACCCAACATCTCGAACTCGCCTAAACCTGGCAACGCATCGTTCACCGACCCCCGACCACCTGAAAGTCAACCCTTCCGGCCTCGACTTCCCCTTCACGCCTTCTACCAATCCCCAAAGACTCGTCGAACTCGGTCAACAATAGGGACCACGGCGATCGTTTTCCTTAGCTTGGAAAAATTAGGGTTCTAGACTTCAAACTCTAACCGCTGTCGCCACCATGGCCGTGGCCACCAACGACCATTTTTCCAATCACCCCCTTAGGCTCCTCTACCACCTCACACAACCCCGACCACCCTCGACCTCGTGATCACCGAAAAAACTCGAAAACAAGATTTCCAGACAAACTCAAATGACACTTTTAAATCTACATTAAAAATTGTGAATCTGATTTTAAAAATCTTATCTTTTATATACAATTCTAGATATATATTTAAATCAACAAATTACAAGATTTGATTTTTATCATAGTTCAAGTTTCTCTGTGTTTTCTTCTACCAGACAAATGTTTCTAACTAAAATTTTTGCAACTTATTCTTCTAAGCATAGTTAAGTTAAAACAACTAACTTTGTTATAAATACTTAAGCCAAAATGAAATTAGAGTGTGAAGTATTTTTGAAGTTAGATTTAAGTTTAAATCCCTGAAACATTAAAACAGAGATGGTCACAAGCATTATCTAACATACTCACAAGTTTACAGAGGATTAAAAACCATCATACAATCATATTTTCAAGCACACATCACAAGTTACTTCAATCATAGGTTGTATGCATCAAAATGAAGAGATGTCTCATGTTAACAGTTTAAAGGCAGAGACTTATCTAAGATCAGAGAAGTTTTAGTATCAACATATATGCACACATACATAAGTTCACAAAGCATTGCACATACACATACATAAAAACAAACATAATCACAGAAATTCTCAGAGTATTTAAGTTTTAGTTTAAAAGTTTACTCACAGCAAATAAAATAGAACAAATTCAATACAGGTAAATTGAATTTGCAGGTTTGAAATAAACAGTTTTATCACAAATCACCCAGAGAATAATGAATAAATAAATATTCACACCATATATTTAAGCATCCAATATCAACATGCAACAGCTTTAAAAACTTAAGTAAATTTTAAAAGTGTTACTCACAGCAATTAGCAGAACAGAGTCTTCTTGTGTTTGAACAACTTGAACTTTAAAAACTGGAAATGTTTTTACTTGATTTTCCCTTTTGATTCTTCTTGCTTTCTCAGTTGTAATGTTACTAAGTTTGTATAATTAAAATTGTTTGCTATTGTTCTTTGTTTCAGATTTTTAATGAACGAACTAAAACAAAATATGCATATATAAAGAAGTTCAGGAGAAGGTGGCATCTGAGACAAGCAAATTTGCAGATTTTTATTTGTGTTTTGTTTTATTAGGCCAAATCTTTTAATTAGGAGGCTGAGTTGATTTCAACAGTTCGAAATGATTTTATTATGTGCTAATGAATGAAAGCATTAAATGTAAATGTACTAGATGTTTACACCTAATCTTATCTTATGTACAAAGATATTTTTATTCTGTATTAAGTTACAAGTTGACAATATCTTCTAATGCCTGCATATGTTTAGATATGATACTTAGTGTCAACAACTACTCATTGTTATGTATAGATATTTATATATATATATATATATATATATATATATATATATATATATATATTTAAGCTATGCACTCCTCTGCTCTAACCTGCAAATGTAATTTATTTACTTTGTTTTGTTCATCTCTCTTACAAACAACTTGCAAATGTTTGTACTTTTATTTTATTTTTTTGTTTTCATACTTGATGTTTATGCTTATCTGAATCTTACTCTATAAGCTACTAACATTTTTATCTTATGTTTTATACTTGTTTGCATATATTTTTCTTTACTTTATTTTGTTTTATTTGCCAACATAATTATTGTATAACATGATTACTTGTTTCCCCTTTTTTTTAAGCTTTGCATTCTATTTTACATGTTTATATTCTTGCCTTGTCTATTTCCTTTACAGGCTGCTTTTATATATCTTGCTTTGTTTATTTTATTTTTCTTTGCTTTGAGTACTTTATTTCAATATTTGTTGTGAATGTTTTTGACTTATGTAATTATGTTAACCTCATACATTTGATTCATTCTTAAGTTAAATATTTATAAAGTTTACTTCATTTTAAATTTACAAACCATAGCTTTGCAAAATACTTATATATATAAATGAATTTAAAATAACACTTTCTTTTATATTAAAATCTATTTATAAAAATATCGCATTATTGTTGTTGTTTAAAATCACTCATTACTAATTTAAAATGATTCATAAATGAAATCATTACATAAACAAATTATCTATTTTATAAAGTTGAAGTAAAAAGAACAAAACAATCTTTTTATTTAAATTTAAACTCTAGGCTAAAATCATTTTAAGCAAATTAAACTTTATCTTGAGTATTTTAAAGATCATACTATTATGTATACAATATTAAATTTCCAAATTATCTATTAAATTTAAAAACAAAACTGATCTATTTATAATATATACCAATCTATACATATATACATTATAAATAGAAACAATTTAAATTAGCTTTTAAAAGATAAATTATCAGTTAAATATTTATTTAAAAGAAGATGATTAAATCAATTTTAATATTATTAACAAATATTATCAAATCAATTTAATTTTTAATGTAGATTATTAAATTGATATTGCCCCAAATTTTCGGGATATCACAACGGCAATGCCTAAATCCAAGCAAACAAGCACTAAACCAATGCAAATTCTTTCAAATTG
Organism: Allium cepa; assembly: GCA_030765085.1. NCBI lineage: Eukaryota > Viridiplantae > Streptophyta > Magnoliopsida > Asparagales > Amaryllidaceae > Allium > Allium cepa. Next base: position 195,430,360 of record CM060928.1, read on the forward strand.
ATTAGTTGACGAATCCACATCCAAAGCAACATAACTTCCCGGATTAGTTTTTTGTACAGCCTCTAGATACCAATTCCAATCATTATACGACATTGCATCATCTCCATAAATTTCCTTCAAAGCCAATTGTTTCCCGGTGTATGCATAATAATAAGAAGGAGTGAAATTAAATTCTCTTCTGAAATCATTAATAATGTCTTTCGGTTTCTTCATCGGGATATCTCTAATTTGATCAATAATTAGAGATTTTACAAATCTACTAGTTATTTTAACTTTCTTAACATCTCTTAACCCAACACCACATGAATGTTCAAACCTGTAAGTCCTAATATAAAAACGAATAAGATGTCCAGGATCTAAAGAAGCGTACATGGTGAACTTACAACCTTCTTTAAACCACGAACAAATAAAAGATATTCTTTATGGACAATTCTTAACAAAAATCAATTCACGCCCTTCTTTTATTTTATAAGCCATAAGAAATTCTCTAAAATCTTTAGCACCATTGAAACAATAACCAATAAAGTCCGCAAGATTTAACTGAGATCCTTTCTTCATAATATCCTTCAAATAAGAACTTGACTCACCACAAGATTTAATATCCAAACAACCACTAGAAACTGAACTGCTCTGATGATCAGAAGTAATTGATAAACTATTACCCAAATTGAACTCCAGTGCACAAATGCTTGACTTAACACTAAAAACAAAATAAGAACTTTTCTTGTATATTTGAAAGCATAGTATGGTATGCAAATCCGAATCGGTATCAACTGTGATAACCTTATTTTCCAAACTATAGGATATACCAATAGAACAAGGGGTGAGATGTGGCCAATGTTCACATATACTATTTTTAACACCAATCAAAGAACAAGTCATGTTAAGTCGAATAGAGTAGCTGTTTTCATCAAGTAAAAACAATACAAGAATACTATCATCAACATTCCTGCCAAAGAAAAAAAGAGTGAATTAAAAAGGCAAAAGCTAACTAAAATGTAAAAGAATACATATGCAGTTAAATATAAACGGTGTTAGGCATAAAATACACTTTGCACGAGACAACAACAATAGAAAATGGTAAAAATGCATATAAAATATTGTTATAGCTTTAAACGGTTTGAAAATGCTCAATGAACATAGCATCAAGCATAATGAAATCATACCCGATTTCGCCTCACAATCTTGTACCCAGATCAGACATATTGCATGCAAATACTCTAAGAATTTAAAAACGGCAGTAAAATAGTAAGAAAAGAAAAGAAAAGTAGCCAGATCAAGCACAAAATTCAAATCGACATCGAAAAGTTAGGTTAAATTTACCTTTCTTACTGTATAGTGAGAACAAAAGAATGAAAAAAGACAAGAAATCCAAATCGGTACTGTTGAATATGCGCCTTGCGCTATATGATTTTTGTTTGATGATAATAAACATATATACATTCACTTAAATGTATTTGTTAACGTACTATTTTAATTTTCACAGAATAAATAAATATTTGCTGAATAAAAATAAATAACACAGTTTTTGAATTCAAATGAATATTTTATTCAAACAAATATTTATTACAACTTTGATAGTACAATTTCAAGCTCTCACTATACATATACATTTTTTGACTACAATACATCACATTTCACATTTACATATTCACCTCACTACATATCACTCACACTCGTATTTTTTATCTTCAACTGCAATCCAGTTTGAATCAAGCATCTGAGCAATCTACAAAAATATTCACTAACGCAGTAAAATTGAAAAAGAAATATTTTTGCAATATGAAATAAAATATGATTTTGAAAATATGATTTGCCTCAGTTATTTGGGTTTGAATTCATCATACACGAACAACTTATGACATACACAGTGTATTACTGTATATGCCACAAGGCCGTGCACACCGATATATACACTTGATTGATTTACAGGGACAGGTAAGCACAGGTCAAACCCAAATGCAAAGCCGGGTTCAACTCACGTGCAATATATTTAAAATCACGACACGAGCACAAGGTCAAACCCGAGCTGTAAAACTGGGTTCAACACAAGGCAGTCATGAAGTATGCAAAGAGCTCGAGCATGAGATATGGCAACTACAGTAATGCATCAGTCACCAAACACTACAAACAAGCAACATGGCTGAACATTGATCAAGACACTAAGCAATAGCAATGCATGTATAATGGAACCAGTGACAATAGTGGATATCAAGTAATACAACTACAAATGCTCAAACTCAATGGTCAGAATGAAAACAGTGGTCAATGCCGAGATACAAAATACTCAATGCATGCAACAATGTGCACAGGCCAGAAACAATATCAAAATGCAAGCACAACTTTACAACAAGTCCAGCAACATGAATTGGAACTACACCAGTGCACAGATACAAGTTCAAGTGAAGCATCTGTGAAGTTTCTGAAGACTCAAATGAACATACCAAATGCAAACTCAGGTGGTACATGAACACAGTGATGGCCGAGCAACTGATGTATACAAATACACTGATTAAATGCAACACTGGCTGCAAGGATCAACGAATTGGATGAACAAAACTTGAGTGCATCGGTGAAAGTGCAGACCAAATGCAAAATGCAACAGTGAATAGCATGGCAATGTGTCAAAGCATTTGTGTCAAAGCAAACAATGTCGAATACATAAACAAGTGTAGCATCTGTTACAGTAAAAAAAAAAGGAAAAGTGCAGAGATGAACGCAAATAAGGATGCAGACGTGCCATAGAATCAATGCACATGCAAAGATACAAAGACCAGCTGCAAAATGAAGCACCAGTTGAACTGTAGCAGTGCAGACCAACCCAATTACAACCCAAGATGCAAATGTACATTATGGCAGTGAACTATCAAGTACAAAGTGAATGAAGTGAAATGGTCGAGCTGTTATAGCAGCCATGCATATCGAATAAAACATGGTCTGCAGCTCAAATCAGTAAGCAACACAGTGGCAGCATGCTTGAAGTTACAATGCAATGCAAACAGCAATGCACTAAGCAATTGAAGCAGTTAAAACATGGAAACAAGAAAACATGAAGCAACTCAACAATCAACATAACGACCAAATGGCCAACATGAAACTGCAAATACCCATGCCCAAACTCATATGCAACAGCAACTCAAAGTTCAGGTCTACAGAATGAAGATGAACTCTACCATGTACACAAGTGCAACAAGCAGTGCTCAGGACCAAGTGAACAACGTATGTGATACAACTTCAAGTATATATGCAGTAAATTGGATGTAGTAGTTATTCTTTCCCAAACACATACGTATACATGCATACATCAAAATCGAGACATTGCAAACTGTAACATAGCCAAGAATAATTCACAAATCAGAAATCACGTGTGTGACAAATTGAAACAGTCAATACCAAGTCGAAGCCAGTGATAACCAAACGTCTCAAAGCAAGGCATAGAATCAAGTTATGAGAAATATACGAACGTGACAAAGTCAAATGTCACAAACCAAAGCTGTGGCCACCACGTAAAAATAAATCAACCACAATTACAATTCAAAGCCGTGGGATGCAAGTAACAGAAGTATTCGCATATGAATTGGTCAAGGTAAAATCGCAAGCATCAAAACAATATCTGATAGCCGAAGTCCAGTTGAACAAGTCCAAAATCAAAGCCGTGGCCAAGCAAAATTGAACAAGTCGTTTTTGTTTTAAAATTCGTGTTATTCAAGTTATATGACCAAGTCAGATAAATCACGAGCATTCAAGTAAATCGAATGGCCAAAAGCACAAAATTGAAAAATTCAAATATATTCAGACGAACGCAATACAAGGAGATCGAGCACCTATAAAATACCCAATCATCATCGGCAATTATCTGATCGAATTCAAGCATAAAATCAGAAAAGCACAAAGTATAAAATTACATACCAAAGCCAAATTCGATCAACGAAGTAGCCGACGTGAGCAACAATCAATCAAGAATACACGCAAAAGATCATCGAATCAATCCACAAACCATCGGCGCTTCAAAAGCCCTAATTTGGAGATCAGGGACGAAGCCCTAAAGGAACAGGCCGCCATTTTTTATCACGAACGAAGAGAAAAAAAAAAGGGACGGGTTAAAAGAAGATGGGCCGACCGTGTTTCTTATTATAAAAGGGGGATTCTACTTTAATTTTTTTAAAAAAAAAGCTTTAGTTTATATTATTAGGGTTGTTTATTTATTTCTATTTGTTGTTTAAATTGTTTTTATTTTTTCGAATCAAAAACTGGTAAATCACCACCTAGGATTTAGGTAGTGTCAGATTGTCGAGTTAGAATTAGTTCAGTGAGCAGGGTGTGCGAGTTTGCAAAGCTCGATAGGCGGGAGCAGTGTTTGCGAGTGAGCGAAACTCTATAGGCGGGAGCAGGGTGTGCGAGTCTAGTAGAGTGTTTGTGAGCGGGAGCAAAAGGGTCTGCGAGTCTAGTAGAGTTGTTGTAAGCGTGATACTGTTTAATTCTAATAGAAATCTGTGAATGCAGCAGTAGGCAGGGGTTGCCGAAGCTGGGTAAATTTTGTGTGTGATTTACTTTTCAGCATATTTATTTCTGCAGTTTATTTCTGTGTTTAAATCGAGAAAATTTGCTATAACCCTATTCACCCCCCCCCCCCCCTCTAGGGTTAATCTAGATCCTACAAGTGGTATCAGAGCCCGGTATATATTTTTTTTAACTCTAGAGTCATGAGTCTACAAAATAATGCTTTTTCTGAGGGGCAATCTATTGCTAGGCCACCCATGTTTAACGGGAACAATTATGCTTATTGGAAAGTTAGGATGAGTATTTATCTTAGTTCCGTTGATTATGATGTTTGGGATATTATTGAAACTGGCTATAAACCTCCTACTATAATCGTTGGTGGTACTGAGATTCCTAAACCTAAGGATAGGTGGGATGCAAATGATAAGAAATTGAAAACGACAAATGCTAAAGCCATGAATGCTTTGATATGTGCTCTTGATAAAAATGAATTTAATAGAATTTCTCATTGTACAACAGCACAGGAAATATGGCATACTTTGGAGGTGACACACGAAGGAACTTCTCAAGTCAAGGAGTCTCGGCTAGCCCTATTCAGCAATGAATACGAAAACTTTGTAATGGACAAAGACGAGAGCATAAAGGATATGTTTGGACGCTTTTCAACCTTGGTATACAATGCTAGAGCGCTTGGGAAGGTATTCACTGAGGTAGAGCTTGTGCGGAAGATACTACGAGTTCTACCAATGAACTTTGAGGCAAAAGTCACAGCAATCCAAGAATCAAAAGATCTGAGCAAACTAAGCATGGAGGAGTTGATTGGTAACCTGATGACATATGAGCTTGAGTTAAAAGCAAAGGAAGAACGCAACAACTCCGAACCAAAGAAGAAGATGATTGCTTTAAAAAGTAAAGAAGAAAGCGATGAAGAAGATCCAATTGAAGAGCTTGCAATGGCTGTCAATAATCTTAGAAGATGGTCTAGATTCAAGCCACGCAAGAAGAAAACCAAGGACAATAGGTCAAAAGATTCCGAAAATTCCGATAATGAACTGATATGTTATAACTGCAACAAGCCTGGCCACATCAAACCAAAATGCCCACTTCTCAAAAACAACAAAGAAAAGAAAAAGGCGAAGAAGGTATTTGCAGCGACTTGGGATGATGAAGAAGGAGAGGAAGCTTCGGATAGCAGCCCAGAGGAGGCTAACTTGTGTTGCATGGCAAAATCAGAATCAGAAGCAACCTCCGACGAATCTAGTGAGGCAGGTGAGTTTTCTTATAAAGAACTTGTTTTTATGTGTTCTGATCTTACTAAGGTAGTGGATACTCTTGAATCTAAAATTGAAAAACTGAAATCTGATAGGAGAGAATTTGCTCGTGAAAATTTTAGGTTAAAAACTGAACTTGAAAATATTCAAAACCTAGAATGTAACCAATGTAAAATTTTAGATTCGGAACTATCAAAAATTAGGAATAACTCTGAGAATCTTGAAAAAGAAAATTTGAATCTTAAGGAAAATATTGAAACTAGGAAAAAGGATTTTTTAAATAGATGCACCTCACTAGTAACTGAGAACACATCTCTTAAAACCAAAGTCCAAAATCTTGAGAAATCTCTAAATAACTTTTCAAAAGGAGAAAAATCTTTCAAAATGTTATTGGGAAATCAAATTTTTGCTAACAACAGAAAAGGACTAGGTTTTGGAAAAACACAAGTTGATGATAATGCAAAAGAAAAGAATGTCTTTGCTCGATCGGAAATAATTGGACATTGTGTTGAAAATTATAGTCACATGAACAAGAACACAAATCGAGTCAATTCAATGGGCACAATTTGTAGAAAATTTGGACACAATCCAAATAATTGTTGGTATAGACCCAAACACGTGAAAACTATACCAATTTGGGTTCCAAAAGGCACAGATGTAAAATCATTGAAAGTCAAACAAATTTGGGTGCCAAAAGGAACTTATATAAATAGTTTTGGGTCTCCACAAACATATTTTAAATATTCTGCCACTAACAATCATGGACCTATGAAAATAAATAGGTCACATAAATCTTTCATCGTGTAGGTGAGGTGGCAGGCTAAGGAACAACAACCGTGTTATCTGGATTTTGGCTGTTCCAGAAACACAACGGGCGACAAAGCAAAGTTCCTTAGCCTAGTATAAAGGTGACAGAATCACAATGGGCAACGTCGGAAAATATCGTAAAGGTAAATCAGGTAAATTTGTTTTGAACGATATATAAATTGTGAAAATCTGCACCATTTTCTGAATAAAATCAGCCAATTATATGATGTTGATATGATGATGATTTTAATGATTTTGATTCTGATTTTTTATTCAAAATTGTTAGCCAATTATATTCTTATGCCAAAAACACTATAAAATTCTCTAGAATTACTTGATATATAAGTTTGGGATAAAAATAGTGTTTTGATTGGATAATATTTTTTGTTATAATATTCTTGGCTAAATCTAAATTCATGGTTTGACACGGCCTCGATTTAAAATCCTAATGAACTCTATTTTAAAAATTGTAAAAAGGATTTTAAATTTCTTGTTGAAATTGTTGAAACTTTTAAGAAATTGCTTTGAAAATAAAAATGATGTTTGATGGCTTCTAAAATTGACACTTTAATATATGTTTGATTGTTGACACGGTCTTCATTTCAAATCCAAGAGAATTTCATTTAAAATTTGTTGATAATAATCATGAGATAATTTGTTGAATTTCATAATCTGGTCTTTGACATTCAACGAGTGAATTTTGAGTGAAATTGTAATTCAGATGCAGATTACACTGGTAATATAGTTGATAGAAAAATTACTAGTGGAACGTGATTATTTCTTGACACATTCATTTGCTGCATCGTTTTTCAAAGAAAATGTCTGCATATTTTTCATTTGAAATAAATTTTTAAATGGCAGAAAATTTTCTTAAAAAACCCCTTCTAGAAAAACATTTTTGACCTTGTATCGGATTAGTTATTTAAGAAAACTTGATTCTATAACTATTTTTGAAATCGATTTTAAATAACTATATTAACTAATCTGATCCCCCTAAAAATTATCGAGAAGATATATAGTGATTGAAAATAAGATGAGTGTTGATATTAATTATATATTATAACTCAAGACGGTATGATTAGTAAATTTCTTTAGAAATTTAAAACAAGAGTTATAAAAACTTTCTGTTGATAAATATTCCATGACCATTTCTATTTCTTTCATTTTTCTATCGACCATCACTCATCAAAATTCTATATAGTTTGTCAATATGTGGTAGTTTAAACGGGAAATCATTTGTGCTTCAATTTATAATATCCTTAACAAAAAAAAAAAAAATATCCAAAGTATTCACTCTCATTTAAAAGTCCTCACGGTTATGCATGGGTGAATTACTTGGATTTTTGATTATGTGCTTCCATGCTCATTTAAAAGTCCTCACGGTTATGCATGTATGGAACGCATATCAAAATTAATTGGTTAAATAGACAAGTTGATTCTAATCCCATTTAAAAGTCCTCACGGTTATGCGTGGTTAGAAGATACTTGAATTCATTTTTTTTAAAAATAAAAAATAAAAAAAATAAAAAATAAAAATAAAAAAAAATTATGAATACTACTAATCTCATTTAAAAGTCCTAATGGTTATGCATGGTTAGTAGATATTCAAATTTCCTGAAATAAATATACCACAAATAGACACGACTATATAGTTTTATTTGATGAAATCATTCATACCATTCTAAAGTGGAATATGCGTCAATTAAAGGATTTATGATTTTTGTTTGATTTTTTATCGAAATTTAATTTTTATATTCAATTGAGTTTTAATGTTGAATTAATATCGATCACTATATCTCTACTTTTCTATTACTATTATTCTTTTGCTGATAACAAAAGGGGGAGAGAAAGTTAAGATTTTGTAAAAAGGGAAGAGAAAAGGTCAATTAATTTTCCATTTGCATATAGGCTCATTCACACATTTTATTTGTATGCATATATGTAGGGGGAGTCATATATGTAGGGGGAGCATCATATAGAAAGGAAGTATTCAAATAGGGGGAGCAATTGAAATTATCAAATACATTTAATATATTCAAAATCTTATATATATGTTTGTTATCATCAAAAGGGGGAGATTGTTGAATATGCGCCTTGCGCTATATGATTTTTGTTTGATGATAATAAACATATATACATTCACTTAAATGTATTTGTTAACGTACTATTTTAATTTTCACAGAATAAATAAATATTTGCTGAATAAAAATAAATAACACAGTTTTTGAATTCAAATGAATATTTTATTCAAACAAATATTTATTACAACTTTGATAGTACAATTTCAAGCTCTCACTATACATATACATTTTTTGACTACAATACATCACATTTCACATTTACATATTCACCTCACTACATATCACTCACACTCGTATTTTTTATCTTCAACTGCAATCCAGTTTGAATCAAGCATCTGAGCAATCTACAAAAATATTCACTAACGCAGTAAAATTGAAAAAGAAATATTTTTGCAATATGAAATAAAATATGATTTTGAAAATATGATTTGCCTCAGTTATTTGGGTTTGAATTCATCATACACGAACAACTTATGACATACACAGTGTATTACTGTATATGCCACAAGGCCGTGCACACCGATATATACACTTGATTGATTTACAGGGACAGGTAAGCACAGGTCAAACCCAAATGCAAAGCCGGGTTCAACTCACGTGCAATATATTTAAAATCACGACACGAGCACAAGGTCAAACCCGAGCTGTAAAACTGGGTTCAACACAAGGCAGTCATGAAGTATGCAAAGAGCTCGAGCATGAGATATGGCAACTACAGTAATGCATCAGTCACCAAACACTACAAACAAGCAACATGGCTGAACATTGATCAAGACACTAAGCAATAGCAATGCATGTATAATGGAACCAGTGACAATAGTGGATATCAAGTAATACAACTACAAATGCTCAAACTCAATGGTCAGAATGAAAACAGTGGTCAATGCCGAGATACAAAATACTCAATGCATGCAACAATGTGCACAGGCCAGAAACAATATCAAAATGCAAGCACAACTTTACAACAAGTCCAGCAACATGAATTGGAACTACACCAGTGCACAGATACAAGTTCAAGTGAAGCATCTGTGAAGTTTCTGAAGACTCAAATGAACATACCAAATGCAAACTCAGGTGGTACATGAACACAGTGATGGCCGAGCAACTGATGTATACAAATACACTGATTAAATGCAACACTGGCTGCAAGGATCAACGAATTGGATGAACAAAACTTGAGTGCATCGGTGAAAGTGCAGACCAAATGCAAAATGCAACAGTGAATAGCATGGCAATGTGTCAAAGCATTTGTGTCAAAGCAAACAATGTCGAATACATAAACAAGTGTAGCATCTGTTACAGTAAAAAAAAAAGGAAAAGTGCAGAGATGAACGCAAATAAGGATGCAGACGTGCCATAGAATCAATGCACATGCAAAGATACAAAGACCAGCTGCAAAATGAAGCACCAGTTGAACTGTAGCAGTGCAGACCAACCCAATTACAACCCAAGATGCAAATGTACATTATGGCAGTGAACTATCAAGTACAAAGTGAATGAAGTGAAATGGTCGAGCTGTTATAGCAGCCATGCATATCGAATAAAACATGGTCTGCAGCTCAAATCAGTAAGCAACACAGTGGCAGCATGCTTGAAGTTACAATGCAATGCAAACAGCAATGCACTAAGCAATTGAAGCAGTTAAAACATGGAAACAAGAAAACATGAAGCAACTCAACAATCAACATAACGACCAAATGGCCAACATGAAACTGCAAATACCCATGCCCAAACTCATATGCAACAGCAACTCAAAGTTCAGGTCTACAGAATGAAGATGAACTCTACCATGTACACAAGTGCAACAAGCAGTGCTCAGGACCAAGTGAACAACGTATGTGATACAACTTCAAGTATATATGCAGTAAATTGGATGTAGTAGTTATTCTTTCCCAAACACATACGTATACATGCATACATCAAAATCGAGACATTGCAAACTGCAACATAGCCAAGAATAATTCACAAATCAGAAATCACGTGTGTGACAAATTGAAACAGTCAATACCAAGTCGAAGCCAGTGATAACCAAACGTCTCAAAGCAAGGCATAGAATCAAGTTATGAGAAATATACGAACGTGACAAAGTCAAATGTCACAAACCAAAGCTGTGGCCACCACGTAAAAATAAATCAACCACAATTACAATTCAAAGCCGTGGGATGCAAGTAACAGAAGTATTCGCATATGAATTGGTCAAGGTAAAATCGCAAGCATCAAAACAATATCTGATAGCCGAAGTCCAGTTGAACAAGTCCAAAATCAAAGCCGTGGCCAAGCAAAATTGAACAAGTCGTTTTTGTTTTAAAATTCGTGTTATTCAAGTTATATGACCAAGTCAGATAAATCACGAGCATTCAAGTAAATCGAATGGCCAAAAGCACAAAATTGAAAAATTCAAATATATTCAGACGAACGCAATACAAGGAGATCGAGCACCTATAAAATACCCAATCATCATCGGCAATTATCTGATCGAATTCAAGCATAAAATCAGAAAAGCACAAAGTATAAAATTACATACCAAAGCCAAATTCGATCAACGAAGTAGCCGACGTGAGCAACAATCAATCAAGAATACACGCAAAAGATCATCGAATCAATCCACAAACCATCGGCGCTTCAAAAGCCCTAATTTGGAGATCAGGGACGAAGCCCTAAAGGAACAGGCCGCCATTTTTTATCACGAACGAAGAGAAAAAAAAAAAGGGACGGGTTAAAAGAAGATGGGCCGGCCGTGTTTCTTATTATAAAAGGGGGATTCTACTTTAATTTTTTTTTAAAAAAAGCTTTAGTTTATATTATTAGGGTTGTTTATTTATTTCTATTTGTTGTTTAAATTGTTTTTATTTTTTCGAATCAAAAACTGGTAAATCACCACCTAGGATTTAGGTAGTGTCAGATTGTCGAGTTAGAATTAGTTCAGTGAGCAGGGTGTGCGAGTTTGCAAAGCTCGATAGGCGGGAGCAGTGTTTGCGAGTGAGCGAAACTCTATAGGCGGGAGCAGGGTGTGCGAGTCTAGTAGAGTGTTTGTGAGCGGGAGCAAAAGGGTCTGCGAGTCTAGTAGAGTTGTTGTAAGCGTGATACTGTTTAATTCTAATAGAAATCTGTGAATGCAGCAGTAGGCAGGGGTTGCCGAAGCTGGGTAAATTTTGTGTGTGATTTACTTTTCAGCATATTTATTTCTGCAGTTTATTTCTGTGTTTAAATCGAGAAAATTTGCTATAACCCTATTCACCCCCCCCCTCTAGGGTTAATCTAGATCCTACAGGTACTGGTTGTTCAACGACATCTTAGAATTATAATTTGCATTACGGTTTGAAAGAGAAAGAAACGAGAGAAAACGAGAAGAAAGTAAAGAGGAAGAAATAATGTTTGCTCGACAAATAAAATAAAGATGTTTGGACTTCAACCCAAAACTTTGTACGTGCGTTTTTCAGCCAAAAAAATGAATTGTTTGTCCTACAGCCTATTTTCCACTTTAATAAAACTATTTGTGTTTTTTATTGTCATGAAAACTACATTAGTATCAAACTTCAAAGCTCTTACTTGCAACTTGAAGAAAATTAACATATATTAACATAGTAAAAGCTAGAAAATGATGAAATACATGTATACTACTGTATCAAAGCTAGAAAATTCAACTCCAACTTAATATTAACATATCAAAGAAATTGATGAAACATCGACTTGATTTCATAGTGCAAACAAAAGTTGAACACAAGCAAAAGTAAAAACCTGAGTGAATTCTCGCCATTCACTTGAGAAATATGATATATTAAGTGCATCTGCCATGGTCTCTTGTAATGGAATCAGATCTTAAAAATAAAGAACCACCAAATCCTAATTACAAATTTTGCAAAATAAGGAAAGAGAAGGAAGAAAAATATAAAGGGAGGTTTAGAGAAAAATGATCAACCTGTTGCTTCATCCAAATAATTGAAGTGAGATTGTCGATCATGCCTTCAAGGCGGTTCCGGTGACAGATCAGTTCTCAAGATCATCCACTGTTAGCAAAGATGATTATCGCATACGTTCCTTTGATTGACGTGGCTTTCGACGTTTGTGACCCGATCAAGGTAACTAACCCAAAAGTATACATTGTGAGGTTACATGTCATAGTAAAAACAGAAAGGCATTACAGATGCTAAACTGCTTTACCGATATTTGGCGTTCCTGGGTGTGAGCAACAACACTCCAAGATTTCATCACAGCAGTTTTAGCAACCATAATTAAATCTGCGTACGTGATGAGATATTACAATAAAAAACACGACTTAGCATGGAATTTTTTTTATTTATGTATCATATTAAAAATTAAGAGGCGGATAGTAGTAAAGGTGATGAATATAGCATGCTCCGCCAATTTTTAAATTTGGTCAAACTAACCGCAAATTAAAAAAATGGGCTTATCCCACAAACTAAGGAAAAAACATAAGAACAACTACAGATTTATTCCAGATTTAATGTAATACCTTCAAACAATTTTGTTGTTCTATTACCCATTAAAAGAATTGATTATCAACCTAAGCTGTTAAAAAAGGAAAAAAAGATGAAAATATGACAAAAAAGTTCTTAAAAACAGACAACCAAACAAATGAATACCTTTTCTATGTCCGATAAGGTAAAAAAATACAAGGGAGGTAAAATAATTCTCACTAAAAGCTAATCTATTTATTTAAACGTCACATGTTTCCTAAAATAATATGGATAACTTGTACAAAATTTGTTTTTCCATATGTCACATGTAGGTTTGGTTATTCTCAAAGTCTGCATAGAAATGACAAAACAAACAGAAATACTGCAACAAAAAGTCACTTTTTTGTCATGTTAATATGGAGAATTGAAGGAATGAGCATTGAATTAGCAGCATTTGACATAGTGCAACTAACTGTCATACATAACATGCATGTTAAAATGGTAAATACCTTGCTTACTCTTGTTACAGCAAACAGCAAATACCTATTTTTATAATATTAAGAATTAGAAAACTCAATTGTTATGATTGGATTATTTGACATTGGTACACCCAAATTACAATGATGATAAAGCAATAAATAACCGATGCAACATATGGCATAGAAAAGTGAAACCTATAAAATGCACTGGTAACTTTTGAAAATTAGTTTGAAGTTGAACATCTTGTTCACAAACTTGCTCCTCAAAATGAATACACGGTTCAAATTAAGAATCCTGCTCTAACGAACTTCCACTAACCTAAAATTAGAAAGTCACACAAAATGATAATGGTCCATGTTTCAGATCAAATGTTCAACATTCATTAAATAAAAGATACATCCCTTTGGTAGTCCATACGGTAGGTGGTCATCAAAAAACAAACATTTTGCTAAAATCAGTTTATCACATTATACAATCAAATATGCATGCGAACTACCGTTAAAAATGATCCTTTAGTTTACATATCAGACACTGATTGCTTTTTAACCTTAATGTATTTCAATGATACACTAAGGTGTGGACAAATATTCCTGAGCTATTATATTGACCATTTAATGTTGATGTCCTTATTACTGAATATGACTTTGTTTCCCAATGTTCAGACACCACTATGCAACAACATTTTAAGGGTCATGCTTCTCAAATATTTGTTGACGCACATACATAAATAGACAATATTAATGGAAAAATAGTATAAAGAAAATGTAAGCATACTATAAAAATTTGCTTAAGATACATAACCTTTCATGAATAGACATGACTGTTGTTCTTCTATAAACATGGGATGTTTTCAACGAATTTTAAACAATATTTTTCTGGTTTTCACTCCTCTTCTTCTTCCACATTTCTTTATATATATTCTTACCATTACTCTACCGAAATCACCATTGAATTTAACTAGATCATTTCTAGTTTGATTCTCTATCACTATCTCAACAAGATCTCAGTGCTATTCAGAGTTATGGGCTTCTTTATAATCAATCAAGTAAGAAATGGTGTGATTATAGCCTTGGAAATCAATCAAGTGAGAAAAGGTGTGATTGTAGCCTAGAAAATCAATTGGGTGAACTTGTTGCCCGGGAAATCAAGTATCTCTACCTAGAGAATTGTGAATCTAAAGTGGTGTACCTCGTGCCTTGAAATCGAGGGTTGTAATTGTAAAAATTGCTTTTGAAAGAAAATCTGTACTTATGTGCGGGACTGGATGTAGGGTAACTCTAAACCAGTACAAAATCCGGTGTGTTCTTTCCTTTACTTTTTTTACTTTATATTTGCATCCGTGTTTGAATCTGTGACCATATCTGTGTGAATATTACATACATTTGTGTTCAAATTAATATAAACTCAAAAAGAATTAGTAATTCCTTAAAACACTATTCACTCCTCCCTCTAGTGTTTATACTAGCCTTAAGATCCGTAATCCACATTTCTCACATTTGGTATCGGAGCAAGGTTTTCAAAGTTTCATAATCTGAATTTTGAAAAGTTTTCAAAATGGCTACCAATACTGGTACTGTTACTAACACTAGTTCTATTACTACTGTTACTAGTTCATTTGTAGAAGGTCAGACTACTGCCAGACCACCACTTTTTAATGACAGTAACTATGCATACTGGGCATGTAGGATGAAAATATATTTTCCTATCTGTAAGTGTAGACACTTGGAATATCACACGGAATGAATATTCTGAACCCACAACTAATTTTGCATAGTGGATCACCGAGCAAAAGACTGTTGCACAGAATAATTCTAAAGCAATGAATATTCTATTTTGTTCACTTCATAGGAATGAATTTAATAGAGTGTCAGTTTGTAAGTCTGCATATGAAATCTGGAAAACTTTGCAAGTTACTCACGAAGGAACAAGCAAAGTTAAACAGACCAAAATTTCCATGCTCATAAATTAGTTTCAATTATTTAAAATGAATTCTAATGAGTCTATTTCAGATATGTATAGTAGATTTCAGGATATTGTGCATTCTCTAATATCCTTGGGAAAGGAATTTTTTGAAGAAGATCAAGTCAGAAAAATCTTAAATTCTCTTACTCTAGAATTGGATCAAAAGACACTTGCAATCGAAGAGGCAAACGACATCAGTACCTTAAAGATAGAAGAATTAATTGGAAATTTAATATCGTTTGAAGTCCAAATGATCGGGAGAAGAGAAAGCAAAGCATCTGAAAAGAAATCAATGGCATTCATTGCATTAACCGATGGATCGGATTCAAACAGCGATAATGATGAAGAGATAGCCTTTATGACCAAGAATTTTCGGAAATTCCTAAAATACAGAAAGATGAATAATCTCAAGAGAAACAACTATAAGAACGCTGGAAATCAGAATGTAGTGCCAAAGAATATCAAATGCTTCAACTGTGATGAATCAGGCCATATCATAAGAGACTGTCCGTATCCGGATAAGCAAAACTTTCCTATAAACAATGATTCCGTAAAGAAACGAAAACGTGCTTTTACTGCTACTCTGGATGACTCAGCCTCGTCTTCAAGCGATGATGATCAAAATACATATAATTCAAATATGTGCTTCACGGTAGTTCACGACTCCAACGAATTCAGAGAAACGGACTCAGAAAAAGGTACACATTTACAATACAATTAATTGAAATTGCATGCTTAGAATTGATTGCTTGATTGATTGATTTTGAATTGGTGTGTTATTTGAAATTTAAAATTTTATTATTATATTATTATATTATTATTTTTATTTTTATTTTTATTAGTATCATAATATCTTATGGAATATACTAATAATATTCCAGATATATATAGACATTAAAAATAATAAGAATATATATATATTAGAATTCTTATGAAAAATAAATTATAGAAATTCAAAAACACATGTCGACATGGTCCCTACCATGATGTCGACTTGGGTATAGAATTTGAAATTCAAAATTTGAATTCAAATGGTTGAATTTCCGTCCACCTTTTCACTTCATTCAATTCTCTGAAAATGCATCTTTTGACCAGAGAATATGTCCTTTGAGAATCTATTTATTCACTATCTTTTATCACATGTTTTCACATTCATTTTCAAATTCAAACTCTCTCTTCAAAACTTCAAGCTCTCTACTCTCTACTCTAATGGCTTCTTCAAGCAACCCTTCCACCATGGGAATTTCCAGAAAGATAAAAGACAAACTCTTCAATGATCCGGAGGCCATAAAAGCATACATCAATTATGCTAACTATGGAAAAGTCCATCCCGAAAAGTTTTCTTTATTTCAAGATTTTTCTACTTATGAAATTGATACTCTTTTTGCAAGTAATCATGTTCTTAGTCTTATTGATGCTTCTCAAAATGATTTTGTTAGCTATCCAAATCTTGTTAAAAAAATTTATGCAAATCTTAATCGAGGATTTTATAATGGAAACGATGATGAAATTTGGAGTAGTGTCAAAGCACTAGAATCGTTTTAAATTGTGATCTTTTGGGTACCATTCTCAATTGCAAGAATACGGAAATGGATCTTTTTAGTTTTAATATTGATGAAAATGATCGTGAGACGTTTCATCATATTTTTGAAGGAAATGATAATTTTGAATTCAAAAATCGAAACTTTCGACCAAAAGCTAGAATTGTCAATCTTCTTTTACAACATACTTTGACCTCAAGATCGGGGAATTTTAATAATTCTACTTCAAAAGTTTGCAAAGCACTTTTTGCTATTTTTGGAAATTATGATGTTAATCGGGCGCAAGTTATTTTGGATGAACTTCGTCCCAAAAATCTTGAAATGGGTGAGAATACTTTGTGTCATGGAATCTATCTCACTCGGATTTTTAACTATTTTGGAGTAGATTTCAAAGAAGAAGAATTTGTTTCAAGAAACCAACAAAACTCTTCTCAATAACCAAAAGACCATTGTTAAGAATAAACGGATTCTTAAACGATCCGTTAGTAAGAAGTTGGATAAAATTTCATCCAAGTTGAACAAGTTTATTTCCAAAGTAAGCAAGAAGCTTGGATTATCTTCATCTTCATCATCCTCTAACTAGTTCTGTCTTTTCAGTTCATGTTGTATTAGTTTAGTTTGTTTGAATGTTCATGTAGTTCTTTATGATCAATCATTGTATCACTCTATTATGCAATGAAATTGAATTCCATTTTCTGTTATCTAGCATATCTTATCTCCAGAATAAATGTTAGTATGCTATATAAATATATATATACACAATTATTCACAAAATCAAAATATGCCATCAAAATTCACTGCACCGTGTCGACATCCCCCCTATGACCTTGTCGACATGTACTGGTCAGAAATGACATTTCATTTTAAATTTGAAATTTGAATAACTACCTTATGTCTATTCATTTCAAACGAAGTTCTACACCTATAAATACCTATTTGTTCCAAAATTCATCACTCAATATTATTTCTTATCCACTTCGTCTATCATTCTTCTCTCAAACTAAAATATGGCCAATCCAATTCATAATTTAACCGAAAATCTTGAAGAAACTCTTAATTATTTCAAGAATATTCTTCCGTTCATTCTTCGTAATCAGCGACACTTAGAGTTGAGTCAAATGCAGATGATCAAGGAGCAAGAAAGGCATTTCGTTGCAATACGGTGGATGATTTCCTCCCTACACAAGGATGATAATGAAGCACATCCTCCAGTCTCTCTCCCCAATGACAATGAAAATTTGGATGCCATTAAAGCAGACCCTATTTTTGGAGAAGAAGGATGGGTGGAAGTTCCTCGTAATGTTTGATTTGATTGCTTCGTTTGATTTGAATTGTTTGCTTTGATTGATTTGATTTCATTTGTTTTGATTTGATATGGATTGGTATTTGGTGTGGATTGATATTTGTTGTAAAAAACATGTATACATATGCATTGATATTTATATGATCTTTGATTAATTATCATGTTTATCAATATAATTATCTCTTAATCTATATATTATATACTTCATTGTATAGTTTATTAATACAGGTACTTTAGCACAAGAATGAGGGGGAGTTATAAAGTTTGGAGTTAGTTTTTGTTGATGACAAAGGGGGAGAAGTATAAAATATAGGATAGATAGGCATAGATTAAGGGGGAGTTATTAGTTTTAGGGGGAGTCAATAGGATAGAAATAATATTTTATAAACAAAGTTTGTCATCATCAAAAAGGGGGAGATTGTTAGCCCTTGAGATGATGGTTTCGATGACAACAACCTTAGAATAAGATTATAAAATATAAATACTAACATTATAGTTTAGATATATATGTATATGCAGGATTTAACCATGCAGGTATCAAGAATGAAGACTGTACAGTATAGAGATTCAAGGTATTAAGATTAAAGACTCATGAGTATCAAGAATATCAAGAATAGCAAGGTTATCAAATAGTACAAGATAAGTATTGAGTCTAGAATTATGTTAAAACTTCATAATAGCACTGAAATCTTCACTCCATATTTCATTTGGAATGGAACCCATTTCTACCTTTTTAGTGGCTTACAAACCCACGACAAGTAGCTTACAAACCTACGACAAGTGGCTTACAAACCCACGAACATCCTGGTTTTGTACAAGTTCTCGAGCCCTGATGTGATGAGATATTCTGCAGGAAGAAGCTTGCAAAACTACTTCAAAATGATTTTCAAAACTGCTTTACAAAATGTTTTAGCCTTAAAAATTATCTTTTCAAATGATTTTCAAAAAGATGTTTTAGCCTTGAAATATTCTTTGATTTTGTTTTTAAATAAACTCTTGTTTTAAACTTCGTTTGTTTTAAACTATCATTTAATTATAATATATTTAACTTTTAATATTTATACTTAGATTTAAATATAAAATTATAGTAAAATTTTATATATATTATTCTCTATATTTACTTATGTATTTTAACTATAGTTAAGTATATTTATAAAGTTTAAAATAGTTTTAATATAAGATAGAAGTAATTTTCAAAGAAAAACAAATTACCAAAATTTCCTTTGGGATGTCGACATACCCAAGATACCCATGTCGACATAGTGGCAGTTGGTTTCAAAAATTTGAATTTCAAAAGAAGTGTCTATTCACCATAACCTTTCACGAATAGACATGGTTGTTGTTCTTCTATAAATAGGGGATGTTTTCAACGAATTTTAAATAATATTTTTTTGGTTTTCACTCCTCTTCTTCTTCCACATTTCTTTATATATATTCTTAGCATTACTCTGCCAAAATCACCACTGAATTTAACTAGATCATTTCTGGTTTGATTCTCTATCACTATCTCAACAAGATCCCAGTGCTATTTAGAGTTATAGGCTTCTTTGTAATCAATCAAGTAAGAAAAGGTGTGATTGTAGCCTTGGAAATCAATCAAGTGAGAAAAGGTGTGATTGTAGCCTAGGAAATCAATTGGGTGAACTTGTTGCTCGGGAAATCAAGTATCTCTACCTAGAGAATTGTGAATCTAAAGTGGTGTACCTCGTGGCCTTGAAATCGAGGGTTGTAATTCTAAAGATTGCTTTTGAAAGGAAATCCGTACTTGTGTGCGGGACTGGATGTAAGGTAACTCCGAACCAATATAAAATCCAGTGTGTTCTTTCCTTTACTGCTTTTACTTTATATTTGCATCTGTGTTTGAATCTGTGATCATATCTGTGTCTGAATATTGCATACATTTGTGTTCAAATTAATATAAACTCAAAAATAATTAGTAATTCCTTAAAACACTATTCACCCCCCCTCTAGTGTTTATACTAGCCTTAAGATCCGTAATCCGCATTTCTCACAATGAAAGCCAATGTTCCAAATTTCAAGTCGGAGTTCGTATGCTCAAGATATGATCGATACAACTCAAGTAAACAAGCGTTCGTATCCATCAAAAAGCCATGTTTGAGTCGATCTGATCGAATCCATCCATAACCACACTGTTCATATCCATCAAGCAACCAAAGAAAACCCGACTCCGTATCGATTAAGTTAGAATCGATCGGAGGCGCACGATTTCGTATCGATCAGGAGAATAGTGTTATTCGTATCCATTAAGCCCTAGTTGTTCGTATCCTTCAACCCTATGTAGTTCGTATCCATCAATAAACACTATTTCGTATCCATCAAGTGCACCACTTCGTATCCGTCGGACGACTACTCTCTTTGTATTCATCAATTACCATCGATACGAAGTTGTATCCTGAGGGTCGACATGAAGAGCTTACATAAGAATGGATACGAAGAAGCCTCTAGTCATCGACACGAAATGATCATCGATAGGAACAAAGCCACGGCAATCGATACGAACAGAACCACTTTGATTGATGAGAACAAAGCCACGACGAATCGATGCGAACAGAACCACTTCGACCGATACGAACAGAGCCATAGCGAATCGATGCGAACAAGCATCGATACGAAGAGAACAGCATATGAAAAACCCGAACTTGCATCGACCATAACTCACAATCTACAAGTCTAAATGCTATGAAATTTTCAAAGGAGCTTGCGTATATTATCAACAATGTTCATGCTCAATTTCGACTCGATTGGGTCAAATCCTGATCGATACAAATTACGTTCGTATCGATCACGGACCGAGTGCAAATCACATGGGATTGATCGCGTGGGCCGGCCCACGTGCCAGAAGAGGTCTCCCGAGATCTAAGCGAGATATTTGCATCCTACGCCTATAAAAAACATCCTAAAGCCTACAGAAAGAGGACATTTGATTCTCCTACGTCCATACTCTGTCAAAATCATTATTGTACTCAAAGACTACTGTTGTACTCGAATTTCACTGCTGTAATCCGCTGTAACCAGCGAGCATTCATTAATAAAGTCAATCATTTCATAATGGACGTAGGCAGTTCGCCGAACCACTCTAAATCCTTGTGTTTCTGCGCATTTTTGTTATTTGTTTTTGGAGTATTTGTGAGATAATCCTCTTTTTCCATTTATTTTCTTTATTTTATCTCTTCAAATACTTCCGAAGAGTGTTGTGTCTAATTTTGGTACAAACACTTTGGTGCTTTCATTGAGAATAAAACCTAGTTTTTTCTCCTGCTCATTGGATCTACTATCGATATCAGATTGCACAAATCTAAGAAGAAGATCCAAATCTAAAGTTTCAAGTTCTTCCATCCTATTCAGATTTGTATCAAGCCTAGGAAAGAGCTTCGCCATCCATCATGGTTAACACAAGGACCACATTAACTGCTGCAGATCCAGAAGGACGTGACCGACAGAATCCTCCACAATCGCCTGCAGCTGATCAGAATGCTGTCGGATCATCAGATCCATAAGGCCCTGTCACCAGGGAAGAGTTCCAGATGTTAATGCAAGAGCTGGCGCAGAGTCGACAAACAGCAACTCACTCAACAACTACGTGCTAACGCAGAATTGACCAATCAGCTGAATCGCCAAAGGCGGAGGAGATACAGGAGGGATCTATCTTCCTATTCATGTATTGAGAGTTCAGCCTCTTTAGACTATCACCACAGATCTACACGCCTACGACTCGATGGGAGTTACACTCAAGCCACTGGACATCAACATGCATTTAGCCTAGGGCAAACAAGAGTTGGCCCGTCAAATAGCCATCAGACTGGACCCTCCTCCCGAGGAGGTACTACTTCATATCATGCCATAGACAACCGCGCTACCACCACTGTTACCGAACCAAGAGCTGATGCCCGCAACCAGACAGATCCAATCCACTATCAACATGAACACGCTCTAGATACGTATGTCCTAGAGAACTTTGAACCAAGGAGGCGAGACACGGACCATCGACAGCGACTGACCCCTACTCGCATTGTGGAACCCGACCACACCTTGGCACAACATCCTCAAAACATCCAAATGTCAGACCTCCCAACAATGATTCGTTCGATGATCCGAGAGAGTCAAGGTCTTACTAATGACGACTGGGGAATCAACCGGAGTCATACTCATTTTACTGATGACATACTTCATGCTGAACCACCTCGGCGTTTGAAAATGCCACCTTTGCCTATGTATGAAGGGAACTCTAATCCCAACCAGCACATTTTGAAGTACGAATGGTCTATGTTAACTCCACTTTTTCAACAAGGCCGTGATATCAAAAAATCGACCGAGAAGCCAATGATAGTTCGTCTCAAAGGATGGTCAACTCAACATCTCAACAAAGCAAGTTCTGTTGAATGGTTTTTCAGATAGGATCCCCTACGGAGGGGGGTCCAGGGGGGTGCCAGCGACCTACAACCTAGTGGTTCCAGCGACCTAAGATGGCACAACGACCTAACTCTTCTCTGTGCAGCGACCTAAAAGTGGGACGACCTAACGACTTAAGGTATGGCGCGACCTAACGACCTAAGGTATGGCGCGACCTAACGACTTAAGGTATGGCGCGACCTAACGACCTAAGGTATGGCGCGACCTAACGACCTAAGGTATGGCGCGACCTAACGACCCAAAAGTGGGACGACCTAACGACCTAACGACTTAGCCTAAGTCGCTACATTGGATACCTCAGCGTTGTAAGGTCGCCAACTATTTCCCTAGGTCGTCCACGACCTAGTACTTCATTCAGAAGAGTCCAGTGCTACCAGGTAGGGCCGAAGCTTCCATCTGTTAGGTCGCTTGTATGTGATCCACGACCTATCTTAAGTCGTAACCTCCGACCTACGACCTACCTTAGGTCGCTCACAACTTAAGGACTGTCCAGAGTTTCCTAGAAATACGGCCTGAGCTCCAACATCTGGGGGACTTTTGGATCATTTTCTCCGAAGCATCAACACTCGGCCATTCTCTCAACTCGAGCAACACTTCAAGCATTCCAAACATCAAGGACGCTACAACGAACTTCAAGAAAGAACCTACATCATTCAACAGGAATTCAAAAGATTATTCTTCTTCGATGTTTGAGCTATTAGTCCAAAGAATATTGTAATTGAAGAAAGTTGTAAAGAATTGTAATCAAATCATCAATAAAGGAATTTAAAGTGGACGTAGGCTCGATCTTAAGCTGAACCACTATAAAACTGTTGTCTTTTACTACTTTTCTGTGATTTCTCTGCTTATACTTTGTTCCCGTACCAACGGGTGGTGCTTTCACTTAATCTCCACTTACACCGGGGTGTTAGCGTCAAGTTTTTACGTTATCAGTCTATGAATGCTGCACGAGCTGATGATGCAGTTAAGTGTCGAAGTTTTCCGATCTCTTTGTGGGGTATAGCAACTTTGTGGTTTACTCGTTTACCACCCCGTTCTATCTCAAATTTTGACAATTTAGCGACAAAGTTTGTTGCACAGTTACGTATGCATGTCGCAAGGCCTAAAGATATCAATACTTTGTCCGGTGTCACTCAAGCTCCTAGAGAGACACTTAGGCGTTATTTGGAGAGATTTCATGATGTGTGTGCCGATATTAGCAATCCCAATGATAACTCAATTTTGATGGCATTAACTAAGGGGATTGACCCTGATTATGAATTCGATAACTGGTTGGCTGGAAAACCTCATGCGTCATTGGACCGTTTCTATTCCAAGGCAGCCTAATTCTTGAGAAGGGAGGATGCGAAACTGTCTAGGAAAAAGGATGACGCAGGACCAAGTGTAGAAGGGATTCAGAGTAACATAACTGTTAAACAAACTGGAGAGAGTTCCGGGAAAGTGTAATTAAATATACAAAATTGCAGAATCAGCAGAGAAGTAATGGAGATCGAAATAAGAAGCAAGATCAGAATCATGGTCCACGACGTAGGGCGCCCATGTATGATAATTATACTCCTTTGAATACGTCGCTGGAGAATGTGTACTTATAGACTTGTAATGCCTTTCAATACAAGAAACCTTCCCCGAAACCATCATCAGAAAAACAAATCCAGACAGGAAAGTTGTGTAGATTCCATGATAGCAACGGCCATAACACAAATGAATGTCGTCATTTGAAAGATATGACTGAGAAATTGATACGTGAAAGAAAGTTGGAGCAGTATGTGCAGACGTCGTAGTCTGGAGGCGCGAGCCCATCAAATCAAAATCATGTACCTAATCAGACGAGAGAAGAGGAACCCGCTTGTACCGGCGGGAGATTGGTGATAAATACAGTTAGTGGTGGTCCTCATCGAACAGACCGAAGCTGGAAGGAAATGGAGTCGTATGCTAGTTCTATCAGGAATGCGGACTTCATGTGCTGTAGTAATTTGGAAGAAGAAGTTTCGACTAAACAACAGAAAATGATGACTGATGACATCGTGTTTCGAAACAGAGATGCTGATAAGGTCAAAGCCCCAACTATTGATCCACTTGTCATATCAACTCAAGTATTTGAAGATATTATTTAAGCGAGCCTATTACCAAATGAAGATGGAAACTAAAGATTTGAAGCCTTGTCAATCCCGTATCCATGGCTTCAACGGAAGTACAACCATACTCACTGGAGTGGTAGAATTACCAGTGGAGTTGGGAGTTAGAGAACGCCAAAGCGTCCGGATATTGCAGTTTGTTGTTTTTGACATAGACTCGTCGTACAATACTTTCTTGGGCCGACCGGCTCTAGATGAATTCAGGACTGCTATTGCCACGTGTTGTTTAACTTTGAAATTCCCAACCGACAATGGAGTCGGAGTTGTTCGGGGAGACCAGGCTGCTGGGCGAGCCTGTTATGTTGCTCAGCTGCGAGAGGCGCAACGAAAAGAAAAGGAAAGGGCATAGAGGAATCCCTCTATGTCCGGTTTAAAGAGAATTGACAATTAACGCCCGGGCCTAAGCCCGGGTACACTAACCGATTCCAAAGGGATCTTGACCCGAGAAATAATGAAAGTGATGACAAAATAAAGACGGTCAAGCTTCCCAAGCCGAACTGACGATCGATGTCCCGGTCGATGATGATGACGATTCTAAATCACTAAAGATTGGATCTCAGCTAAGCCAACAAATGCAAGAGGAATTGGTTGAATTTATCCGAGCAAAGCTTGATGTGTTTGCTTGGACACATTCTGACATGTGTGGAATCTCCCAGGACATTACGAGCCACACACTAAATATTGATCCGTGGCACGTCCCAGTCAAACAAAAAAGGCGTTTTATGGATTCAGAGAGACCTGCCGCCCTTAAGGAAGAGGTAGATAAACTGAAATCGAATGGATTTATTCGAGATGCATTATACCCGGAATGGGTGTCAAATCCTGTACTTGTTCGAAAGCCAAACGGGAAATGAAGAACATGTGTCGATTACTTAGACTTGAATAAAGCATGCCCCAAAGATAGTTTTCCACTTCCGCGAATCGATCAGCTCGTAGACTCAAAGGCTGGACATGAACTGTTATCTTTTATGAATGCGTATTTTGGCTATAATCAGATACTGATGTACTTACCTGACCAGGAAAACACCAGCTTTGTAACCGATTTAGGATTTTATTGCTACAAAGTCATGCCTTTCGGACTCAAGAATGCCGGGGCAACATATCAACGATTAGTCAATCGAAGTTTACTAATCAGATCGGAAAGACTATGGAAGTATATGTAGATGATATGCTGATAAAGTCACGATTCTCCGCTGACCATACTAAAGAACTGGAACCAATGTTTAATATCCTTCGAGAATATAGAATGAAGCTTAAACCCTTGAAATGCCACTTTGGGGTCGCATTCAGAAAATTCCTGGTGTTTATCGTCAACGTTCGAGGAATTGTAGCAAATCCTAAAAAAATCTGGGCGATTAGAAATCTTGAGGCTCGGAGAACTATAACGCAAGTCCAGAGCCTTAACGAGAAAGTAGCAGCACTGAGCAGGTTCATTTCAAAATCCACTGACAAATGCATTCCCTTCTTCGATCTGATCAGAAAAGGGAAACGAAACTTTGAATGGACCACAGAATGTGAGGGCGCAGTTTGAGCACTTGTTCAACATCTCTCTACACTACACATTCCGTCAAAGCCTATTGATAGCGAGAGATAGTATGTTTATTTGGCGGTTTCAGAAAATTCGATCGGTGTTGCGCTAATTCGGGAGGAAGATCAAATACAACGGCCTATGTATTACATTAGCAAATGATTGACTGGGACCGAGAGAAACTATCCGAAGTTAGAGAAGTTGGCTTATTGTCTTGTTATCGCTTCAAGAAAGCTTCGTCCATATTTCCAGGCTCATCCAATCACTGTTTACACCGACCAGCCGTTACGAGAGGTCCTCATGCGGCCTGAGACGTTTGAAAGGTTACTTAAGTGGAATATCGAATTAAGTCAGTTTGACATTATATACACTCTAAGGCGAGCTATTCAAGAACAAGTCCAAGCAGATTTCATAGTGAATTTATTATACCAAAGGACTTGCCTGAAACCAGTGAATCTCCCAAGAATATCTGGAAGTTTCATACCGATGGTGCATCAAACGACCGTTGCTCGTGTGCTGGTGTTGTTGTTTGAAACTCCTAAAGGTCGATCTATATGCTATGCTTTAAAGTTTGATTTTCGTGCGACCAACAATGAAACTGAATATGAAGCCTTGATTGCTGGACTGAGACTTGCCATAGATTTAAAGATCATTGCTGTTGAAATTTATTGTGATTCATAATTGGTCGTGTGTCAAGTTCGGAGAGAATACCAGGCCAAACACCGAAGACTAGATGCTTATCTAGCTCGGGTCCTGGAGATACTAAATCAATTCGACTATTATGCCATCTATTGCATCCCTTGAGAGCGCAATTAGAGAGCCGATTCATTAGCCAAGTTACCCAGTATAGGTGAGGCGTAACAAATGGGACTCATTCCCATGGAAACACTATCTTCCCCGAACATTGACCAAATGGAGACAGATTAGGTATTTGAAATCATTCCTGATACGGAGTCGTGGATGATTCCATTCAAAAATTATCTCGAACATGAAACACTGCCAGAGCGTAGGAGTGAAAGAAGATAAGTTATTCGCAAGGCTTCGTGGTTTATTATTCAGAATGGAGTCATGTACAGAAGAGGATACTCTGTTCCTTTACTCCATTGTATTGCTTACGATGAAATTAAACGAGTATTGCACGATGTACACAAAGAAGAATGTGGCGATTACACGGGGGGGGGGGCAAACTTTAGTTAAAAAAGTACTGCGATATGGATACTGCTAGCCAACCGTGAATCGTGATGCGTCGGACTACGCCAGAAAATGTGACAGATGTCAGAAACATGCTCGGATTCCTAGAGCCCCTCTTACCGAAATAACTCAGATGGTCAGTCTACGGCCATTTGCAGTTTGGGGTACTGATATTATTGGTTCTCTACCTCTGGCCAAAGGTGGTGCGAAGTACGCCATCGTCGCAGTTGATTACTTGACTAAATGGGTGGAAGCTGAACTCCTTGCTACAATCACGACGAAGAAAGAAATCAACTTTGTAGTATGCAACATTATCTATCTATTTGGTCTCCCACATACCATCATCACTGATAAAGGGACCCAATTCAACAGCGTTGAGTTTATAAAAATTTCTGTCAACGATTCCATATCCAAAAGAAAGTCTCTGCAGTTGCACACCCTCAAGCGAATGGACATGTTGAAGCTGTTAATAAAGTTATCAAGTCTATTCTGAAGAAACAACTAGAAAAGGCCAGGGGCAAATGGGTTGATGAACTTCCTATGGCGTTATAGGCTTACGGAACAACCCGCAAATCGACAACCAGCCATACTCCGCTCTCTCTTTCTTATGGTTCAAAAGCCGTTATTCCAGTCGAGATGGAAGTACCTTCTCATCACGTGACATATTATGATCCAAAAACAAATGCTATATTACTTGCTAAATCCCTGGATTTATTAGATGTGAAGCGTGAAGAGGCTGATTTGAGGGCAGCCGCATACAAGAGTCGAGTCGCCCGATCATGCAATGCCAAGGTCCGACCTCGAACCTTTGAACTCGGCGATCTCATTCTCAAAATAATTTATCCGATTCCTTCGCACATGAAGCCAACGTGGGAAGGGCCGCATGTGATTGAACAAAAGCTCGTAGATGGCACGTTTAAGTTTTCGACCGTTGACGGTCTTACTTTGCCAAGAGCCTGGAACAGCGAGAGTCTTCGTCGCTACTATACATGACAGACTTTATTTATTTAGTCTATTTTTCATTTGTAATTTGTTTCTGCAAATCGAAATCTGAATTTGTAATAAGGCAACTCACTTTGCCATACTTTCTTATTTCAACAATAAAGTGCAATCTCTTCGAGCCAGAGCTGTGATCTATTGAATATGTCAACAACTATCACGATGAAAGAAGAGCTAAGTTCCATCATACGGTGGGATTTGTTCAAATAGGGAGTGACTGTGATACGACCGGTCACTCACTAAGTGAAACCCGAGCTCGGGGGCAAGCCATCACACTAAAGACTAAATAGGATTGATACACGACAATCCTTTAACAAACTCCAGATTCCCAGAGTGCGAACTAGTATAAATTTACAAATGCGGTTTCGAAGAGGGTGGATTCGTCCACCTAACGACCTCGCCCGTATCCAAAACAAGTTCGAGGAGGATGGATCCGCCCATCTAACGACCTCACTTGTTAACTCAAGGTGGATGTGAATCGACCATCCACGATCCTGGTATATTCATCGTTCCTAGAGTGCGAATGAACTTCAAACGCCTAAATAGATGTGACTGACCATTTGTCGACCAACTACAAATTACCAGAGTGTGAATTGGAGTATAAACATCAACTCTAAATTCCCAGAGTGTGAATTGGAGTATAAACATCAACTCCAAATTTTCAGAGTGTGAATTGGAGTACAAACACAGACTCCTGATTCCCAGAGTGCAAATTGGAATATAAATATCACCTCCAAATTCCCAGGGTGCAAATTGGAGGATAAACGCTAACTCCAAGTTCTCAGAGCGTGAACTGGAATGCGAAACATCTACTGACTCTAAGTCCCTAGAGCGCGGACCATAATATAAAACATCGATTAACTCTAAATCCCTAGAGAGCGGACTAGAGTATACACACAAATCGGATATGAATCAATTATCAATAAAATGACTCTGAGCCCCCGGAGTGCGGTCACAATATAAACACAAATCGGGTGTGGCCGACCACCCACAAGATAATTTAAAGTCCCTAGAGTGTGGACGCAGTAATAAATATTAAACATGAGTGACTAACCGCTCGTGAAAATAACTTAATTCCCCGGAGCATGGACATATCACTGAAACTTAAACCGGCGTAATCAACTGCCGATGAACATATGCAATCCCCAGATTGTGGATGCAATCGCCAATTGATAAGCAAATGCAGTCTGACTATTCGGATTCATTATGTCCCAGCCTCATCTCATAAAGACTGAAATCGATGTGTTAAAGGAGAACAGTGACCGTTAGCCGTTCCTTCAAGTGTGTATCCTCAAATCTGGGGGCAGAACTTAAGCATTGACCGCTGATTGAAACAGTGTGATGTCGGAATTTGACTCAACACTTGATTGCGACCCGAAATCGTGACTCCGAGACTAATTAGCAATTGAATCAGCGTCCAAACTGAGAAGCTAAAACTTCACAAGTGTGTTGAATAAAAGTATAAGTATTGAAACACTTAAGTAAATTAACACACGTTAAACAGAAGGCAAAATGAAATTTTATTCCAATTGTTCTTTGAAAAGAAAAAAGACTAAGTACAGAAGGATGCCAAAAGTCCTACTAGCAGGGGTCGAACCCACATCTATACACGGCTTACAAAAGGAAAACAAACGTATACTCCTATCTGTCTACCAAAAATGCACCGAAGAAGCATGTCTACTCATTCTTCTTTTTTGGTTTCTTCTTCGGCGTCAATCCACTTGAACTCCTCCTGGGTTTCCTCTTTGAACTTTTCCCTTTCAATGGCAGATCTTCGACAGGGGGCATTATGTCAACATCCTCCTCCGAACTCAAGTGTATAGGAATACTTTCAGTCGGAGGAGTCGGGTCCATAATAGGAGGGGGAATAGGCACGCTGGCAATCACAACAATGCCACCAGGAGATAACATCTATAGCGGGGCCGGACCGGGGCCCGCCATTCCACCTCCAATGCTGCTGGCCTGAGCAGCTGCTTCCATTTCTACATTTATCTCGACAATAATTTCTTCTTCATGAAGTTTTTGCGCGTCGCCAGAAATGCTTGTAGTAGGGCCTAAGGAGCTGATTGCAGGAATGCTTCCACCCACGACAAACGGCAATTCCATAAAGGGGTCACTAGGATGTTTGAGAATTTCTTCCATCAACTGATCGTCGAATGAAAGTGTGCTCCCTTGTATACTATCTGTTGGTATAGTGGCCGATGTTGTGGTTGCTTCAGTAATGATCGCCTTCTGCGCAAAATGCGGTTCTTGAGTTGCAGGAAGCACAACCAGTGTAGCTCCAATCACTGGAAAGATACAAAGGAAGAATTGTTAATAATCGCTTCAAGTAGCACTTACGATTTTGAACAAGTATGAGATATGTTCGAAGTACCTTCTTAAGTTTGACTTGCGACAGGCGAAGCAGCTTCAGATAATTGCTCTCGAAGTAGAGACAAGTGTGGTTGATCGGGATCGTATGCAGGAATAGGATGAGGACCAACCACAGGTGTAGTTTCAGACTGGGTCAGCACAGGAACTTCAAAACTTACGTCGTGGTGCTCGACACCAGAACTTTCTCCAACCTCCAGGTG
This sequence comes from Allium cepa, assembly GCA_030765085.1. NCBI lineage: Eukaryota > Viridiplantae > Streptophyta > Magnoliopsida > Asparagales > Amaryllidaceae > Allium > Allium cepa. The sequence goes on from CM060928.1 coordinate 195,461,580, forward strand.
TTGAGTGCCAAGTCTCTCCTTATCATATGAGATTGTTGTGTCATGGAGGATTTTATGCTCATCTTCATTCAACACCCGGTTCTCCAGCTCAAACTCATCAATAGACTCGCCCGGATGGGCAGCCATTTCTTATTCAACTAATCGGCTCCAGGCATTGTATAAATGTGATGAATCGTTATCGAGCTAGGCTGGTTCCTATGTTTCAGAACGTTGGCATTATAAGTGATTAGCAAATCTTCGATATGTGCCTCTATCCTAGACTCGGCCGCCTTAACCTCCTCCTCGACCTCAGTCTCCACCTCTTGAACCTTAGCCGTTGTCGCATCCCGTTCAGCCCGAAACACTACAGCCTGCTCACATGCCTCCTGGGCTTCTCTATTTGCATCATCCCTCTCCCTGGCAATTTTTTAGCTTTGATCTCATTGAGTTCTTTTAGAGTACGTCCCGTTCGACCGTGACAGTAGTGTTCCAATGGCCCATCTCCTCCACCAAGGCATAGTGCGTCCGTTGCATTCTTTCCATTGTCAAATTTGCCTCATCGGCCTTTTGGATGGCCTCAATTTCATATTTGCGGAAAGACTCGGCTTCGGTGTTGAGAACTTGTATAATTCGGTCCTTTTGGGCGAGCTCAGTTGTTAATTTTTCAATGGTGTTAGCCCGCTCAAAATCCAGCTTTGATGCTTTCTCAGCAGCCTTCGTCCATTCCTTATACTGAGTGTAGATGTCATGAATGTAACCATGGCTAGAATTCTTTTTAAGTGGGGGTGGGAAGATATAGCCAGCGAAGCATATGTTCGAAAAATCTTTCTTTAGATGAGCGATTCTGATAGCCCCTTCCTCGGTGGGCTCAGTGATAGCTTGCTCAGAGGAAGTGGGGGCTTCGGTCTCATGCCTTCGGCATTAAGAATCCGGGCTGGAAGTTTGAGCAGAAGATTTTTGACATTAAGGCTCTACCGGCTGTCTACTCTGGCTCGACGGTTGTGTGGGGACTAGAGGAGGAGGGGAACGAGATCGGGAACGATGTCTATAATCCTTATCCCTTTCTCTATTGTAGCGTTCTTGACTGAAATAACCGCGATCGCGGTTTCTATCATCCTCCCTCCTACTGGAGTCATAATAATAGCTAGAAGATTGTCGTGTAGAACAGAGACATTCCAGCATCGAACCTCTCTTAGTCATTGTATCTATAAAGGAGAAAAGAATAACATAATTACTAATCTCCTGAATTAAGCGACTTGTGATTGAAAATTGTGTAGCGCCGTGAAGTGTGTATGTGTGTGCAATCCCCCCGACCAACTGGAGATGTCGACCGCACTTGTAGGAAGAGACTCGCTCAGATCAAGAGCACTTTGAAGCTCCTCCAATCCGATGTCCTGTTGAAGCGACACATAATCCAGAATCGGAATGTCAAGAAGCCCTCCGAAAGGATTCTCTGCCTGTCAGGGAGGAGTCTCCACAATTCTAATACTGGAGGTTGGCAGAGATACAACAACGGATTTCCATCTCCGGGACTTATGGCATTTGAAAGCAGCTGCATTGCCTTTTCTCCTTCTCTCAGAATCCTGAAAAGTATCAGAAGGCCCAGCTTCGGGTTCATCATCGGTGGGAGTTCATTCTGAATCTTCCTCTTCGTCTATCACGACCTTGGGCGTTTTACATTTAGCTCGCCTCATCCAGGCTGCTCTTAAAGTCCCCTCGAGTCTTATACTTTGGTTCCGCTCAATCAGCCCAATGGTCCTCGGATTCCTATATGTTAGAACTGATTCAATGTCCCTTATTTCACTCGGGACTTCTTGAAGGACCCGTACTATCTCTTTGAAGTGCACGCCATCGGGTTGAGGAATTACGGCTGTAGAGAAAAGAAGATATTAGTTTTAACACCAACTACGATTACCTTGTTAACTACTAGAAAAGATTGCAACACTTACGTCTGACTAACCATCGGCTAGCAAATCCTGACGGACATTGGACGTAAAACCATTCCGTCTTAAAGTAGGTCAGCCTTGTCCAAGAGCTCGTTACCACTTGACAATTCCTAACTGCCTATAGGAATGTAAACGAGGGGCTACCTCCTCGACTCTTAACATTGAATAAGTATCTAATCTCGATCGGGATCGGTGGTTGAAAGAAATGCTCCATAAATACAATAAATAGGTTGTTCAGCAAAGCATATTTGTTCAGATATAGCTGATAAGGGGCGGTTCCAAATAAAGATAGCACTTTCCTAATGTACTGGTTAAACAGAGGAAGCGTTCCTGCTATACACGCATGGCGATTGAAGACAGTAAACCCCTCTGGGGGAGTGTGCGGTCTATCATTTGGTCCTGGCAATAATACGTCGTCCAACGACAAACCATGCCTTAGGCATATCCGTCCCAACATGTCTTCGGAAACGTTGGACGATACAGAATCTTGGGGGTTAGCAATAAAAGTTGCTCCTGACAACTCGTCCGGATCTGGATCAATGACCTCGGCCGCAATGACCGGCAACTCTATAATTGGGAGAGATGAACTACGGGTTTCCTGCTGTTGAGAGCTTGTAGACTTCAAAACTAATCAACTTACTGAAAATAATCTTTAGACGATAATCAGCCCATGTATTCCCCAGTGTAAAGTGCATGAATGTGTTGTGTAGTGCAGTGTTACATATTACTTGAGAAATTCTACAAAGTTTGAGAAAATTTTCAAACGACGAGACTTCGAAATTCAACTGGGGCGACCGTCATCGCTGACCATCACAACCGTGCCATCCAAACTTTAGAGACCGATCCGAGCTAGTTAAAGTTTGTTAAAATTTTGTTAAGTTGCAGTTCCATCGACGAGCTTCGAAGGGCGGTCAAATATGCAGTTCAACAGTTAAGTCCAGATATGCAAGAATGGAGCTCGTTGGAGTCATATGTTCGGTTAAAGTTCGTATCCATCAAAATGCAAGTTCGGATTGACCACCCAAAGTCTCATTCGTATCGATCGCCTGAGGAAAAGATTTTGAATCGATCACCTTAATCCCAGATCATATCAATTTGAGCCACTCATCTAGTATCGATCGCGGCCCGAGTTCTCGTATCGATTAGGAGAACCAATACTTCGTATCTATCGAAACTCGATAGTTTCGTATCGATCAGTAAACATCTTCTTCATATCGATCATTCAACCCCAACTTCGTATCGATCATTCAACTCCTATTTCGTATCGATCAATATCGGTTCGAAGTAACCGATGCTAAGTGATTGTTCCACGGTCGATACGAAACCCAAGGCAAGATAACGATATGAGATTTCCCATCGGGATCGATATGAAATAGGACACCTTCTTCCTCAATCGATACGAGATTAAGGCCAAACAATTGCCCACTAGCTATTTCGTATCCATCCTCGCTTCTTCTTCTCCGATCGATACACACGTCATTAACCCTTCCTTAACCTCGCTTCGACCCAACTCCGGCATCAACAATGCCGAAATAGGCCGCGATTTCGAATGGATTGGCATTGAATTTCGAGTCCCCTCAATATCTACAAGAATTTTTCGATTAATTATCTAATAATTTAAATAGTCGGTTTGAAGGAATGAAGGGCTATTCAATTTGGGGACGAAGACAGTTTTTCTTTCCTGAGTTCTTTACCGATGCGAAGGCAAGAGCGATACGAAAGCCAAAAGAGTAAAAACGAAAGTAAGTGGAAATATGGCTAAGTACAAATGCTTATATATGGACCCAAGAAGTGAAGGGAAACGATTCTTCTCCCAGTCATTACGACCGATCCCATCGGATCGATACGAAGTGTACTATTCGTATCCATCGAACTGTATCTTATTAATACGAAGCGCTTGCTCGTATCCACTATTTTCGACTCCATCTAAGACGCATCGATACAAACTGCACTGTTCATATCCATCAACACACGGCCCATGAAGACTCATATCCGTTGATACGAATAATGCATGGGGCACCAGTTAACTGTTCGTATCCCTCAATAGCCTATCGATACGAGATCACAAATTTGTATCCACCATGTTGAAAGTTGCAGGGATTCACAGCCATTGATGCAAATATCATCACAGAATAATAATTGGATAGTTCAACTCCATCGATACAAAGTGAATTGAGACTTCGGCAAAAAATTTATCCATCGATGCGAAATATCCAAAAAGGGATAATGAATTCGTATCGATCAACATCGATACGAACACGAATTTTCAACCCCTCGAATCGATCCTGGAGAGGATCAATACGAAAAAACTCTAAAACAACCATCGAGTGTTGTCACAACTCGAATTTCACATCAATTCAGGAGAAGATCGATACGAAATTCGATACGAGAAAGCTGACAATGACTTGTGAATGTGCGAACGTTAACAAGAGTTAGGTTAACATATATGCATGTATGTCGGACTAATAGTCAATTTTCAAAATTCACAGGTCGAATGCCCACCGAATGATAATTACAATAACAAACAATAAACCACTATCATACAAAAATTAGTTACAAAAATAAGCGGTACAACAGTTGGCAGTCAACAGTTCATATTGTTGAAAAATCAGTCAAAGATTACAGCTTTCGACGGAATGACAACAGTTGTTCAATAAGTCAGACCGAACTGTTCAGAATGAAAGATATGACCATTCAAAGTACATCATGTTCTCACAAGACGTACTTTAGTAAATCATGTTCTCACAAGTCAATCATTTCATAATGGACGTAGGCGGTTCGCCGAACTACTCTAAATCCCCGTGTTTCTGCGCATTTTTGTTATTTGTTTTTGGAGTATTTGTTAGATAATCCTCTTTTTCCATTTATTTTCTTCATTTTATCTCTTCAAATACTTCCGAAGAGTGTTGTATCCAATTTTGGTATAAACACCTATCATCACGCCCAAGTAGCCCTTCGAGTCTATGATGGAATTCTAGAATGTATTCCTCCGATCGAGCATCCAAATTCCGATTTGCGGCGTAGATCCTCCAGCATCACGATCAACAAGACCTGAGGGCATGCCTAATAGCCTTTAGGGATCGGTCCTAATCCCCCTGGAGGAACAGCGTCGGTCCCTCAAGGATGGCAAGGGACTGCTCTCGGCTGTCTACCTCACTCCTTCGTCCATTGGCTCCATTTCTATGTTCTCAGTTCAGATTTTCAGCAATTCCTACCATCTCGACTTATTGGTTTTGCATTCCAACGGCCCCTATGGCTCTAGCCTATCCATTTTGTCAAAGTAGGTTCTGCATCATATCCTCCTGCCTTTTCAGCATCCTCTCCTGCATAACATCTATCGTAGTTTTCCATTTCTTCCCCAGTGATATAGATAGATGCTTGATCAGCTCCAGCTCTTGAGGAAGCCTCCTGACTCTCTCCATGGTAGCTCCTTTCTAGTAGCACTTTCCTTGTTGATTGTTTCACCATTGCTTCCTATATCAAGTATCCAAGCTTCCAAATCTAAGATCAGCTCAACTCTCGGTGAAAGCACCAAAATGTTGACGTCAAAATTTGCCACCGACACCAAATTATTTGAAAGCATCAATATCCAATTCAATCACAGAAACATGAAGAGAAATAAATGAAGAACAAAATTAAAACAATCAAAAAGCAAGTAAATAGAGACATAGATTTATAGTGATTCTGCTAACTTCGGTCTGCGTACACTCCAAAGATTTTCCTTTTATTAGTTTACGAGTGTTACGGCATGCTCTTCGCGCGTGACAATAGCACACACTTTGTGGGTTAATTGATTTTTTAAAAATACATGATTTGCAAATGTAAAGTGACATACGAATGGCATACATGAAAGCGTACTTTTATATATAAAAAATCAATAAAATGCAGATTTATTTCATCGTTGATGATTATTATTCTATAAGCTTGTATTACTTCAAAAAAAGAACTAAATATAAAAAATTTGAATTATGTGTCAAACATTACAAAAGAAATAACTAATAAAAAAAGATATCAAAATTTTCCATTTGAAGATATTAGCACATCCTTATACACAACATTTCTTGCATAGGTTCCGGATTACCCTTGAACTTCACCGTCTTTTACTAAAACTTTGGTCTTTTTCATTGAAACTCCTCTTGATAATGCAACATAAAGTTGACGATGATCGAATACATCTTGGGGTAAGTAAATTCCAACATTTGGAATTGTTTGCCCTTGAGCTTTGTTAATAGTTAAAGCAAAACTTAGCCTTATAGAGAACTGTTTACGTAATAAAGTAAATGGTAAACAGATATCTTCAGAGGGCTTCATAGGTATTCTTGGTAAGAAAACCCGAGTTCCAGCAAAGTGACCAATGGCAATCTCTGCATCTATGATGTTTTTGTAAAGTTCGCGGCATATAAGCCGCGTACCATTGCATAGTCCATTTTTTGGATCGAGGTTCCTTAGTAGCATAATTGGAGCACCTTTTTTCAAGACCAATTTATGTGGGGGTAAACCACTGAAATTTATTGAATTCAAATATTCAAGCTAGTATAGATTTCTTATATCATCTTCCACATAATCGAAAGAGTAGTAAACATGATGATCGCCAGGAAAAAGGTTAATAACTTGATCGTTTAACATATCCACATTTTCATTAAGTGGGGTGATCAAAGCCCTTGTAATCATATATTTTGTATTGAATGCATTAACGTCTAAGTTTGGAAAAGTTGAATTTATTAGAGTAGTTATTGATTTTTCATTTTCCCATGGTATAATCATTTCGTCCGGGAGTCTTATCATGTTCTCACATATATGTGGCTCACTTCCATCACCAACTCTTAGTAGGAATTCGCATAGAATGGATCTTCTTTTGCCCTCATATTTTGAGTGAGATGGATCACTTCTACATGTTTCCATAAGGACGATGTAACAATGCACACATCAATAATTTCCGATATTGTACCATTTTGTACAACTGGTAAAACTTGTCTAAAATCCCTTCCGATGATTATAATTTTACCTCCAAATGGCATGTAATTTCCTAATATATCTTTTAAAGTTCTATCTAGTGCTTCAATAGCATATTTGTGAGTCATTGTTGCTTCATCCCAAATAAAAATAGCTGTTATTCTCATAAGTTCAGCCCCTTCAGACTGTTTAGGTATCGTATACATTGATGTTGAAGTTAGATTGATTGGGATTTTAAACCGTGAATGTGCTGTTCGACCACCTGGCAACATTGTTGCGGCTATCCCCGATGTAGCCGTTGCTAGTGCAATTAATCCATCTTACCTAAGTTTTGCAAGTATTGCTCGATACAGAAAGGTTTTTCCCGTTTCACCAGGGCATCTATGAAATAGATTTTGCACTTCTTATGGTAAACAGCATTAGTAATTGCAGTATATGTATATTTTTGACATTCATTCAACTTTTCATTAAATGTAAAGTCCTCTTTAGGCGTTACAATAGAATATTGTTCCCCTATTAATTTGGAAGCGAGGGAATTATCATCTATATCATTTCTAATATTTGGAAGATCAAAATCAGATATTAGTTTATAATGGTTCATTAATAGAGCATTAAGATCATGCAGTAGACGATTTTCAAGTATAGGCCGAGCTGTTGCACTTGAACTGGGATAATCTTCAACCATATTATAGAAAAATTCTTCCCGTAATTTTCTTACCCCGTTGGTGCACAATAAATTAAGATTGTTACAAATAATCTTCTTAAAGACGATGGCATTTGTGTGTTTGATGCTTCAATCAAACATGCCCTTACACTTTGGTCGTCTTCAAGTAAACCCATCTTTTCCACTGCTTGCCGAAACATTGGGTATCTGATACCATTGATGGTTAGAAGATAGTCAAACGATGATGGTCCTTTTACATGATTTAAAAGAGTTCGCAAGAAGTAACGTTCTCCTTCTGATGGAGAAACATTGTAAATTCATCCTATGACCTTTTATGTGATGCTCTTCGTCGCCACTTTTTAATATCTGATATCCAGGTGTATTTTTCTAGGAATTCACGGTATAAAAATTGCCTTGCTTCTGAATCTTGTGAATTTGTGTTGAAGAATTCAATTAACATTGAGGTAGAGAGGTTATCATCCAATAAAACATCAGACACGGTTTGGTTAGCATGATAAGTCACTTGTTGCCTGCTTGGAAGGTGTATCTGTAGACGTTGAACTGATGGATATATTGTATGCAAGGAGAATTCAAAAATTCTCCAAAAGACCACTTCGGGACATATCCATCTTGCGTCTAAATTTTTTTGAATCTCATCATTTTCAGATGTTGGATGAATTTCCACTGTCACACGATCTAGACCTTTGTATACATATTTGTATAAATATTTGACAGATTTGATACTACTACAAAATTCAACATTTATATGACAATCATACTTTTTCAGCAGCTACGGGTTATATGGAACAACCTAACGATTATCCATTATAATATCACCATCGTTGTCTAGTACGATGTGTATACCATTATCCTGCCTTCGATAAATAAGATATGAATCATTACCTTGAATAGTACATGATGAAAATTTCTTAGGATTTTTTTTTTTTTTGCAATTTCCGTCTTTCATGCATGGAGCATTTGGTCGTTGTCTTCCACATGGCCCATGAAGCATCCATTTAATGACAGCATTGTACAATTCTGGTTCTTCATCACGATTTGGGATTTCAGCTCTTACAACAGCATCATAATCATCTGGGCTATGTAATTTATCTTCGTTGTCTAGAATAATTAGCATATGAGCATGGGGTAGTCCTCTTTTTTGAAATTTGATGACATGAACATGTGCTGCAACCAATCCAAGAACTTTTTTGTCATAAATATCATGCTTTAGTTCTTCATATTTGGCACGAAAAATTCTAGTAGTAAGATCTGGGCGATCTTGCGAAGTTTGTCCATATGAAAGTTCTGATGTTATTTCATCCCACGTAGGATTGCATGTCATTGTAATAAACAAATCCGGCTTTCCAAACTTTTGTACTAAAGCCATAGCATCTTGATACCGTTGGTACATATTACGTGGACTTCCATTGAATGAAGAGGGTAATATTACTCTTCTGCCTATGTTACCTATGTTAAAAAAAGTTAATTAGGTATGAAATTATATATGTGTGTGTATAGTATAAACAGACCAAAGAGAAGGGAAAAGTGTCATACTTGCATTAATTTCTCCAGCATTCAATGCATCTTGAAGTCCCACATATAATTCCGATCTAATGTGATTTTGTTATTGACGAAACCATCTCATTCTACCACTTTCAATTTTCACATAGTTATCCACGACATATTGTTGTAATAAACGTCCTCCATGTAAGAAGAGAGAAGTATCTTCACTTCGAATCTAAAGTTTAAGTTGATTAGAAATAGCAAATGGAATATATATATTACATCTATATAATAAGTAGTTAAGTTGATTAAAACTGCAAGATCTTGATACCTATTATATTTATGTTTGAGTGCTCGTGTGAATCAAAAGAATGAAATCCATTATATCATCAACTGTGTTTAAATTTATTCCTAATAATTAATCGATTTTTATAATATAATGATGCTAGCTATAAATTTATTATTTTCTGAATGTAAAATTACTTGGTACCTGCAAAATATAAGCATAGTACTCACGACATGTAAGAGGAGTTCCATTTATATCATGGCTGTTAAGGTCCCAACCATAACTTCCATAAGCTAGTAGGAGAGGATACGGTAGAGGGTCGTAACAAGCATGTGTTTCTAGAATTCTCATAAGCTGACCCGTCGTCGTATGTAGAACAATATCCCTGCCATTTATAAGACTTGTCTCATCCTGACCAACTATCATTGCAGAAACTTGTGAAGATGTAGGTAACACATATTGTTGGTGCAATGGGTTTTCTTTAATTATAAATTTATAATTATGGACGTCGGGAATTTGTGACACTCGACGAAAATATTGAGCAAAATCTTTATTCTCATCCAATATACGTTGTATCCTTTCCAGTATTCCACTATTCAAGTTTTCATTTTCAATCATTTGATTTTCAATTTCATGATACGTATCATATATATATATATATATATATATATATATATATATATATATATATATATATATATAGTTGCAGAAATCTGGGTCTATCTCCTTCTTTAGGAAGCAGGCTTCCAATATTGTGATATATACATCCTTGAGCACGGAAAGTGTAAATTCCAGCTCTTCCGTTTGTTAGATTTTCATCGAAATGCACTCCCATTGAAGTGAAGGAAAATACATGATTATATGATCGAATATTTCTTTTGAATTGTAAACCATCAGTACTTGTGTCCTTGTAGAGCTCCAAGAGCTCATTTGGTGAATGGACGGGGAGAGTATGGTTCTTCCATTTGAACAACACAATGATGCACTCTTGTATTGAAATAATTTTCCCAAACAATGTTGACAAAATGTTGGTTGCTTCAATAAATGCTTTCGAAATCCAGTATGGTCTTTGAATTTTTTTGCAACATTATGAGTTCTAACATTTCTTCGCACAGTTTGACGTCTTTCTAGTTGATTATTATTTTGTGATGCTTGTCTATGCTCTTGGGTAGATTGTGACATGTCATGTACTGTATGTTCTCTTTCCTCAATAGATGTTGTCTCTGTTTGTTCAATTTGTATTCTTGGATTTCTGTCTTGATGGTAAATATGAGATACATTGCTTGTAGGATTTATATTTCTTCCTAAATATGCATTTTGGGATCTTTCTCTTCTTTGTCGATACATTTCACGACGCCGAGCTAGATAATTTTCCCTTTGTTCCTGACTCATAGCTCTCCTTCGTTCTCTATCTCTCATACGGCGCATTTCTCTTGGTTCATCACTTAAAATATTTGTTCTTATATTTTGTCTTTGTTGGCTATGCATCTTTGATATACAACTGGTTGGAATGCAAATATGGTTAGGTTATTTTTTTTTAATCTCACATACTTTCTTTCACATAACATTTAACTATAGCAGTAAAATTGTTAGAATGAAACTGAATTCGAACACCACATGAAAGATAAGGCAATTATACTATTTGCAAACATTAATATAAATCATAATTTTATTTCAAAATATAAAAGTAAAGAGTATATAGTGATTTCCTTGTTAATAATAAGGGCTGCAACATCTAAAAAGTACTACTAATAAATGTTATTTTTTATCCTACATGGTGACTTTTGATTCAAATTTATTGCATAATTATCACCATCCATTTTCCTCCACAAATTTTACCTGCAAAAAATGGAAAGAAAACCAATAAGGCAATAAAATTTAAGTATATTATTTTTTCAAATTTCTTGATCGATATATCACTTACCACTTCAGAAATAAATTTATGATTTCAAAAATCATCTGTTGAGTGAGACTTTTTATCAGCATTTGTTGGTTGTTCGACAGGTGCACTATCCTTCGTTGAAGATGTATTATTGTTTTGGCTTGACCTTTGTTTATCACAGTGTGTAGCATCCATCTTTTGACTGATAAATTATGTTGAATTAACATAATATATATCGTCAAATAAACCTCATACATAAAAATATTGTTCCAATATAACAACTACTTGCTCCTCTTACATATACGATATTAATTATATGACCATACCTAACATGCAAATTTGATGGGGCAACCTAGGTACTATTGTTGAATATTTCATTGCACCTAGGTCCTATTTTGTGTTCCCTTTTATAGCATGGTTGCATAGCTAGATTATATATGTTTCTAGCACCATACTTTTGTAATATCTTTTATACAGTAATAACTATTAAGTACAGACATGTCAAAGCAGATATAAAGTTAATAAAGAAGAGACACCGTCAAAATGTTTTATGTTGAATGTTTTTTTTTTTCAAAAATAACTTTTGTCAAATAAGATCCCCTACGAAGGGTGGGTCCAGGGGGTGGCAACCCCCAAGGTGGGGGTGCGGGGACATTTGAATTTTGTCAAATAACTTTTTATTGACCGTTGAATTCAAATTCAACAGCCAACGGTATATGTTTCTAGCGCATTTGAATTTGATATTGGTCTTATATTTTCCTAAGTTCTTCAACATTTTATACTATTGATCTTTTGTTATATGTTTCTAGCGCATTAGAACTCTCATGTAAATTCCTTTTTAAATGGTTTATACTCAAAAGTTCATACCTTGTTCTCTAGGTTTCTCAGTTCGGGTTCGGGTCACTGTTACCAGTATAGGAGGGTATTTGATACTTTTCCTTTTCACCTGCGCATACATAGAGATCCACAAATGAAACTGTTACAGACCCATCATATATTTCAGTATAAGATTTTGTACGAAAATTTTTCATGAGGCAATGACTGTAATGTACTTTATGTGCCTATCATATAGCAGCAAAAATATATTATCGGTATAAAATTTTGTACGAAAATATTTCATGTTTTACCTGAACCAAGCAAATTGTCTTCCTCGAAACCAACTACAATAATGAATGATGAAGAGGGGAGAACAGTGGAGTGGAAGTGATGGAGGGATAATGAAAGATGGATTAATTGTGAATGACAAAGTGAAGAGCTGAAGAAAAGTTGATATGATATTTATAGGGGTTATAGGATATTCTAAAATTCTATATTCCTATGATAAAGGTTTGAATAAGTCATTACATCTAGGTCATACGATATATTCCTACGATAAAGGTTTGAATAAGTCATTGCATCTAGGTCATATGATATTTATGCTTGATTTGCATGAGATTGGAATAATTGTTGAATATGTCAATCCACTGTTGAATATTTCATTGCAGCTATATCCTATGTTGAATATGTCATTGTTTCTATCACCGTACATTTGTAATATCTGATAAAGTATTTTTTATTTTCAAGGATTGTTAATCAGCAATTTTTTTTACACATCGTTAAATATAGTAAGGGCAAATTTGGAAGTTTGCGGTCGGACCAAAAGTTTGCGCTTCCAAACCAACTATTAATAAAGATATTGTTGATTACAGTTACAAATCCATGAAATTCAAGAATAAAATTGGCAAAATATAGCCTAGGTTAAAGATAAATAGAAGCAGAAAAAAATCTCTTTTCTATGTCATGCCTGTTGTATTTATAGGGAAAGACGAACACCAACCTCTTTGAAACTTCGGCTAATGGATCTCCTTATCCATATGGCCCACCATAAGGGTCGCTAGGTCCAAATACCAATGAAGAGGGATCATTACTGATCCCTTCATGTTTAGATATGTTTAATTTTCAAGTTTCGTATCATTTGAATCAAATGAACTCAAGTTATTAACCGATCTTTGATTCAATGTTGCTTGAGCGCTGCTTTCTACCAATCCCTCCCAAGGGTTGCATGTTGAACCCTATTCATCGAAGCGTTATGACCCATAAAAGAATGTCGATCATTCTCTTTAATAAAATATGTCGAAACCTCGTTTATTGAACCATATCGATCCCTTTTTTGAGAACTGAGGTGTGCAGATCCCTTCTAGTCTACAATGTTGATCCCTCATTTTTACACTGTTGCCATTCAACTAGAGCTTTCCCATCCCTTCATAACATAGCCTGCTGATCCATCTTATGTCGACCCCTCCTTTATAGGCCGAAGTATGTCAATCCCTCATCTAACTAGCCATGCCAATCTATACACCTTAACTCGTGCCGACCCCTTGAGCCTTACCATGCCATAGTGATCCATGGTGTTCCACCATGTCATGCCGATCCAAGCTATGCCGTCCCTGGGGTTCCACCAAGTCATGTCGATCCCTAACTTATCTAAGCTAATATTCATATTTCAAGTACCCTGCAATCGTTTATCTGCCAACTCCGCTTAATCCTGGCTTCGTATAACCATCTGTACCTGATTCCTTGGCCCTACTACTGTCGCTTCGTACCTATCGACCTCGATAACCGTGAAATCTATTGGGTTAAATCTGCATGTATACTGTCTTGCCAAAAGATGGATTAACAGCCACATAAGCCGAGTTTGGATTGTGTTTTTAAGGCCTCCATTTTTAAATCTCAGTAGTCCATTAGTTAAAACTAAAAACAGGAACAAAACAAAGCCTCCGTGTCACTACTGCTCTTTCAAAGTAACGCATCCCTGTGCCTCTCCTTTTTATACCCGACTAGGCTATCAAAACCATGAGAGAACACACGATGTCTTCCCACAACCGAAAACCCTAGCTTTTATTTCATTCAAATATCTCCAACCCCTTTCCTTATTCCACTATCTAGGTACCAGAAAAAGGATAATCCACGAGATGTGATGCCAACTAATGAATTGACTTTACCTGCCCCCTTTTGTTGATTCAACATTGGTATTTAATCGATCGATTAGAGGCGGCGGCAAATCGATTCCAACTAACATTTATTCAGCCATAGGTGTTTGATTCAATTATGTTCAGGTACTGCCCATTTGCCATCGACAGCTGCCATTTATAAACTATAATCGTTCTATCTATTAACTTTGCTAACTGAATGAACAGTACGATGCAATTTGTGAATTGTTATCTTAATTTTATTTGATTTGGTATTACAACCCTGTTAGATCTTCCCAATGAAAACTCTATATGAGTATAGGAAGAAATTTAGTTAATAATTTACTCTATATGAGTATAGGAAGAAGTTTAGTTAATAATTTATTTTTGTTTACCATTTTCAACCCTAATTTACATCGTGCATCGTACTATGAGATTCCGAGTGTGTGATTCAACATTCAGTTTCATTTTATAAGTTTTATAGTGTATGTGTGACCAAATGATGTTGTTACCCAGTTTTCATTTGATTTGGTATTTTAGTCATGTCAGATTTGCCCATCCTATGTTATAGGGTTCTCCATTCAAAATACTGCGGATGTAATATATTGCCTTACTACTGAGTTTTGGTTTCAATTGTCTACATTCTTTTCCTCACCTTGATTTTTGGAATGGCTAATTACTTTAGATTACTTAGAAACAAACTAACCTTACCCTATCCCTAACGATCCATCTATAATGATATGGATTTAGAATATATTACTTATCATCGTTGTATCAACTCCGTTATCAATCTTTTTAAATGTTTTCTACCTTTTTTCCAATCCATCACCACCTGTTAAATTAATTCTGCACACCATCGCCATTTATGCTACCCTCAATATATTTCTAACAAAAAATAGTAAATAGATATACATCACAGTTGATGTGGAGAAATGTTATACCACGGTTGCAATTTCCAGCACCCAAAACCTAGGTTAGCTCATTACTAACGCTCACTACATGGTCGGGAGCTGCGTGCGATGATTAGAACCCAATTCGTGCCTGATGCAGCGTAGGAAGCGAATTCGACGATGTAAATCGAATTCGTCCAGGATCTCACACGATTAGCGGAAATAATCGGTGAATCGATGATAAATCGATGAATTGAAGAATACCGAACGCCCAAATCCGTTGATCACGAAGATACTGGATTTTAGCAAATCTTTGACACGTTGATCGCGCACGATACCGTGAGAGAAGATCTACGATTCTTTGGACGTTGATCAAGCGTACTTGATACCGTGAATTGGCATCAACAATCGTTGATTCGAGCGCACTCGAATGTCGAAGGTGGAGATAGGAGATAACACTCAACTGCCGATTTTAATGGAGGCACAAAGCACAAACCAAATTTTATTCAAAATTCAACAACCTTTACAAATGACACAACCCCCATATTTATAGGCAGTTTACAACTCAACACTGAAGTCAGCCGACCTAACATAGGTCGCGACCTACGACCTAACCAACGCGACTTAAGAAGACACAAATACAACACAGTGAAATGTAACGACTTAAAATACAAACGGCTTACGACCTAATTACAACATATGACCTATGTACAACATGGGTTACAACATGAGTTACATCACGTGATCTACGACTTAGCAAAAGCACGACACATGAAGCTTGAGCGACCTAAAGAAACTGCTCGCGACCTAAATAAGGTCGTTCACGACCTTCTTCTTCTCGCGACTTCGGTTTGTATGCGACTTAAAGAGAAAAGGCGACATGGTGGAGCATCTAAGGTCGTTCGCGGCTTTATGGTAGGTCGCTCGCGACCTGAGGAGGAGGAAACGCGATGCATCGCGACTTTTGGTAGGTCGCTCGCGACCTGAGCGACTTCGACCTTGCGACCTAGGTTTTCGTGACCTAGGGTTTCGCGACCTAGGGTTTCGCGACTCAGGGAGGAGGATCGGCGATCTCGAATTGAGGTATGCGCTTCATCATCCTCCCCTTGTTGGAAAGAATTCGTCCTCGAATTCACACTCTCGTCATCTTCGATAGGTTCCTCCTCATAATAAGGAATTAAGTGTTTGACATTGAAAACATCAGAAGTATGAACCTCTTCCGGTAACCTTCACTGGTACGCATTATCATTGATCTTCTTTATGATTTCTAAAGGACCAATCTTTCTAGCAGCTAGTTTGTTGCAAGTACCAACAAAAAATCGTTCAACCATCATGTAGATAGTTTCATTGCCACATTGCGTCTTCATCAAACCCAATACAGAGTCCATACTTACCTCCACCCATAATCTAGTACGTATAGGTAATGACATACACAATTCTGACTTTGTCGCGGTCTCTTTTGAAATTCGATAATTATGGCTTCTCTGAGCAAACCTTTCAATCTCCTTCCTTATTGACGGTCCAAAATAAGACGTTGCAATCAACTGTATGCTACGATCACAACCCTCGTGTCTTTCTTCATGTAAGCCCTTGATAAATGTTATTTGCCAAGTACAATTAGGAGTATACAACTGCTTTCCTTCGAATAGAGACCCATCAACCATCCTTCTCAACTCTACCTGCTCTGTCGGACACATATGACAACGTGGTATATGCGGTACAATAGCACCGGACACTTGGTCAACATGCTGCTGTACGTCCCTTCGTGGCAGTAATTCCTTGGGCAACACTGGAGGAATTACACCTTCACATTCATTCACCACTGGCCTAACCTCTTCGTGAATTTCAACACCTTTACTGGTTTCTTTCTCATTCAACAGGAATACTTTTGCACTTTCATCCTCTTCTTTGACACACTCTCTCGTAGATAGTAGACTAGTCGAATCCTTCTTCTTCTCCAACAAATTTTCCTTTTCATCTTCTGACTTACTTTCTTCATCCTCATCAAACTTTGCTGGTTGTGAACTTTCAACCTCATGTTCATTAAATTTCATTGGTTGAAAATCATCAACTTCATCTTTATCAAACTTTGGTGGCTGAGAACAATCGACTTCATCTTCCACATCAACAAATTCCTTCAAAGACAACAAAGTTTTCAGTTCTTCAATCTCTTCCAGCTTGCTTTCAGTTTGCTGTCGCCTTTTAGGAACTAAAATAATTCGTGTATCCTCAAACATAAAACTGTAGCTGTTGGTGCGACCATCATGTTGCACAGCTCTATCGTATTGCCATGGCCTCCCCAACAACAAATGACAAACATCCATGTCAACCACATCACACCAAATTTGGTCTTTGTATTTCTTCCCAATCGAAAAAGTTACACACGCTCTTCTACTGACCTTCACCTCCCCTCCTTTCCTCAACCAAGCTAACTTGTAGAGGCTTGGATGCTTCTCTGTTTTCAATGACAAGTTCTTTGCGGCTTCTGAAGAAATGATATTATCACAGCTTCCTGCATCGATGACAAATTTACAAACTTTCCCCAGAATAGTGCACGTTGACTGGAAAATATTATTCCTCAACCAACTTGAATCATCCACATCCTCGTTTTCACATTCTTCTACAACTAAGGCTTTCTTCTTGGGCTCCGTACATTCAATACTTTGATGAACAGACTCCTGATAATGATAGCGCTTAACTCGGTCATCAACATTTGTCTTAGTGATTCCATATACAACTGGTTCGTTGACTTTCTTAGAAACATTTATACTGCAATTAACACCTTTATTCTGATTGCTGGAACTTGTAACCACACCCTTTCCTCGACTCCCTTGACTCAACTTCTGCAACTGTTGATTCATACAGGCTTGATAATTGTAGGGTAAGAAATTTGCTTTCATCATCCTTTTCCTTTTATCCCACGTGACAACTTTATATTTCTTCATCCTCTTTCTGGTTGATTTAGTTTGTTGCCACCAATCTATAGCTCTTCCTCCCAATCTTGTAGCAACTAATTTAACTTGACAATCTTCAGGAACGTTGTTGAGTTCAAAAAACTTTTCAACCTTCGACAACCAATCAAAGAATTCGTATGCCCGTAGACCACCTCGGAATTCTGGAATTTCTGTGTCCATCCTTGATTTCCGTGTATGACCATTTTTTTCAACATTCCTATATCGATTTTTCCCTTGATCTGGATACCGGAAATAAACACTATCACCATAACTATCTTCTTCAAAATTAGATGAGCTTCAATGTCGATTCTGAACATTGACTCTTCTAGGACCATGCACGTCCTCTCTACTTCCTCTACTCGATATCTTTCATAATCACAATATGGCTCATGCTCGTAACCACGATAAGCTCTTCTTTCTTCATTCCGATAATCATGATTGTCTCGAAACCTACGATCTCGATTTATCGGTAAGGACGGTTCTCTCCTTTCTCTATCATAATCTGGCGACACTCTCCTGTGATTTCGATTCAAGTCAGACATCAACTTCTCTAACTTCCCAAAACCTTTATTGAACTTCTCCTCGAGATTATCACTAATTCGTTGCTCTATTGCTTTAGTGTCTTCTCTTCTATACGCATCGGCAACATTCTGATGACGTTCAACTCTTCTCGGAGGCATTGTCGAATCAAACAACCACTTCAACTAACTTGAACTTTCAAAACACAAACTCGAACAAGTACGGTTCCAACACTGATAGGCTCGGCTTGAACAAGATGATGTTCGGCCTATTCTCCAAAATGAACTTCAACTTTCAGATCTATACTTCAAATAAAACTATGCACGGCTTTGAACTTCAAAGTGGCGCGCAAAATCCCAACAAGCAAAAATTCAAACGCTTTCCGAATTTTGATCCAAAATGATATGGATCGAAATTCCAAACTTGTTGCAACTTCACGATGAACACAATGAACACCAAACTTCTCAACAATGCACAGCTCTACACTTCAACGCAAAATTATGCACAACTTCAATAAACAAATCTCGAATCAAACTTCAACAAACACTTCTTCTTGGTCCAACAGGCTCGTCTTAGCAATGATTGGCTAAGTCTTGCTCTGATACCAAACTGACGCAGCGTAAGAAGCGAATTCGACGATGTAAATCGAATCCGTCCAGGATCTCACACGATTAGCGGAAATAATCGGTGAATCGATGATAAATCGATGAATTGAAGAATACCGAACGCCCAAATCCGTTGATCACGAAGATACCGGATTCTAGCAGATGTTCGACACGTTGAACGCGCACGATACCGTGAGAGAAGATCTACAATTCTTTGGACGTTGATCAAGCGCACTTGATACCGTGAATTGGCTTCAACAATCGTTGATTCGAACGCACTCGAACGCCGAAGGTGGAGGTAGGAGATAACACTCAACTACCGATTTTATTGGAGGCATAAAGAACAAACCAAATTTTATTCAAAATTCAACAACCTTTACAAATGACACAACCTCCATATTTATAGGCAGTTTACAACTCAACACTGAACTCAGCCGACCTAACATAGGTCGCGACCTACGACCTAACCAACGCGACTTAAGAAGACACAAATACAACACAGTGAAATGTAAGGACTTAAAATACAAACGGCTTACGACCTAATTACAACATACGACCTATGTACAACACGGGTTACAACATGAGTTACATCACGCGATCTACGACTTAGCAAAAGCACGACACATGAAGCTTGAGCGACCTAAAGAAACTGCTCGCGACCTAAATAAGGTCGTTCGCGACCTTCTTCTTCTTCGCGACTTCGGTTTGTACGCGAATTAAAGAGAAAAGGCGACATGGTGGAGCATCTAAGGTCGTTCGCGGCTTTATGGTAGGTCGCTCGCGACCTGAGGCGGAGGAAACGCGATGCATCGCGACTTTTGGTAGGTCGCTCGTGACCTGAGTGGCTTCGACCTTGCGACCTAGGGTTTCGCGACTCAGGGAGGAGGATCGGCGATCTCGAATTGAGGTATGCGCTTCTTCATCAGTGGCACTATTTTATGGCAAGGTTCAGGAAGGAATTGTGTACAACGTTTGCAAGTTCAACATGGCATTCTCATCTACCAATTTCCTTCCAATCCATAAAACAATCAACATTCAGTTCAATGCTCTGACGACATTCAGCGAAGTTGACAATCATACCCACGACATACCTTAATATACCTTAAAAAAATCATGGCAGATGAGATCGCCATCCTCCATCGTGTTGGTGAGGTAATTAATCATCGACCTAGGGAAATTGTATGCGTTTAATCCTTCATTTGAGTTGGTTCCAGTTGAAGGTATGTTTTAGAGATCTCATTGAATGCACTTCTGTAGCTGCGTCCAAGTGTTTAGAGATGACATCAGATTTCCTTCAGTGTTATATGTAAGATATTCAAGGTTTCTGGCATGCATCATATGATTCAGTACTCCATATATACCACCCAATGCATTCTTTGATACCTGAATTTCTACTAAGGAAACCGGTTCCAGAAGTCTTGCCTTCACAGTTGACTAAGATGCATGAATTACTGTGGGGATAACCTGACTGTCAACACGATTAATGGCATCTGAGTCAAGAACGACATGGCAGACTTCAAAGCAGATTCAATGCATGTTCTCATCAGCTAATGCTCTGTCCTTTGAACCCGTCGAAACCCAGCAACAACTGAGTCTTTGATTTTATTCAAGTACTGAACTCCCTTACACATGTCTACAACCATATTAAGTCCGGTTCTTTCCGGTCCAAAGCACCAAATCTTCTTGGCAACATCTTAGTCCCAGCCGAATTCTTCAGCTAGAATCTTTGAATGGTTCTTAGGATCATCACGAGGTCCAACCTTCCCTCCATCTTCAGAAAGTCCTTCTTAAATTGGGAAGGCTTCCATGTACAGACAATTA
Source organism: Allium cepa (assembly GCA_030765085.1). Taxonomy (NCBI): domain Eukaryota; kingdom Viridiplantae; phylum Streptophyta; class Magnoliopsida; order Asparagales; family Amaryllidaceae; genus Allium; species Allium cepa. The sequence continues at coordinate 195,482,530 of CM060928.1, forward strand.
TGTTTGTTTGGCAATTTGATCATTACCCTGCGGCATGACTTCTCAAGCACGACCTCTCTAAAAGAAACCACAGGATCATAAACAATGATGTCTGCATCACCCATGAAATCTTCTTCGATATCCTTAAGACAGATTTCCAAACGGAATGCTACTACAGTAAGAGAACAAAACAATTTCCCACATAAAACTAATATATCCATCTGCAAGACAAACAATTAACAAAAAAGTAACCTTTAACTGTAAGAAAAAAAAAATAAGAGAACAAAACAATTTCCCACATAAAACTAATATATCCATCTGCACATAACCAGTTTTGTAAACAAATATCGGGAGTTTATACATAATATGTTCATTGGTACATATCACATAGATTTGGTTGAAGCTGCACAGAAGTAGAAAAAATATATAAAATATGGCCAAAGAGAAGTATATATTGTTCTGTCTATACAGTAATTGTGGATAATAATTTCAGTAAGTAGTATTTCAACAACATTTGACTTGGTGCAATGAGCATCCATAAAATGTTTTACAGCTTTCATAACCTTTTTCACTCTAGTCAACACATATAATTATCGCCTATTTTATAAAGTGTTATAAATAAGAACTGTTTTGCCTAGACTGTTTGAAAATATTTTGGGCACGTTACAACTCAATGCTACTATAGTAAAAAAACAGAATAAAAGCTGCCATACAAATTAAATATGACAGCATTGCAGTGATGATTTATGTAATAACAAAGTATAATCTGATTAGGTACAATATTGCAGTAATGATTTATGTACTAACAGAGTATAACCTGATTAGGTACAATATTGCGGTAATGATTTATAAAGTATCTTAGAAAATTGGTTCCGCACAATCCTTGAATGAAGACTATGAGGGTGCCTCCAACATCCTGACAGATTGTAGAATATATCTGCAGTTGAAACATGGACCGAACCTCAAATTTATAAATAAACAAACTGAATACACACACTTATGTGTGCGCGCCTATACACACACATATATATGTGTGTGTGTATGTAGTCATATACATACATACGTGTGTATACACATATATATGTACATACATGTATGTATGTATAGATATATATATATATATATATATATATATATATATATATGTATGTATGTATATATATGTATGTATGTATGTATGTATATGTATATGTATGTATCTATATTATATATATGTGTGTGTCTATATTATATATATGTGTGTGTGTAATAGATCGAGAAACATGATGACTGTTATGCTTGTGAAACAACCGATTTACTGTGTAACATCTCCAAGAAATGTAACTTTCGACGTTATTCCAACTTAAATTTGTCAAAAATTTTAATGTAGTAAAAAAATAAATCATACAAAGTCAGTAAGAAGAAAAAACAGTTAAAATATTAGCTCATAATCAAAGTTAGGTATATACACAGCAACAACAAGAAAGCCATTTTTCCCAACCTCAATCGAAGTTATGTATATGTCAGACAAAAATTTAATAGATAAAAGTGAACAGGTAGGAACACTGTACTCGATGGCGGAAATAGACAGCAAAATTACAGTGATATAATGGTTATATGATGATTGCACAAATTCATAATACAAATGCTCCTTTAACCAGGAAAATAGTCGGTGACATATAAAATTCAATATTTTTTCAACTATAGTGTATCACACTCATAATTCGGTATTTCCGTCAAACATTTAAAAACATGAGGTCGATAGAAAGAAGAAACCAATGAAAATATAAAGCCAGATTCAAACTTATGTACATATGGTACATAAATTCATTGATAATGTGAACAGATAGGAGTATTGTACACTGTTGAAATAAACTTAGAATTAGAGTGAAACGGTGATTATATGATGTTTGCACAAATTCATAGAAAATGTGCTCTTCTAAACAGGACAATATAAAGTGAGACAGAAAATTCAACATTTTTCCAACTTATCAAAATCTTAATTCAGTCGAAAATTTAAAGAACACAAAGTCGGTAATAAGAAAATTCAAGTTAAAATATTAGCTTACATTCAACCTTATGTAGATGTCATCAAAATATTAATGGAAAGTGAACAGGTAGTAATACTGTACTTGAATGTGAAAATAGACAACTCAATTACAGTGATATGACGGTAATATGATAAAGGTGGAACCCAGTCCATGAGGCTCCTGCACGATAGCGGGCTCTGGAGAGTTCGATAATGTACCAGCATTTCCCTTGACTTGTGAAGAGGCCGTTTTCAGACTCGAATCAGGGTGCACAGAACACCGTGCGGGTGACCTAACCGTTGTACCAAGACTCCACCTCATATGGTTGTAGTATGATGTTTGAACAAATTGATATTACATGTGCTCTTTTAAATACAATAATATGCAGTCCTGTATGTAACTGGGTTAGGTTGAAATTTTAAATATAAGGTAATAAACTATGAAATTTGTTTTCCTTATTGAATTTACCGACGTGTTATACTTGTTTGCCTAAACACCGAATGGTGTGTGTGTGTGTATGATAATTTTTTAGTTTTGATATCTGTTACAATGCTACAATAATTAAACATCTGAACTTGAGATAAGAAGAAAGTTGTTTTTCTTATAGTAATTGAAAGACTGCTTAAGTACCGTTAATCAGGTTATCAATACAACAATTGTTTTTTTATTGAATGAATCCGAACATCCTCTAACAACAGCCATCTCAAGCAAAGACAAATATTCATTGCTATTTCACGTTAAATGAGCGATCCACTAAAAAACATTAACCAAAAAATTCAAATTATACATATTAAAGTAGTAATATTAATTTATACGTAATATGTCTGACTATATAAATAGATAAATCATACAATCGAATATGATATATATGTACACAGAAATATATGTGTGCGTACAGGTAAACACACACATATGTGTGTCCATGTTAATTTAAAAACATTGAACTGATAAAATAAATAGCTATTTAGTGTTATGGATTACTAATAAGTTGTGGCAGGTTGGAGAGGCATTTAAAAAAGAAAAAAGGGGAAAAAAAGTTTAACATATCAGAAATTTCGCATACCAATAGTTAATGCTTTGGGATTACAGAAATTTTAAAACACAGAACTACTTCCAAACTTAATTCATTTAAACTTTATTTAAACTTTAAAATTAAACCATTTTTTCCGGATGGTAAAATTATTACCAGCATTAGGTTAGTTTGTTCCTAAATAATCTAAAGTAATTAGCCGTGCAAAAAATCAAAGGGAAGAAAAGAATGTGAACAGTTGAAACCAAAACTCAGTAGTAAGGCAATATAGTACATCTGCAATATTTTGAATGGAGAACCCAATAGCAGAGGATGGACAAATCAAACATGACTAAAATACCAAATCAAACGAAAATTGGTAATAACATCATTTGGTCACACATACACTATAAAACATTTAAAATGAAATTGAATGTTGAATCACACACTCGGAATCTCATAGTAGGATGCATGGTGTAAATTAGGGTGGAAAATGGTAAACAAAAACAAATTATTAACTAAACTTCTTTCTATACTCATATAGAGTTGTCATTAGGAGGATCTAACAAGGTTGTAATACCAAAATCAAATGAAATTAAGATAACGTTTCACAAATTGCATTGTACCGTTCAGTGAGTAAGCAAAGTTAAGAGATAGAACGATTATAGTTTAGAATCGCAGTTGTTGGCAGTGGCAAATAGGTAGTACCTGAACGTAATTGAATCAAACACCAATGGTCGAATATATGTTAGTTGGAATCGATTTGCCGTCGCCTCTAATCGATCGATTAAATATCAACATTGAATAAAAAAAAAGGGGGCAAGTAAAGTCAATTAGAAAAGGGGTTGGAGATATTTGATCGAAATAAAAGCTAGGGTTTTGATTGTGGAAAAACATTGTGCGTTTTCTAATGGTTTTGTTAGCATGGTCGGGAATTTAAAAATAAGGGAGAGGCAGAGGGATGCGTTATTTTGAAATGAGCAGCAGTAGAAATGACACGGAGGCTTTGTTTTGTTCCTGTTTTAGTTTTAACTAATAGACTAATAGATACATAAAGTACATTGCTCATCTCCGTTTGTGCTTCTTTTAATCCTACCTGTAACTTTGTTCTATCCTTTGGTTCTTCGAGTATTGCCCTTGAACTTTCTAGTACGTCGATTATTTGGAATTCAATGTCTATGCTGTTTGATTAGTTTCTTTTTCCAATGTGGTTAGTGAATGTGCATTTGATTTGAATTTTTCAATAATTTACTTAATTTATATTTAACTATAACCGCACAACAATGGAAAAACCGACCGTTAAATTTTAAATTATGAAAGAAAAAAATACTTATTAAACTTTTTTCTTAGTTATAAAGTTGATGAAAATTGAAGTGCATTAAAAAAAATGAAAGTAATTGTAAAGACCTAAATTCAATTAAAATACGAATTATACTAATTTTGAGCTTCTTTGTAGCTCTAAATCACTAGTTGGGTTTAAAAAATAAAAGAAAAAATTAAACAAATATTAACTCAAAACATATTATCATATTTGTGAATATTTAAATGAAGAACTTGAAAAACGTAAAAAGAAACGTAATAAATAAATCACATATTATTGAACTACAATGTTTAAATAAAATATCTAAAAGTTTCATTGTTATTCAAAAAACTAACATTGGTGAAATAAAAGTACTAAAAAATAAAAACCAACACTACCAAAATATAAAAACAAAAAAAAAAAACTAATATTGTTGAAAGAGAAAACTAAACCTTATACTTCGTTGTCATTGTTGTTATTTCTTCCAACAAGAATGTTAATTCAGCAGAATAGTCAATAACTGATTGAGATATAGCGGTGATCTTTTGTTTTTTTTTCATTTATGTACACGATCTAGGCAACACTAACCCTGAAAAGACGAGGACTCATAAAAAATCTTGTAGTTTTTGTTGGTATATACCTTCGCCTTCATTATTTTAATATTATAAAGGTCATCAGCACCGCAATCTATGATTTTCTTTGTTGGTTCATTGAAAGCATTAATCCAAGCTTTGGCGGATGAATCATTAATTTTTATTACCATGATATATCCGCATTACACAAAATATTATTACATTCATTAATGGTTACTAAAAATACTTGCTCTAAATTTGTACATCAAAGTACAATTACTTTCATTATATTGGCATGCTTCACACCAAAAATATCTCACCATGTTTTCAACCTCCACCACCATCCCCTTTCCAACCACTCGTCCATGGAACTTTACTATTGATTTGTCACCAACACCATCAACAAAATTGCTTGAAATAAAAACGTTGTGAATATCGAAGGTTTTGCACTTATAGTACAGTACAATAAAATTAAATATATCCAACAATTAGAGGCAGGTACATGCATTTTATACTAGTATTTAATAGCCACTATAGGAGGTTCATCAACCATTTCTAGCAGCTTTGAACCTACTGATAAAGTTAGGGGTATGCCCTAGGGGCAATTATGTAATTTGTTACATATACCTAACTCGTTGACCAATCTTTTTTGAAATAAAGTTATTTTCTTTCTATTATATACTTGATATAATATGGTTATATTAATTAAAAGTATATTTAATAGAAAATCAACAAATGGAATGATTTGTGACAGTAGTTACAAAGTGTTGTAACCGTGAGTAATTTATTACAATTAAACAAATATACCATTTTAAATATTCCTATTCAAGATGCATTGGAACTGGATATCGATGTATCCATTGAGACTAGAGTACGTAATGTTCTTCAAAGGTTGGACAGTGTATTACTCATGACTGTTGAGAGCACCAAGGAGTTATATACTGATAGTTATTGGATAACTATGGAATGACTCATTAAATAGTTTTCGGTTGGTTAATATAACTAAGATTAAGCAGAGAATATCAATGTGACTAATTTACACATTTCTCTGGACTTGAAAATACTGTTGATCTTTAATGTGAAAGCTCCACTTTAATTATAGTTAAATCGTAGCACGACGTCCATTAAACGATAATAATTTGGTCGAATGGAAGCATTGAAAGTGAAACACTATTCAAGAGAGGATTTGTCTCTTCAGTTATATGAGATTAGTATCACAGTCAACTGAATTCCACTCAAAGTCAAAGTTTTTGGCTAGAGCATTTTGGTTAATAATAATTGTTATTATTGAACCAAAGACTTTGGGTTTGGACTATAAATTTGAATGTGGATGATGTTGGAATTTTGACCATTATCAAATTTTATAATTCCAAAGTGATATAGTTTTGCCGAAGAGAATAGTTGTAAATAATTGCCACTATTAGGTACTGCTTATAATAAATAAAATTGGATTTTACCTAAAAGAGGTGTAAGTGATAAATTTGGCCAAAATGTCACATCACCTGCTAAGTGACGTGTGAATGTTAATATTCGAATAGTTTGATGTTAATCGCTGACTGAATTTACATCTTTGAATTGCACAACCGTAATGATGAATGCTTAAAAAACCACATGATTTAATTAATTTATAACCATTATAAATTAATTAAATTAATATTTATGAAATACTAATTATTAATTTAGTTATTTATTTATTTGATTTATTTGAATCCGTTTGTACTTAATAAAGCATGCACATAAAAGTTATGTATGCACGTATCAATAAATGATATTGATAAAGTATTTAAATCGGATTTAAATAGATTAATTACTAATTGGGTTTGGGAATATTTTGAGGCCCATATTGCCTTATTCATAGAATCCATGAGAAAAAGGAGGCTTAAAATCCAATGGTTGGATCTAAAAAATGAAGAGTGGAGGTTGAGGAAGGATCCCTCTGTAAACTTGCTATTCTAATTAACTTTATTTTATTTAATTGTTAACAATAATTTACATTGATTCCAATTTTGATTTCTACTTTAAGATTCATACATATACATAAATGCATATGTGTATGTGTGTGTGTGTATTTGTGTATGTTAAAATAATTTTGAAATATTTTAAAAGGTTTTAAGAATTTTCTTATTAACATATACATATAAATTATATTTAGATTTGCTGATTAAGGTCTGTTATCAGACTGTTTTACTAAATTAGATTGTTGCATATATGGTAATAAATCTTAAATTAATTATAATTGATTTAGTTGAGTTGATTTATTAATAAAGGATTCATTAACAATGCATATAAAATATTTTCAAACATATATATATACATATACATACATATATATATATATATATATATATATATATATATATATATATATATATATATAATGTATACATGCACAAACATACATATTTGTACACTGTATTTATGTATAAATAAACATGAATCAACATAATATTATTATATAAAATATACTTTGGACAAAAAAAATTTACAATAAATATCCATGTTTGATTCTACATTAAATTATTAACATATACATATTGGTTAAGTTTGAATTTGATAATTAAGATCTATTTTCAAATTAATTTACTAAATCAAATCACTACATGTTTGGTAATAAATCTAGAATGGATAATAGTTGACTTGACTGGCTTAATTTAGTATATTTGGAGGATTCATCAAACAATGCATAAATAAACATATTTATACATACACACACAATTAGTTAATAATACATACATACTTTTGTTGTTGACTGTTTATATCCTTATATCATGATACCAATGATTGTCATTTATATGCTGCATTAATTAAGTTTACCAAATGCGAAATTTAATCAATCATTTTTATTACTCTTTATCTATTTTCCATATTTCTTTTATGTGTTTAACTATCCATTTATTTCTAGTTATATTTCTAACATTGTAGGACTAGGGAATCCTAAGACGTATGTTTAATCTTTGACCAATATTACTATTAGTATCATTATCACTATTAGTATTATTATTATCATTCCTCTCATATATATACATGTATATTTTTATTTTATTTTATTTTACTTAGTTATTATTATTAACTTACTTATTTGATTTTATTTTATTATTGTTTTTGTTACTATTATAACTTTTAAATTGATTTCTTTCATTTAGTTTTGGGTTCCATTTCTAGCCGACCCCAACTTGTTTGGTAATAATGGCTTAGTTGTTGTTGTTGTTGTATATGTCTAACATTGTCATCAATTAATAGCACATATCATATGTTGATCTTACATAATTTACACTAATATATATATATATGTGTGTGTGTGTGTGTGTGTGTGTGTGTGTGTGTGTGTGTGTGTGTGTGTATATTTGTTTATACTCACATTCATGCCACATATATGTGTGTGTGTGTTGCTAATTAATGACTTTCATATAATTAATCAATTTAATTAAAGAGACATAAATGAAAGGTTGCTCTCTTCATATAAATAATTTTTCCTTCATTAATTAAATAAGTTAAGAGAAGGAAATGAAAATTTTCCTTCTCTAAATAAATTGATGAACCCCCATTAGTTCACTAACTTAAGGGATAGGAAATTAAAAGTTTCATTCTTTAAATAAATTTAATAAGTTATTGTTACACACAAATATATACATAGAAGTATATTTGATACACTCTAATTTACATACACATTAGATTAAATTTTAAACTTTATTTCTAATCTAAATAAAATAAAGATTTTATCTAAAAAAGTTTAGAAAATTTCTAATTATGTTTAGACTTCATATGTCCGTTAATAATGTAAAATGGTAAATTTTTTGAAATTCACCAATTTCTTCCACTGCGGGATGGTCCAGTTTCAACACCTACTTCCATAGCAAGTTCTCTCCGTAATGTGACATTAACGGTTTTAGTTATGTAATTTAAATTCAAGCATAAATATTTTGGTTAAATAAATAAATTAGTATAGTATGTTTACTTACAAATCATCTACAATAGTTATATCACATTTTTCAATGTTCTCATTGTTGCTTTTTATTCGAACACCTTTGATTGATGAGATACTTTGAACAAGGTCAATTACATCTAAAAGGTAAATTATGTTTAAGTAAACAGATAATAATTTAACAAAGATTACTAATATGCAAGCATTGCCAAACAACTTCCTTTTCCGCAAGATATTTTTGAACTTGGCTAATCTTTACAAAGTTGTATATGTCTCAGATATGCAAGAGTTCGCATCATCTACCATCAGTACTCATTTATAATCATCTCATGCTCATTTTTTATAGCTCTGAATTCTTTTTTTACAGGCCTAAGAGTTCCTTTAGAAATATAATAAACCTTTCCATGCTCAAATAAAGGATAGTACTTGTGTGCAGCTTTATTAAACATTGCAGCTTGAATTTGGTTACCATGTAAATTTGAAGAAAGCACGCATTGTAATAATAAGTTAACGATTGCACAACTAGAGAAAATATTATCGAATGCATTAAGGAAAGAAAACTTACATCTTCTCGGTGAGTTCTATACTAAACACGGAACATTCTCCTTTAATATTTTTGTAGTGTTATCCCATTTTTGGTCAAAACTGGAATATCAATGTTGGGTGCGTTTCCACCACGACCGAACCAACAAGAAGTAAGCAAGCGTATATAAGTCTGGGATTTCACTCATGATTCAAGTACAAAGGTTCATTCGGTAAAGCAAGGCAAGAGTTCGTTCGACACTACACTCCCCGAGTTCATCCGGTAATAAGTGTCATCCAGTACTTAAAACCCCTCTGTTTCGTCCGGTAGTTCAAGTGTTTGAGTTCGTTCGGTATTCGAACTCCCCATGGTTCATTCGGCATTCTCAGTATAAGATCCATTTGGTAGTACCCACACCGGACCAACCTCCACCGGTCCAAACCCCATATAGCCACTACCGAACCACCGCCTCTCCACGCCAATGCCGAACCAACATCACCACCGAACCAAAATACTACACCTTCCACCAAGCCAAGACGCTGCCGAACCAGAATGATGCCAAACCAAATTGCTTCAGCCCAGGCCCACTAGCAGCTATGTACATTCAGGAGCCCTGCCCCCAGCCTCACTCTATAAATAGAGGGGCAGGGGTACAACAATGGCAGACAAGTTTGAGAGCTCAAGCACGGAAGGAACTTTCAAACAACTTTCATATACTTGTATAAAAAGCTTTGTACTTGTAATCGGAAAGAAAAGGGAGAATAACATATAAAGCGGACGTAGGCACGTTCTGGCCGAACCACTATAAATCTGTGTGTCTTTTTACAGTTTAGTCCCTGCTTTTTATATATTTGCATAAATCAGCCAAATCACTAAAAATAACATAAAATCGACTAAATCGTACGACTTGGAGGTGTTTGCCCATTTTTTGTGCAAACATTTTTGGTGCTTTCACTGAGAACTTAACTCAGGACCTACCGCTTGGAAGTTGAATTTGAAAGTCTAGAGATTTAGATTGGAAGAGTCATGGCGAGACAATCAAGCAGAAGGCCAAGGCCAGAGCAAAGTCAACAGGAAGTGAGTCAGAAGGCTTCCTCGGGAGCAAACCAAGCTTCAGTCTTCATCACCAGGGATGAGATGGAGGCTATGATCAGAAGACAAGAAGAGATGATTCAGAACTTGCTTCAACAAATTGGGCAACTTGGGGCGCAAAACCAAGGAGCAGCTGGAGTTCAGAACGGAGCAGGACCATCTGGCGTAGTATCAGGGCTAGGGGGCACACACGCAGAGCATGTTGATCCGATCCCGGGAATGGAGACGGGGGCATCCGAGCAACCTGGTAGCAATAGAGGAATGAACGTTCAACCAGGGGGGCATACACCTGAAAGCTCCCACGGACTCGGGGGGCAGGTCGAAGGCAGTGAACGAGGACTACAGCTAGGATACAATGACAGATTGACAGAGATGGTTAGAAGAGCTATGAGAGGCGGTTTAGTAAATAGAGACTTGAAAGATGTAAACATGAGTCCTTTTTCTCCTACGATTAGGATGGCTAGGAACCCACCAGAATTCAAGCTACCATTAGTAGAGATGTATGATGGGAGGACAGACCCTGCGGTCCATCTTACAAAGTATATGAGGCACATGGAAGTGCTGGGGGCATCACAGGAGGTCATGGCCCGGTGCTTTCCATTGTATTTGACGGACATTGCAGCATTATGGTTTAGGCAACTGGAGAGCGGCTCCATAGGAACGTGGGCAGATTTAACTGAGAGATTCATGAGGCAATTCAGGGTTCATATTGTAAGACCCAAGAATGTGATGACTTTGGCAACCTCGAAGCAGAAAGCTGGAGAGACTTTGAGGAGTTTTCTAACACGATTTAATGCGGCAGCAGCATCAGTGGATCGACCAGATCCATCTATGGTCATGATGGCGGCTGTATCTGGAATCGCTGATAGTACAGAGTCCAAGAATTCGTTAACTAAGGATCCACCTATGAATCTGGGAGAGTTCTATCATGAGGCTGAAAAGTTTCTGCGTTTGGAAGATGATAGTGCAGAAAGAGAGGAAGAAGTTGACATTTACGCAATCAAGAGCGGAAACCCACCTAGAAAGGGTGCGGAGACTAGCAAAGGAAAGAGAAAGGCTGAGGATAATGATGACAGGTCAAAGCGGCCACGGAGAGAGTCGCGATTCACCACTTACTCTGAGCTGAATGAGAGTTTGGAGCGAATCTATCAAGATACAAGAGAGTAGGTTCCGTACCGTAGGCCAATGCGAAGGGATCCGACTATCGACGAAAGGAAATCAGACAGATATTGCTTGTTCCACGACCTGAACGGTCATCATACCAACGATTGCAGGCATCTGAAAGATGAGGTGGAGTGACATATCAGGAACGGTATGCTTCTTCAGTACGTGAGAAGGCGAGCTCCAGCGGTGGAGCCAGGACGACCACCATCTACGTCAGCCAGGGCTGCCCCTAGACCAGGACACCATTTGGTTATCAATTAATTGAAATAACGATGAACAAGTAGTAAATCTCTCACTAACGTGGGTTAATCATTTACACATGTACGAGATCACGAACGGTCCACAGGCATGCTCTGAATGGCTATTAACCCTATCGTTGTGAAGATTTACACTTTAACATCCTTGCTTTGCTTTCGTTTCGTTTTGATTTGGACATTTAGGCTTTGTTCGTTTGGACATTTCTGTTTTAAAATTCATTTGTTGAATAGATATTTGATTCTGATATTCCTGAAATGGCTAAGCTACTTACACATGTACGGGATCGCGAACGGTCCTTAGGCATGCTCTGAGATGGCGATAAACCGCCCCAGCAAACGATCCAGGGACCCACTCGAACGTGAGCCTGTCATCGATAATACCAAGCCCTCCCGGGCACACTTTCTCGTCTCGAACGGCACCCGACCGCGAACGGTCACAATTCGCCTCGAACGGCACACGATCACGAACGATCACAATTCGCCTCGAACGGCGCACGATCACGAACGATCACAAGTCGCCTCGAACGGCACACGATCACGAACGATCACAACTCGCCTCGAACGGCACCCGACTACGAACAGTCACAGCTTGCCTCGAACGGCACCCGAGTACGAACAGTCACAACTCGCCTCGAACGGCACAACTCGCCTTGAACGGCACAACTCGCTTCGAACGGCACAACTCGCCTTAAATGGCACAACTCGCCCCGAACGACACAACTCACCTCACCTCAAATGGATCGATCACGAACGGTCGTCATTTGAGGTCGGCCACTTGACCGCGCACGGTCGCACTTCACCTCGAATGGCTCGATCCCGAACGATCATCATTTGAAGTTAGGCGCTTGACCATGAACGGTCGTACTTCATCTCAAATATCTCGATCCCGAACGGTCGTCATTTGAGATCACATAAAACTGTAAATTTCTTAGCAGGACATCAACATGATATGAACATCCAGCTCATGGCATTACAAAACACGCCTTCCTACCGCAAGACATGTTTTGGGGGGAAAAGTGTTATCCCATTTTTGGTCAAAACTGGAATATCAATGTTGGGTGCGTTTCCACCACGACCGAACCAAGAAGAAGCAAGCAAGCGTATATAAGTCTGGGATTTCACTAATGATTCAAGTACAAAGGTTCATTCGGTAAAGTAAGGCAAGAGTTCGTTCGACACTACACTCCCCGAGTTCATCCGGTAATAAGTGTTATCCGGTACTTAAAACCCCTCGGTTTCGTCCGGTAGTTCAAGTGTTTGAGTTCGTTCGGTATTCGAACTCCCCATGGTTCATTCGGCATTCTCAGTATAAGATCCATTTGGTAGTACCCACACCGGACCAACCTCCATCGGTCCAAACCCCATATAGCCACTACTGAACCACCGCCTATCCACGCCAATGCCGAACCAACATCACCACTGAACCAAAATACTACACCTTCCACCAAGCCAAGACGCTGCCGAACTAGAATGATGCCAAACCAAATTGCTTCAGCCCAGGCCCACTAGCAGCCATGTACATTCAGGAGCCCTGCCCCCAGCCTCACTCTATAAATAGAGGGGCAGGGGTACAACAATGGCAGACAAGTTTGAGAGCTCAAGCACGGAAGGAACTTTCAAACAACTTTCGTATACTTGTATAAAAAGCTTTGTACTTGTAATCGGAAAGAAAATGGAGAATAACATATAAAGCGGACGTAGGCACGTTCTGGCCGAACCACTATAAATCTGTGTGTCTTTTTACAGTTTAGTCCCTGCTTTTTATATATTTGCATAAATCAGCCAAATCACTAAAAATAACATAAAATCGACTAAATCGTACGACTTGGATGTGTTTGCCCATTTTTTGTGCAAACATATAGGATCTCAAATTGCCTTTATTTATCACCCGAACTTTGATGATCCAATTGTATGGATTTAGCAATGCAAGAGGAAGAAAATTTCTTTCTAAATCAATTTGAGTAATAGAGCTAACATTGATTAATGTAATATTAGAAAGCAAACATATAAATATCGATTAATATGACAGTAGATAAGGAAAAAATGAATAAATTATTCTTTTACAATGAATGAAGTATTTTTCTTGTGCAGCTGCAACGTAATAAGTGCTATAACTATACTGCTATATGTAAAATGGAATGACGTTTTAGATTAAAAATTGGCAGGAGAATGTTGAAGGTTTATCCAGAAGATATATGCATGTGAGCGTTCTGTATCTGTAGATTAAAATAAGATCAAATATGGCTAAATTTCTTGTCTCAATGGTTTATCTAACATAAAACATCTAGGATGAGGGAATACAGAACAGATACAACTCCAAAACACAATGGTTGAAAAATATTCTACTAAGTATTATTTAAGATTTGATATTTGATCCTCAATAGATTTCGAAATATAAATGAAAATAATATTCATGTAGGTCATTGAGATGTTTCTCATCATTTGATCGGTAAGATTCCTCAACTTATTTTTCTTTTTCTTGCTTATGTCTAACAACCTTCCTGTTTATGCAAGGCAACAAGGTGTTTTTATAGTTTTGCAATTAAAATCACACGCGTATTAGGTTGGTTTTGCAATTAAAAACAAGTAAAATGGAGGCTCATACATCTGAAAATGATTTAAATAGATAGGACTACAAATACAAAATAATAATGTTTTGAAATGCATGGGCAGATGTTAATATGACCTTGATGACAAATATTTTGATGTCCATCAGAACATACCTTCCATCATTAGATATCCAAGCATAAGGACTAAAATCGATTCAGTATAGAAAAGAGTAAATCGGAACAAAAATACATAGCATGAGAAGGAATAATGAAAACAAATTTATGTTTTGTGTGTATATGTATATCAGTAGCTTTAGTACGAGAAAAGTAAAGCAAAATGATAATGGTTGAGAAAGATACCTCTCTACAAAGTGCGGCTTCTAAATAACAATGATCTGTCTTGGCTTTTACAGCAGCTTTGAATAGATAAGGATTCTTTTATTTAGAATATTTAAAATAAACTTTGCACCGAAGGTCCTATTTTTGATGTTGTTGTAAGAAAAGATGATAATGAGTATGTAAATTAAGTCCCTGTTTTTTCTAAATCAGGAAGCGCAAACCATCTTGCGTTTTTCTTATAGAAAGTGCAAGTTAACTTGCGCTTTTCAAAAACTTAAATTTTTTTGAAAATTTCAAAATCAAAAAACCAAAACTAGCTTGCGCTTCCTGATAAAAAGTGCAAGATAATTTGCGCTTTTCAAACATTTCGAAATTTTTGAAAATTTTAAAAGTTAAAAAAAAAACTCAAAATCAGAAAGTGATGGAAAACGCAAGTTAACTTGCATTTTTCAAAAATTTCAAACATTTTAAAAAAAAAATTCAAAATAGAAGCGCATACTAGCTTGCACTTTCTTGATAGAACGTGCAGGTTAACTTGCGCTTTTCAAAAGTTTTAAAATGTTCAAAATTTTCAAAAAAAAAAAATCATAGTTAACACGTTGCAAGTTAGCTTGCATTTTTTGTCAGAAAAATGCAAAACACCTTGCGTTTTCTATTTTTCAAAAAATGGGATTAAATTTACATATTTATATATACAGGAACTTTTCTTATAACAACATCAAAAAACAGAGACCTGTGGCTTGTAATTAAAAAGTATCCATTGTGGACTAAGTAAAAGATGTTCATCCATTTGAAAGTGGTAGATTCTTTTGATAGAGCGCATGTTGATTTCAAACCAAATAAAGTCAGTTGATTTACGTGGACCAATTCAAACTTGGAATTTTCTGGAACGCCATGATTGCCGTCTATATCCGGTATACTGAAATAAGTTGCTTATTTTATAAAAATCCTGCTTCAGAGTTCAGACAATAAAGCTCACTTTTAAGGGCATCTTCAGTGGGTTCAGGGCTGAATATTCAGCCCGCTGAATATTCAACTCTGAATCTGGAGTGGACACTCAGTGGCTAGGCGCCCATTAAATGGGCGCCTGATGCCAGACTCCCATTTTATGAAAGCCTGATGCCAGGCTCGCATAAAATGGAAGCCTAATGTACCCCACAATTGGAGGGTTTGGGCGTCTATTTTATGGGCGCCAGAAAATAAGCTTCAGGGTTTGGACGTCCAAGCCTAGTTTAGGATCTTGAATTGGATTCTGAACTTTCAGCTGAATATTCAGTCTGAATTGAACGATTGGAGATTTTTTTAGATGAATTCAGCAAGTAATCGAACCACTGGAGATGCCCTAACTAAACAACTAAATTACAATCTATTGTTGAATCTTTTTGCACAGTCACACATTCTATCACCATTTAGTTGTGAATGCATATTATGTGATTTACATTGCATAAAATGTGGTCCAAAAAGCACAAATTTGAAAGTCCATCAAAGTTACCTGTGAATAGCATTTTAAATTATTGCTAAGCTTATTCGGATAAATTAAAATGTTTAACTGCTTTCCAAACATTTTATAATCTATTGCGTATGACTAAAGATAGACCATTGGTTTCTCTTGGAATATATGTTATCTTGATAATTTTGCATAACCCTAATTTTTTTAGTTTGTCATCTATGGCATTTAATATTAATATTAAACATAACCACACAATATCACTCGAAGTTTTCAAAATTATTTTCTGGATGGTGAATTATTTTAGAAATATAGCAACCAGTCTTCTTAAGCCTTTAATGGCATATTCAAAGCCAATTAAATGAAAGTGGATAATAAGTACATCATATGCTTCTCAAATAATAATCAATTTCATTTTCCTTTATTTATATTAAACTGTATGTCCGTGAATTTCAATGTGACTGTAAAGTATCACATTGCATATGCATCAATTTCCAGAATGTATTTGAATAACAAACTCCAAGCCTTTTGCAGAGAAGAGAAAATAAACTCACAAAACAGGTCATATAGAAAATGATGTGTAGATCTAAAAATAATATTGTCACCATGTAATTATTGAAATTTACAAAAATCGAATCAATCAAGTTTGCACAAACCCAATTATGAGCGTTACATATGGATGTATTTTATATAAACCAAGAAATAAATAGAAAAATCAAATCGAGATAATAGCTCTCTATGATCATAACTAAGAAATATTGACCAAAAAGTTACTAATTTTTTTCTTTATCAGAATATCATGTGAAATCATGATATAAAATTAAATTAGTCATATAAATCGGATATCTATATTGTGTTAAGGACGGTTCATACAGAAAATAAACCGTATTAGCATGTTGTTGGCTATAAGCTGGTTGGAGCAATGAATTTCCTAGAAATGAAGTTAGCATAGTCTTAACCGAGCTGAATTAGATATAGTTGATTGATCAGTTAGGGATTACATGCCTGATCAAATTCATGCCTTAACTTATATCATTTGGATGACTGACATACATCCATGCATGCATGCGTGTGTGTAGGGGTCAAAAGAAAAGCTTGTGCTGATAAAACATCTGCAAAGAGTTCATGTTATTTACTATCTTTACAAACACACATACTAGCATAATGAATATCAGTCACTACTCTTCATGCAGAAGTTCATGACTTTGCTTGAAACACCATTTAATATCAAGCAAAAGCGCAAAAGGATTCAATATCAGCTATGGTAAAAATCACACTCAAAAAAGCGCGCAAAAGATTTAAAAACAACTATAGTAAAAATCACACTCAAAAAAGCCAATCAAAAGATGCGTTTGCACAACAAAACTCATTTTTTCATGGAATCCATTACTTGACTACCATATTAGTATTTTGGATCTTATTAGCAGATCCTTATCTTCAATTTATTGATACGACAACTGCTCAAAGACTATGAACACATAAAGAACACTACAAGGAAAACCGGCATTTGCGTCGGCTAGAAGCCGACGCCGGCCGTCGCTAGCCGACGCAATTCGTTTCTAAAAGCCATCGCTAAAATAGACGTCACCAAACAGTATTCGAGTCGGCTTTTGCGTCCGCTTCGTCACCAATTTAGTGTCGGTAAGTGACAGCTATATCCACGTGGCCGTTTTTTAAAAATTCTGTCTGTTGTAACAAGCCGATTCCAGCCGACGCTAATCTGTACCACAAAGCCGTCACCAAACTGTAACCCCTAAGCCGTCGCTAGCCGTCACTAGCCGACGCAAGCCTGAGTTCCAGTTTGTTAGGAATAGCCGTTGTTTGTGCCTTCAAACCACAATATATACAATTTCCGTTGAACTATAACAACATTCAATCTTCCAACACAAGTATAACACCAACCTCTCATCAATCAAACATAAAATTCATAATTTTCCATCAAACAACAACTATATATCTAAAAACTCATCAATCAAATACAACGTTCATTAATATACATCATACTCAACAATACATATAAGTACTATCAAACAATTCATACATCATTGTCCTACTCATCATCATACATCAAACAACAATAGTTCAAAACAACACAATAAGTTCAACACAAAACAACCTTACCTACTCATCATCTCCAGGCATTCTTCCATGCTCTGCCAGGTATGCCGCGATATGCGCATCGAGCTGCTGTGCAAAAGCAGTGCTCTTCCGCCAGTCATTGATCTCTGCAATCTGCTGACGCAACAACCCTATCTCCTCCTCTGTCTAGGATCTCCTGTAAGCCCTCTGGGACGATATCACTTGTGAAATAGTTAATAGCTAGTTATAATTTATGTTTTATATCATATTAAATGTATGTATTAGTTAATGAAGCAGTTTACCTCCATATTTCCATAACTATATCGCCTATTTCGCTTAGGCGGATCTACAATGGCATCTCAAATATGGTTTGACTCCTCGACGGTCAACTCCTCACGTCCACTGGTCTGCGCCACAACTGTCCGCTTCGCCTCATATGACTCCTGCGATGATAAATAAAAGTTTGACACGAAAAAAATTTAATTTACGATTATTTAGCTGTGAAATAAAATATTATCAAACACTATCATTACGGATAATCATGTTTACCATTACAGATTGAGATTTGGCGTCTGTCCATCTATACGAAACATTTCCTTCCTCGTCTGTCTCCTCCACCGCATGTGTGGCAGTAAACAACTCAGCCATCGTAGGCTCGCGATTGTACTTCTTAGACTAAAAATATATATATGAATAAACAATGTTACCAATATGATTAAATAATATTACAGATATTCATAAACACAATTTATAAATTTATCAATTCGTTTTTATGTTGCTGAAAAGATTTCGAGCCACCACGATATACAACAGGATTCTTATTCCTGTTTTCGCGGTTCCGTGCTGATATTTCCTATACATTTAAACACAAGGTTAACTATATTAATGCAACTAATATACGAAATCTTAAAAATTTTAAATTACAATTCGAAAGTGGATAGCTTACTTTGAATTCAGCAGTATCCCAGAGCCGAAGAAACTCAATATATACGTCAGCACTCATCCAACTAGGCTTTTTTATCGCACTCTTTACTTTAGTTAACGTGTTTCTATAATTTTTTATCATTCTTTAATTCCAATGGTTTCTAAACACATCCAGATCCTGGGGCTCAACACGTACGGCAGCCTGCATATTGAAATTAACTTGAATTATAAGCATTCTATTGAAATTCAAACCAAATAAAAATTTATACTTAATTACCATCAAATCTGCCCATATTGCGTTCTTTACAGGCGCTGGGATGTTGTCCCACCGTGGCCAACAGCCGGACATTCTACTCATAAACGTCTGTCTCAACGTTTGTAGAATGAAATCTGAAGGCTCCACCTCAAAGCCTCTGTATAAATTTTGATGTACATATTTAATATATTTTAAATAACATACTTGAAATATATTTGATACTTACCCGCCGTCTTCGAAACTAACTCAGCAACGGGGCGTAAATCCGACGCACTACCATTGGCACCTGCGTCGGGAAAAGGAGAAGGCTCGGACCTACTGCCGTGTCTCCTATAAGACATATCTGCTACAAACTTATCATATCATATATCGTATATCATATCAGAATATATCATATCATATCAGAACATATCATATCATATCAGAACATATCATATCATCGCATAAAACATTCCACTTGATTCAGACTTTAAATATTACATACGTCATAAAAATACATTATACAACATGCAATTCAACTATTTACATATGTCATATTCAGACTCTAAATTTACATATGTCATAAAAATACATTATACAACATGCAATTCAAATATTTAAAATTATCAGTCTTCGTCGTTCTCTGATTCAGACTCGGTCTCATACTCTATATCGTTTTCTTCAACACTTTCAAATGCATCTACCAAAATATTTGATTCATCATTCAAAAACCCTACATCAATGTCATCGGTTATTATTACTTCAGTATTTGGCTCAAGATCCGCTTGATACGCTGTTTCGTCAGGAATATTATTTCCGTCAAATATAAATTTTGCCTTTGTTTTAAAAACAACCGACCAATTCGCTTTATCTCTTTTCAAGGATGGATACGGAGCAAAATAAACCTGTAACGATTGCTTGGCCAATACGAAAGGATCATACTTATAGTAATGTGAGGTATGTTTTATTTCAATAAGTTTATAATCTTTGTGCACGTTGATTCCAGTACCAAGAACATTGCTAAACCAGTTGCATTTGAATAAAAAAACTTTTTCTGCAAGTTGTATGTAATATGTCAACTCTAAAATTTGTGTTAAGATGCCGTAAAAATCTTTTATATGCTCATCTGGATCGTCACTACCTTTGAAAAATACACCGCTGTTGTATGTCAATTTTTCGGCACCGTAATCTTTGGTATTGAATTTAAATCCATTGACGAAGAATATTGGATACGTCTTGACATTTCTTTTTGGTCCGATCGCAAGATGTCGTAATCCTTCGTCAATGACACAGTTTATTGGATCATAAACGTAATTTGAAAACCATTTAGCAAATTCTTTACTGAGATCGCCGGATGGATGCAGTGATTCGTATATACTGCAAATATGTAATATGTTTTAATATAATTAATATGTAAGTATAATTGAATTATATATGAATTTATAATTACCTGACAAATGGTGCAACTTCTGGACAATTTAGAAGAACATATGTGTGTGCTACATGGTGATCTCTATCGTCTAACCATGTTTCCACACATTTTTCAGCATGTCGGCTATGTTGTCTAAAAATAGATAACATTGCTTGAGAGGAATCATGTTCAACGACTTCTTCATTATGAGGAACACTTACAAACGATAAGTTCACATGATCACTAAAATAATGAGAGAAAAAGAATGAGGCTTCTTCTTCAAGATATGATTTGCAAATCGAACCTTCAACTCGTGATTTTTGCCTAATTTTTTTCTTCAAATGATTCAAGTACCTATTACAAATTTATTTTAAATTTAGGTATATAAAACTGAATTTTAAACTAACATAAATATTGCTGATATTCAATATTACCTCTCAAATGGATACATCCAACCATATTGAACATGACCTCTAAGAAGTGCTTCGGATGGAAGATGAACAGGTAGATGCACCATTACATTAAAGAAACCTGGCAGAAATATTTTTTCCAGCTTGTAGAGCAGTATAGGAATTTCTACTTTAAGTCTACGTATACGGTCGACTTCTAACGTCGTCGAACAAAGTTGTTTATAAAACAAACTAATTCTGTTATAACGCTCCATACTTTTACGGGCAGCAGTTCTTTGAGAATCACGGGTAATAGATATTCCATCATGATATGACAATCGTGACTTTTCATCCCACTCAATTTATTGTTTTTAAAGTCAACACATCTACGAAGATTAGAAGAAATCCCATCAGGACATCTTAGTGCACTACGCCATAGATGACCTTCTGCAACATTTTTGCAAGGTGTTGCTAGCTAAAATGTTGCGACAGCTATAAAATTTTGGCCCTACTGCAACGTTGTATTTTTGGTGTTAGCTTAGCCATAAAAATGTGTTGCTCTAGCTAAACAAGTGTAACACGATGCAACATTTTTATATAGTGTTGCCATAGATATATTCTAATTAAAAAAATTAAAAAAAAATTTACACCTCAACGATCCACACCACCATTTAAAACAAAATCTCAACCGTCGATTCACACCATCGATCCACACCTTACCAATTTCCATTTCCCGCTTTACTTTTCTTTCTCATTCCTCTCTGTGTGAAAATTAGGGCACACGATTTTTTCTTTCTCGTTCCTCTCTGTGAAAACTAGGGCACGCGATTCTAGTTGCTTTGATGCTCTGATTGATCGAATCTAGTGTAAGAAACGTTCTTGGTAGCTTGCTCCTTCGTTCTCCTTGATTGATTGCTCGAATTGCTTTGACTTCGTCGTCGGGTGCGATGTGATATTATTTGGTATGTTTTCTGCCTTCTGGTTTACTTGATTATTCTCAATTTTGGTTACACTCGCACACTTTTGCCGATGATGAATTGGGATTTATTTATAGGCTTTATTTCCTATAATCTCGAGTTTAATCTTTCTGTTGGACTTTGAGAAATCTGGTATGTTGGATTGCGATGATGTATTGATATGTTGGATTTTGGTCCACTGGCTTGATTTTGCTTTGCCGATGATGAATTGCGTTGTGATATTATTTGGTATGTTGAATTTTGGTTCACTGGCTTGTTTTTGATTTCTGATCTGAGCTTGTTAGCTCCTTTCTGCTGCATTTGTTAAACCAGAACTTGAACCTTTGTTAAACTTGTTCACATACCTTTGTACCTTGCTGCATTTATTAAACCAAAACTTGAAGTATTTGTATTCTGCTGTCCTCTTGAAAACTGCTTCACTTGAAAACTTCTGCATTTTTGAAAATCAGAACTTTGAAAGTGATCTTTGGTTTTATTAAATTGTTGACTAATCTAAACATTGAGTTTTGATTTCCACGATATATACAAACATATGTGTGTTGAGCTTTGTTGGTTTTGCTTGGTCTGGACTGAACTGGTATCATGCTAACCTTGTTCTTTAACATGAACTAATGCTCCAAGTCCTCTGTATATCATATTACTGCCTATGTTTCTCTTGTACATGCCTGATGCATTCACTGTTTTTGCTTGATGGGCTGCCTATGTGTAATGTTGTGTTTCTTGCACTAGCTTGTCTACATTTTGCTGAACCTGGTACTTGTTTGTTTTGTTGGTTGCTTGGCCCTGAGTTGAATCCAGTCGATGACTCGGGTTTGAACTTGTGCCGTGTCCATTTTTTTTGGCTTATCTACATATCTGGCTGCACTTGAGTATGAACTTGCACTTGAGTAGTTGCACTTGAGTAGTTTCTTGTACCAAGCCTTATGATTCATGTATGTTCATCCATGTACATGCATTTCTTGGTCATGTTATGTTGCTTGCTGTGTTGAGTACTACTTTGTGCACTTGGCTTCTCCTTTGTGCACTTTTGCCTGAACTGTTGCTTGCTGTCTTCCATACTGTCTTGTATCCATGTGTTGCATTCATGTTTGGCTTATGCACTTGTGAACAGCTGACTTGTGCATTCACAGGTTGTCCGTGCAAATATTTGGTCCCTGTCAGAAAAAAATATGAAAAGAAACAAACCAAATACCTGAGGCAAATAATATAACAAAAATATTTTCATTTTCTGTTCGAGTTAAATATTATATTCTAGATTACTGGTTTTGAATTATATGTGACAGGTATTGAAGACTGGACAGCTGGATACAAGCTTGAAGACAGAGTCAAATCAAATGTGCATGAGCTTGAAGACTGGACCCGCTACTCGGCTCGCCTTCGGCTCGGCACTCGGCTCGTCATATATTTGTCAGTGTCGGTGTCTGTATAAATTGAAACTGCATATGTAATGAGTGAACTGAGTGATGTAGCAAGGAATATCTGTATATGTGAATATCAGTGTTATATATCATTGAATTGTAAAATAGTAGAGTCGGGAATTTGTACTATTTCAAATGTTGAAATAAAATATTTATTTAAATGAATTACTGTTTGAATATCAAATTCTGTGCAATAGCATTTTATTAAATAAATATTTATTTCTATTAAAAAATCAAATATGCTCTACATTGTGGGCCCCACAAATTCAGAAAGTTAATATCTATAGCAACATTTTGGAATGTTGCTACAGACACCTATGGATGTTGCTATAGACCCAAATAGGGTTCTATTGCAACAATATTACTTATGTTGCCTTAGATAATAAAAATGTTGCCTTTGAGGTCTAAGGCAACGACAAAACTTGCATCACCCCAAAAGTGTTGCCATAGACCTATGGCAATATTTTTTGGGCCTGACCCAACATTTTTTTTGTGTTGCAGAAGGCCATTTATGGCGTAGTGGTGCTTCCACCCACTTTAGCAAGAGTTTTACTTGCTTACTGTCTAGCTCATACCATGCTTTGGGTTTTTTATTGTCATTGGGTTTCATATGAAGTTCGGGACGTTTACAAAAGTTTGCTATGTCAAGTCTTGAATTCAAATCATCCTTTGTTTTCCCCTTTACATTCATAACTATATTAAACACATTATCAAACACGTTTTTTTCATTGTGCATCACATCAATATTATGTCGGAGTATGAGATCTTTCCAGTAGGGTAACTCCCAAAATATACTTTGTTTGCACCAATTATGAATGTCTGATTTACCGGGAATTTCAGTCTGCACTCCAGTTTCATGTATCTTCAAATACTCTTTTACAATTTCATATATTTCTTCACTTGACCAAAGCTTCGGTGGTTGCATACTCTCTTCTCTGTTAGCTATAAAGCTTTTTCTATCTCTTCTAAAAGGATGATTGAGATGGAGAAAACACCGATGACAATCAAACCAAGAAATTTTCTTTCCATACCGTAGCGAAAACGCCCGTGTTTCTTCCATGCAATAAGGACAAGCTAGACGACCAGCCGTACTCCAACCAGAAAGCATCCCGTATGCAGGAAAATCACTAAAGTCCACAACAAAGAAGCGAACGTACGAAAATTCTTCTTTCTCGAAATGTCGCACGTTTCAACTTCTTCATTCCATAGCGTTTTCAACTCTTCGATCAATGGTTGTAAATAAACATCGATTCTTTGTGTTGGATCATCAGGCCCAGGGACGACAGTAGTGAGAAACATATATGGAGTTTTCATACACATGCATGGAGGTAAATTATAAGGAGTTACGATAATAGGCCACGATGAACCGGTTATCCTACTTCCCATTACAAATACAATAAAGTAATTATATTTCATAAAGCATATCATTTTAAATGGTTCACTTAAGTTTAAATAAATACTTAAAATAAATATCATATCATACTATTTTAACAAATTCAAATAAATACTGCAATAAAATTTTCAATTCTTAAGTTTATTGTTTTTTTAGTTTGACGGCCGGTTATCCTACTTCCCATTACAAACACAATAACGTAATCATATTTTATAAATCATTTTAGATTAAACGATTCTAAAAATTTTTGGCAGCACTTCCCTTTTTTCCTGTATCGTACACAAATGCGTGTACACAGGGAAAAAAGAAAGTGCCATCGAAATTTTCTGAACCATTTAAACTAAAATGATTTATAAAATATGATTACTTTATTGTGTTTGTAACTTGTCCAAATACTAGGACAAATCCAACAAATGTTGTATCAGATGAATATAGATGTCTGTTCTGTGGAAAAAAGAATATCCATATAACGATCGTATACAACACTTGTCAGACGAGCCCAAAAATTCTCTAAGGGGTTCAAATAAATAAAGCACAAATTAAAAAAATATTAATATTGAAGTGTAAGTGGTCTGTAGTGAAATAATGATCTTAAATATTAATATTGAAATATTAGTGGTCTGTAGTGAAATATTAATATTTTAACTTTTGTTTAACTACATAAATCTTAATTAACGATTTTGTGAACAAAATAAGTAGTTAGCGCTTACAACAGTATAACAAACATTCTCGTAAACTTATCAATAAACATATTATTCAATGATCATGTATTATTTTTTGGATTTTAAATTAGCCATAATTTTTAACAACAAAGTGAACAATGAATTCACTAATTAATACCGTCAAATCAACACTAATTATCATCACATAATACGCAATAATCACCATTTTCAAACACATGATCAACCAATTTTCTAAATTAGGTTTACCATTATATACCCATTTCAAATAATAAACTATGTATCATAAAGTAATAACATATATTCATCAACTCCAAACCCCTAAATCATCCAATTCCAAATCCCTAAATCATTAACTAATTTAATTTAAACATAAATTAAACAAAGCTAATGGAAAATAGGAGTTACCGGCAAGTGTGGAGAGGTTTAAATTAGCGATTGAAGGTTGAGACGACCTCTGGTGGCGGGTAGCGGTGGCTGGCTACGGGAAGGAGGAGAAGGAGCTGAGTGAATGGAAGGAGGAAAGTGAAAAATGTGTCTCTCGACTGTTGTCTGTATATTCGTGACCAGCGACAGCTAGCGACGACTGCATTTTTTAGCCATCGCTAGCCGTCGCTAGCCTCTGTCGCTATACGAGCCGATTCTGGTAGTGGAATGATGATCAAATGTTAACTAAGAGTATATGTAGAATAATCATGTTTAGGAAGAATAGTTATCTGTATATTGTTCTTTGTGTACAAACGTGTTGCAATTAATGCATAACAAGTTTTGTACTATGGCTAGCCTTGATGTACTAGTTTTTTTTGTGTTGTATATTGTTAGTGCCAAATTTGATCACTAACACACAAATCCAGATGAAAGCACCAAATCACAGTAATATATCACAGATAGAATGTATGTAGAGAGTATAAATACGAAGAATAGTTAAAATTAAAAAGAAAGAAGCAATAACAGAGGATTTATAGTGGTTTGGCTGACTCCAGCCTACGTCCACTCCAGAAATTTCCCTTATACTGATATTAGAATCAAGTACAATTACAATCTGGAGTTTTCAGAACAATAATGGCAGAGTAGCCTTAATGGAGAAGAGGAAGGGGAACATAATGAAGATCTCCTTTTCTGAAGCCCCACATGTTGTATTTATAGGCAAAACCTAAATTACTGGGTTTTCTAAGTGATCCAAGCCCATAAATTCCATAGCCGATCCACAACAATCACTATGACCGACCCTGATTCTGGGTATGCTAACCTAAGTTTTCCTAGGTAATGACCCGAAGCAACCTTATGCTTGACTCGAAGCACTATGTCACGACTCGGAGCAAAACATTGCTGACCCATGCTATTTCCTCTATGCCGATCCACCCCCTTTTCCACAGCTGGTCCGAAGAAACTCATACCATGACCTAAGGTAGCCGACCACTACAATATGCCGATCCCCATGTGTTGCCAACCAACTCTCTTGGACCGACCTAGATATGTCGATCCAAGCTTGTGATGATGCCGACCCATGGTGATATAAAACATGCCGACCCACAATCCATCTCCGTAGCCAACCTGGGGATTTCCATACACCGATCTGGATCCATCTCGGAGCCAAGCAAGCGCTGACCCATCCAAATGTCGAACCACCTTCAATGCCGACCAACTCCAATGACCGATCCACTCCAATCATCGATCCACACCACAACCGATCCATACCAATACCGACCCACTTCATCATGATCGAACCACCTTCCCGCCGACCCAAAATCTTCACAACACCGACCCACTCGTGAACTCCTACCAACCCAGAGAAACTTGAAGCACAACTCAAAGTGACCTGAAGCAATCTCCATGAAAACTCGAAGCACACCTAGGAACGACTCGAAGTAAATCATGGGTGACTCGTGACAACTCGACTTTTGTCGAAACCCATATTTCGAGTATCCCATGACTTTTGTCCATCGAATATGCCAAATACCGGCTTTATAATCATGATTATCATCCGTGATTGACAGTCTTTCCATCCAGTTGACTAAAACCATTATATTCCAGTCTCGACAAACGAGCAGCCGATTTAGTTAAATCTACATGTCGATGGCCTTGCCAAAAGAAGGGTTAACATTTGCCCCCCAAAACATGCCTTGCTATTGGAAGGTGTGTTTTGAATGGCCTCAAATCCGATATCCGAAGTCTTTGTTCCGTTCATTATCAAGCAATTCCATCCAAATCCGATTGTCTACTCCTCGACCATTCCGAGTCGTTATCCAACCTCGAATCCAACCCAAATCCATTAATCGAATCCATGATCTCTTCAAATCATTTTATCCGAGCCCGGGACCTCTCCGGGTCTGGTAATTCAAATCGAAGACCTTGTCGGGATCAAATCTAGAGCCAAGACCTCACTGGGACCGAACCTAAAGCCGGGACCCAACCGGGTCCTGTAATCCATACCTAGGATCTTGCCGGGTCTTATAATCCATATTCGGGACCTCATCGGGCCCATATCATAATCTAGACCTCTCCCGGTTCGGTAATCCAAATCAAGGACCTTGCTGGGTCCAAATCCAAAGCCGAAAACCAAATTCGGTAGCCGAGTTCTAATCCATTCGTATCCAATAACCAATAACCGAATCCATGACCTATTCGGGTCGATATCCAAATCTAGAACCGCTCCAGGTCCATGCCCAAATCATTAGCTGTTCATAGCCAATATCTAAATCCATAACCTCTCCGAGTTCTTGCCAAGCGTAATCCATACTCGGCGACCGGTGTTAAGTAATGCCATGGTGTTCCTAGTTCAGTGTCCCTGAACACTGAATAATGCTATGGCTTAAATCCTAAACCGAATCTTGATCGCTACGGACCTTTGCCGAGCATAGTCCATACTCGACGGCCTGAAATAGTAACCGATAGATAATACGGGGCCTAAGTCCTAGGCCGAATCCTGATCTCTTGGGACCCTTGTAGAGCATAATCCATGCTCGACGACCTTCTAGCCAAAAACCAGACAAAAAGTCAATCAAAATCCAATCCAAAATCCAGATTCAAACTAGAAAACCAGGAATCCATATCAAAAGTCCAAAACAAAAGACAAACGTCCAAAGCATAACCCAAATCAAAAAACAAATAAAACCAGGAGTTCAAACCAATCTCCACAACCAAACCAGAAAAAGAAAATGTCGAAGCCAAAAAGAAAAAACAGATTTCATAAACCAGCACATCACGGTCTATCATCATCTCAGAGCATGCCTAAAGGTTATCTCTGTCCCCGTTCATGAGTAAGTGATTTAGTCATTTGCCTAGAGTTTGTTACTTATTCCAAACCATTACGATTAGTTGATGACCAATCAACCACCATTCTTGGGCCTCGCGACGTTGTCGTTTGGGGTTGGCGGTGGCTGCTTCTGTTCCACCGCTGCATTTCGACATATTGCCACAACTGACCATTCCTTACATACTCCTCGATTATATACTTTATATGCCTGCAGATGTTAGTATCATGCCCGTTCAGGTCATGAAAGAGACAGTGCCTTTCCGATACCCTTTCGCGTTCTAAGGGTTCCCTCCTTGCCGGCCTTCGATAAGAAAGGCAAGTATCCAAGTATATTCGTTCCAATGACTCATTCAGTCTTGTGTAAGTGGAGAATTTTGGTTCTCCCCAATGCTTCCTCTTTCCTTTATCTTTGTTTTTACCCGAGATTTCACTGGATGGTTCTCCATCCTTAACCATGTTTACTTCCTTCGACCTCATATCCAAACATGCATCCTCTTATCGAATAAATCTCTCAGCTTTGTGAAAGAATTCCCCGAGATCCATGGGTGGGTCCCTATCAACGATACTTTTGAATTCGAATTATCCCTAACTCCGGACGCTGCCGCCATCAGAACCATTGATGGATCTGACCGATCTACCGAAGCAACTGCTACATTAAACCGAGTTAAAAAAGTCTTAAGCAATTCTCTCGTCTTCTGCTTGACCGACGTCAGTGTCATCACATTCTTCGGCTGATGTGAACTCGAAACTGTTTTTAAGAACCTTTCTACCAATTCTGTCCATGTTCCAATTGATTCATCTTCTAGTTGTCTGAACCACGTAGCAGCTATATCAATCAAGTACAGGGGAAAACACCATGCCATAGCCTCCTCCGATGCCCCCGGCACTTCCAGAAGCCTTATGTACCTCATCAAGTGGTTAATGGGATCCGCCTTACCGTTGTATACTTCCTGAGTGGGAAGCTTGAAAACGAGTGGATTCCTAGCCATCTTGATGTTATAGATAAACGGAATTTTGTTTACTCCCTCCAAATCCCTGTTTGCCAGACCTCCACAAATAATTCGCCTGATAATGTTAGATAATCCAGTGTTACCTACCAAGGGTTGCCCCCATCCACATTTCCTAACTGCCCTCTAAGTCCATGAGGGAATTCTGGCACATACTCCTCGTCACGTACTCATGTGTTCCTGTTGGCGTCGGACTGCGCAGCGTCATCTGGTGTCCCTCCATGGATTGGTCTAGCATTACTTGGTGGTGTTCCCCCGAGTCTAGGTCCATCCAGATTTACATTTGTTTGCTGATTGGGGGTTGCCCTCTGTGAAACACTCCATCTGATTGCCTGTTGAGTCCTTCTGATCCAACTCCATGGATCTAAGCTCCTACAGCTCTTGTTGATCCTGCTTGTCCAAATTGCCTAAGAAGGGTCTGCATAGTTTCCACTTGCCTTTTCATCAGCTGCTCTTGCATGGAATCCATCATGATATGCATCTCGTCTCTAGTGATGTAGATGGATGTCTGATCTGCTTCAGCTCCAGAAGAGGCCACTTGACTTCCCTCTTGATTGTTCCTTTCTATTACTTGTCTCCTTGTCGATGGCCTAAACACTACTTCCCATAATCTGAGTTCCTAAGCCTTTCAATCCAAAATCCAAGCTTCAGAATCCATGAGTGCTAGCGTTCTCAGTGAAAGCACCAAAATATTAGTGCCAAAGTTGGTAACTAACACGCAGATCCAGATGAAAGCACCAAATCACAGTTACAGATGGCAGCTAAAATGTATGTAGAGAGTATAAATATGAAAAACAGTTAAAATTAAAAAGAAAGCGGTAATAACAGAGGATTTATAGCGGTTCGGCTGACTCTTCCCTACGTCCACTCCAGAAATTTCCTATTTATTGATACCAGAATCAAGTATAATTACGATCCGGAGTTTTCTGAAAAATAATGGCAAAGTAGCCTTAATGGAGAAGAGGAAGGGGAACAAAATGAAGATCCCCTTTTCCAAAGCCACATATGCTGTATTTATAGGCAAAACCTGATTTACTGGGCTTCCTAAGTGATCCAAGCCCATTAATTCCATAGTCGATCCACAATCCCTCATTATTAACGACCCTGATTCTGGGTATGCCAACCTGAGTTTTCCTAGGCAATGACCCGAAGCAGTCTTATGCTTGACTCGAAGAAAAATGTGTCACGGCTCGGAGCAAAACATTACCGACCCATGTTATTTCCTCTATATCGATCCACCTCCTTTTCCACAGCTGGCCAGAAGAAACTCATACCACGACCCGAAGTAGTTGACCACTCCAAATATGCTGAACCCTATGTATTGCCGACCAACTCCCTTGGACCGACCCAGAGTTGCCGATCCAAGCTTGTGATGATGCCGACCCGGGATGATCTAAAACATGCCGACCCACAATCCATCTCTATAGACGACCCGGGGATTTCCATAAACTGACCCGGGTCCATCTCGGAGCCAAGCAAGCACCGACCCATCCAAATGCCGAACCACCTTCAATGCCGACCAACTCCAATCACCAATCCACTCCAATCATCGATCCACACTAATACCGATCAATACCACTACCGACCCACTTCATCATGACCGAAACACCGTCCTACCAACCCAAAACCTTCACAACACCGACCCACTCGTGAACTCCTATCGACCCAAAGAAACTTGAAGCACAACTCAATGTGACCCAAAGAAAACTCCATAAAAACTCAAAGTTAACCTAGAAACGACTCAAAGTAAACCCCAGGTGGCTCGCGATAACTCAACTTTTGTCGAAACCCATATTTCGAGTATCCTGTGACTTTTATCCATCGATTATGCCAACCCCGGCTTCATAATCATGATTATCATCCGTGATTGACTGTATATCCATCCAGTTGACTAAAACCATCGTATTCCAGTCTCGACAAATGAAAAGTTGATTTAGTTAAATTCGCTTGCCTACGGCCTTGCCAAAAGGCGGGTTAACATATATGTATTTTGGTTGTGGTAGTTAAATTACATTGTCCATAGTACAACATAAGCACATGCTAGTCAAACAAGTCTTGGTTTCCATATAGAGAGTTAAATATTGATATTTGAAACTTATACCATTCGCATTTCCAAATAAAAGTTACGTTAAAATGCCAATAAACTGTAATATTTTTTAATTTCTGAACCTACTTAAAGTTTAGCATTTTCGAATAACGAAGTAATTGTTTTTCTTCTTCTTTTGGTTGGTGTTATATCAAGGGCAAAAAACTGCTGAGACCTCATAACATTAACATCTGACCAAAACATCCCTTAAACAACCAATATAAAGTAATCCCTCACAAATGTATCAATTTATAAGCTTGTGCGCCATTATAATTTTATTAAGCAAACACACTATCATGAACTTTTTTATACATTGCTTAATTCAATAAATTGCTTCACCTATTATGAAAATAAAAGCTAGATAAATAAAATACGCATATTACAAACCTTTCAACGTATAACCATAACATTAAGTAGAAAGAATATTACCATAATTTATCTAAATCTGTTTCCTGCCGTTTCCAACATGCTTATCTCCTCAAAATCAATCCTTTTCCAACATTCTTCAAAGAGCAGTTTCTACTACTTTAGTGCCCATGCAACAATCTAGTTTTTGCACTTACATTCTTATATGAATACAATAATGGGTTTAAAGGAAGTAGTCAGATGTTGTTACTTCCTTGTCCCACCTTCTCCATACAACTCGTTCCACTACCTAAGTTCACTCGTTCCAGGACCTTCTGTAGCAAAACTGGTATCAACTTACAATATCATTAGATATAATGTGTAATGTGTATTTTATTTCAGTTCAATTATTGAAAAACATAAAATGTTTCATATTCTGCGCAAACTTGATTTCTGGACTGTCTAAAATCATCCATGGTTAATGGCCTCAAAGTGATTTCCTGTGCTTCGCCTTCTTTTGTTTTTTCATCTGTTGTTTCCTCTCTTTTCTAATCTGATTTCTCTTTCTTATCCTGACATTTTGATGACCAATCAGTTTTAGAAAGCAAGTCAATCAAAACATAACATGAATTCAATAAACATTCTCTTCTTTTATAAGCTTATGTCATGCTATTTTATTGTAAGGGTAAATTTTCTTACCAATTCCTTTAATGTTTCTTTCCTATGCAGCTCTCAAAGAAGACGAAATGCTGCCATTGAGCACAAATTCTACAATCAATAAATTTATCAATACCATAAACTAAGAATCCATAAATTAAGATCTGAAAATAAACAAAAGAACAAGCCTTAAGGTTAATTCCACCGTATCCTTTGTAGATTGTTGTGCAAAATTTTAGTTAATTTCCACTAACTCCAAAACTGCAGTGAAATATTAAGGCGTAGAAGAAACAAAAGAAGGATCTAAGTTGTCGACTAATTATTAACCACCAATTAAATGAAAAATAATCAACAAACAAAGAGAAACAGAAGAGTAGAGAACACAGAGATTTAACATGGTTCGTCTAGATTGCCTACGTCCATGGACCCAACAATTATTCTTTATTTTACTAAAGAAAGAGTAAAAAAGAGAGAGATTACAAAATTATAGGTAGCAAAGTGGAGAGGCTAACCTAATATTACAAATTGAGTAATCAATTTCTTCGAAGATTTTTTTACGTTCAAAACCCCTAATTTGATTTGACTACATGAATTAGGGTTTACTAAAGAAGAGGATAATAGTGGACGCTTTCTCACACACAAATATGAAGATGAGCTTCCTTCATTTAAATAGACTTGATGAAGGAGTTACTTGAAGATTAAGAAAATTAAATGTCAAATTATCTTGAAGTCTTTCCGAATATCCATGATTTGATTTTTATGCAAATAGATAATGGTGATCTCGATTTCTATAATTTTCCTTGCTTGAATCAATCTCCATTAGCAATCTTATATTTCTCATATAACAAATTCGTTTGACTAATTAATTTATTAGCTAAATAGCTAGTTTTCTTTCTTCAAAAGAAATCACACATAACTTTCCTCATTTTTCTTCCCACATAAAACCTAATTGATTGATAAGATCAATTAGCTAAAAAAGTTATTCTTTGACAAATATTTGTATCATCCAAATTTACCCCTCCACCTTGATTCAAAT
The DNA here is from genome assembly GCA_030765085.1 of Allium cepa. Lineage (NCBI taxonomy): Eukaryota > Viridiplantae > Streptophyta > Magnoliopsida > Asparagales > Amaryllidaceae > Allium > Allium cepa. The sequence continues at coordinate 195,516,585 of CM060928.1, forward strand.
ATAACAATTCTTCTTCATTACCACATCTCAACAAATTGTTGGATCCATGCCATCAAGCTCAATATGAACTAGTTTGGACATTATTGCTCAAACGGAGCTTCCAAATCTTATCCAAGTGTAAGAAAGACAGTATGCACATCAACAACAAAATGCATACAAGAAAATATCAAATTTCTTCAATATATCATATGTAGGAGATGAATATGTAGATAATAAACCTCAAGAGACCAATGGAGATTTAATAGCGTGTTTCACCTTCTTCATTCTAAATTGAGTGAGGACATACTCAACCTTATCTACTCCAATCTTCTACACAAGAATTTTTCTAGACTTTTCTAAGCCAACACCAGTAGACTCACTAATAAGCTCCGTAACATTCAAATCATAAGATGAAGAATCATCACTATAAATATACTTACGAATAGGTCCAACTGAACCAAAAGGCTACAACTAAGCTCCACCTAGAGTCTGAACCTTAATCTTCTCATCAACCATGATATCATCAAAAATACTAATATCTCCCCGAGTATGGAAACAATCTAATGACTCCAAATGTGTTTGGCAATTTTCTGTCCTCCCAATGTCATCATTTAATAGAGGCTCCATCTTCAACAAAGACCTTTCATAAAATATCGCATGCTTGCTAGTCACAATTCTCCTAGTTGTTTTACACTACAACCTATACCTCTTCACTCCTTCTCTATAGCCTAGCAAAGCATGCTTGCTTTTCCTAAGCTTCAACTTATCATATCTCTCATCTTCTAAATAAGCTGAACAACCAAACATTTAAAGAATGAATAATCAACAGGCTATCTTTTCCATATCTCTTTTGGGATCTTCATACCTATGGAAATAGAAGGTGTATGGTTGATGATAAATACTGCCGTAGATATCGCTTCTGTCCAAAATCCCTTTTCTAGACAAACAGTCATTCTGAAGCTCATAACTCTCTCCCGTAATATTTGATACATGCCCTCCACCACTTTATAACAATATGATTTAAGAGCTATTCAATTAAAGCGCTCGTCAGATTCAAAGCGGTGGAGGTGCAAAAAGTCACAGCGGGGATACAGCGAGGATATAGCGGATGGCTCTAAAATAACATATAAAACTCATACTTAATGTTTTTACAAATATATAAATGTTAATTAAATGAAAAATTATCATTCAATTGAATTATAATTATACATAAATAATTTTAAACAAAAAACATGTGCGAATATACTTTAAATAAATGTAAAACTATTATATAACATAATTGAATTTAGTAGAATATTAGAGTATTTTCATTTCTAAAAATATATTAAAAATTCGATCAAATAAATTAGTTTCATAATTTTTATAATGTATAAATGCAATTTTTTAATTCATTTTATAAATGAAGATATAGCGGAAATATCGGAATATAGCAGGAATAACGGGATATAGCGGAAATAGCGGGGCTTAAAGGGGAAAGGCTATATTTTGGGGCTATATGGAAAAATCGTAGCGGTAGGAATCCGCTATGAGATATAGCGGGGTAATAGCGGAGCATTAACTACACAACTTAAGAGAAATAGAAAAATCTCTAACTACATGTCAGACGCACAATATTTAGTGAATTCTTGTGACATAAATTCACTACTATTTCCAACTTTGCAAACCTTCAAATGCTTCCTCGACTGCTTCTCTACCAAGATCTTCCACTTGCAAAACTGGACAAATATCTCGTATGTGGCCTTTACGAATAGACCTAGACCTTACGTGAGAAATCATCCACAAATAAGACGAAGTAACTGCCTCCACCAAAAGATGCAATTGGGGTGGGTCCCTGCATATAAGAATGAATACACTCTAAAAACTCTGTAGCTCTAGTCACCAAATATCAATTGTGTAGGATCGATTTCACCCTAGAGGGGGGGGTGAATAGGGTGATAGTGTAAATTATAAAAATTTATCGCGGAAGCTTATCAATTATTTTCAATTCAGATCACAGAATAGCAGTACAGATATCGCAGAATATAAATAACAGAATAAAACAGAACAACACAGAATTTACCCAGCTTCGGCAAAACCCTGCCTACGTGCTGCCCCCAAGGTTTCTACTAGAAATTAGATAGTCCCTCGCTTACACACGTAAACTCGCTATACCCGCTATTGACTAATCTAACTCTACGCTCAAAACCCTGCCACAACTCAACTACCGAGTTGCGAATTCTCAAGCTACGCCACGTAGCTTGTCCCCTAGTCACACGACTAGAAAAATAAAACGGTTTAAAAGAAAAATACAAATTAAAAACAATTCGAAATTAGAATAACCCTAATTAAAAATTTAATGCCCTTATATAAAGTAAAACACTCTTTAGAAGCCGGCCCCCTTCGTAACTCAACCCGTCTCTTTTATTTTTTCGTTCGTGAAAAAAAATGGCCGCTCCTCTTGCAGATTTAGGGCTTCGTCCCTTTGATGCCGTGCTCTTAAATTAGGGTTTCAAATTGAAGTCGCTGCCTTTGTTGGTTGATTGCAATCACTGTTTCTCTGATTTGCTTCAATTGTTTGCGGCTTCTCCTCCTTGATCGAGTTCGATTGCTTCGGTATGTAATTTGTACTTTTTTGCTTCTTCTAATCTTTCGTACTTGAACTCGATGGAACAATTGCCGATGATGATTAGGGTTTTTATAGGATTTTATTTCCTATTTTTGCGTTCGTATATGTTGATTTGAATTTGTCTTCGCCTGTTCGATTATGCTTGGATGCTTGGGATGTTTTCTGACTTATTCAAAAAAGCGTATATTATCATAACTTGATGGTCACGGCTTTAACTTGGTCAATGTACATTACGGTGTTGATTAATTTCGTGGTTTTCTCTGTTTGACTTCGACTTGGATTTTGTGATGACCATCGGCTTTGACTTGGTTATATATTTTGATTTATCGGCTCAGTTATTGATACTTTTAGTGGTTTGTCGAAATCACAGTGGCATTTGTTGTTTGATCTGTATATTTGCCTGAGTCACCCTGTTTCACTGTGTACTGCCTGTTTATGTATGTTTGCATCGACTTTGTTGTTGTTTGGATCATTATGCTTCGAATTTTGTAGTTGGTTCATTATGCAGTCTGCATTGAACTTTGAGTTGTAGTCTTGAGCTCTGTCTTCATGTAGCTTGGTACATTCCTGTAGCTCCATCTATGTCGTAGCCTGGACTGGTGCATACTGTTGCTAGACTAGTGCATATTGTTGCGGCCTGTACTTGTCGTTTATTGCATTGATGATTTTGGTTACTCTGTTGCTTTGGTTGTTCCCCGTACTTGTGCACTGTTGTGTCTGGTTCGTTGAGTTCTTGATTGTCACAGCTCTATATAGTTTGGAACTGTGTCATGGTGATGCATTCTTGAGTCTTGGATATCTTGCATGATTTACTTGCATTGTGGCATTGTGTTCTGGTCATTTGCACTTGCAGTTGGTTCATTTGCTTTGGCTTCTCTCTTAGTATACTTCACATGCACAGTTTTTTAACTTAAGTTGCATCTGTGGTTTGTTGTATCTTTGAGTCTGGTATGCTGCAGCTTGTATCTTTGTTGCATTTGAACTGGCTGTTGTCTTTGTTGTTGGGTTGCTGCACATATGAACTTGCATTCATTCGATTTCAGTTTGCACTTGTTCATCATGTAGCTTGTTGTCTTCATGTATAGTTGCTGTCTACATTCATGTTTGGTTGCTACTGAATTTTGATGTTTTTGCCATTCACTTGTGCTGTGCAGTTTTGTGCTTTGAGTTAGTTTCATTGTTGCTTCTGAACTTGGTTCACATCATGTTGATTTTTGAAATTTCACTTGAGTTGAATCCAGTTTCAAAACTCGGGTTTGACCTTGTGCTCGTGTCGTGATTTTCAATGTTATTGCACGTGAGTTGAACCCGGTTTTTCATTTGGGTTTGACCTGTGCTCACCTGTCCCTGTAGCATTATCAAGTGTATATCGGTGTGCACGGCCTTGTGGCATATACAGTGATACACTGTGTATGTCACAAGTTGTTCGTGTATGATGAATTCAAATTTAAATTATGACGAACAACCCAAATAACTGAGGCAAATTATATTTTCAAAAATCATGTTTCATTTTATATTGCAAAAATATTTCTTTTTCAATTTTACTGCGTTAGTAAATATTTTTGCAGATTTCTCAGATGCTGGATTCAAACTGGGATGCAGTTGAAGATAAATATGAGTGTGAGTGATATGTAGTGAGGTCAACTGTAAATATGAAATTGTGATGTATTGTAATCAAAGTTGTATATGTATAGTGAGAGCTTGAATTTGTATTATTCAAAATTGTAATAAATATTTGTTTGAATAAAATATTCGTTTGAATTCAAATTCCGTGTTATTTATTTTATTCAGCAAATATTTATTTAATCTGTGAAAAATAAAATAGTATATTATCAAATACATTTAAACGAATGTATATATGTTTATTATCATCAAACAAAAATCATATAAGCGCATATTCAACAATCTCCCCCTTTTGATGATAACAAACATATATTTAAGATTTTGAATATGTTAAATGTATTTGATCATTGATATATCCTAATTGCTCCCCCTTTTTAAATGCTTCCTCTCTATACGATGCTCCCCCTACATATATGCATACAAATAAAAATATGCAAATGATCCTAGATGCAAATAGAAAATTATTTGACCTTTGCTTGATTTTATCAGACAAAATCTTAACTTTTCTCTCCCCCTTTTGTTATCAGCAAAAGAATAATAGTGTTAGAGAAAATAGAGATAAAGTAATTGATATCAATCCAACATTAAAAACTCAATTGAATATAAATATTAAATTTCAATAAAAAATCAAACAAAAATCATAAATATTTTGTTAGGCGCATATTCCACTTTTAGAATGATGGAAATGATGTCATCATATAAAACCATACAGTTGTGTCTATTTGTGATATATTTATATCAGGAATTTGAATATCTACTAACCATGCATAACCGTTAGGACTTTTAAATGAGATTAGTAGTATTCCAATTTTATTTTTAAAAAAAATGAATTCAAGTATCTTCTAACCACGCATAACCGTGAGGACTTTTAAATGGGATTAGAATCAACTTGTTTATTTTACAAATCAACTTTTGATATGCGTTCCATACATGCATAACCGCGAGGACTTTTAAATGAGCATGGAAGCACATAACAAATTCCAAGTAATTCACCCATGCATAACCGTGAGGACTTTTAAATGAGAGTGAATACTTTGGTATTTATTTATTATTATTATTAATTAATTTTTTTTTGTTTTAAAAAAATGTGAAAATGAAAAACGAACGATTCCTGTTTAAAGTTCCACATATCGACAAACTATATAGAATTTTGATGAGTGATGGTCGTTAGAAATATGATAGATATAGAGATGGTCATGGAATTTTTACCAACAAACAGTTTTATAACTCTTGTTTAAATTTCTAAAGAAATTCATTAATTATACCATCTCGAGTCATAATATTTGATCAACATTAACACTCATCACTTTTTCAATCACTATTTTTTTTTCGATAAACATTAGGGAGTCAGATTAGTCAAAATAGTCATTTAAAATCAAATTCAAAAATAATTATGAAATTAATTTTTCAAAAATGACTAATCTGAACCTATGGTCAAGAATGATTTTCTCCAGGGGGTTTTTCAAAGAAAATTTTCTGCTATTTAAAAAATATTTGAAATGAAGAATATGCAGATATTTTCTTTGAAAAAAAACGATGCAGTTATTAAATGTCTCAACTAAAATCACGTTTCACTAGTAATTTTTCTATCAACTAGATTACCAGTGTAATCTGCATCTGAATTTCTCTTTCACTCAAAATTATCATCAATTGAATTTTATAGACCAAACCATGAAGTGTGCACCAAAAATTTCGAACTCAATTTTTACAGCAATTTAAATGACATTCTTTTGAATTTGAAATGAAGCCGTGTAAATAATCGAAAACCGTGAATATAGAGTCAGCCATATTATAACCAATTGTAATATCCAACAAAACACTATTTTTAATCCAAACTGATATATATGAAGTAATTCAAAGAATCTAGAGATTTTTATAGTGTTTTTGTCATAAGAATATAATTGGCCAACTATTTTGAATAAGTCAGAATCATCATCTTTTCATCATCTCAATATTGGCTGATTTTAATTCAGAATACGGTGCAGATTATCACATTTAATATATCGTTTAAAACATACCATTACCTGTTTTACCTTTACGATATTTTTCGTTGTTGTCCATTGTGATTCTGTCACCTTTATACTAGGCTAAGGAACTTTGCTTCGTCGTCCGTTGTGTTTCTGGAACAGCCAAAAATCCAGAGTACACTGCTATTGTTCCTTAGCCTGCCACCACACCTACACGATGAAAGATTTATGTGACCTATTTGTTTTTATAGGTCCATGGTTGTTAGTGGCAGAAAATTTTGAAAAATAATTCTGTGTAGACCCAAAACTATTTATAATTGTTCCCTTCGGCACCCAAATTTGTTTAACTTTGAGAGATTTTATATTTGTGCCTTTAGGAACCCAAATCGGTATAGTTGTCACATGTTTGGGTCTATACCAACAACTATTGTGATCGTGTCCAAATTTTCTACAAATTGTGCGCATTAAATTTTCTCGATTAATCTCGTTTCTAACATTTTTAGAATGACTATATCCAAGTACTTGTCTAACCGTATTAACAGTTTGCTTTCCTAATAGCAAATTCAACGATTTTTCACTTTTTGAAAATTTATCCAAAGTCGTTGACAATTGTTGGACTTGTGATTTGAGAGATTCATTTTCGTTTAACAACTGTGTGCACTTTTTACTAGAATTCTCTCTCCTTGTATTTTCACTTTCTTTTAAAATCAGAATTTCATTTTCAAGTGATTTTATATTGATTTCCGATTTTTTAATTTCTTCTTCGAATGTTGGACACTTATCACACTTAGGGATCCTACTTTGATAGGTTTTAACTAGTTGATCAAGTTGTTTATTGCATTCTATCAAAGTATCCTTTTGTGATTCAAGTTTGGCATATTTCTCCCTAAGTCGTTCAAAACAGCCATTTACTTCGTGGAAATAAATGAGTAATTCAGAGTGAGTAAGTTTTGATACCTCGCTTGGCTCGTCATCGTCGCTATCGGTTATATTCCCATGAAGGCACATATCTGATTTCTCACTCTCACTGCTATCGCTTTTATTCCACGTGGCTGTAAAACACCGTTCTGATTTCTTTTTAAAATCGCGTTGAAATCGGGGATTATTGGGCTTGATATCACCGGGTTTGTTGCAGATGATCCCGTGTTCTTTCGAGTTATCCAGTGCTGTGATTATTCTGCTTTTTAATTTTTGCTTTAGAGCTGGATTTCCATATTTGCGGTTCCACCTTTTGAATTTCTTCATTATTAATGCCAGCTCGGCTGCTCCATCATCATCATCCTCATCACAACTGCTATTTACCAATCCTGTTAAGCACATTTCTTTAACTGAGTTAGTTGTGGAGGACTTCTCATTGCTGTTGACTTTTGCACCATATATTGCATCGAAAGTATTCCAGATTTCCTGTGCATTTTTACAATGAGAAATGAAATTAAAATTATCTTGATTAATATGAGAATATAATATATGCATAGCAAGAGCATTAATCGAGATAATTTTCTTATCTGTTATGTCACACCCATTTTCAATAATATCCCAACATTTAATATTTACAGATTTTAAATAAAATTCCATTTTCAATTTCCAATTCAAAAAATCTGTTCCATCGAAAATAGAAGGAATAATATTGGAACGACCCTCAAAATTATTATTAAAAGAAGCCATTTTAAAAATTCAAATTTTTAAAACAAAAACCAATTTTTTGAAACACGAATTTTTAAAACAAAAAATGATTTTTGAAACACGAATTTTTTAAACAAAAATTGGTTTTTGTAAAATCAAAATTTTAAAACAAAAATGGCTTTTGTTCCTAGCTCTGATACCACTTGTAGTATCGATTTCACCCTAGAGGGGGGTGAATAGGGTGATAGTGTAAATTATAAAAATTAATCGCGGAAGCTTATCAATTATTTTCAATTCAGATCACAGAATAGCAGCACAGATATCGCAGAATATAAATAACAGAATAAAACAGAACAACACAGAATTTACCCAGCTTCGGCAAAACCCTGCCTACGTGCTGCCCCCAAGGTTTCTACTAGAAATTAGATAGTCCCTCGCTTACACACGTAAACTCGCTATACCCGCTATTGACTAATCTAACTCTACGCTCAAAACCCTGCCACAACTCAACTACCGAGTTGCGAATTCTCAAGCTACGCCACGTAGCTTGTCCCCTAGTCACACGACTAGAAAAATAAAACGGTTTAAAAGAAAAATACAAATTAAAAACAATTCGAAATTAGAATAACCCTAATTAAAAATTTAATGCCCTTATATAAAGTAAAACACTCTTTAGAAGCCGGCCCCCTTTGTAACTCAACCCGTCTCTTTTATTTTCTCGTTCGTGAAAAAAAATGGCCGCTCCTCTTGCAGATTTAGGGCTTCGTCCCTTTGATGCCGTGCTCTTAAATTAGGGTTTCAAATTGAAGTCGCTGCCTTTGTTGGTTGATTGCAATCATTGTTTCTCTGATTTGCTTCAATTGTTTGCGGCTTCTCCTCCTTGATCGAGTTCGATTGCTTCGGTATGTAATTTGTACTTTTTTGCTTCTTCTAATCTTTCATACTTGAACTCGATGGAATAATTGCCGATGATGATTAGGGTTTTTAAAGGATTTGATTTCCTATTTTTGCGTTCGTATATGTTGATTTGAATTTGTCTTCGCCTGTTCGATTATGCTTGGATGCTTGGGATGTTTTCTGACTTATTCAAAAAAGCATATATTATCATAACTTGATGGTCACGGCTTTAACTTGGTCAATGTACATTACGGTGTTGATTAATTTCGTGGTTTTCTCTGTTTGACTTCGACTTGGATTTTGTGATGACCATCGGCTTTGACTTGGTTATATATTTTGATTTATCGGCTCAGTTATTGATACTTTTAGTGGTTTGTCGAAATCACAGTGGCATTTGTTGTTTGATCTGTATATTTTCCTGAGTCACTCTGTTTCACTGTGTACTGCCTGTTCATGTATGTTTGCATCGACTTTGTTGTTGTTTGGATCATTATGCTTCGAATTTTGTAGTTGGTTCATTATGCAGTCTGCATTGAACTTTGAGTTGTAGTCTTGAGCTCTGTCTTCATGTAGCTTGGTACATTCCTGTAGCTCCATCTATGTCGTAGCCTGGACTAGTGCATACTGTTGCTGGACTAGTGCATACTGTTGCGGCCTGTACTTGTTGTTTATTGCATTGATGATTTTGGTTACTCTGTTGCTTTGGTTGTTCCCTGTACTTGTGCACTGTTGTGTCTGGTTCGTTGAGTTCTTGATTGTCACAGCTCTATATAGTTTGGAACTGTGTCATGGTGACGCATTCTTGAGTCTTGGATATCTTGCATGATTTACTTGCATTGTGGCATTGTGTTCTGGTCATTTGCACTTGCAGTTGGTTCATTTTCTTTGGCTTCTCTCTTAGTATACTTCACATGCACAGTTTTTTAACTTAAGTTGCATCTGTGGTTTGTTGTATCTTTGAGTCTGGTATTCTGCAGCTTGTATCTTTGTTGCATTTGAACTGGCTGTTGTCTTTGTTGTTGGGTTGCTGCACATATGAACTTGCATTCATTCGAGTTCAGTTTGCACTTGTTCATCATGTAGCTTGTTGTCTTCATGTATAGTTGCTGTCTACATTCATGTTTGGTTGCTACTGAATTTTGATGTTTTTTCCATTCACTTGTGCTGTGCAGTTTTTTGCTTTGAGTTAGTTTCATTGTTGCTTCTGAACTTGGTTCACATCATGTTGATTTTTGAAATTTCACTTGAGTTGAATCCAGTTTCAAAACTCGGGTTTGACCTTGTGCTCGTGTCGTGATTTTCAATGTTATTGCACGTGAGTTGAACCCGGTTTTTCATTTGGGTTTGACCTGTGCTCACCTGTCCCTGTAGCATTATCAAGTGTATATCGGTGTGCGCGGCCTTGTGGCATATACAGTGATACACTGTGTATGTCACAAGTTGTTCGTGTATGATGAATTCAAATTTAAATTATGACGAACAACCCAAATAACTGAGGCAAATTATATTTTCAAAAATCATGTTTCATTTTATATTGCAAAAATATTTCTTTTTCAATTTTACCGCGTTAGTAAATATTTTTGCAGATTTCTCAGATGCTGGATTCAAACTGGGATGCAGTTGAAGATAAATATGAGTGTGAGTGATATGTAGTGAGGTCAACTGTAAATATGAAATTGTGATGTATTGTAATCAAAGTTGTATATGTATAGTGAGAGCTTGAATTTGTATTATTCAAAATTGTAATAAATATTTGTTTGAATAAAATATTCGTTTGAATTCAAATTCCGTGTTATTTATTTTATTCAGCAAATATTTATTTAATCTGTGAAAAATAAAATAGTATATTATCAAATACATTTAAACGAATGTATATATGTTTATTATCATCAAACAAAAATCATATAAGCGCATATTCAACAAATTGCGACACGCTTCTTCTTTCCCAAAAATCAATCTTCACGAGAGCCAGGCTTCGACTAATAAACAACATCGATCAACCCCCCTTTCTTTAATACTTCAAGACTCTCTTCATCAATGTGCCTTAAATAAAGATGTCAAAACCGAGTAGAATCTAGAACACCGGAATCAGTAGAAACTACTAACTCTCATAAGACTGTCTCTCCATGAAGCACATATATATCATCTACTCGCACCCCTTTCATCACTACCAAGGATCCTTTTTTCATTCTTAAATTCTCTTCATCTATTATTATCCTCATACAAAGTCTATTCACAACTCCAACTGACAATACAGTTCTATGCAGCATTGGAACAAGTCTAACATCCGTGATAGTCCTAATAACACCATAATGCATCTTAAACCTCACACTTCCGATGCCCACAACATGACAAGATGTGCCATTCAACATATAAATTGCTCAGCCATCAATCTTCTTATAAATGACAAAACAGCTCATATTTTGCGTCATATGAGAAGAGGATACAGAATCAATTACCCAACTTGTACTCCCTAAAGGTGAAAAACTGGCTGAAAATAATAATGTATCACAATTGCTTCTACCTACATCTAATCTAACTGCTGCCATAAATGAAGCTTTCGCCTTCTTCTCTCTCTTCTTTCTAAAAGCTGGAAAATCTTGTATGAAATGCCCCTTTTTTTTACAAAAATAGCAAGCACCCCTTCTAGGACCATTGAAGTGGGACCTATGCATATCTCTTCTACCTTCAATGTACTTCCCGCTTTTATTTCTTCCTTTAAATAAACGAAGTTATTGCTGAAGAACACGACCATTAGTCTTCACCTTCCATGTCTCAAAAACATATTTTCTAGTATATTTAGTGATGCCAAATTTTTTTATACTACTACTAAAATATTTTCCATTGATAACTAATCTGGAACAAGACATCTAGCTTCGATACCAATCTGTTGTGCAAAATTTTAATTAATTTGCACTAACTCCAAAACTGCAACGGGATACTAGGGCGTAGAAACATCAAAAGAAGGATCTAGATTGTTGATTAATTATCAACCACCAATTCAATGAAAAAAGATCACCAAACAAAGAGAAATAGAAGAGTATAGGACAAAGAGATTTAATGTAGTTCGGCTATATTGCCTACGTCCATAGATCCAACAACTATTCTTTATTTTGTCGAAGAAAGAGAGTACAAAAGAGAGAGATTACAAAAGTATAGGTAGCAAAGTGGAGAGACTAACCTATAATTATAAATTGAATAATCAAATTTTCCAAACACTTGTTTGCGTTTGAAACCCCTAATTTGATTTGACTACCGAAATTAGGGGTTTACTAAATAAGAGGATAATGGTGGATGCTTTCTCACACATAAATACGATGTTGAACTTCCTTCATTTAAATAGACTTGATGAAGGAGTTTCATGGATATTAAGAAAATTGAATGTCCAACTATCTTGAAATCTTTCCAAATATCCATGATTTGATTTCTACGCAAACAGATAATGGTGATCTCGGTTTCTATAATTTTCCTTTCTTGCATCAATCTCCATCAGCAATCTTATCTTTCTTCATATAACAAATTCTTTTGACTAATTAGTTGATACGCTAATTAATTAGTTTTCTTTTCATAAAAAGAAATCACACATAAATTTCCTCCTTTTTCTTTTCACCTATAATCTAATTGATTGATGAGATCAATTAGCTAAATTCTTTTCTTCTTCTGCAATATTTAAATCACTCAAATTTAACAGTATGTCCACACCTCACTTCTCTATAAATTAGAGTGGCAGCCCTCATGGTTTCTTGAAAGGAACATAAGGCATCAAGCAAAATGAACCGCTCTTAGGCTGCATGTTTATTACAGTAGTAGAGACTCTCAATGCGTTAATAATCGAGCAAGACACCCCTAAGAAGCTCAACTACACCCCAGATGTAGTAACCCATAGATAATCCACCTTCTATCCGCTGCGATCTTGTGTGCTTCACAAGATCAACGCATCCAACATAGACTGCGTAGTTGGAAATGTTTTAAAGTTTTTTTATGTGAATTATTAAAAAATGAATAAGTGTTGGCTTCTATGTGAATAGTCCTACGTTGTAGACTACAGAAAACAGTGAAGTATTTATACTTGATTCTTAGATGCTAAATCTGCCCCTTTGGGCACCAAATGATGTTCTTCTGTGAGGAGGGAGACCATACTTGGCCACCACACGCGCGAGCGCCAACTGACTGACTCGACCAGACCGAGGCCGGGCTCGGGTTTCGGCTTGTTGTGGTGTAGAACTTGTATTTTTAGATGAAATTTATTAAACGTTTTCTAACCATTATTTCAGTTAAAACAGTAAAACTTCAAATCCGAATTTTGAGCCAACATTACCCCATGATTCAGTAATACGTTCTACTTGGTATTCCATCTTTTTAACTAGTTTTTTGATGAAATAAAAAGAGAATGACATTTTTTACCCTATGTGAAAACCTATCTTCATCTCTACCGAATTCTTAAAATCAAAAGACGAGCAGTCAATTTTTGAGTGCAGCTGAGTCGTTTCGTCTGTGCAAGCAAATCAATATCAAACCAGAGAGGCTGTTTTATCCTAGAGGCGGCAGTGTTGACTAGACTGCTTTGCACCACTGAGTAGAATGTCGAAACATCTTCAAGACAGTGACCGAGTACACGACTCAGCCGAAGATCATTTGTTTCCAACAAATTGAAGATGATGCCAATAACAATGACTTCTGCTGCAAATTTGGGTGATGCTGCCCCATGTCATTGGTCCAGGTCCCTATGGTGTCTGCTGCACCCTTCAGGTTCGGGGGCCTCGATTTCAAGCGCTAGAGATAGAAGATGTAGTTCTTTTTGACGATGAGAAAGGTGGTTGCTATGCTAACAACGGATAAACCGCAACTACCAGATAAACCCAACGAAGCAAACGCAGATCAGATGAGCTTGGATAGAGAAATCAAAGGAGTTGCAGAATGGTCAGAGCAAGATTACATGTGCAAGAACTTTATCCTCAACGGACTCGTTGCCGATCTCTATGACTACTACAACTCTGACAAAACATCAAGGGAGATCTGTGAAGCGCTGCAGAAAAAGTACGATATAGAGGAAGCAGGAGCAAAGAAGTTTGCCGTGGGTAGCTACCTCAAGTATCAAATGATAGATGATAGGATAGTAGAGATACAGTCTCATAAGCTTCAGAAAATAGCTCACGAGATAATCTCCGAAGATATGAGTTTGGATGAATAGTTTCAAGTAGGAGTTTTGATTGATAAATTACCTCCTGTTGGAAGAATTTTAAGAATAATCTTAGACATCAAACTAATGAATTTTTATTAGAAAGTCTACAAACACTTCTCTGTACTGATGAAGAATCTTATAAACAGGATATGAAGGAAGAAGTTCTTGCTATTTCAAGCAACACTAAGAAAGCTTTAGTTCTAAAGCCGAATCTCAAAAGAATTAAGAATCAGAACTGCAATCTTAATCAGAACTACAACAAACAGAATTTGAATTCGTAAGAAAACCATAGAGGTCAACAAAAACCACCCCAAAAGAATGACTCTAGGTAGTTGTTTTTTGTTAGAAATGTGGAAAACTTGATCATATGGCACGTAAGTGTCAAAACAAGCCAAGCTCTACACGACTGGCTAACCTGACTGAGGAACCTCTTATGGCTATGATTTCTGATGAGATTCAGCTTGTTGGGGAATTTGAGGGTTGGTGGGTAGATACTGAAACCACATGTCATGTCTGCTATGACTGTGCTATGTTCAAAACATAAACGGAGACTCAAGAAAGTATTGTTGGGGGACTCTCACACCACTATTGTTGTTGGGATTGGAAGCGTAGAGCTAAAGTATACCTCTGAAAAGACCATCATTCTGAAAGACGTCATGCACACTCCAGAGATGAGAAAGAATCTTATTTTGGGTTATCTTCTTAATAAGCCTGGTTTTACATAGACTATTGGGTATGATATGTACACCATCACTATGAATGTTATGTTTGTAGGCAAGGGTTATGCAACTGATGGCATGTTTAAACTGAATATTGAATGTAATAAACTATTTGCTTCTGCTTATATGTTGTGTGATTTTAATATCTGGCACTCTAGACTATATCAAGTAAATAAACGAATAATAAAGAACATGAGTAGCTTAGGTAGAATCCCTAATCTATCACTAAATGGTTTTGAAAAATGTGATTTTTGTAGTCAAGAAAAAATAACTAAAACCCTACATAAATCTGTAATTAGAGAATCATAACCCTCAGACTTGATTCATTCTGATATATGTGAGCTTGATGACACTCTGACTAGAAATGGACACCGCTACATTATCACTTTCATTGGTGATTACTCTGATTTTACTTATGTATATCTTATAAAAAATAAAAATGATGCATTTGAGATGTTTAAATCTTTCATGATTGAAATTGAAAATCAGTCTAATAAGAAAGTTAAAAGATTGCGTAGTGATAGAGGAACGGAATATGAATCAGATTTTTTTATTGAATTTTACAACTCGTATGGAATAATACATGAAATAACTGCACTATATTCACCTGAAATGAATGGTAAAGCAGAAAGGAAAAATAGAACATTAAATGAATTAGCAGTTTCTATTTTACTTAATTCTGGTGCATCATCACACTGGCGGGGGGAAATCTTATCGACCATGTGTCATGTTTTGAGTAGGATCCCTAGGTCAAAAAGCAAAATTTCACCTTTTGAAATCTTAGGAAATTATAAACCGAATATGTCTTATTTTAGAACTTGCGGTTATTTAGTATATGACATATACCTGACCCTAAGATAATAAAATTAGCAAGTAGAGCATATGAATGTGTATTTATTTGCTATACTATTAATAGCGAAGCATATAGATTTTATAATCTGAATACACACAATATAATAAAACTAATGATGCTGATTTTTATGAATTGAGATTTTTTTTTTTAAATTGAGGAATAATGGGGGCACATCAAATAACACTATGCCTATTAGAACAGAACATAATGAATCTTCTGATTATGAACCTAAAAGAAGTAAAAGAGCAAGAATTACAAAGATTATGGTTCATATTTTTGCACTTTCACTATAGAGGAGGATCCTTTAAACCTCCAAGAAGCCTTATCTTCTTTAGATGCAAATTTTTAGCAAGTGGCTATAAATGATGAGATGGATTCCTTGCAATCCAATAAGATTTGACACTTAGTAGATTTACAACCTAATTGTAAGTCTATATGTTGTAAGTGGGTACCTAAAAATAAATTAAAACCTAATGGAACAGTTGGTAAATATAAAGCCCGTTTAGTAGCTAAAGGTTTAAGCAAAGAGAAAATATAGACTTTTGACACCTTTTCACCTCTAACTAAAATTACATCCATCCGAGCACTAATTTCAGTAGCATGTATTCAAAATTTAATTTACACCAAATGGATGCTAAAACTGCATTTTTAAATGGTGAACTAGAAAAGGAAATTTATATGGACCAACCTGAAGGCTTTGTAATTCATGGTCAAGAAAATAAGGTTTGCAAATTAGATAAATCATTATATGGTTTAAAACAAGCACATAAGCAATGGTATGAGAAATTTGATAACATAATAATCTCACATGGTTTTAAAGTTAATGAAAGTGACAAATGGATTTACTATAAATCCGAGAATGACATTTGCACTATTATTGTCTGTATGTAGATGATCTAAGTATTTTTGAGTCAAACATTCATGCTATAAACAATGTCAAATCTTTATTAAGTGCCAACTTTGATATGAAAGATCTAGGTGAAGCGAGTGTAATCCTTGGAATTAAGATTACTAGGTCAGAAAAGGGAATTTCTTTGGATCGATCTCATTACATTGAGAAGACACTAAAGAAATACAATTAATTTGACTGTAAACCTATATGTACAGCTTATGATCCTAGTGTGAAACTCTTTAAGAACACTCGTGAAGATGTAAGATAGTATGATTATGCGAGCATCATTGACAGCCTTCAGTATGCCACTGTTTGTATTAGATCGAACATTGCCTATATTGTGGGATTATTATGCAGGTTTACTAGTAGACCTAGTATAGAGCACTGGCATGCTATCGAAAGGGTCATGAGATATTTAAAATGAACTATGAACCTTGGGTTACATTATGAAAAGTTTCTAGTTGTCTTTAAAGGATACAAAGATGCTGTTTGCACAAAAATGGGCAAACACCTCCAAGTCGTATGATTCAGTCGATTTTATGTTGTTCTTAGTGATTTGGGTGATTTATGCAAATATGTAAAAAAAACAGGGACTAAAGTGTAAAAGACACACAGATTTATAGTGGTTCGGCCAGAACGTGCCTACGTCCACTTTATATGTTATTCTCCTTTACTATTCAGATTACAAGTACAAAGCTTTGATTACAAGTATATGAAAGTTGTTTGAAAGTTCTATCCGTGCTTGAGCTCTCAAACTTGTCTACCATTGTTGTACCCCTACCCCTTATTTATAGAGCGAGGCTGGGGGTAGAGCTCTTGGATGTATATAGCTGCTGGTGGACCTGGGCTGATGTAATCTGGCCTGGCAAAGTTGGTCCGGTACGCCTTGGTCCGATATTACTTGGTCCGGTGATGGTTGGTTGAAGTTTGATTCGGTAGAGCACGAGTTGGTTCGGCAGGCATGGGAAGGGAGTTGGTTCGGCAGTGACTTGGAAAGGAGATGGTTCGGTGGTGAGTGGAATTGGACCGGTGGTGAGAGGAGTTGGTGTTGGTTCGGCGATGAGTGGTTCGGTAGCACTCTGGTTCGGTAGTAGATGGATGGAGTTTGGTTCGGCAGGGGATGGAGTGGCTTTGATTCGGTAGGTTGGGTTGTTCGGTGGGACTTGGTCCGGTGGAGGGTGGAAACGCACCCAACATTTGCCCTCCAAAGTGGGGCATATGCCAGCATATGTCACGCTTTGTTTTAGCTTGGGGAATTCTCATTCGGTTCCGAGCGCCGAACCAGTTGGTCCGGTCGCTTCTATTTGCCTATAAATATGGGTATTATGCTTTCGTTATTCCCTACCAAGTGAGATAGCCGAACCAAATTTTCCTGCCGAATCAATCATAATACCGAATCACGCTTGACTACCGAATCAGGTGATAGCCGAATGACTTTCATGTTTCAAACTACCGAATGAATCCGTGGAGTATGAGTGCCGAATGAACCTTCGTGCCTTGAACTACCGAATGAATTTGTGGAGTTTGAGCGTCGAATGAACCTTCGTGCCTTGAACTACCGAATGAATTTGTGGAGTTTGAGCGTAGAATGAACTTTAGTCTCGAACTACCGATCGGGCTTTTATGTTTTGAATTATGAACGATATTCTAGGCCGTATGTACTTGCTTGTCTATATTTCTACACTCCTTGTTCTAATAATATGTTTTCTCTTGTTGCAGATAATGTCTCACAAAGTAGAAACTCGAACAGATAAGAGGAAATCTATGGACAGAAGAGAGTCCCCCGTCGTGCCCCCAGTTCAGCCTGGACCAGAATGACGTGGACCAACCCCGAGATCGCTATTAGACGGGTATGGTCCTCAAGAGCTCCTGAACTCACCGCCTGACTGCTTTCCTAGCTCCCTCAAAGATGAGCAGCTTGATGTTATTTCTCGCTCTTTTGGGATTGACAGAGCTCACATGCTGTTGCCGAGGGAAGGAGTGATGCCGTACAACCCCCCTGAAGGATATTTTGCTTATAGTAGGTACCAGTGCATGTGCGGGGTCATTCCTCCGATCAATGCTTGGATAGTCAGCTTTATCACCTACTTGAAGGTGGCCCCTTTCCAGCTTCAGCCCAACTCCTATGCCATCTTGGTGAGCTTGTTTATTATCTTCCAGAGAAGATACGGGCGTCCTCCTTCCAAACGGGAAATCCGGTATCTGTACAAGTTAAGAGGCTACAAGAAGGGGTCTCCGTATATTAGCTTGGAGTCGGCCGTGTCCTTCAAGCCAGTCCTGGATTTATACTCGAAGTTCAGGATGTTCAAGAAGGAATGGTTCTTCGTCAAGGATGACTCCGTTTCTTTCCATCGCTTCACCTCTGACTGTAAGTGGAAGCTTATTTATAATTTCCGTCCTGACTGCAATGCTTCTTCTTATGTGTTTTTATTTCTTGCTAGCGACAGGTGGCTTTGCGATCGTGGAGAATGATCGCCTGGTTCAGATGGCTGCGGAAATAGAAGCCATTTCGGGAAGGGAGAGGTCAGCTTCTTACTTGATTAGGAATGCTACTCTTCTGGGGCACAACTTGATTCTACCACATCAGTCTATGGTCATGCAGAGAGACAGAGCTGAGGAGAGGTCTGCCAAAGCTAAAGGAGGGGCTACGGCGAAGAGCAGCAAAAGGAAACCCTTCTCGATACATCCAGTCGCCGGGGGGAAGAAACTCAAGAAGTCCGATGGACCCTCCCCCAGCACATGTCCAGATGTTCCGGAGGAGGAAAGTGTGGAAGAGGAAAGAGGCGAGGATGAAGGAGGTGAGGCGGAGAGTGGAAGTGGTAGAGAAGGTGATGGTGATCGTCACGGCGATGATGGTGGTGAAGGACAGAGCGGTGATGGCACCGGGGCTTTGTCTTCTGGGCAAGCAGGTAAGATCCAAGAGTGGACAGATGATGCTTTCCGCCACGCTTTTGAGGGGTTGGAGGAAGGATCTGCCTTGGTGGAGACGGCGAAGAAGGCTGACAAGGCCGGGACTGGTGCCGATCCATCTTCTGAGAGCATTTCAGCTAAGGCAACTCCGGCGATTCAAGTTGAATTTTTGACTCCTACCGTCTCCATTTATGATAAGTATTTAGGAATATTTAATGGCCAGCTCCCGTCCTGGAATGAGATCCAGGACTTATTGCAGTATCCTAGTCCTCCCCGGGGTTTGTATAACAAAGCACCTCTTTACTCTTCTTAACTTGATATATTTCTTGAATTATGATTCAATGCATGCTTGTAACACTTGGTTTTTGTTCCAAGAGCGGGTAAGGTGGCCAAGACATCAGACATTCGACACCATCTCGAACAATACAAACTCCTCAAAGCTTCTACTAAACCAAAGCCTCCTACTAACCGCCCTGGAGACGTAGTCGGCTACCGTCCTCTTCTTGGAGTTATTGAAGAAGATATCCAAAAGAAGAAGAGGAGCCGCTCCTTGTTTGAATCCCCACCTGGCCCTCAGCTCCCAACTCAGCCTCTTCAGGATATCACAGAGGAGGGTACTGAGTTTATACCTTCTCCGTATCCGTCTGAAAACCCTACCGTTACTTCGATAGACCATCCCGGTTTAGTCCGCAATCCGTTTGCGGGTCATCCGGATCTGGATCCAAGCTCTCATGACATTTCCTTTGACGAGGCTACTGGTGAGCACCTTCTCCCTTGCAATCCTATGGTAAGGGTGCTTGATGAGGCTAAGTCCCTAGACCTTGATTCGTTTACCACTCGGATTGTAACTATGGGGGACGAAGCTAAGGCAAACATCGACTGGGTTGCTTAGGAGACCAGGAAGCTGATGGGGCATCATGCCCGACTGGTCAAGGCTGAAGAGGAAATCAGGAGTGCTAACATTCGATTGCGGTTAATGATTTCCGACCAGGCCAAACAACTTGCCGATCAGGCCATCCAGATCTCTCAGCATGAGGCCGCCTCCAAGCGACTAAAGAAAACGATGGAAGAGGCTAGCAGAGCAGAGCTACGGAAAATGGAGTCTACCTGCAAGGAACAGATCGATATGGCTATTGCAATGGTGGATGAGGTTTGGAAAGTGGATCTCGAGCGGGTAGAGTAGTTATCTGGGAAGCTTGAAGCCGTAGAGCTTGCTCAAACCAAGCTAAAGGAGGAGATGGAGGCGACGAGGAAATCCTTTCAGGCTAACCGCTCGCGATACCGATCGGAGAGGGATGCTGCTATTGCAAAGCTGTTGGCTTCTGAGGTCCGAATGAGGGAGTTTGAGGAGAACGAGGGGATGATGGATGAGATGCTTTAGGATATGTACTTCCGTACTTAGAAGCAGGGCAACTTATGCTGGATGGATGATTATCCCCGAGTCATGGCCAGGATTTACCTCAGGGCTCTGGAGGAAGCTAAGGCCAAAGTAGATAAGGAGGGTGGTGTGGCCTTCAGGATGGATGTGGTCACGGCTCAGTTCACCCAGGAGGAGAAAGTGGCGGTGAAGGAGGGTATGCGGCTGCTTACTGCTGAGGAGGTAGGTGTGAAATTGGAGGATGATAATCTAGCAGCGGATGCTGGTAAGTCTTCCCTTTTAGTCTTCTCGTAACTTGATTGCTTATTGTTTATTTAATGGATTCTTCTCCTGAACTGGACAGGCGGGACCTCTGAAGCGCCAACTACCTCTGGTCAAAATGCTGGGAGTTCTGATCCTGCGGTTAAGTAGATCCGGAGGGCCAGCAGGATAGAGGCGAAGCCCCGATGCAGCCGACTCCTTGACTTGATCTGGACATCTTTTGGTTTACTTGACGTTGTTGTCTATGCAAGCCTCAAAACATTAATGTAATTTTTAGGCTGTAATTATGTAATGAACGACTTTATTTCTGGCGTGTGATTTTTTAACTTAAGCTAAATCTATTATACTTGAATGCTGTCGTTATTTTGATGTGTTGCATAAGAAATATAGATATGCATATGCTTGTGATTCAATTGTGTTTGATGCTAAGTTCTTGCTTAAAATATAATTTCACGTTTTGCAATGTTAGTATGATGTGCGAATAAATTACAGCTATGCATTCATATACAAGAGAAGAAAGTACCGCCCTTCAGCCTTGTATGATCGAGTATGGAATGCAGTTGAGTGACATGTCGTCCAGTGGTGAGTTCTTACTCCCATTAATGAGTGTCTCCTATTTTCTGTCCTGTACTTTAGGGATCGTTATAGAGGATATGAGGAAAGCTTTTAAATAAAATGGAAATATAAGAAATAGTAAAACTTCCAATCACGGAAGGCCTTCGATGTGCTTAAGTTCGTGGCAAACGAGTTTTGTAGTCACTTTCCCTAGCTGTGGGTCTTGGAGACATTTGTCACCCATCTTACGCCTCCGCGGGGAGTTTATCTTTTTTACCACAGCCGCACTTAAGACACATCAGAGCCGAGATCGCGCACAGTAACTACCCGGGCCATTATGTCCCGTAATCGTGGGTATTATTCGATTTACTGTGGCCGGCTAGCGTGAGTGCCAATCGTCAACCGTGAACTACCCCTGGCCGGCCACACCTTATGTTGGGGCTTAAAGTAGGTTCACAGTTGTCGGCGAGCGTAACGCCATAATGAGCTACCTCGGCTATAGTCGGCCTTCTCTGTGGCTTATAATCGGCTCATTACAGTTGGCTTTAAGGGCGAGCAATGAGTTAACCCGCAGCAGAGAGATGCTGGAGCAAAAGTGTCTCATTGGTGAGGGCATAGATTCGCATAGTACCTGTTAGGTCTTGCCCAGGTGAGGTTGCGCCGTGATGTGTCTTGAATGGAAATGCCATCACACAGGATTTTGTTCAACAGAGAGGGATAAAGTTAACAAGCAGCCAAGATATAAAGGAACAAGTTTAAAAAGAGACAAGTTTTTTAAAGTGGTTCAGCACGAAAATGCCTACATCCACTGATTCTCTTTGTTGATTCACTTCATATGGGCAGTACAAGTTAAGAAAAGTATCGACGATGGTGTTGGACGTTCCATGCCCTCTGGAACACCTCTCCGTCCACTGTTGACAAAATATAAGCTCCGTTGTGGATATCTTTATGAATTATATATGGTCCGTCCCAGATTGGATCCAACGCTCCGGGGCGCGGGAAGATTCGCTTGAGGACAAAATCTCCTTCTTGTAAGCTGCGGCGCTTGACTTTGGAGTTGTATTGCGCTGCCACTTTTTTCTTGTGAACTGCCGCTTTGAGTGCTGCATCATTTCTTCTCTCTTCGATTAGATCCAAAGACATGTGGAGGAGTTCTTCATTCTCTTCTGGGTTGTAGTGGATCCTACGGTGGGAAGGCACTACAGTTTCAACTGGGAGCATGGCCTCCGATCCGTATGCCAAAGAGAAAGGAGTATGCCCTGTTGATGTTCTGAAAGATGTGCGGTAGGCCCAAAGTGCCGTAGGAAGTTCATCCACCCAAGCGCCTTTTGACTTTTCAAGTTTCTTCTTGATTAGAATTTTGAGAATTTTGTCGACAGCTTCGACTTGTCCGTTTGCCTAGGGATAAGCTACAGATGAGAAGCTTTTGTGAATTCCATGCTTTTGGCACCAGTCGGTGAATTCCTCGCTGTCAAACCGAAGTCCATTGTCCGATATGATTTTGAGTGGAACTCCGTACCTGCATAGAACATTTTTGATCAAGAAGTTAATAACTTTTGCTGAAGATATTTTATTCAGAGGTTCCACTTCCACCCATTTGGTGAAATAGTCGACTGCCACTATAGCATATTTGGCTCCGCCTCGGCCTATCGGCAGTTCGCCAATCAAGTCAATTCCCCATATTGCAAAGGGCTAAGGGCTGGTCATTTGAGTAATCTCATTTGTTGGTAGTTGAGGAATCTTAGCGAATTTCTGACACCTGTCACATTTTTTGACGAAGTCTAGGGCGTCTTTGTTCAAGGTGGGCCAGAAATATCCATATCGGAGTATCTTCTTTGCCAGAGTCTGTCCTCCAGTGTGATCTCCGCAGCATCCTTGGTGGATGTTTGATAAGATTTCCTTAGCTTCCCTCCCAACGACACACCTTAATAAGGGGTTAGAGAAGCCGCGCTGATAGAGGACGCTTTCTTGTATTGTGTAGCGGGAAGCTTTCCTCAAGATTTTCCTGACTTCGTTACGCACGTCGGGCAGTGTGCCACTTTGTAAGTATTTTCGGATGGGAGTCATCCAAGTTTCCTCTTCGATTGCAGCTATCAGATTCACTTGCTTGAAATTCGGGGCTAGTTGCTTTGAGATGGTTACTGTTCCGAAAATGGTGCCATTTTTCATGCTAGCTTGCTTTGCCAGTTCATCGGCCTCTTGGTTCTCTTCTCGAGGAATGTGTTTGATTAAATAGTGATCCAATTGATCGAGTAGCAGTTTAGTCTTCTTTAGATATGCTGTGAGTCGTTCTCCTCGAGTCTGGAATTCTCCTAGTATTTGATTTACAATAAGTTGAGAATCACCATGAAGGCATAAAGAACTTACTCCGATCTCTAAAGCAAGTTCTAATCCTGCTATTACTGCTTTATAGTCTGCATCGTTGTTGGTGGCGGCGAATTCCAACCTCAGAGCATAGTGTAGATTCCTTCCCCTGGGAGTGATTATTACAATACCTGCCCCCGAGCCTTGTTCGTTTGATGCTCCATCTACAAAGAGATTCCACTTGATGCCTTCTGATATTTCAGATTGCTCCTTACCTTCGTTGGTAGTGAATTCGGCAATGAAATCGGCCATAGCTTGTCCCTTGATGGCGGTGCGAGGATGGTAGGTGATATCATATTGACTCAGTTCAATGCACCATTTAAGTAGTCGCCTAGAAGTGTCGGGACGATGGAGTACCTGCCTCAACGACTGATCGGTTAGAACTCTGATGGAATGGGACTGGAAATAATGTCACAGTTTTCGTGTTGTGATTAGTAAACAGTATGCTAGCTTCTCAAGTTTAGGATATTTGGCTTTTGCCCTCGTAAACCTCTTGCTTACAAAATATACCGGCCCCTGCGCGCGGTTGTCTTCTGTCACCAAAGCGGCGCTTAGAGCATGAGGTGACACAGCAAGGTATAGGTATAGCTCTTCACCTTCATTTGGAGTGGAGAGTACTGGTGGTCTCTGGAGGTGTTCAATTAGGTTATGGAAGGCTGTTAAGTATTCGTCGGTCCATTCGAACTTTCCTTTGTCTTTCTTTAAAGCTTCGAAGAAGGGGACACACTTATCAGTCGCTTTAGAGACGAACCTGCTTAGGGCGGCCACTTTTCCGTTTAGGCTTTGCATTTCCCTTTGAGTGGAAGGTATCCTAATATCTTTCAGAGCTCGGACTTGCTCGGGGTTTGCCTCAATTCCTCTGGCATGGACGATGAATCCCAAGAATTTTCCTGATGATACTCTGAAGAAGCACTTTAAAGGATTCAGCTTCATTCCATATTGGCGAAGTACTTAAAACATCTCGCCCAGGTGGCTTACGTGATCGTTGGCTTTCCTCGACTTTACTAGCATGTCATCCACATAAACTTCCATAGTTCGTCATATCAGTTCTGCAAACATCTTGTTGACGAGGCGCTGATAAGTAGCTCCGGCGTTTTTAAGTCCAAAAGGCATTACTCTGTAGCAGTACAATCCCCAGTCAGTGATGAAACTAGTGTGGTCTTGGTCGGGAGCATGCATAGGAATTTGGTTATATCCTGAGTATGCGTCCATAAAAGATAAGAGTTCGTGCCCGGCCGTGCTGTCCACAAGCTGATCGATTCGGGGGAGTGGGAAGCAATCCTTTGGGCAAGCGTCATTTAAGTTGGAGAAGTCAATGCATGTTCGCCACTTCCCACTAGCCTTCTTTACTAGTACCTGGGTTAGCGATCCACTCTGGGTAGATGGCTTCTCGTATGAAGTTATTGGCAAGTAGGCTCTTTACTTCTTCATCGAGGGTTTCTGATCGTTCTGCCCCCATACTTCTCTTTTTCTGCTTTACTGGCACCTTGGTAGGATCGATGTTCAGTGCATGGCATGCTACGTTTGGGGAAATCCCAGTCATGTCAACGTGCGTCCATGCGAATACATCCAAGTTGTGACGGAGAAAATCAATGAGTTGATCCTTCAATTCTGCTTTAAGCTGGGATCCGATTTTCAATAGTCTACTTGAATCGTGTTTGTCTACAGATACAAACTCCATAGCCTCTGCAGGCTCGGCGATGGCCTCCTCCTCTCCGTCCCTGGGGTCTAATTAGTTGAAAGGATCACTGGTATATCAAAGAGGAGGGGCTTTCTTTAGTTGCTATGCTTCCAAGTTTTTTTGTGCAGAGGGCAGCCTCTGCATTCTTCCCTTTATTCTTCCTGCGGTTATTGCGAAGTTCAGTTACATAGCAATCTTGGGCAGTGTCTTGATCTCCCTCTACTTCCCCTATTCTGTTGTCTGTTGGAAACTTCATCTTCAGGCACCATGGGGCTAGGACAATTTGGAAGTCAGACATGGCTGGTCTTCCTAAAAAGGCGTTGTAGGCCGAGTGGTTCTCTATTAGCACACATGTCTGTTTCCGCACAACGGAGCGGGGATGACCCCTATTTCAACAAAGAGGTCCAGTTGCCCGAGTGGCATCTTCGCATCTCCAGTGAAACCGTGTAGTGGTTTGTTGCAGGGAGACACATCCTTCATTGACAGCTTCATTTTGTCAAAAGCATGTTTGAATAGGATATTTACTGAGCTTCCAGTGTCTATTAGAATTCAAAAAACTTTGACTGGACCGAACCAGGCGGAGATGACCATAGGATCCATGTGTAGGTACTGCCTTCCCTCTAGATCGCGCCTACTGAACGTGATGTCATCATTCTCTTTACGCTTCGGGTGGCATTCTTCTATAACAAAATTAACGCAGTCTTCATTGTTTCTAAGCGACTTTCCATATTTTTCCATCTCTTCCCGGCTTCTGTCGGCGATGTGTGGTCCTCCCGATATGGTATGGACCACTATCTTCTCTTGATTGGAGCGGCTGGTGTTGCGATTTCCTCAACTACTTTTGGGGGAGGTAGCCTTGGGTTTTCATTAGCAGGAGCTGGAGTCCTGTTCTGACTTTTCACATAGCGTTTCAGTCTCTTCCTTCTAATGTGTTCTTCAATTAAGTCCCGGAGATGATGGCATTCATTGGTATCATGCCCATGAGATTCGTGGAAGCGGCAAAACTTTCCCGACTTAATTGTGTTATCTGATTCCTTCTTGTGCGGGGGGCATTTATATCTAATTTCGTCTTGGGTGGCCAGGAAGATATTTTCGATTGTTTCATTCAAAGGAGTGTAAGTGTCAAATCTTGGTCCTCATCGATATAGACGCTTCTCTCCCTTCTTGCCCCCAGCATTGTCTCTAGAGTCATTTCTTCGAACGTCCTTTGCTACAACGGGGGTGCTGCCATGAGCTATCTTAGTTTGTTGCCCAGTCTGTCTTTCAGTGGCGGCGTCTTCAAGTCTCATATACTTCCCGGCTTCATGGAAGAAATCAGGTAAGGTAACCGGTTTTTCTTTCGTTAACCTTCTAGCAAATTTCGTATCCGGATACACACCACTACAGAGGGCCATTAAGATAAGTTTCTCATCGGCATCTTGGACTGCAGCCGCTGCGGCATTGAATCGGGTTAGATATTGTTGCAATGTCTCTCCAGGCTTCTGTTTGATATTGGATAAGGAATAAGCGTCCTTGGGTTGTTCCACATGAATGTGGAACTGGCTGATAAACTTTTCTTTCAACATTTCCCATGAGCTGATGGATCCATGGGGTAGATGGCAGAACCAGGAGGTAGCTAGATCCGCCAAGAATAGCAGAAAGCATTTGCACAATACTCCTTCTGTTGCTCCGCTCATGAGCATATGCTGTGTGTATCTCTGCAAGTGTACAACAGGGTCAGAGGTTCCCCTGTAAGGTTCCATTGTTGGCATCTTCCATTCTCGAGGTGTGATGGCAATTTCGATGTTGCGGGCGAAAGGGCTGGTTACCCTAGCGCCTATCCCTCGATCTCTTTGATTCCGTTGGACACACTCTTTGAACAATTATGCCATCCTTTCATCAGAATTTGGAGCGGATAGAAATGAATTTGGTTCTTCCCTACGGGATTGATTCCGTCCAGATGACCTGTAGGGATGGTATCATTTATCACTCCTAATATTTTCCGGTGCCTGTCTTTGGTCTTCCGGGGGCATGTTGGGGTCAGCTACAGTTGGCCCTTGCCTCGATCTTCCCCTGTTGGGTTCTGTCCTATGCACTTCCTAGAGTCCAACTTCGGGCTGGACTCCAGCTCGGCCCCATCCATGGTTAGGTAGCATGACAGGCTCAGCTACATCCGACCCTTTTCTGGTACCTCCCATGTTGGGTTCAGCGCCAAATGTTTCCTTAGGTCGGAATTCGGGCTGAGTCCGGGCTCAGCTCCCACCATTGTTGTTTCTGTTGTTAGCCTCTACGAAGAAGAAAGATTTTTGTTGCCTCCCAGATCCTCCAGACTAAGACTCACCCCATGATTCGGTGTTGCGGTTGGATTCTTCAGCATCCCTCAAGCGTGACATGAGTTGGTCCACCAAGGCTTCTTGTTGGGATGTGAAGAGGTTAGTCATTTCAATCACAACCCTGTCTAGATCTGCCCTAGTAATTGCTGCCGGTTGTTCCGTGGCAAGGGCTGTCGATTTGCCTGATTTCCATTTGCTGTTGGAACGGGACGATTCTCTTGATCTGTGATCACTGGATCTGGAATACTGCTAGTTGCGATGTTCTTTCCTTTGCTAACATCTTTCCTCTGCCTGGGAGGCATGTTTTCTAAGCAGTAAGCGATGCTTGTTAGGAAGAAGGTTGAGTGGGAGAAGCTGAAGCTTCTAGCTCGAGCTCTCAGTGAAAGCACCAAAAATGTTTGCACAAAAAATGGGCAAACACCTCCAAGTCGTATGATTTAGTCGATTTTATGTTGTTCATAGTGATTTGGGTGATTTATGCAAATATGTAAAAAACAGGGACTAAACTGTAAAAGACACACAGATTTATAGTGGTTCGGCCAGAATGTGCCTACGTCCACTTTATATGTTATTCTCCTTTACTATTCAGATTACAAGTACAAAGCTTTGATTACAAGTGTATGAAAGTTGTTTGAAAGTTCTATCCGTGCTTGAGCTCTCAAACTTGTCTGCCATTGTTGTACCCCTACCCCTCTATTTATAGAGCGAGGCTAGGGGTAGGGGTCTTGGATGTATATAGCTGCTAGTGGGCCTGGGCTGATGTAATCTGGCCTGGAAAAGTTGGTCCGGTACGCCTTGGTCCGGTATTACTTGGTCCGGTGATGGTTGGTTGAAGTTTGATTCGGTAGAGCACGAGTTGGTTCGGCAGGCATGGGAAGGGAGTTGGTTCGGCAATGACTTGGAAAGGAGATGGTTCGGTGGTGAGTGGAATTGGACCGGTGTGAGAGGAGTTGGTGTTGGTTCGGCGATGAGTGGTTCGGTAGCACTCTGGTTCGGTAGTAGATGGATGGAGTTTGGTTCGGCAGGGGATGGAGTGGCTTTGATTCGGTAGGTTGGTTGGTTCGGTGGGACTTGGTCCGATGGAGGGTGGAAACGCACCCAACAGATGCAGACCGGAATACTTTATCTGATGATTCGAAAGCAACCAGTTGTTATATCTTTAGCATTGATTGGCGGAGCTGTTTTTTGGAAATTTAAGAAACAGACTATTTTGCCTCAGTACACTATGGAGTCCGAGATGATAGCACTAGCCACAGCTAATGAAGAAGCAGATTAATTAAGAAATCTGCTAGCTAAGATTCCTTTATGGAAAAAACCGATAACAGCAGTGTTGATCCATTGCGATAGTACCGTGCTATCGCAAAAGTACAAAACCGTTATTACAACGGTAAGAGACGACAGATACACCGTAAGCACATCGATGTTAGAGAGCTACTCTCTTCAAGAGCTATTAGAGTGGATCACATACTCAGTGATGAGAATTTGGCTTATCCTTTGATGAAAGGACAACCTAGAGAGAAAGTCCTTCGAACCTCTAAAAAAATGGGACTATTGCCCTTAGATTATTGAGTCACGCACAATAGTAACCTTACCTAATGACTGGAGATCTCAAGAACTAGGTTCAATGGGTGAGAACAAGTTGTGAAGTGATATGATTTGAACAAGCTATTTTTATATAATTAAGCATGTATTCATAAAGTGATTAGAGGATGAGTTAATAGAAACACTTAATGAGATCTATACGATATATAGAGTGGAGTACCTACCTTCAGGAGTGCTCTTGATAGACTCACCTATATAAATGTGGAAATGTGGTCGTTTCTATGGAATTTTGGACAAAATTCTTATAGCATTCACTAAACTGGGATAGATGTGCATGGCCATAAAGGGCCGTTCTTATTTGATTGCACTTTAGAAAGATTATGTATGGTTTGATGTTAGGAATAGAGTTCAAGACTACGTGTCACTCTAGTAAAAACTGAATCTTATCCACTATGCAATGGTTCAAGTCGAAAGACACCATTGTTATGCACAATCTTATGTTTTCAAAAGCTGCTCGAATTTTTTTTAAATTCAAGTGGGGGATTGTTGAAAATGTTGATAGTTTTTTTTAGTGAATTATTAAAAAAAATGAATAAATGTTGGACCTTATGTGAATGGTCCCACATTGTAGGACTATAGAAAAGAGTCAAGTATTTATATTTGATTCTTAGAAGCTAAATTGGGCTCTTTGGGCACCCAATAATGCTCTTTTATGAGGAGGGAGACAATACTTGACCACCACACGCACGCCTCGGCCGATCGACCGAATCGACCCGGGCTCGAGCTCGTTGTGCTGTAGCATTTATATATTTGGATGAAATTTATTAAGCGTTTTCTGTCTGTTATTTTATTTGAAATGACAAAGCTTCAAACTCGAATTTTGAGCCAACGCCACCCCACGATTCAATAATATGCTCGACTTTGGTATTCCGTCTATTTAATTAGTGAAAGTGTATGTGCTGTGAAAGCTAACACTTAGGATCGTGTAATATGGAGTATAATATAATCTATGTGCGGAAACAGATAATAATAGTAAAGTAAATAAAAGTAAGCACACGAAGAGTTTTTATACTGGTTCAAACTTCCCGTTCTACGTCCAGTCCCAGACTATTCTCTAGATTTAACTATAAAAACCCTCACTTAACCCGGAGGATTAGGTATACAACACCTGAGCAGCGGAACATGATTTTTTCGCCTCAGCAACCGAAGAGGACTTAAACCTCATGAACAACAGAACATGACTTCTACAAATACAGTCAAGTAGTTGACTCTTATGTTCTTGATAACACAGCTTTGTCTTTGATAGTACACTCTTTCTACAATCTTCTCCGTAAGTATATATCGTGTGTGTGAAGATATGAAAGGAAGATATTGCTTAGAATCGAAGAATAGAATGTTTAATTCGTGGACTCAAGCAATTTGAAGTCTGAAAATTCTTTAGAATGAAAAGATTAGAGAGTATAGAAATTCACAAGTGATTTAGTTAGATTTAGTTAGAATTAGTGATTTGGAAAGTGAATTAGAACATGTATATATTGTAGATAAGTAGTTGCAACCATCCATGAAGAGATCCGATCAAAAGAAGCATCCATATCCGTTCAATATGATCGTAACTCTTCGCAAATGGAAGTGACTTTTCAGAAATATGACCATTATACGAATTTCAGTCGACTGAATTGAATGGGCCAGCCGATTGAATATTCAAATCATGTGCACGTATGTGTGCTGTGCACATAACATAGATTCTGTCGACTGGACGACTGAAGTCAGTCGACTGAACTGTGTTTCTATGCACACACACACACACACACACACACACACACACACACATATATATAATTGAAAATCGAGTCATGTGTTGATACGAACTACTTGAGGATAGATTTTAATAATCATATAACATATCTAAGACTCAAATTCATATAACTATTATATATTATGCCAGTTTGTATCCTTATCTCCATTTTAGTTCGAAGCCGATACATATGATACTCTTTTTGTCGCTTTGACCGTCGAATCTCTTTGAATGTTTTAAAAATCCTTGTCATGAAACAACACTCATGATTCAACATTCTCCTCCTTTTTGATTGATGACAATCTGTAATTAACGATTCTATAAACGAAGAATTAAATAACATAAAAGTTATATATTTCTCCCCGTGAATATATAGCGATATCTAATCCTGCAACAAAATGGTTAGTATACACAATTCTCTCTCCCATTGTCATCGACAAAAAGGAGGTATATATGATTATAAAGCATAGAATACTAACAAATAGAGCGATATCAAACACTAAAACATCACAGACAATATCAAATTACACAAACAAATATTAAAGTGTCTTAACTCCCTTTGAGGCTATTTATATTTTTCGGTTCAATATTAGAGAGAAAAGCTACGTGTCCCATTTGATTTAATTGATGTTTAGTTCTAACATTTGTATTTACTTCACCAATTATATTTTGAACTGGGTGATCTCTTAAAAACCTAGGTGGAGATCTTATAATTTCTTCATTATGAGCAATGTTTTCACTTTCTCTAGTATTATTATTATTTTCATTGTTATTATCATTATTATTATCACTATTGTGAATAATAATATCATCATCATCGTTTGAGTGATTTCTAATAATAATATTTGGATTTGAATTTGTTATATCTTCTTCAATAACTTTATTGTTATTAGTTATAAAGTTTTCATCAAAAGAGACATGAAGAGTTTCCTCTATATTTTGGTTCTTTTATTAAAAATTCAATAAGCTTTGCTTCTTTCCAAATATCCTATGAATATACCTTCATCGAATTTTGGATCAAATTTGCCAAGCTGATCTTTAGTGTTAAGAATAAAGCATTTTGAACCAAAAACTTAAAAAAATGATATATTTGGTTTTCTTCCATTAAAAAGTTCATATGGAGTGTGTTTTGTTAGTGGTCCTATAGAAACACGGTACAAAATGTAACAAGCAGTTGTTACAGCTTCTGCCCAAAAATGTTTTGGTAGGGTGCTTCCATTTAATAAAGTTCCTGCACATTCTTGTAATGTTCTATTTTTCCTTTCTACAACTCCATTTTGTTGTGGTGTCTTAGGAAAAGAATTTTTTTGATTATTTCCTTTCTTATTACAAAAATGTTCAAAAGCTTCATTTTCAAATTCACTTCCATGTTCATTTCTAATATTTTTAACTTTTAAATTCTTAATATTTTGAATTCTTTTAACAAAGATTTTAAAATTTTCAAAAGTATCACTTTTATGTTTCATAAAAATAGTTCATGTATATCTAGAAAAATCATCCACAATAACAAACACATATCTATTATGATTAATAGATTGAATTTGAGTTGGTTCAAAGAGGTCCATATGTAACTGTTCAAGTGGTTGTTCTGTAGATATTACATCCTTAGATTTAAAAGAAGATTTTGTTAATTTTCCTAACTGACATGCATCACAAATATTATTAATTTTGAAACTCATGTCAAGTAGTCCTTTTACTAATTTATTTTTCGCTATTTTATTAATAGTGTTGAAGTTTATATGACAAACTTTTTTGTGCCATAGCCAAGAATCATTTTCTTTAGCTATCAAACACATATTTGAGTTATTATTTACATTCATGTTTAAAATGTAAATATTTTTATCTCTTATTCCTTCAAAAATTAGATTTTTATCTTTATAAAAAATGTTACATTTATCTCCTGAAAAAGATATGTTAAAACCTTTATCACTTAATTTACTTATGCTTAATAAGTTATGTTTTAAATTTTTAACCAATAAACATCAGTAATCATAGGTAAGTTAGAGATACCGTTGTTGCTCACATCGCCTTTGCCGATGATATAGCCTTTGGAGTTATCTCCAAATGTGACCGATCCTCCATTTGAATAGACAATTTA
The DNA here is from genome assembly GCA_030765085.1 of Allium cepa. NCBI lineage: Eukaryota > Viridiplantae > Streptophyta > Magnoliopsida > Asparagales > Amaryllidaceae > Allium > Allium cepa. The sequence continues at coordinate 195,549,821 of CM060928.1, forward strand.
GTTAACATGTCTTTATTTTCAGTCATGTGTTTCAAGCAACCACTGTCTAAAATCCATCTTCCTCTCTTTTTAAGTGGTGCCTGCAAAAAATAGAAATAATGATGGTACTCACTTTTTTGTTAGGGTCCTAAGAGTTAGGTCTTAAGAAACCAAATCCAAACGGGTTCAAAGTTCCCCTTATAAATATAGTTCTTATTCTACTGAAAAGTTTCCATAAATTTTTTGATATGTTTATTCCTAATTAAATAATTATTAGTTTTAGGAATCCATATCTTAATAGTTTCAGAGTCTTTAGAAACTGTCTTCATAGAAACTAATCCATTAAAATCATTCCTATTTTTATCTTTAGTTCTAGCATCTTTAACAGATTTCTTAGGTTTGTCAGAAAGTCCTCTCTTATTTGAAGTAGACTGAGAATTTTCTATAATTTTAGAAAGATTCTCTCTTCCCTTGTTAAAGTTAGAAATATTTTTAGTAATACCTTCTAACTTTGTTTTTAGACTAGAATTTTCTAATTCTAATACATTATTATTAGACATTAAATCATTAATTTTTACAGATAAATCATCATTCTTATTTTTTTGAATTTCTAATTCCCGAGTTATCATAGAAATTTGAGAAATCAAATTAGAATTAGATTCTTGAGTACTTCAAGTTCTTCTTCTAAAATTTTCTTCTCGTCTCTTAGCATACTAACTTCTAGTTCAGATCTATTTAGTTTTTCTTGTAATTTTTTATTTTCCTTTTTAATCTGTTTTACTAAACCTACCAGTTCTGAATTAATTTCAACTAAACCATCAAAACTTAAATCACTTACATCGTCATGTGTAGCCATGAAGCATACATTTGCCTGTTCACTGTCACTGTCGCTATCACTGTCTGAAGAAAGATGATGAATCCGAGTCATCCCAAGTGACTGAAAAGGCTTTCTTCTTGAATTTGTTCTTCTTTCGCTCTGGACAATCTTTCTTTATATGACCCTTCTTGTGACATTCATAGCATTCCATGGCAGAGGATGATGGTTTACTGCTATTGTTATTATTGAAGTTACTTTTGAACTTATTATTCTTTTTGAATTTCAAAAGCTTTTTGAAATTCTTAGCAATAAGCGTCATATCCTCTTCATTTGAGTCTGAATCACCTTTTTTTGCTTGAAAAGCTAAGTTCTTCTTGTCCTGTGCTTGTACCTTCTTTGCCTGCAAATTTACTTCATTTGACATTAAATTTTCTATCAATTCTTCTGGTTTCATGGCCGTTAAGTCATTAGCTTCTTCAATTGCTTAGACTTTTCGTTTCCAATCATCTGTTAAAGAATTGAGAATTTTGGTAATAACATTAAAATCAGAATTTTTTTGATCTAGTGCCATTAGAGAGTGATATATATCTTGAAATCTAAAGTACATGTCATTTATAGTTTTATTCGGTTTCATTCTAAATTGAAAATGATTCTTAAGCATAGAAATCTTGCTTAGTCTGACCTTATTAGTTCCTTCACGAGTTACTTTTAGAGTTCTCCAAATTTCATAAGCAGTTGTACATACTGACTCTATTAAACTCATTTTTATCTAATGCACAGAATAACATGTTCATAGCTTTAGCATTAGCAGTTGCATCAGTTTTCTGTGCTGCAGACCAAGTTGAAAATTCTTCAATTGGTATAGCATACTTTTTTTGTGTGATATTCCAAGTTTCAAAACCATTTGCTTGCATATAGATTCTCATTCTAGTGGACCAGTAATTATAGTTTTGACCATTGAATAGTGGTGGTCGTGCAGTAGACTGTCCTTCAGTGAAACTAGTGCTAGTGTTAGGGTTAGTACTAGTATTGGTGTTGTTTTCCATATTACCATGTATCGAATAACTGTATTACAGTTATAGGATATCCTGCTCTGATACCAAATGAAAGTGTATGTGCTGTGAAAGCGAACACTTGGGATCGTGTAATATGGAGTATAATATAATCTAAGTGGAAACATATAATAATAGTAAAGTAAATAAAAGTAAGCACATTAGGACTTTTTATATTGGTTTGAACTTCCCGTTCTACGTCCAGTCCTAGACTATTCTCTGGATTTAACTCTAAAACCTCTGTTGGTACTATTCTATTGATTAGAAAAGCACAAATTTTTAATAAATTCTGCAAGCGCACAGGCGTGTAGTATGCAGGTCGAACACAAGGAATTGTATTTTAAAACAACTGAAATCCATGTTTAAATCTTAGGCGTGTTAGACGAATTCGACGGTGAATTTTGAATAGAAAATAAAAACAATAATATACTCCGAATCAATTCCGAATCTAATCGGAATTGCAACTAAAATATAAAATTATAAAGATCTGAACAGAAATTAAAATTGCGGAAAAGGAAATGACAAAGTAAACAATTAAAATAGAGAAGAACTAAATTTATTAACTAACTAAAATGAGTATCGAAGAGAAATAAGAACAAAAATAAATAAACTGCTAAAACTAATTAACAGTCCTATCCACTCTGTCTAACATAAAAACATTGATGAAAACAAAAATAAACTAATAGAAAAAGTGATGGGGTAAGTGAGATGATCCTTTTGGTTGCTGTATGCTGCTGTATATATAGCCTTTCCCAGCCCAGAAAATCAACTGCTACTTTTTAGGAGGAACTGGTCCTTTGCTTGAATTGGTGAAAGAGAACATATATACGTCCACATCATTGCTTGAATTGGTCCATATTGCTTTGAATTGATGTTTGCTACCTTGAGAATATGCAGCCAATATTTACTAAATCAAAGTATGTGCATGCTTGCCACGTCATTGATTGAATAAAATATATGTTGAACATTGGTTGGTCCCCACTTGCTTGAATTACTTAAATTTGTTCCTTGCTTTGAGTTTGAGCACGTGACTTGAGATATAGATATGATTTGTTTCCCATGTTTCTTGCACCCATATGCTGAAGTGAAAATTTGAACTGACTCATTTTGCATAAATTGAAGTGTGACATTGCTTTGATTTATTTGGTGCTCAAAATGTTGCACTCATGTCGCTTGTCTTTTGAACCTATGGACGCCATAACCGATTAATTTCAACGTTGCACTTCAGAATCTATAATCTGCAAAACCACAACAAATACCCGTATAATACCGCTTTATTAAAATAAAAAATATATGAAACAAATGGTTTAAATTGCAGAAAAATACGTTCATCAAATACCCCCACACTTGAACTTTATTCGTCCTTGAATAAACAAGAAAATAAAAACTAACTAAATCCTTTTTCGTAGGAAACACGATTGCATTGAGCGTATGCAACAAGCCGTTAAACCTCTAGGTGTCCCTAGTAGGACGAGTGGTGTCTCGTGAGGGTTTTCAGCGGATACTACCCACAAAATCCAAATGCAGTATGTGATGATTCTAATGTACTACATGAATGCAAAATTCTACACAAAAGGAGACTCCATTTACTTCAAAATAGTTGCAACAAAATAATGTATATCAGTTTTAGTCAACTTCTTCAAATTTTTGGTTCCTCACTAATCACAAATTTCAATGTAACTCAAGTTTTCATACATTAGATTCTAGTTTGGCCAGTTGTTTCGGTCGATAACATAGTGCAGCCATGAAATAAATTCTTCACTATGGATCACAGTTTTTTTTCAAAATGGTATTTTTCATTTCCATTTGTATAACAAGCCAAATCAACAAAGTCAAAAAGTGTTTGAGTTTCAAAGCTTAGTCTCTCTTTAATAATTTTTTTTTACACCTATCCTTTGGACCAAGGTATACCACCAATGCACTGCCTCGCGGGCTTACGTGAGAGTTGGGACAGAGCTTGGCGGATTGTGCAAACCGACGCTGACTATGTCAGAAAAGGTCGGTAATCCTTAGGTGATTATTTATTTAATTAGTTATACACCTAACTCAGAATGCTGAGGCCAGATATACCATCCATGCACTGCCTTGCGGGCTTACGTAAGAAGAGTATAGAGCGTGGCGAGTGCACACACTTTCACAAGTGTGCAAACCTATCGGCTCTAGGTGTTTCTTATTAGTTTTTTTTTGAGAAGAGCTAAAGAGTGTTATGCAAATCAACTTAGCACCACTTAACTTTAATGATTTGAGATGTCAACGCATGTACTTTAAATCTGCCATTTTTTTTAAACAAAGACTACAGTTTAGAAAAGATTTCATAACCATCACCTACGAATCCCCCTATATACTAACCTCACTATTATCGCTTGTAATTCAACTTTTCATTATATTTTACATTTTAAATTAGTGATTCACAAAAATCTTCATCAGTTGACTTCAGCTGCTTATTTACTTTGTCTTGACTAATTAAAAAATAAATCGAAGTCCTGAAAATAATGGGAAATGAGAAAGAAAATTGAAAACTAATGAGATGATTTTTTTTTTGAAATTGATGCCACACTATGAAATATGAACAAACAAAACAGAATGAGATATGCGTCCCCCCCACACTGGAATGAGACAGTGTCCCAACTGTCAAATGAAATGCAAACGCAAAGGTAAAAGAGAAAAATAATAAAAAATATACAACCTGATATGTACAAGATAGTGAGTGGCTCATGCCGAATAGCTAGGTTCGTGAAGATCCATGAACCCGTCATCCTCGTGTTGTTCAAACTCTAGAAATGGCTTCAAGCGCTGTCCATTGACCTTTGAAATGGAACTGTCTCTAGGATTTTCAATTTCAACTGCACCATAAGGGTATACTATTTTCACAATATATGGACCTGTCCATCGAGATCTCAATTTGCCCGGAAATAAATGAAGTCTGGAATTATATAAGAGAACTTTCTGACCTGCTTCGAATGTCTTACGAAGTATGAATTTATCATGATAGAATTTGGTTTTCTCTTTACAAATATTTGCATTTTCATACGCTTCATTTCTTAGTTCTTCTAATTCTAACAATTGTAATTTACGATGCGATCCGGCTTTTTCTATGTCAAAATTAAGGTATTTGATTGCCCAAAGTGCGCGGTGCTCGAGCTCAACGGGTAAATGGCATGCTTTTGAAAAGACTAATCAGTATGGTGACATTCCTAGATTGGTTTTATAAGATGTGCGAAATGCCCAAAGGGCGTCTATCAATTTAGATGACCAATCTTTTCTGTTGGAGTTAACCGTCTTTTCAAGAATTTTTTTAATTTGTCTATTGGAAATCTCGACTTGACCGTTGGCCTGTGGATGATATGGAGTAGATAGTTTATGAGTGATAGAATATTTCTTAAGAAGAGATTCAAAAGCACGATTACAAAAATGAGAACCGTTATCACTTATAATGGCTCGAGGTGTGCCAAAACGGGAAAATATGTTTTCTTTCAAAAATTTGACAACAACTTTATTGTCATTCGTTCTGGTAGGAATGGCCTCAACCCATTTAGACACGTAATCTACTACAAGTAGGATGTAGCGATTTCCAAAAGAATTAGGAAAAGGACCCATGAAATCGATGCCCCAAACATCAAAAATTTCGATGACAAGGATTGGGTTTAGGGGCATCATGTTACGTTTGGAAATACAACCTGTTTGTTGACATCTAGCGCATTTGGAGCAAAATTCGTGGGCATCACGAAAAACAGAAGGCCAATAAGAACCGCACTGTAACACCTTAGCAGCAGTTTTCTTTGCTCCAAAATGTCCTCCACATGCTTGATTATGTGAAAAAGAGAGGATGCTATGGAATTCATGTTCGGGGACACATCTACGTATGATTTGATCGGTGCAATATTTGAAGAGATAAGGATCGTCCCAGTAAAAGTTTCAAACATTGAAGAGAAATTTTTGTTTATCTTGTTTTGACCAATGGGAAGGTGTTTCATTTGTGACAAGATAATTTACGATGTCTGCGTACCATGGTGCACTGGAGAGGGAAAGAATTTGTTCATCGGGAAAATGATCATTGATTTGAGAGTTATCGTAGTTTTCATGAACAATACGAGAAAGGTGATCAGCTACGACATTTTCAGAACCCTTTTTATCTCGTATTTCTAGGTCAAACTCTTGAAGAAGGAGAATCCAACGGATTAAGCGGGGTTTGGTATCCTTTTTCGTGAGTAAATACCGCAAGGCGGCATGATCGGTGTAAACTATGACCTTAGAACCTACGAGATAAGATCTAAACTTATCGAGGGCAAAGATAACTGCTAAAAACTCTTTTTCTGTGGTTGAGTAATTCAATTGAGCTTCGTTAAGAGTTTTGCTAGCATAATAGATGACTCGAGGAAGTTTATCGATTCGTTGACCTAAGATGGCTCCAATGGCATAATCAGAAGCGTCACACATTAATTCGAAAGGCAAAGTCCAATTTGGAGGTTGGATGATAGGTGCAGTGGTCAAAATTAATTTGAGGGTTTCAAAAGACGTTTTACATTCATTGGAAGATTCAAATTTAACGTCTTTAGCCAGAAGATTCGAAAGAGGTTTTGAAATTTTTGAAAAATCTTTAATGAACCTCCTATAAAATCCTGCAAGGCCGAGAAATGAGCGAATGTCCTTTACAGACCTTGGAGGAGGAAGGCCAACAATAAGATCAACTTTAGATTTGTCAACTTCTAGGCCATTTTTAGAGACAACACGACCGAAGACTATTCCTTGCTTAACCATAAAATGACATTTTCCCAATTAAGAACAAGAGATTTCTCCTTACATCGCTTTAAGACACGTTCTAAACGAAGGAAGCATTGATCAAAAGATGACCCATAGATTGAAAAATCGTCCATGAATATTTCTAAGAAATCCTCCACCATATCAGAAAATATACTCATCATACATCTTTGAAAGGTAGCAGGAGCATTACAAGGACCGAAGGGCATGCGACGATAAGCGAAAGTTCCGAAGGGACATGTGAATTTTGTTTTATGTTGGTCCTCTAACGCAATGGGAATTTGATTATAGCCAGAGTAACCATCTTGGAAACAATAATATTCATGACCGGCTAAGCGTTCGAGCATTTGATCAATGAAAGGGAGGGGAAAATGATCTTTTCTTGTTGCTGCATTGAGTTTTCGATAGTCGATGCAGACGCGCCATTTTGTTTTGACCTTTGTCGGGACAAGTTCGTTATTCTCATTTGTTGTCACAGTGATTCCAGACTTCTTTGGTACAACTTGTACCGGACTTACCCAAGTACTATCAGAGATCGGGTAGATAATGTTATTGTATAAACATTTGATAATTTCTTCCTTTACCACTTCTCTCATATTAGGGTTTAATCGCCTTTGAGCTTCGCGGGTGGGTTTAGCCTCGTCGACTAAATGTATTCGATGTTTGATGATCGATGGACTAATTCCCTTGATGTCAGCGATTACCCATCCTAATGCCTCTTTATTTTCCCTTAAATTTTTTAAAAGTTGTTCTTCTTGGTCCTTGATAAGATCGGAGGCCAAGATTATAGGGAAATTTTTCGAAGAATCTAAGTATGCATACTTAAGATTGTTTGGAAGAGGTTTGAGGTCCAATTTAGGGCGTTCTTCTTTTGAGGCTTCAGTAAACATCAACTGCTTGAATTCTAGTGAATTATGAAAAGAGCATAGCATATCATTTAATTCATAAATGTATTCATCTTCGTGCAAGTTGGAATTAAAATGATCTAGGCACATGCTAAGGGACTCCGTAGTATCACTAAAATCATTTTCTACAATTGTTTGGATCATGTCAACTTCTTCTATTTCAAGATCCCTTGGTTGTCTGTTAAGATTGAATATATTTAGTTCAATGGTTAGGTGCCCAAAGGAAAGTCGGAGTTGACCATTCCTACAATTTATAATAGCATTTGATGTTGGTAAAAATGGACGACCTAATATCAAGGGAATCTGACCGTTAGGATTTGAGACAGGTGCGGTCTCTAGGACTATGAAATCGACTGGGAAATAGAATTGCTCGATTTGTATCAAAACATCTTCAACTGTGCCCAATGGTTTTTTGACAGATCGATCAGCTAGTTGAATTGTGATGTTTGTAGGTTTTAATTCCCCTAGTCCAAGTTGACAGTACACAGTATAAGGCAAAAGATTCACACTCGCTCCAAGATCGAGTAAGGCATGACTAATGTGAGTGTTACCGATTTTACAACCGATTGTAGGACAACCGGGGTCCTTATACTTGATTGGGGAGGGATTAGAAATAACAGAGCTAGTGTTTGCAGTTAGAAATGCAGTCTTAGGAACGTTAGTGGCATGTTTTTGAGTACATAGCACTTTCAGACATTTGGCGTATTGAGGAATTTGCTCGATGGTATCAAGAAGTGGAATATTGATTCGAACTTGTTTGAAGATTTCAAGAATTTGGTCAAAATTAGTGGGCTTCTTCTTTTTGTTGAGTCCATGAGGAAATGGAGCTATGGGTTTATAGACTCGTTCAGAAGTTGTTTCATTCGAAGAAGAAGGTGTTATATTAGAGGGTGAAGATAAGGGAGCTGGAATGTTGGGGTACCAACATCAGAAGGTGAAGAGTGGTCGGGATTGCCAACCTTAGATGAAGAATTAGAATCGTTTTGATTGACAACCGTGGTTGTCGACTGAGTTTCAGAATTTGGAACATGGGAAGATATAAGAAGGATGTCAGGGTTGCCGACGTTGTTGTTTACCTTCTTTCCGGACCTTAATGTGGTGACAGCATTAACCAGATTTACATTTTCGTCCTCACAAAGATTTACTCCTCGAGAGTTATACTTTGAATTCACTTCGGTTTGACTAGGCAATTTACCTTTCTCATTGATTTTCATGAGATCCTTCATCATTATCAACATTTGTTCATTTTGTTTAGTGATTTGCTCAATTCTCGCATCTTGGTTAGTGATTTGTTCATTTTGTTTGCTGAGTTGTTTTTCCAATCGAGCAATTTCTTGTGAAGGCTGAGAAGGTTGGGTTGATGGATTAAAATTAAGATGCCTATATTGTTGATTCGAAGGTTTTGTTTGAGGAGCGGGTTGAGAATTTTGAGCATTAGAGGTTGGGGCTCGATAATTCGGATTTGGTATCATTGGATACATATGTGATGGATTAGCCACGTTGTTAGGATTTGACCACGAAAAATTTGGATGATGCTTCCAGTTAGGATTGTATGTGGACGAATAAGGACTATTTTGAGCTATAGCATTGATTTGGTCTTGTGTGTAGTAATGAGGTAGTCCTTCTCCTTCATGAGGAATTTGGGCATCTATAGGAAGATGTGATGGGTCAATGGCATGTACTCCTCTGTTTGGCGTACGAATTGAAACACGAATTGTTTCCCATTGCATATCCTTTTTCGAATACTCTTCTAAAAATTCCCAAGCTTCCTCGTCTGTTTTTGCCATGAATTCTCCTCCGCACATTGATTCAAGTTGGGATCTTGTTTGATAGTTAAGCCCTTCGTAAACGATTTGGCACAAAACGTGCTTAGGGATTGCATGATGTGGGCAACTATATAACAGTTGATTGAACCGTTCAAAGTATTTTGAAAAAGTTTCTCCTTCATTCTGAGAAAATTGATTGATTTCAGTTCGAATTTTAAGAGTCTTGTGGAAAGGAAAAAACTTTTTCACAAATATAGTAACGAAATTATCCCAACTTTTAATTGAATTTTTAGGAAGAGAATTAAGCCATCTTTTCGCGCTTTCTAGAAGCGCGAATGGAATAAGCCTTAGCTTGATGGATTCATTAGAAAGTTGTTGCATTTTAGTTGTAGAAGCATATAACTCAAATTCACTAAGAAATTCATATGCATTTTCAGACCCAGTGAATTTTGGTACCCCTTGGATAAAAGAATGTTTTAGCTCAAAATTATTTCCTTCGGCAGGTGGAAATGAAATAACCGAAGGTTGAACAGTCCGTGTTGGATAGCATCGGTCTCTAAGAGATAATGGTCGGTTCTCATGAAATTCATTATTTCCAACATGTGATTTAGGTGATAATTTTGGTGAATTGTGGTGTGAACTGTGATGTGAACCATGTTGTGAACCGTGATTGCTCATATTTGTTTGATTTGAAATTTCCGTTGATCTGTTTAACGAAATATTTTGGCTTTCTAAACGGTTAAAATTATTTCTTGCCCAAACGCGCATAAACAAATCAAGGTGTAGTAGCCAAAAGTAAATTTAACCCGTTTTTAGTTGGGCACCTGTAGAGCAGAAAATTACTTACAGAGGGGTATAGCAGTCCGTCCAATGTTTTGCAATCGGTCGACTTGAAATGCTTGTTTTCTCGTTCGTGAAGTTAGTTTCTTTGAAATTAGCTAAAGCGGTGCCTTTTTTTTCTTATTACACAGGACGCCACTCCAATCTCCGCTTACTGTGCTTTTTGCTTGAAATATGAAGACGTTGCCCCTTAATTTTTATTCTCTTTAAGCTTTTCACTATTCTAAACTTCCAGACTTCCCTTTTTTTCTTCCTTTTTCTTTTTCTTAGTCTTTTTTTTTCCTTCAGATCCGGAGATGCAGGAAGTCGCGGAGTCGGATCTGAGTGAGGTAGATCTCGATGGGTGGAGGACCCCGGTTAATCGCGGGTGTAGGTTGCTATTGGATCTCGGGTTTGGGATTTGCAGCGGTAGAGGTCAGTTTAGGCGATGGTTTAGTTAAGGCAGGGCAAGGCTGGGAAGTGATGCTTGTGTGGCAGGGGTTTGTCGAGGCGATAGCAGAGGTTTTGGGTTGCGGTTTGTGGTATAAAGGCTGTTGATATAGTTGCAGACTTGCAGTAGAAGGATTAAGTGAGGTGGTTAGTAGTGCAACAGGGGTATATGTGTGGAGTTTGCAGTGGATAGGGGAGATGTTTGAATGTTTGTGGAGAGGACTGAAGTGGTTTGGCACTGGTTACTGTGAGGCAACTGGGTTCTTAGTCAGAGGGTGGTGGAATTGCAGTTCGACAGAGGAGGCAGTAGTGAAGATGAAGTTCAGGTTGAAAGCGCAGTTGCGACTGAGTTCCAGGTGCGAATTTCGACGGTTTATGGATTTGTTGAAGGCTTCGCTGGTGATGAAGGTGTGGATTCAGGCGGAGAAGCTCAGTGCTCGAAGCGGGTTTTGTTGCTTTCGACTGACTGTAGGATTGTTGAAGAATGGAAGATGAACTTATGAGTATGTCAAGAAACAGAGAGCAAATGAACATGTGAATGAACGAACGGGAAAAAAAAATGATGTCCGGCTACTTTTTTTTTTTAAGTAAAACGCTACTTTAGCGAAAGAAACTGAAAAGGTGAATTTTTTTAATTTTTTTTTTATATGAAGTTGAAATTATGCAGATTGTGATTTATGAAGATGCAAGGAAATATGTGAAATTGATGCATGCAGCTGCTAAGAAACATAAAAATGAATGCAAAAGCAAAACTAAATATGAATGCAACGTGAAAACTAAACTTGCTGTGGTGCGTGTAAATGATTAAGAAAAACAGAAACTATGTAAACGAAAACGTGAAAATGAATGCAGCGAAAAGAAAAAAAACGTTTTTTTTTTTGAAAACTAATACAAAATAATAAATTAACACGAATAGACTTAAAAAAACGAAAAATCGAAAATTTCAAAATAGCAATTCCCCGGCAACGGCGCCAAAAACTTGTTGGTACTATTCTATTGATTAGAAAAGCAAAAATTTTTAATAAATTCTGCAAGCGCACAGGCGTGTAGTATGCAGGTCGAACACAGGGAATTATATTTTAAAACAACTGAAATCCATGTTTAAATCTTAGGCGTGTTAGACGAATTCGACGGTGAATTTTGAATAGAAAATAAAAACAATAATATACTCCGAGTCAATTCCGAATCTAATCGGAATTGCAACTAAAATATAAAATTATAAAGATCTGAACAGAAATTAAAATTGCGGAAAAGGAAATGACAAAGTAAACAACTAAAATAGAGAAGAACTAAATTTATTAACTAACTAAAATGAGTATCGAAGAGAAATAAGAACAAAAATAAATAAACTGCTAAAACTAATTAACAGTCCTATCCACTCTGTCTAAACATAAAAACATTGATGAAAACAAAAATAAACTAATAGAAAAAGTGATGGGGTAAGTGAGATGATCCTTTTGGTTGCTGTATGCTGCTATGTATATAGCCTTTCCCAGCCCAGAAAATCAACTGCTACTTTTTAGGAGGAACTGGTCCTTTGCTTGAATTGGTGAAATAGAACACATATACGTCCACATCATTGCTTGAATTGGTCCATATTGCTTTGAATTGGTGTTTGCTACCTTGAGAATATGCAGCCAATATTTAATAAATCAAAGTATGTGCATGCTTGCCACGTCACTGATTGAATAAAATATATGTTGAACATTGGTTGGTCCCCACTTGCTTGAATTACTTAAATTTGTTCCTTGCTTTGAGTTTGAGCACGTGACTTGAGATATAGATATGATTTGTTTCCCATGTTGCTTGCACCCATATGCTGAAGTGAAAATGTGAACTGACTCATTTTGCATGAATTGAAGTGTGACATTGCTTTGATTTATTTGGTGCTCAAAATGTTGCACTCATGCCGCGTGTCTTTTGAACCTATGGACGCCACAACCGATTAATTTCAACGTTGCACTTCGGAATCTATGATCTGCAAAACCACAACAAATACCCGTATAATACCGCTTTATTAAAATGAAAAATATATGAAACAAATGGTTTAAATTGCAGAAAAATACGTTCATCAACCTCTCACTTAATCCGGAGGAATATGTATACAACACCTGAGCAGCCGAACATGATTTTTCCGCCTTAGCAGTCGAAGAGGACTTAAACCATCTGAACAACAGAACAGGACTTCTACAAATACAGTAAAGTAGTTGACTCTTGTGTTCTTGATAACACGGATTTGTCTCTGATAGTACACCCTTTCTGCAATATTCTCCTCAAGCATATATCGTGTGTGTGAAGATATGAAAGGAAGATATGGCATAGAATCGAAGAATAGAATGTTTAATTCGTAGATTCAAGCAATTTGAAGTTTGAAAATGCTTTAGAATGCAGAGATTAGAGAGTATAGAAATTCACAAGTGATTCAGTTAGATTCAGTTAGAATTAGTTATAATTAGTGACTTGGAAAGTGAATTAGAACATGTATATATAGTAGATAAGTAGTTGCAACCATACATGAAGCATGTGCTCATAACTCTTCGCAAATGGAAGTGACTTTTCATAGATATGACCGTTATATGAATTTCAGTCGACTGAATTCAGTGGGCCAGCCGACTGAATATTCAAATCATGTGCACATGTGTATGCTGTGCACATAACACAGATTCACTCGACTGGACGACTGAAGTCAGTCGACTGAACTGTGTTTCTATGCACAGTTAACACATGTACATGCATATAAAATTGAAAATCGTGCCATGTGTTGATACGAACTACTTGATTATAGATTTTAACAATCATATAACATATCTTCAGACTGAAACTCATAGAATTAATATATATTACAGCAGATGACACAACACTCTACCCTGCAGGAAATGCCCGAAGCCTTGGAATACGACTTTATTACAGCTACGATATCTGCTTCTAAATGTAAGCCACTTTACGAAATAAAATAATTAACTAAGAAGCTTACCTCATGGCCCAATTCAAAGTTAATGCAAGCTGGGAGCCAAGACTTGGTATTGGGCAAGACACTATGTTATTCCTGTAAAGCATGTAACTATGACGATAACTAGGGTCCTCATCCATGGAATGGGAATCCATCCATACTATAAAATTCAAGTTCCAATAACTTGCCATAAACTCGAGTACACAAAAGGCAAGGGTATGGGTAGCCAGGGATAATAAATACTAAAAAATGGAACCAAGCTGTCATGTCATCATATTTCAACTTGATTTTCTCCCACAACCGCTTATTCAAGCTATGCTAGCTGGAGTTGGGGAAACCTACTCAATCTCCATGAGACCTTCCTACCCCTAGTTCAGTGCAACCTCTTTTCATTCCATCATTGAATTTCTGGTCATCGCCTTGGCCTAAATCTAGCTTAATACTAGGTAGACTAGTAGATCATAACCTCAAGCTGTTAATTGGAATAACCCTTAATGCTAAAGCTTGCAACTACATCGCAGACAATAAATTGTCACTACCCTACTCCATCTCGAATCTCATTTGCTTGTTTTCGTCGAGCATTTCATCAAACACCTTGCCAAACACGACTCGTACAACTCTATGGACAAACCGACAAATCCCACACTCTATCTCCCTCTTATAAAGGTCTATCACCCACTTAAATGATGCTCAACACTCTGGTTTTGTAGAATATTGTTAATGGGAAGCCCAGCAAAAGCAGACTTTATTCTTTGGAAAGCTATGGTGAATGCTTCTCACCAGAAGCAAGCTATGATTGTTAAACAGAGGCATAATCAATAATAATCTTTGCCCTCTCTGCAAAATAGGATCTGAAACGAATACGCATATCTTCCTTGAATGTCAGTATGTCAATAATGTATGGTGAAGACTCCAAGCGAAAAAGAAATCACCGACCGTCTATGAAAAGCAAACAAGAACGGTTTCATATTTTTAAGGAGACTCGGTGGAAGACACCAAGGTCCAAAACATTGCTTTTTTAATGCTAAAGAAACGTGTCTCTAGGCTGAGAGGAATGCTAAGGTATTCAACAATAAGGAAAGAACCACCACAAAAACTCATCGAATGCTTCTTTGTGAAAAAGAAAAATGGATGTTACATGGGCTTCGCCGTGCATTAGAAATCAACTTACTCTTTCCTTTAAGCATGTTTTTTCTGCTTCATTTGGGGTCACATAAGGTAAATTATTATTATTTTTCTTAATTGGATTTTTTGTTTCTCTGTATTTTCGTATTATAGATTAATAAATGTGTCGGGCCCTCTTAGCCCAAGCTTACTGTCCAAAAACAAGCCGTAATTAACATACATGAAAACAACCCAAAAAGAAAGGTTTAGATTAGCTTCATCTTTTATCTCCTTTGTTCCTTGTATTTCTCACCTTTTCCTTTTCTTCTTTTTCTTAGTAATAGTGGCCAGCTAGGTTATTTTCAATTTGAGGAGAGAACGAATATGTAATCAAAATGTTATATTTAGTGCGTGTGTAGCAAGAGTTTGGATTTAACAATCCTTATTTTTCTCATTATATTAGTTTGTTCCCTTAATACCAAACCCTCCTTATTTCCGTACTTAAACTGATTCCCATTGTATTCGGTCAATTTAATTACATCTCATTAATTTGATTCTCTACGTTTTTATTCAATAGTTCCCTTATACTAATTTAATCATGTATTTATAATATGTAAATAAATCTCCCCTATATATTTACCTTGTTTAATTTATTTATTTTCTTCTTTAATTACATATTAAATCCTATTAAACATTTATTCCCATAAGTTATTTTCTAATCAAATATTTATTAACTTATCGGGTGTTATAAGCTTCCCCTTTTAGTAACTTCACCCTCGAAATTCAAACAAGGTACGGTAGTAATCCTCAATCAATATCGTGCCTACTCTTGCATCAACGCACAAGTTACCCATCCATGCATCACAAACAAAATATACTACCGCATCTACTAATATATAGCAAATCAGCCATAACAACAACATATATATGGTCTATAATATACATAACAAACATATACGCTAAGTTTAAATAATAAATTTGGGATAAGTCCCATGGACCTTATCTTCCATTTCCCAAGTACGATCATTTTGATCCTCACTCCATTGGACTAGTACAAGCTTCACCTCCTTATTTTGAAGCTTATTTACCTCGAGTCTATAAACTAAATAGGTATTCTACCATAATTCGCATATAGTTCAACAACTAAGTCATCCATAACTCTTGAATTCACTACTACATCAGAGTCTATAAACTAAATAGGTATTCTACAATAATTCGCATATACTTCAATAACTAAGTCATCCATAACTCTTGAATTCACTACTGCATCAAGGTCTTTGTTACACTTCCTTAAATGCGATAAATGAAACATATTCTAGACCTCGATAGAAGCACTCGGCAACTCAACCCTATATGCATGCCATTTTGATTCTATCTAGTATCAGAAATATGTTAACTTTCCCGGGCACTAACTTTCTCGCCTTTTCGCATAGTGCCCAACAATGGCCAAACCTTAACAAACAAACGATCTCCAATATTAAACCTTAATTCTTTCCCTTCTTATTAGCATAGCTCTTCTGTCTCAATTTAGTTCCCTTCATCCTTTACTAAACTATCTCAATTTTTTCCATAGCTTCTCTTATGAGATCCCGCCCCGACATGAGCCTATCTCCTGTCTCAAACAAACATATGGATGACATATATGGCCTTTGTGTCGACAATCCTACTCCTACGACACCCAATGCACATGTATAGTGTACTTTAATGGTGCTTGGCCGATGTAGGATGATCATTAGGGAAATAACTGAAACACTCATAAAACTTGTCGTATATCTTATAACGCATGGATAAAATATAATAAACATCAAAGAAATGATTCGGGTGAGACAAAATATATATAAGAACCATCATAGATCAGAGAACGGGTTCAATAAAGTTATACAAAGTGCTAATGGAGTTTATATAATTGTTAAATAAACTCAGCATCTTTCTTACTAGTAGGTTACACACTATCAAGGCTCCACGGTGTCACACAACAGAATACGCAGTAATAAGCCAAAAAATAGAAGCATGAGAAAACATCGCCTCTTCCTAGCACATATGCACAAGTCCATGCGCCATCTCACACCTACTAGGCTGCTATCTAATTTACTTACTTAAGAGTGCTCGAGATAATAAGAAGCAAAGCATAAAATCTCGAGTCATACAAAAGTAAACTGTGAGCCATAACAATCACAAAATACTATGAAAGTTAATACAACATATATGACATAAGGTATGGAGAATCATGCATGTTCTATCCATTTATCCAAAGAGTTTGCACATAAGAGTATATGATAATCTACTATGATCTTCATCTTATGGGTGTACAATAAGTCTAAGTACAATATCGGGTGTCTAGGTATCCAAGTCCACAATACCTACGCCCTGTAACATCCCTAGAGTGATCGACAAATATAACAAATATAACATCCATCAAACAATCCTTATAATCACTCGTGTGTAATAGATATATGATAACTTGCATAGCCAATCCTTTGTCAGTGACCAATGAAAAAAATCTCAATTTTTCGGTGTTCGAATCCATGCTAATATGAAGGCTAGAGACTTGACCCATGCATCCTTAAGATCCTGGGTACACAGATCCAAATTAATGATCTAGGATAAGGTATCCTCATGTCCAAGTGAGTGTTCTCACATACCCTTTTTTATGAGCACGCTTCGAAACTTTCAAGTATCAACGATCAATTTGAATGGGTTATCATAGTCAAACACATCCCATTCCATAGTGGAACATATCTTACTTGTTCTACCCACAAGTTCTTATCCTCATCGAACTCGTCATTGTGGATCATTATCACAACTCCATCATCATTGAGTCATCATCATCAAAATACAACTCAATCACCATTGACTTGTCGTCATTAGATCATGACTCCATCATCATCAAGTCAACATAATCAGAACATCTCTATACATCCACCGTGGGTGTAGAGTCATCATATCAAAGTTCTTAAGTCATCACGTCGAATCCCCCGCCATTGCTTCACCACCACTCGTCTTCTTCGTCCCATAACGTCGAGCGAACGTTCGAACACACGCGACAGGCTCCTCAAGGCATCATCACCACCTTCATATAATTTAGACCTGAGTGCCCAAACCCCGATCATGTCGGTTGCGACATGGTTCACCATGTCAACATCGACATGATTACTTAGTCAAATTTCAACTAAGCTCTCATGTCCTAATCCAAACTCGAAGTTTCTTTATCATGTGCTCAATGTCTCTTCATCTATGCCCGAAGCCATCGGTCGATACCAACCTCTTCCTTAGCCAAAATTTTGAAGTGTAAACCCTTGTCATTTGTCTAGCCTGAAGCTCCTCCTTCATTTCCTCGAAGTACCACCTTCCTTGACTGGAAGCACTAAACCTCCGATCTGAATGCATTTACCACCGCCTGATTGGAATTACACCACCAATAAGATTTTACCCATCAAACTTTATCCAAATCCTTATATACTTCTAAGAGAAACATACTTCAGACGCATCACTTATTGAACACTTTTGTCGTCGATTTGCATAAATGACGACCTATAACGATCCTGACCCGGCCTTCGAAAATCGGCACCGAATACGACACTTGTATTCAAATGCCGCAGATCCAAACGTCGAATCTGGTTCGCCGAAGCTTATAACACATTAAGTATAACAACACAACGGAAGAAAATGAATGATATCATATACAACACCAATGAATACAATATCCAAAATGATATACAACAATGATATCAATATGAGACAACAATATCAAAGACAAACAATAATGCTACAACGGAAACAACAGAAGTGATAACTCCAAATGATCTCCAAGAGAGAACTCCAATATCGGTAATCTCCATCTCCAAGGCACCAATCCAGAAATAGCTTGAACCCCAATAATGATGCACAAAGCTAAGCTAGTCTGATCCGTCCAAGGACTGAACTAGCTCCAGATAATCTACTAAACCTGACTATTTAAAAAACTCAACTCTAGACTGTCCGTGTGGAAAAATTGTGGGCACCCAGAGTTTAGGAAGGGAACAATAAACTCCGGGTCATTCATGGGACTGGTATGTATAACAAAAACAGCTTTATCTTTAAAACAAACTTCAAAAGAATTTAAAATAAACCCACAATGCTTTTTATAAAATGAAACTACCATAAGGCCTCCCGCCACACACACAATGCAAACGCAGAATTGGAGGAGATTTCTCCTTATGATAGTCAAAAATGCTTACTACGCAAAAAAAAAAACCATTTTGATATTATTATTAGTGTATAGTGGAAAACATTTCGAAAGTATAATATTAATCTTAGCCAGCATAGACATTTCGCACTTATGCCTACTATAGCTACTATGTTTAATAGCATGTTACCGCCACATTCCATAGCAGGTTATACAATTGCAATCGTAAAGGGCTCGTATTGTTTCTTTGGATTTTCCAACAAATGGTCAGGCTAAGGAACTTCCTATTGCCACATGGGAACGTCTCTAGAGGGACGCCCCGAGAACCTATCCGGCTCTCTACCAAACAAGGCCGGCTACCCCTTCCCGGGGAATAAAACCTCAGATATGCCACCCCCGGTCCTTTGGGACCTTTATCTGAGCGCTCATCACCAACAACATCACACAGTAATAAATATATTGTGTCCACATGAGTAAGTATCTGGGCTCCATACCATGATACTACCCTTTTCCAAAAGGAATGGTCATACCCCAGGGGAGCTACCCCTGAAACCTTGCCGCATCTTTCCTGTTTCGACCAATACCGGTCTGTGAGGCTCGATGAGGTCTCATCCACAAAGCTACGCTTTTCACAAAGCCATGCTTTGATCACAAATGATCATCTACACACAACAACACTCAGCAATGCCACATTACCAAATTGGGAGTATATCGCTCATAACCTTCAACTACATAACCTCTGAGCTCGTACGTCTCAGAGAAGAGTGTTAAGCTAAGAGAATAAATTCTCCGCCACCAACATATATGTATTTGAAAGAAATCGGCTTTATATCTCAAAGTGTAATGTCAGACAAGCAACCATACAAGTCTGTTCCGGGTTCGAACAGAACCGAAGGCACTTCCGAAGAAGCCCTTGCAATCCGGGTATTCACAATCCCGATCGGACTTTCCATCACTTAGGAAATCTCTATACCGGCGTGACTCAGTGTAGAGACAATCGATAGGTCATCCTATCGTTCTCGCAAATACCCGGTCTTCACCACCGGTCTTCAATTGCTATCCATATACGACATATCATTATTCGGAATGGGTTATGTGACACAAAGTCCTCTCCCGGCTAAACCGAATAATGAGCGGAATATTTAAAACATATTGATAATGGAATTTCAGTTAAGTCACGACTTATTACTCAAAACCTTTCTTTCAAATGGTTTAAATAAATTACCATTTCCAATTTTTTAAACAAAAAGATTCAATTCACAAAGTTCATCCAGATTCACAAAGATCCATTCATAGATTTTCGAAAACAATTTCCATTTGAATTGGATTAAGTCATTAAATCTTTAAATCAAAGATTTAACTTATAGCTTTCAAAACACGTTTCCAAAGATTCATTCATAACTTGGAAAACCATCTCCAATTCAGATCTTTTATATATAAAAGATACACCATTTAAAATCCTATTCGATTTCAAAACAAGATTTAATCGTCTTCACAAAGGTTAGTTCATTGTTTTTCCAAACTATTTACAATTTCATTTCAACTTGATATCTTTCGATACAAATTAGAAATCCTTTCTTTTTATGAAAGCTATTATTACTTGAAACAAATAGTTCTCGTTTTGGAAAACATCGATTACAATTTACACAAGTTAAAACCGTTCAAGTATAAAGCTCTGATGTAAATTTAAATTTCCAAAATCGTACTTTCAACTGGGTAAAAACCCATATAAACACCTTTATAATTTTTATAGTCTTTTAGACCGTAATTTCCAAATCACTGAATTCAATTTCAAATATTGAATTCAAATTTAAATCAAATTATTTAAATTTCAAGTTTTATTGAGTTATTTAAAATAACTTTTATTTTTGAAACTCATTTTCAAAAGCTCTTAATTTCAATCCCAAAACTATTTTGGATTCAAGAATTCAATCTTTAAAATTGTTAAAAATCTGCGACTTAATTGATTTCCTCGTGAAATCCATATTTGTGTGTGTATGGTGTGGTCCAGGGGTTTCACACACAATAGTGCAACACATTCAATCATCACAGATCAAAATACAACAATATATTTGATAAGCAGTATAAACTATAATGCTTATCTTTCATACACAGATCATCGATTATATATATAACAGATAATAAATTACATCACAGATAATTTGTTACATTCATCCCAGATAAACAAATCACAACATAAATCAGGATATATCACAAAGCATCCCAGATCAGAGATACCAAACAATTCAACCATTCAATCGAATCCAAACATTCACAAGTAAATTTATTAATTAACTGATTAATTTAAATCAAATGTATTATTTATGAATAAATCATTAATTCGGGTTAATTATCATAAGTTAATTACAAATCATCTGAAATAAATTTACCTTTCAAATTTATTAGTTAACCTTAAGTTATTAACTAATCAATCTTATAAATGAATCAATTAACCTTTAATCTTAATTAATTAATATTATTAATTAATTCTTTAATTGCTAACACATAATCATACTCAAATTTCTAATCATCATTTCATTTATTACATCCAGTAATTATCTATTAACTTCTTCTCCAAGTAATTATACTTACCAAATTGTCAAGTGATTATTCTCGATTAATTAAACTTAAGAAATTATCTTGAATTAATCCAATTTACTCAATTAATTACTCTGAATAATTAATTCCTTAATTACTTCCATTTAAGTAATTATATTTAAAAATTCCACAAATGATTATTATTAAATTAATTAGTCTAAATTTAATTATTAAAAATTAATCACATAAATTAAACAGTCTTAGTTAATGACCTTCATTAACTATTAAACATTCGTTAGTTACTTTTCTAAGAAATTAACTTACATTCATCATTATTGATTAAAATTGATTAACCATTAATAATCCATTAATTAATCCTAATTATTGAATTAATTAAGTGTCAATTGTAACTTAATGAATTCTTAATTACAATTTAATTATTCCTTAATTAAATTAAATTAACTTTAATTAATAAATTTAAACTTGTAATTTCTAATTCAATTAATACCAAACATAAATTATCTATTCTAATTAACTCAATAATTAATGAATTACAAATCCTTAAATTTCCATTAACTTTAACGTGAAACTCATTCTTATTAATGGTTATGTTTAAACTTATTTAAACATTTAAATTTATAAAACTTATTTCAATTCAAAATATGGAATTCAAAGTTAAACTTAAGTCTAGGTTTTAAATTTGTTTAACTTTTCTTAAACCCTTTCTTTTACAAATCAAATTCCAGTTTTAAATTCAATTCCCCTTTTAAATATACTTAATTGTTTTAAACACTTTTTAGTTATTAAAACAATTTTGAATTTTAAAACTTATTTCCCATACTAAGTTTTCAAACCGAACTTGAATTCATATTTAAACCTTTGATTTATAATCTCAGTTTAAACCTTGCTTTAAACTTTAAATTTTTATCTAAAGTTTCAAAACAGGAACAGGTTTCTGTTTTGAATGCTGTACAAAACATTTTACCCGAGCCCTGACTATATTTGCTTCGAGTCCAAAACTGGAAGCCTTCGAGTCCAAAACTGGAAGCCTTCGAGTAAAATACTCGAGTTACACGAGACAATCTCATGAAAAATCCCAGACTTCACCACATTCCAGATCACCAGAAGATAGTGCATCGTGCACGTGCACAAGCCGGCGACGACACTCTGGCGATCGGTGAGGCCTCCAGCAAGTTGCAATCGACCTCGACATCGATCACGCATCAACGAACAACTCGTTCCCCTCGTCGTTCAAAATCGAGCGTAGCTCGAGAAACTCGAACCTAGACATCAACCACAACCTCGTCTCGCCGACGCGACTCCGACCATCTGAAGACTCGAGCTCCTAGCCATGGCTTTGTCACCCACCGAGCCATCGTTCCCCAAAGCCTCGCGCCACTCGATACTCCACTGAGGCCGCGACGATCAAAAACTCAATTCCCTCAAAAATTAGGTTTACAAACAAGAAATCTATGCCACCGTCACCTCGACGAACTGGAACAGCTCCAGTTACTTTTCCTATCACCTACGTAGGCTCCTCCACCTCCACGAGCAAGCCCGACCCTTCTAGACCAACACATCACCGAAAATTGGCCAAAATATCCATTTTGATCATCTTCGAACTGTTATTACAACACCCCACTAAAAATTACCAAATACATCTTAAAAATCATGGTTTTAAGTAAGGATTCAAGCTACATACTTGAATCAATGTTTTATTAAATTCGAAATTTTTGAATTTTAAAGTTCCTTCTGTAAAAATATGTTTTCCATGTTGTATACCTTTACACTCAATAAAACTATTTTTACATTATCATTCATACCAATACACAGCTATTTTGTTTAGGATCCAAAGGCTAATACTAATTAGAAAGCAAGAAATTGAATTTCTTAGTTGATGATCAATACTCTGGATCTAGACAGAGAAGGAGATACATAGCCCAGCACTTCAAATTTCAAATACATATGTTCACAGTGTTGAAATAAAATGATA
Source organism: Allium cepa (assembly GCA_030765085.1). Classification (NCBI taxonomy): domain Eukaryota; kingdom Viridiplantae; phylum Streptophyta; class Magnoliopsida; order Asparagales; family Amaryllidaceae; genus Allium; species Allium cepa. The sequence continues at coordinate 195,573,117 of CM060928.1, forward strand.
ACTAAGTATCCAAGTTAAACGCAAGTCATTCACTGAATATATTTTACTTAAGCTTTAATGTTATGTTGTTTACTCACAGGCATTTCAAATATCAGAGGGAACTGGGTCGAATTACTCACAAAAAAACTAAGTTTCAGAGATAAGCAGGCAATAGAACAATATATTTTAAACCATTTAGATTGTGGAGTTACTCACCTATATTCCAGAAAAAAGAATGAACAGAGCATGCTTTTGTTTTGAAACAGGCTTGTAATTTACTTGCTGAAGCCTTCACTTGATTCTTTAATCTCTGGCTTGAATTGTTATTTAAGTTGAAGTTTGTTTAAATTTTGATATGATCATCACTTCAGATTTGCTCAGTTTTGAAGGACGAAACTAAATGAAGAAGTTTGATGTATATAAGAAGTCTGCAGGTTGATATAATGTGTACAAAGTGATATTATTTTCCATCTACAATACAGGTACATATGTATAAAAAAAATTTTATCAAGTCAGAGATCTTTCTTGCTTGGTGGCAGAAGATATTGTGTTTGGTGGCTGCATTAATTCACATTGTCCTTTTTCTTCTACATTTTCATATCAAACTTGATTTGCTTACAAACTTATGCAGGCTGATATAACTCTTGTTTATAGATATGAATGCATGTGCACTGACCTGTTTCGCAAGCCTCATAGATATGTTGCACTATCTTGAGTATATATTTTCTTTTCTTTGTTTATTTGACTCAACTGATTTTTCTACTTTAGTGGGCTGATATGATCTATATTTTGATGGCCGAGAATGATATCTTTGTTTTGGTGGCTAGAGAAATTTGTCATTAATTATCATTGTCCTTTTTCTAATGTTCATACTTGCCCAAATTGATTTGTTTTTACATACTTTCATATCTATATTTTTGTTTGTACAGATTGAATATATTTTATTTCTTTTTACTTTGTATATTATTTCTTGTCTTGTTCTATAAGCTTTCATAGATATACACATATATATTTTTATATTTCCTTTTGTTCATTTTGCAAGCTACTACATACATATTTATATTTGTTTCTTGTTTCCTTCCAGGTCTTACCAGGAAAGACTTTTGTTTTGTATAGTAGATATTGATCTTGTTTTCTTCTTTTGCAAGCTCACTTATATGTTTTCTTGGCTTGTTTTCATATTTCCATACTTGAAGGTAATTTATTTTCTCATTAGTCCTATTGCTTTGTATTATAAATGAAATTCCATATTTATTATGTGGTTAGATTCATTTTAAATGTGTTCACTTAATAATTTACATAGTTTATTAATATGTTGTTTGGCTTTATATTTTTATAATTTATCTTATATATATTTCTATTTCAATTTCTAACTTTTAATGCTTGAGTGTATTTCTATATATATTTGTTTGTTTGTATTAATGCAAATTATAAGAGGATGTTTTGAAATTAAACACATATTGAATTTGTAGAAACTAAATCGATTTACCAGTTAATTCCATAATTTTTTATTCAAAAATGAAATTAATTATCAATTTAAAATTTATCAAAGATCCGAGATCGTCACACGACCTCTTCTTAACTACACTAAAATGACAAATATTTGATCACATACATACATCACATGTCACTCAAAATTACATATAAGCAATCCAAACACAATTCAAACATATATATTTTCGTAGGTTAAACCATACACAAAATGATGAGTTATTTGAAAAAGGTGAAAAGCGAATCAAAATACTTATTTTTCCTTTTAAACTCAGTTTGAAGATGTTATAAAGTTAAATCTGGATTTAAAAACGTTTTAACATTGAAAAATCATCTTACGAATCATTGTTTTATATATCAACATATGTAGAATATTGAGAGATGAAAAATCACTTTCATAGTACCAAAATACAAAAATCCCATGATGTAGAATTGCGTGCTTTATGAATTCCAAGGTCTCAAAACAGTAAATTCTTTAATCTGCTTGCTAATTACCCATTCAACAATGTGTTTAAGCTAATTAAAAGAAATTGGTGCTTTTGGCTAATGTATGATTAATTGAGATATTGTTTTATTTTGGAAGTGGGAAACGTGATTTGGAATCGTTCCATCTCCCCGATTAGGCAAAACCCCGAAAATGGGTTAATGGGTCTAATTTGGGTTTAATTAGTTACCCATTAATCTGGCCAAAAACTATTCAAAATTTCAACGACCATATTTTCTAAATTGTAAGTCCAAAAAACAATTATGTCCAATCTACAAAAAGAGAAACCATCGTATCTTTCTAATGGAAGTGATCTCGACCCCTACTTTGACGCTAACAAAAGTTATAGGCCTTAAAGTTTTCAGAGCCAAAATCGTCAAGTAAAATTTCTAAGGATCAAATGTGTTGCTACTCTACATCGTCAAAAGTTACAGTACCATACGACCCAATATGAATTTTATAAATAATATTCTACGATCCTTCGGTACTTAATATATAGGTCATTACACTCTCCCTGTTACAACCCACACCTTATTATGTATGAATTTTTGCAACATCGATAACCCAAGTCTACCAAAGCACGGACCATTGGTGTTGGTATCCTATAAATAAACAAAAGAATATCAAATCACCATCGATAAAAACTCGCAACGAAAGTGTAAAGTAATAAAACATATAGTTACTGACCAAGGCCAATATCATTATTATCCAGTACCTTTGTCAGTGCCGAGCATGCATACAAAATCTGTTCCTTCCACTGTTCCCACTATGTACCAGTTCTTGCTCCTATAAATCTATCATGTGTGTTAATGAAGAACAATGTTTTAGTGACTAGTAAATTAGACATTTTGTCTATAACACTAATTCATACCGATTGTCTTTCATAACTAGTTGTGTCTATTATTTAAACTTAGTCGTCTCGACTGCGCATACGTATACGATACACTCCATTTACTCGAAGCATACAATATTCACATACATATTTATGTACATATAAGTACCACGGTCCCCCTTTGTACTAAGATACATTCCCCACTAATACCCATAATTGTGCATATCGCTAGGTATCAATCATCTATATCTAGACCAAATTGCATGCGTACACCAAGGATCTTCCCGTTGGTGCCTAATAATGAAATTATAACTATTTGTTGTATTCTACATGCTTGAATATTTACCTAAGGTTATTGACGTGCACGTAAATGTGCATATTTTTACCACCATATTTAATCTATTTAAATTAAATAAATGATCATATTGGGTATTTTAACTTGTTTAAACCAAAATTTAAATTACTTGAAATTGTCACATATTCATCTTCATATAGGGGAAAAATGGTCATTTTTATGCATTTATTAAATTGTGAAAATTTACTTGGAATTTTCTATGTTATTTTGTAGGAAATTTGGTGAATTTTACAAGTGGTTGCATGATGATATATGCATGCACAAGAGTGGAGAGAACAAATGAAGATGAAAATAATTCAAAGTGAATAATGGAGGACCCTACCTACCCACCTACCTTAATGTACAAATTAGAGGCTAATGCACATGCTTATGGAGTTAATAGCTTCATGTACACTTAAATGATGATTAGTAGAAGCTAAGGATTACTTGACCTCCACACTTTTTCAAGGGTATTTTGGGCATTCCCCAAAAATATGAGTTAGGGTTTAACACATGTATAAGTACCCCTTATGTTTCATGGTGCCCTCCTCTTCCTTAGTCTCTCTTTTAGGCTCTCTTCCTTAGTCTCTCTTAGTTTAGTTTAGGATCAAAATAAAAGACAAGATCTCTTTCTTTTTCATGGCTACTTAGCCATTTTATTTCATGTAAATTTTCCTTTCTTTTATGCAATGTTAATTAGTATTCTCTTTTACTTTCATGCTTCTTCTCTTCTTATGTTATTAGTGTAGTTTACTTTTCATGCAAGTAGATTAGTGTTATTTCCTTTTACTTAGCTTTTCTTTTCATTTTGCTCTCTTTTTCCTCTTTTTATTTCATGTTGCAAGCTACAAGTGTTGATATGATAACACAAATGAGAGGCTAATCCCTTCAATTTAGGGGTAATGAAGCCTCTAATCATGTAGCTTCAACATTTTGATAATTATTGCTCTCTTTTGTGCTTCATGGAAAATGATGTTTATGTAATTTTGTGCTTATTATTGAGTTTGATAGCTTATGGTGTTCAAAACAAATAGGCTATGCTTAGTCATAAGAATCACAAATTGGCTCTTCATCTATATATGATTATTGCAAAGTAGTGAATGTTTAAATCAAAATTTGATGGCCTATATTTCTAAATAATAGTTAATAGGCCATGCTTAAAATAGATTTTCATTTTCAACTTTGTTGTCATTTTCATGAGAATTAAAAGTTGTTTAAAGGTTGTGTTATAGTTTGATGGCTTATGTTGAGCTAATTAATAGCACAAATGAGCCATACTTATGATAAACACATCATTTAAATTCACTTATGACCAAAAAAAGAGAGATCATAATTTCATATTTGGTTGAACTATATGATCTAGAGAGTGGAATTATCTCTAAATTGCCTTCACACTCTCATATTTTTATCTATTTCTTTTTATCATTTTTCTCATTTTCTAGCTTAAACAACTCTCGACTTTGGTATAATTTGATTGAATAGAATTTTAAAATCATCAGTTCCCTGCGGATCGACCCGTATTCGCCACGTACTGCAAGTGTACGCCATGCGCTTGTGGTTATATTTTAAATTTAAATTCGTTCGACGGTTTTCTAAACCGATAGAATTTCCGTCGACGAATAAGTTTTTGGCGCCGTTGCCGGGGAATTTTTTGTCCTTGATTTTCTTTTCTTCAAACTAAAATCCAACCAACTATGAGGTGGTGCATGTCCCATATAGAGCTACACTATTAGGAGGCTTATTCTGTATAGGCGTAACCCAAGTCTTCCTACTAACCACTCCAAAACCGATGATGCTCTTGACCTTTATGTACAGCCCTACTCATCACATATTTGGTACCGAACTTGCTACCGTAGAGTCGACCTAACGCTCACCATCCCATTTAACTCCCTATTGAAATAAAGGAAATGCCCACTTGTTACTTAGTACCCCAGAAGGATTAAAGCATACCCTACTTGGCTCTTTGACACTTTAAAATGAGGCAAACTCACTTTAGTATATTCCCTTTACCTACACAAGTAGGTAATCCCACGGGCTGTACAATTTGTGATGTCTCACATCAGTACAATGTCTACATAAATACCAATAGCCTCTTTCAATGGGTAAATTTCTGTTGTGCATAAGATGGCAATAGGGCGGGCCTAGGGTCCAAACCCGATAGACTTACCTCTGTTTTGGCACGCCAAAATCTGTCCAATTTGGTCACAGGGGTTGGTAGACCTGTGACCCTTTCTTGAGAGCTCCCGGTCTAGGGTCGGGACTCAGCGGACCCGCCTCAACCCGATCCACGCTACTTAGATTTCGTGAAATCGTTGTATTACCAATGATGAGTTTTCAATCCTTTTAGATATATGTGATTTTAACATGGATATTATAACTGTTAGTCCTTGAGATGATGGTTTTGATGACAACAACCTCAGGACTTGTTATAAAATATAAATACTAACGTTATGGTTTAGATACATATGTATATGCAGAATATAAACATGCATGTACTGTAACGAAGCGGATTTTGCCCGTTCGAAAATCGACATCCATACTTTACATCGTACTCGAATGCCGTAGATTCGACCGTTCAAATACGATTCGCCGGAGCTTATAGCACAATTAAGTAAATAACACAGCGGAAGAAATAATGAATATCAATATACAACATCTGATACAACATCCTGATATAACAGATGATACAATAGATATCGATATACATCAGAGATATGATACAATAAAATAGCAGCAGAAAGAAAATAGCTAACACCAGCAGCGGAACAGATAACTCCAATATAATCTTCAAGAGAGAACTCCAACAGCAGCTCGAACCATCATCACAAAACACTAAGACAAACAAGACTGGTGTGCATCCGAAGACTGAAACTAGCTCCAGATAATCCACAGAACCTAACTATCTAAAAAAAAACCAACTCTAGACTGCTCGTGTGGGAAATAGTGAGCACCCAGAGTTTAGGAAAGGAACAATAAACTCCGAGTCAGTCATGAGACTGGTGTGAGTAACAAAAAAAGTTTATCTTTAAAATAAACAAGATTTTTAAAAGAAAATCCGATATGCTTTTTAGAAAATGAAACTACCATAAGATCTCCCGCCACACACACAATGCAAACGCAGAATTGGAGGAGATTTCTTCTTATGATAGTCAAACATGCTTAATACGTAGAAAGTTCTTTGATATTATTATTATAAGTGCACAGTGCAGAAAACATTTCGAAAGTAGAATATTAATCTTAGCCAGCATACGACCATTATCGTATGCCTACTATAGCTACCATCCAAACAGTGGTGACCACCATAAGTGAATGGCAGGTTCTACAACTAAAACCGTACAGGGTTTCGTATTGGATGAATGGATTTCCAACAAATGGTCAGGCTAAGGAACTTCCTACTGCCACATGGGATTGCCTCTGGTGGGACGTCCCGAGAACCTAACCGGATCTCTGCCAACACAAGGCCGGGTTACCTCTGTAACTAGGTAACTACTAGTCGAGCAAGCCATTCCCCGGTCCTTTGGGACCTTTATCCGAGGCGCCTCTAAAGCAACAACAATACAGTAAATGAGATTGGAGCCACCACATAGGTAAATATCTGGGCTCCATACCATGAAACCACCCTTTACCAGAAGGGAATGACACACCCTAAAGGGCGCGACCCTCATAACCTTGCCGCATCTTTCCTGTTTTGACCATTTCCGGGGTGTGAGGTCCTGATGCAGTCTCGTCCACAAAGCTACGCTTTGGTACAAAGCTATGCTTTGGGTCAACAAATGATCAAAGTAATGATCACAAAGATAAATGATCAAACAAATGATCATATCACAAATGATCAAACAATGATCATTAACACACAGTAGCACTCAGCATGCCACACTACCAAATTGGGAGTATATTGCTGATAACCTTTAACTACATAACCTCTGAGCTCATACGTCTCAGAGAAGGGTGTTAAGCTAAGAGAATAAATTCTCCGCCACCAACAGAAATGTATTTGAAAGAAATCTGCTTTATATCTCAAAGTGTAGTGTCAGACATGTAACCATACAAGTCTGTTCCGGGTTCGAACAGAACCGAAGGCACTTCCGAAGAAGCCCTTGCAATCCGGGTATTCACAATCCCGATCGGACTTCCCATCACTTAAGGAATCTCTATACCGTAGCTACTCGGTGCAGAGACAATCGATAGGTTATCCTATCGTTCTCGAAAACAACCGGTCTTCAACACCGGTCTTCAAATGCTATCCATAACGACGTATCACATATTCGGAATGGGTTATACGACACAAAGGTCCTCTCCCGGCTAAACCGAATAGTGAGCGTAATATTTAAAATATATGGATATGGGATTTCAATTAAGTCACAACTTAATAATTCAAAGTTTTCTTCAAATGGTTTTAACAAATTACCATTTTCAAATCTTTTAAACAAAAGATTTATTTCAACAACCTTCAATGGTTTAAATAATTTCCACACTTTAATCTTTTAAACAAAAGATTTAATTCACAAGGTTCACCCCATTCATAAAGATCCATTTACGGATTTCAAATCAACCCCCATTTCAATTGGATTAACTCATTAAATCTTTAAATTGAAGATTTAACTTATAACTTTCAAATCGTTTCCATAATTTGGAAATTCATTTTCATTTTTAACTTGAAATCCTTTTAACACAAATTGGACGTTCACTTCCTATATGAAAGCTTTTATTATTTGAAAACAAATAGTTTTCGTTTCCGAAATATCCAAATTTTTATTTACACGAGTTAAAGCCTTTGAATTTAAATTCAAATTCCCAACTGGTATAACATCTTTAGTCCCTAATTTCCAGATCATAGAATTTAATTTCAAATATTGAATTCAAATTTAAATCAGAATATTTAAATTCCAAAATTCAATCAAGTTATTCAAAATAAATTTCATCTTTGAAATTCCATTTCAAAAGCTTTTCACTTTAAACCCAATCCATTTCCAAAACATTTGAATTCAAATATTCAATTTAAAAATCATTTTAAAATCCGTGACTTAATCGATTTCCTCGTGAAATCCATATTTGTGTGTGTATAGTGTGGTCCAGGGTTTAACACAATAGTGCAACATCATTCAATTATCACATATCAAAATACAGAAATATAGTTGATAAGCGGTATAAACTATAACGCTTATCCATCATTCACAGATCATAGATATATAAATCATAGATAATGAATTACATTTATCCCAGATAAATAACTACATTGCAGATCACAGATAAACCAGTATATATTACAAAGTATCACAGATCAGGGATATCAGACAATTAAATCATTTAGTCAAGTCCAAACATTCACGGGTAAAATTTATTAGTTAACAGATTTATTTAATCCTTTATTAGTTAATCTTTTATTATTAACTAATCAATCTTGATAAATGAGCCAAGTAATCTTCAATTATTTAAATTATCTTAATTATTTACAATTATTATTAACTCTTTAATTGATAGTTTCAACTAACCCCTTGATTAATTGTTTTGAGAAATTAAACCTTTAATTACTTTCACTAGTTAATAAACCTTGCTTAAATTGGTTAATCTCAGATTAATTACTTAATTAATTTATCACTTTTTCCTTGAGTTAATTATTGCTTAATCACTTGATTAATCACTTTAATCATTAATTAATGTTTAATTACAGATCCTTAGTTACCAATCAATTAATCTTTAAACCTTTATATATTACTTTATCCTTTAATTATTTATTTAATTAATCCAAATTAATTAATTTGAATAAACAAATTATCCATTTTAATCATCTTAATAATTAATGAATCATAAATCATTAAATCTTCATTACTTAAAGTAAAACTTATTTATATATATACATAAAGTTTAATTGTTATTTATAATATATTGAAACATTGTTACAAATTCCCTTTTTGTAATTTCACTTTAAATTCAAAATTAAAATGGATTCTTGTTTATCTTCAAATAAGTTTAAATCAAATTCTTCTAACATTCTTAAATTCACTTATTAAAAATAACCATTGATTACAAAGGAAATTTAAAGAGTTAAAAAAAACAAATTTTTATTTAACCTTAACATATTTGACTTATTGCCACCACTTAAGTAAAAAAAAATTAATTAATTAAACTTCAAAATCTTTGAATCTGATTTAGCATTTATTTCGGGTTCTAAATTTTTCTTATCTTAACTTATTTAAGTTTCTATTTTATATTTCCAAATTCAATTCCATTTTGAATTCAAATTCCCCCATACATTTAATTGTCTTTAAATTATTGAAACGAATTAGATTTGAAACTTTATTTGTTTTCAAACTAGATTTCAATTCAAACTTGAATTTACAATTAAACTTTGACTTGAACTCAGTTTGAAACCCTGATTGATAAATTTAAACTTCAGTTTGCAAATTCAGAAGCCAGGCTCATGTTCAAAAGCCTATAACCAATTTCTGACCCGAGACTTCCCATTTCTTCTTCGAGTCTTCCCCGTCCCATACTTCGAGTCAACTACCGAGCTATTCGAGAAAACACACGGTAGAAAAAAACAAGAAAACAAAACTTCCAGGCATCACCATATCCACGCAAAACCGAGCTCGTGCACGTGCACAGCACCGCCGATCACTGGCGAACTTCCCTCCGGCCTCTGACAAGTCAGCATCCACCCTGACAACCCAGCGCAAGCATCAAATCTCCATCTCACAGCTCGAAATCGAAATCGAGATAAAACTCGAAACCTGGAAACGCTCAAACCATTTCCTCCCAACCTGTCAACGTCATGTTCTCGGCGCTCCGACCACTAGGCGACCCCAAACTCCGACCGTAGCCTTGCCCACATCCCCTCTACCAAACCCCACAAGCGCGATCCACTCGATCGAGTCACGGCAACAAAAATAAATTTTTACCGAGCACGAAAAAAACTGGAACCCAAACCCTATATTTGATTCAACCCCAAAATCCATGCATTAGAAATTTGTTTCAATATTTTTCCTAGATTCGAAAATGGTCAAACTACCTCCTCAACAAATTTTAACGATTAAAATTCATTGAACTAACAGAAATTGGTAAGAATGTATTTTTAGTTCAACAAGGGACTGCTCTTAATTCTTTGATCTAAAAATTAAAATTTTTGTTTTAAAAATCATATTTTTGTATACGAATTCTATTTATATTCATGAATTTGTGAATTAAGAAACTCGAAATTTAACATATTTGAAGGTTGCTCTGTAGTTTTAACCTTTCCAGAGACAACACATATTTGTTCACTTTAAACAAATCTTTAAACTAAAATTTATAGTGTAACAAGTATATTTTGTTCAAAGCTTAAGTCTTAACATGGATTGGATCAAGATCAAATGAATTTTTTGAATTAAATTTTGAGCTTGAAAAACTAGAACAGAAATTCTCAAATTCAAGAGCAGTGCACAGATATATCTACATCCAGATATTCCACAGCAGATTATACTTATATATTCACCATACATATTATCAGAGAGAACACATGCAGCCATATTAACTTAAGTTATAAAAAAAAATGTTACTCACCGTAATTTGAGAAGAAATGAAACAGAGCTCTTCCAATATATTGAACAGGTTTGAAATTTTTAAGTTGGAACCCCTCTAGGTTGAATCTTGAAGTAGATTGTTGTTTACATTGAGTTGTTTTTAAGTTGAAATTTTTCTTGTTTAAATTTGAAAATATATTCACTTCAGTTTTGCATAGCTTATGGACGAACTGATGATAATATATGGAAATGGGGTATACAGTGGTTGTACAGGGTGGTGATGTATTTTGTACAATTTACCAGGGATATTTTTTTCTTATTTGATTAAGCATAATTTCGGCTGAAAGCAAATTTTAGTCATGGGCTAGATTATATTTTCTGTACTAAGATACTAGCATTTATTGCTTTGTCTTCTCCTCCAAGCTCCATACTTTCATATACATGTTTTCTTTTGTTGACTATGTAGAAATTTGGTGGCTGCAAATATTGTTTTGGTGGGCTGAAATGATCAACATGGTGTGCCAGAGGATATGGCATTAATTAAACTTTGTCTTGATTTGCAAGCTTAGTTATATATCTTATATTTAGTTTGTTTCATCAGTTTGCAAGTATAAATACTTGACTATATTTTGTACCTTGTTTATATAGTATGAGGATATCTTGTTTTATATTTTCTTATCATGTTCACATTATCATTCACATCTAATTCGATTTGCTTACTTTATATTTTCATAGACATTTTATTATTTTACTTTATGTATAAACTATAAAGTTGTTTTAGTCCTTCATTATAAAACTTTAACTCAAATGAAAATATATGCTTTTGTTTTAGTTATAATTTTTATACTTCATTTGCTTATTATTATTTTCATACTTATGTTACTTGTTATTATTTCAAACCATTTGTAACAATTACTATTTATATAAAAATCAATTTTGTAAAGATATTACCTTAACAACATTGTTTAAAAATAACTCCTTATTTAAAATGATTTATAAAAGAAACCATTTCTATGTTAATAAATAACATATTTTATTTGAATTTGGAAAAATCAAATCGATTAACCATTTAATTTCACAAATTTTAAATCAAAAATTAAATAAATTATCAATTTAAAATAAATTAAAATTCGGGATCGTTACAGACTTCCCCCCCTTAAAAAGAATTTCGTCCTCGAAATTCGCTAGAGAGAGATAACGAAGATAGATGAAAGATAGAGAAATATCTTTCCAGATCAAACTGGATATCAATTCTGCATTTGGCTTAGCCAAATTAGAATATCAACAGTAGATATAAGAACAAACTCATTCAGTTTACGAAACAATTAGGTTACCTAATCTGCGAAGTATACAGGGGTATTGGTTAGTGCGAAGGGATAACTAACCGTTCGTAGATTATATCTGGACCCAAATATTGACAGATATATGGATACAATTTCAAAATGTTGAGTTTAAAAACTAATTTATACCTATCAACCACAGTAACCAAAGCAAACAAAACAACCAATACATCCAAACAAAAAAATTTGGCCTATTTGGAGTTTATGTCCCATACAAATATATCAAATCTTCTTCCTGGATCTACCAGGAACCATCGAAGAATTGACAAGAGATGCTGAAAAAGATATATTTAATCTTCTATAATTTTTCCAATACTAGAAATGGATTCCAAATTCAAGTCAGAACATCTCAAAGTATACATCAACCTGTCCCTCTTCGGACTTCGATCAACCCAAGAAATTATAATAGAATTTCAAATTTGGTTTTAAACGAAATCGTTTTATTGATATAATTCAAATTATCCTTCATAATCTATTAATCAATTTAATTCAACTTAAAATTTCCAATTTATTCAGAATTTCCAATTTTCAAATTTCAAATTTATTAAAGTTTAAATTAAAAACTGATAAGGAACTAGTGAAAATTCGAAGTAAGGATTTCCTACAACGATTCGTAGGGCAACCATTGCACTGAAACTTCTTCCTGGAGCTGTCACGAAGCAATCAGAAGAATTTGGAAACGAATCAAAGAAGATTGATAGAGAAAGATTATTTCCACTGTCGCAGGGTATTGACCATTTATAGTGGTACTTCCTGTCCCCTATCTTGTTCTCTTCTTGCACTCATATTTACTATCGATGAATAGTAAGAGAATTTACTGAGGCATACAAACGGATATCTTAGGGATTACTCATTCTAGGGTTTACTTCACCCTATCTCTAATGAGCTACTTAACGTGTTATACTCCTGAGCTAAAGTTTTAACCCTCAGCTCTGATACCAAATGTAACGAAGCGGATTTTGCCCGTTCGAAAATCGACATCCATACTTTACATCGTACTCGAATGCCGTAGATTCGACCGTTCAAATCCGATTTACCGGAGCTTATAACACAATTAAGTAAATAACACAGTGGAAGAAATAATGAATATCAATATACAACATCTGATACAACATCCTGATACAACAGATGATACAATAGATATCGATATACATCAGAGATATGATACAATAAAATAGCAGCAGAAAGAAAATAGCTAACACCAGCAGCGGAACAGATAACTCCAATATAATCTTCAAGAGAGAACTCCAACAGCAGCTCGAACCATCATCACAAAACACTAAGACAAACAAGACTGGTGTGCATCCAAAGACTGAAACTAGCTCCAGATAATCCACAGAACCTAACTATCTAAAAAAAACCCAACTCTAGACTGCTCGTGTGGGAAATAGTGAGCACCCAGAGTTTAGGAAAGGAACAATAAACTCCGAGTCAGTCATGGGACTGGTGTGAGTAACAAAAACAGTTTATCTTTAAAATAAACAAGATTTTTAAAAGAAAATCCGATATGCTTTTTAGAAAATGAAACTACCATAAGACCTCCCGCCACACACACAATGCAAACGCAGAATTGGAGGAGATTTCTTCTTATGATAGTCAAACATGCTTAATACGTAGAAAGTTCTTTGATATTATTATTATAAGTGCATAGTGCAGAAAACATTTCGAAAGTAGAATATTAATCTTAGCCAGCATACGACCATTATCGTATGCCTACTATAGCTACCATCCAAACAGTGGTGACCACCATAAGTGAATGGCAGGTTCTACAACTAAAACCGTACAGGGTTTCGTATTGGATGAATGGATTTCCAACAAATGGTCAGGCTAAGGAACTTCCTACTGCCACATGGGATCGCCTCTGGTGGGACGTCCCGAGAACCTAACCGGATCTCTGCCAACACAAGGCCGGGTTACCTCTGTAACTAGGTAACTACTACTCGAGCAAGCCATTCCCCGGTCCTTTGGGACCTTTATCCGAGGCGCCTCTAAAGCAACAACCATACAGTAAATGAGATTGGAGCCACCACATAGGTAAATATCTGGGCTCCATACCATGATACCACCCTTTACCAGAAGGGAATGACACACCCTAAAGGGCGCGACCCTCATAACCTTGCCGCATCTTTCCTGTTTTAACCATTTCCGGGGTGTGAGGTCCTGATGCAGTCTCGTCCACAAAGCTATGCTTTGGGTCAACAAATGATCAAAGTAATGATCACAAAGATAAATGATCAAACAAATGATCATATCACAAATGATCAAACAATGATCATTAACACACAGCAGCACTCAGCATGCCACACTACCAAATTGGGAGTATATTGCTGATAACCTTCAACTACATAACCTCTGAGCTCATACGTCTCAGAGAAGGGTGTTAAGCTAAGAGAATAAATTCTCCGCCACCAACAGAAATGTATTTGAAAGAAATCTGCTTTATATCTCAAAGTGTAGTGTTAGACATGTAACCATACAAGTCTGTTCCGGGTTCGAACAGAACCGAAGGCACTTCCGAAGAAGCCCTTGCAATCCGGGTATTCACAATCCCGATCGGACTTCCCATCACTTAGGGAATCTCTATACCGTAGCTACTCGGTGCAGAGATAATCGATAGGTTATCCTATCGTTCTCGAAAACACCCGGTCCTCAACACCGGTCTTCAAATGCTATCTATAACGACGTATCACATATTCGGAATGGGTTATACGACACAAAGGTCCTCTCCTGGCTAAACCGAATAGTGAGCGCAATATTTAAAATATATGGATATGGGATTTCAATTAAGTCACAACTTAATAATTCAAAGTTTTCTTCAAATGGTTTTAACAAATTACCATTTTCAAATCTTTTAAACAAAAGATTTATTTCAACAACCTTCAATGGTTTAAATAATTTCCACACTTTAATCTTTTAAACAAAAGATTTAACTCACAAAGTTCACCCCATTCACAAAGATCCATTTACGGATTTCAAATCAACCCCCATTTCAATTGGATTAACTCATTAAATCTTTAAATTGAAGATTTAACTTATAACTTTCAAATCGTTTCCATAATTTGGAAAATCATTTTCATTTTTAACTTGAAATCCTTTTAACACAAATTGGACGTTCACTTCCTATATGAAAGCTTTTATTATTTGAAAACAAATAGTTTTCGTTTCGGAAATATCCAAATTTTTATTTACACGAGTTAAAGCCTTTGAATTTAAATTCAAATTCCCAACTGGTATAACATCTTTAGTCCCTAATTTCCAGATCATAGAATTTAATTTCAAATATTGAATTCAAATTTAAATCAGAATATTTAAATTCCAAAATTCAATCAAGTTATTCAAAATAAATTTCATCTTTGAAATTCCATTTCAAAAGCTTTTCACTTTAAACCCAATCCATTTCCAAAACATTTGAATTCAAATATTCAATTTAAAAATCATTTTAAAATCCGTGACTTAATCGATTTCCTCGTGAAATCCATATTTGTGTGTGTATAGTGTGGTCCAGGGTTTAACACAATAGTGCAACATCATTCAATTATCACACATCAAAATACAGAAATATAGTTGATAAGCGGTATAAACTATAACGCTTATCCATCATTGACAGATCATAGATATATAAATCATAGATAATGAATTACATTTATCCCAGATAAATAACTACATTGCAGATCACAGATAAACCAGTATATATTACAAAGTATCACAGATCAGGGATATCAGACAATTAAATCATTTAGTCAAGTCCAAACATTCACGGGTAAAATTTATTAGTTAACAGATTTATTTAATCCTTTATTAGTTAATCTTTTATTATTAACTAATCAATCTTGATAAATGAGCCAAGTAATCTTCAATTATTTAAATTATCTTAATTATTTACAATTATTATTAACTCTTTAATTGATAGTTTCAACTAACCCCTTGATTAATTATTTTGAGAAATTAAACCTTTAATTACTTTCACTAGTTAATAAACCTTGCTTAAATTGGTTAATCTCAGATTAATTACTTAATTAATTTATCACTTTTTCCTTGAGTTAATTATTGCTTAATCACTTGATTAATCACTTTAATCATTAATTAATGTTTAATTACAGATCCTTAGTTACCAATCAATTAATCTTTAAACCTTTACATATTACTTTATCCTTTAATTATTTATTTAATTAATCCAAATTAATTAATTTAAATAAACAAATTATCCATTTTAATCAGCTTAATAATTAATGAATCATAAATCATTAAATCTTCATTACTTAAAGTAAAACTTATTTATATATATATACATAAAGTTTAATTGTTATTTATAATATATTGAAACATTGTTACAAATTCCCTTTTTGTAATTTCAATTTAAATTCAAAATTAAAATGGATTCTTGTTTATCTTCAAATAAGTTTAAATCAAATTCTTCTAACATTCTTAAATTCACTTATTAAAAATAACCATTGATTACAAAGGAAATTTAAAGAGTTAAAAAAAACAAATTTTTATTTAACCTTAACATATTTGACTTATTGCCACCACTTAAGTAAAAAAAAAATTAATTAATCTTCAAAATCTTTGAATCTGATTTAGGATTTATTTCGGGTTCTAAATTTTTCTTATCTTAACTTATTTAAGTTTCTATTTTATATTTCCAAATTCAATTCCATTTTGAATTCAAATTCCCCCATACATTTAATTGTCTTTAAATTATTAAAACGAATTAGATTTGAAACTTTATTTGTTTTCAAACTAGATTTCAATACAAACTTGAATTATAATTAAACTTTGACTTGAACTCAGTTTGAAACCCTGATTGATAAATTTAAACTTCAGTTTGCAAATTCAGAAGCCAGGCTCATGTTCAAAAGCCTATAACCAATTTCTGACCCGAGACTTCCCATTTCTTCTTCGAGTCTTCCCCGTCCCATACTTCGAGTCAACTACCGAGCTATTCGAGAAAACACGTGGTAGAAAAAAACAAGAAAACAAAACTTCCAGGCATCACCATATCCACGCAAAACCGAGCTCGTGCACGTGCACAGCACCGCCGATCACTGGCGAACTTCCCTCCGGCCTCTGACAAGTCAGCATCCACCCTGACAACCCAGCGCAAGCATCAAATCTCCATCTCACAGCTCGAAATCGAAATCGAGATAAAACTCGAAACCTGGAAACGCTCAAACCATTTCCTCCCAACCTGTCAACGTCATGTTCTCGGCGCTCCGACCACTAGGCGACCCCAAACTCCGACCGTAGCCTTGCCCACATCCCCTCTACCAAACCCCACAAGCGCGATCCACTCGATCGAGTCACGGCAACAAAAATAAATTTTTACCGAGCACGAAAAAAACTGGAACCCAAACCCTATATTTGATTCAACCCCAAAATCCATGCATTAGAAATTTGTTTCAATATTTTTCCTAGATTCGAAAATGGTCAAACTACCTCCTCAACAAATTTTAACGATTAAAATTCATTGAACTAACAGAAATTGGTAAGAATGTATTTTTAGTTCAACAAGGGACTGCTCTTAATTCTTTGATCTAAAAATTAAAATTTTTGTTTTAAAAATCATATTTTTGTATACGAATTCTATTTATATTCATGAATTTGTGAATTAAGAAACTCGAAATTTAAAATATTTGAAGGTTGCTCTGTAGTTTTAACCTTTCCAGAGACAACACATATTTGTTCACTTTAAACAAATCTTTAAACTAAAATTTATAGTGTAACAAGTATATTTTGTTCAAAGCTTAAGTCTTAACATGGATTGGATCAAGATCAAATGAATTTTTTGAATTAAATTTTGAGCTTGAAAAACTAGAACAGAAATTCTCAAATTCAAGAGCAGTGCACAGATATATCTACATCCAGATATTCCACAGCAGATTATACTTATATATTCACCATACATATTATCAGAGAGAACACATGCAGCCATATTAACTTAAGTTATAAAAAAAAATGTTACTCACCGTAATTTGAGAAGAAATGAAACAGAGCTCTTCCAATATGTTGAACAGGTTTGAAATTTTTAAGTTGGAACCCCTCTAGGTTGAATCTTGAAGTAGATTGTTGTTTACATCGAGTTGTTTTTAAGTTGAAAATTTTCTTGTTTAAATTTGAAAATATATTCACTTCAGTTTTGCATAGCTTATGGACGAACTGATGATAATATATGGAAATGGGGTATACAGTGGTTGTACAGGGTGGTGATGTATTTTGTACAATTTACCAGGGATATTTTTTTCTTATTTGATTAAGCATAATTTCGGTTGAAAGCAAATTTTAGTCATGGGCAAGATTATATTTTGTGTACTAAGATACTAGCATTTATTGCTTTGTCTTCTCCTCCAAGCTCCATACTTTCATATACATGTTTTCTTTTGTTGACTATGTAGAAATTTGGTGGCTGCAAATATTGTTTTGGTGGGCTGAAATGATCAACATGGTGTGCCAGAGGATATGGCATTAATTAAACTTTGTCTTGATTTGCAAGCTTAGTTATATATCTTATATTTAGTTTGTTTCATCAGTTTGCAAGTATAAATACTTGACTATATTTTGTACCTTGTTTATATAGTATGAGGATATCTTGTTTTATATTTTCTTATCATGTTCACATTATCATTCACATCTAATTCGATTTGCTTACTTTATATTTTCATAGACATTTTATTATTTTACTTTATGTATAAACTATAAAGTTGTTTTAGTCCTTCATTATAAAACTTTAACCCAAATGAAAATATATGCTTTTGTTTTAGTTATAATTTTTATACTTCATTTGCTTATTATTATTTTCAAACTTATGTTACTTGTTATTATTTCAAACCATTTGTAACAATTACTATTTATATAAAAATCAATTTTGTAAAGATATTACCTTAACAACATTGTTTAAAAATAACTCCTTATTTAAAATGATTTATAAGAGAAACCATTTCTATGTTAATAAATAACATATTTTATTTGAATTTGGAAAAATCAAATCGATTAACCATTTAATTTCACAAATTTCAAATCAAAAATTAAATAAATTATCAATTTAAAATAAATTAAAATTCGGGATCGTTACATGTACCAAGAATGAAGACTGTACAATATAGAGATACAAGACAGATGAATTTAAAGATCTTAGATATCAAGATTCAAGACTCATGAATATCAAGATTATCAAGATTTCAAGATAAGTAATTTAGTTAGGAATTTTGTTAAAACTCCTAGAAAAGCACTGACATCTTAAAATCCATTTTATTCGTGGAATGGAATCCACTTCGAGCCTGTTAAAGGGATGGAATCCTAAGTAGGATGGAACCTACGAAAAATCTAGTGGAACATTGTTTTGTATCCACTAACTTTTATTCAAATGTTTTACAAAATTATATCTTGTTTTCAAAATGATTTCAAAATCTTCCTTTTTAAATCAAAAACATATATTCTGGTTTTTAAATACTTTTAGCCTCAAAATAATCTTTATTTTCAATATCAAATTATCCTTGGTTTTAAACTATCTTTTAATTATAATATATTTAACTTTTAATATTTATACTTAGATTTAAATATAAAATTATTGTAAAATTTTATATATACCAAAATATTATTCTCTATACTTATTTATGTATTTTAACTATAGTTAAGTATATTTATAAAGTTTAAAATAGTTTTAATACAAGATAAAAGTTATTTTCAAAGAAAAACAAATTACCAAAAATAACTTAGGCTTGTCGACAACCCCAAGGACCCCTTGTCGATAAGGTGACAGTTTATTTCAAAAGTTTGAATTTCAAAGGAAGTGTCTATTTGTCATATCCTTTCATGAATTGACATGGTTGTTGTTCTACTATAAATAGGGGCTGTTTTAAACGAATTTACAATATATTTTCTCTGATTTCACTCCTCTTCTTCTTCCACATTTCTTTATATACATTTTTACCATTACTCTGCCGAAATCACCATTCAATCTAAATAGATCATCTCTGGTTTGATTCTCTATCACTATCTCAACAAGATCCTAGTGCTATTCAGAGAAAAGATGTGATTGTACCCTGGAAAATCAATCAGGTGAACTTGTTGCCCGTAAAATCAAGTATCTCTACCCAGAGGATTGTGAATCTGGAGCAGTGTACCTCGTGGCCTTGAAATCGAGGATGTAATTGTAAGAATTGATTTTGAAAGGAAATCCGTACTTGTGTTGCGGGACTGGATGTAGGGTAACTCCAAACCAGTATAAAATCCGATGTGTTCTTTCCTTTATAGCTTTTACTTTATATCTACATCTGTGTTTGATTCTATGATCATATCCATGTCTGAATATTGCATACATTTGTATTCAAATTAATATAAACTAAAAAAGAATTAGTAATTCCTTAAAACACTATTCTCCCCTCTCTAATGTTAATTCTAGCCTTAAGATCCGTAATCTGCATTTCTCACATTTGGTATCAGAGCATCGGTTTTCAAAATTCTCATAATCTAATTTTTGAAAAAAATTTAAAATGGCAATTTTTTTTATAAAATTATTAACACTATTTTCATATGAATATGTCATAGAATCATCATGATATTGTTGTTTAAAACTATATTTAGTTACTTTGAAAATTCGTTTGATTCTTTAAAAGGTTATGTTGTTTTGCAGGAGAAGAGTTATGTTTGATGACTGTTGGTTAAAAAATACCACATAATCATTCATCGATCAAGAAGAACAAATGGATGTATAATGGCAATCGACAATGAAATGGGTACCAGATCAATACAAAACTTTTGATTCTCATCTACAACTTGATTTGATACTGTACTTCTCTCCATCTACTTCACAATGTCACTGGTTTCGTGCAAATCTGTCAAGAATTGACCAAGTTATGGTCAAATGAAGTTTTGGTGAACAAAGATAAAACGATAGCAAAATTGTCAATGGTATTCTTCAAATTGCATCCAGATATTTGAGTATTTTGTCCCAACTCCTTTTCAATTTGTAGTTCTTGTTCTCACGGTCGTTTTGATGGGTGGATCATCAAATTCCAATCAAAATTGAGTGAGATATGACAGTTTGAAGTTGGCTATCCAAAACTGAAAACTGTGTACGAGATTTCCAGCATTTCTCTTACTGTTCGGCCTGTTGCACCATAATATAGTCCAAATTCATCATCAAACTATTACTAGATCGTAGCCCTTGCCTTCTTCTTTGATTTGCCGCTGGTTTCATCCAATTCCGTTAAGAAACGAAGGAGATATGCCTTCTAGAACTTTGATAGTAAATACAAAAACGGGAAGAAGAAGAAGAGAAAGCTTTATGAAAAGTGGTGACTGTTGGGCCTATTTATAGTGGATGAAGTGTACATTCATTCAAAATTCAAATTCAAAGTTTTGGTGCCAAGTTGGTCAATCTACTAAATCATCAGTATCTTTTTCATACGGTCTTCAAATTCAGCAAATGAATATACTACGTTGATCAGAAAAACAAGCCCGTTGCAATAGAACAGATCTCGTCGTCAAATTCTGAAATATATAAATGTGTGGTTCACGACAATGGAAGAACAAAAAAGTTAGAAAAATAGAGGAGTGCAAAAAGTGATACTCTTTACTATTATTTCATCTTTATT
This sequence comes from Allium cepa, assembly GCA_030765085.1. Taxonomy (NCBI): domain Eukaryota; kingdom Viridiplantae; phylum Streptophyta; class Magnoliopsida; order Asparagales; family Amaryllidaceae; genus Allium; species Allium cepa. Next base: position 195,594,669 of record CM060928.1, read on the forward strand.
GTTGCATTTAGGAATATATATTTATACATTTAGTTAGGTATAGAAATTTTTTATTTATTTATAAGTTTTGATATTTTGGTCCATATATCGACACACCATGGTATACATATCGACATACCAGTCTAATTTATGTTTCCTTTCAAATAAAATCTTACTACTAATTTATTACAACTATGCTAAGTAGAAAAGCATACCTTCATTCGTGATTTCAACTTTTCTAATGTTGTTTTTACTTCTCGTACTCTATTTCTTTTATGATACTAATTTTATGTCTTTAAGAAATTAATAGAATGAATTTCGAATGTTAGAATAAGGCTCTATTTATAGATTTGTTCATTTAATAAGATTGCGCCACATCGCATGACACTTGTCATATAAATAGATAGTGACATACATGCAAAATGACACGTGTCATTACACTTGTTCTTTAATCAAAGCATTTTTACATGCATAATGCCAAGTGTCTTTACACATTTTTTCATTATTTTTCTTTATGTTTTTTATTTACATTAATTATATTAACTACTATAAAAAAATTGGGTCAAAAATCAATTATTTACACGTCAAAATTTAGTCGTAAAATTAATACAAAATCATGGTAAAAACAGGCCCAGAACTTTAGATAGCATTTCTGAAATGCTGTCTTTGCTTCTGTTAACGTTTTTAGGCACTGCCAATTCATTTTTATAGCATTACTGTGCTATGAAACCTGTAGTGTTTCAGAACCTTTTCATAGCATTTGTTAAATGCTCAGTTTCTGTTTTATAATGTTTTGAATACATTTTACTGCAAGAACTTTTATAGCATTCTGTAAATGCTGTCTTTTCTATTTGAAACTTTAAACTATGTAAAAATGATATCTAAATTAAGTAATTTTCTCTATTCTTTTTAGAGTTATTTTCTAACTTATTTTAGAATATTTTAAAATTAATTTCATGTTTAAATATTTTTTAATAATTAACTAAATTTTTTAATGTAAGAGGCCTTAATATAACACGTTTATTTTAGTTTTTCAATCTCTGTTATTTTATTTAATATTTCGTTATGATATTTTTATAATTTAAAAGGTGTTTAAACATGTTTCTAAATATTTTAATCGATAATAATTTAATATATAGGTTTTAATTAGTAAGTTAAGTATTTTATAAACATGGAAGTTTGGATTCTTAAAAAAACAATTAAGTTAAAAAAAATTATTTTAAAGAAATTAAATAAGGAGGGTATTAATTTTTTAAAAACCATATTGATCATATATATAGTTTAAATCCATATTTCTTAGCAATTTGATTTTGTGTTTGATTACCACCTTTCATGAATATGTTATAGTTTTAATATCATTTATTACCTTTAAACTCTTGTCTTTACTACTCTTTCTGTCACATTCATTCGTTTCCTTAAGCTAAGTCTAGTAATTGGTGTGTATTACCTTTGTTTGGTTAAAGTGATTTATAATAAATAGTTTGATATATGTATACATACATACATACATACATACATGCATGCATACATACATATATATATATATATGCTTGTCAATTAGATATTACTTATCACTCATGTTTATATTATAATCTGAATATCTCTTACCATAGTATAAATATCTTTATATCATTCTGCATATTATTATTTTTACTTTGTTATCATTTTATTTCATATTACATATCATTATGCATCCTATTTCATATCACATTTCATTGCATATGACATCATAAATTAAAATGCATGAAATATCATAATCATTTGCATCATAAGTTGCACTTCATTCTGCATATCATCTCATGCTACATTGCATATGTCATACATTTCATACTGCATTACAAACTAAATATTGCATACATCTACGCATAATAAGTGTATTTTATTTAAAGGAAATTTATATTATTGTCCTAAAGTATAGGGTTATTAGTTTTTGATTTGTTTGGCATGTTTTGATTGACTTGTTTGATTGGAATGGCTTGATTGACTTGTTTGACTTGATTGATTTGTTTGACTTGTTTGACATGATTGGATTTGATTGGATTGTCTGAAATATACTAATACATATTTATGTATTGAATAATTATAATACAATTATGTTAATGTCTTTCATATTCCATTTACTATACTTTGTTTTAGTATTAGTTTAAGGGGGATTTTTATAGTTTTAGGATGGTTTTGTTGATGACAAAGGGGGAGAATTATAAAATAGAGTAGTTAGGCTTAGATTAAGGAGGAGTTATTAGTTTTAGGGGGAGTTATAGTGAAGGTGAAGTATATTTTATAAACATAGGTTGTCATCATCAAAAAGAGGGAGATTATTAGTCCTTGAGATGATGGTTTTGATGACAACAATCTCAGGACTTGTTATAAAATATAAATAATAAAGTTATGGTTTAGACACATATGTATATGTAGAATATAAACATGCAGGTACCAAGAATGAAGACGGTACAGTATAGAGATACAAGACTGATGAATTTAAAGATCGAAGATATCAAGATTCAAGACTCATGAGTATCAAGATTTCAAGATAAGTAATTTAGTTAGGAATTTTGTTAAAACTCCTAGAAAAGCAGTGACATCTTAAAATCCATTTTATTCGTGGAATGGAATCCACTTTGAGCCTGTTAAAGGGATGGAACCCTAAGTAGGATGGAACCTACGAAAAATCTAGTGGAACATTGTTTTGTATCCACTAACTTTTATTCAAATGTTTTACAAAATTATATCTTGTTTTCAAAATGATTTCAAAATCTTCCTTTTTAAATCAAAAACATCTATCCTGGTTTTAAAATACTTTTAGCCTCAAAACCAAAATATTATTCTCTATACTTATTTTTATATTTTAACTATAGTTAAGTATATTTATAAAGTTTAAAATAGTTTTAATACAAGATAAAAGTTATTTTCAAAGAAAAATAAACTACCAAAAATAACTTAGGCTTGTCGACAACCCCAATGACCCCTTATCGACAAGGTGACAGTTTATTTCAAAAGTTTGAATTTCAAAGGAAGTGTCTATTCGTCATATCCTTTCGCGAATGGACATGGCTGTTGTTCTACTATAAATATGTGCTGTTTTAAACGAATTTACAATATATTTTCTCTGATTTCACTCCTCTTCTTCTTCCACATTTCTTTATATACATTTTTACCATTACTCTGCCGAAATCACCATTGAATCTAACTAGATCATCTCTGGTTTGATTCTCTGTCACTATCTCAACAAGATCTCAGTGCTATTCAGAGTTGTTGACTTCTTTGTATTCAATCGAGCGAAAAAAGGTGTGATTGTAGCCTGGAAAATCAATCGGGTGAACTTGTTGCCCGTAAAATCAAGTATCTCTACCCAAAGGATTGTGAATCTGGAGCGGTGTACCTCGTGGCCTTGAAATCGAGGGTGTAATTGTAAGAATTGATTTTGAAAGGAAATCCGTACTTGTGTTGCGGGACTAGATGTAGGGTAACTCCGAATCAATATAAAATCCGGTGTGTTCTTTCCTTTATTACTTTTACTTTATATCTGCATCTGTGTTTGATTCTGTGATCATATCTGTGTCTGAATATTACATACATTTGTGTTCAAATTAATATAAACTCAAAAAAAAAAATTTAATTCCTTAAAACACTATTCACTCCCCCTCTAGTGTTAATTCTAGCCTTAAGATCCGTAATCCGCATTTCTCACAATAACGTTTCATTCAATAAGCTATAAATTTTAATAGTATTAAGTTGTGTTATGATAATTATACAATAACATATGCATATTCGTTTGAACTGTTATTGTATACCTTATTTTTATTATCCTCCATTATCATTGTAAACATATTATTATTTACATTTAATGTATCATTTTTTGAAAATTCCTCCTACCAGTAAAACCAAATAACCATATGTACGTTAGCATACAATTTTGAATCAAAATAGAGAGCCTCATCGGATCTTGCAATAGGGCGGGTCTACCCTGACCCGTACAGGTTTCGGATCCGAGCAGAAATCCAAACCCGCACCGGGTCTACAGAGTGGGTGTGGGGCAGGGTTTAAAAATCCCAAGGTGCTCTGGGCATTTAAACCCACCCCGCCATTCCTAGTTGTGTAAATTTACAGACCATCCATCCCAATCGATACTAATGACTTTGTCATTTTTGTTTAAATTATATTATTGACTTGATCTAATAATTCAAATTATTCATAAACGCATATTTAAGGCTTTATAAATTTATTTTAATTACTATGCCTCTTATGTTCGACTATTGTGTTTGGTTATTTTTGCACAAACTTACTTCTTATTTCATTAAGGTCGTTTAAATGTCATTTACCGCATACTTTTAATTTAGTATACTAACCACCTTTTACACTTTAGCTTCTTTTGATACTAGTAAGTATATTCTATTGTTCCTTTTTAAACGTTACTATTCTCTTTTGATTACTATAATCTTCTTGCTTACTCATTTCATTGTTTTACATACACTTCATCGCATATTTTTTGTTTTCTATCTTATCGTATATGTTAGATTTATAATTGAATTATAAATATTATCCCTATTTACTATGCTTTGGTAGTGCACTTGAATTACATCCTCCAAAAAGAAGTGCTAACAGTGGAACATTACACCCCTATTTTGTACATCTCTTTCTTTTAGGCATATTCCTTGCCATTAAACCTTTGTTTACTTATAAAATTGGATAATTTGTAGAAATTTACGTTGCAACACACTTCATTCCATGAATTGAAATACTACTTAATCCCATTCCAAATTATTGTACTTCCAATTCATATTTACTCACATATATCATTTATCCAACAAATTGGAATTACTGTAAATTCTTATTAATTTTAGGGACTACTTTTACCCTAACTTTCTAGATTCAAGCATATGTAATTTTAATATCAAAGTTAACCATTCATAGAATATGTAGGCATGGTTTATAAATTTTGTTATATGGATATATTTAAGCTTAAAACTCCAAAATTACATTCAGACCTACAAGAATAGATTTACAATGATATAAATCCTATATTATATAAAAATATATAATTTTCGCTAAGTTTCCAAATCTCCAGATCTAAATCCATTCTTCCATTTTGACTCCCTTTTCCTTCTACCAAATTAAATGGTATACATATTTATTAGAATTATAGATCTGAGAAGAGATTTGAATTAAACGTAGTTGTAAAGTTTTAGATCTAGGACTTACCCTTTCTTCGTAGAATTGATTCACCCCTTATTCTTGTTTTCTTCTATTTTACACTATTCTCCAAAATAGTCATGGACCTCACAATTCCATATCGACTTGACCAAGGTGCTTTAATCAAGGTATGAGCATATGGGGTGACAAGGAAGGCTCATAGGTGCTACCTTTCAAGTTGCAAGTCGACTGGAGTTAATTTTCTCAAGTTATGGTTGTTCTAAGGTGGATCAATTGCAAATGGATCAAAAGTAGAGCATTTTGTGTTTTTGAAGGGTAAAGTTTGGATTCTCAAGGGAAGACCTAGGGCTTGCTCGGAGACGTAGAAAAGCCGAGATTTTGGGAAACTTATTCAGAAACCCGGAGTCATAAGCCCCATAACTCGGTATCGACCATTGTAAGACTCGATGTCGAGTTATGGAGATCGAGTCAAGAAAATAATGAAGTTTATTCGAGTCTGCTTGGTATCTGCTTCGGGTTAGATGAAAGAAAACATAGGGTTGCTTAGAGAAAAACTGGAAATGCCTAACTTAGTATCGAGTCTTGCCCAACTACGATATGGGCTGTCAATATGACTTTCATATAGGCATCAAATTTAGAGGAATGATATATGGCGATATTAGAAAGCTACAGACGAACTTTAGCGGCAATCCAACGGTTATATCTTGAGGTATGATGGATGGAATATCGATAATCTATGGGAAATAACTTGAGATTACTTGGGGTCAGACCTAGGAAAATTGGACACTTACCCATGTCATACCTCGAAAATTTCTAAGGATACTCTGGGACAACATGACGATACTCTACGATTAATGATGGATGTTGAGAGTTGTTTGAACAAAAGAACTAATGGCAAAAGTTGTATGAAGATTCATAAGGACAAATTCTAAGATGCGAACTTATGAAGTGGAGCTAGGATGCTCTTCTGTGGATATGACGTGTGCAAAAGGATTATTAATACTTAGAGGTTTCAAAGTCTACTCATAAAGTAGAGTAATGTGACGATGCTTATCTGGGCTAAGATGTGCTATAGATCTCTTGACGTTGGTTCCACCTTAATCTGTACTACTAGGGTGAAAAGTTTAGTTCCTAGCTTACTGAGTGACATGGATTCGAGTACTGAAAGACTGACATGACGAGTAGTCTCTAATCTAGGAGGTGGTGATACAATGGATCATATATCCAATGCATTAAGTGATGAGAATTGGTGATGGATGTTGTGGTTGCTTTTTCTGCTAGGAATGTCACATGACGTAGGTGTTATTGACGTAGATATATAGACACCCCATATGTACTATGATGTATAGTACATCCATGACGATTATGATGTAGAGTGGCATATTTTTTGTTATATGTTAACTTTTTGGATGTAGGGACATGTCAGGTATGACTCACCATACCCTTTGTCCTACTATATTAGTTTTTGTAGCAATTTAAGATTATTTACCTCTCACATCAGACTATTATATGACTTAGGATTTCATGCATTGCTTCTAATCATTCTGAATACTCTTAAATGAGTAGACTAGGGATATCAGGTTAGGTGAGCACGTGGAGCTATATCGGTGATGCCCATGAGGCTATGCTTTCCATGTACTATATTCTGGGTTTATTATTGCTTACTATTTGTCTATGCGACACTATGGAGCTTATTAGTGCTTTTATCTAGAGAAAGTTACCTTTGAGTTATTATTTACTGTATAAAATTATGACTTACTTTGTATAACTTTGATAGATCTATGCACTATGATATTGTTTTGGTTCATCTAGTTATATTTACCGTCTCGCCTATTTTATATATATGTATGTGTTATTATATTTTGTTTGGTGGGTTTTGAGATATAAGACATTTTTTGATTTGGAAACTTTTGTACTTTACTATTTGATAATCATACTACATCGATCGGGCACCATTGCAATACACTCTATAGGTTATATTGGGAGTCGTAAGTGTACGTCAGTCGTTATATTTGGTATCATGGCTTAGGTTAACTCGCTTAATTGTAAGTTGATACCTGATCCATTAGGGATAGAGTAAGAGGAAACTCTAATGGATCAAGTGTATATGAGAGAGCGAACTTTTATATTCTGATTTTCAAAACTTTATAGCAGTATATATAGTGTATAAGTCACGTTGCATGCACAAGTACCTTTGATGTAGCCTTTTTATTTTGATAGACTGATTATTTTTCTTACATATTAAGAATGAGATGGCATACAAGAATTGCTGCTAGGAACTCCACCTCTGGAGTTGAAGAAGGAGTTAACCTGGGAGCTGCTAATCTCGATTTGTAGATGATGTTCAACCCCATGATGAGGAACATGCTGCAAAATGCTTAAGTGGCCGCTTGGAATGTTGTTGTTGGTGGCGATGCTCTAGTGTGGGAATTCAGATCCAATTTCACCAAGCTAAATAAGGACTTTGCTACTTGTGATAGAAAACCATTCCAAGGAACGGAGTCGGCTATGGAATGTAGGATTGGGCATCACATATGTGAAATAATCCTTCATGACCTGAAGCTAAATGATGCTAAGGTTGGCTTCTAGAAAACTCTAGGGAAGGTATATGAATTGGTGGAATTCTCTTCGATTTATGACTCCTAAGGATCATTTCACTTAGAACCAGTTCAAAACCAGATTTGAGGAGAAGTTCACACCAATAACTTAGAAGTCAGTTATGTTCCATAAGTTTGTAGGTCTGAAGTAGGGAGACCTTGTCGTCTCCGAACATGTTGCCGAGTTCAACGTTTTGTCAATGGGATGTCTTTCATTGACACTCCATTAAAGAAGAACGAAAAGTTCATCATAAGGTTGAATGACTATCTAGGAGACAAAATCATGTGTCGTACCAACGAGACCTTCGAGAAGTTAGTCGAGAAGGCTTTGAGACATGAAAGCCTTTATCCGAAGCTGAAGATCATGGTTCCCAAGGAGGAGCAAAAGCCACAATCGGGTGGAGGAGGCAAGAGGAAATGGATCAAAAATAATAAGAAGTTTCAAAATAAAGAGGACAAGAAGAGGATCAAATATGGACCAACTTGCAATAACATCGGAGAGAAGGATCACATCAGTAGGGGCTGTAAAGTTAAAGGGAAGAATTGTTTTAAAGCTTGGGCATATTCAGAAGGTTAGTCAAGAGCTACTAAAATGGAAGAAGGTGGCGAAAGAATATGCTCTTAATGTCGTTCCAACTTCATCGAGTGCTCCATCTTAGAAAGAGAAGGGAAAGGGCGTCATTTATCCAAGGTATGCTTTGTATTCATGGCGTTCCCATACATTTTTTTGATACCGAGGCTTCATATTACTTTAAATCTAGTGATTTAATTAATCGAATAGGATTGGAACCCATGATTATTGATCGAACTTTGATTATGACGAACCATGTTGGAGGCTCTACTAGCCTGTGTATGTTTTATCGTGGTTTAGTCTTACTGAGTCATGGATGTTCTTTCGCTTGTGATTGTTTTGCTTTGGGTTTTTGGATTCAGTATTATATTAAGGATGGACTAGCTATAGAGGTACGAAATAGTGGTAGATTATGAGAAGTCGTTGGTGAAAATAGGGATAGATGATAGGCGGAAGGTCGTGTTAGGCTGTCTATCCAAATGATGAGTTCATGGTTAAGTTTCTATATTCGCTCGATGTCCTACACGATAAGTTGTCATCGGTGCCTATTACAAAGGAGTATTCAGACATTCTTAAAGAGGCGAACAGACTTCCACCACATAGGAAGATAAAGTTATATAATGATTTGGTAAAGGATGTCGGAAGAGTAGTGATGCATTTAAGGAAGATGGTGCCTAAGGAGTAAAGAGAGATCAAGGTGTAAAGGAATAACTTATTAAAGAAGGGTTCATTTATAGGAGTGTTTCTAAGTGGGGAGTGTTTATAGTATTTACCACAATGGTGGATGGTTCCTTGGACTGTATGTTGATTACCGTGAGTTGAATGAGACGACAAAAAATAAAAAATATCCACTTCTACATATTGATGATTTTTTTGATCAACTCCATGGTGCTAGAATGTTTACTTAATTGGATCTTGCGATAGGAATTTATCAACTGAGAGTGGTGAAGCAGAGTGTGCTAATTACAAATTTAGTAAGCCATTTGCGATAGGAATTCATCTTGCCGACCAATGAATTGGCATATTTTATAGGTATCATGAACTGTGTTTACAAAGATCAATTGAACAAGCTGTTCTTGTGTTTATTAATGATATTATCATCTATTCACGGACAGATGAGGAGCATAATACACATTTGAGGATTGTGCTTGGGTGTTGAGGAAGCGCTGATTGAAGGTGAAGTTTTCGAAGTGTCGCTTCTTGAGGAGGGACGTATGATTTTTAGGCCATATGGTTTTTGAACAGGGCATTGCAATAGATCCTACAAAAGTTGCAACATTCTAAATGTTGTATCCCAGCTCCAATAATCAAAATTTCAAAGGGATTTTAACATCTAGTAACTCGAATTGATGGAAATGGAAGGAGCGATTTCTCATATACACTACTTTGGTCAAAACATATACGTTTCAATACCTAAATACATTAAAAATAATATGTATCTCATCTCGATGCAAGGTAATGTACACAAGTAATATACTTGAATAATACAATATTAGAGACATAGATCAAAATTTCTCAAATAATAGAATCAAAGTGAATAAAAATAATGAACTATATATCGTATTTCAAATCTAATACATTATGTAACATCCCCTTACTTGGAGGCCAAGACTAACAACTACGGATGATGCAATCATCCATAGTTATTGATCCTCAGTGACCAAATATGGCGATATTAGATACGTTGATACACATGAACACATGAATATTGAAAAGAATTAAACAGAAATAAATTCCACATTCCATTTCAAAAATTTCAAATTCATTACATAATCTTAGTATGTAGATCACATTTAGATAACATATAATTAATACAAAATACTCCAAGAGCGATATATGGAGATGCCCCCTTGGTTGATCAGAGTATATATAATAAGGCAATAATTTTTTTTTCCTTTACATCTAAAACACATAGCAAAAATAAATAACTCTAAATAACTAGAATGCCTCCTTCACGTCTTTGGAAGCTTTATTTGTCTGAAAGAGAACCTGGAAACCCTAAACTACTCAAAATCAATTGAGCAACCGGGAGTTTAAGGGAAATCAAAAACTTTGAGTTAGACATAAAACCTGGTATGAATAATAATTTACCATCTCAAATCATTTTGATATCTAGTGAGACCACGCCGTTTAGCGAAACGGGTTTTCCTCTCACTAGTATCCTAAAAACTTTATAAAACCATATACTTCCACAGTGGTTAAAACAATTGAAAATAACATGATGATATGCAAGCAAGTGAATCAAATTTGGATTACCCATCCCCACTCATTATTGACTAATTGTCTCGCTTCATAATTTCTTGGTTTTTTTGTTAACCAATTAGTTTTCATGGGATTACTAAAAACCAGTTAAGTATTTATGGACTCCCTGTCCGATTTCATAGTTTTCATGGGATTGCTAAGAACCTATTGGTAACCCCAATATCTTTATAGTTTAACAGGTGCTCCCTGAACCTACAGATAACTCCAATTTGTTTTCTTACCTCCTAGTTTTCAGGGCTGACTAGGGACCTATTAAATTTTGTCAATATCTTATTCAGATAAAGTTTCATGGGCTAACTACAAACCTATTGACCCCTGCCAATATCCAATCATAGTTTTCATAGGCTAACTATGAACTTATCTTTCTAACATCTTCATCCTTACATAGTTTTATGGGTTTACTATGAACCTATTGACCCCTTCCAATATCTTTTCTTATACACAGTTTTCTTGGGCTTACTGTTAACCTATTGGCTCTTATTAAGATCATTATTACATTTAATTTATTCACTAGTGGGTCAACCTAACTTGTAATTCTGCCCTTCCCTATGGTACCATTATGGGTTCATTATAATGTGAACAAATACATGAAGAAGCAATCATAATAATACTACCAACCCCCGTGGTTTTAACATCCTTGAAATCATTTTATATAAGGCTTGGTTAAATCCTTTAAACTATTAATCAAGGAAAAACTTCTTCTATTTCAAAACTCTTTAAGTTATGACATGATATTCCCTTTAAAATGAAATTGGTTAACTGTTCTGAAACCTTGTAACATCACCTTCGAAACCCTGGTTTACCCTCTTCGAAAGCATATAAAATTCCTTTTCAAAACATTAAGTATATACCCTTTTGGAGCTCTTTACATATTCCTTTCGAAATCAAATATCCCTTTTGAATATATCAAAACATCATTTTAAAACATAGATTCGAAACCAATGAAAGTACCCCTTTCTATATTATTGGGTTTACTCTTTAAAAACATCTTTTGGGTCAAAGTGGTCACAGGTGAAAGTATTTTTTGGGGAAATCTTGATGGTGTCTAAACAATCTATTCGATAGCTCAAAGCCTTTGAGTAAAACTTGGAAGGGTAGCGTCAAAACCCCCCTTCAACCCCATTGCCTTCGGAACCCTCAACCCTTTTGAAAGCATTTAGGATGTGGCTTAGGCTAGGTTAAAATAAAGACAACCCTTCAAAAGTATTGATGGCTTCAATACACTTAGAAGGTAAAGAATAGCAGCTGGGTTTCGACTAGGTCGGAACCCATACTTTCGAAAGCATTTATTTAAAACAAAAAGGAACCCAATCGAAAGCTTAAACTTTAACATAATATGGAAACCCCTTTTGAAAGCTATTTATAAAACCCCTTTCGAAAACATATATTTCTACTACGTCAAATGCTCTAAGTAAAATAAAGCAGACACTTAACATTTGAAAACAAAACCAAGGTTTCGACCCCTTTAGAAGCCTTGCTTTTGACACCATGGCTTCCGCCTTTCCTCCAATCCACTTCGTACTATCTAAGTGGCAACCTATGTATTGGTTTCGAGTAGGTGGTTTCAGCTTAATAGGTTTCGACTGAGTCAAGGTGGAAGCAAAGGAGTCGAATGGTACTTCTAAATCAGAGGGAACCTACTTTTTGGAAAAGGCTGAAACCATGCTAATTATAATAATTACTTTATAAAATAACCCACATATATGTAATCTTTTAATTGGTTGCCTTAAAACATTTCAATTCCTTTACAAACATAACTGCTGCATTTATCAGGTTTAAATCAAGGAAAAATTAGCTTTTTAACCCTTCCATTAAGCAAAACCAATGTTTGTAAATAAGTCCTTTTAAAATAATTTATCTTCCATAGCAAATTAGTTAGAAAAATCCCCAAAAATAATAGGAATTCACTTTTATCATGTTATCTAACATATTAAAATTTCAGACCCAAATTCTTCGTGGAATAATTGAAATTTATTTTAAACCTATTTATATCATATTTTCCTTTGAAAATTCATAATAAATTTTCCTTAGCTTGGAAAACTACAAAAACCGAAACTCATCTCCAAAATCATGATTTACATAACATATAGATCTAAAATCAATATCAATCAGTTTTGCTCTAAAACCATGCAAATTCATATGTGAATGAATTAATTTAAATCAAACATAATGTAACTCAAGCATATCATCATTCCAAACATCATAAAAATGGGTTTAATCTTAAATCCGAAAACATATGATTATAAAAACAAAATAGAGATGGAATGAATTATTATTCACCTTGGATATGATAAGGAATTTGAGAATTGTAGAAGATTGATTCCCATAGCTTTGATCCTTAGCTTTTATTAAATTTTACTCCTTTTTCCTCTTTGATAATGGCCGGCTTCTTAGGCTAAATTTGCATTTTTGATTCTTGAGAAAATGTGAATGGGTAATTGAATAGGGAATCGCCGTGTATAATAAGGTGCGGCTATTTTACTAATATGCCCATGTTTTAATTAATAACCTAAAATCCAGTTTAAACCCATTTAATTCATTATTAAGCATGGCCTTCTTAGTGTTTATTCAAATCTCAATCCCCTTATCATTTTTATCCTTACATTATTCTATTTAATTTATCTAATTAAATTTTCTGAATAATGTTATCGAAAATTAAGGGTGTTACACATTATCTCAAATTTATACAAATCATCATATCATATCGACCAATACAATAACATCTTAATATGTGTACAAATAGAGTAAATCCTTGCTATTGTTCATCTACTCTAGTTCCATTGATAGCCACAAAGCACATATGGTCATAATATTGATATGTAAAACAACCTCAGTCTTACCCGGAAAAATTATCACAAAAAAACCCTCAAGTCAGGCTAGATATCTAGTTGTGGGAGTATCCATGATCAGAATATAATATTACAAGTGTAACAAGTTGAAATATAACTCTACTCGATTATAAACACAAAGTTATCACTATAATGGACACTTATAAATAATTTTCAATAAGCTCGGTACTTAAATAAGCCACTTGAAATTAGATTTCAGACTCCTTTTCTTTCAAATCATTTCCCCAAAATTGGTTCAAAATGAATTTCTAAATCATTTATATAAAATCTCTTTATTTACAAAAATCCCATATATTTAGAGATCATACATCAGAAGTCTACTTCGCAAATTATATCAAAATACTGATTTTTAAATGCAAATAATTTTTCAAAATATTTCCCAATTTGTATAAGACCAGCATTTGAAATATATTCCTCAAATGAACTTGCAAATCTAATTTATCCCAAAATATCTTGCCAAAATATTGTATAAAATAGTATTTCCCCTTTAAATTTAAAGTTTCTACTTTTCGTTTATTGGAAGCATTTCTAAAACATCGGATAATGTCATCAAAACTAGATTTACAATACAATTTCACCAAATTTTGTTTAAATAATAAATATCTTCATATGGTGAATGCTCATCATAATTGATTATAATAGATCACAACAAAACATAACACTATACATCTATAATCGATAGGGAAGGAACCTTATAATCTAACTCCTACAATCCAGACTCAAGGTTACTTTTGAGCGATATAAAAGCAACAATATCAAAACAGGTAATAAAACAAGTAGAAACATCCCTTTTTAAAAGGTAAAATTACTAAAATCTTTTCCAAATGGGAAATTACCCGTAATATAAATACTATCAAAATACCTCAGATTCATTTTATACAAAACCTGCAAAAATAATATTCAAAATAATTCTACAAAATTCCTTTTTATAGAAAAGCTTGTATAAGTAAAACATTCAACCTTTATGGTTTAAATTCAAATTCAAACTATTTTAAAATAAATCAATCTTTATTTTGTAAAAAGCTTTTCTATCTAAATAAAAAATATTCATATAGAATTCTAAATTCAATTTTAATTGAAATCCATTATTTCCCACTTGAAAATAAGTCAGACACAAATTCAAATTATGAAAGGTAAATCAAATAAAATTTCTTTGGTATAAAAGTTCCATAAAATTTATTTATTTCTAATTTATGAACCAAAGAAAAATCATATCAAATAATATCTGTGCTTATATTTAATTTAGAAATCGATATAAAACCATTAAAATTACTTTATAATTCATGGTAAATTCATATGCTATTGAAATCCATATATATATATATATATTAACTTCATTTTTAATAAATCAATTTCAATTTATTTCAAAATTAAACTCTTTTAAAACATCGTACCAGCTTTAAATACACATATCATGTTAATCGTTATTTTAATTAAATTTCTACCATCTAAAACAATCAATATCAAGTATATAGCATAACATTCAACCATATATAATCCAGTTCAAACAATCATTGATCAGACAATTCAGTTAGTAATCATTTACTAATTGTAACTAGGGCTACCAAGCCATCATCAATCAGTATAAATTCAATTCAATTCAAAAATAGAAAGGTTTATACTTTTATCATTGTTTCTGTAGTAAACTTGATAAAATGAACCTAAATCGGTAAGTAACCTAATTATAAATCCTTTTATCAATCTATCACATCAATGAACATTAAATTCATATGATTTTAATCAGCTAAGTAATCCAGAATTATATATTTATCTATTTCAAACAAGTAGAATAAGAAAAGGTAGTAGTTAACTCATTGATGTTATACTCACCTTTGTTCATTGTCTGGCTACAATTTGCATTCAATCATTCAATATTTAGCCCATTTAAAGTGAAATAGCAAGCTGTGTATGACATTCATAATATGAATTAATCGAGTGAATAGATAGCTATACTCACTGAATATCAAGATAGGATTTTTTCTCACGTTAGAATCAAGAACAAAAACTGAGTTGATAATTTACGTATACCAACTTTAGACTATCTATAAACAGAGATGAAGAAAGTATTGTAGGTCTCGTAGAAACCTCCGAGTAAGCCCAAAATCCACTACCTCAGCCGTGCCCTAGCCATCATCGTCGAGACCTCCTTCAACTCGTGAGTTCACCTCAAACATGTCATGCCCGCCTCCCCAATTTTCATGACGTCATCCGTAACACATCGCTGCCCGATCCTCTCTTTTGGTATTGAAGTTATCATATTATCCCTTTTAACCCACACCTGCAAGTCGAGGCACAACTGCTGCCAACCGTCAAAGTTGCCTCGAGCCGCATACACATGGGCGTGCATTAATTTTCCAATACATGATTATTCTTTCTTTCTTTCAATTTCGATTTATTTTGGGAATTAATGGCGAGGTAAAAGAGAATGAGTTCTATACAGGTATGGGTACTGGTTTCCTTTAGGGATAAGGAATGTAAATTATTAATATTTAATGATAAGGATAAAACTTGAGGTCCAATTAGAATTTAACTGCATATTTTAATAAGCTGGACCCGTAACCGTCATAGAACCTGGATCGACATTCGATCTTCGATTAAAATTCCGCTTAAGGCATTTTAATCCACATTTTCTTTCTATTTATAATGAAAATATTTGAATTTCTAAATTAAATATCGAAGCAAATTTCCAAAATTCATTTTAATATATTTATTTTATTTTGACTTTGGAATAGGATGTTACGGACTCCCTTCCTTAAAGAAATTAGGTCATTGCAATTTACTGGAGAGAACCGTAATCAGCTTAACGAATAACATTAACAACAAAATATAATACACATGCCATTCGTTACTTCGTTTTCTCTATGTCACTTTGATAAAATTATATATAAAATTAACTTATTTTGTCGACATAACTGTACTAAAAAAAAGTAAACACTTAGTTTCATTAAAATAAATCATATGATATTCCAAATTTTTTTCTGTCTGTTGGAAATTTTGAAAATTTTCGATAGAGTCTTCTTTTACGGAAAGGAGGCTTTTGAACAATTACAATATGGTAAAATACATATACATCGATCAAAACATGATCGTAAACAATTTATATCTAAAAATTTAGTTGCACGGCACACAATATACAATTTATATAATTTTTAAAGTAAAAACATACCTTCTTTTTGGCGTTTTTAAGTGAGTTCCCTTAAATGCAATTACGTACCAAAAGTTAGCTCATATAATATTCATGTACCTATGCTTAACTCAAATAAAAATGTAAGTCTCATATGTGTAGAAAGTTTGACAATATAATATAAATTCAACTGGAGAACATATAAAAGTAAATTTCTCACAAAATTTTAGTGGTAAATAACACAAAATCGTGTAATGACCAAAGATTCATTCCAAAGGCTATGAACAAAGTGTCCAATAAAGTTGAATTTCCAACTAATTCTACACCAACTTTTCATTTTTACTCTTGAATAAAGTATCTTCAATATTTAAAATCAAAAAGTACATGTTAGTTAACAACATTTGATGTTAGTTTTAAGTGCCAAAAATAATAGGGTATGACATTCACCTTATATATCAATGTTCAATTATCATTCATTACGGTTGAACTGCTATACTATTTTTTCCTAACGTGGCTACCATGTTTGTAACAACCCAGAATATCAGCTATTGGAATTTGGAATATTTAATTGATTTCTAATTATAAGTTAGATAATTCGGATTTCAAATATAGTGATTTATCTGGTAATCTAATTGTTAATTTAATATTTGGAAGTATTTTTTTTTAAATTTAATCTTGAATTCAATATAAATGAAAATGTTTTTGAAAAGTTGATTAAATTTTTTTTGAATAAGAATAAAGATAATAAGCTTTTATATTAGATTAAAAGTGATTAAACTAATTTTTGAAAATAACTCGATTAATTAACATGTAAAAAAAAGCCTTTTGGTGCACTGTCTCTGAATTGGACGAAATCAGTTCCACTGGATCCGTAATAGTGAATTGTTGTATGTCATCATACTTTGTGACGATTGGATGTATCGTTTGGTCATGCAAGTTTGAAACGCATAGAAATTATTGAAGAGATTTAAATTAAAATAATTGGCTTTGAAAAGCTATCTTTTATATATGATCGAATTAGATCTCGAGACTGGTTCCATTGCATTCAGAATAGTGGTATAACTAGAACGCTAGATGACACGTCTTGATAAGGGTTCAAAAATTTTCGGGCATATAATATCGGATTTTAATAATATAAAATTATATATATATATATATATGTATGTATGTATATATATATACACAATTTATAATCCCATACTCAACCCATAAGTTATACTGTTCGTTCACCATACTCCCCATACTTTCCTTCCTATATAATCACGTTTATCAAAGAGGAAGTCGCCATTTTCTTTTAAAAAAAATTAAACAAACAACCAAATTGCATGGCCCATGTCTATATGGACCACCGGTGGCCAATCTAGCCTTTGACCCAAAAACAAAAAGCATAGAGCGCATCCCCACGAAGATGATCAATGATTGGACCGGGCCATCGAAATGCAAGATGGTCGAATTCGACCGCATTCGCGAGCAGCAGCATGGGTCGTTTTTGGTCGTTCGATGCATAGTGGCGTTAGCGGCGGCGCACAATGTCATGGTGAGGGGTGCGCAATCAAGTGGCCGCGGCGGCCAATCGATCGCGATGTCTGGGGGAAAGAGAAGCGCATCGTTAGAGGATTATTAATTGAGGTGATTATTGTAATTATGTAATTAGAGTAAATACGATTATTTAATTTGATTATTTATAAATTATATAACTTTTCCATATGATATTAGAATTTGACTCGATGAGTTATGTTGCGATCTTTTCGAAAAATACTATGCTATGGAGTTGATTTAGATGGATTCGGATCTAGTAGAAATTTTGGTTAAAATTGAACTACTTTTCAATTTTAATTCGAACTGGAGCACTTTGACATCTATTGGAATAAATGTGACTTAAACTCACCTTTTTGGTTTACTTGTATGATATATAGTTGATTAAAATTTTTCAATGATTATTTGGATGATTTACTGTATTTATTGGTTAGTTTGGATGTTTTCCCACCCTTGGAGCGGATAAGACCCTATTACGTTTCCATGTAAGAGCAGAAGATCCTTTGTATACGATCCCATCTCGAAGCGGTTGATTTTATAATATTTGATTATATACTATATGTGATGTAGGAGTACAGTTTGGATGAATCAAATAGGATTCCTCACACTGTTGATTTTATTTCATATAATTTGAGATGATATGTTGGATGCTATAGTTGATACATGAATATGATTTTGCTTATTTATTGCTTTAGTAGCACTAGGCCTCGTTTTTGGTATTTTAAAATACTATTAAATAATGATTTGATCTAAAAAGGGATTTCAAAGCGATTTTGGGAAATTTTATATCTTTAGTAATTTTTCTTGAACCAATAATAGAACAAATTATTTTAAATTAAAAAGTTTGGTTTTTACATATTTAAATTAATAGTTTTATGAAATATTTTAAATAGAGATTTTCGAACTATAAAATAAAAAATTTATAATAAAAGAGTTTGGGTTTAAAATAAGATAGAAATAATTTAGTAAAATTAGTTATTAATCATTTATATAAAATGTGCTTGTGTGTATATATACATACATATATCAGGATTTATCTATTTATAAATATGGAGGTTATTAATGGGAAAATGTGTAATAGTGACATTTTACAAAGTGAAGACTTGTATTTATTTATAAAAGGATAGATTTATAAACAGTGTTTATAAATAAAGGAAAACTTTATCACTGGTTAGATTTTGGAAATAAATCAAAATTTTGGATTTATAGTAATATGTGAAATGTTGTTTAGAAATAAATAGTTGATTCTATGTTGAAAGTTAGGAGTGGAATTTATAATAGGATAAAGTTATAAATGGGGATTTATAAATAAAGGGGATTTTATAAAATGGAAGTTTCATAAAATAAAATGAGATTTATAAAGCATAGTTTTGTAAATATGGAAAATGATTATCTTCGAATGTAAGTATGGATTTTTATCAAAGAAGTATATTTATGTTTTAAAGACTGTGTATTTATATTAAATTTGCTTTAAAGTTGTTTATCAATATTTTTAATTTTAAAAAGTAAATTATTTAAATTATTATTATGGTTTGAAATTGATCTTAATTTTTTTAATAAACTTTTGAAAATTAACTATCTTTATTTATAGTAACGTTGAAGATAAATTATCATCGTTTATTTAAGAATGTTTTAGAATTATTAATCATTTTTTAAGATGATTAAAGTTAATATTTATTTATTTATAATGTTATTAGTATATAGTAATGTTTTAAAGGTAAATGATAGAATTTATTCATGATTGTTTTCGAGATTTATTAATGGAGTTTTATAAACAAATATGATTTTATAAGAAGAATCTTATAACATGTTTTGAAAAACGAAAAGAAGATTGGTTAAAAAGATAAAAGAGTTTTATAAATGGTTTTAGATATTTATAAAAGAATTTTAGAAATGGGTTTTATGGATTTATAAAAGGAGTTTCATAAATGGTTTTCTGGGCGTAAAATAGAGTTTATAAATGATTTTAGAATTGAGTAGAAAGGAAATCTTCAATAATGTTTGGTGAATATACTTATATCGTTGAGATAATTATATAGTTATTTTTCCAAGTATTTAGAAATAGGGATTCATGGATGTACATATCTTTGGGAAACAGATTCTATTCAAGTACTTGCAAAGTGGATTTAATTAAAAGGTGGCTAGTGGTTATTTATGTATTTAACCAATGTTGGTTTTTTCTATGAAATTTATATCCCTGATTTGAATGTTTGTTTATTTGATAGTTAAATAATCGACTATCGAGTTTGGACCTAAAACACTACTTTGGAAATATCCAAGAGAAACACATGAGTTATATGGCATAGTCATCTCCGATGATGTTGTACTATACGTGTTAACTCCTTAATTTCTTGGCTCACCGACCTAAAAAAAAGGAACGACCTAGTCACTCAAAGCAACCTAACGACCTAAGAAGACCAGCGACCTAACTACTAAAAGTGGAGCACCGACTTAAAAGGCATCGCGACTTAACGACTTAAGCAACTCAGCGACTTAACGACTTAAGCAACTCAGCGACTTAATGACTTAAGCAACTCAGCGACTTAAATATTCTATGACCTAAGAAGGTCAGCGACCTAACGAGCTAATGGATCAACAGCGGGTTAACGACCTATGGAAGGATGCGACCTAGCGACCTAATACTCAAGCAACCTAGCATCTTCTGCAAGCTAAAACCAGGATCCCACAACCACTAAGTCGCCCGCGACCTAAGTAGGTCGGAGCAATTCCTTTAGGCCGTATTTGGTAGATCACATCTCTCTTCCCTGCCATCCCTTAGGTCGCCCACGACCTAAGTTATAGCCGACTTATCCCTAAGTCGCCCAACTCGTTAGTTCGCTCAAAGAGGAACAGGAGCTACCCTGTTAAGCCGTAGCCTTAGGTCGTTCCCGACCTATCCTTAAGTCGCCCCTCGACATACGACCTAACTCCGGGCTCACCCTATAAATACAACCCTAGCTCCAACATTCAAGGGTCTTCTTTCGATCATTTCTCCAAAGCATCGACACTCTGCCATTTTTTGAACTCGAGCAATACTTCAAGCACTTCTAACATCAAGGACGCTACTACAAACTTCAAGAAAGAATCAACATCATTCAACATGAATTCGAGAGATTATTCTTCTTCGAAGTTTGAGCTACTAGTACGAAGTGAACTGTAATTGAAGGAAATTGTAAAGAATTGTAATCATATCAGCAATAAAGAGGATTGAAGTGGACGTAGGCTTGATTATAAGCCGAACCACTATAAACTCTGTGTCTTTTACTGCTTTTTCTGTGAATTACTGCTTGTTTCTGATTCCCGTGTTAACGGGTGATGCTTTCACTTAATTTCTATTTGCATCGGGGTGTTAGCATCTAATTTTTACGTTAACATTTTTGGTGCTTTCACTGAGAAGCTAACTCAGGCTGTTTTCATCATTACTCCGCGAAAGTTTGCTGAAAGAATCTCTCTAAAGACCAGAAGTTTATCTGAAATCATGCCTCCTGGAAGAAAGAGTAGATCTACCAGATCCGGGAATGTTCACGAGGGAACCTCCGCTTCCCCTGCACCAAATCAGGCAACTCCTACCGTTGGAGTCACAAGAGGTGAATTAGATGATGCAGTGTCTGGATTGTTCCAACAAATGGAAACTCAGAATGCTTTGGTGATGGACAGGTTAAACGCCCTGCTTGGGGCAAATCGCCAACAACAAGACAGTGAAACAACCTTTGCCGAAGATGCCCGTGATTCCCAAGAAAAAAGGCATTCCTCAAAGAGCAGATGACATCGCCACAGGGGCACCTTCCCAAGCTGAAGGATCAAGGCCACAGCCAACTTTTCACGAATGTTTGCCCGGACAAACTTCCGGAAGAGCAACTAACGTCTGCCAGGCAAGGCCTTTGAACAACGAGGAGTACCTCTCAGGGATGATTCGCTCAATTATGAGAGAAAGCATGCAGAGGCAAGAGGATGAAAGGGATTGGAGATTCGCTCCGAGCAAGACTCCATTCACCGAAAAGATCTTAAAGGCAGAATTTCCCAGGAAATTTGTACCTCCTACTATCCCGACCTACCGAGGGACAAGTGACCCTAATCAGTTTTTATATAAGTATGATTGGCATATGACTGGGGCACGAGCATCAGATGATATTAAATGCCGATACTTTCCAGTGTATTTGGAAGGAGTGGCTTTGCTTTGGTTCACCAAGCTACCAGTTCGATCCATAGATCAATTCTCCGACTTAACCCGAAAATTTAAAGAACAATTCAGGTTGTATGCATCAAAGGCGAAGGATATGATGTCATTGTCTACCCTTGAACAAGCACCCGGAGAATCCATCAAGTCTTTTTTGAACCGTTTCAATATAGCTTTGGCCGAAGTAGATAACGCGGAGCCCCAAATGATCCTGACATACTTGATGCAGGCCATCGATAAGTCAAGTGAATTCGGGATATGGATTAAAATGAAGGAACCAAACTCACTTGAGAAATTTTATAAAAAGGCCGACGAATTTATACGCTTGGAAAACAATCCCGTGCCATCAAAAGTAGTCGTAGCCGAGATTCAGAATAGCAATGATGCTTCTGATAAAAAAGAATCCGGAAGACAGAAGGGGGAGAATGATGGTGAGAAAAGGCAAAGAGATTTGAAGAAAGCTCGCCGTTTTAAACCGTCAGACTTTACTCCCTTAACTGAAACTCCAGAAAAGATCTTTCTCGCAACGAAGGATGCTATTGAATATCCTAAACCACCTGAAACGAAGGTTGGGAAAAATGCTATGCAGAGTGGGAGATTTCGTCGGTTCCACAATCAACCTGGCCATGACACTAATGAATGTCGCCACCTAAGGAATTTGATTGAAGAACTGTTGAAACAGAATAAACTTCAACAATATGTAAAGAGGAACAGAAACGACCCGACTTCATCAACTCAGGGGCAACAGAATCCTGCTCGTCAATCCGACTCAAATAAAAGAACTATAATACTGGGAGACGAGAGGCCTAACATTAATGTCATCACCGGAGGTCCTCACCCACCAGGCAGAAGTTGAGACGAAATGAAAAGATATGCTTATGCCTTGAGAAAAGCCTCAAAGGGAGAGAATGTTTCTGTCCTAAAAGAAGCTGCTATCTAGTCCCTTCATAGCGAAGTTTCAATCTCGAAAGCTTGGGACAACAATCATTTGCATCCATTTTTTACTTTAATGCTTTGTTATAAAATTGTAAAAGAATGATGGATGTATCATTCTTGTATTAAAAGCCATTGTAAAACATTGCTAATGAATAATAGGAACTATAAATCTTATGCTTTCTATTACTATAAAATGCCTGTTTCATTTCGATATGCAAATATTTTAAATATATTGCTAAAATGTCGATTTAACGTTGCAGGCAATCAAAGCAAGGCTTACCTAGTCAACACATCATAAAGCCAAGCGATTCCTATAAATCATTCAACAAACAAACGTCAAGCCAGAAAAGTTTCAAATTCAATTCCGGGATAAAAAGTGCTCCTCACAAACAGTCGATTCCACCAGAGGGGCACCTTCCCATCGTAGAGGTTCCAGACCCTTACTAACCAACAACGATCGTTTGTGCAAACATACATCCAATTGGGTAGTTTGAGTTTGCCTTATGGATTCACGTAATAGTGAAGTGCACTTCTCTGGAAAGAAGACAAATAACTGGTAGAGGAAAAAACATGGGCATGGAAATGATAATGAGGAATCGCTGATATGAGCAAATGGTGAAAAGACATGGGAGGCAGACCGAGAACAGCAAAAGACCTCTTTGGAGGCACAAGCCCTCTTCGGAGGCACAACTCTTCGGAGGATAAAGACCTCTAACGGGGCATGCCGGAAAATGAAAGTTTTCTTTCTCAAAAAGATTGGTGGAATGACCAGAGGCACCTTCCTAATTGGAAGGCAAGGCGCTTGTTCACTAGCTGAGATGGTTTGTGCAAACAAATGTCCAAGTAACTCGCGTCCGTCCCGGGAATCCATGTGATGACCGGAGGCACCTTCCTAATGGGGAGGCAAGGCAATTGTTCACTAGCTGAGACCGTTTGTGCAAACAAACATCCACGTAACTTGCGTCCGCCCCGTGAATCCAGCCAACCATGAGAAAGTAGCTTCCATGCATACTCGGAGGCACAGTTTCACTAAGATCTGAAATAAAACTTCACAAGTGTTGAAACGTGAAAAGCCCTCTTTGGAGGCCCATTTCACCAGGAGTCGAAGTGTAAGAGTCACTCTTCGGAGGTCCACTTCACCAGGAGCTGAAATGATAAAAAGACCTCTTCGGAGGCACATGTTTCATTGAGATCTGAAATAAAACTTCACAAGTGGTTAAACGTGAAAAGCCCTCTTCGAAGGCACATTTCACCAAGAGTTGAAGTGTAAGAGTCGCTCTTCGGAGGTCCACTTCACCAGGAGCTGAAATGCAAAACAAAAAACAAAATAAAGACCTCCAACGAGGCACGCTTCCCAAGTTTGAAGTGAAAATTAAAAGACCTCCAATGAGGCATAACAAATATAAAAGAAAGCCCTCTTCAGATGGCCCGCTTCACCGTGTAGGAGATTCCACTTCTTAAAAACAAAAGTGACCATCTCCGAAGGATGAAGTGTAAAAAAGAGAAAATAAGACAACTTCTCCAATGCAAGGCACACTTTACTAAAGCAGAGTAACATTTCCTCAAAAAGTGGAAAAATTATTCTCTAAAGTAAGAATGCACGCCTTCTTAATGTAGAAGAGTTGTTCTCCAGAGTAAGAGTGCAAGTCTTCTCTAAGCAGAAGAACTGTTCTCCAAAGAGATTGCAATAAGCTGTGGTATGGGGGCAATGCAGCAGTGCTCAAGCAACATACCACAAGCCCATTGCAATATCACACAAAGCAAACAAAGAAACTTGTATAAAAATGAAGAATAAATGTATTCTCAAATACAGACAGAAGTTTGTATAAGTAAAAGAAATAGTTTATTCAATATTATGAAAAGTTTATACAGGTACAGGTTTCAGAATAAAGGAAAGCGGGGGCCGGTACCCGCACAATCTCCGGCCAGTACAAGCAAAAAGCAAGAATGCAAAATGAGCAGAGTAAAGCCGAATTCATTTCTCCTTCTACCCGCCACCCTTGGAGCTCTTACCCGGCCTAATGTTTAGTTTCTGAGGCCGACTTGGACGTTTCGGGGAGGAAGGAGAAGGAGGTGTAGATGGATCTTCTTCTGTTTTTTCTTCGCCAGCAGAAGCGTTTTTCTTATTCCTCTTTGAAACTGAACGCTTCCTCCTCTTCTTTGAAGAAGACTCACTTCCTGGAGTAATTAATGAAGAAAGTTTTGCATCATCATCATAAGGTTGCTCTGGAGTCTTCTCACCTTCCTCAAGTTCCTCCACCTTCCGTTCTTCAAAAGCAACAGGATCGTCTAAGTGTCCAAGAGCTTCTATCTGCTCCTCTTGCGATCCTGGCTGAGAAACATGAGTGATTTGGAGAGACGGAGGAACAACAATTAGAGGAGGAGAAGTCTGAACTACGCTTGGCGCTTTCACTGCAGGAGAAGAGAAGTTAAAATCAGTATTCCTCATAAAAAGAGGAGATAGTGGCTCATTGAGATTCAAGAAATAATCAAAAAGTTCGTCAAACTCATGAGAAGCGAACAAGCAGTCCACTTGAGCTGATTTGACGATGAAGTTACCTGGAGGAGTTGACTTTATCACGTCAATTTCATAATCTAGTGCCTCAGCACTTCCTTGAGGCTCATCTACGGTTTGAGCAATTGTAATTCCAGTATCAGCTTTAGCAGGAATCAAAGAATGGGAGCTAGAGCCGGTAATGTCAATATCAGCTGAAATGGAAGGATGAGTTGGGTCGGCTAAAGATACCTTCCCTAAATTATCTCCTACTGCTGTCCCGGCACGCTCTCTAGCAAGCTTCTGTTTTCCTTTGGCAAGGGCTGCACTAGCTCCGTCATCCAAATAATGCACCTCGAGTTCTTCTTCAGCATACCCAGCGCCTTTAAGCATATCAAGTGCAGCCTCCCATACTTCAGCTAAAGTAATTTCATATTTGGGGCCTAAAAACGAGAGATTGCCGCGCCCCGGGACGCTTTGCAAGTAAAAGTCAAATAAAGTAGAGCTGACGTCGGCTTTGGTCGCCTCGTGTGCTTCTTCAGCTGCTACTTTGCCGGCGATGGCCTCGTTGCGCTCTCTTTCAGCTTTAGCAAGTTAAATTTTTAGCATTTCAATCTCCACATTCTGGGAGCTAGTCTTCTCTCGGAGCTCTGCAATGTCAGCAAGATAGCCATCATTAATCCTTTTTTGCATATCAAGCCTATCTTCGGCCTCTCTTTGGCTAGCATGAGCATCCCACACTTGTTGAAGCACATTTTCCTTTTGAGAGTAGGAAGTGGAAGAAGTAGCAAATTCTTCTTTAAGTTTTTCAACTTCCGCCTCAAGCTTTTCATTATAAGTGGTGATGCACCTCATTTCCGCCTCATGTTGCTCAAGAATTTTCTGCCATTCAGATTTGTCGTTTTCCATTATAAGCATGGCTTCAAGAATCGCGCGGTTTACCCTTTGGAGCTCATCAACAAGTTTTTGCCAACTTGACATCCTCTCGATATCCAGTTTGACGGCATCAAGATTGCGCAGCATAGCCTGCTTGTCGATTGGGACCAAATCAAGATCGAAGCGCACTCCTTTCAAGCACCAGTTCGGAAATCGGCTTTGAAGAGTAGCTAGGCCTGGTCCAACCTGATATGAGGACCTGCCAATGATCGTTTGAATATCGGCACGAGCAAGGGCGGGAGATTGAGAAGGCACCGGAGCAATGGGCTCTTCAGGAATGTCAGATGATGACTTTTCACTGTGCTTGGTCCGTTTGCTCGAATCTTCGGCAGCATGGCTTTTTCCTTTATCATCGCGGGATTTCCATTTGTGAGAATCATTTTCCCTCTGGGAAGAATCATGCCGCTCATCCCGTCTCTCACGGCGTTCTTCATAAGCGAGTCTTTCTTGAGCTTTTCTGGCAGCTCTTTCCTCATCAGTTTCCCTATGGGCAGGAAGATAGCGTCTATAGTCGTACTGACCTTGCCTTCCGTACTGTTGAAAGTCATCAAAGTACGAACCACTTCGCCTCATTGGAGAATCTGAAAGTGAAAAAGATAAGTGTTAAAAATAAATCTTCAGAGAAAAGGAGTTAAGTGCATATAAGTGCCAAAAAATCCTAAGTGTGTGTAACATGCAAATTACGCACGTCAAACTGCGAACCGCTCCTCGGCTGGGGAGCAGTGATAGATTTTACAACTAATGTCAATTCTTGGGCTGGCGGAGTCTGTTGTAGGACAAACGTTGCTTCAACTGCTGAAGAAGTAACTTTGGTAGCAGTGGTTTCATCTTTAAAAAGCTCTTGAGAGGTAATCATTAAGTCGCTCAAGCTTCCGAAGATATCGTCGCCATCTTACCTTGCAGGAATCTTCCCTTCAACTCCTTTATCAGCAGTCTTCTCGGATTGCTAGGGAAGTTCTTCTTCTTCGATGACCGGGGCAAGAACAAGTTTACCAGATGGCCCTGCAACGTCAATTGGAGTAGAATATTTTACCAACGAAGCCTCAGTTGTAAGTTCTTTCAGTATAGGTTCTTCAGTAGAAACTGGGGCATCTGATGCCTTAGCTGGGGAATCAGGGACTTCGTGAGGTTGTGTAGAACGGGAAGAATGTAGAAGTCCAAACTGATGTAGAAACTCATCCTTCAGCAGAAATTTTATACTCCTTTCCTCAGCAGCCACGGCATTCAGTCTTTCAAAAATCTGCTTGTGGGTTGAATCTCTAGAGGGGAGAGGAAGTGCTGAAAGAGGAAAGAATGAAATTAGCACTTAGTAATTCGGATCTCGAAAAGCTCAGGAATGGAAAAAATAGAAACAGGTAATCTTACTTCCTACTCTCCAGATGGTATAAAACCCTGGGGGGCAGCGAACGAAGAAAAACTGGTTCAAAAAGCCATGAGCACTTTCGAAAAGATCGGTAATAAGCTTGCGATTCCTAGCGCTTCTCACCAGAATTAAGGAAGGGTGGTCTTTATTCTTTGCGAATGAGCATAAGTAGCAAATTTCTTCGAAACTCGGCAAACGATCAAGAGTTCTCCTAAATAAAACACATAACCCCATCAAGATGGCGTAGCCGTTGGGATGCAGTTGAAACGGAGAGATGGTAAACCGAAGGAGAAGTGCTCGAAGAAAGTCGTTAAAAGGAGGAATTGCTCCACTTAAGCACATCTGGCGATTGACTGCGATAAAGCCATGAGGTGGACTGTCGGCAGTATCACTTGGGCCGGGCAATAAAGCATCTGTTTCAGCAATGCCAAACTGAATGTGCAACTGATTAAACGCCCGTTGAGTCAAGGTGGTTGGGGTCCTTTTCGGGGGGGGGGGGGGGTCTCCAGCGGGATGGCTATCTGGAAGGCCTCTCCAGCTTGTACTATCATTTCTTCTTGATGCGAAGCCATTCTACATAAGCAACTGGATGTACAAATGTGAAGGTGCACGTTTCCTAAATGTGTGAAGTGCTATGTAAAAATAACAAAGCAACAAGCAACTATAACTGAAATTAAACTAACAGACATTTGTCAATTATAAAGTTTCAGAGTTTGTTGTTTTAAGTCCAAATACAAGTGTAGTGTCAATGCAAACAAATCAATTTTAGTTAAACGATGCTTTGCTTTAATACTTCACTTGAGTTTATTGATTCACAGCATTTCATACAATTTCTTTAAGTTGATTATTCTTTATCGACAAATCTGTCATTTGATGTGGGCAGTCAATGGCAGTATATTCGTCCCGATTTTCTATGAATGTTGTATTCAGCAGGTTGTCAGCTTACAAGCTAGTGCAATCTGTAAAGAAGTTCAAACAGTTCAAAGTGCAGGCAGTTTGTAACGTTTACGGATTTTTCGCGCTCGAAAATCGACATCCATACTTCATTCGTACTCGAATGTCGTGGATTCGATCGTTCAAATCCAATTCGCCAGAGCTTATAACAACATTAAGTAAACAACACAGCGAAATAAAAAGAATAATACATTGATATATAACACTGATACAATATCTGATACAACAGATGATCCAATAGATATCAATATACATCAGAGATATGATACAACAAATAGCAGCGGAAAAGAAATAGATAACACTAGCAGCGAAACACTATAACTCTAAGATAGTCTTCAAAAGAGAACTCCAGCAGCAGCAGCTCGATCCAACATCACGATACGCAAAGACAAGCAAGCCTCGTCCACATCCAAAGACTGAACTAGCTTTAGATAATCTACTAAACCTAACTATCTGAAAAACCCAACTCTAGACTGCTCGTGTAGAAAATAATGAGCATCCAGAGTTTAGGAAAGAAACAATAAACTCCGGATTAGTCGTGGGACTGGTGTGAGCAACAAAAACAGTTTATCTTTTAAAAACAAACAACAAGAGAATTTTAAAGCCAATTCGCAATGCTTTTTGAAAATGTAACTACCATAAGACCTCCCACCACACACACAATGCAAATGCAGACTTGGAGGAGATTTCTTCTTATGTTAGTCAAAGATGCTTACTACGCAAAATCAAATCATTTTTGATATTATTATTAGTGCATAGTGTAGAAAATATTTCAAAAGTAGAATATAAATCTTAGCCAGCATATGTACCATTATATTATGCCCGCTATAGCTACCATATTAGATGGCAGGTTCTACAACTAATACCGTACAAGATTCGTATTGTTTCTTTGGATTTTCAACAAATGGTCAGGCCAAGGAACTTCCCATTGCCACATGGAAACGCCTTTGGAAGGACGTCCCGAGAACCTAACCGGATCTCTGCTAACACAAGGCCGGGTTACCCCTAACTAGGTAACTACTGACACGAGTATGCCATCTCCCGGTTGTAACAACCTTTAACCGGGGCCCCAACATCAATCACAAAGTAAGATATATATGTATTTGCGATATCAACATAAGTTAAGTATCTGGGCTCCATACCATGATACCACTTCTATCCAGAAGGAGATGTACATACCCTAAGGGGCGTACCCCCAATAACCTTGCTGCATCTTTCCTGTTTTGACCATTACGGGATGTGAGGTTCGACGAAGTCACGTCCACAAAGCTACGCTTTGGTACAAAGCCACGCTTTGGGTCAACAAATGATCAAAGTAATGATCACAAAGATAAATGATCAAACAAATGATCATATCACAAATGATCAAACAATGATCATTACACAGCAACACTTAGCATGTCACATTACCAAATTGGGAATATATCGTTGATAACCTTCAACTACATAACCTCTGAGCTCGTACGTCTCAGAGAAGGGTGTTAAGCTAAGAGAATAAATTCTCCGCCACCAACAGAAATGTATTTGGAAGAAATCTGCTTTATATCTCAAAATGTAATGTCAGACACACAATACATACAAGTCTATTCTGGGCTCGAACAGAACCGAAGGCACTTCCAAAGAAGCCCTTGCAATCCGGATATTCACTAATCACGACCGGATTTCCCATCACATATGGAGATCTCTATACCGGGGATCAGCCAGTGCAGAGACAATCAACAAGAAACCCTTTCGTTTTTGAAAATATCCGGTCTTCACCACCGGTCTTCAATTGCTATCCATAACGACGTATCACATATTCGGAATGGGATATATGACACAAAGGTCCTCTCCCGGCTAAATCGAATAGTGAGCGCAATATTACAAAAAAACATATGGACATTGGGATTTCAGTTAAGTCACAACTTAATAATTCAAAACTTCCTTTCAAATGGTTTAAAACGAATTACCATTTCAAATCTTTAAACAAAAGATTTATTTTCTCAAAATTCACCTAGTTTCTCAAAGATTCATTCCTGTATTTCAAAACAATTCCATTTCAATTGGATTAATTCATTAAATCTTTAAATTAAGATTTAATTTACAATTTTCAAATTTGCTTCCAAAGATTCCTTCATAGCTTTTCAAAACGTTTCCTTTTCATTCTAAATTTGAAATCTTTTAACCCCAATTGGAAGTTCATTACTTATGTGAAAACTTATATTTATTTGAAAACAAATAGTTCTCGTTTCAGAAAAATCCAATTTCATTTGTACAAGTTACAGCCTTAATTTCAAATTCCCAAATTAATACCTTTAAAATAGTTTAAACCATATAAACTCATTCATAAGTTGAATAGCCTTTTTAAATCCTAGTTTCCAAATCATAGAATTCAATTTCAAATATTGAATTCAAATTTAAATCAAAATATTTAAATTTTAAAACTCAATTAAGTAATTCAAATAAATTGCATCTTCGAAATTCCATTTCAAAAGCTTTTTACTTTAAACTCAATCCATTTCCAAAACATTTGAATTCAAATTGTCTATTTAAAAATCGTTTCAAAAATGTGTGACTTAAATCGATTTCCTCATGAAATCCATATTTGTGTGTGTATGGTGTGGTCCAGGGGTTTAACACAATAGTGCAACATCATTTCAATCATCAAAGATTAAAATACAGAAATATAGTTGATAAGCGATATAAACTATAACGCTTATCGTCCATACACAGATTCACAGATAATATACAAATGTAAATAGATATACACAGCTCAATCTACAGAACAAAATATCACTAATCAGATAGGATAATCAATTAAAGCCGTCTCATAAAATACAATCATTCATGAGTAAGGTCAAATATTCAATAGTCATTTATAAGTAGGATAAATTAATTATTTAATTCTAATTTATTCAATTTATTTCCAAGTAAATTAATTATTTATGAATTAATTATCCAATCCTGATTTATTTATTTCAAATCATTTGAGATAAATTAATTTATCAAACACTTTAATTAGTTTTTCTTAATTAATAAATTTAAATAGATTAACCTTTAGTTAATTACATAATCATTTAACCTTAATTAATTTCATTAAATAAATATCTTTAAGTAATTAATTACCTTTTTAATCAATACTTAATTATTAAATTATTAAATCCAAATTATCAATAAATTAATCCTTTGATTAAAAATCAATCAACTTTTAAAATTAATTACATTTACTAATTACCTTTAAATTAATTAATGATAATCTTTTATCTAGATTAATTTCTTAATCACACTACTAATTAAGTTTTAAATAAGCTTGAGAATTATCATCACAAGCCATTAATTATCTTTTTAAATTAATTGACTCTTAAGTAAACTTCTTTAATTATCATTTAAATGGATTATGACCTTTTATTAATTATGGTTTAAATTACCCTCATCTTAATCATTACCAATTTCCACCCCTTGATTTTGAAACAACAAAGATAAATTCTTCAAATCAACACAAACAAATTTCAAACCCCATGACTTCATATTTATATTGAAATCAATAAATACTTTTATCTTGAACTTGATTACTTTACTTTGGAACTTAACATTTATTTTGGAAATCTGGTTATAAAATTCCAATACCCTGAGCCATGTATCTTCTCAAGTTTTAAACACTGGTAATTATGTTTAAACTACTCGATCCCTTCTTCCTCAACAAACTGCTTCTAACCCAGACACGTGAGTACGAGCGTGCATGTGCACCGGTCATCGGAGTCACCGTGACCATTGCTGACACCTCCCACACCTCGACGATCTTCCCTACCATCGATCCCGAGCATCAATCCAACATTTCCAGGCCTAAATTGAAATCGAGCTACTTTGAACAAAAACCTGGAACAAGCCTGGAAAGCAACACAACCAACCCCCTTCGAACCTGTCATCGCCACATTCATGCCACCACAACCACCGGAACACGTGAAACTCCGTCTACACGATCGCCAGCATCCCCTCTACCACCACCCAGAGCCACGCAACGCTCGATCGTCTATCGGGGACGAACGATTCGAATTTCTCAGCCACTACAAAATTAGGTTTAGAAACTAAACCTCGCCACCGCTGCTTCCACGATGATCGATGACAACTCCGAGCATTTTTCCCTACGTCATCGTAGTCTCCTCCCCCTTCACGCACAACCCCGACCTTCATATCTCCTCAGATCGCCTGAAGTTGATCGAAATATACTTTTTATTCATTTTCGAACTACTGCTAAACCCCACCTCTAAAAATTATAAATTTTGCATTATAAATCATATTAAAGTATGATAATTCCATTCATATAACTGAATTCATAAATCATGAAGTTCGAAATTTGGCTTATTTAGAGTTAACTTTGATTTCTCGATTTCCAGAGAAGATTAAAAGTTGTTTTTGACTTCTATAAATTTTTAAAACTTAGCTTATATTAAAACAAACAACTTCTGTTTATCTTGCAGGCTACAATAGTTATCAAATTAAGAGATCAAAAGTCATTTGCAAACCTGGGACTAAAGATAAACAAGAACAGGTATCAAATGGCACAGACATGCATTCATTCAAATACCAACATATATTCACGAGAAATAATACTCATATTCATTCCAGATAAAAATAAGCAACAATCTTAATACTTAAGTTTAAAAAAAGGTGAAGTTACTCACATGTGGGATGAAGACAGAAAAGCAAAACCTGGAACTGCTTTTGATCTTGAGTTTGATCTGCTTTTTCTTGTTTGAGTTTTGTTGATGATAAGGTTTATATTTTCTTTTCTTTTTTTTTTCCAGTTTGGAAGATGGAACAAATGACATGAAGAGTTTGTATAAAAAGAAAGCTACAGGTGATGTAGGGTTTGAACAATGCAAAACATGGCTAAAGATGCTTGTTCAGGTGATATCTGGTTTTACCATATAGCATGGGTGAAGTTGCTTGTTTTAAAGGGAAGTTTGTTTGAGTTTGAAATGGTATTTACTCAATTTCGAACGAACAACTGAGTTGAAGCTTGAAGATAGTGATATATAGAAAGAGTTGTACATGGGATATCTCATTTCTTTGTACACAGGTACAAGGTTTTATAAATTTTGCTCAGAGATTTTTTTTATACTTGACTAAACAAGATTCTCGGCTGAGAGAAGATATGTTGGTGGCTAATGTACTTGTATTATTATTATTTTTTCTTTCAGCTGATATGAAATGTTATGGTGTACTAGAGGCAACGGCATTAAATGCCCATGTCCTTAATGTCTTCACCCTGAACGATTTGTTCACTTCAGCCATACTTATGTTGTTTTTACAAGCTTCATATGTATTTATTCTTATTATTTACTTTGCAGGTACATGTATATACTTATTTTTGCTTGGTGGCTGAAGATATACTTTGCATTTATTAGCTTGTACTTTATGTTTTCATGTTTATAGTTTATTTGTTTTAAATATTTTTCTTGCCTGCATACTCTTTGTTTGGCTTTCTATTTTATTTTAATCAACATATTTGTAATATATTTTTATCTTTTCTTAGGTTGACGATATTCTCTACTTACTTAGGTGGCTGAAGATACCTGTTTCATCCTTGACTTTGTTTGCTTTGTTTCATTCTTTTTGCAATATTTTTTTATTTGTTATTTGTTTAGATATCTCACTTTTCTTTTACTTGCCTGCATATCTCCCCACAGGCTACATACCTATTTCCTTTATCTTATTTGTGTTCATATTACTTATTTGATTTAATTTCCAGTTATTTTATTACTTTGGTGTGCTTAGAGGTAGTAGCATTGACCTTGTATTACTTTTCTTTTGTACTTCTTTTACTTTGTTTTATTTATTTATGTTTGTTTTGTTTATTTGTTTTGTCTTTATCTTTGCATTTCTTTTGTTACTTTGTTTGTTTATATACTTTTTAATCTAATGAAGTTTCTTTAATTATTATATGTTAGATTTTTATTTAATATGTTTTCTTACTTTATATTTTATAAAACTTTATATATATATATATATATATATATTCATTTTCAAAATATAGATGAATTTCTAGGTTTTTATTTTGTTGTTTAAATCTTATCTAATTTATTTACTTTATGGTTATCTTATGTATATTTTTAAAACCATTTATTGAAGATTTTATTTCAAATCCAATATATTTATATATATACCAAAATCAAATTTTGATTTATATAGAATTTATTCAAATTCGGGGAAACTCGCTTCCATTTATAATTAATTTCACAATTTTTATTCAAAAATTCATTTAATTATCAATTTAAATTAAATTATAATCTAGGGTCGTTACAAACTTCCCCCCTTAAAAAGAATTTCGTCCTCGAAATTCGCCAGAGAGAGATAACGAAGATAGATAAAAGATAGAGAAATATCTTTTCTGATCGAACTGGATATTAATTCTGCATTTGGCTCACCAAATCAGAATATCAACAATTGATACAAGAAATTATAATAGAATTCCAAATTTAGTTTTAAACGAAATCATTTTATCGATACAATTCAAATTTAGCTTTATATTCTATTAATCAATTTAACTCAATTTAAAATTTCCAATTTATTCAAAGTTTAAATCGAAAAGCTAATAAGAATCTGATGAAATACGAAGTAAAAATTTCCTACAACGATTCATAGGGCCATCATCGCATCGAAACTTCTTTTTGCAGTTGTCATGAAACAATCAAAAGAATTTGGAAAGACGAATCAAAGAAAATTAATAAGAAAGAGTTATTTCCACTATTGTTACAGAGTATCGACCATTTATAGTCGTATTCCTCTATCCCCTATCGCATTCTCCTCTTGCAGTCATACTCACTATCAGTGGATAGTAAGAGAATTTACTGAGGCTTTCAAACGGATATCTTAGGGATACACTCATTCTAGGGTATACTTCACCCTATCTCTAATGAGCTACTTAACGTGTTATACTCCTGAGCTAAAGTTTCACCTTAGCTCTGATACCAAATGTAACGTTTACGGATTTTTCACGCTCGAAAATCGACATCCATACTTCATTCGTACTCGAATGTCGTAGATTCGATCGTTCAAATCCGATTCGCCGGAGCTTATAACAACATTAAGTAAACAACACAGCGGAATAAAAGGAATAATACATTGATATACAACACTGATACAATATCTGATACAACAGATGATCCAATAGATATCAATATACATCAGAGATATGATACAACAAATAGCAGCGGAAAAGAAATAGATAAACTAGCAGCGAAACACTATAACTCTAAGATAGTCTTCGAAAGAGAACTCCAGCAGCAGCAGCTCGATCCAACATCACGATACGCAAAGACAAGCAAGCCTCGTCCACATCCAAAGACTGAACTAGCTTCAGATAATCTACAAAACCTGACTATCTGAAAAACCCAACTCTAGACTGCTTGTGTAGAAAATAATGAGCACCCAAAGTTTAGGAAAGAAACAATAAACTCCGGATCAGTCGTGGGACTGGTGTGAGCAACAAAAATAGTTTATCTTTTAAAAACAAACAATAAGAGAATTTTAAAGCCAATTCGCAATGCTTTTTGAAAATGTAACTACCATAAGACCTCTCACCACACACACAATGCAAACACAGACTTGGAGGAGATTTCTTCATATGTTAGTCAAAGATTCTTACTACGCAAAATCAAATCATTTTTGATATTATTATTAATGCATAGTGTAGAAAACATTTCAAAAGTAGAATATAAATCTTAGCCAGCATAGGTACCATTATATTATGCCCGCTATAGCTACCATATTAGATGACAGATTCTACAACTAATACCGTACAAGGTTCGTATTGTTTCTTTGGATTTCCAACAAATGGTCAGGCCAAGGAACTTCCCATTGCTACATGGAAACGCCTCTGGAAGGACGTCCCGAGAACCTAACTGGATCTCTACCAACACAAGGCCGGGTTACCCCTAACTGGGTAACTACTGACACGAGTATGCCATCTCCCGGTTGTAACAACCTTTAACCGGGGCCCCAACATCAATCACAAAGTAAGATATATATGTATTTGCGATATCAACATAAGTTAAGTATCTGGGCTCCATACCATGATACCCCTTCTATCCAGAAGGAGATGTACATAACCTAAGGGGCGCTACCCCCAATAACCTTGCTGCATCTTTCCTGTTTTGACCATTCCGGGGTGTGAGGTTCGACGAAGTCGCGTCCATAAAGCTACGCTTTGGTACAAAGCCACGCTTTGGGTCAACAAATGATCAAAGTAATGATCACAAAGATAAATGATCAAACAAATGATCATATCACAAATGATCAAACAATGATCATTACACAGCAACACTTAGCATGTCACAATACCAAATTGGGAATATATCGCTGATAACCTTCAACTACATAACCTATGAGCTCGTACGTCTCAGAGAAGGGTGTTAAGCTAAGAGAATAAATTCTCCGCCACCAACAAAAATGTATTTGGAAGAAATCTGCTTTATATCTCAAAATGTAATGTCAGACACACAATCCATACAAGTCTATTTTGGGCTCGAACAGAACTGAAGGCACTTCCAAGAAGCCCTTGCAATTCGGATATTCACTAATCACGACCGGATTTCCCATCACATATGGAGATCTCTATACCGGGGATCAGCCAGTGCAGAGACAATCGACAAGAAACCCTTTCGTTTTCGAAAATATCCGGTCTTCACCACCGGTCTTCAATTGCTATCCATAACGACGTATCACATATTCAGAATGGGATATATGACACAAAGGTCCTCTCCCGGCTAAACCGAATAGTGAGCGCAATATTTCAAAAAAACATATGGACATTGGGATTTCAATTAAGTCACAACTTAATGATTCAAAACATCCTTTCAAATGGTTTAAAACGAATTACCATTTCAAATCTTTAAACAAAAGATTTATTTTCTCAAAATTCACCTAGTTTCTCAAAGATTCATTCCTGTATTTCAAAACAATTCCATTTCAATTGGATTAATTCATTAAATCTTTAAATTAAGATTTAATTTACAATTTTCAAATTCGCTTCCAAATATTCCTTCATAGCTTTTCAAAACGTTTCCTTTTCATTCTAAATTTGAAATCTTTTAACCCCAACTGGAAGTTCATTACTTATGTGAAAACTTATATTTATTTGAAAACAAATAGTTCTCGTTTGTGTTTTCTGATGGAGATGGGATATGATACGGGATTCAATTGTGTTTTCTGTGCAAATGACCCTAAGACTGTGCAACATTTGTTCATGCAATGTCCCTTCACTAAGATGCTATTTGACAATATGATGCTTGTTGCTGGGAGTAGATTGTTGGCTAATCAACCTACGCTGGATTTTGACATGATATACAAAGCTACAAGGTGGCGAACTTTCAAGGCGAGGCATTTAACTATATGCTTGAAGAAGTACATGACAGTGGTGTGGTATGAACGAAATTTGATTTGCTTTGAAAAGAAGAGGAGAGATGGGCAGGTGTTATGGAAGGTTTTGAAGTATGAAATTTACAAAACTATGAAGATGCAATCTAATTTTCCAGCCATATACAAGGAAGCTTGGAGATAGTTGGTGTTTTTTTGGGTGTATCTTGTTATGTTGATTTGCATTGTGTGTTTTGTTGTTTTTTTCCTGCTGTGTATCTCCGTGTGTTTTGTTTTGTCTTTTCCTTTTTCATGCTTGCTGTTTTCTTTTGGGCGAGCATTGTATTTTATTGTTTTTTTGCAATAAAATCAGGTAGGGGCCCTGTTAACCCCGCTAGCTTTTGCTAAAAAAAAATAGTTCTCGTTTCAGAAAAATCCAATTTCATTTGTACAAGTTACAGCCTTAATTTCAAATTCCCAAATTAATACCTTTAAAATAGTTTAAACCATATAAACTCATTCATAAGTTGAATAGCCTTTTTAAATCCTAGTTTCCAAATCATAGAATTCAATTTCAAATATTGAATTCAAATTTAAATCAAAGTATTTAAATTTTAAAACTCAATTAAGTTATTCAAATAAATTTCATCTTCGAAATTCCATTGCAAAAGATTTTTACTTTAAACTCAATCCATTTCCAAAACATTTGAATTCAAATTGTCTATTTAAAAATCGTTTCAAAAATGTATGACTTAAATCGATTTCCTCGTGAAATCCATATTTGTGTGTGTATGGTGTAGTCCAGGGGTTTAACACAATAGTGCAACATCATTTCAATCATCACAGATTAAAATACAGAAATATAGTTGATAAGGGATATAAACTATAACGCTTATCGTCCATACACAGATTCACAGATAATATACAAATGTAAATAGATATACACAGCTCAATCTACAGAACAAAATATCACTAATCAGATAGGATAATCAATTCAAGGCGTCTCATAAAATACAATCATTCATGAGTAAGGTCAAATATTCAATAGTCATTTATAAGTAGGATAAATTAATTATTTAATTCTAATTTATTCAATTTATTTCCAAGTAAATTAATTATTTATGAATTAATTATCCAATCCTGATTTATTTATTTCAAATCATTTGAGATAAACTAATTTATCAAACACTTTGATTAGTTTTTCTTAATTAATAAATTTAAATAGATTAACCTTTAGTTAATTATATAATCATTTAACCTTAATTAATTTCATTAAATAACTATCTTTAAGTAATTAATTACCTTTTTAATCAATACTTAATTATTAAATTATTAAATCCAAATTATCAATAAATTAATCCTTTGATTAAAAATCAATCAACTTTTAAAATTAATTACATTTACTAATTACCTTTAAATTAATTAATGATAATCTTTTATCTAGATTAATTTCTTAATCACACTACTAATTAAGTTTTAAATAAGCTTGAGAATTATCATCACAAGCCATTAATTATCTTTTTAAATTAATTGACTCTTAAGTAAACTTCTTTAATTATCATTTAAATGGAAAGAAGGTAATTAACTTATTCAAAACACTTATGACCTTTTATTAATTATGGTTTAAATTACCCTCATCTTAATCATTACCAATTTCCACCCCTTGATTTTGAAACAACAGAGACAAATTCTTCAAATCAACACAAACTAAATTTCAAACCCCATGACTTCATATTTATATTGAAATCAATAAATACTTTTATCTTGAACTTGATTACTTTACTTTGGAACTTAACATTTATTTTGGAAAACTGGTTATAAAATTCCAATACCCTGAGCCATGCTTCTTCTCAAGTTTTAAACACTGGTAATTATGTTTAAACTACTCGATCCCTTCTTCCTCAACAAACTGCTTCTAACCCAGACACGTGAGTACGAGCGTGCATGTGCACCGGTCATCGGAGCCACCGTGACCATTGCTGACACCTCCCACACCTCGACGATCTTCCCTACCATCGATCCCGAGCATCAATCCAACACTTCCAGTCCTAAATTGAAATCGAGCTACTTTGAACAAAAACCTGGAACAAGCCTGGAAAGCAACACAGCCAACCCCCTTCGAACCTGTCATCGCCACATTCACGCCACCACAACCACCGGAACACGTGAAACTCCGTCTACACGATCGCCAGCATCCCCTCTACCACCACCCAGAGCCACGCAATGCTCGATCGTCTATCGGGAACGAACGATTCGAATTTCTCAGCCACTACAAAATTAGGTTTGGAAACTAAACCTCGCCACCGCCGCTTCCACGATGATCGATGGCAACTCCGAGCATTTTTTCCCACGTCATCGTAGTCTCCTCCCCCTTCACGCACAACCCCGACCTTCATATCTCCTCAGATCGCCTGAAGTTGATCGAAATATACTTTTTATTCATTTTCGAACTACTCCTAAACCCCACCTCTAAAAATTATAAATTTTGCATTATAAATCATATTAAAGTATGATAATTCCATTCATATACCTGAATTCATAAATCATGAAGTTCGAAATTTGGCTTATTTAGAGTTAACTTTGATTTCTCGATTTCCAGAGAAGATTAAAAGTTGTTTTTGACTTCTATAAATTTTTAAAACTTAGCTTATATTAAAACAAAAAACTTCTGTTTATCTTGCAGTCTACAATAGTTATCAAATTAAGAGATCAAAAGTCATTTGCAAACCTGGGACTAAAGATAAACAAGAACAGGTATCAAATGGTACAGACATGCATTCATTCAAATACCAACATATATTCACGAGAAATAATACTCATATTCATTCCAGATAAAAATAAGCAACAATCTTAATACTTAAGTTAAAAAAAAGGTGAAGTTACTCACATGTGGGATGAAGACAGAAAAGCAAAACCTGGAATTGCTTTTGATCTTGAGTTTGATCTGCTTTTTCTTGTTTGAGTTTTGTTGATGATAAGGTTTATATTTTCTTTTTCTTTTTTCCAGTTTGGAAGATGGAACAAATGACATGAAGAGTTTGTATAAAAAGAAAGCTACAGGTGATGTAGGGTTTGAACAATGCAAAACATGGCTAAAGATGCTTGTTCAGGTGATATCTGGTTTTACCATATAGCATGGGTGAAGTTGCTTGTTTTAAAGGGAAGTTTGTTTGAGTTTGAAATGGTATTTACTCACTTTCGAACGAACAACTGAGTTGAAGCTTGAAGATAGTGATATATAGAAAGAGTTGTACATGGGATATCTCATTTCTTTGTACACAGGTACAAGGTTTTATAAATTTTGCTCAGAGATTTTTTTTATACTTGACTAAACAAGATTCTCGGCTGAGAGAAGATATGTTGGTGGCTAATGTACTTGTATTATTATTATTTTTTCTTTCAGCTGATATGAAATGTTATGGTGTACTAGAGGCAACGGCATTAAATGCCCATGTCCTTAATGTCTTCACCCTGAACGATTTGTTCACTTCAGCCATACTTATGTTGTTTTTACAAGCTTCATATGTATTTATTCTTATTATTTACTTTGCAGGTACATGTATATACTTATTTTTGCTTGGTGGCTGAAGATATACTTTGCATTTATTAGCTTGTACTTTATGTTTTCATGTTTATAGTTTATTTGTTTTAAATATTTTTCTTGCCTGCATACTCTTTGTTTGGCTTTCTATTTTATTTTAATCAACATATTTGTAATATATTTTTATCTTTTCTTAGGTTGACGATATTCTCTACTTACTTAGGTGGCTGAAGATACCTGTTTCATCCTTGACTTTGTTTGCTTTGTTTCATTCTTTTTGCAATATTTTTTTATTTGTTATTTGTTTAGATATCTCACTTTTCTTTTACTTGCCTGCATATCTCCCCACAGGCTACATACCTATTTCCTTTATCTTATTTGTGTTCATATTACTTATTTGATTTAATTTCCAGTTATTTTATTACTTTGGTGTGCTTAGAGGTAGTAGCATTGACCTTGTATTACTTTTCTTTTGTACTTCTTTTACTTTGTTTTATTTATTTATGTTTGTTTTGTTTATTTGTTTTGTCTTTATCTTTGCATTTCTTTTGTTACTTTGTTTGTTTATATACTTTTTAATCTAATGAAGTTTCTTTAATTATTATATGTTAGATTTTTATTTAATATGTTTTCTTACTTTATATTTTATAAAACTATATATATATATATATTCATTTTCAAAATATAGATGAATTTCTAGGTTTTTATTTTGTTGTTTAAATCTTATCTAATTTATTTACTTTATGGTTACCTTATGTATATTTTCAAAACCATTTATTGAAGATTTTATTTCAAATCCAATATATTTATATATATACAAAAATCAAATTTTGATTTATACAGAATTTATTCAAATTCGGGGAAACTCGCTTCCATTTATAATTAATTTCACAATTTTTATTCAAAAATTCATTTAATTATCAATTTAAATTAAATTATAATCTAGGGTCGTTACACAGTTCATTCCAGCAGTTCAAGTTAAAAATTCAAGTTGAAGTTATGCTTCGAGGTAGGCAAAGCATTTTTTAACTAAGTGTTAGCTCGTCCACGACCTAAAAGCTATGCTACGAGTTATGTTAGGTCATTGATCCTTTAAGTCGTGATAAATGTTAAAGAATGAGGCTTCAAGTCAAAATAACGCGAATTTGCCCAAGTCCTAGCTCGGCCGCGACCTAATACTTATGTCGCACGTATTGTAGGTCGCAAGCGTGATAAGTCGTGAGGAAGTAAGGTCGCGAGCACGCCAAGTCGCAAGCGAACCGGGTCGCAGGAAGAGCTGGGTCGCGTGATCCACATTCAAACATCTGAGCCCAAGGTCGTTCGACAACTCTCCCTAACCCGTTAGTTTTTCTCCACCTATCAAATCGCCTATCAAACCCATTAACCCGATAACCTCCTGTCGCCTCCATTAATTATCTCCCCAGTGAAAACCATCATCCTTTTACACCACTAAATCGCCCAAAGCCGGTTTAGATCACCATAAATACATCATACATCCAGTGCGTCACCGTGTTCTTGTGAATTAAAACGTCCTATGGCGATTAAGGACCGATTGTGACACAATTCATGTTAAAGTGCAGCACGTAAAAATGGATTAAGGCTGGAAAAAGGGAAATTCTTGTTTTGATGATGGCTATGGTTGGGTGTCGGTCGGAATTACTTACACAAAATAATGGTGAGGAGGAATCAACAGCCTGATAGTTCAAAATCGCCTTTGAAAGATTGAAGCTTCGTTAATGGCGGAGCAAATAGTTAGGGCATATAAGTGATGGGAACAAAGAAGAAGGTGGGCGACTTATACGTTAAAACGGTGGAACCTGAAACGGCACAACGACCTAACCAAGCCTTTAGGTCGCCTGCGATCTAGCGATTCAGAAGAGAACGAGTTAAAAGATATCGAAGCACACGACCTACGACCTAAGGCGTGTACTTTGAGGGGCAAGTGTTAACTCCTTAATTTCTTGGCTCAACGACCTAAAAAAAAGGAACGACCTAGTCACTCAGAGCGACCTAACGACCTAAGAAGACCAGTGACCTAACTGCTAAAAGTGGAGTACCGACTTAAAAGGCATCGCGACTTAACGACTTAAGCAACTCAGCGACTTAACGACTTAAGCAACTCAGTGACTTAACGACTTAAGCAACTCAATGACTTAACGACTTAAGCAACTCAGCGACTTAACGAATTAACTATTCTACGACCTAAGAAGGTCAGCGACCTAACGAGCTAATGGATCAACAGCGGGTTAACGACCTATGGAAGGATGCAACCTAGCGACCTAATACTCAAGCGACCTAGCATCTTCTGCAAGCTAAAACCAGGATCCCACAACCACTAAGTCGCTCGTGACCTAAGTAGGTCGGAGCAATTCCTTTAGACCGTATTTGGTAGATCACATCTCTCTCCCCTGCCATCCCTTAGGTCGCCCACGACCTAAGTTATAGCCAACTTATCCCTAAGTCGCCCAACTCGTTAGTTCGCTCAAAGAGGATCAGGAGCTACCCTGTTAAGCCGTAGCCTTAGGTCGTTCCCGACCTATCCTTAAGTCGCCCCTCGACCTACGACCTAACTCCGGGCTCACCCTACAAATACAACCCTAGCTCCAACATTCAAGGGTCTTCTTTCGATCATTTCTCCAAAGCATCGACACTCTGCCATTTTTTGTACTCGAGCAATACTTCAAGCATTTTTAACATCAAGGACGCTACTACAAACTTCAAGAAAGAATCGACATTATTCAACATGAATTCGAGAGATTATTCTTCTTCGAAGTTTGAGCTACTAGTCCGAAGTGAATTGTAATTGAAGGAAATTGTAAAGAATTGTAATCATATCAGTAATAAAGAGGATTGAAGTGGACGTAGGCTTGATTATAAGCCGAAC
The DNA here is from genome assembly GCA_030765085.1 of Allium cepa. Taxonomy (NCBI): domain Eukaryota; kingdom Viridiplantae; phylum Streptophyta; class Magnoliopsida; order Asparagales; family Amaryllidaceae; genus Allium; species Allium cepa. The sequence continues at coordinate 195,639,359 of CM060928.1, forward strand.
CACTATAAACTCTGTGTCTTTTACTGCTTTTTCTGTGAATTACTGCTTGTTTCTAATTCCCGTGTTAACGGGTGGTGCTTTCACTTAATTTCTATTTGCATCGGGGTGTTAGCGTCTAATTTTTTCGTTAACAATACGTATAAACCTTGTTTCGTTCTCTTAGGAAAAACGATAAGGAAATCCGTCCACAATGGTTTGGAAGTGATCTCTGCTCTTATCTTTAACTGTTTATTTCCTAAAGAACCATGATTGGGTTTACCGGAAATTATCGAATGTTGTTTCAAAGTGACCAGGATCAGATATGTTATCCGAATACCACTTCAACCCAACTCAAGCATTTCTAAGTGAAGATATCTTAAGGACGATTGAATTGAAGAAGGAGCTCTCAAGCATTTCGTTCAGTCCTAGAATGAACTTATATGCATAAATGCTGGTATTGCATTGTTGCCTGGAGGGCAGTGTTGGCAGTCCAAGTGGGAAGTGCTATTTAAAGGTAAAATGTAGTCTCAAGCCTCATTAATTTAGAAATGACAAAAATCGAACATGTAGTAAGGCTAAGTGGGTTGCTCCTAAGCAGGGTATGAACATCCCAAATCTAGGTCGGGTATTATCTCTCATTTGTATGTTTCGGGCCCATTAACGGAGTGGTGATCATATTCGATATTACTAGTCAAGTTATAGGCCAGTCCTATGTGGTAGGGGTACAAGACTTTCTTGTCAGACCCCGATGCATTTTATCTAGAGATGCACTATTAGAAGGTGTGGAATCCAATCTTTAATATATGCCTTAATGATTTTGATTATAGAACCTAGTATGTTGGAATTTAAAAATGTAACAATTTTGACTATGATTAATAAGTGTTTGTATTCTAGACATTACTATAATATAAGAGGACTTTCTATAAAAATGGTTTGATTATCGTATGGTAAAAACAATTGAATGTTTATCTGAGGCATGGTCTTACAAGATACTTTTGATTTTCAAAGGTTTCCTAGAACTTTAGAATCTAGTTAGGTGTGTTTTTTTCACACTGGTTTTCTAGACACTCGAGTGTTTATTTATTTATAAATGTGGAAGTTATAAATGGGAAAATATGTATGAAGGTGACATTTTACAAACAGAGTGATGATTTGTAAAAACATATTTATTTATAAAATGATAGATTTATAAACAACGTTTATAAATAAAGAAAAACTTTATCACTGGATAAATTTGGGAAATAAATCAAAATTTTGGATTTTAATATGTGAAATGCTATTCAGAAAAAATAATTGATTCTATGTTGAAAGTTGGGAGTGGAACTTATAAGAGGATAGAGTTATAAATGAGGCTTTAAAAATAAAGAGTATTTTAGAAAAAGGAAGTTTTATAAAATAAAAGGAGATTTACAAAACGTACTTTATAAACATGGAAAATGATTATTTTGGAATTTAAGTATGGATTTTTATCAAAGAAGTATACTTATGTTTTGAAGTAGTGTAATTATACTAAATTCGTTTATCAATATTTTTAATTTTGAAAAGTAAACTATTTAAGTTATTATTATGGTTTGAGATCGATCATACTTTTTTATCAACAAAGTTTAGAAAATTAATTATTTTTATTTATAGCAATGTTGAAGATAAATTATTATCATTTTATTTAAGAACGTTTTCGAATTTATTCATCATTTTTTTAAAGATTTTTAAGGTTAATATTTATTTATTTATAATGTTATTAGTATATAGTAGCGTTTTAAAGGATAATGATCAGAATTTATTTATAACTGTTCTCGAGATTTATAAATGAAGTTTTTTAAACATATATGCTTTTTATAAGAGGAATCTTATAAATGTTTTGGAAAATAAAAGGAAGAATAGGTAAAAAGATAAAAGAGTTTCATAAATGGTTTTAGATGTTTATATAAGAATTTTAGAAATGGGTTTTTATATTTATAAAAGGAATTTTATAAATGGTTTTGGAGATGTAAAATGGAGTTTATAAATGATTTAGAATTAAATAAAAAGGAAATCTTTCCCATTGTTTGGAGAATATACTTGTACCGTTGAGATAAGTATAAGGATATTTTTCCAAGTATTGACAAATATTGATTTGTGGATGTACATATCTTTGTAAAAAGGATTTTATTCAAGTATTTACGAAGAGGATTTAATTAATGAAAGACTAATTAAAAGGAGGCTAGCGGTTATTTATGTATTTAACCATTGTTGGTTTTTCCTATGGAATTTATATCCCTAATTTGAATGTTTGTTTATTTGATAGCTAGATAACTGACCATCAAGTTTGGACCCAAAGCGCAACTTTGGAAATATATAGGAGAAACACGAGGTTATATGGCATAGTCATCTCAGTGATGCTGTGCGTATAAATCTTATTTTGTTCTCCTAGGACAAATGATAAGAAAACCTATCCACTAACGGTTAAGAGGCGATCTTCGCTCTTATCTTTGACTATTTATTTCCTAAAGAACCAGAGTTGGGTTGACTAGAAATTATCGAATGTTATTTTGAAGAAACTAAAATCAATATGTTATCCGAAAACCACTTCGGTCCAACTCAAGCATTTCAAAGTGAAGACATCTTAAAGATGATGGAATTAAAGACGAAGCTCTCAAGCATTTCGTTCAGTCTCTAAATGAACTTGTATGGATGAATGTTGGTGTTGCATTGTTGCTTGGAGTGCAGTGTTGGAATTCCAAGTGGGCAGTGCTATATAAAGGTAATATATGGCATAAATACTCATCAACTGGGAAATGACAAAAATCGAGCATACAACAAGGCCAAATGGTTCACTCCCAAGTAGAGTATGGTCGTCCCAAATCTGGATCGATTATTGTCTCTCATTTGTATGCTTCGGGGCCTGTTATAGAGGGTTGATCATATTCGTTACTACTAGTCAAGTAATAGACCCATCTTGTGTGGTAGGCATATAAGATGTTCTTGTCAGACCACGGGGCATTTTATCTAGAGATGCACCATCGAAAGTTAGTTCTGTACCTTGTCATAGTACAAAATCCTATCTCCAATATGTGCCTTTATAATTTTGATTGTAAAACCTAGTATAATGGAATTTAATAATGTAACAATTTTGGCTATGATTAATAAGTATTTGTATTCTAGACATTGTTATAATATCAGTGTGTTTTTTATAAAAATGATTTGGTTATCGTAAGGTAAAAACACATCCGTGTTTATGTGCGGCATGATCTTATAAGATACTTTTGATTTTCAAATTCTTATAACTTTAGAATCCAGTTGGGTATGTTTTTCTCACATTGGTTTCCCGGAATACTTCGAATGTTATTTTATTATAATGCTCGGATTAGATCGTGCATATTTACATATTGCTTTGGATGCATTGGAGCTCAGGAGACAAGTTAGAGGTCTTCACTTCGTACTAATATATATGGTTTATTTTTTGCTAGTTTGTTGTTGAAATCATCAACATGTGTGAGGATAGGTTTTTATAACTGACTAAGCTTATGATTGTGATTTATTGTTGCACTCTGTTGAATGTATGTATATAATACTTTCTCTTTTGTAAAGATCATAGATATTATATTATATATTGTTCAGCTGCGATTGTGAGATTCTGTGTTGTTTAGTTTCTTTCTCTTCTTCTTCTCTTCTCTTTTTCTTTCTGTTTTCTTTCCCATAACTATCCACCCTTCCATTCAATTTGAGTTGGACATATGTAGTTTATTGTTAACTTGAATTGTGCGGATTGGCCGGTCGTTACAATGTCTCCCATGGGAGAGAAGTGAATTTTTGTTATGCGGACATGCATAACTTATGCATTATATATAAATGTTTGGTTGGAACTTTGTTATTTGTGATAACTTATTCTATAATAGTTATATACCTATGTATAAGATGAGAAGGTTGTAGATATTTCATTTATGCTAATAAACTTTGTCTGAATGCTTCACTTAAAATAGTAAGGAAAAAAATCACTTATAATTGTTTATCGCGCCAAAAAAAGGTTCTTTGAGTACTCAATCAAAATATTGGTAAATTTGGTAAATCAAGTTTGATCGGTGAAGGCAACTTACAAGATAAAGTGGAAGCAAGGACTGGACTACTTACGCTTGATAATCGAAACCAAGTCAATTTAGTTGTATTATATTATCATGTGTTCCTTTGATTTACTTACTGTTATAGCTAGTTTTCCAGCTTAAGTACCTACTGCTCAGTTTGATTGACATTTTATGAATCTGGTTATAGTAACACCCACTACTTGAGCAAGCATAAGCACACAGAACATACCAGTAGGCTTATGAAGAATTAAGCACACAAATAACTTATAAAACTATATATATGTGAATAAAGAAACAATTATAAATGTGTACTGTTATACATGTATAATAACATCGTATCCCAATCTCACATTTTTAGCTATATTGATATGTACGGGAAAAATAGAATACATTTTCGTATTTCTTTTCAAAATTCATATTTCACTTTGAAATATTTTTATAACTAAATTTTTTTACTCGTTGAAAACCAAAAACTTGCTTATATAATTTCAATTTATTATTATTATCCATAAAATGATATACACCATTTATTAATTGAACATCCGAACAAACCATACCAATCATCAAGCAAGCATCCATATCATTAAAGTAAAATTGGTATTTTTATACAAATCATCATATCATATCGACCAATACAATGACATCTTTATATATGTACGAACAAAGTAAATCCTCAACATTATGATCCCCTCCAACTCCATATCTTAGCCACAAAGCATATACAATCATAATACTAACCTAAAAAACAACCCCACTTCAACCTAAGGAGTTAACACAAAATGAAACCTCGAGTCAGGCTAGATATCTAGCTATAAATGTAACTGTGCTTAAATATAATATAATGATCTTGAGAAGTTTATGTATAACTCTACTTGGTTATAAACATAAAGTTATCACAATAGTCAACGCTCATAACTAATTTTCAATAAGCTTTGTACTTAAAAACCATTGAAAATAAATTTCAAATTCCTTTTCTTTCGAATTGTTTCCCTAATAATCACATCAAAACGAATTTTCAAACAACTTATAAAAAAAAATATTTACAGAAATCCATATTCAAAAATTATACACCAAAGGTCTACTTCGCAAACTATATCACAATATTTCGCAGTCTGTTTAAAACAAATCTTTGAATTATATTCTTCAAGTGAATCTGCAAATTTGGTTTATCATGAAATATCTTTCCAAATCATCGTTTAAAACAATATTTCCCTTTCTATTTTTTTTAAATTTCCGCTTCTCATTTGTTAAAGTCATTTCAAACATATTCGATAATTTCTACAAAACTAGGTTTCAAAACACAATACGATTTCACCAAATCTAGTTTAAATAATAAATATCCTCATAAGGTGAATGCTTGTCACAATATATCATAATAGACCATAGTAGATAATAACATTACTTATCTGCAATTGGAAGGAATCTTTTAGTCCAACTTCTACGATCTAGGTCAGACGTTACCTTTGAGCGATATCAAAAGCAATAATACCCAAACGAGTTTTAAAACAATTAGCATTATCCCTTTTGAAAATGTAAAATTACCAAAACTATTTCCAAATAGGGAATCACATAAAATCCTAATTTCTTTTATGTTGGGAAATTATTAATAATTGAAATACTATGAAAATGCCTCCAGTTTATTTCATACTTAACCCATAAAATAATCTTTCGAATAAGTCCCCAAAATTTCTTATATTAGAAAAGTTCATATAAACAAACCATTCAACCTTTATGGTTAAAATTAAAATTGTTTTAAAATAAATCAATCTTTATTTTATAAAAATCTTTTATACTTCAAAATCCAAATAAAAATACTCATAAAGAGTTTTATATTCAATTTAATTGAAATCCATTATTTTCCACTTGAAAATAATTCAAACACAAATTCAAATTGTCATAAGTAAATAAAAAATTTCTTTAGCGCAAAATTCCTAAAAGAATTATTTATTTCAAATTTATGAACCAAATAAAAATCATTTCAAATAATTATGCTTCTATTTACTTTCGAAATTGTTATATATACATACATACACACATGAGCGCGCGTGCAGATAGTTTTTGCTTACGCAAACCATTGAAATTCCTTTATAATTCAAGGCAAATTCATATACTATTGAAATCCAGATACACACACAAACACATATATCAACTTCATTTAAAAAAATTAATTTTAATTTTTTATATTCAAAAGTAAATTTAAATATATTTCAAAATAAAACTCTGTTAAAAAGCATACTAGCTTTAAATACTCATATCATATTTTCTAATAAACAATTCAAATCACTCATTTGAGTTGAATTTCTACCTTTCAAAACAATCGATATCAAAGTATATTGCATACCATTCAACCATATATAATTCAATTCAGACAATCATCAACCAAATAATTCAAGAACCAATCTTAGAATAATAGTAGTCAAGGCTACCAAGCCATCCTCAATCGATATAAATTCAACTTTTTTTTCAAAAATAGAAATGTTAATATTTTCTTATCTTTCTTCTCATATTTAACTTAATCAAATGAGTCCAAATCAGCAAGTAACCACCCATAATTCCTTTTATCAATCTGTCATATGAATGAACATTAAATTCACATGTTTTTAATCAACAAAGCAATCCAAACATTTATGTATATTAATTTCAAGAAAGTAGAATAAGATAAATTAGTAGTTAACTCATTTATGTTACACTCACCTTAATTCATTGTCCAATTACAATTTTCATTCAAACATTTAATATTCTACCTATTCAAAATCAAACAACAAGCTATTCACAACATTCATAACAATGAATTAATCAAGTGAGTAGATAGCTACACTCACTGAAAATCAAGGGTTTTGCTTACATTTGAATCAAGAACATAAACTAAGTTAATAATTAATGTATGCTAAATTTAAACTATATATAATCAGAGATGAAGAAAATATTGTAACCAAGGAAGATAATTCTCTCAGAAACCTCCAGGTAAGCCCTAAATCTACTACTCCAGCCTTGCCCTAGCCATCTTCGTCGACACCTCCTTCAAGGCATTCCTTCACCCCAAAAGCGTCTTGCCTGTCCCACCAATTTTTGCATCAGCCCTATCACATCGCCGCTTGATCCTCTCTTTTGGTTGTGAAGTTATCATGTGATCCCTTTCCTCTAGTGCATGCTAAAGGTAAAATTACTCTTGACCATCGATGTAGCCTCAAGCCAGCATCTGCACAAGCGTTCGTTAATTTTCCAATATGCGATTTTTTCTATTTCTTTTGATTTTGATTTCATTTTGGGAATTAGGGGCGAGGTAAAAGAGAATGGGCTTTATACAAGTGTGGATATTGGTCTCATTTAGGGTTAAGTAATATAGATTATTAATATTTAACGATAAGGATAAAACCTAAGGTCCAATCAGAATTTAACTACATATTTTAATAAGTCTAACCCCTAACCATCATTAACCTGGACCGACATTCGATCACTAATTAAAATTCCACTCAAGGTGTTTTAACCAAAAATTTATTCTATATTTAAAACGAAAATATTTGAATTTCTAATTTAAATATCCAATTTAGTTATCAAAATTTATTTTATTATGTTTATTTTATTTAACTCCAAAATGTGATGTTACATCAAGATTGGGACAGAACAAAAAATGCTATGGATGTAAGAAGTTTCTTGGGATTAGCTAGATATTATAGATGATTTATCAAAAACTTCTCTAAGGTAGCAGCATCTTGACTCATTTGACGAAGAAGAATCTAAGTTTTACTTAGGATGTGAGATGCAAGCATTCAATTGGGAGTTTGAAAGAGAGGTTGACGAGTGCACCAATATTGACCATTCGAAGCAGGAATGAGGAGATGACGGTATAAATTGAAATAAAGATTGACGAATGCACCAGCATTGACAATTCGGAGCAGGAATAGGAGATGATGGTATAAACTGATGCCTGTAGTACATGATTTGGGGCATTATTGATGTAGAAAGGTAAGGTTATCGCATATGCTAGTCGAAAACTAAAGTCGCATGAGACAATGTACTCGACCCATGATTTCGATTTAGTAGTGATCATGTTTACATTGAAGACTTGGAGGCACTATCTTTTAAGAGAAAATTTCGAGTTGTTCACTGGCCATAATTTATTAAAGTACCTCCTTTTACAGAAAGATCTTAAACTTCGACAATAGCAATGGTTAGATTTCCTAACCTCCTATGATTTTGAAATTTTCTATATATCGAGGAAAGTAAATGCAGTTGTGGATGTTTTGAGTTGGTGACATGCTAGTTTTAGAGCTTAGTTCTTCAAGTGGTTATGATTTCCAACCGAAATTTGAGTTTGAACTAGAGACATTAGCAAGTTTGACTATCAGAACCACTTTAATAGAGCGGAATCAGAACTACTTTGATAGATCGACGTAATGACAGATTAGCCGAGGTTATTGCTAAAACTAAGGATGGAGTATAGTCTAAAGAGATGAGGCAGTACGGGCTTACCGTGATGGTCGGCTCCGTAAGGATGAGAGATTGTTTGTACCTAATACCAATAGGTTGAATGATAAGGCGCTACGAGAGTGCCATCATTCAAGACTGACTATACATCTTGGAGGCAATAAGACGTACAAAGATATAAGATAGTCGTTTCATTAGGAAGGGATGAAGAAGGATGTTTGGGTAGTCATCTCGAAGTGTATGGATGTCTAGTTTGTAAAGGCAAAGCAAAAGAAGCCTAATGGTTTTCTACAATTGCTAGAAGTCCTTGAGTAGAAGTAGGAGCAAGTATCAATGGATTTAATCGATGGACTGCTACAGACTAGAGGAGAGTACATAGCATTTTGGTCATAGTCAATCGATTGACTAAGAGCACTATATTTGTACTCATTACATCAAATAGGACGTCATCCAAACTCGTCGAATTGTATGTGAATTGGGTTGTGTGATTTCAAGGTGTGCCGAAGAGCATAAGCGATAGAAAACCATTATTGACAAGTGGATTTTAAAAAAGCTTACAAGAGGCATTGGGGATGGAGTTGCATCTAAGTATAGCTTATCATCCTCAAACCGATGGCCAAACTAAGAGAGTGGATCATATCATAGAGGATCTCTTATGAGCTTGCATACTTGACTTCAGAGGCTCATGGGACGGTCACATACATCCTGTTGAGTTTGCATACAATAATAGTTATCAGTCTAGCATTAGTATAGCACTATTCGAGGCATTATATGACTGGCTATGGAATGCTTCCTAATGTTGGTGGAAAGCAAACAAAAAACTAAAACTTGGGCTAGCTTTGATTTGAGAGACATTAGAGAAGTTTGAGATCATGGAACATCGAATGAAAGCTGCTAAAGATAGACAGAAGGGCTACACTGATAGGTGACGTAGAGATTTGGAGTTCTCTATCAGTGATACATTATTTGTCAAGATCTCCTCATTAAAGAATGTGGTTCAATTCAGTACTAAGAGGAAGTTATCACTGAGATTCATAGGTCCTTTTTCAATACTTAAGAGGACTGAGAACCCAACTTATAGGGGTCAACTTACCTCAAAAAATGTTTGGTGTGCATAATCTATTTCACATTTCTCATTTGTGAACGGTTATGCATTACTCAGGCGGGACCATTACAGTGAATCAGCTGGATGATATCAAGATTGAGCCAGAGGCTTCAAAACCACATAGGCATGTTTGTCTCATAGGATGTGATAGAAAGCGACATAGGAGGAAGACGGTAGAGTTTGTGAAGGTTCAATAGAGTAAAAGCAAGCAATTGCATATGGGAGACCAAAGAGAACATGTGATCGCTTATCTAAAGTTCTTTACTTGATAAGACCTTTTTTATTATAATTTCTTTTACCAACTGATACATGTAGTACAGTTTAGAACCTTGCATGTTAGGGTAGGCATAGGTAGTATCTCTTGCTTATGTGTGCATCTTTGATGTCTGATGATTGCTTATGCTTGATATGCTTATTTGTGTTGGTTAGATATGCAGGAACTTTGTTTGATTATGTTTAGCTAATTTCAAGGGCGAAATTCCTAAAGGGATTAGACTGTAATGACCTACATTTTACGTTTCAAAGGATCGTAAAATATTATTATTAAATTTGTATGAGGTCATATGACTCTATAGCTTTGGAAAAAGTTAACTACAGACATTTTTCATTTTTAGATTTTTTATTGGATGATTTCCACCTTGAAAATCTTGTAAGGCTTATAACTTTTGATAGGAGCTGAAATAGGGCTCGAAACCGTTATCGACAAAAATCACCTCATATCGAAATCTTAAAGAATATAGAAGAAGGATCCATAAAGAATGATAGCAGTAGCAAGACCGTTCGAAAGAGTTGAAGGGATACTTCTACAAAATATTAATGGGTTTTCAAAGAAGTCGAAAGGGGATGAAGCTACCCATCTACTTCATTTAACCCCTTCCGAAATAGTTGGGTCCGCATGTGAAAAGGGGATTCATATAATTTAAAAGCACCTTTTCAAGGTGCCAGATAACAAGCTTCCATATTTGCGCCATACCTTTCAAAACAATGGGTTTTGCCATTGTTTACCATTTGCAAAAGAACATTTTCCTAAGGAAGCCCTTTAGAAAGCATGGATCAGCCGTTCGAATTGGTTGAAACCTTCCACAAGTATAAAGGAGAGCTCACATGTATCCAATATGACTTCATCAAACTCCAGAAGATAGGGGTTTTGCATTAGTCAACAGGAATGATTTAGAAAGCTACCTTCTGCAACTAAACCTTCTACTATGCTTCAACTCATTCAAAGCACAAAAATATCACTTTCGACAGTGTCGAAAGCCAAAACTTCCCTACTTATACAGCACACCAACAATAAGGTAAAGCATGCTTCTATACCTTTTGATGGAGTCGAAAGCCCTCAAGTTCCATTGAAAAGCAAAGTTAGAAGGGCATCCTGAAGTCAACAGAGGCTGAAGGTCTTTAAAACCCCCTTTCGACCAAGTTGAAAGGACGGATGCAAAAGGTTCCAACCTGTTCCTATAAATAAGACCCAAGGGTTATGAAAAAGGGATCCGAATTCATTCATTCGAAACTTGTTCTTTTTTTGAATTTGTAAGCCTTAATTCTTAAATAAAATTGGGGATTTTATTTCTTTGTAATACTTAAGCTTTTTGTATTCAAGAAAATTATTAATAAAACAAGTGCATGGCATCTTTGAATACATTGATTCCGATTTATTGCTTCTTTATGGTTTTGGTTGTGGATATATGTGTTAATGCCAATCGAAAGGTTACCTTTTGAAGGTGTAGAACCTATCGATTAAATTAAAACCCTTAGATCCATTAGGTGCAAACCCTTAGTCACCTCAACCACTTCAAAAGGAGATTTCAAACAGGACTTTAGCCATCTCAACAATTCGAAAGATGGTTTCGAAGACTTTCCAACCACCTCGACCATTTCAAAAGGTGGATTCAAGGGAGTTTTAAACTACCTTGATTGATCTAAATGGTGGTTTCGAAGAGGTTGTTCACACTCTTAATCCTTCTTTGGGGATGTTGATAAGATTTCTTTTTAACATTTTGAACGCTAGAAGAAGGGTCGAACCTTCGCCCTTGTTGAATTCCCAACTTTGTTTTCCTCTAATCCTATTCTATTCCAAGCTTTCTTTAGACTTTACACCACTATGCTTAGCAAAATTAGAAAGTCCGAGCAAGGATTCTCAGAGCCACACTCAGTTGGACTCTCCCATGGAACTATTGAAGATTCTAAACTATATGAAGAGCGAATGTTAAGATTGGAAGCTTTAAGAATAATGAATAAAAAGAAAGCTGAATCCTATGACCCAGAAAAGTGGAGCTTAAAACCCCTTTACCATTGGCCCTACACCCATCTTTGCTTTAGTGGGAACAAAAGATAAGAGTGATAAGTCTTTGATCAAATGAAGAAAATGATTCAATTCTATACCAAAGGCGCTATCTTTGAAAAAGGGATGATGGCTGATTACTGCACCTTTGCATAAAATTGGCATCAAGCAACACATGGAACATTACCCACATATGAGCTTCAAAAGGTTTTGAAATGAAAATTGGTCGTTAAGGGTGAAGCTCCTAAATCAAGTAATAAAAAATCCAGAGAACATCCTTAAAAGACAAGCTTCAAATCTAGAATTCCTAACTATGTCAATCGAGAACATCTACATATTAACAAGGGAAGAACTTGACTATTGGCCATCCAAAAAGAAAAAGCCTAAATACGAAAGAACTCGGGGAGGATTCTACTACCACTATCACATGATGAATGAGCACAAAACAAATTAATGTAGAGCACTGAAAGGAATGGTTATCAACTTTTTCAAACAAGGGAATATCCACAGATTTGAAACCCAACCCTAGAAAAATTCAATAAAGCGCCTTTTAAAGAGAATACACATGGTTGGGAGTAAAATTCTCCTTAATCTTGGAAATTACTTTAAACGGTTATACGTCTTTACCCGTGACGACTTGGCCAGGTCAAAGCACTTCCTGGAGGGAGGTTAGAGTAAACCTTTATCCATGCCACATTATAACCAGGTTAAAATATCTACAAGCCCTTAATTGCACCACGCTACGGCCAGATTAAAGCACATCCTGGAGGGGGACGGAGTAAGCCCTTGGTCACGCCACGGTATGGCCTGGCCAAGGCATCGACTAGCCTTTAGTGCCACCTATAAAGCCTGGCTGGAGCACCTTGTGGAGGGAGGACAGAGTAAGCCCTTGGTCCTGCCATGCTATGGCCTAGCCAAGGCATTGAACAAGCCTTCAGTGCCCCATATAATGCCTGGCAGGAGCACATCCTGGAGGGAGTTTGGTTAAGTTCTTAGGTCCTGCTTGTGGATAAGTGCTAGAACGCTGGATTTTCTGTTAGTTAGAAAATCGTTGTTAAAAAATATATCGTAAAATAATGTAATCACATGGCGTACAATTGCAGTATGTATGCGAGTACGTGTCGCTTCATAGGGAAATGAATTAATTTAAATTTTACTTAATCAAATTAGACCAAAGTTTGAAGATGTGTTAATTAAAATTTATAAACACTAACAATTTTTTTTAAAACTAAGTATGAGATTAAAAGAAATTTAGGACAAAATCTACTCTCATGATCATATAAATGAACATTCATGAAGTTACGATCTTTTCTTTTCTTTTGTCATTTGTGATTTAATTGATGCATTTATTAGAATCATGGCCTAATTGTGTTATTAATTAATACATTTAAACCATCAAACTCTAATGTACCCTTTAACCCACTTACTAACTTTAACGAAAATGAAATTATAAGTAAAATCTATTTTAAGCATGACTTATTTACTATTTAATTAGTAACATAAACCATCAAATTTTGATTTTAATTATATTTTCATTACTATAATCATATGTAGATGAAGTGATAATTAGTGATTCATATGACTAAGTATAGCCTATTTGTTTTGAAAAACATAGGCTATCAAACCTAATATTAAACACAAAATCACATGAACATCAGCATGTCATTAAGCACAAAAAGGAAGATCATAATATGAATTCATTTTGTTGATTCGTTGTGAATCATGAGACCTTCATCGCCCCTAAATTGAAGGGGTTTAGCTACACATATTTGAAAGCATGATAACATAGAATGATCTCAACATGAAAAGAAAAGGAAAATGAGAGTTATTAAAATAAAAGAGAACTAACCACTAACACGAAATAAAGTTGAGCTTAAGATAATTAAAAGAGTACAAAAGAAAGCATAAATGTAAATTGCATGAAAGTAAAATCAAGGCTAAGAAGCCATGAAAGAAACTTTAATTTATATTTGAATTTGTGGCTACAACTTGCATGAAAGGTAGGAAGGTTAGTTACATGAAACGTAAGGGGTATTTATGGATGCTTAAAACCTTAATTCATATTTTAGGGGACTATTTAAAATGCCCTTTAGAAAGTGTAACCTCCAAGTAATTATTTGCTTCTACCTAATCCACCATTAATATTTGCACGTGCACTTTAATCTCCATTATCTTTTAATTATGGTCCATGGGTTAGTTAGAAGGTGGACTCCCCCATATTGCATGAATTCTTTTATTTCATCATTCCTTTGTCTTCCTTCACTTATGCATGCATACATACATGAAAGCTTCTTCATATTTGCTCTCCATTTCCTACAATTGAAAATAAAAATGTGAAAGTAAATTTTCTCAAATTAAAGCATATACGAAATTACTATTTTACCCTTCAAATAAAGATGAACAAATGATGATTTAAAAATGTTATCCCACCCTTTGGTCAAGGATGGAATATCAACAAATTAGCTGGAAAAGGATGGTTATCAGGATTGGAAATTTGGTGGGAACAAGGCTGTGATAGATGTCGTCAAAATTTGACTAAGCTTCAATCAAGGCGGGACCAATTGAGAACGATGATCAAGGCTAGGAGAGGCTACGTTTCAAATTTCAGGTCAATCAGAGTTCGTATGCTCGAGATATGGATGGGTTAAAATACGCGAATAATGGTTCGTATTGATACATTTCGTATCGATCGGCAGGCAACACTTCGAACCGATGTTGTTCGTATCGGTCCAGCATGGACACGAACAGTGTGTTCGTATCGATCAGGTAGGAAGGCTAGATGGATTTCGACTTGATGGTAGTGGACCCGGATCGGATAGGTAAGTGTGTGATGGTTCGTTCGACTCGATCAGTTCGTACCGATCAGGGTGGAAAGTTGGAGCTTACTTCGAATCGATGTACTCCGCATCGATGCAGCACGTATCAGTTGGATGGGTGCACGGGTGAACTTCGTATCGATCGTTGCTGGGTCGATACGGAATGGAAGCAATGGTTTCTGGGCTTTAGTTGGACATATCGTATCGATTGCTCATGGGTCGATACGAGGAACGCGCTTGGGAAGGGTACGAAGGAAGCAGTTTTAGTGGATACGAAGTAATGGATTCGAAGCACGTTATGGACACAGATGAATACGAATTGGCATGAAGCCTGGATGCCAACTGGAAATATGCAAGAATCGAGGGAAGATGCGTTCAACGAGGCATAGAAAATGGATCTAGCCTTGGAAATAGCGCCACGTCATCGGCAAGCACGTGCGCTACATTGATATGATCCGGTATCGATACGAAATTGATCGATGCGAACGTAATACCACACGAACACTACATCTCATATCGATCATACCTGGAGATCTACAAGTCCAAGTGCTATGAAATTTTCACAGGAGCTTACGTACAAGCTAAAGAATGTTCACACCAAGTTTCGACTCCATTGGACGAAATCTCGATCGATACGAATTACGTTCGTATCGATCACGGATCGAGTCGAAACTTCATGGGATCGATCGCGTGGGCCCACTCACGTGCTAGAAGAAGTCTCCCGAGATTTGAGTGAGATATTTGCATGGAGCGCCTATAAATAACACCCCAGAACCTATAGAAGGGGGACCCCTTGGCTTCTCAACGTCCAGACTCTACCCGATTCAACTTTGCACTCTATAGCTGCTGTTGTACTCGAATTTTATCATTATAATCTGCTATAATTAGTTGTAACCAGGTAGGAAATTCAATAATTGATTAACTTTTGGAGTGGACGTAGGTCGGAGATAGCCGAACCACTATAAATCTTGTGTCTTTGTCTATTTCTTTCAGTTTTAAGTTTATTATTCTTCATTTTTTATCCTCTACATCACTTAGATCTGTGATTTGTGATCATATACGGTTGATTTGTGTTTATACACTGGTGCCTTAATGACATTTAAGGTTTGTGGCCAATTTTGGCACAAACACTTTGGTGCTTTCACTGAGAACAACTAGCACCCGCTATACCAGATTTGGAGTTCGGATTTGAAGGCTTAAGAGTTCAGATCTAAAGAGCTATGACAAGGCAATCAAGTAGAAGACAAAGGGCCTAGAGAAGTCAGCATGAAGGAAGCCAAGAGGCATCATCAGGGGCTAATCAAGCTTCGGCTTTCATTACCAGAGAGGAGATGGAGATGATGATGGGAGCTATGCATGAAGAGTTTCTGAAAATGCAGGAGGAAATGATGCAGAACCTTCTTTGACAGTTTGGACAAGCAGGAACAGGTGGAGCTTTAGGAGTTCAGATCCACGGAGCTGGAGCAGAAGGACCAAACAGGCAATCAAATAGGGCAGTTCAGGCACAGCCTCTGATCAGCACACAACTGCTAATCTAGATGGATCCAGGCTCGGGGGCACACCGCCCGACAACGATGGACCAGTTCATGGAGGAATTCCAGTTGACACTACACAACAAGATGCTGGTAGGAATGCAAAAGCACGTGATGAGGAATACGTACTGGAATTCCCTCAGGGACATGGAGGGCAACCTTTGACGGACAATGCTGGATTTGTTGAGATTATCAGGCGAACTATGCGTGGAGGATTGACAAACAGGGATCTGGAAGGAGTAAACAGGAATCCGTTTACTCGTGAAATTAGAATGGCTCGGAACCCACCAGAGTTCAAGCTACCCACGCTTGAGGTGTACAATGGCAAGGCTGATCCGACTGACCAATTGATGAGGTACACAAGACATATGGAAGTGCTGGGGGCATCAGAGGTAGTTATGGCCCGATGTTTCCCTCTGTACTTGACGGATATAGCTGCTATGTGGTTCATACAGCTGGAAGAAGGATCTATTAGGACATGGACAGAATTGGTGGACAGGTTTCTGAAGCCGTTTCGGGTTCATATTAAAAGACCTAAGAATGTGATGACGCTAACATCAGTAAAGCAAAGGACAGACGAATCGCCTAGAGCTTTCTTAACTCAGTTCAATGCAGCGGTTTCTTCGGTGGATCGACCAGATCCATCGATGGTTTTAATGGTGGCAGTATCAGGAGTCAGAGAGAATTCAGATTTCAAAGTGTCACTGGTACGTGACCTCCCAATGGATCTCGAGGAATTCTTTCACGTAGCTGGGAGATTCCTTCGGCAGGAAGATGCATGTTCAGATATGAAGTTAAAGGAGGTGAACGCAGCTGAGGATGGTGGGCCATCCAGCGGAGGCTCGGATAAAGATAAAGATAAAGCAAAAGGGAAGCTGGATGACGAATCAGGAAAAGCTAGGAAACGGTGGAGGGAACCAAAGTTTTCCACTTACACAGGATTAAACAAGACGTTGGAACGGATATTCATGGAGACTCGGAATCGCCTTCCCTATTCGAAGGCCAGCTAGGAGAGAACCCTCGGAACGTGAAAGGGCATCAAGGAGGCACTGTTTTTTTCACGATTTAGACGGACATAATACCAACAGTAGCAGGCATCTAAATGACATAATTGAGGAGCATGTAAGGAATGGACAGTTGCGACAATATGTCGGAGCTCGAAATGTGGCGGTGGAGCAGGAGCAACCACCGTCTACCTCAAACAACGATGGCGCGAGGTCCAGGAATGATGGTCGATTAGTTATCAATTGATAGGGGGATATGAAATAAGTAGCAAACTGCTGACAAACGGCCAAATCATTTACTCATGTACGGGGACGGAGATGGCCCCTAGTCATGCTTTGAATGATGATAAACCACGATGCTATGGTTTGCGGAATTTGCTTTTTCTTTTGGTTTGGACATTTGTCTTTTCTGGCTTGGTTTTGGAGTTTGGTTTGAACTCCTGATGTTGTTTGTTTTCTGGTTTGGACTTTCATCTGGATGATTGTTTTCATGTTTGGATATTGGTATTGATTTCGGATGTGGATTTTTGGTTTCCCGATTTGATTTAGATTTTGGATTGGATTTTGATTGGATTTTTATCTGGTTTTTGGTAAATGGTGGTCAGGTATGGATTATGCCTGGCGAGGGTAAGTGTCTTCGTCCGAACGTGGCGAATTGGCTTATTCAGGTCGTCGAGTATGGAATATGCTCGGCAAGGGTCCGGAGCGACCAAGATTCGGCCTAGGACTTAGGCCCTATATTATCGGTTGCTATTTCAGGTCGTCGAGTATGGACTATGCTCGACAAGGGTCCGGAGCGACCAAGATTCGGCTTAGGACTTAAGCCATGGCATTACTCAGCATCCAGGGACACTGGACCACGGTCGTCAGGTGTGGATTGCGCATGGCAAGTACCCGGAGAAGTTACGGATTTGGATATCGGCCCGGAGAGGTCTTGGATTCGGTTATTGGTTATTGGATAAGGATGGATTAGGACTCGGATACCGAGTACGGATGGATATGGAAATGGCTAAGGCTTTGGTTACTGGATTTGGAATCAAACATAGACTCGGAGCAGTCAAGAACGATGCACTTGGATGGTATGGCTATGGACTTTAGATAACACACTTTCTTATCACAAGGCATGTTCGGAATATCAACAAATTAGCTAGAAAAGGATGGTTATCATGATTGGAAATTGGGTGAGAACAAGGCTGTGATCGATGTCGTCAAAATTTGACCGAGCTTCAATCAAGGCGGGATCGATTGGGGACGATGATCAAGGCTAGGAGAGGCTACATTTCAAATTTCAGGTCAATCGGAGTTCGTATGCTCGAGATATGGATGGGTTAAAATACGCGAATAATGGTTCGTATTGATAGATTTCGTATCGATCGGCAGGCAGCACTTCGAACCGATGTTGTTCGTATCGGTCCAACATGGATACGAACAGTGCGTTCGTATCGATCAAGTAAGAAGGCTAGATGGATTTTGACTTGATGGTAGTGGACCCGGATCGGATAGGTAAGCGTGTGATGGTTTGTTCGACTCGATCAGTTCGTACCGATCAGGGTGGAAAGTTGGAGCTTACTTCGAATCGATGTACTCCGCATCGATGCTGTGCGTATCAGTTGAATGGGCGCACGGGTGAACTTCGTATCGATCGTTACTGGGTCGATACGGAATGGAAGCAATGGTTTTAGGTCTTTAGTTGGACATATCATATCGATTGCTCGTGGGTCGATACGAGCAACGCAGTTGGAAAGGGTATGAAGGAACCAGGTTTAGTGGATACGAAGTAATGGATTCGAAGCATGTTATGGACGCAGATGAATACGAATGGGCATGAAGCCTGGATGCGAACTGGAAATATGCAAGAATTGAGGGAAGATGCGTTCAACGCGGCGTAGAAAATGGATTGAGCCTTGGAAGTAGCACCACGTCATCGGCAAGCACGTGCGTTGTATCGATACGATTTGGTAACGATACGAAATTGATCGATGCGAACGTAATACCACACGAACACTATGTCTCGTATCGATCATACCTAGAGATCTACAAGTCCAAATGCTATGAAATTTTCACAGGAGCTTACGTACAAGCTAAAAAATGTTCACACCAAGTTTCGACTCCATTGGATGAAATCTTGATCGATACGAATTACGTTCGTACCGATCACGGATCGAGTCGAAATTCCTGGGATCAATCGCGTTGGCCCACTCACGTGCCAGAAGAAGTCTTCCGAGATTTGAGCGAGATATTTGCATGGAGCGCCTATAAATAGCACCCCAGAACCTACAGAAGGGGGACCCCTTGGCTTCTCAACGTCCAGACTCAGCCCGATTCAACTTTGCACTCCATAGCTGCTATTGTACTCGAATTTTATCATTATAATCCGTTGTAATCAGTTGTAACCAGGAAGGAAAGTCAATAAAAGATTAACTTTTGGAGTGGACTTAGGCCGGAGATAGCCGAACCACTATAAATCCTGTATCTCTGTCTGTTTCTTTCCGTTTTAAGTTTATTATTCTTCATTTTTTATCCTCAACATCACTTAGATCTGTGATTTTTGATCATATACTGTTGATTTGTGTTTATACACTGGTGCCTTCATGACATTTGGGGTTTGTGGCCAATTTTGGCACAAACAAAAAAATAATTTAAATTTTGGTTTAAATATTTAAAATACCATAATATGCTCATTTATATAAATAAAAATAGATTAAAAATTGAAGTAAAAATTTGCACTTTTACGTGCACATTAAATACCCCCACACTTCCCTTTTTATTCGTCCTCGAATAAACTAAAAGTAAGATAAATTCATTTTTGCAGGAAACACAATTGCATTAAGCATATGCAACAAGACATTAAATCTCTAGGTGTCGTAGTAGGATAAGTATTGTCTCATGAGGGTTTTCAGTGGGTATTACCAACAAAATCCAAATGCGATATGCCAACTCTAATGCAACTACGTGGTGAAAGTTTTCAAAAATATTTACAAATGAAGAACTTACATTTTAATTGACATGAAATATAAAATACAAGTTTTGGTCATTTTTAGGAAATTTAAGTTCTTTTGTAGTCAAAATTTCTAACAAAAACTAAGTTCTCATTAAATTTCGACTCTAGTTAAGCTAGTTGTTTCGGTTGATAACACAATGCAACGATGAAATGAGTTCTTTAATTAATTGTCCAGGTTTGCAAAGTGGTATCTTCATTTACTTTTGTAAACAAGTCAAAATAGTAATGTTAAGATAGTGCTCTGGTTCTGATTGCTTACTTTCTTTTTATTTGAAAATTATATTGATATTAACAATACTTACATATGCCTAACTTAGAAAACTAAGGCCAGATATATGACCCATGCATAGCCTTACGGGCTTACGTGAGGGTAATACAGAGCATAGCGAGTGTATACATAAGTGTGTATACCTATCGACTGCAGGCATTATTAATGAAAGAATTTATATATATATAAACCTAACTCAGAAAACTGAAGTCAAATATACCGTCCATGCACTGCCTTGCAGGCTGACGTGAGTAGAGTATAGTGCGTGGTGAGTGTATACATAAGTGTGTACACCTATGGACTTTAGGTGTTAATAAAAAATATACATATATACAAAAAAAGAATTAAAGAAGAGAGAGAGCTTTGCAAAAATGAACTTAGCACAACTTAACATCAATGATTTAAAATGTTAACTTCTATACTTTAAATCAACCACTCTTTTAAGCAAAGATAACAATTTAGAAAACACTTCATAATTTCGCCTATGATTCTTCCTATATACTAGTTATACTAAAGTTGTTTGTAATTTAAACTTTAATTTTTATTATCCATTAAGACAAATAATTTCTTGAAATTTCAATCTAATGACCCAAAGTTGTATGATTACTTTATCTTGTCTTTTCAGAAGTAAATTATAGTGCAGATTTCATTTTAGCCATGATAGAGCAATGCAGAAACAATATGTGAAATCAAAATAAAATGAGCCCCCCACACTTGATTTTGACTGTTTCCCCACAGTTAATGCAGGATAAATGAGTGTTAGGGAGATGAATATATACATATTTACAAAAAAGGTTAAAATTTCTTACTAGACATAGTGTGGCTCATGAAGAATCATGAGCTACTCCTCTTATTAGACATGTTGGGTTTTTGTATTTCTACGGCACCATGTGAAAAAACAGTTCGTACCACAAATGTTCCGGTCCATCTGGATTTTAATTTTCTAGGGAATAAGTGAGGTCTAGAGTCATACAAAAGAACCTTTTGGTTTGGTAAAAAAATTTTTTTCTTAGGATAGATTTGTCATAAAAAACTTTGGTTTTTTCCTTGTTTATTTTCGAGTTTTCGTACGCATCATTCCTAAGTTATTATAGTTTGTTGAGTTGCAGTTTTCAATTTTCGACAGCTTAATAGAGATCGAAATTTAAGTTCTTTACTGCCACAATGCCTTGTGTTCGATTTCAAATGGTAAATGGCATACTTACCCCTAAACAAAATGAAAAGGGGACATCCAAAGGTTAGTTTTAAAAGTGGTACAGTAACCCCAAAACGCATCCGTTAATTTTTGAGACCAATCTTTACGATTTTTATTGACGGTTTTCTCCAAGATTTTTTTGATTTGGCGATAGAAACTTAAATGTAACCACAAGTTTGAGGATGGTAAGGAGTGGAAAGCTTGTGGGTTATCGATTATTTCTTCAATAGAGTTTTAAATGATCGATTGCAAAAATGGGTTCCGTTATCACTTATTATTGTGCGAGGTGTGTCGAACCTCGAAAAGATGTTTTTAAGGAATTTCACAACAATTCTATGGCCATTGGTTTTTACACAGAAAGGCTTCAACCCACTTATATACATAATCAACAGCAAGGAGAATATATAGATTTCCAAAAGAGTTGGGGTATGGTCCCATAAAATCAGTCCCACAAACATTAAAAATCTCGATTGTAGGAATGGGAGTCAAGGGCACCTTATTTCGTCGAGAGATTTTTCCTACCATTTGGAAATGATCGCAAGTTTTACAAAATTCGAACGAGTCATTGAAAACAGCAGGCTAGTAAAAGCCACATTGAAATACTTTAAGCAGCAGTTTTTCGAGGACCGAGATGTCCATCACACGTTTGATCATGACAAAACAGGCGAACACTCCTTATTTCATTATCCAAGATGCAACGTCGCATGATTTGTTCTGGGTAATACTTGAACAAGTATGGTTCATCCCAATAGAAATATTTCACTTAGGATAGGAGTTTGTATTTGTCCTTTTTAGACTAAGATGGCGGAGTTTCCATAGTGACTTAGTAGTTCACTAATTAACATACCGTGGATCGATAGAAATTGAAAGGAGTTATTCCTCAGGGAAGTTTTCATTGATTGGTAAAGGCGATGGTGCGTTGTGAAGACGAGACAAGTGATCAGCTATGACATTGTCGGATTCTTTTGTGTTTTTGATTGTAAGATCAAATTCTTGGAGTAAAAAGATCCAACGAATCAAGTGAGATTTAGCATCCTTATCCAACGATTAAGTGAGATTTAGTATCCTTTTTGGCAAAAAGATGCCTTAGAGCCGAGTGGTCAGTGTAAGCAGTAATGTGGGAGCCTATCAAATATGGTATGAACTTTTCAAGTATGAAAACTACCGCTAGAAGCTCTTTTTTAGTGGAAGTTAAACATCGTTCAAAGTCATACTAGCGTACTAGATAACGTGAAGGATCTTGTTGATGTGTTATCCTAAGACAGCATCAACTGCAAAGTTTGAAGCGTTGCACATTATTTCAAATGGAAGATCCCAATTCGGTGAGCAGATTACTGGAGCAAAAATGAGTACATTTTTAAGACGTTCAAAAAAAGAGAGAATATTATAGTTAAAATCGTAAGGAACGTCTTTTCCAAGAAGAGTAGTCAAGGATTGAGCAATTTTACTAAAATCTGTTATAAGCGTCTATGAAAACCGAAATGTCTTAGGGAAGAGAAAATGTCTTTAACAGAGTTGAGAATGGGTAGATTTGTAATGACATCAAATTTCGCCTTACCTCAATGCCTTTATTTGAAATGACATGTCCAAGGACTATGCCATGTTTGACGACGAAGTGGCACTTTCCCAATTTAGCATTAAGTGTTTATCTTTACATCACTTTAAGACTATCTCAAGATAATGTAAACATTTCAAAAAAAGTCACCAATGGTTGAAAAATCGTCCGTAAAGACCTCTAGAAAACGTTCGATCATATTAGAAAAGATACCGACCACGCATCGTTGGAAAGTAGCTGGGGCATTACTAAGCCCGAAAGGCATGCGTCGGTAAGCAAAGGTTCTAATGGAGAATTAAAAGTCATTTTTTCTTGATCCTCAAGAGCGATTGGAATTGGTTATAGCCAAAATAACCATCAAGAAAGCAATAAAACTCATGGCCAACTAATCATTCCAACATCTGGTCAATGAAAGGAAGTAGGAAGTGATCTTCACGTGTTGCAGTGTTTAATCTTCGATAGTCAATGCAAACATGCAAACTAGTTTGAGTATGAGTCGGTATAAGCTCATTTAGTTTATTTTTGACAAGGGTGAATCCAGACTCATTTGGTACGACGTGAATTGGGCTAACCCACGTGCTATCAGATATTGGATAAACGATACCATGTTTAATAACTTTAAGAATTTCTTCGTGCATTGCATCTTTCATTTTGGGATTAAGCCTACATTGTGCATAACAAGTAGGTTTGGCTTCGTCGATTAAATGGTTGCGGTGTTGAACAATAGCGGGCTAATTCCCTTTATGTCAGAAATTGACATTCAATCGCTTCTTTGTTTTTTAAAAGGACAGAAAAAGGGTTGTTTCTTGGTCATGAGACAATACAATTGAAATTATAACAGGACAAGTTTATTGTCACCTAAGTATGCATACTTAAGGTGGGAGGGAAGAGGTTTGAGTTCTAACCTAGGAGGCTGCACAATCAAAAAATACGATTGAGATTCGGACTCAACTCGAAGCGATTCAAATGGGAGCATGTATTCAATCTCGTTGGGGATTTCATGAAACAATTTTTCGTACTCGGTCTCATGCTCGTCGTTAAGGCCAATCATCTCATTTTCGTAGTTTTAGTAAGTGGCATTGACTTCCAACGTATGGTCAATCAGTTCATTTGATTGATTTTCAAAGTTGAAAATGTTAAGATCTAAAGTCATGTTGCCAAAAGAGATTTTCACTGAACTACTGCGACAATTGATTATGGCATTTGAGGTGGCTAAGAAAGGTCGGCCCACTATCAAAGGGATTGGACTCGTAAGGTTAGTCATAAGTTGTGTTTCGAGAACGATAAAATCAATGAGAAATATGAATTGCTTTACTCTAATGAGCACATCCTCAATTACTTCTATTGGATTCTTAATGGAATGATCAGCAAATTAAAGCACGACCTTTGTTGTTTTGAGCTCAACTAAACGTAATTATTCATGGAAAGAAGATTTAATCAAATTGACACTTGTGCCTAAGTCTATCAAGTATTTGTTAATCGTCTTGTCTCCAGTTGTACACAAGAATGTGGGGCATCCACGATCTTTGTATTTAATGGAAATGGATTGGGATAAAACTTCACTTAAACTGGAAACTAAGAAGAATTTTTTGAGCACTTGAGTGTGTCGCTTTTGAGTACACAAGTATTTTTGGAACTTAGCATAGGTCGGGACTTTTTGAATGATATCAAGAAGCACAATATTCACTTTCACTTGTTTGGAAATTCCTAACACCTTTTTCATTTGTTCAGAATGTTTTCTAGCATGAAGCCTATGAGGAAATGGAGCTCACAACTTAGCAGGTCGGTCTGCTTAAGTTGGTAAAGGGTTAGAATCAGAATTGTACCCATTGTTTAGCATGATAGTTGGATCGTAATCATTTGTAGTTTTCGAATTGTCAAGAGGAACTTCTAGCTCATCATTTGGATTGACAACTTAGTTGTCTATTTGTTACCAGAACGCAACATAGTGACCGCGTTCATTTGGTTCAAGTTGCCATCTTGAAATACATGAGCTTGGGTTGGGTGTGTATTATGATTTTTCAGGTTTGGGATTAGCTGACTCGGGAAAGTGCCTCTTTCTCGTTCACTTAAAGAAGTGGCGAACTGACTCATTTGCAATTCGAATTTGGTGATAGATGGCTCCTGTTTTGTATATATGAGGTCAATTAATTTTGCAAATTATTATTCGATTGGTGGTTTTGGGTAGTAGCCTTAGCTAATGTTTCAAAAAAAAATTTGTAACGACACGTAAATTTATCACTTTGATAAATTATATTTATTTTATATTTATTCAAATAAAAGGTTGATAATACAAATACTATTTTTTTGAGTGATAATAAGTAATAGTAATCTTAATTTGAATAAATATTTTTAAAAAAAAACTTTCCATGGAATTTAATCGATAAAATGGCATCGTAATTAGATACAGATTTATGAATTTCGATTAAGATTTAATGATTTAATAACTATTTTAATTAGTCAAATAATTATTTTGAATTATGATAATTCATTTTGAATAGTTATAAAGTGATAATAAATAATTTATAATAGTTTTGTAAAGATATATATTTGATTTGAAAAATAATAAGGAAAAATCGATGTCGCTTTATCGGTATAATAGCGATTTTTGTCAATAATAGTTAATAATAATTTATATGACTTTATAAATGAAATGTGATCATTTTAATTAACTTAAAATTATAAGAAATTTATTTTTAAATTTTGTTTACAAATATACGTATGTTAAAATATAAGTGAAAATGTGACTGGTAATCGGGTTCCCGGTTTTCAATGGTTTATCAAATGAAATTTGTTTGGAATCAATGCAACCTTGTTTTTGTGTCGTATGCACATATACAACATACACATACATATCACTACATGCACATAAACATACATACATAAATTTATTTAAATATATAAATATAATGTAAAAATATATAAAATATTTTAAGTTTCCTTACTTCTTAAGCATACAATAATCAACATATGCATACCCTAAAATGATGGAAGTGATGGGCACATGGGAGAGAGGGTTGCAGCCATGCATTATGGGGGAGATGTGATAATGATGGTCCATGTGATGGTGATGAAGATGATAATGATGTATGCATAGATATTTTTGATCTTTTTTCTTAAATACCACACCTCTTCATAAATTCTTAACATCGTTTGACTTATTATTCCTCTTCTTTTCAAATTCTAATGGCCTCTCTAATAGCTACTCTTTATATAAAATAATAATAAGAAAGTTCTGCCGAAATAGTGAAAATATTATAAACACATAAAATATATACCCATGCATCTCAAAACCAAGCTAAATTTCCTCCTCTTCCTCTTGCAAACCCATGGCCATCTACCATGACCACCTTTGGCCGAGCCCTCAACTTCTCAAGTTATGGCCGTGAGCATTGTAGCGTGGGTTCAAGGTCAAAGAGTTTGATTCCGTAGAGTTTATAGCCATTATGGCGAAGCTATAGCCGATTTTAGACAACACATGAGAAAATTCAAGGTGAGAACTCCTAAACTATATACTTATATGCTATTGGATGTTATATATGTTTGATTATGATCATTAATGATTGTTTTTTAATATGAATGTTGAATATACATGTAAGTCATGAAAATACACATCGATAAGCACAAAGAAGATCACTTTCCTCTATTTAATGAATTAGTGTATACATAATGTTAAACCTCTTTAAAAAGGTTTAAAAATGAGTTTGCAATGTATATGAACATTCGAAAGTGTTTTGGTGAAGTTTGAAGAGAAATGGAAAATTCAGTCAAAAATAGGCGCGTCGCGTAATGGCAGTTCGCGATTTCGTGCCGTAAAAGTCAAACGAGTGCATAGAATGTAATTTAGTTAGGAATTCTTTGAGATAAGAATTTTTTGAACTGTTATATCCATAGTTTTCCAATGAAGAAACAAAATTGAGATTTCTACAAGTAGATTTTGAAATATGAGTAAAACAATCTTTTTGAAAAATCACGGTTTTGCAGATCGGAATCCATAACTGGATTTCTTTGTAAATGATATTTCAAATTGTTAAAAAATATGGAATTAATCCAGTAGATTTAAAATGTTTAAAAGTCATTTGAGTTACAAAAAGTAAAATTCCAAACTATAAAAAGTTGCTTTGATAAATATAGCTAAAAAAACACATTTTGCAGCATTTTCCACAGCACTTTTCTATAACTTTTGAAATATAATTTTAAACTTAACAACTCTTTTTCCAAGCTTTTATAAATGTTTTCAATGGATAACTAATCTTTTAGTGATGATTTGGAGTTTTTATTTAAAAGAGTTTAAATAAATGATTTAAAGATATGCTATTATAAATAAAGTAGTTTAATCTTGGCTCTTAAAGCCGGCGAGTAGATTGGATTTTGTATTTATAAGATCCAGATGTGAGGTGCTTAATCTAAGAGTGATGCAGCGGATTAACAGAAAATCGATATAACGAAGAAAGTGTAGCAATCGGTGGATTGATGGATACCAAATGTCCAAATTCGTTGATCCGAAGATACCGAATTCTAGCTATCTCTAACACGTTGATCGCGCACGATACCGTGAAAGAAGATCTTCAATTCTTCAAGCGTTGATCAAGCGCACTTGATTCCGCGAATCGGCTTCAACAATCGTTGATTCGAGCGCACTCGAATAACCGAAAGTGGAGATAGGAGATTACACTCAACTACCAATTTAAGATGAAAGCACACAGCAATCAACAAGAAATTTTATTCAAAAATCAACTTTTTTGAAATGTACAACTCACTCCCTACTTATAGCCCTTTTACAACCGGCTCCATAAGTCGTTGCCGACTCATGACTTACGACTCATCATAAGTCGTTAGCGACTCAACGGTACACACTACCCACGACTCATAAGTTGGCAGCGACTCAATCATCATGCGACTCGGTATATGTCAACAACGACCTAACACAAACATGTACAGACGACTCAAGAGACATACAAACACACTACAACATCACACAACACAGACGACTCAACAAGATACGACTCAACAAAACAACACAGGTTACACGACTTACGACATAGTATAAACAAGACTGACTCGCGACCTACGACTCAGCTTAAATCGGCAGCGACTTAAAGAAGGCCTTCAGAAAACTCCATACGACTTAACTCCGAACGACTCATCTCCGAGCGACTCATCCCTGAACGACTCATCTCCAGGTGACTTAACTCCGTTCCTTCATTATGTCGTATAACCATAGGTCGTAGCTCGTTCCTGTTAGGTCGCGGAAACGACTTATCGTAACATGGCACTACCTCGTTATCTCGTAAGTTGATGAGTCGGGCTTCCTTTAGGTCGTACCCCGTAAACTCGTTAGGTCATAAACTTAATGCCACTTCCCGCTCTGGTTCCTTGTTAAGTCGTGAACGACTTAGGACTTCTTCGTTAGGTCGTGAAAGCACCAAAAATGTACCCCGCGTTACCTCGTTAAGTCGCTCGCGACTTAAGCTTAATCCGTCCTCATCCTTAAGTCGTTGAATCGACTCATTGGTATGCTTAGGTCGGTCTCGACTTAAGTCTTTATTCAGATGGCCTGCATCATCCTCCCTGGGTTGAGAAAAATTCGTCCTCGAATTTGTAAGTTCTTCCACATCGGATTGTTCATCCCCATAATATGGCACAAGATGCTTAACATTGAATACGTCAGAAGTGTACACATCCTCCGGCAGCTTCAACTTATAAGCATTTTCATTAATTCGTTTCACAACTTCGACAGGACCAATTTTTCTGGCTTTTAACTTGTTATAAGCGCCCACTGGAAAACGATCCTTCGTTAACACAGCATACACCAAATCACCTTCGTTAAATTCAACATTTCATCGCTTCAAATCTGCAGATCGTTTATACTTCTTGTTTGCCTTCACCAATCGTTCCTGAACGATCCTATGACATTCAGTTAATTCATCAACAAAATCAACAGCCCGTTTAACTGTCCCCTTCGGTTGTGGCACTACCGTTAAGTCCAATGGTCCCCTTGGTAAATTTGAATATACAATCTGAAATGGACTGAATCCCGTACTACGATTCACTGCATGATTATGAGCAAACTCTGCCTGGCATAACTTCATGTCCCAACTCTTCAGATTATCCTTCACAAGACATCGCAACAAATTTCCCAACGATCTGTTGACAACTTCTGTCTGTCCATCTGTTTGCGGATGATAAGCACTACTAAATTTCAGCTTTGTTCCCACCATCTTCCACAAACTTAACCAAAAATGGCTTAAAAATCTGGTATCCCTGTCCGAAACAATAGACTCTGGCAACCCATGTAAACGATAGATTTCTTTAAAGAACAACTGAGCAACACGAACAGCATCCGCCGTCTTCTTACAAGCAATAAAATGTGCCATTTTCGAAAATCTATCCACCACAACAAATATAGAATCATTAACCCTTTGAGTTCTCGGCAAACCCAAAACGAAATCCATGCTGATATCAACCCACGGTTTAGATGGTACAGGTAACGGCATATACAATCCCGCATTTGTCGCTGTTCCCTTCGAAACCTGACATATATGACATCTCTCCACAAACTTTTCAACCTCTTTCCTCATCGATGGCCAAAAATAAGATTGAGAAATTAACTGCAAAGTACGATCTCTACCCACATGGCCTTCTTCGTGCAACTCTTTGATAATCTTCAATCTCAAACTGCTCTCTGGTATACATAATCGATTTCCTTTATACAAGAATCCATCCACTAACACAAATTCATCAGAATTCCCGTCCTTAACTTTTTCAACAAACTTTGCAAAGTAAGGATCTTCTTCAAACAATTCTGGCAATAATTCGAATCCCGTCACTTCAACCTTCAACGTTGTCAACAAATGACTTCTCCTACTCAAAGCATCAGCTACACGATTTGTTACCCCAGACTTATGTTTGACAACAAAAGTAAACTGCTGCAAATAAGCAATCCATGATGCATGTCTCGCTGAAATTTTATCCTGCCCCTGCAAATGCTTCAACGCCTCATGATCAGTGTAAAGAACAAACTCTTTCTGAAATAGATAATGCCTCCAATGTCTAACAGCTTGCACAACAGCATAAAACTCAACATCGTATGTACTGTATCTCATCTTTGCTCCTGATAACTTCTCACTGAAATAAGCAATAGGTCTTCCACTCTGACTCAACACTCCTCCAATCCCAACCTTTGATGCATCAGTGTGTAGCTCAAACAACAACTGAAAATCTGGTAATACAAGAATTGGTGTTGTCGTCAAAAGTTCTTTGATTCGTTCGAAAGCAACCCCCGCTTCCTCCGACCAAGAAAACTGCTTCCCTTTCATACAATCAGTAACCGGTGCCATTACGCTACTGAAGTGTGGAATAAACCTTCGGTAGAATGATGTCAATCCATGAAAACTTCTAACTTCAGTGATAGTTCTCAGATGTGGCCAATTTCTAATAGCTTCAACTTTACTCTGGTCCACTTGGATTCCCTTCTCAGATACAACATATCCCAAGAATAAAACACTTCGAGTCATGAACACACATTTCTTCATAGCTGCATAAAATTGTTCCTCACGAAGAATAATTAACACCTTTCTCACATGCTCTACATACTCCTCTGTGCTCGCACTATAAATCAGAATATCATCAAAGTAAACTACAACAAACTTCCCAATATACGGTCTGAAAATTTGATTCATCACCCTCATAAATGTACTCGGTGCATTCGATAGACCAAACGGCATAACCAACCATTCATATAAACCTTCCCTCGTCTTGAATGCGGTCTTCCATTCGCCTCCTGGTCTAATTCGAATCTGATGATAACCACTCTTCAAATCAATCTTTGAAAAGATAGTAGCCCCACTCAACTGATCTAGCAAGTCATCCAACCTCGGCATAGGAAATCTGTAGCGAACAGTAATCTTGTTCAAAGCTCTACTACCGGTACACATTCTCCATGTTCCATCCTTCTTCGGCACCAACAATGCTGGTACTGCATAAGGACTCAAGCTTTCCTGAACACGTCCCTGTTCTAACAACTCTTCCGCTTGCCTTCGTAACTCTTCATGTTCCTTCGGACTCATTCGGTAATGTGGTCGATGTGGTAAAACTGCTCCCGGAACAAGATCAATTTGATGTTGAATGTCTCTCAGTGGCGGTAACTCCTTTGGCAACTCTTCTGGAAATACATCTTCAAATTCTTTCAAAACTGGCTTCGCTTCTTCTGGAATTTCAACCTCTTCACTACACTCTCGCCCAATCAATAAAAAGACTTCAGGCTCCTTTTCAACTTCTTTAACAAACTCTTTCAAAGATAATAAAGTTTTCAGCTCTTTAATCTCCTCCAGCTTGCTTTCCTTCTGTTGTTGCTTCTTAGGAACTAAAATAATCTTAGTACCTTCGAACATGAAACTGTAACTATTAGCACGACCATCATGTTGCACTGCTCTATCAAACTGCCATGGTCTGTCCAACAACAGATGACACACATCCATATCTACAACGTCACATCAAATTTCATCTTTGCACTTCTTCCCAATAGAAAAATTCACACAAGCCCTTCGACACACCTTCACTTTACCACCCTTCCTTAACCATGCTAGCTTGTACGGTTTAGGATGCTTCTCAGTTTTCAACTTCAACTTCCTTACTGCTTCTGTAGAGATAATATTATCACAGCTTCCAGCATCAATAACGAACTTGCAAACTTTCCCTAGAATAGTGCATGTCGACTGATAAATATTGCTTCTCAACCAACTAGAATCCTCCTCTTGCTTTGGTGTAAGACATGACCTCCTCATCATAAGATTACAGCCTTCATCCCTAGACAGTTCTTCTTCCTCCTCAACATAAGGTGCATTTGAGCATTCTGCCTCCTCACCATCATTTTCAATCTCAGCAACCATTGCTCTCTTCTTCGGCTTCGTACATTCATTGCTTTTGTGACCCAACTCCTGACAATTATAACATTTGAAGCCACTGCTAACCTTCGTCTTCTCAGCCTCCTTCACCACTGGTTTTGTAACAGGTTTAGGAACATTAGAACTTCCACTAACACCCTTCGCTTGATTATTGGAATTAGTAAACACGCCACCTCCACGCCTTCCTTGCTTCTCCCAAGCCAACGCCTTCTGATGTGCTTCTGCAACAGATCTTGGATCAAACATATTAACCATATCCTGGATCTGCATTCGCAATCCTCCAACAAATCTAGCAGTTAGCTGTTCTTCCGTCTCCATAATATCATTCCTGGCAATGAGTTGGTAAAATTCATCAGCATAATCACTAACAGACTTCGTCCCTTGCCTCAGATTCTGCAACCTCTGGTACATAAGTGATTGATAGTCGTATGGTAAGAAAGTAGCTCTCATCAACTTCTTCATCTTCCCCCATGATTCAATCTTTGACTTTCCCATTCTCTCCCTTGTTAGTTTAGTTTGCTGCCACCACGCCAAAGCTCTCCCCCTCAACCTAGTAGCAACCAACTTCACTCTTCTATGCTCAGGAACCTCCTTGAAATCAAAGATCTCTTCAACATTGGACACCCAATCAAGAAATTCTTTAGCTACCATTCCACCCTTGAACTCTGGAATTTCCATCTTCATACTCGATTCCCATCGACGATCATCATCTACATCCCGGTATGAATTTCGAACTTGGTCTCGATCTCGATAATGAATGCTAGTTCTATCACCCTCTTCATCAAAATCAAAAGTACGCCTACATCGATCTCGACCATTATCATCCCTTCGTTCATGCATGCTGCTTCGACTATGTCTCTCTTCATCTCTATACGCCTCATTGTCAAATTCACGTTGACTTCTTCTCTCTTCATGTCCATAGTCATGATGATCTCTCCGTGATGAAATTGATGTTTCTCTTCTATCTCTAAAAGATTGCGGTGATACCCTCCTCGCTTCCGTAACCGATGGCGAAACTCGGTTTCCTCCATAGTTCGAGTTTGGTGATCTCCTCCTTTGAGTTTGATTCAAATCATTCATCAACTTCTCTAACTTTCCAATGCCTTCATCAAATTTCTCGTTAATACGTTGTTCCATAAGCTCGGCTTCTTCTCTTCTATACAACGCTTCAACGTTTTGATGACGATTAGCTCTTCTTGGCGGCATGATTGAAAAGTTCTCAAAAACTTCAAATACTTCTCAAGTACTTCAACAAATACTTAAATATAAGTCAAACAAGTCACGGCCTCCACTTAGCTCGGCCTCAACTTAGCTCGGCTCAAGGTCTCCAAGCAACTTCCAATTCAAACACTTCCCCAACTCTAAATCCAAAATGAAATGGATTTAAAACTTCAAACCCGTTGCAATTTCAAGATGAACACGATGAACAACAACTTCAAACTTCAACTTCAAAAAATTGGCTCCAAGTCTAGGCTTAGCTATGATTGGCTAAGTCTAGCTCTGATACCAAAAAACTAACGCAGCGGATTAACAGAAAATCGATATAACGAAGAAAGTGTAGCAATCGGTGGATTGATGAATACCAAATGCCCAAATTCGTTGATCCGAAGATACCGAATTCTAGCCATCTCTAACACGTTGATCGCGCATGATACCGTGAAAGAAGATCTTCAATTCTTCAAGCGTTGATCAAGCGCACTTGATTCCGCGAATCGGCTTCAACAATCGTTGATTCGAGCGCACTCGAATAACCGAAAGTGGAGATAGGAGATTACACTCAACTACCAATTTAAGATGAAAGCACACAGCAATCAACAAGAAATTTTATTCAAAAATCAACTTTTTTGAAATGTACAACTCACTCCCTATTTATAGCGCTTTTACAACCGGCTCCATAAGTCGTTGCCGACTCATGACTTACGACTCATCATAAGTCGTTAGTGACTCAACGGTACACACTACCCACGACTCATAAGTTGGCAGCGACTCAATCATCATGCGACTCAGTATATGTCAACAACGACCTAACACAAACATGTACAGACGACTCAAGAGACATACAAACACACTACAACATCACACAACACAGACGACTCAACAAGATACGACTCAACAAAACAACACAGGTTACACGACTCATGACATAGTATAAACAAGACTGACTCGCGACTTACGACTCAGCTTAAATCGGCAGCGACTTAAAGAAGGCCTTCAGAAAACTCCATACGACTTAACTCCGAACGAATCATCTCCGAGCGACTCATCCCTGAACGACTCATCTCCAGGTGACTTAACTCCGTTCCTTCATTATGTCGTATAACCATAGGTCGTAGCACGTTCCTGTTAGGTCGCGGAAATGACTTATCGTAATATGGCACTACCTCGTTATCTCGTAAGTTGATGAGTCGGACTTCCTTTAGGTCGTACCCCGTAAACTCGTTAGGTCGTAAACTTAATGCCACTTCCCTCTCTGGTTCCTTGTTAAGTCATGAACGACTTAGGACTTCTTCGTTAGGTCGTGAAAGCACCAAAAATGTACCCTGCGTTACCTCGTTAAGTCGCTCGCGACTTAAGCTTAATCCGTCCTCATCCTTAAGTCGTTGAAACGACTCATTGGTATGCTTAGGTCGGTCTCGACCTAAGTATTTATTCAGATGGCCTGCATCAAAGAGGATGTTCAGGAGCAACTAGTGCCCTGGCTTAACATGGCCACTTCCTTGGGCGAGGGATAAATAAGGTCGAAATGTCAGAAACGAGTTAAGTATAAAAGGATTAAATTTTCCAAATTTAAATTAAATACATCTTTAATTATATAGAGATAATCTTCTTATACTTGGTATTAAAGCCCGAAGAGGGAACTCGTACCATTTGTGGAATTTAAAAGGTGATTTCTTCGTTATTCCGCCCATTATATTTGTTGAATGCGGGAGTTAATATTGAGTATACTTAGATGATTTCTATAGATTCAGCTCATTTAATATTTGCTTATTTTGGGTTAACATCCCAGATAACATGGTTTAACTCAATCAAGTTTTGAGTTTTTGAATTAATAAATCTTTGTTAAGAATTAAGTGACATGATTTGGAAATATTTTCCTAAGTGAAAAATGAAATGATTTCGAATTTAAATAGTGCTTTAAGTAATCAAAGGTATTAATAAGAAAGGTTTAATAATTTCGTATATATAGAAAAGAATGTTTTAGAAATATATATCTCCAGAAGAGATTTTAACAAAAAAAATCAATCAATTAAAGAATGATTCTGTATTCATAGAACCTCTTTTTATCAATGATTGCTTCAAAGGAACCAGGGTCGGATTTGGGTAATTCCTATCCAAAAACCACTTCGAACCAATATATGCATTCGAAAAATGAAGACCCAATAAGGAAAATGAAGGATGAAGACCGAAGATTTTGGAGGTGAAAGGACTGCTTGTTGATAACTTTGGTTAGCTACCAAATACTAAAGTAGCAGTGGTCCCTTCATTTTTGAAACTCTTTGAGCTGCAAGGACTTCTCGCTACAAATCCTGTGGGTAACTCCCGACACAATATGGTAGGAGAGTGCCTTTGGTTTCGTTTAGTCCCAGAACGAACTTGTATGGACGAATGTATGATGTTGCATTTCTAGTTACATAATTAATCTCTATGAATGTATCATTTACTTGGTAACGGAAAAGAAATCTTCTCTTAGCTTAGCACCCTTTCCTAAGACGTACGAGCTCAGGAGTTATACATTTGTAGAAATACGTTTTGTGATTATGGAATAAAATTGTGGCATTTAAAAGAGGAAAGATGATGCGATATGTAAAAGGTAATCGTGGCCACATGCCTCACACCCGGAAATGATCGAAACGGGGTAAATGCGGCAGGGCTATGTGGTTCACAACCATTAGGGTATAATCATCCCCTTCTAGATATACCCGCTACGACGTTCAGATTTAAATTAGTTTGGTGTATGCTAGAGTACGCTTGGATAGGTCGGTAACAACCGAGGTGATGACATACTCGGTAATATCTAGGAAGAAATTAGCCGGTCTTGTATTGGTAGAGGGCCATCAGTTGGGCCTTGGTACATTCCTCTAGAGATGTACTGCCGGAAGGTAGTCCTTCACTTGGTCATTTGTATGGAATTCCATTCTTCAATAAGTTCATGTCATTTTGTTTGTAGAGCCTAGCCTGCTGGAATTTAATAAAGGTAACAATGTCGGCTAAGATTAATAAGTTTACTTGCAAATGTTTTCAAAGAATTGTCATTAAAATTAATATTGCTTATTTTTGCATAATAATGATTTGGTTATCATAAGGTAAAAACCCATTTCGTATTTACGTGCGGGCGTGGCCTTATGAGATACCTTTAATGTTTTCAAAATACAGATTTTGAGTTCTCACTCCAGTCCTATGATAGACCCGGAGTTTATTTTTCCCTTTCCTTAAATTGTTGGTGCCCTTTTTTCCCCAGGCAACCTAGTAGTCAGGTTTAATCTAGAAGAAATCTGGATGGAGCCTGAAGCATGGATTTAGAAGATTTTTTCAAAGATTTTTATCTATTTCCACCACACTTGAGTAGTATTGTATTCCGCCTTTGTAAGGACATATACGTATGTATATATAATAACCAATTTTAATCTTTGATAAGTGTATTTGAATTTCCCCTGAAATAATATAAGTGACATTCTATTATGTATTTATTTTTCTTTCTTACCCTTAAGAATCTGCTTCTCTGGCAGTTGGATTTGTGGCATGTACATACCGAGGATGTATTAGTGTCAATTTTCTAGATTCGAAGAGACGAGTCCTCACAACATGGTATCAAAGCTTAGGTTGAGCGAACACCTTGGCTTTGTAGGGTTAAAGTCTCATCAGAGATAGAGTTAGTAATGCCTTAGAATGAGTAACTCAATATAGATAGGGTTATTAACATCCTAGAATGAGTTTGAGTATTTATGAGTGCATATTTGTTAATATTATATACAAATGATTTTTGTTTTGAAAATTTGTAAACAAAATAATTTTATCTAGAATTATATAAAGTATATTTTTCAAATAATATAGTTATTTGATTAAGGAAATGATAATACTCGGTTATTATCATTGATTGATTGGTTGTTTAATTTAAAAGTTTAAGTACGAACACCTCGTGAATTTAGTTTCACAATTAAACTATGTGGTATTCGATAGGAAAAATAATGTTAGTTTAAGATTGAAGGAATATATTTAAGATAAATAAACCTTATGAATATGTTCTATATAAGTGATTCTATGAAGTAGATTTATCAAACATGCTTTATAAAGGAATTTTTGAGAATTTAAATTCAAGTATTTCTAAACAGAATTTAAAATGATTTTTTTTGAAATAGGAATAATAATGGTATTATTTCTAAATTATGATTTTGAAAACGAAAAAACATTCTTATGATTAATTGATTCGAGTGGCTCGAAAGTAACCACAAATGGTAAATGCTTCTCTTTGGAAATATGCGATACTATGGTAGTACTTAGTTCCTCGGTAGTAATTAGCTGATAGATTTATTGAGGGTTGTCAAATTTTATCAAAGTGTATTATCTTAATTGATAAGCATGGGTATGCTTTGATCTTTAAAATGAATGTTTAAAGTTATTAATGAATGGTTTTGCGTTCATAGTAAACAGTGTTTTGGCAACATTTTTTTTAAACCCTTGAATGACACTTTGGAAGAAATCTTATAGGTATATTTAGATCTTTAATAATTGGATTTTAAAGATAATAATAAGTATTGGAGTCTTTTATAAAAAGTTAGAAAATATTATAATTAACATATTATAAAAAAAGAAGTTCATTATAACAATGTTTTCGTGGTGATTGTTTTATTCTCTTTGATTATATTTTAAAGGGAAGACAAAAAACTTGTTATATATACTTATAGAATTTAAATAAGTATATAAATACTTTTTAAGTATTAAACATGGTATAAGTAAAGAGAATATATTTATATAAAGGAAGTTTTAATTAAAAAAGGAATGTTAATTGGTAAAGTAAGTTTTTAGTCAAATAAAGAATGTTTTCGCATTTGATATTACTAAAGGAAGTTTTGGGTTATTTATCAATTTAATGAATTATTTTGAAAATAAATTTTCGATAAACCATTAAGGTATGTTTAAATATGTGTTATAAAAAGATATTTATCTTTTGATAAGAAATGTATTTTTACATAGAAATATTTAAAAATAAAAACATAAAATGATTATGTATAAATAAGTATTGTGATGCCTCACCCCGAGACCCACATTAATGAAGAGAATTACTAGGTAATTTTGTCTGCTAATGCAGAGAATATGGCTGGTTAAGGGCGACCATCATAGCAGCGTATTAGATAAGAGCTAAGTATGTCGATTTAGTACTCTTTTTTTTCATTTCGTCTTAAGTGGTTCGACATACTTAATTCCCATCGAATACAATACTATCATGGCTATTGGATCAATTTAGAAACAAAATATAATAACGGCAACAATCACAAATCGTAAAACAGCAACATAGACGGATATACATATACACATACATCAAATATAATACAATGTGTCATAAGTGGTATTACAACCACAATATATACATATATCACATCCCTATAAAATAATATATATATATATATATATCAAAGTCCACTACTAGATGACTATAACAAAAATTGTGCCTCCTACCCAAAGGTCGATAGTGAGTCCAAAAGTTGTAGCTAAGCAAAAGTCCAATAAATCATAACCTGCAACTCGGTTTGGCCCGAGTAATAAATGCTCGGGTCAGGCTAACTAGAACATGATAATTGGCAATAGATAAATGATTAAGAGTCTCATAAAGGGAAGCATTCCTGTAAGTAGAAAGGAATGATATAAGTATAGATTTTCTCACAATCTCAAGTGTGGAAATACCACAATATCTCAATGTTATCTCATGAATATCTCAATTCAATATAAAGGTTTCCAACCTAAAGGTTACTCATAAGATAAATGCAAATAAAAAACCTCATAAATCCATAGATGGAACATAGAAATCTCCAAAATCTCAATACTCATGGGACTCTAATAAGAGTTCAAAAATCTCTTGAATGAAATCACCATATTTTAAAAAAATCCTCATATAGCACAACGCTATAAATAAATAAAACCATCATCTCAAAATGGTGAAATTATAGTAAACTCAAAACTCAGAAAACTCAGATTGGCCAGATCCCCGATTGCATGACAAAGCAATGCTGGATGTGCCAAACTTGTATCCAGTACTATGTAAATAATTTGTACCTATCTCGTGGACCCAAAGGTCATACTCATGGCGACTTTTCACATAACTCATGGTGACCGAAGTCACATAAATCTCATGGTGACCGAAGTCATATAAATCTCATGGTGACCGAAGTCACATAAACTCATGGTGACCCGAAGGTCTAGTATTGGCATAACTCGTGAATATGTCACAAACTCCTAGAGAGGAACCTAGAAAGTGGTAACAGTGTGCCTCATACCACATGTTCTCACTCAATAGTTCCCTAACTGTTCGTCAATGCCATATTAGAAAACGTCATCAATAAAAAAATATCTCAAATCTTAGAAACTCATGACTTGCCTCATCTAATCGGCGAGATCTCAAAACAATATATGGTTCTCATAGGTCATAACTCCTAAATAGGAGATCTCAAAACAAAACTTGCCAAATATTGTCCATATAAGATAATTCCTAATAATAGGAATTATAAATCTCGAAAAAAGTTGCCAGAGAAGGCAATTTCATAAACAACTCACAAACTCATAACTTCAAACGAATATGTTCGGAATTAATCGAAATAGCAGATGCGCATGTCCCATACTACGTGTACTAGATCGTTTAACTCTCTTCCTCATACATTCGAAGACTGTAAAATAGTGTCTTTTATATATAAAATAATTTACTTGAGAAAACAGGATTTTAAAACAACATTTTTAAATCATTTTGAAAATGACTTATTGAAAATTCTCCATATTATAGGAAATAAATATATTTTAAATACTTTGAAATAATTTATAAATACTGGAAAATATTTATTTCAAAGTCATTTGAACTGTAAAATTATTTTAAAAAAATTATTCTAGAAAAACTTGTTTTTGAAACAACAGAAATCAATAAAAATCACTGAAATCCAACATTCGGAAACTACTCAAATACTCATCAATCCGGGACTTGGATAGATCATAACTTTTACTCACCCATAGATATGCTAGAGCACTAGAAAAACATCTCAAAATTGCACAAGAACTAGTGCCAAAAGCATAGCAAAATGAAGGCAAAAGCTGTAGAAATCTCAAAGTACGGGTCGATCCGTAGGGAATTATGATTTTAAAAATCCTATTCAATCAAATATACCAAAGTCAAGTGTGAATTAAACTAGAAAATGAGAAAATTAACAAGCTAACAAAAGCTGATTAATAAAAATATGATATTAAAATGACAATTGAGAGATAATTCCACTCTCTAGATCATATAGTTCAACAAATTATGAAATTATGATCTCTCTTTTTTGGTCGTTAGTTAGTTTAATTGATGTGCTTATCATAAGTATAACATATTTGTGCTATTAATTAGCCCAACATAAGCCATTAAACTTTAGCACACACCCCTTAAACCACTTACTAACTCTCATGAAAATTGACAATGTGAATGAAAATGAAGTCTATTTTAAGTATGGCCTATTAACTATTGATTTGAAATACAGACCATCAAATTTTAATTTCAACATTCACTTCTTTGCCATAATCATATTTGAATGAAGAGGCAATTTGTGGTAGTGATTGTTTAAGCATAGCCTATTTGGTGTCAACAATGTAGGATATCAAATTCAAAGCAAAATAACAAGTTAAACCACTTCAATCATTGTCATTAAGCATAAAAAGAGAGCAGCAATTAACAAGTTATATTGAAGTTATATAATTAGAGAGCTTTATTACCTCAAAATTGAAGGGGTTTAGCCTCTCATTTTTGTTATCAAATTTACAAATGTAGCTTACAATATGAAATAAAAATAAGAGGAAAAAGAAGCTAAAAAAAAGAATTTAATTACAACAAAATGAAAGCTATTCTACTTGCATGAATGCAAATCTACACTATCAACATGAAAGTAGATAAATAAGGAAAGTAAATTAACATGTATTAAATAGGAAAAAAAGTTACATAAAAAAAAAAGCTAAGTAGCCATAAAAAGAAAGAAAACTCTCATTTTATTTTTGATCCTAAGCTAAACTAAACAAGAGGGAG
This sequence comes from Allium cepa, assembly GCA_030765085.1. NCBI lineage: Eukaryota > Viridiplantae > Streptophyta > Magnoliopsida > Asparagales > Amaryllidaceae > Allium > Allium cepa. The sequence continues at coordinate 195,680,740 of CM060928.1, forward strand.
AGAGTGCTCAAAAGAAGAGAGGAGATTACATGAACATATTGTATATTTATATATGTATGAAACCCTAATCTATATTTTTGGGGAATGTCCAATCTACCCTTTAGGAAGTGTGGAGGCCAAGTAATCATTAGCTTCAATTAATCATCATTTTAGTGTGCATGAAGTTTTAAACTCTATTAGCATGTGCATTAGCCTCTAATTTGTACATGAATGTACGTGGGTAGGTGGGGTCCTCCATGATCATGCCTTTGAATTATTTCCATTTTCATTCCTTTGTATTTTCTTTGTGCATGCATATATCTTCATGAAACCACTTGTAAATGAAGCCAAATTCCTACAAAATAATATAGAAATTACTAATTAAATTTTCACAAATTAACATGTGCATAAAAATGACCATTTTGCCTTTGGATGAAGATGAATATGTAACGATTTGGAAATAATATGGATTTTGGTTCAAACAAGTTAAAATACCCGTTTGATCATTTATTTAATTTAAGTAGATTAAATATGATGGTAAAAATATGCACATTTACGTGCACATCAAATGCCCCCGCACTTATCTTTTTATTCCTCCTCGAATAAAGAAAAACTAAGATAAATTCATTTCCGTAGGGAGAACGATTGCATTGAGAGTATGCAGCAAGCCGTTAAACCTCTGGGTGTCCCTAGTAGAATGAGTGTTGTCTCATGAGGGTTTTCAGCAGATACTACCCGCAAAATTCAAATGCAAAGTGATAATATTTACAAAATGCAAGATTATTTACAAAGAGATGAATGCAAGTTTTTGAAACTATTTACAAATGAAGGATTTACTTTTAAATCGACACAAATAAGTTAAATATAGGTTTTTTTCATTAACTTCAAAATTTAAGTTATTTACTCATCAAAATTTCCAATAAAATCAAGTTATCATAACAATATACAATTGTTTAACTCGTTGCTACGGTCGATAACACAGTGTAACTATGAAATGGATTTTTAGTTGATTGTCAAAGTTTTATCAAAGTGGCATATTTATTTATTTTTAATAACAAATCAAATCAAACAAGTCAAAATAGCACTTGGATTTCAATTGCTTATTCTCTCTTACTTGAAATTTCTATTGATATTAACAATATTTACATATGCCTAACTCAGATAACCGAGGCCGGACATATTACCTATTCACTGCACTGCGGGCTTATGTGAGAGAAAGACAGAGCATGGCGAGTGAACATACAAGTGTGAACACTTATTTACTATAGGCGTTATTAATAAAAGAATTTTTATATACATACACCTAACTCAGATAACTGATGCTAGATACAACAATCGTGCACTGCCTTTCGGGCTTATGTGAGAAGAGTACAGAGCACGGTGAGTGAACACAGGAGTGTGAACACATGACTCTAGGTGTTTATTAAAAAATACACACACACACATATTTTAAGAGAGAGTTTTGCAAAATCATCTTAGCACCATTTAGCGTAGAAAACAAAAAATGTTATACCCATTACTTTAAATTCACCTTTTTTAAAACAAAGATTAGGAAATATTTCATCATTAACAGTATGAACCTACCTATATACTAGTTAAACCATCGTTTTTTATAATCAAGCTTTAATTTTTTTGTTAGGACAAATAAATCTTAAAAAATTTCAATTTAATAAACCAAAACCATATATTTATGCTATAGTGTTTCTTTAAAATAAATAAAAATGCTTACAAAAAATTTGCTTTTGACATTTTTTATTTTTTTGAGTTTTGAAAAGAAAATGTAAAAAAAACTATGAAAAATTAAAAACTACCATAAAAAATTAAACATGAGCGCCCCTCGACACTTGATTTTGATTGTGTCCCTACAGTCAACCCAAGTGAAAGGAGAAAAATAAAATAAAAATATGACCTATATTTACATGAAAGTGATTGGTATTTGTTAACCCGCCTTTTCACCAGGCCATGGACAGACGGGTTTAACTTAATCAAGTGCACGTTCGTCGAGGCTAGTGTACGATGGATTCAGTCAACTAGATGGACGGATGACGCAATGTGCTTGGGAGATGGAAATATGATTGGATAAAGATGAATCAACTATAGTTTGGGTCTAGGAAATATGGTTCGTCACAGGATGAAGGAGTTTGGAGTCGTTCGGAACAGGTCGTTCGATCTGGAAGTTAGAAAGCATCCGACATCAATCATGATTCAGTAGTGGATATGGTTCGGCATTGGCAATCGTTCGGCATGGTAGGTCTACCGGCACGATGGATCGTTCGGCGTACGAGGTCGTTCGGCACGATGGATCGTTCGGCATTGGTAGGCCGCTCGGCATCAGGGATCGTTAGGCATGGTAGGTCGTTCGGCAGGATGGATCGTTCGGCATCAGGGATCGTTCGACATTAGATGGATCGTTCGGCATCAGGGACGATCGGCATTAGATGGATCGCTCGGCATCCTAACAGCGTTCGGCATGGAAGTAGCGTTCGGCATTGGACTAGCGTTCGGCATAATAGCATCGTTCGGCATTGGACGAGCATTCGGCATGAAAGTAGCGTTCGGCATTGGACTAGCGTTCGGCATGATAGCATCGTTCAGCATTGGACGAGTGTTCGGCATGATAACATCGTTCGGCATTGGACGAGTGTTCGGCATGGAAGCATCGTTCATCATCCAACCTTGTTCGGTATCAGAAATCGTCCGGTATCTGGGTAGCTCGGCACTCATTAGTGGCTCGGCTTTTGGATGGTTCGGCTTCCGATGGTGGCTCGGCATAAGGAGGAGGACGGCAGATGCCGCTCGGCATAAGGTCCTGGTTCGATATTAGGAGGTTGGCTCGGCATTAGGAGGTAGTTCGGCCTGAGGGTTTAGCAAGGAAGGTTCGGCCGTGGTTGTTGTTCGACACGAGCAGTTCGGTTAAAATGGGAAGCACGGTTCGGCATATGGCCTTGGTGGGCCGGAATCATTCAGAAAGCCCGACAACTCGGGATTTGTCTATAAATACAGCATGTGAGGGTTCGAAAAAGGGATCTTCTTCTTTCTGCTCTCTTACTTTCTACTTTCTAAGGCAAAGACTACTCTGACATTTTTGTAACTGTAATCGATTATTACATCAATAGAAAGGAAACTTCTAGAGTGGACGTAGGCCGGAGTTATCCGAACTACTATAAAATCTATTGTTCTTTACTGCTTTTATTTTAAATTTTGTTATTCTTCACATTATTACTCTCTACATACACTCTATCTCTGAGCCGCGACTGGCGTTTGGTGCTTTCACTCGGATTTGGGTGTTAGTGACCAATTTTGGCACTAACATTTTCCTTGCCCCCCAAAACATGCCTTGTGATGAGAAGGTGTGTTTTGAATGGTTCCGAGTCCAATATCCAAAGTTCATAGCCGATATCCATATCCGTAACCTCTCCGGGTTCTTGTCAAGCACAATCCACACCTGACGACCATACTCCAGTGTCCCTGAACGTTGAGTAATGCATGGCTTAAGTCCTAAGCCGAATCCTGGTTTCTCCGGACCCTTGCCGAGCATTGTCCATACTCGACGACCTGAAATAGTAAACGATAATATGGGGGCCTAAGTCCTACGCCGAATCCTGGTCTCTCCGGACCCTTGCCGAGCATAGTCCATGCTCGACGACCTGAATAAGCCAATTCACCACGTTCGGGCAAAGAGACTTACCCCTTGCCAGGCATAATCCATACCCGACGACCAATTACCAAAAACCAGATAAAAATCCAATCAAATCCAAAATCCAAATCAAATCAGAAAACCAGAAATCCACATCCGAAATCAAAAACCGTTATCCAAACATGAAAACGATCATCTAAACAAAAGTCCAAATCAGAAAACAAACAACATACGGAGTTCAAACCAAACTCCAAAACCAAACCATGAAAAAAAGCAAATGTTCAAACCAAATGGAAAAGCAGATTTCACAAACCGCAGCGTCACAGTTTATGATTATTCAGAGCATGTCTAGGGGCCATCTCCGTCCCCGTACATGTATAAATAACTTGGCTGTTTGCCATTAGTTTGCTACTTATTTCATATCATTCCTGTCAATTGATAATCAATCGACCATCATTCCTGGACCTCACGCCCTCGTTATTTGAGGTATTCGGTGGCTGCTCCTGTTCCACCGCGGCATTCTGAGTCCTGACATATTGGCTCAGATGTCCATTCCTTACATGCTCCTCAATTATGTCCTTCAGATGTCTGCAGCTGTTGGTATCATGCCCGTCCAAATCGTGAAAAAGACAGTGCCTTCCTGGCGCCTTTTCACGTTCTGAGGGTTCCCTCCTTGCTGGCCTTCGCTAGGGAAGGTAATTCCGAGTCTCTATGAATATTCGTTCCAACGTCTCGTTTAACTCCGTATAGGTGGAAAATTTGGGTTCTCTCCACCGCTTCCTAGCCCTTTCTGACTCATCATCTAGCTTCCTTTTTCCTTTAGCTTTTTCTGAACCTCCGCCAGATGGCCTTCCATCCTCAACTGTGTTTGCCTCCTTTAACTTCATATCTGAGCATGCATTTTCCTGCAGAAGGAATCTCTCAGCTTCATGAAAGAATTCCACGAGATCCCTTGGTGGGTCCTGTATTAGAGATACCTTGAAATCTAAATTCTCCTTGACCCCTGACACTGCTGCCACTAAGACCATTGATGGATCCGGTCGATCCACCGAAGCAACCTCCGCATTGAACCGAGTTAAGAAATATCTGAGTGATTCCTCCGTCCTTTGCTTTACCGATGTCAGCGTCATTACATTCTTCGGCCTTTTGATATGAACCTGAAATTGCTTCAAAAACCTGTCCACCAATTCTGCCCATGTTCTGATAGATCCTTCCCCCAGCTGTCTGAACCACATAGCAGCTACATCCGTTAAGTACAGAGGGAAACATCGGGCCATCACTTCCTCCGATGCCCCCAGCACCTCCATATGCCTCGTGTATCTCATCAAGTGATCGGTAGGATCGGCCTTGCTATTGTACATGTCCATATTAGGAAGCTTGAAATCTGGTAGATTTCGAGCATTTCTGATGTCTCGAGTAAACGGACTTATGTTCACTCCTTCCAGATCTCTATTTTCCAAACCTCCGCGCATAGTTCTCCTGATGATCTCAGCCAATCCAGCGTTGTCCGTCGAGAGTTGCCCCCCGAGTCCCCGAGGGAATTTCGGCACGTATTCCTCATCAAGTGTTCCTGCATTCCTGCCAGCATCCTGTTGTGTAGTGTTAACTGGAGTTCTTCCATGAACTGGTATATTGTCGCCTGGTGGTGTGCCCCCATGCCTAGATTCATCCAGGTTGATAGCCGTCTGCCGATTGGGGGCTACCCCCTGTTGAGTCACTCCATCAGCCTGTTGGTTGAGCTCCTCAGCTCTAAGACTTTGAGCACCTGCAGTTCCTGGTTGTCCCAATTTCCTAAAAAGAGCCTGTATCATCTCTTCTTGCCGCTTCATCATTGCTTCCATCTCCTCCCTGGTGATGTAGATGGATGCTCGACCTGCTTCAGATCCAGAGGAAGCTTCTTGACTTCCCTCTTGATTGCCTCTTTCTGTAACTTGCTTCGTTGCTGACGGCCTAGCCATTTCTTCCTAGAATCCAAGTTTCTAGCTCCAAAATTCCCGAGTGCTTGCCTTCTCAGTGAAAGCACCAAAATGTTAGCGCCAAAATTGGTCACTAACACCCAGATCCAAGTGAAAGCACGAAACGCCAATCACAACTCAGAGATAGAGTAGATGTAGAGAGTAATAATGTGAAGAATAACAAATTTTAAAATGAAAGCAGTAAAGAACAACATATTTTATAGTGGTTCGGCTAACTCTGGCCTACGTCCACTCCTGAAGTTTCCTTTCTATTGATGTAATAATCGATTACAGTTACAAAAATGGCAGATTAGTCTTTGCCTTAGAAAGTAAAAAGTAAGAGAGCAGAAAGAAGAAGATCCCTTTTTCGAACCCTCGCATGTTGTATTTATAGACAAATCCCAAGTTGTCGGGCTTTCTGAATGATTCCGGCCCACCAAGGCCATATGCGAACCGTGCTTCCCATTGTAACCGAACTGCTCGTGCCGAACAACAACCATGGACGAACCTTCCTTGCTAAACTCTCAAGACGAACTACCTCCTAATGCCGAGCCAACCTCCTAATATCGAACCAGGATCTTATGCCGAGCGGCATCTGCTGTCCTCCTCCTTATGCCGAGCCACCATCGGATGCCGAAACATCCAAATGCCGAGCCACCAATGAGTGTCAAGCTACCCAGATGCCGGACGATGTCTGATGCCGAACAAGGTTGGATGTTGAACGATGCTTCCATGCCGAACACTCGTCCAATGCCGAACGATGCTATTATGCCGAACACTCGTCCAATGCCGAACGATGGTATCATGCCGAACGCTATTCCAATGTCGAACGCTACTTTCATGCCGAACGCTCGTCCAATGCCGAACGATGCTATTATGCCGAACGCTAGTCCAATGCCGAACGCTGCTTCCATGCCGAACGCTGTTAGGATGCCGAGCGATCCATCTAATGCCGATCGATCCCTGATGCCGAACGATCCATCTAATGCCGAACGATCCCTGATGCCGAACGATCCATCCTGTCGAACGACCTGCCATGCCGAACGATCCCTGATGCCGAGCGACCTACCAATGCCGAACGATCCATCGTGCCGAGCGACCTCGTACGCCAAACGATCCATCGTGTCGGTCGACCTACCATGCCGAACGATTGCCAATGCCGAACCATATCCACTACTGAATCATGTTTGATGTCGGATGCTTTCTAACTTCCAGATCGAACGACCTGTTCCGAACGACTCCAAACTCCTTCATCCTATGCCAAACCATATTTCCTAGATCCAAACTATAGTTGATTCATCATTATCCAATCATATTTCCATCTCCCAAGCACGTTGCGTCATCCATCCATCCATTCGACTGAATCCATCGTACAGTAGCCTCGATGAACGTGCACTTGATTAAGTTAAACCCGTCTGTCCATGGCCTGGTAAAAAGGCGGCTTAACAGTTTTTATAGGAGGTCAGAAACTATATCGTTAAAAAAATTGAAACGGCCTTCCAAAGACTTATTCATTTTCCTCGTCTAGTATGAGAGACACGTCTTAAGCTTGAAAAACCAAACCATAAAAGATTTCAAAGGTGAATGTGGATTTGGAAAAACGAATTTCATTTTATTAAAAATCGTAGGAGTTGTTTTGTTTTCCATGAGTTTTGGGGTCGATAAAGCAATTGATTGAAATTCAAGTTCATTTTCACCAAGTTGAAATTTAAACTTATCATTGAAAACATTTCCAGAATTATTCATTTCAAAATCAAAATGGTGATCTTCCCTATAAGAATTTAACAACTCGTTTTCGAAAAGTCCAAAAATTCATGTTCTTTAAATTCGTCTTTCTTTGTTGGATTATCAACAAATTCATTATAAGTATCAATTTCAAAATCCAAAATTGTTGTATTCAAAATTTCAAAATCGAAAAAAGAAAGATCGAAATTTAAATCAAATTTCTCACCCTCAAGAGAAGTGAAATCCAACTAAATTATCGTATTTTCAACAACTTCATTAAGATCGTCATTTTCCGTTTCAAAAGTTGTTATTTGAAAATGGGTAAAAGATGGATTATTATTTCGTCACATGTTGGGATTTGATTGTGTTTATCATGTTATTTCATATATGTTTCAAACAACAAATCTATGTGATCATTGTATATTTCGTCCATTTGCTCAATAAAATCCAATTTTTTATTATTAATTTGAGGACTTTCGATTTGGAATTATTGAGAACAAGAATCGACAATTTTGTTAAACGGTAGATTATTATTTGATTCTTCACACGTTGAGATTTGATTTCATTGCTCACGCATTTTTTCCAATGTTTTAATCAACAAATCCGTGTGACCTTTTTTCAATTGTTCATCAAATTCAAATTCATGATTATTGTTTGAAAATTTTCACTTTGAATTTGTTGAGAACAAAAATTGTTAATCGCACCATTATTGAAACTATTCTAATTTCCAAAATTATTTGAAAAGATATTTCTATTTTCCTTTTGGTTTTGAAATTCATTTGGAGTTCGAAATTGGATTGGCATGGGATATACTCGAAATCATTTGAATTTTGAATCGAGTTCAAATTTTGAAATCCTTGACTTGAATTATTGCGCAAATACGAATTACACGATTCATTTATCTTTTGGTTATAGTGCCATGAGTTCAAGTAAATGTTCCATTCTCGTTTCAAAAGTTGAAAATTGATCATCATTTTGAAAATTTGGTGGTGCAAAATCCGAATTGTTTGTAAAATAGTTGTTATTTTGAAATCCTTGACTTGAGTTATTGCACAAATCGTTCATCCTTTGATTTTGTAGTGCCACGATTTCACGAAAAGGTTCCATTCTCTTTTCAAAAGTTGAGGGTTGTTCATCATCTAGAAAATTTTGTTGTTCGAAATTCGAATTATTTACACAATAGTTGTCGTTTAAATATCCATAAGAATTTGAAGCTAAATTATATGGATTATATTGATTTCCATAACTATCGTAAAATCCTGGCGAGTATGAAAACGGATACTCAAACATTTTCAAGAATGTTTTTAGTCTTTTATATAAAGGAAAGGTATTCACAAAGAAGAATTTATTTTTCAAAAAAGGAAATGTGGTTTTTATTTTGTTTTGGATATTTATTTATTTTTTGTTTTTAAAAAGATTTTTTTTGATTGAATAATTTCAAAGGAAAGGATTAAAGATAAAATAAAAGAATATTTACAATTTTTTTTAAGTTTTGGATTTTGAAATTTTGTTTGTTTTCTGTTTTATATGCATGAACTAATGCAATCAAATGAATGCAAGGTTAATTATGAATTATTTATCCTAACCCAAAATTGTACAATAACACTTTGTCTTAGACCAACAAGATAGTTCCTAGTGAGGTAACGGACAAGATTTATCGGTGCACCACGAATCACCGTAGCAATGCAGCCGAAGGTTTATGTACCTTCATAGGAACAATTTAGTATAATATTTACGAATCACCGTAATATTTATAACCGATTATTGCTCTGCGTAGCCTAAACATCAAGAAATTAAATTGTTCAAAGAAGACAACTTGTCAATATACAATTAAGTGTTATCGATTTCTAGCCGTTATTATTAATCAAAATTCTAAAATGAAATGCAAAGCAGAAATTAAACGTGAATTAACAATGCAACTACGAATGAAATTTGGTTTTTGTTTTGAATTTGTTGATTTTTATTTTTATTTTTTTATAAATGCAAATGCTAGCAACCTCAATGCAATAAAAATAAAACTAGTGATGAAAGCTTCAAAAAAAAAAAAATCTAAGCAAGAAAGCAGGCTATTTTTTTGGACAAGCGACACTTCCTTTTATTTTCTGCAACCTGAAAATTAAAAACAAGATACACACACACAAACAATTTTTTTAAAAAAAGAAACTAAAACAAATAAAAAACAAACCAAATTAAAACAAAAAAAAAACAAATTTAAAATTTTTTTCTTAGGAAAAAACAAAAGTAAACTAAAAGAAAGCAATTTTTTTTTAAGTGAGAAAAGGGACTTATAATAAATTTATTTACAACTCAAAGCAAAACAAAGAAATCTCAAAGCTATACTTAAAGTAACATACAAGATGACTCTAGGCAAGAATTTATTTTTCCTTCTGTACTTTTCTTTTTTTCTTTAGTTTGGAAAGATACTTAAAAAGATAACAATTTTTTTTAACTTAGGGCCCGGCCCAAATCAAACTATGATTCGCAATAAAGGATCAATGAAGCCTAAATTACACACCAAATACGAAATTTTATTCGCGAATCCTATGAAAAATATTCAATCAAATTTCAAACGAACTGCAATTTTCCAGAAGTTAATGTGATTCTCGATCAGGCGAGCGAGGCAGTGGTCGAGGCATCATGATTGAAGGTGATTTTAGGTTTCTGGTGGTTCTACTTAGGGGATTTTGGTCGCTGGTGAGGGGATAGCGATGGAGTTCGAAGAGGAAATCGCGGCAGAGGATGAACTCGTGGTAGAGGAAACCGAGGAATGATGGCTGCGGGTTTGATTGGTGAACTGTATGGCAGTTTTTTGATGGCCGAGTAGAAGGAGGTTTGTGGTAATGGTATTGCTATTAGGTGAAGTCAATTGCAGCTACTGGTTAAGTGTTTGGGTTCTGGTGATTGAGTTGTGAAGGAGGAGGGAAGAAAGTGATTGTGTGAGGAGATGGAAGGTGTTCAGTTGTGTTTCAACAGTGTGGTGAGGAGGAAGTTCAGGCAGAGATAAGCAGTATTAGTGGCAAGCAGTATTTATGTAAGTTCAGGGGGTGATTGTTTAAAGGGGGATGTTGTGGTGTTTCTCTGGCAGCAGGGGATATGTGCAAGGTCGAGTAGTTTTGTTTGAAGGTCGAAGGAATTTGAGAATTGCAGCAGTTTGTAACTGAAGGAGGGGGGTTGAAGGAAAAAGAGGCAGAGATGTGATGAAGTTTGAGAGCAAGGCAAGGAGCAGTTTGCTGCTGTTTAATGGTGGGGATGAATGAAGTTGAAGCAGTATAGAGGAGGATTGTATGGTTGTCGAAGGAGAGAATTTGGTGGAAATAGTAGTGGAAGTTGTTGATAATCAGGAGAACTGCTGCAGTGGCAAGTATGGAGATGCAAGTGGATGTTTGATGAAAGTAAATGGACTTGCTGGTCAGGGGGTTTGGAGTGAAGTGCACATGCACAGTTTGGTTTGTGTGGTGGTTAGGGAAGTATTGAAGATAAGGCAGTGTTATGATTTGAAGTTTGCATGAAGTGATGAATGACAGTGTGTGATTGGTGATAGGCAGAAATAGGGTAGGTGAATAGTGAACTGTTTTTATGTGCACTGTTTGGAGGAAATGTTTGAAGTTGTGAAGATGAAGGTAGTGGACTATGCACAGTTTTGGTTAGGCACTGTGTAGAGTTGTGAAGAAGAATGGAAGATATTGGCAAGGGTGACAAGCTAGTATGTTTTGTGGTGAATGGTGGTGGTTGCCTAAAGTGAACAAAGGGGGAGTTTAGGGTGATGAACTGCAGCTATGTGTGATGGAGGAAGTTGGTGATTGGTGAGTGTGGTGAGTTTGAGGGATATGGAACAGTGGATTTGACAGTTTGATGGCAGCAGGGGGGATGCACAGCAGTGTTTGGCAAAACAGTTGAAGCTTGGTTGAAAATTTTGCTATGGTTGTAGTTTGGTGTTTATATACAGTGACGGTGGGGTATGTTTATGTAAGGGATGGTGAAGTGTGATGATGGTGAATGCCAGAGAGATACATAGTTTGATGAATGATTGTTAGAGAAGTGTGGGGTTGCTGTGGAGGGTGTTTGGATGTGTATTTGATGGTGGGAAGCAAGGCAGAAAGCACAACAGTGTTCTATGTTTTGGTTGTCGAAGGTGAAGGGTGGTTTGACAGTTGAATTGCAGTGGCAGCGGTGATGAAATTTGTATGTATGGTGATGTTGTAGTGCAATAGGAAGGTTGTACGGAGCAGTTGTTTATGGTAGGTAAGTGTGGTATATGACAGGCAGAAGGGTAGGAGATGAAACAATTGCGGAGAAGTGGTTAGTGGTTGTTCAGGATAGTGGAGTGTGAAATGAAGTGATGTAGGGAGGAAGGAGAATGTAGGGGGACAGTGTGTTATGTCATTGGCAGGGTTGGTCTTTTTTCGAAGTGTAGGAGGTAGATGTGTTGCTGTTGGTTTGTGGGTTTGAGCAGTGGTAAGGGATGCATAGAGATGGACAGAAGAGCGAACCGTAGTCGAAGTTGTTGCAAGTGGCAAGGAAGGCTTTTTTTTGTTTGTTTGTAAAGATTGAAATTGTATAGAAATGCAAATGTAAAATGTATCTGAAAATGAAAAGCAATAAATTATTGTTTTATGAAATTGTGTGTGTGTATTTGAATATGCAAATGCAAATGTAACTAGAAAATAGAAACAAGCACACAACCAAAATCACACAATAAACATACACATAATTTTTTTTAAATGTAATACACACAAAATAAAAAAATACAAAAATCAAAAGAAAGAGAATACGAAGAATAGAAAATCAAAATCAAAGCAATTCTCCGGCAACGATGTAAAAAACTTGTTTAACGACGGTTTTTTATCGGTTTATAAAACAGTAAATTATTGTCAAACACAAAATTTCTCAGCATTTTAACCTCAATGACAGACCTTCAGCATTTTATCCTGGAGGACAACTTTTTTTAGGTATCAGTTTTTAGTTATTGATAGCAGTTTTTAGGTATCAGTTTGTAGTTATCGGTAGCAGTTTTTAGGTATCAGTTTTTAGTTCGGTAGCATTTTTGGAAGAATGTTTGTCCTTATGAATAATTTTGAAAGAATGTTTGTCCTTATGAATAATTTTTACGAGAATTTTTGTCCTTGTGCTTAAAATATTGAGGTCGCGTCCTTGAGGCTAAAAATATACAAATTTTTGTCCTTTAAATTAATTACTCCTTTAGAAAATCCCGAAAAATTTAATAATAAAATTACCGCAAGCGTACGGCGTACTATTGAATTACGTGGCGAGTACGGGTCGATCCATAGGGAATTGCGATTTTAAAAATCCTATTCAATCAAATTATACCAAAGTCGAGTGTGAAATAAAGTAGAAAATGAGAAAATCAACAAACTAACAAAAGCTAATTGATAAAGATTTGAGATTAAAATGATAATTTAGAGATAATTCCACTCTCGAGATCATAAAGTTCAACAAATTATGTTCTCTTTTTTTGGTCAATAGTTAGATCATAAACTTTAATATATCCCTTAAACCACTTACTAACTCTCATGAAAATCGACAATGTGAATGAAAATGAAATCAATTTTAAGTATGGCCTATTAACTATTGATTAGAAATATAGACCATCAAATTTTAATTTCAACATTCACTTCTTTGTCATGATCATATTTGAATGAAGAGGCAATTTGTGCTAGTGATTGTTTAAGCATAGGCTATTTGATGTCAACAATATAGGCTATCAAATTCAAAGCAAAAACAACAAGTTAATCACTTCAATCATTGTCATTAAGCACAAAAGAGAGCAATAATTAACAGGTTATGCTGAAGCTACATAATTAGAGAGCTTCATTATCCCTAAATTGAAGGAGATTAGCCTCTCATAATTGTCATCAAATTAAAAAATGTAGGTTGCAACATTAAACAAAAAGAAGAGGAAAAAGAGAGCTAAATAAAAAAAGAACTAATTACAAGAAAATGAAAGCTATTCTACTTGCACGAACATAAATCTACACTACCAACATAAAAGTAAATAAACAAGGAAAGGAAATAAACATGTATTAAATAACAAAAAAAATTACATAAAAAGAAATGGCTAAATAGTCATGAAAAGAAAGAAAACTCACATTTTATTTTTGATCCTAAGACAAACTAAAGAAGAGGGAGAGAGTGCTTAAAATAAGAGAGGAGATTACATGAACATATGGTATATTTATACATGTATGAAACCTTAATCCATATTTTGGGGAATTGTGGAGGCCAAGTAATCATTAGCTTCAATTAATCATCATTTAAGTGTGCATGGAGCTTTAAACTCTATTAGCTTTAAACCCCATTAGCATGTGCATTAGCCTCTAATTTGTAAATAAATGTACGTGGGTAGGTAGGGTCCTCCATGATCATGCCTTTGAATTATTTCAATCTTCATTCCTTTGTATTTTCTTTGTGCATGCATAAATCTTCATGAAACCACTTGTAAATGAAGCTAAATTCCTACAAAATAATATAGAAATTACTAATTAAATTTTCACAAATTAATATGTGCACAAAAATGACCATTTTGCCCCTGGATGAAGATGAATATGTGACGATTTGGAAATAATATGGATTTTAGTTAAAATAAGTTAGAATACCCAATATGATCATTTATTTAATTTAAATAGATTAAATATGGTGGTAAAAATATGCACATTTACGTGCACATCAGTATGTGCATAAAATTGTTATCTGTACAAAATAAATTTTATTTTAACTATAAAAAGTTATTTTTATCAATAAAACCTTATTTTTACCAAAATAACACAATTTAGACCATTTTATTACAAAAACACCATTTTTAATACAACAATTTATACAAAAATTATTTTCTTGACAAATAAAATTTAACAGACCTTTATAACTTTATTTAAACATCGAAATTTTATCTTCAACCAATATTTCACCCTTTTATATTCATAAAACACATAAATACACCTAATTTCTCTTTTAAAATCAATAAAAGATATAATATAAGCAATAACTTACAATATTATTGCATTACTGAAAATAAAAATCAATAATTGATCAATTTCTCTCATACTTAACAAAATAAAGTTTTTAGACTTTATTTCATCCATTTATATTTATTCCAGCAGCTAAGTGTTGAAATAAATCATCCAATTAATTTATTAGCTCAAAATTAACAAAATCCCAACATTCTTAATTTATTTAACTAAATACTTAAAATTTTAAACCCGATATTTATTCCTAAACACATTGTTTATTTAAAATAAACAATTTTATCAAAATCTATCTTCTCCATTTTATTTTATTCTCAATATTAAATTATAACTAACCAATACAAGGGTTGTTACATACCCCCTTTATAAAAATTGCATCCTCGCTATTTTAGGGGAAGAACTATATTTAACTCAATTTTATTTCGTCAAACAAAAGAAATTTAGATAGCTTAACGTGGAAATTATTACCTTTGGCTTGAAAAGATAAGAATCCTGGATAAGATCACTCGATGAATTCTCTGGTTTCCCAAATTCAGTCTTTGGGATTTTCTGACCAATAAATCGTCGCGAGCGGCACATTCTTGTTTCGAAGGCGTTTAACCTCCGAAGCAAGAACTCTCACAGGATGTTGCATAAATGTTAGATCAGGAGAGACCTCTAGCTTCTCAAATGCACGAGTATCAAGCAAGAAATTGGAATCTCGTAGACACTTCCTCAATTGAGAGACGTGAAACACGTCATGAACTCTAGAAAACTGATCGGGAAATGTTACTCGGTAAGCAACAAGACCAATAGACTTTGTAATAGAAAATGGCCCAATATAGCATGGTGCCAATTTCCCCGTCTAGCTAAAGCGTACCACTCCTTTAAGAGGAGAAGCTCAAATATAGACTAGATCACCCACTGAGAACTCAAGAGGCTTTCTACGGTTGTTCGCGTAGGGTTTCTGATGACTTTCATCCTCTAACGAATAAGAACGATCTTCTTAGATGCTTCTCGAATGGATTCAGGGCCTAAAATGAGCTTTTCCTCGAACTCAAGCTAATAAGATGGAGAACGACACGACCTTCCATATAAGGCTTCGTAAAGAGCCATCCCGATAAATGATTGGTAGCTATTATTATAAGTAAACTCAACTAGAAGAAGGTGATCCTCCCAGCTACTACCAAAATCCAGAATACAAGCACGAAGCAAGTCTTCCAATATACGATCCACCCTTTAAGTCCGTCCATCCGACTGTGGGTGGTAAGCAGTGCTAAGGTTAAGCTTTGTGCCCAAACCTTGCTGGAGACTCTGCCAGAAGTGATTCCTGAAAAGAGGGTCACACTCACATACAATAGAAGTAGGAATACTGTGCAGTCCTACGATCCCCTTAATATAGAGCTTCGATAGATGAGATGCTTACCTATTATACTTAATAGGAATAAAATGTGCGAACTTGGTAAGACGGTCCTTAATAACCCAAATGCTGCTATGGCCTAACCTCGAACGAGTTAAGCCATCTATGAAATCCATAGAAATTCGGTCCCACTTCCACAACGGGACCTCTAAAGGCTGATGAAGACCACTGGGTCGTCGATGCTCAGCCTTAATAATTTGACAAGTCATGCAATTGCTTACATAACTTGCCACATCTCGCTTCATGCCTTCCTAGTACTAAAGACGACACATATTAGCATACATCTTGCTGCTGCCTGGATGGATAGTATACTTAGAACGGTGACACTCATCTAGAATGTCCCGCTTAAGTTTTGGAATAGAAGGCACGACTAAGCGGTTCTTCTTTCGAAGATACCATGAATATCGACGCGAAAATCCCTCATCTCAAAGTCATCGTGGAATTCAGACTTACACTTCTAAATAAGAGTAGAGATATCGGAATCTTGCCACGGAGTCTCGGCAATCTGATCTAGTAGAGTAGGACGAGCTTCCAAGCTGTATAATAGAATAGGAGAGTCTGAAGTGGAAGCACGATCTCAAATATCACACAAAAACAGAGTCTCAAGAGCTTTCCATTCTGCAAGCATCATGAAAATAACAGCTGATTACTTTCGACTCAAAGCTTCCGCAACACGATTCCCCTTGCCTGGAGTATACTGAATATCAAGTCATGTGAAGCAAGAAACTCAAGCCAATGCTGCTATCGCATGTTGAGCTCCTTCTAGGTAAACAGATATTTGAGAGACTTGTGGTCGGTGAAAAGAATAAAGTGTTTACCCAACAGATAATGACGCAATATCTTCAAAGCAAAGATAATGGCATCTAGATCTAAGTCATGGGTAGCGTGCCGAACCTCATTCGGACGTAATTTCCTTGAAGCGTAGGCAATTACCCGATCCTTCTGCATAAGAACAGCATCAAGGCTACAGTGACTGGCATCGGGACAATAAGATCTTAGTTCCCTTCTGGAACTACAAGAATAGGAGAATTACTAAGAAGCTCCTTCATTCTATAAAAAGAAGCTTCACACTTACCAGACCAGATGAAGCGAACGCCTTTCCTTGTAAGGCTAGTCAAGGAAAGCATGATGTAGGAGAAGTCTTCGATGAATCGACGGTAATAAACCGCCAATCCAAGGAAGCTACAAATCTTAATAACATTCTCAGGACTCTTCCTATTTTGGATGACTTCGATCTTAGATGGATCGACCGAAATGCCTTCAGAAGAAACAACATGGCCTAAGAATTTTACTTGCTTTTCCCAAAGTTACACTTAGATTATTTTCTCTTTAAGTTGATGCTATCTAAGTGTACTCAAAACAATTCTAAGGTGATGAGCGTGATCAACTTCAGACTTGGAATAAACAAGAATGTCATCGATGAATACAAGAACAAACTTATCGAGATATTCTTGGAATACTCGATTCATAAGGTCGACGAAGTAAGCAGGAGCGTTTTTCAAACCTAACGGCATGAAAGACACTCATAAGTTCCATATCGAGTGCAGAATGTTGTGAGGGGGATGCTGTCTTCTGCAACTCAGAGCCGATGAAATCCTATGGCAAGGTAAAGCTGGGAGAAGACCTTAGCGCCACTCAACTGATCGAATGTACCATCGATCCTAGGCAATGGATAACGGTTCTTGATGGTTAACTCATTAATCTTGCGATAATCAATGCATAGCCTAAGAGTCCCATTAGACTTCTTCACAAATACCAACGCGGCTCCTCACGGTGAAGAACTAGATCGAATAAAGTGATTGGCTTCAAGCTCTAAGAGTTGCTTCTTGAGTTCCTCATTTTCTTTTGTAGGCATCCTCTTGGGAGGACAACTAACTGGCTGCGTGCCTGGAATGAGGCTAATGCAGAACTCGACAGCCCACTTGGATGGCAAATCTGAAACAGGCTCAATTATATCTAGAAAATCGGGAACAACTAGAATCTGAGACACATCATCATCGTCTCGAAATTCGAGTGAAAACAAAGAAGCTTCAGAATCACGATTGACGTCCCGAAGAATAAGAGACAACTGAGAAGGCGAGTCGGGATGTCAAAGATATAAAACTCTCTCTGAACATAGAATCCTGGCATCGTATCGAACTAGCCAGTCCATACCCAATATCATATCAAACCCAAGGAAGTGAATCACATGTAGATTCGCACGGAAAGGAAAACCACTTATAAGAATCTCAACATCTTCACAAAGCATACTAAGGGTTGCGGATCCCTCGATAGGATTTGCAATCTTAATGAAGTAACCAAATAAGGGACATTCAAAGAAATAACATCCATAAGTTCTTCCGATACGAATGAATGCGAAGCACCCGTATTGAAAAAACTCGAACAAAATGGTCGTGAAAAAGAATAGAACCTTCAAGAATGGTAGAAGATATACCTCGAGGCTAAGATGGACCACCAGAAGCCTTTGCCACATTAATATTTCCCGAGGAAGAATCCTTTTTCTTCTTAAGACATGAAGAAATCAAATGCCCTTCTTGCTCGCATTATAAGCACTTTTGGGGTTGAGAACAATCTCTAGCTAGGTGATCTTAAGAACCACAGTTGAAGCATGCTAAAACTTTAGCCCAAGAAGGTGGTGCACCAGGATGAAAATCAAAACTGCACTTCTTCTTCTTCTTCTTAGGAGGAAAGGATTTGGATTTTTAAAAGGGAGATTTCTTCTTATTTGGGTTCTTTCGAACCTCGGCCTCGTTACTACTATCCCTTTCTTTTTCGACGGCTTCGAGGTGAAGCGTTGAATCCACAAACTCCTCGAATGAGAGCTTAAGTTGAAGCATGAGCGACTTCTTCAAATATTTATTCAAACCTGGAACAATCTTCAAGTTTTTCTTATATGGAGTACTAATGAACTTGAGCCCATACTTTGACAAGGACTCAAAAGAGGATACATAATCTAAAACTGATTATTTGTCCTTCATTAACTCTAGGAAGTGACGGCCAAGAAAAGCCTTCTCAGATTCTGGCACAAACTTAAGCTTAAAGTAGTCATTGAAATGCTGCCATGTAAGGGTAGACTCATCCATCTCGGCTATAAGGAGCTCATACTAGTCAAGTGCTCGTTCTTGCAACATACTCAATGTTACAAGAACACGATGATTATCAAAAATCTCCATGCGAGTAAAGATATGCTCGCATGTTCGGAACCTAACCTAAACCTCTAAAACTGTCTTAGAGCCTTTGAATGGCTTGTTTCCGAGATGGGTGAAGTCGCTACACATTCGTGCAAATGCGGATTTGCACAGAGGGGAAGAGCGAGCAGGAGCTGGAGGCTGGGTGCTCCTAATAGGCTCGAGAATCTGATCAGTGGACATATAAACGTCTTCCCGGTCGTAAGCCGCTGGATGGTTCAGCGCCCGAAGAACGTCCTCTTCCTCTTCTTGACATTTGCTGAAAGATTAAAATATGATAGGATTATTCACAGGGGTAGATATTAGCAATTTAAATTAATAAAATACGGAATACTGCAGAATTTAAAATTAACATTCCTAGACATATTCCTTCTATCTACCCTCAAAGGACACGAAAAGGTTAAGGACAAGATTGAGTTCAACAATGGCTGGGGATGATGCTTTCACTTGTATTATGCTTGATGTATAGTAATTGTGTGTACTATTCTGTGTTTATTATATTTGGTTTTGAATCCAGCTCTAATACCAAACTGTGTCGCCCCACCTCGAGACCCACATTAACAAAGAGAATTACAGGGTAATTCTGTCTTCTAATGCAGAGAATAGGGCTGTTTAAGGGCGACCACCATAGTCGTGTATTAGATAAGAGATAAGTATGTCGATTTAGTACTCTTTTTTTTTTCATTTCGTCTTAAGTGGTTGACATACTTAATTCCTATCGAATACAATACTATGGTGGCTATAGGATCGATTCAGAATCAAAACATTATAACAACAATAATCACAAATCACAAAACAACAACACAAACGGATATACATATACACATACATCAAATATAATACAACATGTCATAAGTGGTATTACAACCACAATATATACATACATCACATCCCCACAAAAGAATATACATATTAAAGCCCACTACAAGATGACTACAACAAAAACTGTTCCTTCTATCCAAAAGTCAATAGTGTAGTCCAAAAGTTATAGCTAAGCAAAAGTCCAACAGATCCTAACCTACAACTCGGTCTGACTCGAGTAATAAATACACAGATCCGGCTAACTAGAGCATGATATAGCAATAGATAAATGGTTAAGAGTCTCATAAGGGGAAACATTCCTTTAAATAAAAAGGAATGATATAAGTATAGATTTCCTCACAATCTCAAGTGTGGAAATACCACGATATCTCAATGTTATCTCATGAATATCATAATTCAATATAAAGGTTTCCAACCTAAAGGTTACTCATAACATAAATGCAAATAAACAACCTCATAAATCCATAGAAGCAACATAAAAATCTCCCAAATCTCAAACTCATGGGACTCTAATAAGAGTTCAAAATCTCATGAATGAAATCACCATATTTAAACAAAATCCTCATTTAGCTCACGACTATAAATAAATAAAACAATCATCTCAAAATGATGAAATAATAATAAACTCAAAACTCAGAAAACTCAGATTGGCCAGATATCTGATTGCATGCCGAAGCAATGTTGCACGTGCCAAACTCGTGTCCAGTACTATATATATATTATGTACCTTGACCCGAAGGTCATACTTGTGGTGACCGAAGTTACATAACTCTTGGTGACCGAAGTCATATAAATCTTGTGGTGACTGAAGTCACATAAATCTCATGGTGACCAAAGGTCTGGTACTGGCATAACTCGTGAACGTGTCACAAACTCTCAGAGAGGAATTCAGAAAGTGGACACAGTGTGTCCCATTCCATACGTTCTCACTCAACGGTTTCCTAACCATTCGTCAATGCCACATTAGAAAACATCATCAATAAAAAATGTCTCAAATCTCAAAAACTCTTGACTCGCCTCATCTCATCGGCAAGATCTCAAAATAATATATTGTTCTCATTGATCATAACTCCTAAATAGAAGATCTCAAACTACAAAAACTCGCCAAATATTGGCCATCACAGATAATTCCTAATAATAGGAATTATAAATTCCAAAGAAGGCAATATCATAAACAACTCAAAAACCCATAACTTCAAAAGAATAAGTCCGGAATTAACCGAAATAGCAAACGCACGTGTCCCATACCACGTGTTTTACTAAATTGTTTAATTCTCTTCCTCATACATTCAAAGCGTGTAAAACAGTGTATTTTGTATATGAAATAATTTACTTGAGAAAGCAGGATTCTTAAACAATTTTTCTAAATCATTTTGAAAATAATTTATTGAAAATTCTCCATATTATAGGAAATAAATATATTTTAAATAATTTAAACTAATTTAAAAATAATTTATAAATATTTGCAATTTTTTTATTTCAAAGTCATTTGAATTGTAAAATTATTTCAAAAAAATTAATTCCCGAAAAACTTGTTTTTGAAACAACAGAAATCGATAAAAATCACCGAAATCCAACATTTGGAAACAACTTAAATACTCATCAATCCGGTACTCGGATTGATCATAACTTTTTCTCATCCATAGATAGGTTAGAGCACTAGAAAAAAATCTCAAAGTTGAACAAGAACGAATGACAAAAGCATAGCAAAATGAAGGAAAAAGCTGCAGAAAACTAAAAAAAAGCAATGGAAAAAAGCGCATAAGCAGGTTGACCTTAAGGTCAACCACACTATTATTCAGGTCAATCACTAGGTCAACCATGATGGGGCTTAGGTCAATCGTATGGTCGACCTGGGGAAGGCTATGGTCGACCTCAAGGTCGACCATGGCTACGCACTTATATATTTTTTTCAGTTCATTTCCTTGTGCGAACTGATATATGAATTCACTTTTGACCCAGCTATAGTTGTTTCAGGCAATGAAAATTTACACATATAGAGAAATACTCAAACTATAAACAAAAAAAGATTCGGCAGCAATTCTTGACAAAAAGAGGAAGATACAGCCACTCAAAGTGGCAACTAGAATTCAGAAAACAAAGAAATGAAGAACAAAAATAATACGTATACAGTAACTTTTCTGCGTAAATTCCTCTATAGGAGCACTTGTTTTAGTTAGCAATTGTGAGTTTTGTACTCACCTCAGCAAATTAGCAAGAGTTTAGGCGATTTTAAGATTAAGTTGGAAGCTTTTGGTGGAGAAACAGCTTTCAAGAACCTATAGATGCTGAAAAGAAGGCATGTAGTACAAATAGAAAAAGTTGCAGATAGTTTCATCTCAGATTCATGATTTTGATGAAATTTATTTAGTATTGGATATGATTACCTTTTCTAATCTTAGTTTAGTTGATTTTCTCTTTGAATTTGCAGCAAATTTTGAGTAGAGTTTAATTTTACCCGAGGGTGGCCGTGGAAATCTTTTTTTTCTTTTACTATGAATGTTTTGAGAAGGAGATAAAAGAGGAAAGTTACGTACAGTTAATTTTCCTCTTCCTAAAGTCTCCAAATTAGTCAAATGGGTGCAAATGCTTTAACCAATAAGCCCAACCCATTTATACTTGGTGAAATTCTAAATAATGTACATATTATCTTATATTATCAACATACGCACAAATTCCTTCATTTTAAAACCAAATAAAAATGTACACCACAAATGTATATGCATAAAATTGTTATCTCTACAGAATAAAATTTATTTTAACAATAAAAAGTTATTTTATCAATAAAACCATATTTTTATCAAATTAACACAATATACACCATTTTGTTTCAAAAACACCATTTTTAATACAATAATTTATACAAAAATTATTTTCTTGACAAATAAAATATAACAAACCTTTATAATTTGTTAAACATCAAAATATTATTTTCGACCAATATTTCACCCTTTTATATTCATAAAACACAAAAATGCACCTAATTTCTCTTTTAAAATCAATAAAAGATTTAGTATAAGTGTTTGCGTAAAAAATGGCCGCAAACACCCAAAGTCGTGAAAGCACCAGTGTATGAATATAAGTCAGCGATATTCAAGCACAAATTACAGATCTCAGCAAATAACTCAAATATGTTTGCACAAAAGATGGGCAAACAGCTCCGAGTTGTATGATTTAGTTGGTTTTATGTTGTTCGTAGTGATTTAGGTGGTTTATGCAAATACGTAAAAAGCAGGGACTAAACTGTAAAAGACACACAGATTTATAGTGGTTCGGCCAAAGCGTGCCTACGTCCACTTTATATGTTATTCTCCTTCTCCAATCCGATTACAAGTACAAAGCTTGTAGTACAAGTATATGAAAGTTGTTTGAAAGTTCCTTCCAGGTTTGAGCTCTCAAACTTGTCTACCATTGTTGTACCCCTGCCCCTCTATTTATAGAGTGAGGTAGGGGGCAGGGGTCTTGGATGCATATAGCTGCTGGTGGGCCCGGGCTGAAGCAATCTGGACTGGCAGTCATCTGGTTCGGCGGAGCTCCATTCGGTAGTAGAGGCCGGTCCGGTGGGAAGGGGTGGTCCGGTATTAGTAGGGAGTGATGTTGGTTCGGCATATGGTGGTCCGGCTGTGGCTTGGGAGTCGGTTCGGCTAGGAGTGGTGGAAGGGCTGGTTCGGTGGTGAGCTTGAAGGGAAGGTGGCTGGTTACGCCGAATGGACACATGCTTGCAGAGGCTGGTTACGCCGAATGGACACATGCTTGCATCGCCGAATGAGAAAGGGCTGGCCATGCCGAATGGACATGTACTCGTACTGCCGAATGAAGCTTCATGTGTGAGTGCCGAGTGTTCCTTCCTACTAGAGAATGCCGAATGAGACATTACCGGATGAACTCAGGGAGATGGGAATGCCGAATGAGATGCTGAATGCTTCTTTTTGCTCCTGGTCGTGGTGGAAACGCACACAACAAGGATATCCTAGTTTTGACCAAAAAATGGGATAACACTTTGCCCCCCAAAACATGCCTTGTGATAACAAGGCGTGTTTTGAATAGTTCCGAATCCAATAAGCAAAGCTTGAGCCAATTCCATGTCCATCCGAACTCGACAACCGAGTCCCAAACCATCCTTATCCAATAGCCAACAACCGAATCCAGGACCTCTCTGGGTCGATATCCAAATTCATAACCTCTCCGGGCTCTTGCCAAGCGCAATCCACACCTGACGATCTTGGTCCAGTGTCCCTGGACATTAAGCTAGCCTCCTCGTGTTCTTGTCGAGCGTAATCCACACTTGACGACCGTGGCCCAGTGTCCCTGGGCGTTGAGCTAACCTCTCCGGGTTCTTGCCAAGCGTAATCCACACTTGACGACCTTGGCCCAGTGTCCCTGGGCGCTGTACAATGCCATGGCTTAAGTCCTAAGCCGAATCCTGGTCTCTCCGGACCCTTGCCGAGCATAGTCCATACTCGACGAGCTGAAAATAACGATTGATAACATAGGGCCTAAGTCCTAGGCCGAATCCTGATCACTCCGGACCCTTGCCGAGCATAGTCCATACTCGACGACCTGAATGAGTCAATTTACCACGTTCGGGCAAAGCGACTCACCCCTTGCCAGGCATAATCCATACCCGACGACCGTTTATCAAAAATCAGATAAAAATCCAATCCAAAATCCAAATCCAAAATCCAAATCCAAAATCCAAATCCAGAATCCAAATCCAGAATCCAAATCCAAAACCAGAAAACCAGAAATCCAAACCAGCATCCAAAACCGAAAACAATTGTCCAAAGGAAAATCCAAATCAAAAAGCAAGGAAAACCAGGAGCTCAATCCAAGCTCCAAAACCGAAAACCAAAAAGAAAAAAGCAGTGTCCAATCCAAAAGCAAAAGATAAATTTCACAAACCATAGCATCGCAGCCCATTATCATTCAGAGCATGCCTAGGGGCTATCTCCGTCCCCGTACATGTGTAAATGACTTGGTTGCTTGCCAACAGTTTGCTACTTATTTTATGTTAACCTGGTCAAGGGACGATCAACCGACCATCATTCCTGGGCCTCCCACCATCGTAGCTTGAGGTAGGCGGCGGTTGCTCCTGCCTCGCCGTTGCATTCCGCGGTCCAACATATTGCGGCAGTTGTCCATTCCTTACATGTTCCTCAATTATGTCCTTTAAGTGCCTGCAGCTGTTGGTGTCGTGTCCATCCAAATCATGGAAGAGGCAGTGCCTTCCTGATGTCCTTTCCCGTTCTGTTGGTTCTCTCCTAGCCGGCCTCCGGTAGTGAAGGCGATTTCGAGTATTCAGGTATATCCGCTCCAGTGTCTCGTTCAATCCTGTGTATGTGGAAAACTTTGGATCCTTCCATTGCTTCCTAGCATTTTCAGAATCACTGTCCAACTTCCTTTTTCCTTTGTTTTTATCCGAACCATTGCTGGATGGTCCTCCCCCCTCAACCGCGTTAACCTTTTTCAGCTTTAAATCCGTACTCGCATCTTCTTGTCGAAGGAACCTTTCTGCCTCATGAAAAAATTCGTCGAGATTCCGTGGGGGATCTCGTATCAGAGATACCTTGAAATCCGAGTTCTCCCTGACTCCTGATACTGCTGCCATTAAAACCATCGATGGATCGGGCCGATCCACCGAAGCAACTGCGGCACTGAATCGAGTTAGAAAAGCTCTAAGCGATTCATCCATCCTTTGCCTTACCGACGTCAATGTCATCACATTCTTCGGTCTCCTGACATGAACCCGAAACTGTCCCAAAAACCTTTCCACCAATTCCCTCCAAGTCCTGATAGATCCTTCTTCCAGCTGCCTGAACCACATTGCAGCTAAGTCCGTCAAGTACAAAGGGAAGCATCGGGCCATCACCTCCTCCGATGCCCCCAGCACCTCCATGTGTCTGGTGTATCTCATCAAGTGATCCGTAGGGTCTTCCTTGCCATTGTATGCCTCCACGCTAGGTAGCTTGAACTTAGGTGGATTCTGAGCCATCCTTATTTCCCGGGTGAACGGACTCCTGTTTACTCCTTCCAAGTCTCCGTTGGTCAAACCACCTCGCACAGTCTTCCTGATTATATCTACCAATCCACCGTTATCTGTCGGGGGTTGCCCCCGAGGGAACTCCGGTACATACTCTTCGTGTGGCTCGTTAGCAGCAACGTTGGTTCTAGCCTGTTGAACTCCTTCCAAAGGTTCTCCTGTGTTGAATCCTGTGGGCCTGCCCCCAAGCCCTTGTTGATTGCCGCCTGACTCCGTATCCTGTCCTTCATTGGGTTCCATAACCCTAGCTTCTTGTCCTGCATCCATAGCCGTTGTAGCTGTTCCTAAATTCTGCATCCCTGCAGCTCTCATTTGCTCCAAGAAAGTTTGCATCATTTCCTGTTGACTTTTCAGCAACCTCTCTTGCAGTGAATTTGTTATGGCTTCCATTTCATCCCGGGTTATGTAGATCGAAGCCGGTCCTTCCTCACCTCCGGAGGATGCTTGTTGACTTCCTCCTTGTTGGCTTCTCTCAGCCCTTAGCCTTCTACTGTTTTGCCTAGTCATTGTCTTCCAAATCCAAACTTCTATCCGATGTAGTGGGAGCTGGTTGCTCTCAGTGAAAGCACCAAAATTCCATTGTTGTACCCCTGCCCCTCTATTTATAGAGTGAGGTAGGGGGCAGGGGTCTTGGATGCATATAGCTGCTGGTGGGCCCGGGCTGAAGCAATCTGGACTGGCAGTCATCTGGTTCGGCGGAGCTCCATTCGGTAGTAGAGGCCGGTCCGGTGGGAAGGGGTGGTCCGGTATTAGTAGGGAGTGATGTTGGTTCGGCATATGGTGGTCCGGCTGTGGCTTGGGAGTCGGTTCGGCTAGGAGTGGTGGAAGGGCTGGTTCGGTGGTGAGCTTGAAGGGAAGGTGGCTGGTTACGCCGAATGGACACATGCTTGCAGAGGCTGGTTACGCCGAATGGACACATGCTTGCATCGCCGAATGAGAAAGGGCTGGCCATGCCGAATGGACATGTACTCGTACTGCCGAATGAAGCTTCATGTGTGAGTGCCGAGTGTTCCTTCCTACTAGAGAATGCCGAATGAGACATTACCGGATGAACTCAGGGAGATGGGAATGCCGAATGAGATGCTGAATGCTTCTTTTTGCTCCTGGTCGTGGTGGAAACGCACACAACAAGGATATCCTAGTTTTGACCAAAAAATGGGATAACAATAAGCAATAACTTACAATGTTCTGCATTACTCAAATTAAAATCAATAATTGATCACAATTTCTCTCACACTTAACAAAATAAAGTTTTTAAAACTTTATTTTGATCCATATATATTTATTCCAACAATTAAATGTTGAAATAAACCATCCAATTAATTTATTAGCTCAAGACTAACAAAATCTTAATATTCTTAATTCACTTAACTAAATACTCAAACAATCAAATTTTAAACCCAATATTTATTCCAAAACACATTGTTTATTTAAAATAAACAATTTTAACAAAATCTATCTTCTCCATTTTATTTTATTCTCAATATTAAATTATAACTATAGTTATAATCTAATATTACAAGTAATCACCAATACCAGGTCATTACAGTATCTTTATAAAAGTTTGAATAAAATATGTAAGTTTTATGAAGTATTTTCATAAGAATTTTGGAAAGATTTATAAATTCATATGAACTATATGGATTATTTTATTGCACGATTTAATCCAAGATTCAAGCATGGAACTTTAATGTGTTTGACACTTATCTAAAAAAGAATTTATCACTTGATTTTTGACGACGAACATTGATAAAGGTTTGTGGTTTGATGTTTGAGTTTTCTATCATAGTTGAGAGCTATGCAAAGAAAATTAAAGTTCTGATTTGAAAGCTGGTCAGAGTCCGCATCAAAGGATCAGTGGACCAATGCTAGTGCGGAAGTAAAATTGTGAATACGAATAGAAGATCAAATTTAATATTTTATACGGATGATCTATATATATGTCATACACGTGTAAGTTTAAAAATAAATATTTTGGAAAACGTTTTGGTTTTTGCTTTGGGTAATTTCGTGGATAAAATTCTTTTAAGGGGGGAAGTCCGTAATGACCCTAAATTTATCACTTTGATAAATTATATTTATTTTTTAATTTATTCAAATAAAAGGTTAATAATACAAATAATATTGTGCTGGATGATAATAAGTAATACTAATCTTATTTTGAATAAATATTTACAAAAATATTTTCTTTGGAATTTAAATCGATATAATGGCATCATATTTAAATATAGATTTGTAATTTAAATTAAGATTAATGATTTAATAACTATTTCAATTATTTAAATAATTATTTTGAATAATGATAATTCATTTCGAATAGTTATAAAGTGAAAATAAATCATTCATAATAGTTTTGTAAAGATATATATTTGATTTGAAAAATTAAGGAAAAATCGATATCGCTTTATCGGTATAATAATGACTTTTGAAATAATTATTAATATTAATTTATATGACTTTATAAATGAAATGTGATCATTTTAGTTAATTTAAAATGATAAGAAATTTATTTTCAAATTTTGTTTACAAATATATGTATGTTAAAATATAAGTGAAAATATGGCCGGTAGGCGGTTTCCCGGTTTTCAACGGTTTATCAAACGAAAGTTGTTAGGAGTCAATGAAACCTTATTTTTCTATCATGTGCACATATACAACATACACATTCATGTCCTAACACGAACATGAACATAAACATACATATATTAATATATTTAAGTATATAAATATAATATAAAAATATATAAGATATTTTAAGTTTCCTTACTTCTTAAGCATACAAAAGCCCACATATGCATACCCTAAAGTGATGGAAGTGATAAGCACATGGGAGAGAAGGTTTTAGCTGTGCACTAGGGGGGAGCGGGGGGGATGTGATAATGATGGTCCATGTGATGGTGATGAAGATAATGATGTATACATATATATTTTTGCTCTTTTTTTTCCTATAAATACCACCACTCCTCTCATAAATTCCTAACACCATTCCACTTCTTCTTCATCTTCTTTTCAAGCTCTAATGGCTACTCTTCATATAAAAAAATAGTAAGAAAGTTATGCCGAAATAGTGTAAATATTATAAAAATATGAAGTACATATCCATATATCTCAAAACCAAGCTAAATCTCCTCTTGCTCTTGCAAACCCTCGGCCATCCATAATCAACACCTTTGGCCGAGCCCACCTACCTCTCAAGTCATGGCCGTGAGCATTGTAGGATGGATCAAGCCAATTCAAGGTCTAAGATTTGGTTTTGTAGAGTTTAAAGCCATTGTGGCGAAGCTATAGCCGACTTTAGACTAGCCCGTGGGAAAAACCAAGGTGAGAACTCCTAAACTTACCAATTCAAATCAAAAATTAACCTTAACTGTTTAAAATTTAAACTGGTAATTCAAAATAAGTGAGGTTTGCTCAATTGGATTTTTCATTTGTCAAACGATCAAGATCTTATATTAAACCGAACAGCGTTCATAGTTACTTAACCATCTCAATCTGACTTAAAAAAAATTACCTTATTAATTTCTATGTTGAATTAATTTATAAATACTAAAATGATTTATATTTATTTCAAACCATTCGATAAAGCTCATACCTGTATATATATGTTTAACTACTCAAGGAAAAATATAAATATTCCTTTAGATTAGATCACAGTCAGTTAGTTTTTTTTTCTTTAAGAAATTTGCTAAAACTTCCATCTTACTCACTAATGAAAAACTGTTAACCCGCCTTTTTTCAAGGCCATGAACATGCGGATTTAACTAAATGGACTGCTCATTTATCGAGATTGGAAAGCGATGGATTTAAGCCAG
This sequence comes from Allium cepa, assembly GCA_030765085.1. Classification (NCBI taxonomy): domain Eukaryota; kingdom Viridiplantae; phylum Streptophyta; class Magnoliopsida; order Asparagales; family Amaryllidaceae; genus Allium; species Allium cepa. Next base: position 195,710,277 of record CM060928.1, read on the forward strand.
CTGAATAGATAGACGGTCAGTTAGGGATGGTTCAATATGCATGGCTCGGCCTATGTGGGTCGGTAGATGTTGCTTGGCATCGTGGGTCGCTCGGCCTTGGTGATGTCGCTCGGCCTTGGTGATGTCGCTCGGCATCGTGGGTCGCTCTGCATCGTTGGTCGCTTGGTATCGTGGGTCGCTCGGCATCGTGGGTCGCTCGACATTGTGGCTCGGCAAGGTGGCTCGGCATCGTCGCTCAGCATTATGGCTCGACATGGTGGCTCGGCAAGGTGGCTCGGCATCGTCGCTCGGCATCGTCGCTCGGCATTGTGGCTCGGCATGGTGGCTCGACAAGGTGGCTCGGCGTTGTCGCTCGGCATCATTGCTCGACAGTCTTGTGTCCAAGTAGTTGTTTCACTTGGTCAGCCACTTTCGGATTACTTCGAGTTAAAAGGGGATTTACTTTGAGTCGCCTAGTTAGATTTCTTGGGTTGGCAGCATTTGGATAAGGAGTCGGTGTATTGAAGGAAGGGGTTGAATCTTAGTGGGCCCGTATCACTTGGGAAGCCCAACTACCTGGGTTTGCCTATAAATACATCATGCTGGGGTTTAGAAAAGGGATCCCCATTCTGTCTCTCTTCATCTTCTACACTAAGGCTGCTCTGCCATTGTTGTTTTAAAAACTCTGGATTGTAACTATAATTGATTCTAACATCAATAAAAAGGAAACTTCTAGCGTGGACGTAGGTCGGAGTTAGCCGAACCACTATAAAACTTATTGTTCTTTACTGCTTTCATTTTAATTTTTATTATTCTTCACGTTTATATTCTCTACATACATTATATCTGCGATTTGGTGCTTTCATTTGGACCTGGGTATTAGTGACCGATTTTGGCGCTAACAAAAACTATATATAAAAATACGTGTATTCCAAAATTTATGTGAGCAGCAAACTCACCTTCGCCATTCGAACCCAACATCGGCCAGAAAACCGAGCCACCGTGCCTGCCATCGAACTCTAGCCCTACCTGCTCGCTGCGCCACCTGAACAGTCGAGCCCACACCACCACCTTCGAAATCGCCGCTACCCGCTCCACCCGTTCGCCCGATCACTGACCACCTTCATTCCCACCCTCGCCTCCTCCAAGCACCACTGTCGCGACTCCACTCTATAGCTACGCGCGTACGCGCTCACGCCAGGTTCATCTCGCGGCCGCCACTGCTCCTATTGCGTCTCCACAAACCACCACAATCGCTCGCAATTGAAGCTTCCGCGACTTTAGACACCTCGCTGCTCCCTAATCCTTCACGCACGAGCGCGCGGTCGTCCATTATATTTTTTTTGAAGGTGAGTTGATTTGGTTTCATTTCTCCAGTTTTTCGATTGAAAGGGAACGTTTTTCTCTGATTTCAAAAGGAAGGGGCTCGCGATTTATAAAGAGAAAAGGGTTACGGGTTTTAAAAGCGGCTGAGATTTGATCTGTAGCATGTTTGACTAGTTTTTCCTTATTTAACTTTTATTTATTATAAATCAAGTATCTTTTTTGGCAACTTATCTTTTCGACGTCCTATCGAAGGGTGCCAATAGGCGTTTCTAGGGCTATTCCCCTATTTCGAATGCAATGGAAAAGTTTTCGAGTCATTCGATCGTATGGAGAAGATATCATATTTAAATCGGCTATTTAAATTAAATTAAATTAATTAATTTCTAAGCGTTTTCGGATCGAATGATCAAATGATAAATCCAAACGTTACGAAATTTGAAATCCGATAATAATACATTATTACGGATCCAAAGGAATTGGTTTCGTCGAATTTCGAGAATGTGCCCTGAATCGCTATTTTAACGCGTCGATAAAATCGACAAATTTTCAAAATTATCGAAATCGCTTGAATTTTTAGTTTTAAATACTTAATAACTCAATTTTAATTCCAATAGAATTTTTATTTACATTAAAAATCATTTTGATTCATATTCAACTCTATTTCAATTATTTTAACGATTTCAATTATTAATTCCACAAATAAATTTATCCAATGAATCCCTATATTTAAAACTTAAGATTTATTCCACTATTGATTTTAAATTCCATATTAAAATTCTATTTATATTTCTAAACTCAACATTCAAATGAACTAAATGTTCAAATTCAATGACTAAAAATCCGGGTCGTTACACATACGGCCCTCTACCAACTTCAAGACCATCACCAGAATCCACTTCTGCTCCTTCATCCAACCAATTGCCACTCACACTTCACTGACCAACCGACACCATCACCTAATTTCCACCGCAACCAATCACCAACGATCCGAAAAATAGAAGAGAAAACCAGTGCTTCATTACCCTAATCCCTCACACTTCACACTGTCCACAGAAACAAAACACAGTCGACAAACCTACTGACTTACCAAAATCATGCCCTGCCCCTTCCAATCCTTCATCGAAACCACAGTTGCTAATTTGCCGAAATCACTCAAGTCGAACCACCCTCGACCTTAACACCAGTCGCGACAATCCTCAATCGCCGAAGTAAACTTCTCAACCACTCCAGCAACTCAAATCGCTTTCGCGTTACTTTCGATCTCAGGGATTGCTTCGATTTCAATTATTTGATTAATGTGGTAAAGAAGCTGTTTGGATTTTGGGTTTGAGTTCCAATTATTTGACTATATACTTGCGGTGATTGTTCTTTTGGGCCGGCTTGGGTGTTAACTTTGGCCTATAACTTGTTTTTATAAGAAAAAAAGAGAATTAGTTTTGCTTTGTTTTTTTAGGAGGTTTTATTTCTATAAAAAATATATTTGTTTTCTTTACTTTTTACTTTGTTTTCTCCTATTAATTTTTTTTTGATTTAATTTTTTTTAGTCCGTTTGGTTTCTTCTTTGATTTATACAAAAAGAGAAATTTATATATATCTTGTTTTTATTTTCAGGGTGTCAAAGCAGAAAATCGCAGGGAAGAATAAGTTGCTTGCTTAGCTCAAATGCTGCAAAAAAATGCTTACTTGCTATATATCGTTTTAATTGCTTTGCATTGTTGGTTGTTTGCATTGGCATTTGTATATATATATAAAGAAATTTCAAAAATCAAAAAATTGAAAACAAAAACAAAAATCCATTTTAGTTGCATTGTTAATTCATGTTTAATTTCTGCTTGGCATTTCATCTTAGATTTTGTTAATAATAACGGTCAGAAATCAATATCTCGTAATTGTATATAACAAATTGTCTTCTTTGAACATTTTAATTTCTTGCTGTCTAGGCTACTGTAAAGTAATAACCATTTATAGATGATTCGTAAATATTATAGTGGTTGTTCCTCTAAAGATACTTAAACCTTCGGCTGCATCTCTACAGTGATTCGTAGCACACCGATAACCCCTGCTCGTTACCTGGCTAAGAACTATCTTGTTGATTGAAGACAAAGTGTGATTATACAATTTTGTGTTAACTTCGGATAAATAATTCGTAATTAGGCCCTTGCATTCATTTAGTTGCATTAGTTCATGCATATTTAAACAAAAAATAATAATTTCAAAATTCAAAACTAAAATTGTAAATATTCCTTGATTTTGTTTTTAAATCCTTTCTTTTGAATCGTTTTTAATCAAGAAAAAATCCAAAAAAAAAATTAAATCTTTCAAAAAAAATATATTTAAGAATACAAAAACAAAACAAAAATCAATTTCCCTTTTTAAATAATTTTTTTTTGTAAATATTTTCCTTTAGAAAAAACCAAAAGCATTCTTAAAAATGTCTTGATTTCCATATTCACATGAATGTTACGATAGTTGTGAAAATCAATATAATCCATATAATTTCACTCAAAATTCTTATGGATATTTTAACGACAACTATTGTTCAAATAATTCAAATTTTGAACAACAGAGTTTTCAAAACGATGATCAACCCTCAAATCTCGAAACAACATTTGATCTTTACTTGAACTCTCTACACAAAAAAACAAAAATATAAATGAATTGTGTAATTCATATTTGTGTAATAACTCGAGTCAAGGATTTAAAAATTTGAATTCAATTCAAAATTTAAACGGTTTTGAGTATAGCCCATGCCAATTCGATTTTGAACTTCAAAATGAGTTTCAAATCTAAATCAAAAATGGAAACAACATTTCAAATGAATTTGGCGATGGGAATTGTTTTGATAATGGTGCGGTTGAAAACTTTGGTTATCAACAAATTCAAAGTGAAAATTTTCAAATTAATAATCATGAATTTGAATTTGATGAACAAATGGAAAAGATAACGGGGATTTATTACTTGAAAAATACAAAACTTTTCGTGAAAGCCATAATCAAATCCCAACTTATGAAGAATCAAATAATAATCCTCCATTTATTGAAATTGACAATTCTTGTTTTCAACAAATCCAAATTGAAAATTTTCAAGTTAATAATTACAAATTTGATTTTATTGAACAAATGAACGAAATTTACAATGATCACATGGATTTGTTGTTCGAAGCATATATAAAACATTGTGAGAATCAAAACCAAATACTAACGTGTGACGATTTAAGTGATAATCCACCTTTAACCCCAATCTACGATTTACAACAACTTTTGAAATGGAAAATGACGATCTTAATGAAGTTGTTGAAAATAAGGTAATTGAGTTGGATTTTAATTATTTTGAGGGTGAGAAACTTGATTTGAAATTCGATCTTCCTTTCTTCGATTTTGAAAATTTGAACAAAACAACTATGGATTTTGAAATTGATCTATGCGATGAAGTTGTTGATAATCCAACAAAGGAAGATGAATTTAATAAACATGAGTTTTATGAACTTCTAAAAAATGAGTTGTTAAATTCCGAATGGGACGATTTGGATCACCATTTTGATGTTGAAATCGATAATTCTGAAGAAGTTTTCAATGATAAATTTGAATTTCAATTTGGTGAAAATAAATTTGAATTTCAACTAACTGTTTTATCGACCCCGAAAATCATCGAAAATAAAACAACTCATTCAATTTTTAATAAAACGACATTTATTTTTCCAAATCAACATTCAATTCTGAAATCTTTTACGATTTGGTTTTTCGAGACTAAGTTGTGCCTCGTATACTTGACGAGACAGATGAATCGATCTTTAGAAGACCGTTTCATTTACTATTTGACAATATACTTTCTGAGCTTGTGTAAGTACCGTTCACTTTCATGTAAATATAGGATTTTTATTTTATTTTTTCATCCTTTTACTTGGGTTGACCATGGGGACACAATCAATATAATGTGTGGTGGGAGCTCATCTTCATTTTTTAAATTTCATGGTTTATTTTTACATTTTCTTACCAAAATATTAACAAAAAAAATGTTAAAAAAACTCTCAAAAACAAAAAAAATTCTAGCAATTTGATTTATTTTTAAAGAAATACTATAGGATAAATATATGGTTTTGGTTTATTAAATTGAAATTTTTGAAAAATTATTTGTCTTAAAAAAAATAAAAATGAATTTTGATTATAAATAACATTAGTTTAATTAGCATATAGGAAGGTTAATGCGTGATAATTATGAAATATATCCTAATTGAAAACCTTTGTTTTAAAAAGTGGTTGATTTAAAGTAAATGATATAATATTTTTTTGTCTTCTAAGTTAAATGGTGCTAAGATGATTTCGCAAAACTCTCTTTCCAAAAAAAATATTGTTGTATATATATTTATTAACACCTACGGTCGATAGGTGTACACACTCGTGTGTACACTCTCCATGATCTGTACCCTTCTCACGTAAGCCCGAAAGGCAGTGCATGATCGGTATATATGGCCTCAGTTTATCTGAGCTAGGTCTATGTAAATAAAAATTCTTTTATTAATAATGCCTACGTCGATAGGTGTTCACACTCTTGTGTTCACTCGCCACGCTCTGTACTCCCTTCACATAAGTCCGCAAGGCAGTGCATGGGTAACATATCCGGTCTTAGTTTTTTGAGTTAGGAATATGTAAATATTGTTTATATCAATAAAATTTTCAAAATAAGAGAGAGTAAGCAAATGAAATCCAAGCACTATTTTTACTTATTTGATTTTATTTCTTATAGAAAAGAAATGAAAATATCACTTTGATGAACTTTGATAATCGATAAGAATCCATTTCATAGTTACACTACGTAATCAATCGAAACAACGAGTTAAATTATAGTCTATTTGCTTTGATAACTTCGTTTTTATTGGAAATTTTGATGAGTGAATGACTTAAATTTTCAAGATAATAATTGATACCTATATTTAACTTATTTGTGTTAATTTAAAAGTTAATCCTTCATTTGTAAATACTTCGAAAATTTGTAAATACTTTCAAAAATTTGCATTCACCTCTTCATAAAAAATCTTGAATTTTGTAAATATTTTCACTTTACATTCACTTTGCATTTGGATTTTATAGGCAATATCCGCTAAAAACCCTCAGGAGGCAACATTTGTCCTACTGGGGACAAGCAGAGGTTTAATGGCTTCTTGCGTATATTCAATGCAAGCGTGCTCCCTACGAAAACGGATTTATCTTAGTTTTTTATTTATTCGAGGACGAATGAAAAGATAAGTGTAGGGGTATTTGACATGCACGTAAATGTGCATATTTTTACCACCATATTTAATCTATTTAAATTAAATAAATGATCATATTTGGTATTTTAACTTGTTTTAACCAAAATCCATATTATTTTCAAATTGTCACATATTCATCTTCATATAGGGGCAAAACAGTCATTTGTGTGCATACATTAATTTGAGAGAATTTATTTTGAAATTTATATATTATTTTGTAGGAATTTAGCTTCATTTACAAGTGGTTTTATGAAGAGATATGCATGCACAAAGAGAACACAAAGGAATGAAAATGGAAATAATTCAAAGTGAAGATCATGGAGGACCCTACCCACCCACCCATCTTAATATACAAATTAGAGGCTAATGCACATGCTAATATAGTTTATAGCTTCATGCACACTTAAATGTTGATTAGTAGAAGCTAATGATTACTTGGCCTCCTCACTTCCTCAGGGGTAGTTTAGGCATTCCCCAAATTATGGATTAGGGTTTCATACATGTATAAGTATGTCATATGTTCATGTAACTTAGTGAACTTCTCTTAAAGCCCTCTCTTGGAGGCCCTCTCTTCTTAGTTTTAATTTAGCTCTCTTTTCTCTTTTTCCATAGCTACTTAGCCATTTTTATTTTATGTAATTCCCTTTTTTATGCAATATTAATCAGCTTTTCCATTTAATTACATGTTTATTTCCTTTCCATGCTTATTTACTTTGATGTTAGTTGTGTAGATTTACATTCATGTAAGTACAATAGCTTTTGCTTCTTGCTAATTAGTTCTCATTTTCATTTAGCTCTCTTTTCCTTTCATTTTGTTTAATGTTGCAAGCCACATTTGTTAATTTGATGACAAATATGAGAGGCTAAACCCCTTCAATTTAGGGGTAATGAAGCTCTCTAATTTTGGAGCTTCAACATTTTGTTGATTTATGCTCTCTTTTTGTGCTTGATGAGAATGATTGAAGTGGTTAACTTGTTGTTTTTGTTTTGAATTTGATAGCCTATATTGTTGACACCAAATAGGCTATGCTTAAATAATCACTAACACAATTGTCTCTTCATCAAAATATGATTATGGAAAAGAAGTGATTTGAAATTAAAATTTGATGGTCTATATTTCTAATCAATAGTTAATAGGTCATACATAAAATAGATTTCATTTTCATTCTCGTTGTAAATTTTCATGTGATTTAGTAAGTGGTTTAAGGGGTGTGTTAAAGTTTGATGGCTTATGTTGGGCTAATTAATAGCATAAATATGCCATACATATGATAAGCACATCAATTACAAGCACTAATGACTAGCAAAAAAGAGATCATAATTTCATATTTGTTGAACTATATAGTCAAGAGAGTGGATTTATTCTCTAAATTATCATTTAACTCTTATATTTGCATCACATTTCTTTTGTCAGTTAATTGTTAATTTTCTAATTCTCTAGCTTAACTTTCACTCGAAATTGGTATAATTTGATTGATTAGAAAATTTTAAAAACACAATTCCCTGCGGATTGACCCGTACTTGCCACGTACTTCAATAGTACGTCGTGCGCTTGTGGTAATTTTATTATTAAATTTTTCGACGATTTTCTAAACCAATAGAGAAGCCGTCGTTGAACAAGGAGTGGGAAAGTAAGTATGGAAGGATGTTTATTAGCTTTCATACGTTGCTAGTACGTAGGATAGATAGTATTTGCAATCATAGGCTTCTTCAGGAAGATCGACGTGGATGGAACATGACAAGTGTGCTCCGAGGTAGGCTTCTTTAGGCAGATCGTTGGAGGATTTTGCACAGCTGACCCAGCTACGAGCGCTCTTTCGAAGGACCAACACTTTGGATAGGGGCTAGTCCAAGGATTGGAGTCCAGTTTGGCAGAGCCTGAGCCCAACTTTGGGGTCCTGCTAGGTTGTTTGAGTCGGCGCCATTCAGACGTAAGAGGCATTTAGTCACAGTGCACGGTGAAGAGCATGAATTTCATGCTGAAGCACGTAGATAGGTAAAGACAGTAGGTCCGACAAGATGATTGACGTTTAGTATTACTACATGTTTGACTTACCTAGAGTGACCATGGACTTTGGCTTCTTAGGAACTGTATCTATGAAGGATTCACTACATTACATTATTCACCCTCTACGATATCTGGGGAAGACCTGGAATTAAACTATCTTATTCTTTCTGCTTCATTTTATTTATCATTCACTAGACTTTATGTCAATCCATTCCTACTTTTCCTATTTTCTCCAAATCATAGGAGGGCATGTCTAGGTTGCAGTTCTTTGCAGCTTGGAGGGTCCTTGGAGCAGTTGTTATCTTCAGCTTTTGTTTCCTTTTTTTCATGTACTTCGTTTCTCTTTTCCGTACTTTACTCTATATATAGAGACCTATATTTGAAATTTATTATATTTTATTTTTTGGTGGAGACTATTTGGTACTTTTGGTTTTAGAAATAAATTTGGGATAATGTTGTTTTTAATGAAGCTGTTTTGTTATTAATTTATAATTAGTGACAGTTTTCTTCCATTGTAATATTTTAATCATTTTATGCTGTTGCCTTAGTCTCTGTGCTATGTTATGGATTTTTATTTCACCTGATCACCCATGCTTCTAGTCATGTCCGATTTTCGAGGTGCGTAGAGGTGCAGGGTGTCATAGGTTTCGACCCTTCAAAAGCTTTACTTAAAAACAGGGGTGTTGCTATAAGTGACGAAGTAGTAAACCCTTTCTAAAACTGAATTTTGGCTTTTCAAAGTAATTTCTTTCCAACTAACTTGCATTGTACGTCAACATATAATTGGTTGCCACTACTTTACAAAATGTTTTTTTAAAAGTGCTGCCGAATTTCAGGAATTAACCAATTAAAACATTTACAAATTGCCCCTTCTCGTTTTTATAACCATATAAAACATTTTTAAGGCCTATACCTTAAATAATTTTATATCCTTAATAAAATACTTAGGAAAATTCTCCAAAATTCCTATAAATCATTTTTAATATGTTTTCTAACATATTTAAATTTCTGACCCAAAGCTAACATATAATAGCCATGATTAATGTAAACCCAATAACCATTTACTTTACTAGAAAATTCATAATAAATCCACATTAATTTAGAATGTTATAAAACTTGAAATCCATCTTTAAAATATTATTTCTGACCTTATATCAGAAACGCAAGGTAATTGGATGTCGTTTTATAGGTTTTTCAAATCAAAACTTATCATACAATCAATATGAAGCATCATATTCATCAACATGTGTATATATTCATTAAAACAAACAAATCATGGCATATAGTTTGCAAAACAATTTGGATCTTAGCTTGAAACCGAAATAATAAAACTGAGACGTAAAAACTATTAATCACCTTGCTTTGGATAAGAGACTTGAAATTTGATCTTACTTAATCCTTCTTACTTAATTCTTTAGCTTTTTGTTTGTTCTTACCCTTTTAAAGTTATGGCTAGCTTTGAGCTCTATAGTTTTGTGTTTTAGAATTATGAAAGTGGTTAAGAAAATGGGAACAAGGGTTTAGGAGTTGTGGGATGTGGTGGATGACTATTCTTGTATTGCCCTTACCTTGTTCTCTTATTACAATGTATAAAACCATTTCCATAAACTCGTTTTCTAATTTAGCTTAATTCAAGCATATCCTTTATTTAGTTTTCAAATCTCAATTCCCTTATCACTCTAATCTTCACATTATTCTAAACCATTTTAACTAATTAAATCTTCTGAATAATGTTATCAAAATTAGGGGTGTTATAAACTCCCCTTCTTAAAGAATTTCTTCCTCGAAATTACGATAATGTACTCATAAAATCAATCATAAAGGTAAAACATACAATGAAAAAAGTCGGGCTAAGTATCTCGAATCCTGCTCTCAGTTTCACCAGTACAGTCTCTCTTGTTGTCGCTTCATTCAACTTTCACCAACTTGACCGTCTTGTTACTTAACCTATTCCCATCTCTCGCTGCAACCAGAACTGGTTGTCTAGAAAAAGTCAAATTTGGTTCTACTATCAAATGTTCCAACTCTATCGGAGGAATAGTTTCTTTGGATCATGCACATACTTACGAAGATGACACATATAAAATACATTAAGGACACCCTCCATACTTCCTAGCAACTCTACTTTATATGCAAGCTTTCTGGTCATCTCTATAACTAAGAACGAACCTACATATATAGATGCCAGTTTTCCTGAATTTTCAAACCATACCTCAGTACCAGTTTTCGTGATTTTCCAAACAGTACCACACCCTCATTGGTGATACCTTAATGAAAACCCTATTTCCAACTGAGAATTCCAGGTCTTTACCCTCTATATGCATAACTCTTCTGTCTAGACTGAGCATCCTTCATCCTTTCTGGAATCAACTCAATCTTCTCTGTCGCCTCTCTAATCAGATCTGGACTTAAGAGTAATCTGTCTTCAATTTTCAACCAACATGCTGGTGATTTGCAGGGCCTTCCATACAAAGCTTCAAAAGGCATCATTCCTGTACTAGTCTGATAACTATTATTATAAGAAAATTAAACTAAGTGTAGGTGATCTTCCCAAGATTCACTAAAGTTAGCACACAAGCCCTCAATAAATCCTCGAGTACCTAATTGACCTCTCTCTGTCTGCCCATCTGTAACACTCCACACCCCTTAGTATACCCAAAAAGGGCATAGTAATGAATATGTTGCGTTATAGGTATAGCTAAAAAAACTTATAAAGACTAGGATTTACAAGAAAAAATATACAGAACAGCGGAAATATTTAAAACAATAACGTATTAAATAATCAAACTTCATAAATACTTCATTAATACCAAATATCCATGTTTACTGAAAAACATTATCTTAGTTATAACATCAAAGTACATAAAATAAGTATCACTCTCAAAGAAACTTCCAGTACATCAAATGAAATAAAAACTTCAAAAAAAGAATACATGAAGAAAATCTCTACAGTCGAACCTTTGAGAAACTCTGAAATCCACTATCCCTGCCTTTGGTGGCCTATGAGGGGAAGGGAAAAAAGTGGAGTGGGTCAAACTAAAAGTCTGGTGAATGAAAGTAATTACTAGTATTCTTAAGCAAGATAAAGGTAATAGACTTTGCACCAGTTCGAGTATAAATTAAATAAAGGAAAATTAAATTTGGATTAAAATACGATTTAACTACTTGCTATGCTTAAAAAGTTCGATTAGATTGTCTTGATTGTTTGCACTTGTCTTAGATACTGCTTTGATTAGGCTGAATCCCAAATCCCACTTTAATTAGGCTGAAATCCTAATTCTACCCTTTGATCGGCCTTCTATCTCTGTTGTGTCTATTGCGGATTGACCCTTTATGTTGGTCCCTATATAGAAGATACGGATGAGACCCTATCAGTCCCTACATAAAAGACACCTATGCCTACTGCGGAAAAGACTCATCTTGTTGGTCCTTACGCAGAAGACACCTACTAATCGCTTGAAACTCAATAAAGACTTATCAGCCAGCACTAAGGCCGCACGGTCGACCACCATTAGGCTCGCGCTACCTGTTGCTCTTTCTTTTGACCTCCTATTTACCACTACTCCAGCATAAGCGTGCCCTTGCCTCATCTGTGTTATTATGGGACCACTAATGTCTGTCTAAAAGGAATGCTGTTGGTACGGGTCATAACAAACAAAATCTAGTTGCACCCCTTACCCAAATCCTCTGATTTGAGCTTCTATTTATTAAACTCTTATTTACCACTACTCTAGCATAGGTGTGCCCTAGCCTTACCTAATCTATTATGAGACCTAACTGAAAAAGGGAATGCTGTTGTATTGGCCTTACTTCTATCTTTGCTTATTAACTTAGTATAAGTTTGTTTACATAAGCCTCTTCTGTTATCTCTGCTATATTTTCTTATTAACTTATTCTAAGTCCTAAAAATAAGTCTCTCCTATTCTGTCATTAATTATAACTTGTGTGTTATAACTTTACATATTTACTTAACCCAAGGTCTAAGTTCGAAAATAAGCTAATTCTTCTATTTTCTCTTTTTAGTTATAATTACAAGTTGTTACCCAAATACTCTAACCAGTCTCGATGAAAACTGTAAAGGGATGATAGTAAGATCAACAACCAACCTGATAAGTCACAATGGCCAAAAGTAAGGCGGAGAGCACTGACAGCAAGGAGGGAAGATTGGCTGCCATAAGCATCGTAAAGCCAGCCGTCGACAATGGCGGCAACAGGAGAAAAGGCAGAAGGAACTATCAACTAATCAAAGGGCCACAATGCAAGAAAAATTTATAGGTGCCAAGAGCTACTGACAAAAGTTCTCAAAGATATGGCATGATAAAATTAAAGGCAAGTTCACGACAAAGTCGAAGGAAAGAAAAGCGGCTCTTCCACACAAGGCTATCGAAAGCACTCGAGTACCTGCCGCTTGACGACTTAAGAGGCAACATTCAAAGCAAACAAATTGAACAATGAATCTGCTCCTTCTTGCCAACAACAGCGAAAGCAGAGAAGGAGCAAGGAAACTGCATCTATAAATAGACCCCTAGGGGTTCAGAAAAAGAGTGAGATCTCCATTATTCTAAGCTTTGTACCTAAAACCCTAAATTTTGTGAAACCAAATAAAAAATTCTACAAGTTGTAATAATATTTGCTGTAACAACCATATGAGTGAAAATATTCTACTTCCTTCCACTTATTCCGTGTTCTCATGATTAATGTATCATATTTGTAAATTCATGCTAGTGTGAATCAGCAAGATTCATTTGCAGGAAACTTCAGCGAAAGCTTCTTCATGACAGAGGCAGCAAGGATTTCTCCATCTCTCCTCAGCCAAAAGTATCCATTCATACATCAAAATTTTCTTATCATCACAGTCGCTAGAATATGTTACCTTTGGAAAATCAAGTTGAAAGCTAAATGAGTTTACTTATAACTTGTTAATTTCTAAGTATAATTCATGGAGTGTTAACCTAAAATTGGGTTAACATTTTTGGTGCTAGAAGGAGGGCTTGAACTTTCAATTTCCTACTTCTGTTATTGTGAATGAGTATTAGTCTTGAAAAACAATGTTTCGACAAGAAATAGGATCTGAACAAGGGTTTTCCGAACCACATGATATGAAATTGTACGCGGGAGACAACAAAGACATAAGACTATATGAACAAAGGTTGAGAGTGGAAGCCTTAAGAATAGTGAACCCAAAGAAGATTGAATCATATGAATCGAACCATTGGAGCATCAATCCATTTCATGTGGGTCCTATGCCTATTTTTGCTCTAGGGCAAGCAGAATGTGACGACGAAGATTTGTTCCTTCAAATGAGAAAAGCCATACAATCTTATTCCCAGGGAACATTATTTGAAAAAGAAATAATTTCACATTATTGTGCATTCGTTATGAAGCGGCGAGAGACAACAACTAAATTATTACCTCAGAGGGGAACACAACATGTGCTAAAAAGGAAACTAACAAATGAAGAAGGATAACTAAGATTAAACAAAAAGAAGTTAAAGAGCCGCACCACAAGGACTGTGTTTAAATCAAGACTCCCCAAAGAATGCCGCCTGATTACTTCGATTGAGAATATCTACTTACTAACAAAGGAAGAGCTGAACTATTGGCCTTCTAAGAAAAAAACCCCAAGTTTGAAAGAAATCAAGGCGGATCCTATTGTTATTATATAAAACGAATTATTGTCGAGCTTTATAAAGAATAGTGATTTGTTTCTTTAAACAAGGGAAGCTTGCCGGATTTGTGAAAGAATAGTTAATTGATTGGCTGAAAGTATTGTCTGAAATTAGAAATCTATGATAATAAGAGTAAAGTGTCCTTTAAGACTTGGATTACCCAAAAAGATAGTCTACCTAAAATGGTAGAAAGCCCTTGCCTGTGCCAAGATGCCACCTCGGGGGTGGAGAGTAAGCCGTTAAATGCGTCAAAGTCAAAAATGAACATGTTAAAGCGTCAGCAAGCCCTTATCTGTGCCGCACTATGGCTAGGTTAAGGCACCTCCTAGAGGGAGGACGGAGTAAGCCCTTAATCCCGCCAAGGCCTGGCCAAGGCAACGATCAAGCCTTTATCCGTGCCACACTATGACTAGGTTAAAGCACTTCCTGGAGGGAGGACGGAGTAAGCCCTTTATCCCGCCAAAAAGGCCTAGCTAAGGCATCGAACAAGCCTTATATGCACTACATTATAGCCAGGTTAAGGCACTTTCTAGAGGGAGGACGGAGTGAGCCCTTGGTCTCGCCTAAAAAGACCCGGCTAAGGCACCAACCAAGCCTTTAGTCTTGCCTAAAAGGCCTGACTAAAGCACTACCTAGGGAAGGCGGATAAAAATCCTTGGAACTTTCTCATGAACAAATCAACCAAGTGCACTAACCATTAATGGACTAGAATATCTAAGAAAGCCAAACACTTTAAATCTCCAATATCCGAAGAAGGGTATGAAAATACCTTCGAAAGGCCCTAATATCAAGAGAAGGATGCGCAAAGTGTCCGTCAAAGTGAAGATCAAAAGAATAATAGAGAATTTCTTGTAAATACCCAAATATGAGTGTCACAAAATGATAAAAGAGAATGCAAATCAACTGTGGGTTCAAGATTATGCATTAGCATTACGATTTAGAATTCAAAACGCAAGATACGGAAAAGCTTACGAAGAGAAAGTCCAAGTTAACCCAGGTGCTATTTATATGTTGCATACATTAATAATTAATCGCATGCTGCTAATATTGATCCTATAGTTCCTCCACGAATTTTTTTCAATCTTTTGGAAACAAGGGGGTCTGTTATATGTTTAAAACAAATGCACAAAGTACTTTTAATTTCTTTTCCTTCTCCCTCACTGATTTAGCATCATCGATAGAAGAAACTTGAGTATTGAGAGCTCGAGAATATGCTTTGTTTGTCATTTGGAGAGTTTTATTCTCCTTTTCAAAAGTTACAATCTCCTTCTGAAACAAATAAATGTCATATTTGAGCTTATGAATTTGAATCATGTATTCATTGATGCGGAGGAGGGCTTTCTCTTCTTGCTTCTTTTCGAAAAATGTCATAACTTCCTGTTTCACTCTCCTACACCACGCAGCCACCACCTTTTCATCCAGTTCCAGTGGAGGATTGACTACATTTTGGAAGTTTTGGGTAGCCAAAGTGAGAGACCTAGTGGACCTACCAACCACTGGAGTCATAGATGGAGGGTAAAGGACAATGTCGGAAATGTGACCTCCTGAGTTGAACTCTAGGGATTTGCAGTGCATTTTCATTTTTTCTAATTCAACTTCTAGGTCACAATTCAATTGAATAAGCCACGCCATCTCCTTATCAAAGTCAATTGATGGGTTGGCTCTGATTTGACGCTTTAACTTAGCAACAATTTGTCTTTTTGGGAAACCTTATCTTCTAGACCCCTAATTTGATCTTTCAATCCTTGAACGAGGACACGCTGAGAGAGGAATATTTTATACCACATACTTGCAAGAGGATTATCAAGATGTTTTGAAATTTGTGAGTCTCCATCAGGATTTATTTGCTCGTAGTAGTCTAAGATTATATCTATGGCTCTCATTGCATACACATTAGGAACCATAGGAGGGGATGGAAACACTAACTCCTACCGCGAAACAAGTAAACATAATTAATTCATAATAGACAAGATTGATGCATAGAGAAGAAGAGTTAACCATTTCAGGGAAGGGTTGATAATAACAAAGTCAATATGTTAAAAATACATTCAAAGCTTCGGAACATCATTTTTAGCCTTATTCAAAGAATTAGCAGATAAAGTAAATGTTGAATCAAATGTCGTCGGGAGCCCTTCTGGAGTAGTCATCAAGGGAAGTCTACTATAATCCCATGCGCCTGCAGGAGGACTTTCCCGACCATAAATTAACTTTGCATGAAATGTGCGGATCTCTTTAAGAAGAGTCTCTTTTTCCGTTCTGAGGAAGTCAAAACGGAATCGGGGATGTTACAAGTAGCGACTTTGCAGGTCCGTAAGGAAGCAATGTCTCGTTAATCTTGACGATTTGATGAGAGATGATTTTTCTAAGTAATCCATTTTTAGATTAACAAATCTTTTCATAAAGTCCCTGGTAATAGGACTACTTAAGAGATGTTTGTTCTGCGGTAACATAGCAAACATATAAATTACTATAAGGTATTGCAAGTAAGAAAGCCACAACAAGGAAAAGGAACTCATAACATGACAATTAACTGCTTGATTCATACAAAATAGATTTCTTAAGCAATTCAGTGACAAATTTATCCTTGTAATATTCAAGTTTATCTGGGGGTAGATCAATAGGAATTGTATAAACCCTCAGAAGGTTCCGACAAGCACCTGGGTGGGGGCCTGAACCGAATTCGTCCAGATATCTCTTATGAAGAGATCTGAGCACCCCATGCTGAAGTCACCAAGATACGAATAATCAACAGTAGGATGCCGATAATAAACCTTGTATAGAAAGTCAACCAAGATATCTCTCTCCTTAATTAGCATCAAAAAGAGTATTAACAATTCTCTATTCTCTTTATCCAACTGCTTACAGCGAAGTCGTGCCTATTTTAGTAGGGAGCTGCTTGTTTTGTCTTGAAGGACATTAACGTAGAAGCGCTTTTGTCGAGCATGTGATGTTTAGCAGATAGAATGTTGAATTCGTTGACTTGTTTATCTAATTCCCTATTTAATCTATAAATTTCTATCTGTTTCTTTTCAATAAGAGAATCATAAAAGAATTTTGTCCTCATTCGCATCTAGAATGGAAAGACAACAACTAAGCATAAAGATCATGAATGCATAAGTACCTTGAATAGAGTATTCCATACCTGAGATATAGGGATAAAAGTTTGAGAAATTGGCGATTGTCTGTCTTCGGGTCAGAGCCTGCACCACTTTCTTTTGTTGGAGAAGAACGATGGTGGAGAGAATTGGTAAGGTTCATGTCGGGAGGAAGTGAGTCATGCCATGGACCTTCAGTATTGTCTTCATTTCCTTTAGTGTTGGAAGCTGAACCACCACCTCCATCCTTAGGATCATCTCCTTTTCCATCATCATCACCATCGTCATCTTGGGGGTTATCGTCTTTGCCCCAATCAGAATCTTCATCATCGTTCTCATTAGTTCTCTCATTCCGTTCGTTTTCTTCTCCTTCTAGATCAAAATCATTTTCCATGACGGGAGTCTCAAAGGCCAAAAATTTAGTAACATCAATTTCTTCAAACATAGGGACATCAATTCCTTCTTCCAGTTCATTAATTTTGGTCATAACCCTTTCTACGAAGACTAAGTGAGGGGAAGGTCAGGTTCAGGCACTTTTGGATGTTGTTAGCATATGCCACCATCAGTGCACTCTTATAAGTGCCTACAATAAACTCTTGAAGGGAAATGCGCTGGAAAGATGCAATTTTTTGCTTGATACCAGTAAAGGCAGATGAAGATTTGAAAAGAAACATTCCCTCCATTCTAACTTTCTTTGGAGAGAAGAATCTTCACTATAATTTTAGCCTTTTCATCTTCAAAATCCGTGAAAGCAAATACCGAAGAAAAAACCCTATCTGACAATATTTTCTTGGTGGAAACATCTTTTGATATCTTCTTATTGGCTGACGCAAGCTTTTCGAGCACTTCGTCCCTCGCTAGGGTTAGAGCAGAATTTTGATTTTTTAAGGACAAAAATTTCTTCATTAAGCACAGCAATTTCATTGGAGGAATCGGGAGCCCCCGCATGCAAAAAGAGCCAACTTTTTGTGAACTAAAGAAAGCAGGACTCAAGTAAAGTGAGTATAATTAAAACATATAACGGAAAGTTAAAGCTATGATGTATTTACCGAGAATTGTTGCTCAAGTTAAGATCAACAGAATTCAAAAGATTCTAGAGCATTGAGAGAAGCTCATACGACAATAAACGATGATGACTGAACAAATCTCCTCCACAGTACTGGAAAAATATTCCAAAGATAATGTGGAGGAAGGGTTAGAAGGATTAGGTGGAAACAGAGAAGGAGCAATCTCAAATCACGCTGCATCAAGTCGAGCAACTTAGGAGAAGTGGGCATGGTGATCTTGTTAGCAAGATCAGATATTGGAGTAAGAGTGCGTTGGTGATTTGCAGTAGGAGGATTGGGCTAGGATGAGGTCCCGCCTACCCCGAGATCAACATCGACTGTTTGATCTTCAATAACGGTAACGAGAATGGAAGGAGCTGAGTGTTTTGGCTTTTTAGAATTACGTCCGGAGAAAAGGAGCTTCCTCTTGGAGGATGATCTAGACTATAAAAAGAAGTGAGTTATGACAGTAGGGTTAGAGCCAGATTCTGAGGAAGGATCATTGGCGAAAAAATGAAGGAAAATGGTGACATCGGCGTAAAGAAATCAGTGTCGCCCTTATTCATGTAGGTCCACCGGCAAGAAGTGTGTATAATCATTGGGGGTTGTCCTATGACCTGTTGACCGGGAGAAAGAAGAGAGAACTTGATTAGATTGCTAGGTGTTAGTAGATTAGTCCAATGTCGGGAGGAGGCAGACTTCAAACCCTCCATAATCTCTGCAACCCTAGCGTCAGGGCTTTTCTGTAGAGTACCTATAAAAGGAAAACATCTTTAAAACTCTAGAAACCAATAGGTAAAGTAAGACCGTGAGATAATTACCCAGAGAAGAGAATTTTCCCTAAATCCCAGGCGAACATCGGATGTATAAGAACTAATTTTCCTAGTCCTTGAATTTTTTCACGCTGTTCTCAGTCACTTTCTTGCTAGGATTGGCTCGATAAATCCGAGGATTTAAATCACCATACTTAGCAAGATGGAGAAATATTCAAGAGAAATAGCGTTCAAGGAAGAACTACTAAACTGTAGAGACATAAATTCCTGGCAGAGGAGGTAGGTGTAAACGTTTGGAGATAGTTGAATTTGTGCAATTTGGAGATAACTTAGTAGTCGAGATATGAAGGAAAGAATGGGAACAAAGCCACCATGCCAAATGTGAATGGTAGTATAAGCAAAGAATCCCTCAGGGGGATTGTTAATGGTATTCGAATCACTTGGGGCATAGCATCAATTCTAGTAATCATGAATTCATCAAGTATGGTGTTGACTTCTTCTTGATTCTTGATGAGGGAATGTCTAGAAGTAGCCGCGACTCTCTTTTGTGGCACCCCGGCTTCTTTGGAGAAGAAGGTCCTGGAGCGGAAAAAATGCTCTTGCCGGAAGATTCAGTGGTTTGGTCCTGAGTCATTTTCCTGGCAAGTAATATCATTTGAACATTTAGTTTACTATTGCAAGACAAAACATATCTAATGTTCTCATATATGACTATTATTTATAGTAGCAGAAACCATTTGAATTTCTCATAAGATGCCGGAATTAAAACGAATTCCTGGTGTTAGTTCACAAGTAAATGATAGAATTCTTATGCTAGATATTCTCCTTTCCGACTAAGTCGGAAATGAATAAAATGAGACCCTTGAGGGCAAAAATATTTCCTTTGATTGAGTCGAAAGAAAAGACATAATGATGAGTAAGGCCTGTTTTCCTGACTGACAGTCAAGTGAAAAGCTAGGGGAGCATAATAACTGAATTACACCTATAAGGATCCAGGATTTGCATTCGTCTGTTGATTTCATAATTCTTAAGAAAAAGATGCATACCAACCTAAACCTAAACCCTCAATTGTTAGAGAGTTGAAAGGAATCACAAATGAAAGGTTAAGTTTAAGTTAAGCAAATGTGACATAAGACACAAAATCAATAAAACCAATTCGCCTAAATTAAGTAGAATCTATAACTCACAGTATGAGTTCAAATTCAAGTTAAATCGAAGTTAAAGAAGGTCGTAGTTCGATAAACTTGCCAAATTAGGATCCAATCAAAAATTGATTCTATAACTCAGGTCAGCAAAATCGCCCTAATGTGAAAAGTCTAAGAGATTGGGAATACTTACTTGGATGAGAAAATATTATGTTGATGTGGGTTTTTGATTGCAAATCTATAGAACTCTTTGATGCTAGCACTTTGATTTCAATGTTGCAGGTAAAGAGAATTGGGAGCGGAACCTTAATTTATATAAGAGCAGAAGAATGATACTTGCCATTCAAAGAAAGCTAAATTGGCTGACATGATGAGATTCAGAATACCAAAAGACAAAGATTGACTTGAAAAGTCAAAGCATCCCTTCACCATAGGGGAGGGGGCAAATGTTACCCAAATACTCTAAGCAGTCCCGACAAAAACTGTGTATGGATGATAGTAAGATCAACAACCAACCCGATAAGTCATAGTGGCCAAAAGTAAGGCTAAGAGCACTGACGTCAAGGAGGGAAGATTGGCTGCTGTAAGCATCGTAAGGCCAGCCTTCGACAACGGTGGCAACAGGAGAAAACGTGGAAGCAACAATTAACTAAGAAAAGGGCCACAGCGCAAGAAAAGGTTCTAGGTGCTAAGAGCTACCGACAAAATTCTCAAAGATGGAGCATGAGACAATTAAAGGTAAGTTCATGACAAAGTCGAATGAAAGAAAAGCATCTCTTCCATACAAGGCTATCGGAAGCACTCGAGTACTTGTCGATTGCTAACTTAGGCGACCGGTTGCCGACTTAGGCGACAACATTCAAAGCAAACAAATTGAATCACGAATCTGCTCCTTCCAGCCAACAACAATGAAAGCAGAGAAGGGACAAGGAAACTACATCTCTAAATACACCCCCAGGGGTTCAAAAAAGGGGCCGGATCTCCATTATTCCAAGTTTTGTGTCTAAAATACTAAATTTTGTGAAATTAAATAGAAAATTCTGCAAGTTGTAATAATATTTTCCTCAACGATCAGATGAGTGAAAATATTCTACTTCCTTCCGCTTATTCCATGTTCTAATGATTAATGTATCATATTTGTAAATTATTGCTTGTGTGACGGCAAGATTCATTTGCAGGAAACTTTAGCAAAAACTTCTTCAGACAGAGGAAGCAAGGATTTCTCAATCTCTCCTCAGCCAAAAGTATTCATTCATACACCAAATTTTTCTTACCATCACAGTCGCTGGAATATGTTCCCCTTGAAAAATCAAGCCGGAAGCCAAATCTGAGTTTACTTATAACTTGTCAATTTCCAAGGTATAATTTGTGGGGTGTTAACCTAAAATTTGGTTAACACGTGTCACAACTATGTTTGCAAATAGTTTAAATTTACCTATTTCAGCCAATTTATTATAGTTCTACTTATTTTACATCTTATTTTCTGTAAAATCAGTGTTCTTATACTTTATTCCATATTTGCGATTTATTTTGGTCTATTTATTCCGTTCGCGTAAAAAGGAAATTAAAAAGAAACTAATAATTATAGAAGAAATCCCAACATAGAACAGATGTAAATAAAACGTAAATAATAATAAATAACTATAAATACTGTAACAACTGTAAATAATTGGAAAAGTTATAATTAATAGTAAATAATTGCAAATAACTGAAATAGAGTAGCTAAAAGAAAATAGACTAAAAATCAAGTCTAAACTGTAAATAAACTTGCATAAAGGTCATCCGAAAATTGTAGAAAAACTACAACTATTGGGAACCCTATTATTTTAAATTACTTAAAAATATAAAATAATTACTTAAACATTCACAGTGGTCCTTAGCTCTTTCCTTTGGCCTTCCTGGATCCACTCGAAGGATATAAAATATTTTAATTTAAAAAGTTCTTCTCCTCAGAAAAAAATTCCTTTTAGGGTCCAGCCTTAGGCAATGAACCCAGATGAAAAAAATCCAAATGAAAAAATAGCTAGGCCTAGGGTCTTATTTATAGTATAGATTAGGTTCTCAGGTAGTTAAATTTGCAGATTCAATCTGGTGCAACCACGTCATAGGCTCGCTTGGAACCATCGGATGGAAGCACGGACGTACATGATTGCACGAAATTGGAAAAACACGTCACAACGTATATGGATGAAAACTCATCCAAAAATTACAAAGGTGGGTCGACCGCACGGTCAACCCTTGTTATTGCTTAGGTCGGCCTATACTTGTGTGTGTGCACACACACACACACAGATATATATATATATATATATATATATATATATATATATGTATATATATATCTGATTTCTTCTTTTGCTCATGACTTCTTCGTACTGACTAGGATTCTGGCAAACTATATATGAAAATTGACCAGAAAATCGCCACGAACACAATGGTGCAACTTCCGTAGCTTGATTCTGAAAATTTCACAAACGTATTTCATTATTTATTTAATTCGTTAATTTATTACTATAGCTTAAATTTCGGTTTGTTACATTCTCCCCTTCTTATGAGATTTAGTCCATGAAATCTCTAAGGTTAGAAGAATAAAATAAGTATTACCATCCAAGTTCTACAACTAACTACTCAACCATCATCCATCACATCCATTGTCCTTAAGTTTTCTAAAGCAATTTATGATACATGAAATTAGTGTAGTGTCAATGTCCTTAACTAATGCAAAAGATTAGGCGGTCCATTGATCCAATTGACCCCCTTTTTATGCAATCATGTCCGTGCCATGAATCCAAATAAATGCAAATTTTCTAATGATAACTGATAGTTCTACATACACGCTACAATCATCATCCAAATGCAACAATCATATGATAATCATCCATTTATAGCAACAATGGAAAATAAAAATAAAATGCAAATGTGCACACATCCATATGCATATGCTCTAGTGTCCTAGTTAGGCCATCCCTAAGAGATAATGGTGCTTAGTGTATGTATATCCGTCTATTAGTATCCACTAGCAAACACTTGCAACCACTAACGTCCATCATACAACATATTCTAGTAATATGTTCACATTCAATCCTATCTTTATCTTTACTACTAATAATGAGAATTCCTTGAATAGGAATTCAACCGTGTCATTTTGAAATACCAGAAATACCCCACATTATAATAATGGAAATCATTCACTTTATCTTTACTACTTTCTATACTACTAATAAAGATAATTCATTGAATATATTTACTCGGTGTCCTTTTGAATTTCCAAATATACCCTTTTACATCTCATAGAGAAATAGTATTCAAATATGGGAATATAGCCTGTTAATTTCTAAGCACAACTGTTAGTCATCATGGAGAACTACAGCGTGCGTTCACAAGATGAAGTATCTGAGTGTACCATATTGTCCGTAATTTAGGTGGGAGTTCATTGGTCGAAGTTTTGTCAGATTCCAAGTTAGTATGAAGAAGTTATTACAGTCTGAACAAAAAAAATAGCGGCTTCTGCACTAGGCGGTGTTCAAATATTGGGATGTGATAGCCTGTTATTTTCTAAGTACAACTGTCAGTCACCATAGAGAACTACAGTGTACGTTCACAAGATGAAGTATCTGAGTGTTTCATATTGTCCGTAATTTAGGTGGGAGATAATCGGTCGAAGTCTCGCCAGATTCCGAGTTAGTATGAAGAAAATATTACAGTCTGAACAAAAAAATAGCTGCTTCTGCACTAGGCGGAGTTCAAATATGGGGATATGGTATCCTGTTATTTTCTAAGTACAACTGTCAGTTCCCATGGAGAACTACAGTGTGCGTTCGCAAGATGAAGTATCCGAGTGTTCCATATTGTCCGTAATTTATGTGGGAGTTAATTTGTCGAAGTCTCGCCGAATTCCGAGTTAGTATGAAGAAAATATAGCAGTCTGAGCAAAAAAATAGCGGCTTCTGCACTAGGCGGAGTTCAAATACAGCGACGTGGTAGCCTATTATTTTCTAAGTACAACTGTCAGTCCCCATGGAGAACTACAGTGTGCGTTCACAAGATGAAGTATCCGAGTGTTACATATTGTCCGTAACTTAGGTGGGAGTTAATCGGTCGTAGTCTCGCCGGATTCCAAATTAGTATGAAGAAGTTATTGCAATCTGAACAAAAAAAAGAGGCTTCTGCACTAGGCAGAGTTCAAATTTGGGGATGTGGTAGCCTGTTATTTTCTAAGTACAACTGTCAGTCCCCATGGAGAACTACAGTATGCGTTCACAAGATGAAGCATATGAGTGTTCCATATTTTCCGTAATTTAGGTGGAAGTTAATCGGTCGAAGTCTCGCCGGGTTCCGAATTAGTATAAAGAAGTTATTGCAGACTGAACAAAAAAATAGCGGCTTCTACACTAGACGGAGTTCAAATATGGGGATGTGGTAGCATGTTATTTTTTAAGTAAACTATCAATCCCTATGAAGAACTACAGTGTGCGCTCACAGGATGAAGTATCCGAGTGTACCATATTGTTCGTAATATAGGCGGGAGTTCATCGGTCGAAGTTTTGCCTGAGTCCGAGTTAGTATGAACAAGTTATTGCAGTCTGAACAAAAAATAGCGGCTTTTTCCTAGGCAGAGTTCAAATATGAGGATGTAGCCTGTTATTTTCTAAGTACAACTATTAGTCACCATGGAGAACTACAGTGAGCGTTGAAGTGGGGATATAGTCTGTTATTTTCTAAGTACAACTGTCAGTCACCATGGTGAACTACAGTGTGCGGTCACAAGATGAAATATCCAACTATACCATATTGTCCGTAATTTAGGTGGGAGTTCATCGGTTGAAGTATCGCCTAATTCCGAGTTAATATGAAGAAGTTATTGCAGTCTGAACAAAAAAATAGCGGCTTCTGCACTAGGCGGAATTGAAATATGAGGACGTGGTAGCCTGTTATTTTCTAAGTACAACAGTCAGTCCCCATGAAGAACTACAGTGTGCGTTCATAAGATAAAGTATCTGAGTATTACATATTGTCCCTAATTTAGGTGGAAGTTAATATGTCGAAGTCTCGTCGGATTCCGAGTTAGTATGAAGAAAATATAGCAGTCTGAATAAAAAAAATAGCGGCTTCTGCACTAGGCGGAGTTCAAATATAAGGATGTTGTGCCATGTTATTTTCTTAGTAAACTATCAGTCCACTTGGAGAACTACAGTGTGCGTTCACAAGATGAAGCATCCGAGTGTACCATATTGTCTGTAATTTAGGTAGGAGTTCATCGGTCGAAGTTTTTCCTCATTCCGAGTTAGTAAGAAGAAGTTATTGCAGTCTGAACAAAAAAAATAGCGGTTTCTGCCTAGGCGGCATTCAAATGTGGGGATGCTACTATCAAATCTACTTCCACAGGTACAAATAATAATGCATGCACATTGTGGTTAAATGCAGGTCCACCTGAGCGTGCATATGTACTCGTCATCCATAGGTTGAATCCTAAGATCTACCCTTCCAAAGGTTAATAAATGAAAGAACTTATTCAAAACTAAAGATAGAAATAGAAAGTTCAAAAACGTACCATCGAAGAGATGCAGATAAGAGGTATGAATCTTCTCTTCAGCCTCCCACGTAGCATTTTCAACGTCATTTCCCCACTGCACCTTCACTAACGGAACTTCTCTATTCCTAAGTTTCTTGATGTTACGTCCAATGATCTTGGTAGGAATATGACGAACCGATGCTCCCTTTTCTACCTCCACTCCTCCAATTGACTAGGCTCCGCAATCTCTACTGAGTCATGTAAGCACTTTCTCAAGTATGAAACATGATAAACATCGTGCACTCTCGCGAGCCTCTTCGGTAGCTTCACTCAACACGTCATCTTCCCTACTCTCTCTATAATGGGAACTGGTCCTACGAATCTGGGAGTTAGTTTCCCACTCGATCCAAATCCCACCACCGTTAGCGGGGATACTTTAATGAAAACTAAGTCTGCTACCTCAAACTCAATATCTCTCCTCCACTTGTCCACATAAGATTTCAGCCTAGAATGGGCAATCTTCATCCTCCTTCTAATCAAATCCACCTTCTCTGAGGTGCCCCTAACCATGTCAGGACCAAATAGCAATCTCTCCGTAGACTCCATCGAACATGAAGGTGACTTGCAAGGCCTTCTATAAAGGCTTCAAAAGGTGTCATCCCAATGCTCGCCTAAAAACTATTACTATATGCGAACTTCACTAAAGGAATATGCTCCTCCCAAGTTCTTCCAAAATCAAGAATGCACATCCCCAATAGATCCTCTAAAACTCTATTAACTCTCTCCATTTGGCCATCCGCCTGAGGGTGATAGGCCGTACTCAATCTAAGCTGCATTCCAAAAGCCTCTTGTAATCTTCTTCAAACTCGCTAGTAAAGATAGGGTTTCTATCTCTCACTATGCTGGAGGGAACTTCATGAAGTCGGACTATCTCATGAACGTATAACGATGCCAAATAAGTTGTTGTCCTCTTACTCTTGACATGAATGAAATGGGCGCTCTTAGTCAAACGATCTACTATTACCCAAATATTGGTATTCCCCTTCCTAGACCAGGGTAAACCATATATGAAGTCCATCGAAATGCTAAACCACTTCCATTCGGTACATCCAATGGTTGAAGTAGCCCACTAGGCTTATGTTACTCTGTCTTAACCCTTTTGCACACAAGACACTTAGCTGCAAACTCTACCACATCTTTCTTCATGCCACTCCAATAAAACATCTTCTTCATGTCCATATACATCTTATCACCATCCAGATGAATAGTCATATGAGAATGGTGTGCTTCATCTAGAACTGCTCTCAATAAATCACTAGCACGGGGACATAAAGCCTTCCATCTCTCCAAAGCCAACCTTTTCTATCTACAGAATAGCGTTAGAGATGTCTAGAGACCTCTCCTCCGCTAATCCTATCCAAAATATCCATAAGCTTTAAATCCTTCCGCTGCCTCGAGACAATCTGATCTATAAGGTTAGGCTTACCTCAAGTGCTGCCAATAATCCTGTGGTATTGTCCGTTGAAGGTTTAAAATCAAAGGTGGAAATATACTCTAGGCTCTTCCTCTCCATGAAAATAGGAATAAGGGTTGCTCTCTTCCTACTTAACTCATCCGCGACCACATTTTCCTTTCTTTGGGTACAGGCTATCTCAAAGTCATATGATGCTAGAAACTCCATCCAACATTGCTGCCTCAGGTTCAAACCCCTCTATGAGAATAGGTATTTCAATGACTTATGATCAGTGAAAAGCTCGAACCTCTCTCCTAACAAGTAATGCCTCCTAGACTTGAGTGTGAAAACTATAGCAGCTAACTCCAAATCATGGATAATGTAGTTCTTCTCATGAGTCCTCAACTGTCTACTTCCGTAACATATCATCCTCCTTTCTTGCATCAACACTACTCCTTGACCCGTCCCACGTGCATCAGTGTATACTGTAAAAGGCTTAGCTCCATCGGGTAGAACTAACACCAGTGCATTAATAAAGGCTCTCTTTAACATCGTGAAGAAATCCTCATAATCCTCGTCCCACACGAATGCTCTATTCTTCTTAAGGATGCGAGCAAGTGGTGTTGAAATCTTGGCAAAATCTTTAATTAACTTCCTATAACAGCCAGCCAATCCTAGGAAGCTTCTAACTTCATTGACGTTCTTGGGGGCCTTCCAATCTTGTACTGCAATTACCTTTGCGGGATCAACAGCTAAACCCTCTCTTGAGACCATGTGCCACAAAAAATGTACCTCCTCTCGCCAAAAGTGACACTTCGAGAACTTTTCCCTCAATTGGTGAACACAAAGTGTACAAAGAACCTCCTCTAGATGAACAGCATGCTCTTCCATACTCTTGGAAAACACCAAAATGTCATGCATAAACATGACTACGAACTTATTTAGGACATCTCTATAAACATGGCTCATCAAATATAAGAAATAGGCTGGGGTATCGGTTAGCCCAAAGCATAACCAGCCACTCAAAGAATCCATCGGGTGTCCAAAATGCCATCTTGTCAATGCTATCGTCAGCAACCCTACGCTGATGAAATCCAGTGGCTAAATTAAGCTGAAAAAATACAAAAGAGCCAAACAATTGATCGAAAAGATCATCTATCCTAGGAAGTGGATAACGGTTCTGAAGTCCTGTAACCTAACCAACTCAAAGAGTTTGAGAAATCCCTGACGATCGGAACTGAATGTAACTCTGATGATGATGAATCGAGAGAATAAAGGAAGCTCAACATGACTGACCCTTATGGGTTGTAAGAAATCTCGAGAGTCCTACCACTGCATGTCTTTAGTCTAACGACTCTCCTCTCGCAGTCTAATGTAGCTACATATGTGGATAGCCAATCAATCCCCAAGATCATTCCATGCCCTAGAAATCCCATTACATAGGCATGCAATCAAACTCTATGCCTAGGATAAAAATTTTCAAACCCCTACAAATCATAGACAAATGTGTCGATCCTCCTATGGGGTTTGAAACAACAACGGGGTCTACTACTAAAGAGATGTCTAAGTGAAAATAATCTACCAAAGAACTGGAGATGAAAGAGTGTAATGCTCCAGAATCGAAAAGAGTCCGAATGGGAAACGTAGAAATAGAAATCAAACCTTCCACGGTGACTTTCTTGCCTCTATTGGGACCGCTGTTGGAAGGTGCTGCATCCAATGCTTGAATCTGTACTACCGGTGCGCCCACTCCCTGCCACGTCTTCTGAGGACAAACACTAGTAATGTGACCGGGTTGTCCACAATTATAACACTTTCCCTTCATCGTCTCTCTCTTGCAATCTTTGGCGTAATGACCCAGCAAACCGCAGTTATTGCACTTCACTCCTTTCTTTATCTACTTCTGAGGGCCTTCTCCTTTCTTCTTATCTTTATTGTTCTTCCACCATTTCTTCTTAGAACCTTCCGGCTTAGAGACTTCTTCAGACTTTTCCTCCTTTGCTGCAACAAACATAAGCGCCATCTCTGCTAGTGACCCATGGTTAGCTCCCATTGGTACATGAGTCAATAACAACCCTTGAAGGGGCCGATTCAATCCCTTCGCGAACTTCATGGCCTTCTTATGTGGTGTATTCACTAACTCCTTTCCAAACCGCGATAACTCATTAAATTGGTTGATATACTTCTTAATTGAAAGACTTCCTTGCTTCAAGCCAATAAACTTTTCCAACCACACACTCTCTTCTACTTGTGACAAAAACTTCCTTTCAAACCTCTCTCAAAACCCAAACCATCCAATGTAACTTCCTTCCAACTCAATAACCTCCCACCAATAAGAAGCCTCTCCTTTTAACTGCCAAAATGCAAGCTAAACCCTCTGCTGATCATCCAACCCCAATAGCCCGAGTATCCTCTCTATAATCCTTAACCAAGCTCTCGCCTCCACAAAATCCTCTGTACTGAAAAATGTATTGCCTCCTAAATTAGTGAAATCCTTGCACAGCTTAGAGAAATTGGCTGCTGTAGGTGGATTTATGGGGTTTCCACCCACTGATGATGGATTGGGCTCGTGCCCTTGCACCACTGGTGTCGTAGCTTGGAGGTATCTATAAAACCAACCTAGGACTTGAGCACCCTTGGGAAGGTTCGGGTCGTCCGCCATACTTTGAAAAGAAAAGGAGAATTTAGGCTCGAAGGAAACGAAAGAAGGTTGAACTGGATTTTGAGGGGATTTTTATAAAAACTCTTTTATACTTGAAAATCATTTCTATAATAAGAGTTTCTTTTTCTGAGAATAGTTTGAAGATACCTTAATTTTTGAGAAATGCTATACTTTTAAATAAGTTATTTGGAATCCTATAAACTTAGGATCGGATACGAAATGTAACACCCCACACCCCTTAGTGTACCTAAAAAGGGCACACTAAGGAATATGGTGCATTATAGATATAGGTAATTTTTTTTTATAAAGAATAAGATTTACTAGACAAAAAAAACAGAACAGCGGAAATATTTAAAACAATATCGTGTTTAATAATCTAACTTCATAAATACTTCATTAAACCAAATATCCATGTTCAATGAAAAACATTATCTTAGTTATAACATCAGAGTACATAAAATAACTATCCCTCTCAAACAAATTACCAATACGTCAAACGAAATAAAAACTAAAACAAAGAAGAAGTAGAATCCATGAAGAAAATATCCGCAGCTGAACCTCCAAGAAACTCTGAAATCCACTATCCCTGCCTTTGGTGGCTTATGGAGGAAAAAGAAAAAATAAAGGAGCGAGTCAGACTAAAAGTCCGGTGAATGAAAATAATTACTAGTATTCTTAAGCAAGATAAAGGTAATAGACTTCGCAAGTATTCTAGCATAAATGAAATAAAGGAAAAGATAAAGCTGGAATAAAATAAAGTTTAACTATTTGCTATGCTTAGAAAGTTCGATTAGATTGTCTTGATTGGTTGCACTTGTCTTAGAAACTGCTTTGAATAGGCAGAATCACTAATCCCATTTTAATTAGGCTAAAATCCTAATTCCACCATTTGATTGGCCTTCTATCTCTGTTGTGTCGATTGCGGACTATACCCATTCTATTGGTCCCTACGTAGAAGATACGGACTAGACCCTGTCGATCCTTACGCAAAAGAAACCTATGCCTACTGCAGACTAGACTCATCTTGTTGGTCCCTATGCAGAAGACACCTACTAAGCGCTTGGAACTCAATAATGACTTATCAATTAGCACTGAGGCTGCACGCTCGGCAACAATTATGCTCACGCTATTTGTTGCTTCTTCTTCTGACCTTCTTATTTACCAGTACTCCAGCATAAGCATGCCCTTGCCTCATCTGTGTTATTGTGAGATCACTAGTGTCTGTCTAATGGGAATGGGTCCTAACAAAAAAAATCTAGTTGCGCTCCTTACCCAACTTACCTGATTTGAGCCTCTATTTATTGACCTCTTATTTACCACTACTCCAGAATAAGCGTTCCCTAGCCTCACCTGATCTATTGTGAGACTTAACTGAAAAAGGGAATGCTGTTGGTACGGGACTTATTTCTATCTTTACTTATTAACTTAGTATAACTTTGTTTAAATAAGCCTCTTTTGTTATCTCTGCTATATTTGATTATTAACTTATTCTAAGTCTTAAAAATAAGTCTTTCCTATTATATCTTCAATTATAACCTATGTGTTATAACTTTTATTATTTACTTAACCCAAGGTCTAAGTTCAAAAATTAGCCACTTCTTCTATTTTCTCTTGTTAGTTATAATTACATGTCAGAACTGTGCTTGCAAATACTTTAGATTTGCATGTCTCAGTCTAAGTCCATTTATTACAATTCTGCTTATTTTACATCCAATTTTTTGTAAAATCAATGTTCTTATATTTTAGTCCATATTCACGATTTATTCTATTCTATTTATACCATTTTCGTAAAAAAGAAATAAAAAAGAAACTGATAATTACATAAGAAATCCCAACATAGAACAAATGTAAATAAAACGTAAATAACAGTAAATAATTGTAAATACTGTAAATAATTGGAAAAGCTATAATTAACAGTAAATAAATGCAAATAACTGAAATAGAATAGCTAAAAGAAAATAGACTAAAAAACAAGTCTAAAACTGTAAATAAACTTGCATAAAGATCATCCCAAAACTGTAGAAAAACTACAACTATTGGAAACCTTATTATTTTAAATTACATAAAAATCTAAAATAATTGCTTAAACACTCACTTATGGTCCTTAGCTCTTTCCATTGGGCTTCCTAGATCCACTTGAAGGGTATAAAATATTTTAATCTAAAAGATCTTCTCCTCGAAAAGATATTCCTTTTAGGTTCCAACCTTAGGCAATGAGCCCAAATGGAGAAAATCTAAATGAGAAAAATAGCTAGGATTAGGGACTTATTTATAGTGTAGCATAGGGATCTCAGGCCGTTAGATTTACAGATTCAATCTAGTGCAACCATGCTGTGGGCTGGCTTGGAACCGTCGGATGGAAGCACGGACGCACAGGATTGTACGAAATTGGAAAAACACGTCACAACGTATTTGGACAAAAACTCGTCCAAAATTTACAAAGATGGGTCGACCGCGAGGTCGACCCTTGTTATTACTTAGGTCGACCTAACATAGGGGCGGGTAAACCCTAGGGTCGACTAGTCTTATATATATATTCATTTACCTTTCTGATTTCTTCTTTCGCTCATAACGTTTTTGTACTGACTCGGATTTTGACAAACTATATATGGAAATTGACTAGAAAATCGCCACGTACACAATAGTGCAACTCTCATAGCTCGATTCTGATAATTTCACAAACGTATTTCATTGTTCAATTAATTCATTAATTAATTACTATAGCTTAAATCTCGGGTTGTTACACCATCCTTCTGAGGGTGATATGCAATAATCATCTTGAGCTTGGTGCCTAGCACATCCTGTAGACTCTTCCAGAATTCACTAGTAAACAAAGAATCTCTGTCATTGACTATACTACCAGGAATTCCATGTAGTCTAACTATGTTCTTCATAAATAACTTAGCAAAAACAGGTGCCATCTTGGTTGACTTAACTGGAATGAAATAAGCACTCTTTGTCAACCTGTCCTCTTTATTCTGACACTTTCATTTCCCCTAATCGACCTAGGCAATCTATCTATAAAACCTGTGGATATCGAATCCCATTTTCATACTAGTACCTCCAGAGTTTAAAGCAGCCCGCCTGGCTTCTGATGTTCATCCTTCACTTGTTGATAGTTTGTATATTGTGTAACCCACGAACAAACATCCTTCTTCATACCTTCCCTATAGAAGCTCCCCTTCGTAGCTTGATATATCTTGGTTCCTCTAGGATGAATCGTAGATTTAGATTGATGACAATCCCCAAGAAATTTTCTCATTAATTCCTCAATATTTGGAACACACAATCCTCCCTTCTTTCTCAACCATCCTCTCTAGTCAAGACTAAAATGCTTTAGATCTTCGATCTTAGTTCCAACCTCAAGCATTTTAATTTTCTTTTCTAATAATAGATCCTCTTCTGCCTAGAGGCAATCCTTTTGATCAACACAGGTCGAACTTTCAAACAGGACAACATGGTGGTGCTCTAACTAGAACTAGCAGTCGATCTTAACAGCACATTACAAGTAGTCAAAGCTTCTAAATATTTCCAATGCCAACATAACTAACAGCACATTCTGATATCTTTTGCTGAGAGCATCCACTACTTTATTTTCCCAGGTATATACTCTATACCAAAATCATAAGCTGCTAAAAACTCTAGTCACCATTGATGTCTCATATTCAACTCCTTTTGAGAGAATAAGTGCCTTAAGGACTTATGATCTGTGTATAACTCAAATCTCTTCTCTAAGAGATAATGTCTACATATCTTTAACGCGAAGATCAGTACTTCCAACTCCAAATCATGGTTAGGATACATCACTTCATGCGGTAGGTAATGACTTTATCCTTCTGCATCAACAAAGCTCCTAATCTAGTTTCGCATGCATCGATATACACCACCAATCGTTGGTTTCCGTTTGGAACTACTTACACAAGTGCATTGGTCAACAAATGCTTTAACTTAAGGAATGCTTCCTAACATTTGTCAGACCAGGCAAACTCTATGTCTTCCCTGGTTAACTTCTTCAAAGCTATTGCTAACCATGAGAAATCCTTAATGAATCTTCAGTAATAGCTAGCAAGTCCAAGAAAACTTCTAATATCAGTCACCATTTCTGGTCACTTCCAATTATTGATAGCTTCGATTTTATCTGGATCGACCGACAACACTTTCTTTGAAACCACATGACCAAGAAACTTAAGCTCCTTCTTAAACAAATGACACTTGGAAAACTTTGCTTTCAGTTGATGACATTTGTTGGACCAGACAAACTTCACATCTTTCGTGGTTAGCTTAGTCAAATATGTTGCTATCCGCGATAAATCTTTGATGAATCTTCGGTAATAGCCAACAAGTCCAAGAAAACTTTTAATCTCAATCACTGTTTCTGGTCTCTTCCAATTATTGACAGCTTCGATCTTATTCGAATCGACTAACAACACTTTCTAGGAAACCACCTGACTAAGAAACTTAACCTCCTCCTAAAAATGACACCTGGAAAACTTTGCTTTTAGCTGGTGCTGCCTCAATATCTCAAGTACTATTCTAAGATAATCTTCATGCTTTCTTTCATCCTTAGACTATATAAAATGTCATTTATAAACACTAACATGAACCTATCCAATTATTCTCAAAAAACTCAGTTCATCAAATCTACAAAGAATGCTGGTGCATTTGTTAAATCAAATGGAATTACTAACCACTCGTACTAACTGTACCTAGTTCAAAATGCTATTAACAGAATACTGTCCTCTGCCACTCTTAACTGATAAAAAAAACTTGTTGCCAAGTCCAATTGAGAAAATATTCTGGCTCCATACAACTGATCAAATAAATCATCGATTCTTGGTAAATGATACTTATTCTTAATCGTCCTCTTGTTCATCTTACGATAGTCGATACACATCCTTAACGAGCCATCCAATTTCTTTACGAACACCAAGGCCACAACCTAAGGCGAACTGCTTGGTCTAATAAAATTTCTCCCTACTATGTCCACTGGTTACACCTTCAATTCCTTCATCTCGGTTGGTGTCATCCTGCTAGGTGGTCTACTTACACGTTTAGCTCTTGGCACAAGATCTATCCAAAACTCAACAACTCATTTCGGTGGTAGTCCTGTAACCGGCTCAAAAACGTCTACGAACTTTTCTTCTATTTCATGGCATTTAACAAAGGAAAGCATTCTAGTTAGAATCCTCTACGGAGAATATGATTAGGCTATGACTATTAGGGTGCCTTAACGATATTTCCCTATCATGGAAAAATTTCCTAGCCTCATAATTACCCAAATAATCCATACCCAAAATGATCTCAAAATCTACAAAATTAAAAACACATACGGACTGCATGTAAGCTTATGACTAAACAAATCAAGTTCTAACTAGTCACATCTTATCCCCAAAGTTGCATACCCACCTATCGGATTCGCAACCCTTAAGGAAGTAACAAGATATGTGGGTTCTAAACATAAACTATCAACCGAACATTGAGATATAGAAGAATGCGATGCACCAGTATCTAATATTACCCTAACTAGAATACTATGAATCAAAAGCGTACCTTCCATCACAGTTTTTTCCTTTGTTAATAGCAGTTGGCCTTGTAATTGATGGTCCAACAGCAAAGACTTTTGCTTTGTCCATCTTGACCGGTTTTGGACACTAATTCTTGTAATTCCCGATCTGGTAACAATTAAAGCATTTCACTCCCTTCTTATTAGCAGCCTCTTCCCTTTGCTTGTCTGGCACTCACGAGCATAGTGTCCCTTCTTTTCAAACTTATAACCCCACATTAGCCTTCACCTTCTTGGTAATCTCTTTCTTCTGAGCGCCCTTCTTTTGAAAAGACTTCCCCTTCCGATTCTGCCTACTTTTACCTTCCATTACCCTACTACCATCATGAAGAGCAAGCATCTCCTCCTGCCTTAAAGCCATTTCTACCACAACATCACACAGATCCCTAATGTGTGCCAGAGTCGCTCTAGCTAGATCTGGTTACAGTTCGCTGATGAACTTCTCATTCCTTTTGAGAACCGTGTCCACCATGGCATATCCATACCTCAATAGCTCTTCAAATCGGTTGGCATATTCAAGAACAGTCTTATCTCCTTGCTCCAAATCCATAAACTTTCTGAGCAGATAAGACTTAGAAACTTCCTACATGAACCCCCCTCAAACCTTCTTCGAAACTCGGCCCAAGTCATGGCCTCCTTGTTGACTACCACAGTAACACTGTTCCACCAATACAGTGTTTCTCCTTGTAGCTGCCTAGAAGCAAGTCTTCATTTCTGCTCATCATTGAATCTCAAATCATCAAAAATCCTCTCATAATGAAGTAACCAATTCTATACTTCAATTGCATCTTTATTACCGATAAACGGCTTTCCTCCCAGTATGGCATAATCTCGACTCAACAGAGCATAATTTTTCCCGACCGGGGCCACAGGATTTGCTCCTCCAACATTACCTTCAGCTACTCCTACAGCTATTCCAGCTTGCATCAAATTTCTAAAGAATTGGTACATCATCCACATATCTACTGGTGAATTTTCAGCACTTACATTGACATTTGCATTTTGATTAGCATTTTCCCGTCGACTCAGGTTCCTCCTGGTGGGTTGAGCATTTCCATTCATTATGGTGCTTCCTCCACTGAGATCTCCTCTTCTATTTCCTACTTCCATATCTTCCTTTCTCGTAAATCTGCATATGAGCCTTAGTAAGATAAGAAGAACGGTCTAAGAGAGAGGGGGTTATATATATATATATCAAATATACGTATGTTATTATAGCATTAACCCAAACCGCAATCTTATTCTCTGATTCATTGGATTATGTTTCTAAAAAAATTTAGGCTTATACTTCTTTTAAGTTTTCATAAACGTATCCTCTGATACCAAGTTGTAACATCCCCTATCTTGAGGCCCATAGCTAAGCACTACAGATGTTATAGTCATCTATAGTATTAACTTTTGGTGACAAGATATGATAATGCTAATAGTATCCATAATATCAGAACCACCAAAATATGAAACAAAATCATAAATTTCAAAAAATAACTTTACGATTACATTGAATAACCATGATTCATATTCCAATACATAATCCCAAATGATTCCCAGGTTTGATCAAATATAATTATTACAGATTACGCCAAGAGTGACACATGAAGATTCCTCCTTGGATGATCAGAGTACTCTAAAGATATATTAGCCTTAATATATAATAGCGGAATTAAAAATAACAACTCCTAAATAGCTATCCATGCCTCCTACACGTCTTTGAAAGCTTTATTTGTCCAGCTACTAAACCTGTAAGACCTATGCTCTCAGACTAATCAAATTAATTTTGAGCACCCTAGAGTTTAAGGGGAAAAATAAACTTCAGTCAGACATAATGCCAGGTGTGAATAGTGTTACGACTTCTCGGTTTTTTGATATTAAGTGAAACCTGTTGCTTAGTGGAATGGGTTTCCCCACACTAATATTTCTTTCTAAAGCACATCTTTTGCAAATCAAAATCATGCAAACAAACTAATTGATTAATAATAGCAAGTATATACATATGCATAAAAATTAGGAAATCAATGAACTATCTGTCCATACTATAGTTTTACCTGGCTGAGTATTAACCACTGGCTGACTCAGGCCTTCTAGACATAAGCAAAATCTAACATCTATTAGGAACAACTCTGGGTTAACTACCATTAATTCTAAGGCTATCTGCCCTTAACTTCTTTTTCAAGGATCAACTGAACCTAATGGTTTTTTCGGACTTACCAATAACCTACCTCTTCATTTTATATTCCTTTCGGTGTGTAATCCCAATTTCGTTCCATCCGTGACAAGCCTTACATACTGGACTTTTGGACTTTAACTTAGTTAGGGGCTAATAGCTGAAGTTTAAGGCGCGGCCCTACACCAGTCCAGTTTGGTATTCTAATATCCAAGTCACAAATTTAGAGTTACCTAGTCTTTTCATATATTTCATGTCTTCGGATTAACTACCCTATCAAAATTTTATTTCCTTGTAAACATCCTTTACATATGATTTACACATGAAGTC
Organism: Allium cepa; assembly: GCA_030765085.1. NCBI lineage: Eukaryota > Viridiplantae > Streptophyta > Magnoliopsida > Asparagales > Amaryllidaceae > Allium > Allium cepa. The sequence continues at coordinate 195,748,247 of CM060928.1, forward strand.
ATACTTTTATAAAACAAGGAAACCATATACTTTTCTTTACTCAAAACACTTAAGCCATGATATACACACACATACACCTTGCATAAAACAATGTTGATGAAATCTATTAGGTAAGATAAACCATTTGAAACCTTTGTTTCAAACTTTAAACATTCCCTTTCGAATCCGTTGAAAGTAACCCTCTAAAAGTAAGTTAACTGCTTTTCCTTTAAACACTAGGCAGAAAAGCTAAATCGTACCTTTCAAAGCCCTTAAAATAAACCTTTCAAAACCATAAAGGAAACCCTTCGTAAGCCATATTAACACCATAGACATTCTCTTTTCAAAACACTTTAAACTTGTCTTTCGAAAGCATTGAAAATCTTTCCTTTCAAGTACTCTAAGTACCATTCGAAACATTGGGGTATCTCCCCTTTGGTACCTTTATCATACACCTTTCGAAAATATTGGGTTTGAGTAAAATTTTGTGGAACATAGTTTCAAAACCATTTAAAACTATTTGCTTCGAAACCTTTGGGTATAACTTTCAATACATTTAAGGTTCTTAAAAGACCTGGGATGAAAGCATCTCTTTCGAAAGCATTGTTCTTAAGTGAAAGAAAGTAGATGCTTTCGAAACCAACCCTTCCGAAAGCATTAGAGAAGTAGCTTTAGGATTTACAGCGAAACGACCCTTTCGAAGGCGTTGCTTCGAAAGGTTGAATGCGACAGTAGGGGTTTCGACCGCTTCGAAAGCTTTGTTTAGAAACAAAGGTGGTAACCTCTTTCAAAAGCCTTTTTTATCTAAAACAAAAGAATATTTGAAAATTTTGAAAGATGTCTCCTACGAAAGCCTCAAATGGTTCTAAGTCTATAAAAACTATTTTAACCCCTTCGAAAGCTTGGTTTGACTCATACCTTTTTCCTAACTCCAATCCATTACATATCGAAGATGATACCATGTGTATTAGTTTAAACTTGGTTGGAAGCAAAAGTATGATGTCAATAGGAGCTGTTATAAGTGGCGAAGTAGTAAATCCTTTTTAAAACTGAATTTTAACTAAGCAATTTCTTTCTAACTAACTTACCTTGTTTGTTAACATATAATTGGTTGCCAATACTTTTACAAAATCTTTTTTTTAAATGCTGCTGAATTTTAGGAATTAACCAATTAAAACATTTACAAATTTCTCCTTCTTCTTTTTATAAACTTTTAAAACTATTTAAGTCCCGTACATTAAATAATTTTATATCCTTAATAAAATACATAGGAAAATTCTCCAAAAATCACTTAATGTATTTTCTAACATATTTAAATTTCTCACCCAAAGCTAACATATAATAGCCGTAATAAATGTATACCCAATTTAACCATTTTATTTACTAGAAAATTCATAATAAATCCACGGTAATTCAAGAATTATAAAACTTGACACCCATCTTTGAAATATTATTTCTGACCTTACACTAGAAACGCAACATAGTTAGATGTCATTTTATAGATTTCTTAATCAAAACTTATCAGATAATCAATACGAAGCATCATAATTCATCAACATGTATATGAATTCATTAAAACAAATAAATCATGGCATATACTTTACAAAATAATTTGGATCTTAGCTAGAAACCGAAATCATAAAAATAAGATGTAAAAACTATTATTCACCTTGCTTTGGATAAAAGACTTGAGATTTGATCTTGCTTAATTCTCCTTGCTTAATTCATTAGATTTTTGTTTGATTTTCCCACCTTTAAAGTTATAGCTGGCTTTGAGCTCTTTAGCTTTGTATTTTAGAATTAATGGGAACAAGGGTTTAGGGGTTTTGAGATGTAGTGGACGGTTGTTCCCATATTTCCCTTTCTTTATTCTCTTATTACTTAACTTATAAAACCATTTCCATAAACTCATTCTTTTAATTTAATTTAATTGAATCACGACCTTTATTTAGTTTTCAAATCTCAATCCCTTTATCACTCTAATATTCACATCATTCTACTCAATTTATCTAATTAAATCTTCTGGATAATGTTACCAAAATTAGGGGTGTTATAGGTTCTTTGAGATTTTGCGTCGGTTACCAGGAGTTGAATAAGTTAACAAGGAAGAATATGTACCTCTACCTGGAATAGATGACTTGTTCAACTAACTTGTAGAGGCTAAAAGTCTTTTCCCAATTAGACCTAGCAACGGAATTCCATCAGTTGACGATAGTATAGGAAAGCAAGTTGAAGACTATATTCCGTACTCTAGATAGGCTATAAGAGTGGGGAGTAATTCCTTTTGGACTGATGAATGCCCCAACATACTTTGTGGATTTGATGAGCAGAGTATTTAAAGAGCAACTTAATAACTTTGTCATGGTGTTTATTAAAGATAGATTAGTTTTCTCCAAAGGTAAAAGGGAGCATCAAGACCACCACAGGAAGGTATTGGAGACCTTGAGAAGAAACCAACTCAATGTCAACTTTTCTAAATGCCACGTTTGGAAAAATGAAGTTGGGTTCCTTAGGCATATTATTTCGGAACAAGGATTAGCTGTGGACCCTGCTAAAGTGGAAGCTGTCCAAGGATGGAAGACTCCCAATAATGCATAAGAGGTTAGGAGTTTTCTATGACTAGCAACTATAGGAAGTTCATCGAAAACTTTGGAAAAATAGTAGTCCCTTTAACCCTATTGACTAAGGATGCACCAAGGCATTTAAGGATCATTGATAATGCACCTGTGCTCACTATTCTAGATGGCACCAGGCCATTCACAGTTTTCGCAGATGCATGTGGTATAGGATTAGGGGCAGTTATTATACAAGAAGGGAAGGTAATTGCTTAGGCTGTTAGATAACTGAAGTACCAGGAGATGAGGTATCAGTGCATGATTTGGAATTGGCAGCCATTGTTAATGCCTTAAAGATGTGGAGGCATTACCTCTTGAGGGAAAGGTTTGAGTTATTCATGGATCGTAAGTCACTCAAATACCTAGTTTCCCAAAAAGATTTGAACCTTTAGCAGTAGAGGTGGATGGAGTCTATAACATTCTTTGACTTTAGTAGAATACCCTTGGAAATGGGAACGTAGTTGTCGACACTCTTAGTCGGAGACACACTACCAAAGGTGCTAAATATGAATGGAGACAGTTGGAGTTTCTCTTGAATTTTAACTTCCAACGGTCAATAGAACCCATCCAAGCTTTTATAACCATTATGGAGATTAAACCAGCCTTAATGGATCGTATAGGGCATGAGCAAGCGAAGAATGAGGAGTTAGTATATATTTGGGGAAAATTGAGAAACGGAGAGCATTTCCTTATGCTAGGAGGTATTCAGATGATGAGAAGGAATGTTTGAGAAGAAATGGACGTCTTTTATTCCAGCTATTGATAAATTGATGAGAGATATGCTTATGGAGTGTCACCACTCAAGGATGAACATTCATCCTAGAGGATATAAGATGTACAAGGACATGAAAATGGTTTTCTTTTAGAATGGAATGAAGAGAAGTCATATCTGAGTTTGTTCTTAGGTGTTTGATATGTCAGAAAATAAAAGCTTAGCAAGGGAAGCCTGGTGGATTATTATTACCCTTGGAAATTCTGACTTGGAAGTGGGAATATATTTCAATGGATTTTTTGGAAGGATTGCCAAAAAGTCAGAAGGGCAATGAGGCTATTTGGGTTATTATGGACAAACTCACCAAGAGTGCTCATTTCGTTCCGATTAGGAGAAATAGGACTAGCGCCTCTCTCGCATAGATTTATAATATGGAGGTAGTTCGTCTATATGGAATTCCTATAAGCATGTCAGTGATAGGGACCCTTTGTTCACCAGTGAATTTTGGAGAAGCTTACAAATAGCTTTGTGAACTTCTTTGAAACTTAGCATGATATATGACGCAGCGGTAATTCGAAAAACAAATGAAACTATGAAAGTAGCAATCGGTGGATTGAGAAATACTGAAATGCCCAAATTCGTTGAGCCGAAGATATCGAATTCTAGCTATCTTTGACACGTTGATCGCGCATGATTCCGTGAAAAGAGATCTGCAATTCTTTAAGCGTTGATCAAGCGCACTTGATTCCGCGAATTGGCTTCAACAAACGATGATTCGAAAGCATTCGAATAACGTAGGTGGAGATAGGAGATTACACTCAACTACCAATTTGAATGAAAGCTCAAAGCTAACAAAAGAAGAATTTTATTCAAAAATTACTAACTTCAAGTTACAACGCACGCCCTATTTATAGCCTTTTTACAACCCAGACCCTTAAGTCGTTTCCGACCTAACACCCCACGACTTACGACTTAACCAAGGTCGTACGACCTAAAATACACACGACTTAACACGACCCAGGTCGCACGCGACCTAACAACTTACAGGAGATGCGGCCTACGACTTAAACAGGGTCGCGACCTATGACTCAACGAGTTACTAATGACTCACGACTTAAGTATCAGCGGCTTATTACAACCATCATACACGACTTATCATTCAACGACTTACGACCTAAGTACAACACAGTACAAACAAAAAAATACACGACTTACGACATACAATTTACAACACAATACATCACAAAAACGGACGACTTATCCATCAATGACCTAAAAACACACGACCAATCAGCAACAGGGATACTTCACGACTTATGAGTTAGGTCGTTCCCAATCAGCAACAGGGATACTTCACGACTTATGAGTTAGGTCGTTCCCAATCAGCAACAGAGATACTTCACGACTTATGAGTTAGGTCGTTCGCGACCTAAAGAAGCAGCAATCTTCAATAGAGCGGCCTAATTCCGAGCGACCTATTCCCAAACGACCTAAGTCTTCACACGAGTCAACTTCAGTAAGTCGTTGGTCATAAGTCGTTAGGTCGTTTGGACGAGTTATCAATGTACTAGGTCGCGAACTCTCTGCCCCTTCCTTCTTCTGTTCTCGGTTAGGTCGCACTGCTATATCCCATAACTCGTTATCTCGTATGCGACCTTCACTAGGTCGTGAACGACCTAAAACTTCACCCTTAGGTCGTGAGCGACCTAAACTTGTGGCTTCCTCCGAACGACCTAAAACCATGTTAGCTCGCACTGCATCATCCTCCCCTGGTTGGCAGAAATTCGACCTCGAATTTTCACTATCTTCTTCCACCACAAGTTCATTTCCATAATACGGAATTAAGTATTTGACGTTGAAAACATCTGAAGTATGAACATCATCTGGTAATTTCAATTGATATGCATTCTCATTGATTTTCTTCAAAATTTCTACAGGACAAATCTTTCGCGCCTTCAATTTATTGTACGTTCCCACCGGAAAACGATCTTTTGTCAACACTGCGTAAACCAAATCACCTTCCTCGAAATTCACACTTCTCCGCTTCTTATCCGCCAGCTGTTTATACTTCTCATTAGATGCAAGCAACCGTTCATGAACAGTTCTGTGGCACTTCTGTAACTCATTTACGAAGTCTCTAGCTCGCTTAACAACTTCCTTCTGATGTGGCATTGCTGTCAAATCAAACGGTCCTTTCGGGATTTCAGAATATACAACTTGAAACGGACTAAATCCAGTGCTTCGATTCACAACATGATTATGTGCAAACTCCGCTTGACATAATTTCATATCCTAGCTTTTTGGATTATCTTTCATCAGACATCTCAATAAATTTCCCAACGATCTATTAACTACCTCTGTTTGCCCATCAGTTTGCGGATGGTAAGCGCTAATAACTTCAGCTTCGTTCCGACCATCTTCCACAAACTTAACCAAAAATGACTCAGAAAACGAGTATCTCTATCCGACACAATAGACTCTGGCAACCCATGAAGTTGATAAATTTCTTTGAAAAATAACTGAGCAACATGAACAGCATCCGCCGTCTTCTTACAAGCAATAAAATGCGCCATTTTTGAAAATCGGTCAACCACCACATAAATGGAATCGTTCCCCCTTTGAGTTCGAGGCAACCCCAAAACAAAATCCATACTCATATCAACCCAAGGTTTAGTTGGTACAGGTAACGGCATGTATAATCCTGCATTGGTCGCGGTTCCCTTCGACACCTGACAGATATGACATCGCTCCACAAACCTTTCCACCTCTTTCCTCATTGACGGCCAGAAATAAGATTTCGCTATCAACTGCATTGTACGATCACGGCCTACATGTCCTTTCTCGTGCAACTCCTTGATAATCTTCATTCTCAAGCTGCTCTCTGGATTACATAACCGATTTCCTTTAAACAGAAAACCATCCACCAACACAAACTCATCAGCACTCCCCTCCTTGACCTTTTCAACAAATTTCATAAAGTAAGGATCTTCTTCAATCAGCTCGGGAAATAGTTCAAAACCAGTCACCTCAACTTTCATTGCCGTCAATAAATGACTCCTCCTGCTCAAAGCATCAGCTACACGATTTGTCACCCCTGATTTGTGCTTAACAATGAAAGTAAACTGCTGTAAATAGGCAATCCACGATGCATGCCTTGCTGAAATCTTGTCCTACCCTTGCATATGCTTCAACGCCTCGTGATCAGTGTAAAGAAGAAACTCTTTCTGAAATAGATAGTGTCTCCAATGTTTTACTGCTTGCACAACAGCATAAAATTCCACATCATATGTACTATATCTCATCTTTGCCCCTGATAACTTCTCACTGAAATACGCAATAGGACGCCCCTTCTGACTCAACACCCCTCCAACCCTAACTTTTGATGCATCAGTGTGTAGTTCAAACAACAACGGAATATCCGGTAATACTAGAATTGGTGCTGACGTCAACAGTTTCTTGATTCGCTCAAAAGCAACCTCTGCTTCCTCTGTCCAAGTAAATTGCTTCCCCTTCATACAATCAGTAACTGGAGCCATCATGCTACTGAAGTGTGGAATGAATCTTGGGTAGAATGACGCAAGCCCATGAAAACTTCTCACTTCTGTTATTGTCCTCGGCTGTGGCCAATTTCTGACTGCTTCAACTTTATTCTGATCCACCTGGATACATTCTCCTGATACAACATATCCCAAAAATAAAACACTATGCGTCATAAACACACATTTCTTCGTTGCAGCATAAAATTGTTCCTGTCGCAGTACCATCAACACTTCTCTCAAATGATGCAAGTGTTCCTCCCGACTTCCACTGTATATCAGAATATCATCAAAATACACCACCACGAACTTTCCGATAAAAGGTTTAAAGATTTGGTTCATCACCCGCATGAATGTACTTGGTGCATTCGAAAGTCCAAATGGCATAACAAGCCATTCATATAATCCTTCTCTCGTCTTGAAGGCTGTCTTCCACTCGTCCTCTGGTCTAATTCGAATTTGATGATATCCGCTGTTCAAATCAATCTTCGAAAAGATAGTAGCTCCGCTCAACTGATCCAACAAATCATCCAATCTGGGCATTGGGAATCTGTACCTCACAGTGATCTTATTCAGCGCCTGACTATCGATACACATCCTCCACGTTCCATCCTTCTTCGGCACCAACAGGGCTGGAACCGCACAAGGACATAGACTTTCCTGCACACGCCCTTGCTCTAGCAATTCTTCCACTTTCCTTCGCAACTCCTCATGTTCCTTTGGACTCATCCTGTAATGTGGTCGATATGGCAACACAGCTCCTGGAACAAGATCTATTTGATGTTGAATATCCCTCAACGGTGGTAACTTCGTTGGCAGTTCTTTAGGAAATACATCGTCGAACTCTTCTAGCACTGGCTTCACTTCTTCAGGAACTTCAACCATTTCATTACTCTCTCGTCCAATTAACAAAAAGACTTCGGGCTCATCTTCGACTTCCTTAACAAACTCTTTCAAAGATAGTAAAGTTTTTAGCTCTTCAGTCTCCTCCAACTTGCTTTCCTTCTGTTGTTGCTTCTTGGGAACTAAAGTAATTTTAGTACCTTCAAACATGAAACTGTAGCTATTAGCACGACCATCGTGTTGTACTTCTCTATCAAACTGCCATGGTCTGCCCAACAATAGATGACACACATCCATGTCCACAACATCACACCAAATTTCATCTTTGTATTTCTTCCCAATTGAAAAATTAACACAAGCTCTTCGTCCAACTTTCACCTCGCCACCTTTCCTCAACCATGCTAGCTTGTAAGGTTTAGGATGCTTCTCAGTTTTCAATTCCAACTTCTTCACAGCCTTTGTAGAAATAATGTTTTCACAACTCCCAGCATCAATAAAAAACTTGCAAACCCTTCCCAGAATAGTGCATGTAGACTGAAAGATGTTATTCCTCAACCAGCTAGAATCATCCTCTTGCTTTGGTGTTAGACAAGACCTCCTCATCATCAAATTACACCCCTCATCTCAAGACAACTCTTCTTCCTCCTTAACATAAGGTGAGTTAGAACATTCAGCTTCTTCATCCTCATCTTCAACCTCAGCTATCATTGCTCTCTTCTTCGGCTTTGGACATTCATTGCTTTTATGACCCAACTCTTGACAGTTATAACATTTGAACCCGTTGTTAACCTTCGTTTTCTCACCCTCCTTCATCACTGGCTTACTGACAGATTTAGGAACATTAGAACTTCCATTAACACTCTTCACTTGATTGTTGGAATTAGTAAACACACCACCTCCATGCCTTCCCTGCTTCTCCATGCCAACGCCTTTTGGTGTGCTTCCGCCACAGATCTTAGATCAAACATATTAACCATATCCTGGATCTGCATTCGCAACCCTCCAACAAATCTGGCAATCAGCTGTTCTTCTGTCTCCATAATATCATTTCTAGCAATGAGTTGGTAGAATTCATCTGCATAATCATTAACTGACTTCATCCCCTGCCTTAGATTCTGCAACCTCTGGTACATGAGTAATTGATAGTTGTAAGGTAAAAATGTAGCTTTCATCATCTTCCTCATCTTATCCCAAGCAACAACCTTCGATTTCCCCATCCGTTCTCGTGTAAGTTTGGTTTGCTGCCACCATGCCATAGCTCTCCCCCTCAACCTAGTAGCAACCAACTTTACTCGACGATCTTCTAGAACCTCTTTGAAATCAAAGATCTCTTCAACATTTGACAACTAGTCCAAGAATTCTTCCGCAACCATTCCACCTTTAAATTCAGGAATCTCCATCTTCATCCCCAATTCCCCACGTCGATCATCATCAACATCCCGATACTGACGTCGTCCCTGATCTCGATGCACACTTCTCCTATCACCATCAAACTCCTCCTCAAAATCTGATGTATATCGTTGTCGATCACGTCCACCAACATCTCTACCACTTCCACTTCTACCACCACCATCCCTTCGATCTACATTCCTACTACGGTTATTAGCACTTCTACGATCATGACTTTCTCTCCTCTCCCGATCTGATTGTGGTGAAATTCTACTTCCCCCATGGCTCGATTCTGGAGAAACCCTTCTTCTACTTTGATTCAATTCGAGCATCATTTTCTCTATTCGACCAATACCTTCATCAAACTTTTCATGCATGCGTTGTTCCATTTGATCAGCTTCTTCCCTCCTATACAATGCTTCAATATTCTGATGGCGATTAGCTCTCCTTGGTGGCATGATTGAATTTCACAAATATTTCAACAAATTTTTCAAAGATCTTCAAGAATTTCAACACAAATCAAACAAAGCACGGCTACTTCCTAGCTCGGCTCAAACACTTCAACACAAAAACAAGTCCCGGCCCAATTAGCTCGCACAAGATTTGCCACGACCTAAGGCTTAGGTCGGCTCGGCTTCAACACTTTTAATTTCAACACTTTGGCGCACAAACCCTCACGGCCAAGATTCAAACACTTTCCACACTTTGATCCAAAAGAATATGGGTCAAAAACTCCAAACTTGTTGCAACAAATGATGAACACGATGAACATCAAACTTCAAACTCAGCTCCAAGATTCGACTTAGCTATGATTGGCTAAGTCTAGCTCTGATACCAAACTAACGCAGCGGTAATTCGAAAAACAAATGAAACTGTGAAAGTAGCAATCGGTGGATTGAGAAATACTGAAATGCCCAAATTCGTTGATCCGGAGATACCGAATTCTAGCTATCTCGGACACGTTGATCGCGCACGATTCCGTGAAAAGAGATCTGCAACTCTTCAAGCGTTGATCAAGCGCACTTGATTCCGCGAATTGGCTTCAACAAACGATGATTCGAGCGCACTCGAATAACGTAGGTGGAGATAGGAGATTACACTCAACTACCAATTTGAATGAAAGCACAAAGCTAACAAAAGAAGAATTTTATTCAAAAATCACTAACTTCAAGTTACAATGCACGCCCTATTTATAGCCTTTTTACAACCCAGACCCTTAAGTCGTTTCCGACCTAACACCCCATGACTTACGACTTAACCAAGGTCGTACGACTTAAAATACACACGACTTAACACGATCCAGGTCGCACGCGACCTAACAACTTACAGGAGATGCGACCTACGACTTAAACAGGGTCGCGACCTACGACTCAACGAGTTACTAACGACTCACGACTTAAGTATCGGCGACTTATTACAACCATCATACACGACTTATCATTCAACGACTTACGACCTAATTACAACACAGTACAAACAAAAATATACACGACTTACGACATACAATTTACAACACAATACATCACAAACACGGACGACTTATCCATCAACGACCTAAAAACACACGACCAATCAGCAACGGGATACTTCACGACTTATGAGTTAGGTCGTTCCCAATCAGCAACAGGGATACTTCATGACTTATGAGTTAGGTCGTTCCCAAACAGCAACAGGGATACTTCACGACTTATGAGTTAGGTCGTTCGCGACCTAAAGAAGCGGCAATCTTCAATAGAGCGGCCTAATTCCGAGCGACCTATTCCCAAACGACCTAAGTCTTCACACGAGTCAACTTCAGTAAGTCATTGGTCATAAGTCGTTAGGTCGTTTGGACGAGTTATCAATGTACTAGGTCGCGAACTCTCTGCCCCTTCCTTCTTCTGTTCTCGGTTAGGTCGCACTGCTATATCCCATAACTCGTTATCTCGTATGCAACCTTCACTAGGTCATGAACGACCTAAAACTTCACCCTTAGGTCGTGAGCGACCTAAACCCGTGGCTTCCTCTGAACGACCTAAAAACATGTTAGCTCGCGCTGCATCAATATATCACCCACAAACTAATGGACAAACAGAGAGGTGAATAGGATTTCAAAGGACATTAGGAACAACATCTACCTTTGGTGGGGTTTTCGTATAATAATTGCTATCATGCGACGATTGGTATGGCCCCTTTTGAAGCACATTATGGTTGGCCATGCAATCACCTAGTTGTTGGTGGAAAACCAACGACAAAGTATTACTCAAACCCAATTTTACCTGTGATACCATAAAAAAATAAAGTTGACCAGGCAAAGAATGAAGGTCACTCAAGACCGACATAAATCTTATATGGGTAGAAGAAGGAAAGAGTTTGAATTTGATAATGAAGACATGTATTTGTTAATATCACCCATGCTAGGAAAGTTGTTGGGTTTGGCGATTCTGGAAAATTAGCGCCTAGATTTGTTGGGCCATTTAGAATGATGGAAAGAATAGAAAAACTGGCATACCATGTCGAGCTTCTTGACAAGTTGGCAAGAGTTCACAATGTTTTCCATGATTCTTACCTTAGGAAATGCATTCATAACACCGCTAATAGAATAGCATGAGCAGTGGGGGATTTTGAGATAGAGTTGACAGTGCCTCATGCCACCACATGAATTGTGGATCATAGTGCTAGAAGATTCCGCAATAAAATAATTAGATTCATCCGAGTATAATGAGGGAACAATCCGACAGAAAGCACATGGAAGACTAATAAGAAGATGAAGGGCACTCATCTTGAGCTTTTCACTGGTAAATTTTCTCACCAGAATTAAGATTCTGGTTGCATTGTGGTTGCTATATTGGATGGTAGAATATGGCTATTTCACTTTTTCACAATCACTTTACACTTATGTAGAAATTTTTATGCATGATTAGGATACTTGGTACATACTTTCATGGCACGATTACACACTCACGCTAGGAATGAGCTCATTTTAGCATGTCTATAGTACATAGCCCCATTACACTATTGGTTGAGTAGGTGTTGCATAGAGAACTTGATTGTATAACATGGATATTATTCAACGTTACGCTATTCATTCCTTGGAAGATTTCGAGACAAAATACGTTTTAAGGGGGAATGTAACAATCCATAAAATGAACCATAAATAAATAAAGTAAATTGAATTAAATATGATAAGGGTTAAATGTGGAAATTTTATAAAAGTTGGAATTTAACAATTAAAATTTATTCGATTGCATTCGTGCTAAAATTCTGATTTGTTTCCATATATAATGTGCTAAGAATGGAGCTGAAACGAAGAAGTTATGTGCTTTTTAAGTTTTCAGATTTAAGTAATTTATTTGAAATCCAAATACAAATGAGAATTTAAATTTAGGGTCTGAACATTAAAAATTAGCTTGGGGCTAAGTAAACATTAATCACAGTTTGATTAACGTTCAACATTAAAGTTTATTAAGGCAAAGAAATCAACTAAAAGCAACGAAAATGAAAACATTCCCCAAACAAAGGTACCACACCTTTAGTGAGACCGATCGAGCCTAGCGATCGACCGATTGAAGGGCCAGTCGACCAGTCGTGCCTGAATAAAGGCAGCGGCAGCTATGGTTTGAGGGTATGAATGGTCCAAATTTCTCCGTTAAAACTATTTTCATCCTGCAGTTCTGTTGCGTTTCAACCTCTATAAATAGTCCACTTTTTATCATATTATTTTAAGGAATACGATGAAATTCTACTATTGCTATCTCTCTAATAAAATGTAGAAACTCTGTAGAGAATTCATGTAAGAATTCAACCTATTTCTTCTTCCTCTAATCTATTATTATCCTATTCTTTTCCAGTTATTCTGAATCTGATGTGTGTGTGTATACACCTCTTCCCCATTTAGTGTGTATATATCAAAAGAGAGAGAATCTAGAAGAGATTGGAAGGCTACAAATCTATTTAAGTGAAGCTAAAGCTAAGCTATGAGTGGAAACCTTTGTATTTTTTCAGCAATTGTTTAGTATATTTCTTCTGGATTTGAATATGCCTCGGGGACTTTGGGATTTCCAAACTATAATGGATAAAATCCCCTGAAATTCCTTTTTATATTGAAAGGTCAATTCTATGTTGAGATTCTCAATTATTTGCTTTAATTTGATGGAATTTGTTTTGTTTTTGCAATTTTTGGTAATTTTAGAATATATTCCACTCCTCCTTTTGGATCAAATTGTGATTCTTCAATAAAATAAGGAGTATAGATTATGAACTCTATTCGTAGTTTACTCCACTTATTCTTATATATTTCTTTTAAAAGAGGTGTTGAATAGAATATGGGGTTAGATCATAATTCTTATTGTTTAGGATATTTCATTGATTTGTGTAATAAATTGAGTTTCTATTTTATTCACAAGTCTGTTATTGCAGTTTTGTTTATGAATATTTATTCCATGTTTTGGATATTAGAATCCCATGAAATCTTGATAATTTAAAGAAAAAAGAATCGTAATAATATTTGGTTAATGAATTGATATTTAACGCTAGTTTAGAAGGTAAAATCCATGCGTTTAGAATTTATTAGGAGTGAATATTTATTTATCTCTATTTGCATAATTAACGTATAATTATTTTGTATATGACATGGTTAGACATTTATTTTTATTTATTTCCCATAATAGGAAGGTAATTGATTGTTAGGCAAAAATAACAGGAAATTCTTATATAGCCTGATTATTATTTCAAGCATAATAAGGAAGATTCCTTATAAGGCCTTATTTATGATACGGTTAGGTGTATGTATATATAGATCCGTGTGTGTATGTGGAGAGTAATTGATGTATGGCTAAGTCATTGGAATGCGAGGTCGATAGAGTTACATGACAAAAGTCTGCCTTTCACTTTGAGGCTACTAGCATTTATGTACATTTAATTGATTATGATATTCTTATGATAAATATTTGTAATGAATTAAGGTTGGTCCCAAATTCTATAGGGAAAATCTACCCAGCTAATCTGGCTGCCAGTTCCTATGAATAGTCGAACTAACGTGAGACGTCATTATTAGTATGGGCCATAAGACGAAGTGCCTGCTTCGGAGCCTTGAGGTATTAAGTGGTTGGCCTGCCTCTTTTCCCCAGATGAAATATTAAATGGCCAAATGGTTATGTTAGGCGGTATCTCAATAAGAGGGGCCACTTCTTGAAATAGGCATTAAATGATGGGGTTTGCCTTAATTAAGGTATTAATAACCAAAGTCTGTCTATTTTCCACAAAGAAGTATTAAGTGGCCTAAGAGATTCCATATGATGTCAGCAAGATAGTACCATTAAGTAGCATGTCTTGGAAATATGTATTAAATGATGGGATCTCCCTTAATTAAGGTATTAAATGACCAGAGTCTGCCTATTTTCCAATAAAAGGTAATTAAGTGGCTCGGGCACCATCTCTCACATTATTAGTTGTTTATGACGTATGATTGGGATATGGGATTCAAGAAACCTACTTCTACAATGGAATTTATTAAGTGGTTAGACCCACCTCATTTTCTATGTAAAGAACTATCAAATGGTTTAATGGTCTATTTCGTAGACATGTTGTTATATTGAGAGAAAATTCCTAAGTATTGAAAATGTAGCTCGAGGTTTTATTCACCAGACATTGTAATTCTGACCTCCTCCTCATTGCAACACTGGTTGAAGATGTTAAAGGAAAAGGTGATGCTTGAAGAAAGAAGTGGTAGACTTGCAGCAGTATTTATCATTTTTATTTGCTTTCATATTGCTAGCCATAAAAACCACTCAGGAGCAGAAGTATGAAAGAAGGTTAGTGAGAGTGAGGTTTCGGTGAAATAACAGACATAGGTTTTGATTAAGGTCATAAGAAAACATTTTGAAGGCAATAAGAAGGTTTCGAAGGAGTTAAAGGCACCAGCTGCTCTTACAGTACGGGAGATTTTGATTCAGATGGAAATAGGAACACCCTTTCTCCATTTCCAACCTTTCAACGGAGGCAGATAAGCAAAGATTGCTTCGGACCCCTTTCGAAGGCAATGAATGATAATCTTCCACTTACACGCTAAACCTTTCAGAGCTAAAGGTTCTGCCCTTGTCTTATCCTTTTCGAAAGCATTTAAAGTCGTTCGACCTAGTCAAGGTCGATGATATTAGGGAAAGGTTCCGCTTCAATTCTCAAGCTTGCATTCGAAGGCAACCCAACATCATCGAAACTATTGGTATAATCGAAACCAATATGAGAAACCAATCAACAGAGTCGGAGGCTTCTATCTTATTTTCGGTAGCAACAAGACAACATAGAGAAAAGGTGGTTTGGAAACCTTTAGCGTCGAAAGTTGTTATGAAGTAAGCAGTGCTTAAAGTTTAACTAAGTCTTAAGGCTAGGAGCGACATATGAAGAGGGGTCCCTTCGACCGAGTCGAAAGCAAAGGTGCAGAAGTGGGCTGACCTGCATCTATAAATAAGACCCAAGTGGTCCGGTTTTGGGGGGGGGGGCGCGAATTCTGGAATTCCGAATTCATTTCTTCTACTAATTCTTTCTTAATTACAATCAAGTCCTTTAAAGCCCTAAATAAAGTTAGTGGAAAAATTCTCTACCACTTTAACTCATTTTAGATCATTAATACAAGAGAGAAAGTTTATTCAATAAGGATTTTGATGACGAGGAAGATCATTTAGATCATTAGCTAGAATAATGATCAATTGCACATGATTCTAACCTATTGTCTTAATTTCTTTTTTTTCCTATGCAATGTATAGGTTCGACTTGGGTACAGATAGTCGAAACCATCATCGATGAATCGAGTACGAATGTAAGAATGATGATGGGGTTTTGACAAGGATGAGTTAATAAAATGGGGGATGTCTAGGTCGATCTTATAAATGAAAAATGAAGCAGCGTAGACAGTTACGAGTTGGATCTGATTCGAAAGAATAGGGCCCCTCTCTAATCAAATGGGGTGTTCCGATGGGATCCTAATTTGTAATTGACTAACAATGAATCAGAGAGGAATTCATTCGAAAGGGAATTTATTCCCAATTTCACCTGAAACCCTTTTAAAGGGGTTCCCTAATTACAAAAGCGAAACTAAGAAGTCGAGAGCGGCTGAGTTATATTATTAATTCCTTTCGACATGGTCGAAAAGTGGTTGGAACAGTACCTTTCGACATGATCAAAAGGGGAGACGGAACCATATCTTTCATCATAATCAAAAGAAATGAAAAGCTGAAATGATCAGTCACTTCTGATTCACTCAAACGGATTATTTCGAGCAGGATGTTATTGCCTTAGTTTGCATTTCGGAACTTATTTTTGACCCCTTCTGATTAAGTCATTTCGGTCGAAAGGTAGGGCTATCATATAAAACCCTTTCGACTAAGTCACTCTAATCGGAAGGTATGTTTCGAGAGAAGAGACCTTTCCAACAACTTGGTTTCGTAACCTTTCACATAGCATCGGGGATGTTAAATAGTTTTCTTGTTAACATTTTTGGCGCTATAAGGAGGGCCGAACCTCTGATCTTGTCACTATATTACAGACTAATTCTGGGTCATTTGTCTTACATAAGAAAAATGAGATCAAAATGGTTAACTGGAATTGAGGAGGGAGTTGTCCACATCACTATTTTAGAGGAGAATATAGTTTCATCCTTTAATCTTAATAGGGATGTTCCTGGACACTTCATCACAAGCACAACAAGACGAGAATGCAGCTAAAATCAAATACTTGGAATAGCAAGTACATGAGATGCATGAGCTACTCAAAATGGCTTTATCTCATAAAATCTTCCAAGGCTCCAAAGCCAAATCAATGAGAAGAGGCGGTCTTCCCCGAAAGGAATCTAAAAACTAATTCCAATGAGTACAAAGGCAATGTGGATCTGACATCCTCGAAGAAGAAAGAACTCCCCAAATCGAAAGCTAACCATTAGGGAAGAATTTTTGAAAAATCACTTGAACAATCCAGGAGTTTAACATCAAAAGAATATTTCCCGAACCAAAAAAATAATAGCAATGTCGAAGCGTACCTAAAAGATACTACTAAAAAGGCGATGAAAGATGCTATGAATTCAAAAGTGAAGAGAATAATGGACGAGAATGTCAATGACAACGAAAGTGTGCCTCCCTTCACTGACGAAATCATGGCCAAAACTATCCCGCCATATGTCGATATCTCATCAATTAAATATCATGAGGTTACAGACCTGGATGATTATTTGATGCCTTTTGACAGCCAAATGGACTTGTACAATACATCTGGGGATGTCAGATGCCAATTATTTCCAGTCACTCTCCAGGAAGCAGTTGCAAAATGGTACAGGCAATACTGGAAGAAAACTATATACTCATGGAAGCAGTTTTCTTATGAATTTTCTGCGCAATTCTACATTTGCAAAGATCCCACGATCGACTACACAGTTTTGGCCAATATAAAACAAAGACAGGGAGAGTCCTTGGGAGATTACCTAAGGAGGTTTAGTGCTAAAGCTTTAAAGGCCAAAGACATGAACGATCAAGATAAACTAATAGCCCTTCATTCTGCCTTAATTAAAAACACCCCCTTCTAGAAGCAACGCTTTGTTAACGGCTGCAAAGACTTACAAGACTTCCATTTCCAAGCTGATAAGTTCATCTGGATGGATGAGCTTTACTATGCCAAGAAGAAAACTATCCTCAAGAAAGAAGGGGGGAGATTTAGGCAAGATTGTGGACGTAAAAGAACGAGATTAAAAGAACCAATAACTGACGCAGTTGCTTTAAACATGCATCTGTTTTATGTGTATATGGTAGCCAAGGAAAGAGTCAATTTTTCGGTCTCCTTTAAAACCAAGAATAACCCTAAACAGAAAAAGGGAGGAGACCATTACGCTTATCACAAAGCCAACGGCCACAAAACTGACGAGTCTAGGGTTTTGGCTGGAATTATCCAAAAGCTAATTCGGGAAGGTCATTTGAAAGAGTTTGTTTAGGATCAGCAGAAAACCCAATGAACAGAGAATGGTCCACAGAAAAGTCCAAGAAATGATGTGAATATGTTGGAAGATGAGGACCCCTTAAGTTTGAGCCCTCCAATCAATTGAATTGACGTGACCTATGGTGGGCCACATCTAGTAGGAAATAACGCGGAGGCCCGAAGCAGGTATATTAAAGAAGCAAAGGAAGGTATCTATTATGTCCAAGTGGAAGCCCCAATGAAGAACCCACGTCTCAACATTCAGATACCTAACCTGGTTGTCACTCCACAAGAACTAAGAAAGGGGGTTCACCATCCTCATAATGATCCTTTGATGATTACCACATAGATTGGATTATCTATCGTCTCTAAAATTCTGTTTGACACGGGCAGTGCAGTTAATGTAATCTTCAAGCATGCCTTTTGTGACGCCCCACCTCTATACCCACGCTAGCAAAGAGTATTGTATAGATAATACCGTCTGCTAACACGGAGAATAAGGCTGGATAGGAGCAACCATGTGTAATCTTACCTTAACTATTCACTAAACACGTCGAAAAGTAGAATCACAAACAGTTCGACGTACTCAATAAATATTTAAAGCAAGACTACAATGCTTATAGGATCTATCAGAACAGAATATAACAACTCAAATGCAATATACATCAAAGAACAGTAAACCATCATATACACATATATACCGATACAAAGCAGAGTATACAAAATACATATCAAGTGGTATAGCAAACCACAATATACAGACGAGTTCACAAGAATACATATCAGAGTTACAACATATAAGGACCACAAAAGACGCTATAACAAAATGAATCTAGCGAATAGTCCATGCGGAAGCAAAATAGGCTAAGTCCCAAAAGCACCTAACCTGAAACAACTCGGTCTGACCCGAGTATAAAATACACGGGTCAGTCTAGATAACAAATCAGTTAGATAAACTGAACAATAATAAACCTGCAAGGTCATACAGTATAACAAATATCTCTAGAGGAGATAACACAATCATCAACAAGAGATGAATCATATAGAACAAGCCTCATATCATCGGCAACATATAGAAACAAAGGACACAAATATCCCAAATCAAGCCAAAAAGGCAATAACAAATACCAATAAGGTATACAAATTCCGCAAGGTAAACGCTACGCATCATGCGGCTCATAATGACCAACACCGAAAGGGCGATACCAAGGGAATATAATATCAATGAAACATATGATTGCTCAAGCTTAGTACTGTACAACAAGGATCCATAAGCCCGAAGGCTCCAAACCCAAGTATCACCCATGCGGCACATAAGGCCAACATCAGAGCGAAACTATATAGGGCAACAAACCCGAAGGCACACACCCGAAGGCAACATACCCGAAGGCAACAAACCTAAGGAGAAAGTCCGAAGACACCATCCCAGAGGCAACAAACCGTAGTGGTGAAGGTCGTAGACCCAGTACTGGACACCACTAACTGGCGGAATGTGTCACAACTCTCGAAAAGGAATCCGAACAGTGTTAACGTGCGTCCCATAACCACTCGTTCGCACTAAACGGTTTACTATCCGTCAGTCACTTTCACACTCAAAGCAGTACAAATTTACCTCATATCATCGGTAAACTAAACCCGAAGGTCAAAACAATCAATCGAATAGGTCGGGGACTAATCGGAAAGATAAACGCACAGATTCATGGTCCGTGTTTTGCCCAACCATTTAATCACCCTTCCACTTCGCTTGAAGTGCGAAAGTGTGTGTTTTAAATACAATTTATAAATTGGAGAAACGAGCTTTTAAATGCGATTCGAGAGATTATTTATAAAAGACGTGAATGAAATCAAAAATAAGTTATCAAAATCAAAGATGCAATAACAAACACTAAAAACCAACTTGAATCGATAAAATCCGGAAAATCAATCAAATATGAAAAATAGGCAAAACAGGCAGAACAGAGTAGGTCGGTCGACCGGACTACAGGGCTCGGTCGGCCGGCCAGATGCAGGAAACCAAATATGGCTCGGGGCAGCAGGTCGGTCGACCGAAGCCTGCGCTCGGTCGGCCGAAGGCTGTTTTCCAGCACTTCTTGCCCTATATTAATGAATTCCAAATCTTTTTCAAATCAAAGAAATAGCACATGAATATTTGTTAGGAAATCATACCCAACATCAATGATAGCAAGAGAGGTAGATGTGAGTTAAAAACACACCTTTTTACACAAAACAAAGAAGATGAAGAAGCACAAATGCAAGGAATCAACCAACTACACTCCACTTCAACACTACAAGCTTCAATCTAGAATCAAAGCAAGTATTTCCTAAGTTAGGGTTAGGAAATTACTGAAATTGAAGAGGAGAAGAGATGGAGAAGATGGAGATGAACTTACTAATAGCTTCTCTATGATTTTGGAGCAAGAATTTTGGATTTGCAAGTAAACTAGGGCTAGGAGTCTCTAATTCCCATTCTCTTCCACCATTATAAGTTTTTAGCTTAAGTTTAATGAAATGAATAAGTGAATGGAAGGAGAGAAGGGCTGAGTTGGTTTATAGAACAGTTTGGGTGAAACCCAAACCCAAAAAGCCCACTTAACAAATAGCAAAATTCGACTTACTCCAAATATATCAAAGCTTATACTCAAAAAGATCGCAAACGCCATTTTGGAACCAATGGAGGTAGTTTCGAGTTCCAATTCGGCCATTTGCAGAAAGTAACATTTCGGACCAAAATCCGACTAACGACGCTATATTTAAATTAAACATTTAAATATAAAATCGTTAAATATGCGGGTTGTTACAGATCTCCCCTCCTTACAAAATTGCGTCCCCGCAATTTCTAGAGACGATATTTGTAACAACTACATACATACAATCAATCAAAAGAAAAGAAAATAAGCTTGAGATGAAAAGACATACTCACCGTTTTAAAGCAAGGAAAGAAAACCCGGATAAGATCGCTCGATATACTATCAGGTTTCCCAAGTACAGTCATTGGGATTAGCGGACCATTGAACTTTAACGAGCGGCACGTCCTTGTTCCGAAGGTGTCGCACCTCCGTGTCAAGCACGCGAATAGGTTGCTGTACAATAGATAAGTCCGGTGAGACCTCAAGCTCTTGCAAATCAGGTGAAGTAATAACAGAATCCGACTCCCGAAGACACTTCCGAAGTTGCGAGACGTGAAACACGTCATGAATGCCAGATAGATGAGCTGGAAGTGAAACTCTATAAGCCACAGGGCCAATACGTTCAGTAATAGAAAACGGTCCTATATAACGAGGAGCCAATTTCCCAATCGCATTGAAACGCATAACCCCCTTCAAAGGAGAAACACGAATAAAAACAAGATCGCCGATCAAGAACTCGAGAGGCTTCCTACGGTTGTCCGCGTAGGATTTCTGGCGACTCTGTGCCTCTTTCATTCTCAACCGGATAAGATCAATCTTCTCGGAAGAATCACGAACAAAATCTGGACCAAGAATACGCTTCTCCCCAGATTCTAACCAACAAGAAGGTGATCGACATGGTCTTCCGTATAAGGCTTCGAAAGGAGCCATACCGATACTAGATTGAAAACTATTGTTGTAGGAGAACTCTACAAGAGGTAGGTGATCCTCCCAACTACCACCGAAATCAAAAATACAAATACGGAGAAGATCTTCCAAGATACGATTTACCCGTTTAGTCTGTCCGTCAGACTACGGATGATAAGCTGTAGAAAAATTAAGCTTTGTTCCCAAAGCTTGCTGAAGACTCTTCCAAAAATGACTCATGAATAAAGGATCACGATCACTCACAATAGAACTAGGAACACCGTGAAGTCTCACGATTTCCTTGACATATAACTTAGCCAAAAGCGAAGCAGTCCTATTAGACTTAATAGGGACAAAATGAGCAGACTTAGTGAGGTGATCAACAATAACCCAAATACTAGAATGACCCGATCTCGAACGAGGTAGGCCGTCTATGAAATCCATAGAAATCTGATCCCATTTCCACAATGGAATCTCAAGAGGTTGAAGAAGACCCGAAGGACGCTGATGCTCGGCCTTAAAATGCTGACAAGTTATGCAATTGCTCACATAACTCGCCACATCGCGCTTCATGCCTTCCCAATAATAAAGACGATGCATATCGGCATACATCTTGCTACTACCGGGATGAATAGTATACTTAGAACGGTGACAATCATCAAGAATGTCATGCCTAAGTGCAAAGTCAGAAGGCACAAAAAGACGGTTCTTCTTACGAAGACACCCATGAAAATCAATGCTAAAATCTTGCAACGCCTCATCACAAGATCCAGACTAACAAAGCTGAATAAAATGCAACAAATCAGGATCACGCCGTTGAGCATCAGCAATACGATCCAATAAAACAGGTTGAGCTCCCAAACTAAATAATAGAATAGGAGAATCAGAAGATGAACCTCGATCACGAATTTCACAAAAAGATAGAGTTTCAAGAATATCCCATTCGGCAAACATCATAGAAATAACAGCCGAATGTTTGCGACTAAGCGCATCTGCAACACGATTACCCTTACCAGGGGTATATTGGATATCAAAGTCATAAGAGGCAAGAAACTCGAGCCAACGCTGTTGTCTCATATTGAGTTCCTTCTGAGTGAACAAATACTTCAAAGATTTATGATCGGCATAGAGAATGAAGCGCTCGCCCAATAAATAATGTCGCCAAATCTTCAAGGCAAAGACAATGGCGGCTAACTCAAGATCATGAGTGGCATTGCGAACTTCATTCGGACGTAGTTGCCTAGAAGCATAAGCAACTACCCGATCCTTCTGCATAAGAACAGCACCGAGACCACTACCACAAGCATTGGTGTAGACAACAAGATCATGATTCCCTTCGGGAACCACAAGAATAGGAGCATTAGTGAGAAGTTCCTTCAATGTCAGAAAGGAAGCTTCACACTTGTCGGACCAATCAAAACGAATGCCTTTCCGAGTAAGGCAAGTGAGAGGAAGCACAACACGGGAAAAATCCTTAATGAACCGACGGTAATAACCCGCCAATCCAAGGAAACTACGAATCTCATGAACATTCTCGGGCCTCTTCCAATTCTGGATGGCTTCGATCTTTGAGGGATCGACAGAAATACCATCGAAAGATACAACATGGCCTAAGAACTTAACCTTATTCTCCCAAAAGTGGCACTTGGAGAATTTGGCTCTAAGCTGATGATGACGGAGAGTACTCAAGACAATTCTCAAGTGATTAGCATGCTCAGCTTCAGACTTAGAATAAATAAGGATATCATCCATGAAGACAAGCACGAACTTATCGAGATATTCCCGGAATACCCGATTCATTAGATCGACAAAGAAAGCAGGAGCGTTCGTCAAACCGAACGGCATAACGAGCCACTCAAAAGAACCATACCGAGTGCGGAAAGCGGTAAGAGGTATGCTATCCTCCGCGACTCGTAACTGATGAAAACCCGTGGCAAGGTCGAGCTAAGAAAAGACCTTAGCACCACTCAATAGATCGAACATGTCATCGATCCTAGGCAATGGATACCTATTTCTAATGGTCAACTCGTTAAGCCTGCGATAGTCAATGCAAAGCCTAAGAGTTCCATCAGACTTCTTCACAAAGACGACCGCGGATCCACACGGAGAAAAACTAGATTGAATCAATTGCTTGGATTCAAGCTCTAAAAGCTGCTTCTTGAGTTCCTCATTTTCCTTTGTAGACATCCTCATGGGAGGACGACTAACTGGCTGCGCGCCTGGAATGAGATCAATGCGGAACTCAATTGCCTGTTTGGGTGGCAAACCCGATACATGCTCAAAAACATCAGAAAAGTCACAAGCAATAGGAATACGAGATATATCATCACCATCTCGCGAATCAAGAGAATATAAAGCCATCTCGGAATTATCCACATCCCGAAGAACAAGAGATAACTGAGAAGGCGAATCATGATGACAAAGATATAAAATTCTCTCCGAATAAATAATCCTTGCATCATATCTCACTAGCCAGTCCATACCCAAAATCATATCAAAACCCAAACAAGAAATAACGTGCAGATTCGCACGGAAAGAAAAGCCACATAAAACAATCTCAATATCATCACAAAACAAGCTAAGGGTCGCGGATCCCCCAGTAGGATTCGCAATCCTTAAAGAAGTAACCATACAAGAAACATCCAAAGATAAATCATCAACGAGCTGTTTCGATACGAAAGAATGTGAAGCACCCGTATCGAAAAGAACTTGTATTCTATGATCATGAAATAGAATTGAACCCTCCAAAACAGATGGAGACATACCTTTGGATTGAGATGAACCTCCAGAAGCATTAGCCACATTGAGCTTGCCAGATTTTGCATTAGCAGGAGCAGTAGGACAAGCTGAAACATGATGACCTTTCTTCTTGCAATAACGGCAGAAGAGAGGCTTAGGACAAGCTCGAATAATATGATCCAGAGAACCACAATTGAAACATTTTCGAACGAAGGGTGTTCCGGAAGACTGAGCCTGAGAGCTAGGACCATCGGTCTTCTTCTTCTTAGAAGGAAAAGGCTTCTTTTGAAAGGAAACTGCTTCTTGTTGGGGTTCTTGGAAACCTCAACATCCTCACCACTATCACACTCCTTCTCGACAGCTTCGAGATGAAGTAACGAATCAACCAATTCCTCGAAAGAAAGCTTAAGCTGGAGCAACAAGGACTTCTTAAGATATTTCTTAAGATATTTCCAAAGACCAGAGACAAATTTAAATTCTTCTTGTAAGAAGTGCTGATGAATTCAAGACCATACTGAGATAAAGCCTCGAACGATGCGACATACTCAGAAACAGAAGATTTCCCTTGCTTCAACTCAAGGAAGCGACGGGTCAATAAAACTTTTTCAGATTCAGGAACGAACTTGAGTTCAAATCGTCCCCGAAACTAAGTCCAAGAAAGAGTAGACTCATCAATCTCGGCTACAAGAAGCTCATACCAATCAAGAGCACGCTCTTGTAACAAACTAGAAGTCACAAGAACTCGATCATGGTCAGAAAGATCCATGCGAGAGAAAATACGCTCGCACGTGCGAAGCCAAGCTTGGACTTCAAGAACAGGCTTGGAGCCCTTAAACGGCTTTCCTCCAAGATGAGCAAAATCACTGCACTGACGTGCAAAAGCAGACTTGCGAGGTGGAGACACTCGAGGAGGAACGGGAGGCTGAGTGCTCCTAAACAACTCC
The DNA here is from genome assembly GCA_030765085.1 of Allium cepa. Lineage (NCBI taxonomy): Eukaryota > Viridiplantae > Streptophyta > Magnoliopsida > Asparagales > Amaryllidaceae > Allium > Allium cepa. The sequence goes on from CM060928.1 coordinate 195,773,474, forward strand.
ATAAACTGATCGGCAGACATATAAACGCCATCCGGATGTGAGCCACTAGATTGCCCAGCATCCGAACGTCGACCTCTGCCTCTTCCAGACATAAGCTTAAAGTCAAGATAAGGAAAAGATTATTCACAAGGTAGATTTTTCAATATGGGATACTACGGAATAATCCTAGACGTATTCCCAAATACTATCTAGCCTTGATGGGATAAAGAGACACGATGATTCAAAGATTTGTATCACTTGTACACTTTGATGTACCATAATATGTGCATCTATTCTGTGTTTATCATATTTTGTTCTGAACTCAGCTCTGATACCACGCTGTGACGCCCCACCTCTATACCCACGCTAGCAAAGAGTATTGTATAGATAATACCGTCTGCTAACACGGAGAATAAGGCTGGATAGGAGCGACCATGTGTAATCTTACCTTAACTATTCACTAAACACGTCGAAAAGTAGAATCACAAACAGTTCGACGTATTCAATAAATATTTAAAGCAAGACTACAATGGCTATAGGATCTATCAGAACAGAATATAACAACTCAAATGCAATATACATCACAGAACAGTAAACCATCATATACAAATATATACCGATACAAAGAGGAGTATACAAAATAATACATATCAAGTGGTATAGCAAACCACAATATACAAACGAGTTCACAAGAATACATATCAGAGTTACAACATATAAGGACCACAAAAGACGCTATTACAAAATGAAGCTAGCGAATAGTCCATGCGGAAGCAAAATAGGCTAAGTCCCAAAAGCACCTAACCTGAAACAACTCGGTCTGACCCGAGTACAAAATACACGGGTTAGTCTAGATAACAAATCAGCTAGATAAACTGAACAATAATAAACCTGCAAGGTCATACAGTATAACAAATATCTCTAGAGGAGATAACACAATCATCAACAAGAGATGAATCATATAGAACAAGCCTCATATCATCGGCAACATATAGAAACAAAGGACACAAATATCCCAAATCAAGCCAAAAAGGCAATAACAAATACCAATAAGGTATACAAGTTCCGCAAGGTAAACGCTACGCATCATGCGGCTCATAATGACCAACACCGAAAGGGCGATACCAAGGGAATATAATATCAATGAAACATATGATTGCTCGAGCTCAGTACTGTACAACAAGGATCCATAAGCCCGAAGGCTCCAAACCCAAGTATCACCCATGCGGCACATAAGGCCAACATCAGAGCGAAACTATATAGGGCAACAAACCCGAAGGCACACACCCGAAGGCAACATACCCGAAGGCAACAAACCTAGGGAGAAAGTCCGAAGACAACATCCCAGAGGCAACAAACCGTAGTGGTGAAGGTCGTAGACCCAGTACTGGACACCACTAACTGGCGGAATGTGTCACAACTCTCGAAAAGGAATCCGAACAGTGTTAACGTGCGTCCCATAACCACTCGTTCGCACTAAACGGTTTACTATCCGTCAGTCACTTTCACACTCAAAGTAGTACAAATTTACCTCATATCATTGGTAAACTAAACCCGAAGGTCAAAACAATCAATCGAATAGGTCGGGGACTAATCGAAAAGATAAACGCACAGATTCATGGTCCGTGTTTTGCCCAACCATTTAATCACCCTTCCACTTCGCTCGAAGTGCGAAAGTATGTGTTTTAAATCGAATTTATAAATTGGAGAAACGAGCTTTTAAATGCGATTCGAGAGATTATTTATAAAACCCGTGAATAAAATCAAAAATAAGTTATCAAAATCAAAGATGCAATAACAAACACTAAAAATCAACTTGAATCGATAAAATCCGGAAAATCAATCAAATATGCAAAACAGGCAAAACAGGCAGAACAGAGCAGGTCGGTCGACCGGACTACAGGGCTCGGTCGGCCGGCTAGATGCAGGAAACCAAATATGGCTCGGGGCAGCAGGTCGGTCGACCGAAGCCTGCGCTCGGTCGGCCGAAGGCTGTTTTCCAACACTTCTTGCCCTATATCAATGAATTCCAAATCTTTTTCAAATCAAAGCAATAGCACATGAATATTTGTTAGGAAATCATACCCATCATCAATGATAGCAAGAGAGGTAGATGTGACGACCGCCCATGACTCCCGCACTAAAACAAGAGAATGGTGCGCTGAAAGGCGTGCCAGGCAGCCATGGACGATAGTCAGGGTTAGATAAAGCAGAAACTCTATCGTACAACTCACAGCGCATGGACAAAATACAATAGAGAAATATATGTATATAATGAAGCTCATAACAGAATATCATCATATAGACTTCATAAAGGTTTGATACAAGCATCTGAACAATCAATACATCAAGCCTCACTACATAACACTCAAAACATATACAAGCAGCGGAACATCCAGTACATATAGTAAGAAAAATAATATGCTAGCCTCTAGCTCGTCTTTGTCATCAACAACGTTGGTAGCCAAGAACAGCACCTGTCACCTGCTACCTAGTCTGCTCATCCCAACATGGATGAACAGCCCAAGGTAATAAGAGTTGAACATAAAACCTTGACTCAGACAACAGTCTTAGTGAGCAGTAAATTAACTATCAAACATACCAAAAGAGCGTAAAGGATAAAAGGAATAGGAACTCAACCATTCCACTCCACCTCATTCTACAGTGATAGCCTCCAGACCCACTAAGCCCAAACAAGCATAGCAAAGCAGACAATTTAAGTAAAGTAATTATCACCCGAGTCAAGGTCGATGTTTTCCAAGCACAAACCCCCAAGGCCTAAACCAAGATCAGATAAGCACCCAGAAAACACCGCTCTTGAGATCGAATGATGGTACAATCAAACATCCATGACTCTGGCTATCACTGTTATCATTGCCTCGATATCATCGTTAGTTGAATGACCGCCAGTCAAGAGCTAATGGTAACCCCGGTTCTAGATAAACTCTGCACGTCATCGTGACCCGTGCCTAGGACTTACCTACTCTGCCCAGAGTACTCGACCACCTACCTGTAGTCTTTTGGGTGTCCCGACCACCTACCTGTAGTCGTTTGGGCATCCCATGTACCCTTGCTCCGAGTTTACTAGAACCTTCAACAACGATGAGATCCAAGCCTCCTAGTCATCCTCCTCGACGACTATTCCCATACTAGCCCAAGCTACTTCTCGAGCAATCCATTATCAACCAACTCGAACCATCCCTCGAGTTATCAACATGCTTGGAATGATCCCTTCCTGGATTACGCCAAGACTACATTTCATCATTCTTCGCTTCATCGCATCATAGCAAAGTCCCATCTCAACATCATGGTTTGCCTCATCGCATCATGACAAAATCCATCATCATCAAATCTATCCATATGAGCTTCCACATCCGCTTCATATGCCACAAGCATCTTTCACCATCCAAAAGCCTTTCCACTTAACTTTGAATTATCTTCGATCAACTTGTCCAAATCAACTACTAGCTAATTTGAAACAATCAAATCAATCATAAACCAATCATTAATCCAAGCAATCAAACATTCAACAAGATCTAATAAGCAATTACAACAATAATGGCAATTTGGTAATTAAGGTGTCCAAATCTAACAAGTATGAATCATAGGCAAATGTCTCTATAACTTGATGAATGAACTTATACAAGTAATCATGTAGCAAAATAGGTGTCAAAACTTCATAGATAATAGATCTACATGCAGACTTTAGGAAAATGCAAGAAATCACTATCTTTAACGCATAAACAAGCCACCAATCCAATATACTCCCTTGGGTTCGTGTGAGAGATAACTACCACTCACCGAATCACCTAAACAACTCAAAAACAATCAACTCCAGATCTGGACAGCAAGGAATCAAGCTTGATCCGGTAAAATCTCGCTTCAATCGATGGAATCTCTCTTTGTTGGATGAAGATCTTCAACTTTGGCTCTTGGATCTTTGATTTGATCTTCAATCTTGGAAGGATGTTAGCACTAGATTAGAGAGGAGAAAAGAAGTGAAGAAGTGTTGTAGTCGAGCTCTCAAAATGGCAGCACTTCGTCGCTTCAAAATCCGGTGCCAAAAAGTGAGCCAAAGCCCTCTATTTATAGGCTGAATCCTTATCTCGTCTGCCCATAAGTCGGTCACAACTTAACCCATGAGTCTTCGCCCCTATGAGTCGTCCACGACTCACGACTCAAGCCAGCATACGACCTACCGACTCACCTCAACACAGCACAACCCATACACGACTCAACACACACAGCTCACGACTCAACCTCAAGGCCGCACAGTTCCCAAGTCTTAAGTCGTATGACGACTTAACTAGCATGCCGACCTAACTCTAAGCCGATCTAACATGCGCACGACTTAACCAATGTGCGACTCAACACAGACACAAGGTCACACAACTTAACCCTATATGCGACCTAACGACTTAGCCTTATGGCCGACCTAGCCCCTAGCCGACTTACGACCTAACCTTAAGTCGCCGATTCAATTGAGTCGGTTATCTCCTTAACCCCACTTAGTTTCCCTAGGTCGGTTAATCCATGAGTCGGCCATCCATAAACCGTTAGCCCTATGGGTCGGCCACCTACCTTAAGTCACCCCATACGACCTAAGCTTCCCACGACTTAAGGACCACACAAGTTAGCTTCCATACGACTTAAACTATGGTCGACTCAAACTTTAAACGACTTAACAACAAAACGATTTTTAAGCATATAGTTAAACAATGTTTCGATCTGTAAAAATACGGGTCGTTACAGTAGATGTGAGTTTAAAACTCACCTTTTTACACAAAACAAAGAAGATGAAGAAGCACAAATGCAAGGAATTAACCAACTACACTCCACTTCAACACTACAAGCTTCAATCTAGAATCAAAGCAAGTATTTCCTAAGTTAGGGTTAGGAAATTACTGAAATTGAAGAGGAGAAGAGATGGAGAAGATGGAGATGAACTTACTAATAGCTTCTCTATGATTTTGGAGCAAGAATTTTGGATTTGCAAGTAAACTAGGGCTAGGAGTCTCTAATTCCCATTCTCTTCCACCATTATCATTTTTTAGCTTAAGTTTAATGAAATGAATAAGTGAATGGTAGGAGAGAAGGGCTGAGTTGGTTTATAGAACAGTTTGGGTGAAACCCAAACCCAAAAGCCCACTTAACAAATAGCAAAATTCGACTTACTCCAAATATATCAAAGCTTATACTCAAAAAGATTGCAAACGCCATTTTGGAACCAATGGAGGTGGTTTCGAGTTCCAATTCGGCCATTTGCAGAAAGTAACATTTCGGACCAAAATCCGACTAACGACGCTATATTTAAATTAAACATTTAAATATAAAATCGTTAAATATGCGGGTTGTTACAAATTGACCAGATGAACATTCCTGAAGACAATCTGGAGCCAAGCATGGAGCCCATATTGGGATTCAACAACAAAGGATCAACTCCAATAGGATAGATAAAGCTGCTTGTATAAATGGGTGTGCCACCAACCTATAGAACATTTGAAACTATTTTTGTGATAATCAACCCATCCTCCTACTACAACGCCTTCTTTGGCAGACTAGCACTTGATGAGATAGGTTCTTTTATCTCCTCGAAACATGTCATGGTAAAATTCCTGACAAACTGAGGCTGGGGAACTATCCGAGGAAGCAGTTTAGCTCTCGGGAAATGCATTTTGCTACACTTGACCAGTATAAAAGGGAATATTCTTCGTACTTTGATTCTTCTACTATTTTACAGCCTTCAGATGATGGATTTTCACATCCAACATTCGAAATAAAAGCTAAAATTAATAAATGTAACAAATGTATGAATGAAAGGTACCTTCCTTCCGGGGACAAGAGAAAGGGAGTTGATGCAAACTCAACAGAGGAAAGCCTTATTGTCTTAGAATTTGATTGCCAAGGGGAAATGGGGAGGATAAAACCCATAAAGGATCTTGAGGAAGCGTACATTGACTCAGATGATGCTACCAAAGGGGTTAAGGTGGGGGAGGATCTTAGTGATGACTTAATGAAGGATTTGATACAATTTCTAAAATTCAACAAACATGTATTTGCTTGATCACATTCCAATATAGTAGGAATTGATCAAAAGGTTATGTGTCATGCCCTCAACATTAATCCGGGAGCAACTCCCATAAGGTGGAGAAAGAGACAGATGGACAAGGTACGGTCAGAAGCTTTGAAAGAAGAGGTTAACAGGCTCCTCGAGAGTGGATCTATTTGGGAAGTATACTACCCAAAATGGTTGGCCAATCCATTACTAGTAAAGAAATCAAACAGGAAATGGAGGACATGCATTCACTACATGGATTTTAACAAAGCATGTCCAAAAGATTGTTTCCCATTGCCGTAAATAAACCAAGTAGTGGGCGCCATAAGAGGACCTAAGTTGTTGTCTCTCATGGATTCCTATTCAGGGTACAACCAAATGCCAATGTTCAAACTAGATGAGGAGCACACTTGCTTCATAATCGAGTGGGGGATTTATTGTTACAAAGCAACGCCCATTGGATTGAAAAATGCAGGTGCAACATATCAAAGGTTGGTAACCGAATGTTTAAGGAGCAAATCGGTCGGAACATGGAAGTTTATGTGGACGATATGCTGGTAAAGTCCGGTGAACCCGAAAATCATCTTAAAGATTCGAAGAGATGTTCAAGGTATTGTGGAAATATCAAATGAAACTAAACCTACAAAAGTGTTCTTTTGGAGTCCATTCTAAAAAGTTCTAAGCTACCTTGTAAGTGCCCAAGGAATCGAAGCCAGTCTAGAGCAAATTCAATCCATTAAGGACATGGCCGAACCAAAAACCAGCCAGGAAGTGATGAGTTTGAACTGAAGGGTGGATGCCCTAAGCAGATTCATCTCTAAGGCTACCAATAAATTTATACCCTTATTTGATGTAATCAAGATGAAAAAGAACTTTGAACGGGGGAAGATTGTAGAAAAGCCTTTTAGGAACTGAAAATCCATTGGAAAAGCCTCCAGTACTTTCAAGTCCCAAGAATGGGAAACCTTATACCTATAAATGACAGTTTCAGAGCACGCAGTTAGTTCAGTGTCGATTAGAGAAGGGAGTGGGGCACAACATCCATTGTATTATGTGAGCAGACGGTTAAAGGATGTAGAAGTCTGATATCCAATAATTGAAAAGTTAGCCTATTGCTTGGCTCTAACAACTCGAAAGCTTAGAGCATATTTCCAAGCACACTTGATCACGGTATTGACCAATTTTCCCCTTAAGCAAGTCTTTAGTAAACAAGAAACTTCAGGAACGTTGGTAAAATGGGGAATCAAACTCAAAAAATATGACATAGAATTTCAGCCATGGGTTGTAATCAAGGGGAAAGCATTAGCAAACTTCATTAATGAGCACACTAATTTTATTAAGGAGCAATCAGAAAAGGAAAAAGACCAGAAACCTATGTGGCAATTATCCATTGATGGCACATCAAATGAATAGGGGGCCGATGCAGGTATGTAATCATCACACCAGATGGACATTATACATTATGCCATGAAATTGGAATTTCCTGCAACAAACACTGTGGCGAAATATGAATCGATGATATCGTGATTAACTTTGGCATTAGAACTCAAAATTCCACGGATACAGATCTTTAGTGATTCTCAACTAATGGTGAACCTAGTTAAACAAGAATATCAAACAAAGAATCCCAAAATATCCTTATACGTGAAAAAGATACAAAGAATGCTTGCTTTGTTCGAAGACTTTTTAATACACCAAGTCCCCAAGAGTAGAAAATTCACAGGCGGACTCCTTAGCAAAACTAGCAAGCTCAAGGGGAGCCCTAGAAACACGTATTGTTCCAGTGGGATATTAGGAAATTCTAAGTATTAAATAGAAGGCATCTGAATAGAAGAAAGAATTGTTAGTTCTGATAAGGTATCAAGCAAAATCTTAAGGTAAAGAGTGAAGAGAGTGTGGTGAAGAAATATCAAATGAGAGGATCGACCAACCTAGTCCAAGTAACATATTTGATAACACAAGGGCGCCATCTATTGTAGAATACCTTGTTAAAAGAACAATCCCGTCAAATAAAGGTGAGGCAAGAAGAATCAAGGGACAAGCTCCAACCTTCGTAATAATGGATGGAATCCTCTATAAAAAAAGGATATGCTCTTCCCTCTCTAAGATGTGAAAGCACGAATGAAGGAACAAATTTAATGGCTGAAGCTCATGAGGGATTTTGCGGGGATCATTCAATTGGAACAAAGCTGATAAAGAAAATAACGAGGAAGGGATTTTTATTGGCGGCATTTGCTAAGCCAGGCCATCGAATATGTGAAAAGATGCGAAAAGTATTAGAAATATTCAAAGATTCCCAGATTGCCCCCAAGTCAATTAACTCCCATAATAAGTCCGTGGCTTTTTGATCTATGGGGAATAGATTTAATCGGCAAATTTCCAATTTCAAAAGGAGGGGCAAAGTATGTTGTAGTTGCCAAAGACTATTTCACCAAATGGGTTGCAGCGGAGCCACTTCCAAAAATTACTTCTGGGAAAGTGCTCATATTCGTTATCAAGAATATCATAACCAGATTTGGAATTCCCCAAAAGATAATTTCTGACAATGGAACACAATTTGATAGTGAAGAATTCTCTTTCTTTTTCCACAAGATTGGAATCATTAAAAGTTTTCATCAATCACACATCCAAAAGTGAACGGGACAGCTGAGGCTATGAACAAAACCATAAAGATGATTATGAAAAAGGGTTAAACAAGGAAAAAGAAAATTGGGTAGAAGAACTATCGCTTGTGTTATGGGCCTATCGACCATCCACCAAAATAGCAATGGGACATACTCCTTACTCTTTGACATATGGGTGTGAGGCGATGTTGCCAATTGGGAGTGAGATACCCTCACGTCGAAGAATTGCCTACGCATTTGATAAGAATCAAGAGCTGAAAAAAGAATCCATAGATTTAGTACATGAAATGAGAGATGAAGCAGCGGTAAGAACCGTAGAATATCAAAGAAGAATCTCAAAATACTACAACTCAAAAGTTAGAAATCAGTCATTTCATAAAGGAGATTTGGTACTTCAAAGAGTGATGGATAATACTAAAAACCCTGCAAATGGACCCTTGGGGCCGAATTGGGAAGGACCGTTAATCGTTTGCAAAGTAATTCCCCCGGGAGCTTACAAATTATGCCAATTGGATGGTAATATGGTTCCGAGAACATGAAATGACAAACATCCGAGGCCATATTTTCCAAAGACGAATGAATAAAGCATCTCTTTCTTCAAAAAGAAAATCTACATGGTTGGAAGTGAAATGCTCATTATATTTGGATACTATCTAAGATGGTAGGAGGCTTTTGTCCGCACCAAAATGGCCAGGGAAAAGCACCTCCTAGAGGGAGGGCGGGTAAGTCTTCAGCCACGTCATGAGATGGTCGGGTTAAAGCACCTCACAAGCCCTTGGTTGCGCCTCTAGTTAGGTTAAGGCACCTCCTGGAGGAAGGATGGAGTAAGCCTTTGTCAGCGCCATAAGATGGCCAGGGTAAAGCACCGAACAAGCCCTTATCCGTGACATGCTATGGCCAGGGTAAGACACCTTTTGGAGGGAGGATGGAATAAGCCTTCATTTGCGCTATAAGATGGCCAGGGTAAGGCACCTCCTGGAGGGAGAATGGAGTAAGCCTTTATTTGCACCATAAGATGGCCAAAGTAAAGAATCAAATAAGCCCCCGTCAGTGCTGCAAAAGGGCCAGGGCAGGGCGCCTCCTGAAGGAAGGTCGGGTAAGTCTTTGGTTCTACCCTCTAAGATTATCTAACCAAGAGCACCAGACAACAAAGAACTAAGATGTCCAGGCCCAAGAAGAGGCCCACAAACAATGGACTAAGATGTCCAAGCCAAAGAAGAGGCTCATCAAATAATAGACTTAGATGTCGAAGCCCAAGAGAAGGCTCATCAAATAATTTACAAAAATGTCCAAGCCTAAGAAACGGCATATCCAATTATGGACTAAGGTGTCCAAGTTCAAGAGGCGGCTAATCAGATTATTTCTATACAAGACCTGAAGGGTTCATACATCAAAGGAGTAGAACATGAATCTATTTATTAATACCTGATTCTGGGTCTCGAGACTGTCATTTCTAAACATCATCTGTTAAATATCTAAATCTTGGTTTCGGGTTCCTCATATCTGAATTTCATCAATTAATACCCGAATTTTGCTTTTGGGACATTTATTGCAGGACTTCACTTTCTAATACTCGAATCTGGGTTTTGGGTCTTTATCGATCACTAACTATCTATATTATATTTGAATCTGGGTATCGGGACATTGTCAATTACTTACGGTTTTGTTACTCGAATCTGTATTTCAAAACCATTATTTATATTCTAATCTTGGTTTGTAACTCCTTAATAAAGATAATTCCTACAAACTTCTAGTTATCCAACATATGCCGTAATTCGAGCAGAGAATTTTTATCTTGGCAACAATTACTATGGATGTCTACTCATACAACGCATTCCCTAATTTAGGCTAAAGTTTCCTTTATAAAGATAATTGTACGACATATGCCCTGATCTGGGCTCAGACCTCTATATGTAGAAAATATTTACTAATTTCTGTTTAATTTACTGTAAAAGTATGAATCTAAGCTTAGAAATGCCCCATGAAAGGCTATTTTTAGATATTGATTGTTTGGATTTTGGATACCTCATTATCAACTCCATGATTTCGCAAGTTAATACCCTAGTCTGAGTTAAAATTACATTATTTCTTAGTTCAAAGCTGGGGATATCATGTAATAGAGTTGAGATTGCTACAGACAACCATATATTTTGAGCTTGTCTTTTTAATGCCTAATTTAATGTTGTTGTTTTACAACTCTAAATGATGCTTACCAACATATGAATGAAGGCTTCAGGATCGTTCAAATGTATAGGAAAGTTTCCAGAATATACCTTAGGATGGATGTGCTATAAAGGCTTATTTTCTAATAAGATCTCATAGTCCATATTTGCAGCTATTGGCTATTGCCCACATGGAGTTCGTAAACTACATCTATTATATGCATTAGTAGCTACTGATTATAAGATTCATATATGTTGAATTGAGATTGTGATAGACTAACTATCCAAATATGAAAGCATTGATATACTAATCCATTACTAAAGATGCATGTAAGTACAATGATGAGCTAACAACATCAAATATCACTTACTTCGAATTTCATAGAAAAATAAAGTTGTGAAGATTAAGGAAGTGCTGAAATTTTTGTCCTAAAGAACAAAAGCTTTTTCATATGGGGGGAGGGGCAAAGTTTTAGCCATAAAAACCACTCAAGAGCAGAAGTATGAAAGAAGGTTAATGAGAGTGAGGTTTCGATGAAATAACAGGCATAGATTTTGACTAAGGTCATAAGGAAACGTTTCGAAGGCAATAAGAAGGTTTCGAAGGAGTTAAAAGAACCAGCTGCTATTACAGTATGGAAGCTTTCAATTCATATGGAAACAAGAATACTTCTGCCATTTCCAACCTTTCAATAGAGACAAATAAGCAAAGACAGCTTCAGAGCCCCTTCGAAGGCAATGATGATAATCTCCCACTTACACGCTAAACCTTTTAAAGCTAAAGGTTCTACCTTTGTCTTATCCCTTTCGAAAGCATTTTAAAGCCTTTTGAACCGGTCAAGGTCGATCATATTAGGGGAAGGTTCAACCTTAATTCTCAAGAATGCATTTAAAATCAACCCTATAACATCAAAACTAGTGGTACTTCAATATCTTCGAAAACGGTATGAGCAACCTATCAACGAAGTCAGAGGCTTCTATCTTGTTTCCTGTAGCAACAAGACAACAGGAGGGAAAACACACATTTGGAAAACTTTCGACAGCTCAAAAGGTGTTATAAAGGAAGTAGAGGAAGATGATTCAAATCATTAGCTAGGCTAACGAACAATTGCACATGATTCTAACCTATTCTCTTAATATCATTTTGTCTATACAATATATAGGTTCAAATAGGGTACATATGGTCGAAACCCATCATTGTCGAAACCAATAATGAAAGTAAGAATGATGATGGGGTTTCGACAAGGATGAGTTTATGAAATATGAGAATATCTAGGTCGATTTTATACATAAAGATGAAGCGAAGCTAAAACAGTTACGAGTTGGATCCGATTCGAAAGAATAGGGTCCCTCTCAACCCAAAAGGGGTGTTTCGATGCGATCTTAATTTGTAATAGAATAATAATGAATCAGAGAAGAATTTATTCGAAAGGGATTTTATCACCAATTTCACTTGAACCCTAGTAACAGAAGCGAAACCAAGAAGTTGAGAGCAGCAGAGTTATATTATTAATGCCTTTTGACATGGTCCCAAGGAGGTCACCTTTCGATATGGGTGTCAGAACCATACCATTCTTCATAATCGAAAGAAATGAAAAGCTGAAATGATCAGTCACTTCTGATTCACTCAAAGAGATGGTTTCTAGCAGGATGCTATTGCCTTAGTTTGCATTTCTGAACTTATTTTAACCCCTTATGATTAAGTCACTCCGGTCGAAAGGTCAGGCTATCATCTAAAGCCCTTTTGACTAAGTCATTATAGTCGCAAGGTATGTTTCAAGAGAAGAGACCTTTCCAACAACTTGGTTTCGTTACCTTTCACATAGCATCGAGGATGTTGATAAGTACACTTGTTAACACATATGTACCCATGTTTTCAGACTATTGTTGTAACATACATTGTTATGATTTGATGGTATCTTTTATTTTGACATTGTTATGAATTTGAAATAAATGGGTACATTTTACTATTACATTTTGTACCATTCGCTGTGAGTTCTGAAAGTTCAACTATGGCTCCGCAATTCCATTTCGTTTTACTACCAACAACTTAACTTAGAATGGATCTAAGTTTCCATAGGCCTTTTCTTGGTCGAAATTCAGGTTTTTTCCAAGGTGGGTTGTTATAGTTACTGAGTAGTTTGGCAGGTATCCATAATGTGTTTCATTTTTCTCATCTTAGGGAGTATGTGCATGATCCAAAGACTACTATTTCTCTGACTACGTTGGAAAATTTAGTGGTTGAATCGGATTTAACGTTTGTGAGACACACATTTCAAGTTGTAGTGAAAGATGAGAAGAGATCAGGGAACATGACAATCGAGTTAGTGAAAGCCAATGGAGTGACAATGAGAAAGACTGTACTTAAGAGATAAAGGGCTTGATTAGGGGTATTTATCATGAGCTGTTGTGATGGTGTATTCTATATTTATTATATATAGACTTAGTAGCTGGTAGAATATACTAGCATTGTTTGCATGTTTGATATGCTTGTTTTATAATTCTTACTAAATTTAGGGAATGAAATTATTTAGTAGAGGAGTTGGTAACACCCTTAATTTAGTTTAACATTATTCAGGACATTTAATTGGATATATTAAATAGAATAATATAAATAGTTACGGAGAATGAAATTTGGAAATTTATAAGGTCGAGCCATTACTAGTCACTAATAAGATTGTTTTAAGTTTAATATAAAGAAAGAGTGCAAAAAAGGGTAAATTAAGAAATAGACATACCCTTTATCTTACCTCTCCCACTTATATCACTCATATTTTCATTTGCAAAACAATCACAAAAGAAAACTTTGAGGTTAGCCATTGAAATAAGGAAGAAGAGGATCGAAAATAAAAGAGATTCAAGAGCAAGCTTAGGGAAGTTAAAGAAACACCAAACCTCAACTCCAACAATTAAATCTAAGGTGGATAATACATTAATCATCTCTATTTTTAGTTCTCGAATATAGCTATGGATAATATCCGAATGGTTTTAATGATTTTTGCAAAGTTATGGTCCTTTAATCATTGTTTGGATAGAATAATGATTTATGAAATTATTCAAGTGGGTTTGAGGGAGAAACCCAAGCTTTTAATCTTCAATATCTTTGATTTTCAGGTATGTTGAGTGGAACATTATTTTGAAGATGGTTTTTAATTTCATAATTTTCCAAATTAAATTGAATATTTTAAGAATTTCCTAAGGAGGAAATTGGGTTATTATGTATTTTAATTATTTAAAATAATTAAATATATTTTTTGGTCCTAAATTTTTTATATGATAAAGAATATCATATTTCAGAGTTTATGTGATTTTTGAGGATTTTTCCTAAGTAATTTTGAATGTCTATGAATTTAGTATGCTAGATAAGCATATAAACCTATAATTAATTAAGGGTAGTAATTAATTAAGTTTACAAATATTTTGGAACTCTCAAATTAGCATGCAACTATATTTTCAAAAAAATTAGGTAAAGCATTTTATTATCTTATAGGATTTTGCCAAAGGATAAGGTTTGCCGCCGAGCTGAATGCATCACCGCATCCATGAGTGCCGATGTCGATGAGGAAAGGAAACACGTGATAACTACTTAAGTAGTAATCGAGTAATCCCAACTGTGTCGAAACAGACATTGGTTGCAACCTATCTATAGTGGCATTGCATTCTCATTATTCACCAATGTGCTCAAAAGCATTGTTACCATGCTTTTTGATGTTGCCTCTTTTTGTTTACGTTGTCATCAATGATGTCGCATGTCTTCTCCATTATTTTAAAGCAACGCTGCACTTTATCAATTTGAATGCTTTCGATGTTGATCTTCTACATTTGGCGGTATAGTAGCCGAAATGAGTTAAGTAAAGTATTTTATAATGCCACCGCTTGTCTTGATGTAGTTGTTCATCAACGTCAGCAAAGGTTCTCTTATATTGCTTCGACAATGATGTCGACGACATTTTTACCGAGATTATTGACATCGACGTTGTTTTTAATTGGCGGTTGACATGTTACGTAGATAACTGGACAACATTATTTTCGAAAAAGACTTTTAAACTTAAAGTAAATTTAATTTTTTGTTTACTAACCTTGGGTAGGGGTTCGATGTTATGTAGAATGACGCGTATATCACCTACCTTTTTATTAAGGGTGGAGAGCCTAAAGTCTTCTTCGTCGACGTTGTAATTTGGAATTCCAATACATTTTAAATTATAAATTTTAATTTTATCATTGGGAATACCAATGAAGATTATTTTCAATATGCTATGCATTTTAAAAAATTTGGTAGTATTATAAAGGATACCAGTGTACTTTTTAATTTTGATACTGCTTATTGGGAATACAATGTATTGTCGACATTAATTATAGGGGTTACCATCGTAGTATAAACTCAACATTAAACATTGTGGATACCAATGTAGATTTCTACTAAGTTCGATATAGAACATTCGAGGATACCGATGTATGTCATTTTAGGACAATATAACTTTAAAGGGAAATATCTAATTGGGGACACCAATAGAAATAATTTAAACATGTGGTAATTAAATTACTAAGTGATGGGTTTATAGTTATCCTCGGAAAACTATGGACTGTGAGATGGATAGTGCATATCATGCTGGATATGAATAGTCTCTATAAGGTTAATGAAGGGTCATAGCTATCCTAGGGAAACAATGGGATGTGTGATTGACAGTCCGCAACAATTTTTAAACTAATAGGATATGTGTTATGGATGGTCCATATAATTTTAAATTGCTAAACCATGATTGATGGGTAGTCAACGTGCTAAGGGATAGATAATCCAAGTAATAATGACATATGAGATGGATATTCTGCATAATTTTATTAATGACACCATGGGTGATGGGCAGTCAACATGTTAGGGGATGGGTAATCTATAGAATTAAAGAATGTGAGATGGGTGGCCCACATAAGTATAAGATGGATAGTCAATGAAAACTTAAATGGGCAGTCTAATAATTTGGGATGGGTAATCCCGTATATGTTGCTTAATTGCAAATAAATTTAATGGTCTAACCACTGTAGATGCAGGAGCTTATTGAATGGTTAATATGCTTTTAGTTAAGATACAAGTGAGGGGAAAATCTGTTTTGTTAGCGGCGTGGTCTCACTAGATATCTATTTGATTCAAGATGGTAGGTTATTATTCATACTAGATTGTTGTCTGACCGAAAGTTTTAGCTCTTCCTCTTAAAATCTCAGGTACTCATTTGAGTATGTCATGAGCAAGGGTTTTCAGGTTTTCAGTTAGATTAATAAGCTTCCGGAGATGTGCATGAGGCAATCTAGCTATTAGAAGCTTTATCTAGTTCAGCTATGTAGTTTTGTTTTTGTCTATTTTGATGTAATGGAATAGTTGTATGGTTGCCAAGTATTTGACTCTGATCAAGCAAAGGGCATCTTTATATATCCCTTTTGGAGTATTTTGTAATAATTATGATTTTTCTGAACATGGGTTTGCGCACAGGATTATGTAATGAATATAAAATACCATTCGTGAAATGATATGTGAAAATCGGCTAAGGAAAAGTGTGTTCAATATTTTCATATTTATGTGCTTCTAGTGATTGATATGATCAACACAACCGTATTTTGTCACAGAGAATTAATAACCATGGATGACTGCAACATCCATGGTGGTCAGTTTTGGGCCTCAAAATGGAGGAAGTTACAACATTTATAGGAATTATCAGTGCTGACACCGCTCCATGATGGTGCCGCTTCATATCAATGTCATATCACATTATTGTAGCTTTAATCCGATGTTTTAATCTACTAACTAAGAGTGTCGATTATTATAGAGTAATTCACCAGCATCAAAAATCATTGGTGCCGAATGACTTCGCTATTGAAACAATGCTAAAGCTTTGCTATGCATCGAAGAATGTTGAAAATCATCACTAAACAAGGCTTGGCATCATGCGGCATTGTTGATACGAAAGGACATGAATGTCGTAGTCAAGCTACTAAGCATACCGCATTCCCTTTCCTATAAATATAGACCTAATGTGCTTTGTAGAGGAGGCGAATCATTTTTATCTCTCTTCTTACATTTTAAAATTTTTATCCTAAATTAATTTGGGGATTCATAGCGGATTGTAGCACTTGAACTATTGAACAAGTGGACATTGTCGACAGTTTATTGAATAAAGACAAGATATTTCGAATTATGACTTAATCTCAAATTCCAAAGCATATATGATTTTCTAACTAAAGATCGCTTTGAATTTCTAAAGTACTCATATTCTTGATTTCTCTTTTGATCATATGACTGCCTAATATGGATTTACTTTAAGCATGTATCATTTCCTTCATCTTTGATTATGATTTCCCTATGAATCTAAACTTGCTTGTCACTCATCTTAAGCCTTAAGTCAGCTAAGTGTTGATGTTTTCCAACACTCATTAAGGTTAAATTTTGACTCTCTAAATTCCATCATCAACCAAGGTTCTTATCCTTGCACTTTTGCGGTTGAAAAATAAATTCGCTAACATTTTGGTTGTAGAATGAGGGCTCGATCCTTTGGCTCCATAGAAGCCCTAAGTGGAACTACCTTGACTTCTAGAACTAGGGCTTAAAGGACTTGCCCCTATCAAGCATTTCCCTTTCTAAGCTAACAATTCTTTGATTTCTAAAACTAGTTAATCGCATCAACTAAGTTTTGCTCAATCATGCCAATTAATTGTGTTAAAATCCCCAAAACAAGGATCCTCTAAGCCTCAAGTCACTAGGCCAACTAACCAAATTACTAATGATTTGTGGCTTCATGATGAGCAAACATTACGAATCACGGCGTTATAAATCATGGAAAATAAGAGAAGACAAGTGACGCCTTATAACTCAGATGAAGTTCAAATCCATTGCAAATAGGGCCAATGCCAATCTTCACCCCAGGAAAGTAGTACAAAAAAGATAGCGTCTTCTTAAAAATAATGATGGAAATTCAAATCAAAGCTACGGGGTCTATATTCAAAAGTGAAATAACAAAGAACATTGATTAATTAACTAGAAGGTGGGAAAATGCACTTAATAAACCTTAAGAATAAACGAAACTCGAAACTCCTTAAAATGAAAGCTTGTTATGGAAATTAAACAACTCTTCATGCATAAATGAGCTAAAAGAAATACAGGAGAATCAACTTCCAAAAGATCATGGCTTTCGAGTAATTGAACTCTTACCACCTCTTCTGAGAATATTTGCTTCATAACTAAAGAAAAGCTTAACTATTGGCCTTCGCAAAAGAAGCGCCAAAGGATAAAAGGAATCTCGAGGGATTATATTGTCATTGCCATAGCTCTAATGGCCATGGCACCAAACACCGCCAAAGCTTAGAGGGAATAATCAATAATCTCTTAGGGCAAGGAAAGCTTGACGAATTTGTATAATGATATTGGACATGTCAATAATAAAGAGGTTTCTTAACAAAATAAGTGTATCTACATGGTTGAGGAGTGAAACTCTCCTAAAATAATGAAAAGCCTAAACCACTGCAGAAGATGGTAGTAAGGAGCTAAAGCCTTTTTCCCCGCCAAGATGGCCTGGTCAAAGCACCTTCTAAAGGGAGGTCAGCATGTGCCTTTGGTTCAATCTAAAAAGACCTGACCAGAGCATCTGCAAGCCTTCAATTACTACTTACGTAGCTTGGTTGAAGCGCCTCCTAGATGAAGGATAGGTAAGCCATTGGCCAATTAAAAGCCGCGAATCAACCTTCAGTGCCGTCTCAAAGGCCTCATTGAAGCCCCTCTTAGAGGGAGGATGGGCAAGCCATTGGCCTGTCCAAAGTGTCGGACAAGCCTTTAGTACCGCCTCCATAGCCTTACTAATGTGCCTTTTAAAGGGAGGTCGAGCAAGTCTATGCTTCAACTCAAAGAAAGCTAGCCAAATGCACCAGACAACAAGCCAAAATTATCACCGAAGATGATGATAAAGGGTTCCATCCAAGTTGAGACCCTCACCTACAGTAGTGACAAAAAGAAATCGAGTCAACCACAATCGACCCAAAAGAATGGATTGAAAATAGTCTTCTAAAGAAAGATCAATCAAACTTAATTCAATCCAAAAGAATAATTAAGGTCGTCCTCTAGAGGTAGACCTATCATAATGAGCCAATTAACACATAGAAACAAAAACAATATTCTAGAAAAAATACGGGTCGTCAAAAGTCCATTATCCCAAAAAAAGTAATTATTGCTGGAGAGGTGTTCTGGTCTTCCATTCCTATTGCCGAACAAGTGTTTTGGACTTCCATAACAATTGTCAAAGAGGTGTTCTAGTCTTCCATAATTATTGCCAGACAGGTGTTCTGGTCTTCTATTACTGTTGCTAGATAGGTGTTTTGGTCTTTCACTATTATTGCGAGATGAGTTTTTTGTCCTATATTATTAATGCCTGATGGAATTTTTGGCATTCCTTATTAATTTCAAAATGGATTTTCTAGTCTTCTATTATTAATTCCAGATGGGTTTTCTGGTCTTCCTTATAAGTTGCCAGATGGGTTTTCATGTCTTTTATTATTAGTACCAAATGGGTTTTCTGATCATTTATTATTAATACCAGATGAGTTTTCTGGTCTTTCTAATTAATTACCAAATGGGATTTTTGGTTTCCTATTCGCTCTATAACCAGAGTGGTTCTTTGAACTACTATTCAAATTACTATCAGAAGGATTTTCTAAAAGCTCAACTAGTAAGGTCCTTAGTTCATTTAGTGCACAGAATATCAATTTATACCTCAAAAGCTTAAAATATAGAAAAGCAAGATATTAATCGTTAATCACTTTCAAATAAGAACCAGTATTTGGTTCAAGGCTACAACCATACATTCGAGGTGACATACATTCAAATATAGATTTACTTACAATCTAATACATTATGTACAAAGTTATAGGTGTAAAGATTGAATCACAAAAGGATCTATCTCAAAGTGTATAAGCTACAAGTCAAAATTTGGGCTAACTTTTTTTGGATCTTTAGCAACCAGAGATGAGTTGGTGATGTGATGGATTGCCAAATTTAGGAGTTGTTTAAGCTTACTCTCCTTTTACTGAATAGCATTTGAATCGTCGGTCAATGTAATCTTAATATTTAATGCATTATCGAGAGTTTTTTGCTCCCTTCAAAATGTTGATCTTACCTTTTAGTTTCTTAATTTCTTGATCGGAGGAGAGTTTTTCACACTTGAATCCTTCAACCTTAGCTTCATAAGCATTAAGATGAGTAGAAACCTTATCTCTCCACTATCCATTAGGAGATTGCACATTCAAACCTAACTATTTGACTCCATTTAGCAATTTCATTATCATCCGGGCGTGAAAGATGATTTAAAAGAGTGGAAAACCTCTTTTGATGAGTGAGTAAAAAGACTATATACGCCACCACTCATGAAAAGTTCCAGAAATTGATAGTTCACTTGAATTTATAACAATTCACTGTAAGGTCCAAAACTTTTTAATGCAATCGAGCAATTTCGGCATCATCTTTGATGTTTTGAGAAGAAAGCTAGATTGGCTAATAACTTCTACTTTCCTATTCAATCTTTGAATTATCTCATCCTTCTCTTTAATTTTATTTTTCAACGTAATCTTAATATTTAATGCATTATCGAGAGTTTTATTTTCTCCCTTCAAAACGTTAATCTTACCTTTTAATTTCTCAATTTCTTGATCGAAGGTGAATTTCTCATGCTCGAGTTCTTCAACCTTAGCTTCAAAAGCATTGAGATAAGTAGAAACCTTATCTCTCCATTATCCATTAGGAAATTTCATACATTTAAACCTAACTCTTTGATTTCATTTAGCGATTTCGTTATCATCTTGGCTTGAAAGAGGATTTAAAAGAGCGGAAAACCTCTTTTGATGAGTTGGAGTAAAAGGACTAGATATGCCACCGCTCATGACAAGTTCCAAAGATTGATAGTTAACCTGACTTTATAGCAATTCACTTCAAGGTCTAATTTTTTTTAATGTAATCGAGCAATTTCGGCATCAGCTTTGGTGTTTTGAGAAGCAAGCCTAGATTGGTTAATAATGTTTACTTTCCTATTCAATCTTTGAATTCACTCATCCTTTGCTTCAATTTTTTCTCTAAATCGAAATTAACTCCTTTCACACCTATAAATACGGACCTTAATTTACAGTATTGTCATGCCACTTCTGCACATCAGGATAATTTAGAAATCCAAAAGCTAAAGTGCCTTGTGAAGAGAATTTCTTCTTAAATCTGCCTTAAGCCTATCCTTAATAGGGCCGATATGGGCAAGGATATTTAGCCAACAGATACAAGGGTCAATTGATTTTCCTACAAAAAGTGAAAGTAGGAAAGAAAATCAGTATATGAGAGAAGTATCTTCTTTATTAAATAACAAAAGTTTGCAAAAAATAATGAAATTTGAATTACATCCCAATTCCATTTTTGAACATTCAACTAGCTAATTGAAGTTTAAAAACAGTGGTTTTGGCCTTTTCAGATAACTAATGGAGAGGGCATGAGTAGAGTCAATAGAAGCTTTAATCCGTTTTAGGGTATTAATGGGAGGGAACAGATGATAGGCTCATTCTCCGAGTGAAGAGCTAACATGATCACATATCTGTTTGAAGTGATAAATTCGAATTTCACTCAATTATTTATCCTTTTCATCACCCAAGAAATCATAACAAAAGTGAGGAAACTGCATGTAGAATTCTTGTAGGTCTATAGGAAAGCAGTGTCTCGCTAACTATGATGTCTTGAGAATAAGGGATTTTTCTTTAAAATTATTCTTTAGATTGACATATTTACTCAAGAGTTCCATAGGAACACGACTGCCTAAGATTTCTTTAATCTATATAATACATTAAATTTAGACTTATAATAGTAAAACTAAAATGATAAAGTTCATAAGCTACTCAGGGTACACATTACAGTTATACAATCATTGGGGTTCATACAAGATTGATTTCTTATACAGTTCAGAAATAAATCTCTTCCTATTATACTTGATTCTTTCAAGGGAAGGAGAGCGAGAAGAAAGAAAGTAGACAAAACTCTTAGGAGATTCCAACATACCGTGGGATAAAGATTGGACCCGTGTTCATTCAAGTATCTACGATGAAAGCATCTGAGCAAACGCTCGTAGTTGTCGCCTAAATAGGAAAAATCAACAATTATAACTCTATAGTAAACTTTATAGAGAAATTTTTCCAAAGTGCTCCTATCATCAATCACTATCCAATAGATGGTCAATAGCTCTTCATTCTCCGCCAAGACTTTCGAGCACTGGTGGTGAGATTCTGTGTTTCTCAAAAAACTCATTATACTCTTAAATTGTCTATTCAGTCTCTATTTAATCATTCTATTTCCATTTGTTTCTTCTTAAGCATGACTTCACAATGATATTTCGAGTTTCTCCTTAACTAAAATAATCAACATGTTAACCAAAGCTGTTTGGTAATATAAGACATTTAAATAAAGATATCCATTCCTGAGAGAGTGGAATTGAAGATGAAGGAGTTTGTTCTTTCCTTTTGGGTTGAGGCTTTGAGAACCGTTGTACTTTTGAAGAAAATCATTACTTGGAGAATTGGGAATTTTAGTTATGTCTACTTCCAAGTCTAGATTAGCACCTCCTGATCTGTCCTTTCCATCCAAAGAGACTCTTACCATCAACACCACCATTCTCGCCATTATCACCGTAATTATTGTCATCATTGTTATTATGACCACTATCATCATGGTCATCGTCATTCTTGTTGATGCCATCATCATCCCTCTCCTCATCAGATTTTGTCTCTTCATCTACTAGAGGGTCTTCGAAGGCTAACAGAAATTTGGCATCAATCTTCTCCTCCTCAGATATTTTTTTCTGGATGCATGTATTTCCTCAACATAACTATACATTTCTTTTTTAAAATTTTCATTCCAAGTTGGAGGAGGAGAGGGAAATTCTAGATCTGGGCATCGTTGGATATTGTTGGCATATGCTATGAAAAGTGCCTTCTTGTGGGATTGCTCGATAATACTATCGAGAATCGTATCAACAAAATGAGACACTTTTTCTTTGTGTCATTATGCCGTTGATTTGTTCAAGAGAATTCTTTTCCTTTACAATTTCTTTGTTAGGAATTCAATCTTCTCTACAAGCTTGGCCTCCTTAATATCAGCCTTCTCAAGCCTCATGCCTAAAGCTTTCACTTTATCACTTAAAATTTGAGTAGAACTTTTTTGTTTATTAAGTGTAATTTTTACTTCAAGTGAAGTAGAAAGTTTATCTTTTTCATTTACAACCTCATCTCTTGAAGTCGTAATATCGGTTATTTGATTTTAAGAAAATAAATCTATTCGTTAAGCTTGGAAACTTCATTGGAAGATGCTGAGGCATCATCTTGAAATTGGACCATATGCTTAGCAACCTAAAAGGCACATGTATGAATACAAATATTATATAGGAAGTTAGGAATCTAAAACAACCAAACGAGAAAGATACATACCCATAAAGCTGCTTAAGAATAGCAAAGTGATGGTCTTGAGAATAAGATGAAGGATATGGTAGCTTAAGACCAATAGAAGATGGAGGCTAGATGACCAGTTGGAATAGATCATCGAAATTGCTAGTAGGGTATGGAGTCTGGGCCTTGGAAGGAAGCGGATCTTTAGAAGAGATACACAATCCAAGCATCTCGAAAAGACGGTTCAGCTCCCTTAGAGTGCCTAAAAATGTAATTTGAAGGAGTGGGTCTTAAGATTTCTCCTTTTCAGTTGTTTGATGAGTTCTTCACTAGAAGAGCTAAGGTGTAGGGACTTAGTGACAGAATTGATATCCACAAATGGTTCTTCCTCCACAATAACAGGGGAATAAATACCTTGACCCTGAGCTTCTTGTTTTGAGTGGAAACAGAAGTGGAAACATCACTTAGTTTATTTTTTTATTGATTTGAATGAGTTAGCTATAACATCCCTGATAGATTGAGATTCAAAATCTCGAGTCAAGGCAAAAGTGCCATCTTTACCTTCTATTTCTTTAATGACTTCCCTTATGGTCTCTTTCTTCGTAGAGACAGCTACTAAGGCAGACGAGCTTAAAATGAAAACAAAAGTTAGTAAGACCATAGTATTAGGAACTCTATACTAACAATATTGAAACTTATCGATAGGCTCAAGTTGAACTGGAGAAGAAGTCAAAAACCATTACGGTTATGGTAACCAACGATCATTTCCCATGGGCATTTCATTTCATCATTAGAGGCTCTCGAAGTATTATGCGATTGTCTTGAATCAATGAGTAATAGTAAAGGTTCACCTCTATTAAAAGAATAAGCCTATCACCTTTTTATTCAGATGCTAAGGTTAAGGACTTGATGGTCTCGCTATCATTGGGGCTTAACTTCTTAGGGGTCGGATCTAAAAGAAAATGTTCATTGTAAGAGAGCTATAAATATAATATAAGCATTAGAAAATAAGAACTTACTAATAACGGAGAAATTTCCCCTAATATTCGAGTAGCACCTAACATAGAAAAATTGGTTTTCCCATCCTTTAGCCCTGTTTGGCGCATTAATGACCGAGCTTTTTGGATGGGGAGGAATGCGATATAAAGGATTGCCTAGCTACTCACCTATCTTTGGACTAGCTATGGTATAAATAATTTCAGCATTAAGAGATGGAAGTTTAGCTTCCTTAGTAAGAATCTCTAGGTAAGTCAAATAAGTCTATGATTGGGAGTCAATTTCATTGGGGCGATGTTTAGGTGCTCCAGAAATCTTAAAAAGAAAGTCTGGGAATGGAAGATATTTCGATTACCATATGTGAATCGGGGTTAAAGGGAAAAAATCCTTTTAGGGGGTTGTTGATTTTGCCAGAAGGGTCGACTGGAATATCTTCAATGCCCGTAATTCCAAATTTCTTAAGGACAGAATCCACTTCTTCCTTAGTTGTAATATACGACAGATGAAGAATATGACTTCATTCTTGGTAGAAGAGGAAGTTTTGGAACCTGTTCTAGTCTTTTTGGAGGATTCCTTGCTTATCTTATAACCTTCCATCTATCTGCCTGGTGATATTATTATAAAATTTAGGAAATAGTAATGTTTTTGTTATATTGAAGAAGTATTACATGCTAAGTCAAAAATTATTATCTAAATAGCTTATCTACTGTCTAAGCAATGATATTAAGATACTTAAAGTATATGATAATCACAATTTAATAACCCATAAATGATACGTGTCAAGTTTACTAAAAGACTTAAAATCTAATTTTAATAAAGAAATTCCATGGAAAAACCATATAAAGATTAAATAAGAATGAATATGCAATGTCGATAAGTCCATATTAACAATTATATCAATACCAAATGTCGCCTAGTTTATATTATAAAGCACTAGTAAACTCTGCAACTATAACCAATGTTGAGGCAAGGAGGTTATCGAAATTAGTGAATAGCGATGGCATGAGTTTGTAATGTGCTAATCAACTAAACAACTTGTAATGTGTTAAATTGGCAACGTCGTAGGCAATAATATCGAACAAAGCTTAACCGATGGTACTAAAAGCGGCTACAGAACAATGGATACGAATAGTAAGACTGTTGGTTCCAATTTATAACTTTATAAATCAATGTCGAAGGTAAACAATGTCGTTTATAATTAAGTGATGTCGCATTTAAATGTTATACACTTTCTCATAATGCTAAGAAGTGTCGCATCTCAAATTTATCATCGGTGTTGTGGAAAGGTTTTTTTGCTATAGATGTTGGTAAGCTAACAGAAAACTCTATCAACGTCGAATATAATGACATTATTATAAATCGTCGGTTTAACATAAAACCAATGGGGATAAATCGATGTCGATCGTTATAACAATGTTGAATATGATCAATGTTGGTATAGCATAATTCAAAATTGGGTTTCAGTCTAATAAATCGTCTTCTTCATCAATAAACAAGGAACGTATGCAATTTCATGCCAATATAAATTAGCATCAAAATCCATTCACACTATATAAAGGTCTAATGCTGATATAATCTCAGATGATTACTAAACTGAGTAATAAGCATCAAGAACCTATAATCAACGTAAGGTTGATTTAAGGTCAGCAAAATAAAATCAAGTTTAAACCCAAGCAATGATTTCAACACAAAATCACCCAGCATAACTCGCTAATTAAGTAGGAGTAAGATGAATATCATACTTGAATGATTCGAGTACATGAGAATTAGGAAATTTTTGAATCCCTTTTGAGGATTGTGATTTCTTACTTGAGATTTCAATTGTATGTAAAAGGAGAATGTAATTTGAGCTCAACTACTTATAGGAAGAAAAGAGGAAGAAAAGTCACTATCGATCAAATTCAATCAATAGTTGGATCTGTTGGGTATGCCAATAGGCGGTAAACTTGATGCCGACATTATTGACTTGAAAAGTTAATGACTCATCTATGGTAGGAGGGGAAAATGTTATCGCCATTATTAACCTCGAAGATATGCGACAAGAGACATGAATATGATGCGGTCTTTTAAGACGGAAGTAATGCCATGTGTTGGGCATGTTTCCACCTCCTACCGGTCCAGCACTCTTCCCATGCATAGCCGAACCAATCCTTGCCCCACTACCCGCCGAATCAAAGCAAGGTATCACTACCAAATCAACTCCCAAGACCAATGATGCCGAACCAACCCATATCCCAACCACCACCGATCCAACCTCTACCGATCCAACCTACTTCCTCGTGCTACCGAACCAACCTACCTCCTCATGCTACCGAACCAACCTACTCCACCCATTGCCGAACCAAAGCACCACCGGATCACTCACCACCGGACCAAGGCGTACCAGACCAACATTGCCAGGCCAGATTGCTTCAGCCCAGGCCCACCAGTAGCTATATACATCCAGGACCCCTACCCTCAGCCTCACTCTATAAATAGAGGGGCAGGGGTACAACAATGGCAGACAAGTTTGAGAGCTCAAGCACAGACGGAACTTTCAACTACTTTCATATACTTGTATACAAAGCTTTGTACTTGTAATCTGAATAGAAAAGGAGAATAATATATAAAGTGGACGTAGGCACGTTCTGGCAGAACCACTGTAAATCTGCGTGTCTTTTACAGTTTAGTCCATGTTTTTTACATATTTGCATAAATCACCCAAATCACTAAGAACAACATAAAATCGACTAAATCATACGACTTGGAGGTGTTTTCCCATTTTTTGTGCAAACAGTTTTGGTGCTTTCATTGAGAGCAGGAGATCGAAGCTTCAGCTTCTCCCACTTAACCTTCTTCCTAACAACATCGCTCATTGCTTGGAAAACATGCCTCCCAGGCAGTGGAAAGATGTTAGCAAAGGGAAGAACATCGCAACTAGCAGTATTCCAGATCCAGTGGTCACAGATCAAGAGAATCATCCCGTTCAAACAGCAGTACCAAATGAGGATCAGGCAAACCCGACAGCCCCCGCCACAGAACAACCGGCAGCAATTACTAGGGCAGATCTAGACAGGGTTATGGCTGAAGTGACTAACCGCTTCACATCCCAACAAGAAGCCTTGGTGGACCAACTCATGTCATGCTTAAGTGATGCTGAAGAATCCAACCGCAACACTAAATCATGGGGTGAGTCCCAGTCTAGAGGATCTGGGAGACGACAAAGATCTTTCTTCTTCGAAGAGGCTAACAACAGAAACAACAATGGTAGGAGCCGAGCTCAGGCTCAGCCCGAATTTCGACCCGAGGAAACACTTAGAACCGAACCCAACAGGAGAGGTACTAGGCAGGGGTCGGATATAGCTGAGCATGTCATGCTACCTAACCATGGCAACACCAATGGACGGGGCCGAGCTGGAGTCCAGCCCGAAGTTGGACTCGAGGAAGTGCTTAGATCAGAACCCAAAAGGGGAAGATCAAGGCAAGGGCCAACTGTAGCTGAACCCAGCATGCCCCCGGAAGACCAGAGACAGCCACTGAAAAATGCTAGAAGTGATAGACGATACCATCCCTACAGGTCGTCTGGACGGAATCAATCCCGCGGAGAAGAACCAAACTCATTTCTATCTGCTCCGAATTCTGATGAAAGGATGGCACGATTGTTCAGAGAGTGCGTCCAACGAGATCAAAGAGATCGAGGAATAGACGCTAGGGTAACCAGCCCCTTCGCCCGCAATATCGAAATTGCCATCAACCCCCCGAGAATGGAAGATGCCAACAATGGAACCTTACAGTGGAACCTCTAACCCCGTTGTACACTTGTAGAGATACACACAGCATATGCTCATGAGCGGAGCAACAGAAGGAGTATTGTGCAAATGCTTTCCACTATTCTTGGCAGATCTACCTACCTCCTGGTTCTTCCATCTACCCCAAGGATCCATTAGCTCATGGGAAATGTTGAAAGAAAAGTTTATCAGCCAGTTACGCATTCATGTGGAACAACCCAAGGACGCTTATTCCTTATCTAATATCAAACAGATACCTGGAGAGACAGTACAATAGTATTTAACCCGATTCAATGTCGCAGCGGTCGTGGTCCAAGATGCCGATGAGAAACTTATCTTAATGGCCCTCTGTAGTGGTGTGCATCCGGATACGAAATTTGCAAAAGATTAACAAAAGAAAAACCAGCTACGTTACCTGACTTCTTCCATGAAGCCGGGACGTATATGAGGCTTGAAGACGCTGCCACTAAAAGGCAGTCAGAGCAACAAACTAAGACAGCTCATGGAAGCGCACCCACTGCAGCGAAGGACGTTCGAAGAAATGACTCTAGAGACAATGCTGGGGGCAAGAAGGGAGAAAAACTTCTATATCGGCCAGGACCGAGATTTGACTCTTACACTCCTTTGAATGAAACAATCGAAAACATCTTCCTAGCCACCCAAGACAAAGTTAGATACAAACGCCCCCCGCACAAGAAGGAATCAGATAACGCGATTAAGTCTGGAAATTTCTGCCGCTTCCATGAATCTCATGGGCATGATACCAATGAATGCCATCATCTCCGGGACTTAATTGAAGAACACATCAGAAGGAAGAGACTGGAACACTATGTGAAAAGTCAGAACAGGACTCCAGCCCCTGCCAACGAAAACCCAAGGCTACCTCCCCCAGAGATGGGCAGAGGAAATCGCAACACCAGTGGCTCCAATCAATAAAAGATAGTGGTCCATACCATATCGGGAGGACCACACATCGCCGACAGAAGCTGGGCAGAGATGGAGAGATATGGAAAGTCACTTGGAAACAATGAAGATTGCGTTAACTCTGTTATAGAAGAAGGCCACCCGAAGCAGAAAGAGAATGATGACATCACATTCAGTAGGCGTGATCTAGAGGGAAGGCAGTACCCACACATGGATCCTATGGTCTTCTCTGGCTGGTTCGGTTCAGCCGAAGTTTTCCAAATTCTAGTAGACACTGGAAACTCAGTAAATATCCTATTCAAACATGCTTTCGACAAAAATGAAGCTGTCAATGAAGGATGTGTCTCCCTGCAACAAACCGCTCCACGGTTTCACTGGAGATGCGAAGATGCCCCTCGGGCAACTGGACCTCTTTGTTGAAATAGGAAGCCATCCCTGCTCCGTTGTGTGGAAACAAACATTTGTGCTAATAGAAAACCATTCGGCCTACAACGCCTTTCTAGGGAGACCAGCCTTGGCTGACTTCCAAATTGTCCTGGCCCCATGGTGCCTGAAGATGAAATTTCCAACAGACAACGGAATGGGGGAAGTAGAGGGAGATCAAGACGCTGCTCGAGATTGCTATGTAACCGAACTTCGCAATAACCGTAGGAAGGATAAAGGGAAGAATGTAGAGACTACTCTCTGCACAAAAAACCTGAAAGCATAGCAACTAAGGAAAGCCCCTCCTCTTCGATATACCAGTGATCCTTTCAATGAATTAGACCCCAGGGACAAAGAGGAGGAGGCCAACGCCGAGCCTATAGAGGCTATGGAATTTGTATCTGTAGACAAACACGACTCGAGTAGACTATTGAAAATCGAATCTCAACTAAAAGCAGAATTGAAGGATCAACTCATTGATTTTCTCCGCCACAACTTGGACGTATTTGCATGGACGCATGCTGACATGACTGGAATCTCCCCAGATGTAGCATGCCACGTACTGAACATCAATCCTAAAAAGGTGCCTGTAAAACAGAAAAAGAGAAGCATGGGGGCAGAACGATCAGCAGTCCTCGACGAAGAAGTAAAAAACCTACTTGCCAATAACTTCATACGAGAAGCCATCTACCCAGAGTGGATCGCTAACCCGGTACTAGTAAAGAAGGCTAATGGGAAGCGGCGAACATGCATTGACTTCTCTAACTTAAATGACGCTTGCCCGAAGGATTGCTTCCCACTCCCCCGAATCGATCAGCTTGTGGACAGCACAGCCGGGCACGAACCATTATCTTTTATGGATGCGTACTCAAGATATAACCAAATTCCTATGCACGCTTCCGATCAAGACCACACTAGTTTCATCACTGACCGGGGAGTGTACTGCTACAGAGTAATGCCTTTTGGATTTAAAAACGCCGGAGCTACTTATCAGCGCCTCGTCAACAAGATGTTTGCAGAACTAATAGGATGAACTATGGAAGTTTATGTGGATGACATGCTAGTAAAGTCAAGGAAAGCCAACGATCAAGTAAGCCACCTGGGCGAGATGTTTCAAGTACTTCGCCAATATGGAATGAAGCTGAATCCTCTAAAGCGCTCCTTCGGAGTATCACCAGGAAAGTTCTTAGGATTCATCGTCCATGCCAGAGGGATTGAAGCAAACCCCAAACAAGTCCGAGCTCTGAAAGATATCAGGATACCTTCCACTCGAAGGGAAATGCAAAGCCTGAATGGGAAAGTGGCCGCCCTAAGCAGATTCATCTCTAAAGCAACTAACAAGTGTGTCCCTTTCTTCGAAGCTCTAAAGAAAGGCAAATGAAAGTTCGAATGGACTGACGAATGCTTAACAGCCTTCCACAACCTAATCGAACACCTCCAGAGACCACCAGTACTCTCAACTCCAAATGAAGGCGAAGAGCTATACCTATACTTTGCTGTGTCATCTCATGCTCTTAGCGCCGCTTTGGTGAAAGAAGAAAACCGCGCGCAGCGGCCAGTATACTTCGTAAGCAAGAGGTTTACGGGGGCAGAAGCCAGATATCCCAAGCTTGAGAAGCTAGCATACTGTTTACTAATCACATCATGGAAACTGTGACATTATTTCCAATCTCATTCCATCAGAGTTCTAACCGGTCAACCGCTAAGACGGGTACTCCATCGTCCCGACACTTCCGGGCGACTACTTAAATGGTGCATTGAACTGAGTCAATATGACATCACCTACCATCCTCGCACCGCCATCAAGGGACAAGCCATGGCCGATTTCAATGCCAAATTCACTACCAACGAAGGTAAGGAGCAATTTGAAATAGCAAAAGACATCAAGTGGAATCTCTTCGTGGATGGAGCGTCAAATGAGCAAGGCTCGGGGGCAGGTATTGTGATAATCACCCCCAGGGGAAGGAAGCTGCACTATGCTCTAAGGTTGGAATTCGCCGCCACCAACAACGATGCAGAATATGAAGCAGTGATAGCTGGATTAGAACTTGCCTTAGAGATTGGAGTCATCTCTTTATGTCTTTATAGTGATTGTTAACTTATTGTAAATCAAATACTAGGAGAATTTCAGACCCAAGGAGAACGACTCATGGCATATCTGAAGAAGACCAAGCTGCTACTCGATCAATTGGATCACAATTTAATCAAACACATTCCTCGAAAAGAAAACCAAGAAGCTAGCATGCAAAATGGCACCATTTCCGGAACAGTAGCCATCTCAAAGCAACTAACTCTGAGTTTCGAGCAAGTGAATCTGACAGCTGCAACCGAAGAGGAAACCTGGATGACTTCCATCCAAAAATACTTACAAAGTGGCACACTGCCCGACGGGCGTAACGAAGTCAAGAAAATCTTGAGGAAAGCTTCCCGCTACACAATACAAGAAGGCATCCTCTATCGGCGCGGCTTCTCTAACCCTTTATTGAGGTGTGTCGCTGGAAGGGAAGCCAAATAAATCTTATCCAACATCCATCAAGGTAGTTGCGGAGATCGCACTGGAGGACAGACTCTGGCAAGGAAGATACTCCGATATGGATACTTCTGGCCCACCTTGAACAAAAATGCCTTAGACTTCGTCAGAAAATGTGACAGATGTCAGAAATTTGCCAAGATTCCTCGACTACCGACAAATGAGATTACTCAGATGACCAGCCCTTGGCCCTTTGCAGTATGGGGAATTGACTTGATTTGCGAACTATCGATGGGCCGAGGCGGAGCCAAATATGCTATAGTGGCAGTCGACTATTTCACCAAATGGGTGGAAGCGGAACCTCTAAATAAAATATCTTCGGCAAAAGTTATTAACTTCTTGATCAAAAATGTTCTATGCAGGTACAGAGTTCCATTAAAAATCATATCAGACAATGGACTTCAGTTTGACAGCGAGGAATTCACCGACTGGTGCCAGGAGCACTGAATTCTAAAAAGCTTCTCATCTGTAGCTTATCCCCAGGCAAACGGACAAGTCGAAGCTGTCAACAAAATTCTCAAAACCCTAATCAAGAAGAAACTTGAAAAGTCAAAAGGCGCTTGGTTGGATGAACTTCCTACGGCACTTTGGGCCAACCGCACATCTTTCAGAACATCAACAGGGCATACTCCTTTCTCTTTGGCATACAGATCGGAGGCCATGCTTCCAGTTGAAACTGTAGTGCCTTCCCACCGTAGGATCCACTACAACCCAGAAGAGAACGAAGAACTCCTCCACATGTCCTTGGATCTTATTGAAGAGAGAAGAAATGATGCAGCACTTAAAGCGGCAGCTCACAAGCAAAAAGTGGTAGCGCAATACAACTCCAAAGTCAAGCACCGCGGCTTACAAGAAGGAGATCTTCTCCTCAAGCAGATCTTTCCACGCCCCGGAGCGCTAGATCCAATTTGGGACGGACCCTATGTAATTCATAAAGATCTCCACAACGGAGCTTACATTTTGTCAACAGTGGACGGAGAGGTGTTCCAGAAGGCATGGAACATCCAACACCTTCATAGATACTTTTCTTAACTTGTACTGCCCATATAAAGTGAATTAACAAAGAGAATCAGTGGACGTAGGCATTTTCGTGCCGAGCCACATTAAAAAACTTGTCTCTTTTTAACTTGTTCCTTTATATATTGGCTGCTCGTTAAACTTTATCCTTTTCTTTTGAACAAAATCCTGTGCAATGGCATTTCCATTCAAGACACATCACGACGCAGCCTCACCTGGACAAGACCTAACAGGTACTATGCGAATCTATGCCATCGCCAATGAGACACTTTTGCTCCAGCATCCCTCTACTGCGGGTTAACTCATTGCTCGCGACGGCCCTTAAAGCCAACTGTAATGAGCCGATTATAAGCCACCGAGAAGGCCGACTATAGCAGAGGCAGCTCATTACGGCATTAGGCTCGTCGGCAACTGTGAACCTACTTTAAGCCCCAACATAAGGTGTGTCCAGCCAGGGGTAGTTCATGGTTGACGATCGGCACCCACGCTAGCCGGCCACAGTAAATCGAATAATACCCACGATTGCGGGCCATAATGGCTCGGTTAGTTACTGTGCGCGATCTCGGCTACGATGTGTCTTAAGTGCGGCTGTGGTAAAAAATATAAACTTCCCGCGGAGGCGTAATATGGGTGACAAAGGTCTCGAAGACCCACAGCTAGGAAAGTGACTACAAAACCCGTTTGCCACGAACTTAAGCACATCGGAGGCCTTCCGTGATTGGAAGTTTTACGTTTTCTTATATTTCCATTCTATTTAAAAACTTTCCTCCTATCCTTTATAACGACCCTTAAAGTACAGGACACAAAATAGGAGGCACTTACTAATGGAAATAAGAACTCACAGCTGGATGACAGGACACTCTGCTGCATTCCATACTCAGTCACACAAGACATTCAAAGCTACCGTCTACAACTAAAACATGAAGGGCGGTACTTTCTTCTCTTGTACCTAAATACGTAGCTTTGATTTATTCGCACATCACATTAACATTGCGACACATGAAATTATATTTTAAGCAAGAACTTGACATCAAACACGATTGAATCACTGGCATGTGCACAACTATATTTCTTACGCAAAACATCGAGATAACAAAAGCATTTAAATATAACAGAACCAGCTTAAGTTACATGTTAAGAATAAAGTCGTTCATTACAAATGACATAATTATAGCCTGAAAGTACATTAATGTTTTGGGACTAGTATATACAGGAATGTCAAGTAGACCAAAAAATAGTCAGCTGCATCGGGGCTCCGCCTCTATCCTGCTGGTCCTCCGAGATCTACATAACCGCAGGATCAGAACTCCCAGCATGTTGACCAGAGGTCCCACCTGTCCAATTAAGAAGAAGAATCCACTAGATAAACGATAAACAATCAAGTTAGTAAAAGACTAAAAGGGAAGACTTACCAGCATCTACTCCCTGATCATCATCCTCTAACTGCACACCTACTTCCTCAACGGTAAGCAGCCGCATGCCCTCCTTCGCCGCCACTTTCTCCTCCTCAGTAAACTGGGCTGTAACCACATCCATTCTGAAAGCCACACCACCCTCCTTATCTGCATCAGCCATAGCCTCCTCTAGAGCCTGGAGATAAATCCTAGCCATAACCCGGGGATAATCATCCATCCAGGATAAGTTGCCCATTCTTCCAAGTATGGAAGTACATATCCTGAAGCATCTCATCCATCATCCCCTCGTTCTCCTCGAACTCCCTCATTCGGACCTCGAAAGCCGACAACCTTGCAACGACAGCATCTCTCTCCGATCGGTATCTCGAGCAGTCAGCCTGAAGGGATTTCCTCATCGCCTCCATCTCCTCCTTCAGCTTGGCTTGAGCAAGCTCTACGGTTTCAAGCTTCCCAGATAACTCCTCTATCCGCTCGAGATCCGCTTTCCGAACCTCATCCACCGTTTCAATAGCCATATCAATCCGTTCCTTGCAGGTAGCCTCCATTTTCCACAGCTCGGCTCTGCTAGCCTCTTCCATGGTTTTCTTTAATCGTCTGGAGGCGGCCTCATGCTGAGAGATCTGGATGGCTTGATCGGCGAGTTGCTTGGCCTGGTCGGAAACAACTAACCGCAATCTTATGTTGGCACTCCCGATTTCCTCCCCGGCCTTGACCAGTCGAGCATGATGCCCCATCAACTTCCTGGTCTCCTCAGCAACCCGGTCGATGTTTGCCTTAGCTTCGTCCCCCATAGTTACAATCCGAGTAGTAAGCAGATCAAGGTCCAAGGACTTAGCCTCATTAAGCACCCTTACCATAGGATTGCGAGGGAGAAGGTGCTCACCAGTAACCTCGTCAAAGGAGATATCATGAGAGCTTGGATCCAGATCCGGATGACCCACAAACGGATTACGAGCCAAGCCGGGATGATCTATTGGGGTAACAGTAGGGTTCTCTGATGGATGCGGAGAGGGTATGAACTCAGTGTCCTCCTCCGTGATATCCTGAAGAGGCTGGTTGAGGACCAGGTGAAGGTTCAAAGAAGGAGAGACTCCTCTTCTTCTTCTGAATACCCTCTTCAATAACCCCAAGAAGAGGACGGTAGCTGACTACGTCTCTGGGGCGGTTGGTCGGAAGCTTTGGTTTAGTGGAAGCTTTGAGGAGCTTGTATTGTTCAAGACGGTGTCGAATGTCTAATGTCTTGGCTACCTTACCCGCTCCTGGAATAAAAACCAAGTGTTACAAGCATGCATTGAATCATAATTCAAGAAATGTATCAAGCGAAAAAGAGACGGAAGCTGGCCATGAAATATTCCTAAATACTTATCATAAATGGAGTCGGCAGGAGTCAAAAATTCACCTTGAATCGTCGGAGTTGCCCTAGCTGAAATGCTCTTAGAAGATGGATCGGCACCAGTCCCGGCCTTATCAGCTTTCTTTGTCTTCTCCACCAAGGCCGATCCTTCCCCCAACCCCTCGAAAGCCTGGCGGAAAGCCTCATCTTTCCACTCTTGGATCTCACCTACTTGCCCAGAAGACAAAGCCCCAGTGCCATCACCGCTCTGTCCTTCGCCACCATCATCGCCGTGAAGATCACCATCACCTTCTCTACCACTTCCACTCTCCGCCTCGCCTCCTTCATCCTCGCCTCTTTCCTCCTCCACATTTTCCTCCTCCGGAACATCTGGACATGTGCTGGGGGGAGGGTCCATCGGATTTCTTGAGCTTCTTCCCCCCCCCCCCCCCCCCCGGCGACTGGATGTATTGAGAAGGGTTTCCTCTTGCTGCTCTTCGCCGTAGCTCCTCCTTTAGCTTTGGAGGCCCTCTCCTCAGCTGTGTCTCTCTACTTGACCACAGACTGACACGGTAGAATCAAGTTGTGCAGCAGAAGAGTAGCATTCCTGATCAGGTAAGAAGCTGACCTCTCCCTTCCCGAAATGGCTTCTATTTCCGCAGCCATCTGAACCAGGCGATCGTTCTCCACGACCGCGAAGCCACCTGTCGCTAGCAAGAAATAAAAACACATAAGAAGAAGCATTGCATTTAGAACGGAAATTATAAATAAGCTTCAACTTACAGCCAGAGGTGAAGCGACGGATAGAAACAGAGTCATCCTTGACGAAAAACCATTCTTTCTTGAACATGCTGAACTTCGACTATAAGTCCAGGACCGACTTGAAGGACATGGCCGATTCCAAGCTGATGTATGGAGACCCCTTTCTGTAGCCTCTCAAGTTGTACAAATACCGGATCTCCCGGTTGGAAGGGGGACGCCCGTATTTTCTTTGGAAAATGATGAATAGACTCACCAAGATAGCATAAGAGTTTGGCTGAAGCTGGAAAGGAGCCACCTTCAAGTAGGTGATGAAGCTGACTATCCAAGCATTGATCGGGGGAATGGCCCCGCACATGCAATGGTACCTACTATAAGCAAAATATCCTTCATGAGGGTCATACGGCATAACTCCATTCCCTGGCAACACCATGTGTGCTCTGTCAATCCCGAAAGAGCGAGATATAACATCAAGCTGCTCGTCCTTAAGGGAGCTGGGGAAGCAATCAGGTGGCAAGTTCAGGAGCTCCTGAGGGCCGTATCCATCTACTAGTGACCTCGGTGTGGGCCCATGTCGCCCTGGTCCCGGCTGAACTGGGGGCACGACGGGAGACTCTCTTCTGTCCGTAGATTTTCTCTTATCTGATCGAGTTTCCACTTTATGAGACATTTATCTGCAAGCACAAAAAGTACGTTGTTAGAACAAAAGAAGTAGATGAGCAAATGCCTACGGTCCGGAATCTCCGGGTTCACTCGGCAATTCAAGTATCTAAGTTCATTCGGTACTCGGAATCTCCGAGTTCATCCGGTAATTCAGGTATGTCAGTTCATTCGGCACTCGGAATACCCAGATTCATTTGGTAGTCCAAAACATAAAAGCCATTCGGCGAGAGAAGGCTAAATCACCTGATTCGGTATTCTAACGTGGTTCGGCAGTAAGTTTGATTCGGCAGGAAAATCTGGTTTGGCTATCTCACTTGGTAAGGAATAACAGTAACTTGAAGGCCCTACTTATAGGCAAATATCAACGTCCGGACCAATTGGTTCGGCACACAGGACCGGATGGGAATTCCCCCAAGCTAACTGACCTAAAACAAAGCGCGACATATGCTGGCATATGCCCCACTTTGGGGGGCAAATGTTGGGCGTGTTTCCACCTCCTACCGGTCCAACACTCTTCCCATGCATAGCCGAACCAGTCCTTGCCCCACTACCTGCCGAATCAAAGCAAGGTATCACTACCGAATCAACTCCCAAGACCAATGATGCCGAACCAACCTATATCCCAACCACCACTGATCCAACCTCTATCGAACCAACCTACTTCCTCGTGCTACCGAACCAACCTACCTCCTCATGCTACCGAACCAACCTACTCCACCCACTGCCGAACCAAAGCACCACCGGATCACTTACCACCGGACCAAGTTCCACCGGACCAAGGCGTACCAAACCAACATTGCCAGGCCAGATCGCTTCAGCCCAGGCCCACCAGCAGCTATATACATCCAGGACCCCTACCCTCAGCCTCACTCTATAAATAGAGGGGCAGGGGTACAACAATGGTAGACAAGTTTGAGAGCTCAAGCACGGACGGAACTTTCAAACAACTTTCATATACTTGTATACAAAGCTTTGTACTTGTAATCTGAATAGAAAAGGAGAATAATATATAAAGTGGACGTAGGCACGTTCTGGCCGAACCACTATAAATCTGCGTGTCTTTTACAGTTTGGTCCCTGTTTTTTGCATATTTGCATAAATCACCCAAATCACTAAGAACAACATAAAATCGACTAAATCATACGACTTGGAGGTGTTTGCCCATTTTTTGTGCAAACATCGTGATTTATCAATATCGTTCAACACTGCATATGATCAATAACGCATGTTGTTGATAACGTTTCTCCTTGATGCCACCTCCTATCTACATTACATCTCACTGATGCCGCGTCTTATTAATGTCTCCTTTCACTTTCGAAAATAAGTTGAACGTTGCAACTCATTAGTGCAGCACCCTACCAACGTCCATCATCATTGATGCAACTTATAACCAAAGCCATAAAATAATGATGTTGTGTCTCTTTGAGGTTGCTTTTATTCCAATACCATCATTCTTTAATGTTATCTTTCAAATGATACCTAGTGTTTCCAATACCGCATTGAACAAACGTTGTATACATCCAAGGAAGTAATGATATCGACTGCAATTAGTACAGTAAGCCATCAATGAATGTCGACACCACCTACGTCGCATCTCATTAATGCCCTATTTACCAGTGTCATCCCCCAAAGTGATGCTACTTTCCATCAAAGTAACTCATTGTTACCGTTGTTTGTTGTTGAGGCCGATCATTGCTCATATTGCCACTCAAAATTGCCAATGCTTATATATGCCTTTATTGATCAATGCCACGCCGCACTTCAACAACACTTAGAAGATACCATCCATCTGTACATGCGATGCTGATGCCGAAAGTCATTAGCAGTCACAAGAGTTATCAATGCCAACGCCGCACCATGATGGAGGTTCTCCTCATCAATGCCATCTCACATCATCGTAGCTTTACATAGATGCTTCCATCTACTAACCAAATCGATTGGGTATTATAGAATAAGTCTCCAACATCAAAAATCATCGATGTCGGATGCTTTCACTATTGAAATAATGTTGAAGCTTTACCATTCATTTAAGAATGTCAAAAATCATTATCGAACAAGGCATGACACCATGGGGCGGTATTGGTACCGAAGGACATGAATGTCGAAGTCAAGCTCATAAGTATACAACATTCCTACCCCTATAAATACGGACCTAAGTGCTTTATAGAAGGGGAAAATCAATTTTATCTCTCTTCTCACATTTAAACTTTGTCGCCCTAAATTGATTTGGTGATTCATAGCCGATTGTATCACTTGAACTACTAAACCATTGGACATTGTACATTCGAAATTATATTGAATAAAGGCAAGATATCTTAAATTTTGACTTACTTTCAAATTCAAAAGCATATATAATTTGCTAAGAAAAGATTACTTCGAATTCTAAAGCAATCAGATTCTTGATTTCTCATTTGATCATATGATTTCCTAACATGGATTTACTTAAAGCATATATGATTTCATTCAGCCTTGTATATGATTGCCCTATGAACACAAACTTTCTTGTCACTCCTCTTAACCCTTAACTTAGCTAAATGTCACTATTTTCCACCACCCATTGAGATTAAACATAGGCTCTCCAAATTCCATAATCAGCCAAGGTTCTCCTCCTTACACTTTGGGGTTGATGATGAAATTTGTTAACACGTATATTGATTAAGATTACTACATTGGAATCAACATTATTCCTTGAATGTCTATTTGTCTCACCAGCGTGGAGCATGAATGAGAAGATCTCACCATCTACCATTTCCAGCTTACACCAACAGCCTTTCCTTTTAAATCTATTAAATGGGTCATAATGAGAAGGGGTTCAAAACAACGTTATGATGATTGGTAAATTACATACTTTTTCTGTAATTCTAATTTATTCCAATTGACTTCCATTTAAGTGTTATGTATATTAACTATACTACCCTAAAACAACCATATAAACTAACTACCCATAAACCCAGCCAATTAATACTTCTTAAATAGGGAGTAGAAAGGCCCAACGGTCATTTAACATATCAACCCCCAAAGCGGGCCCTCCATAATGTAACCGCTATTCAATTGATCCTAGCTACAGAGACCAATGACATATATGTACAACCTATATTATAATTGTCATATTACCAACGCATCTCAAATAATCCTACATGAAGTGCCTTGTAACAACCCGCATATTTGTCGATTTTATATTTAAATATTTTATCGTTAGTCGGATTTTAGTCCGAAAAGCTACTTTTTGCATACGGTCGAATTAGGACTCGGGACCGCTCCCATTGAGTTTAAAATGCCGTTTGCGACCTTTTTGAGTATAAGCTTCGATATGTTTGGAGAAAGTCGATTTTTGCTACTTTTCACTTTGGGTTTGGTTTTTGGGCTCAGCCCTATGTTTTACTTATGCTCAAATCTGAGCCACTCTTCCCCATTCACCCTCATTCTCTTCTCTTTTCAGTTTTCTTAGCTTTAATGGTGGGAGAGATTGGAAATTAAAACTCCAAAACCCTAGTTTCTCTTGCAAATCAAATTCCTAGCTCCAAACTCAAGAAGAACCCATTGGTAAGCTTCTCTTCTTCTTCTCCAACTTATCCTCTTACCAATTTCAGAAATTCCTAAACCTAATTTTGGGAATGTTCTTGTTTTGAGCTTAGATTCAAGCTCAATTGGGTTGTGTTGAAGAGAGGTTGATTCTCCATTCGCTTTCAAGCTTCTTCTTGTTCGATTTTGTGAAAAGGTGAGATTTTTATCTCACATCTATGCTTATATTTATCTTCGATTGTTAGGTATGAATTCCTAACACTTATTCGTGTGCATTTGCTTTTGGTTTGGATTGAATTGGTGTATATTCCAATTTTTGGTGTTTTGAGTTCAATTCGTTAAAAATCCTAACTTCTATGTTTGAACATGTTTTTGGTGATGCATCGAGGAGCATATAGGGCCGGGTAGTCGATTGGCATAAACCCTTAGCGCCGTTGCTCGAGAGAATGAAATTTGGACGAGGTTGGAGCTCATTACTATGGGCTGGGAAGAGGCTGGCAACAGGTCCGGTCGACCGAGCTCCCTGAGTCGGCCGACCGACCTGCTGCCGAGTGCATAAGCACTCCTCTGTTTAAGGCTCGGTCGACCGACTCAGGGAGTCTGGTCGACCGACCTGCTTTTAATTGCCAGATTAGCCTATTTTGCTAATCCGTTTGAATATCCAACTTTAATCGATTCGTGTAGTCTCCCTTTTGTTGTTGTCATTTATTATCGACTTAGATGACCTTTTCTTTGGGAATTTTAGATATATCCACTTTGATGGATTTTATATCGATTTCTTTGGATTTTATTCACGTTTTCGAATGTGAATCTTAGTGATTGATTGTTCCTACAATCTTCTTTGTGATTTGTCACTTTAAAAATATAAAGGTTTTCTATACTAGTAGTAAATATCAAAACTCTTTCCTCAAACGATTTCAACACTATTTTAATACCAAATTCATTTATAAAACCGTTTTCCAATCTATTAGTATATATAAACCTTTACTTCACTCGTATGAGAAATCTAATTAAACGACTTAGTAAAACAAGTGGTATGAAACGCTTGCGTTCACTTTGTTGGTTAATTCTTGGACTTGTTCGATTGAAACCCTTGTGACAATTTTCTAGTGGAAATTTATAGTTTGTTCGTAAATATTTAAGTTAAGCAAGTGGTTATGGGACATGAAGCTAAACTCATATATTTACTAGCTTAGTGTAATTGACACTTCACGTTGATCATGACGATCATCTTTGTGATTTAGACTAGCAATGTGCGATGTCTCTTTGTCTGCGAGGGAGACTAAACCCCGTTTTGTGGAGTTTCGACTCAATTTGTGATGGGGTAGCAACCCATGGTCTTCGGGCCGTTTGTGGAGCTTCGGCTCAATTTGTGATGGTTAGCGACCATGGAATTAGCGTTCCGTTTGTGATACACGTGTTGGTGAGCTTTATGTTCCCGTTTGTGATAGGCCTCCCCCCTTTGTGATTTCTGGATTTCTTGTGTAGATTTCTAGAATTTGTGTTTCATCAATTTTTTGTGATTTCCATTGATAAGCCTTATCGATATTTGTGCATTGGTGAATTTGTTTGTCATTGACTTTAGTGATTTCTGGATTTCTTGTGTAGTCTTCTGGAATTTGTGCATCATTGACTTTTGTGATTGACATTGATATTATCGTCAATATTTGTGGTTTGATGAACGAAATAAAGAGCATGACACTTCTTTGATTCTTGTGTAGATTTTGTGATATTGATTAATCTCTTGTTGATTATCAACTACTTATATATCACAGCTTGGCCTTGTGATTATTATGTGTTTAGTCATAACTCTGATTCTATATCGTTTCATCTGATATTTATAGTTAGACTGATCCGTTTATTATTTTCTTATTAAATAATACTCGGGTCAGACCGAGATGTTACAGGTGCTTCAGCTTGACTTCTCTCTTGGGATTGATTTCTCTGACTTTTGGTTGACTACTTAGATTACTAGTTTTTGTTGTATACATTAGAGATATAGACTCCATAATGTATACTTATTCTTTTGTGTAGTTCGTGTAACTATTCTTTTGTGATATTGTGGATCTTTCTGACCACTACTATGATGTACACTTTTATGTGTAGTATTCATATCTTATTCCGCCTTTATGATATGAATTTTCTGTGACTGATTTATGTTATGTTTATTCCTATATTTGTTTTTCCGAAGATATTTATAG
Source organism: Allium cepa (assembly GCA_030765085.1). NCBI lineage: Eukaryota > Viridiplantae > Streptophyta > Magnoliopsida > Asparagales > Amaryllidaceae > Allium > Allium cepa. The sequence goes on from CM060928.1 coordinate 195,816,282, forward strand.
CCACTGTGTAGTAGTTTTGAGTTTGTGTCAGGATGTTGGATTTCCTCTGGATAAAGCATTGCATGTTATACTATCTGACATATCGGTGCTCGCGCAAAGAAATTACACGGATGGTCGCTCCTCAACAGCCTTATTCTCCGTGCTAGTTGACAGCATTCACCGTAACGTTCTTGGCTAGCGTGGGTATAGAGGTGGGGCGTCACATGCCTCCAATAGTAAGCTTGAAGACATTTCCGGTCCAACTCTACAAGATACCCACAACTGTAGGCCAACGGCTCTTCTCAGTCCCATGCAACTACCCTCAGTCATGTCCTAACTATATGAGAGAAAGTACCTAGGCCTCTTAATACCTCTTTAATGAGAATTTGGAAAACTCTGAATATTTAATACCTATATCCTAGGAAGATTCCATCATTTAATACCTAACTCAAGGCGGACCCTTCTCTAGTAATCTCTAGCCAATATCGAAGAAAATCTCAGCAGACCACTTAAACTTCTTGAATAAGAAAGAGGCAGACCCAACGACCATTTAAAACCTTAGTCCCTGAAGCAGACCCTATAATAGCTACTTAATAGAGCCAAAAGTAGATCCTACGCATATCCCTTCCCCATGGCTCCTATGGTTATAGATGTTCGACATCGGTACTAAGTATGCACAAACGCTCGTAGCCTCTAGGTGAAGGGCAGACTTCCATAGTGTAATTCTACCGACCTCGCATCCCAACTCACTAATCAAAACTAATCACCCAAAGCCTAAGTGTTGAACTAAGACCACTAATCGACGCTCGCTCTAAATCTATAATTGAAGCTATATAACTTTCTACTATGAAAATTAAGTTGCTTTCTACGTGTACTTAATAGTATTAACACTTGCTTAGTGGCTGCAAAATTATTCCTATTTGACATATGCTAAGGCTTTGGTTTTCTTCTTATGTCTAATTAATGTCAATTGTCTATAATAATTGGTTATTAATGTCAAAATTGGGCAATCTCCAATGACATTATTTATCAGTTTCAAAATCTACCAATTATGCTTATTTAATTTCTCTATAAATGCCAGATTAAATTCTCTAATCAGTACTCATTTAATTCCTTTAAATAATTATTAACTACAAATTTATTGCCATTAAATTGTAGTTATATTACCTAAAATTTGGAATTACCATTTCTTCCTTTTTAACATTATAGCTCTATAATTACTATGTCATCAATAACTAATTCTTCCAATTATAATTAATGCAAATATCAACATATATTACACAATAAATATATTTTTGATTTAATCTGTAAGTTTGGTTATACGTGTGTGTGTGTGTGTGTGTTCCTATTCCTAACACATTAATTATTGTGCAGGAATTCTAGAACATTAATTTTCACATTTTGATTTATTAAAGCAATCCTTTCCAAAAGGCATAATTGTTATAATTTTCCATAAATTACCCCAAAATGAGACATTTGCTTCATTTGAAATTACAAGAAATCATCTTTTTTGTTTTATTCAAATAGACGGTGCAAAATACGAAGAAGAATATCCATACTTTACACATCTCTTTCTTTCTACTTTATTCCTTGTTAATTCAGACGATGCATTTTTTTATAGAATTATGGAATCAGATGATTTATGGAAATTACATGGAAATAGATACAATTATATTATAACTTACTCCCAATAAACTGAAACATAAAAATTCTTATTCCAAGTTAACTAGGGCAACCTAATTTACAACCCAATTATAAATTTGGACTAAATTTTACAAATTTACAAGCATTCTGCAATAATAAATACCTCAGACCGATTTCAAACTTCTAGATTAGGTTGTACATACTATTCCAGTTATCTATCTTATAGAATATGTTGGCGATATTCACCTTCCTAATCCCATAACTCCATAGATAATGCATAGGCATAATATATAAATAATGCTCAATAATATAAATTTCAACGTTATAAGAAAATTATATAATTTCAGACTCAACTTTCAAGCTTTTCAAATCTTCAAAATCTGAATACATTCATTTACTTAAATCCATTCCATTTTAACCCAAAAGAATACGTATGACAGGGTATAAACATACTATTAGAATTATAAATCTAAGACGAAACATGTGGTTAAGAGGAATATATATTTATAATAATAAATTTTACCTTTTTGGTAGTATTGATTTGCTCCTTCTCTTCTTCTTTTTAATTTTCTACCATTCTATATATATATATATATATATATATATATATAGTACTATAGTTAATAACAATGGTAGAGAAGGGAAATTGCAGAGCTTCACTATTGTGACCAGAAATATGAAAAGAGAAATGAGGGTTTGGGCTTGTATTCATAGGCACTAAAGTTAATCATATCCGCTAGATTATAATAATTTAATCCGACGCCTTAGCTTAGGTTCAAGGAATGCCTGCCCTAGGTCGACCGCTAATAGGCAAGTGGTCCACCGCTAGTAGTCGACCGACCCGATGAGGGTTTTGACGGTCGTGTCCCAATTTTATTACTGTTCTTTTCCTTTTCTACTTAGTTGCATTTTGAAAATTTCAAACACTATTAACTCTTCGTTTGAACTCCGATCGTGAAACTTCAAATAAGAAAGTTGCTCAGAAAATCACCCAGAACACAACGGTGCAAGTTTCGTAGTCAAATTTATCGTTTGCTTAAATTTATCTTTTGGGCTTTACTAATTATTTATTAATTAAAATTAATTTTGCGATGGGTTACATTCTTTCCGTCTTAAAAGAATTCTGTCTTTGGAATTTCCCAAGGGTGAAATCATGTAACATTGCTTGTAACCAATCTAAGTTACCCAACCAATAAATTAAACCAATTTTGCAGCCAAACCTGTACAATTGCAAGGTATACCACAACATATATGACATTCATGTAGAATGATTCTAAAACAACATCTTTGATTTGAATGCGTTCTTTTAAAAACATTTTGAAAATATGATGCAAACAACCTATTTATACTGGCAAATTTATATATGCACAAGTTTTCAAAAAATGAAAATTCCTTTTTCACACAAAAAATTTCACATCCTACTAGTAGAGGCGACTAGTAGAAATATGCTTCAACCAATTTTACATCCAATTCCTACCATCCAAAACTTAGCAAACAATTTTGACATCCAAAATCTTAAAAATTTAGATTTTTAAGTTTATACTCCTATGCTAGAAAAGGAATTTAGATGGAAAATTTTACATTTCCACCCACCTATTGGATACCTATTCCATTATAACTTAGAATCTTCTCTTCTGTCACCATAACTTTTTCACTATTCCAAGTATGATTTGCATAAGGAGGTTTATTATTAAGGTGTTAAAACATAATAATCCTAAGTGCAAGTTACGTTTCACTATCAACAAGAATGGAAATAGAAATTTCAAAGCTAAATTAGCTTTTTCCTTACGCTCACCCTTTTCGAAATGTAGAATTCACATTTATTAACACATCGACACTTCTTATGCTAAACATGTGGCGTTCAAAAATCATTAATTATCTCATTTTTAAAAGAAAACTTTCCCTCCTTCAAATAAACTTACAAAATAGTTTGAAAAATCAAATTCCCAAAAGAATTCGAACATCATTTTTTAAAAAGTATATGAAAAAAAATTCGAAACATTTTCCGCTCCATCCTTAAAACAAATCTTGCCACATTTTAACATAATTAGGACTCAGTCAATGAGTTAATGCATATGATTCATCCTTACATTGTGCAGTTAACCCAAAATTTGAGAAAGCTTCTTTTAATCTAAAACAATAAACTACCTACAAGCCTATATTTAAATTTTAGCTTTAAAGGCTTATGGATAGTGACTCATGATTTCACAACAACCACTCCTTGTCCTTCACTTGCTAAAATTATTTTTTCTTAAAATTCTAAAGCTTTTGGAATCAAATCATTCTTTATTTCTAGTTGCAAACTTAATTTCCTTATTTGTTTTATAAAATTACAATCCTACCTACATTTTATCGCTAGTAAAATGTCCTTATGAAATCTCCTTATTTACACAGTTTTCCAATATGTATGTATGTATGTATGTATATACTTAGCAGTTTAAGTCCATCCATAAAATTGGACAGCGATAAGTACGAACATATCTTATATCATAAAGTACGCATATATATTATTTGAAGGGAGACAACTAGTGATTTTAATTCAGAAAGAAAATTTTTCTTGATGCCAACATCCATCATTGATGCAGCGGATAATTCAAAAAAACAAATGTAGACGGTGGAATTAGCAATCGGTGAAATGAATGATACTGAAATGCCCAAATTCGTTGATCCGTAGATGCCGAATTTTAGCTATCTCTGACACGTTGATCACGCACGATACCGTGAAAAGAGATCTACGATTCTTCGACGTTGATCTTGCGCATAAGATACCGTGAATCGGCTTGACAAACGAAGATTCGAGCGCACTCGAATGACGTAGGTGGAGATAGGAGATCACACTCGACTACCAATTAGAAGAAAGCACAAAGCAATCAAAAGAAAATTTATTCAAAAGTCAACAACCCTAAAATGTACAACTCACTCCCTATTTATAGCTTTTACAACACAGCCCCTTAAGTCGTCCACGACTTACGACTCACCCCTAGGTCGGCAACGACCTATCAACAAATGCGACTCACACACTTAAGTCGTACACGACTTAAAACACACGACACATTTTTACGACACTTAGGTCGTATACGACTTAACTACTCACGCGACTTAAGAAGTAAACAACCTACGACTTAAAGAAAGTACAAACATATTACAACATAACATTCACAACTTAACATAGCTGCGACCTACGACCCAAGTTAGGTCGTTGACGACTTAAAGAAAATACAACGTATACGAGTTAAGGAAAATACAGACTCCAGCGACTTAACACTTACAACACAACGACCCTAAAACATAATGGACTAACGACCTAACAATGCTATGCCGCGTGGAAGGTTAGGTCGTGAAGACAGGATATGGGTTAGGTCGTCAACGATGGGAACAGGCTGGGTCGTGGGAAAAGTTAGGTAGGAAAAAGTTAGGTCGGGGAGATTTTAGGTCGTGATGGTTTTAGATCGCGAGAGTTAGGTCGGAAGAGTTAGGTCGGAAGAGTTAGGTCGTGAAGAGTTAGGTCGGAAGAGTTAGGTCGTGAAGAGTTAGGTTAGGTCGGTGAAGTTAGGTCGCGGCACAGGCTTAGGTCGCAAGCTTGTTAGGTCGGAAACTTCTGCTCTTTTCTTCTTCTGCACTGGAATCTCTTCTTTTAGGTCGTGGACGACCTAAGCCCTTAGGTCGTGGCTGATTTAATCCTTGTGATTCTGTAGCTCGCGTTGCATCATCCTTCCCCGGTTGATAGAAATTCGACCTTGAATTTTCACCATCTTCATCCACAACAATCTCATTCCCACAATACGGAACTAGGTATTTGACGTTGAAAACATCAGAAGTATGAATATCACCTGGTAGTTTCAATTGATACGCATTCTTATTGATTTTCTTCAAAGCTTCTACTGGACCAATTTTTCTGGCTTTCAACTTGTTATAAGCACCTACTGGAAATCGATCCTTTGTTAACACAGCGTACACTAAGTCTCCTTCATTAAACTCAACATTTCTTCGTTTCAAATCTGCAAATTTCTTATATTTCTCATTCGACTTCTCTAATCGTTCTTGAACAATTCTATGACATTCCGTCAATCCTTCAACAAAATCAACAGCTCGTTTAACTGTCCCCTTCGGTTGTGGTATTATCGTTAAATCCAACGGCCCCTTTGGTAAACTTGAATATACAATCTGAAATGGACTGAAACCTGTACTACGATTCGCCACATGATTATGAGCAAATTCAGCCTGACATAGCTTCACATCCCAACTTTTCAGATTGTCCTTCACAAGACATCGCAATAAATTTCCCAATGATCTGTTAACAACATCGGTTTTCCCGTCGGTTTGCGGATGGTAAGCGCTACTAAATTTCAGCTTCGTTCCAACCATCTTCCACAAACTTAGCCAAAAATGACTCAAAAATCTGGTATCCCTGTCTGAAACAATAGACTCCGGCAACCCATGTAAACGATAGATTTCTTTAAAGAACAACTGAGCAACACGAACAGCATCCGCCGTCTTCTTACAAGCAATAAAATGTGCCATTTTCGAAAATCTGTCCACTACGACGTATATAGAATCATTTTCCCTCTGAGTTCTCGGCAAACCCAACACAAAATCCATGCTAATATCAACCCATGGTTTGGTAGGCACGGGTAATGGCATGTATAATCCCGCATTCGTCGCTGTTCCCTTAGAAACTTGACAAATATGACATCTCTCCACAAATCTCTCTACCTCTTTCCTCATTGACGGCCAAAAATAAGATTGTGTAATTAACTGCAATGTACGATCACGGCCCACATGTCCTTCCCCGTGCAACTCCTTGATAATCTTCATTCTCAAACTACTCTCTGGAATACATAATCGATTTCCTTTAAACAGAAAACCATCAACCAATACAAATTCATCGGTATCTCCATCCTTAACTTTCTCAACAAACTTTGCAAAGTAAGGATCTTCCACATACAACTCTGGTAACACGTCAAACCCTGTTACTTCAACTTTCATTGTTGTTAATTTATGACTCCTCCTACTCAAAGCATCAGCTACACGATTTGTCACCCCCGATTTGTGTTTAACAACAAAAGTAAACTGCTGTAAATAGGCAATCCACGATGCATGCCTTGCTGAAATCTTATCCTGCCCTTGTAAGTGCTTCAACGCTTCATGATCAGTGTAAAGAACAAACTCTTTCTGAAACAGATAGTGCCTCCAGTGTTTAACAGCTTGTACAACAACATAAAATTCCACATCATATGTACTGTATCTCATCTTCGCTCCTGATAACTTCTCACTGAAGTATGCAATAGGACGCCCATTCTGACTCAACACCCCTCCAATCCCAAACTTAGAAGCATCAGTGTGTAACTCAAATAACAACTGAAAGTCTGGTAAAACAAGAATTGGTGCTGTCGTCAAAAGTTCTTTGATTCGTTCAAAAGCAACCCCTGCTTCCTTTGACCACAAAAACTGTTTTTCCTTCATACAATCCGTAATAGGCGCCATTACACTACTAAAGTGTGGAATAAACCTCCGATAGAATGAAGCCAACCCATGAAAACTTCGAACTTCTGTTATCGTCTTGGGCTGTGGCCAATTTCTGACTGCTTCAACTTTATTCTGGTCCACATGTATACCTTCTCCTGACACAACATACCCCAGAAATAAAACACTTCTCGCCATAAACGCACATTTCTTCGTAGCAGCATAAAATTGTTCCTCACGAAGAATAATCAACACTTCCCTCAAATGTTGAACATGCTCCTCCATACTCCTACTATATATCAGAATATCATCAAAATACACCACCACGAACTTCCCAATGAATGGTCTAAAGATTTGATTCATCACCCGCATGAACGTACTAGGCGCATTTGATAAACCAAATAGTATAACCAACCATTCGTATAGACCCTCCCTGGTTTTAAAAGCAGTCTTCCATTCATCACCTGGTTTAATACGAATTTGATGATATCCGCTCTTCAAATCAATCTTAGAAAAGATAGTTGCCCCACTCAACTGATCTAGCAAGTCACCCAAGCTTGGCATTGGAAATCTATATCTCACAGTGATTTTATTCAATACTCGACTGTCAGTGCACATCCTCCACGTCCCATCCTTTTTCGGTACCAACAAAGCTGGCACAGCACATGGACTCAAACTTTCCTGCACACGTCCCTGCTCAAGCAATTCTTCCACCTGCCTCCTCAACTCCTCATGTTCCTTCGGACTCATCCGGTAATGTGGTTTATGCGGTAATACTGCTCCCGGAACAAGATCGATTTGATGTTGAATGTCTCTCAGTGGCGGTAAATCCTTTGGAAACTCCTCTGGAAATACATCTTCAAACTCTTTCAATACTGGTTTTGCTTCTTCTGGAATTTCAACCTCTTCACTGCTCTCATGCCCAAGTAATAAGAACACTTCAGGCCCTTCTTCAACTTCCTTAACAAACTCCTTCAAAGATAACAAAGTTTTCAGCTCTTCAATCTCCTCCAACTTGCTCTCCTTCTGTTGTTGCTTCTTGGGAACCAAAGTAATTTTTGTACCCTCAAACATGAAACTATAGCTATTAGCACGACCATCATGTTGTACTGCTCTATCAAACTGCCATGGTCTGCCCAATAACAGATGGCACACATCCATATCCACAACATCACACCAAATTTCGTCCTTGTATTTCTTCCCAATTGAAAATTTCACACAAGCTCTACGCCCAACTTTCACTTCACCACCCTTCCTCAACCATGCTAACTTGTATGGCTTAGGATGTTTCTCAGTCTTCAATTCCAACTTCTTCACTGCTTCTGTGGAGATAATATTATCACAACTCCCAGCATCAATAACAAATTTACAGACCCTTCCAAGAATAGTGCATGTAGATTGAAATATGTTATTCCTCAACCAACTTTCTTCCTCTTCTTGCTTCGGTGTCAAACAGCTTCTCCTCATCATCAGTGAATACCCTTCGTCTCCCGACAACAAGTCTTCCTCCTCAACCGGTAATGAATTAGAACATTCAGCTTCTTCATCCCCTTCTTCAACCTCAGCTAACATAGTTCTCTTCTTTGGCTTCGGACACTCGTTGCTTTTATGACCCAACTCTTGGCAATTGTAACATTTGAACCCGTTGTTAACCTTCGCCTTCTCACCCTCCTTCACAACTGGTTTTGCAATAGTTTTAGGAACATTAGAACTTCCACCGACACCCTTCACTTGATTGTTGGAATTAGTGAACACACCACCTCCACGCCTTCCTTGCTTTTCCCAAGCCAACGCTTTCTGATGTGCTTCCGCCATAGATCTCGGATCAAACATATTAACCATATCCTGGATCTGCATCCTTAGCCCTCCAACAAACCTTGCAGTCAACTGCTCCTCTGTTTCCATAATATCATTCCTGGCAATGAGTTGGTAAAATTCATCTGCATAATCATTGACTGATTTCGTCCCCTGCCTCAGATTCTGCAACCTCTGATACATAAGCGATTGATAGTTGTAAGGTAAGAAAGTAGCTCTCATCATCTTCTTCATCTTATCCCACTCAACAACCTTTGACTTCCCCATCCGCTCTCTCGTAGTTTAGTTTGCTGCCACCATGCCAAAGCTCTTCCCCTCAGCCTTGTAGCAACTAACTTCACTCTTCGATTCTCCGGAACCTCCTTAAAGTCAAAAATTTCTTCTGCATTAGATAACCAGTCCAAAAACTCCTCTGCAACCATCCCACCTTTAAACTCCGGAATTTCTGTCTTCATTCCTGACTCCCAATGTAGATCATCATCAATAACCCGATACTGACGTTGTCCCTGATCTCGATCTCTGAAATGAACACTTCCTCTTTCACCGTCAAAATCCTCATCAAAGTCTGATGTATATCGTTGTCGTTCACGTCCTCCAACATCTCTACCACCACCACTCCTACTACCAACATCCCTTCGATCACGATCATCAACATTCCTCCTACTACGACTGTCAACACTTCTATGGTCTCGACTTTCTCTCCTCTCCCGATCCGACTGTGGTGAAACTCTACTCCCTCCATGATTTGATTCTCGTGAATTTCTCCTTCTATTCTGGCTCACATCGATCATCAACTTTTCCAACCTACCAATGCTCTCATCAATCTTCTCATGCATACGTTGCTTCATTTGATCGGCCTCTTCCCTTCGATATAATGCTTCAATATTTTGATGGAGATTAGCTCTTCTAGGTGGCATGATTGAATCAACACAAACACTTCAACAAATACTTCAAAGCTCTTCAAACTTCTACACAACTTGATTAACAAGTCACGGCTTGACTCAACTTAGATCGACCTAAGGCTTAGGTCGGCTTGCTTCACAAATTCAAACTCTACTTTGGCGCGCAAACCCTCACAACCAAATTCAAGCAACTTTCGACTTTCGATCCAAGAGAATATGGATCGCAACCCCAAACTTGTTGCAACAAATGATGAACACAATGAACACAACTTCAAACTTCGGTTCCAAGATCGACTCAGCTATGATTAGCTAAGTCTAGCTCTGATACCAAACTGACGCAGCGGATAATTCAAAAAAACAAATGTAGATGGTGGAATTAGCAATCGGTGAAATGAATGATACTGAAATGCCCAAATTCGTTGATCCGTAGATGCCGAATTTTAGCTATCTCTGACACGTTGATCGCGCACGATACCGTGAAAAGAGATCTACGATTCTTCGATGTTGATCTTGCGCACAAGATACCGTGAATCGGCTTCACAAACGAAGATTCGAGCGCACTCGAATGACGTAGGTGGAGATAGGAGATCACACTCGACTACCAATTAGAAGAAAGCACAAAGCAATCAAAAGGAATTTTATTCAAAAGTCAACAACCCTAAAATGTACAACTCACTCCCTATTTATAGCTTTTACAACACAGCCCCTTAAGTCGTCCACGACTTACGACTCACCCCTAGGTCGGCAACGACCTATCAAAAAACGCGACTCACACACTTAAGTCGTACACGACTTAAAACACACGACATATATCTACAACACTTAGGTCGTATACGACTTAACTACTCACGCGACTTAAGAAGTAAATGACCTACGACTTAAAGAAAGTACAAACATATTACAACATAACATTCACAACTTAACATAGCTGCGACCTACGACCCAAGTTAGGTCGTTAACGACTTAAAGAAAATACAACGTATACGAGTTAAGGAAAATACAGACCCCAGCAACTTAACACTTACAACACAGCGACCCTAAAACATAATGGACTAATGATCTAACAATGCTATGCCGCGTGGAAGGTTAGGTCGTGAAGACAGGATATGGGTTAGGTCGTGAACGATGGGAACAGGCTGGGTCGTGGGAAAAGTTAGGTCGGGGAGATTTTAGGTCGTGATGGTTTTAGATCGCGAGAGTTAGGTCGGAAGAGTTAGGTCGGAAGAGTTAGGTCGGAAGAGTTAGGTGGTGAAGAGTTAGGTTAGGTCGGTGAAGTTAGGTCGCGACACAGGCTTAGGTCGCAAGCTTGTTAGGTTGGAAACTTCTGCTCTTTTCTTCTTTTGCACTGGAATCTCTTCTTTTAGGTCGTGGACGACCTAAGTCCTTAGGTCATGGCTGATTTAATCCTTGTGAATCTATAGCTCGCGCTGCATCAATCATCAACTATAGTCCACATGTGTTAACGTACCTCCTTGGCTCCCAGTAAATAAGGTCCTTCCATTAATTCAACCATTGCACCTGATTATGGGATAATTTATGCATTGCTATGCCACAGTGGTTAATAAATGTAAATTATGCACATTAGAATAACTTATCAGAAAATTAGCATGGTAGAATAACTTTCCTACCACCTACCTCGCCTTTTTTAACCTTGTGACAACCATCATTCTCTATATGTGTTTGCCATCTCACTACTTTCTCCTCCAATCATACTACTATTTTTTTAATCAAAATATCTTGATAGCATCATGACTTTGGTATTACTTTCTTTATCCTTGATCTTCCAAGTGAGTTGGACCTAAGAACTCGCAAAAGTTTACTTTGATGCCATTCCTTATTCCTTAGAGGATTCTGCATATGCCTTCCATAAATGTATAAACAACATTTCTAGGTTCATACCAATATTTCTTAAATTCAACATGGATTTCTTGTTGCTACCCTACGAGTGTCCACAGATATTATATTCAAAGCCTAAACATTTACTTCGTCTTACCAAGGAAGTGATCCATCTCTACTTCGTATTAAAAAATTGGTCTGGTTCTCACCATTCTTTATAAAACAAAAACTTCACAATCATGAAGTTCTTAGTCCAAAAATTTTTATCTTCAAAAATATAAAAAGAAACCTTTTTATCAAATTCAAAAATTGCTTGGTCTCCGAAAAGGAGCCATGAAAATTTTCCCATTTGACCAACTTTCCCTTTTCAAAGACTAATTTAACAAAAATTTATTTTTATATTTTTTTAAAAGTAGGATTTTTAATTCAGAACATTTGTCTTGTTTAATCATATTTGTCCTACCGAACTATTTCTCAAAACATCTTTTACAATTTAAATCAAGGAAAAGTAGTGTAGAAAGGACAACTTCCACCCTACTATTTTCTTACTACTTATGCTATTTTCACTTTTATCCTTAGCGGAGATTTTAATAGCATATGAAGGAAACTTCTAAAATATACATGCAATTCCAACATATTTCAAAGCTTCTATCTAAAAACACGCGCAATTGCTATATATCTATGGAATTTATCAATCCTTTCTATACTATTCCTAATGCTTTTCTCCTATATTATATCTATCTAGATTACTAATCCTATTTTTATATAATTCCTATTGCTCTACCTAGATTATCGAGCGTTCTTACCTTTAATTGTTTTTACCACATTTAATCAAGTACCATTTCGATTTATCCATCCTTTAAAAAGAGTTTTGAAAAATTTTGAACTTACAAAAATAAGAAAATTATTGAGCTAAACATACACTCTCTTTTCCTTTTATTTCAAAATGAAAAGCCTAAAAACCAAAGACCTCTAAAATATAAATTTGTGATCTACCAATTTTTTAAACATCACCGATAATCTCTAAATAACCCTTAACTTAAAATCTACAAATTTATTTGCTTTCTCAAAACAATAATGACAGGGTCTTTTTATTAAAATAAATCCTTTGAAAAACCATTCAAAAAGTTTCGAATTTCCAAAATCTTTTTTTTTTCAATTCTTTCACATAATGTCAGATTTAGAAAGGGGCTTAAATTATCCTTTCTTTTTGAATTTACTCCTTTCTAATCAATCTTCATAAAAAATTCGATTATCTTCTTGTGGTGACTAGTGTATACTTTTTTGCAAGAACATTCTCCACTCCTATTATACATTATTTCTGAAAATTTGCATTATATAGTTTCTTACTTCCCATTTGTCTGGATGAAATGTATACCTTCAGTTGGCAATCCATTGAAATCCAAAATCATAAGGCAACTTAGGCATGGCAAAGGAGTCAAGTAACATCCAGCCTTCGGGATTCTCGTATATGTCATGCTCATGTTCTTATTGATTAACGACTTGTTATATAGCCAACACTTGTGGGGTAATCAGGGTAGGTGTATAAATTTAACTCTATTTATTGGCGTGACTCATAGTCGCCTCACCCGTCTTTTCGGAATATGGTCGCAACTACTTCTATAATCGGAATTTTATAGAGTTTGACATATATATTATATATAATTATATAAAAATACAAATATATTCTCTCAGTGTATCCTAATCCCTATGGTTGACTAACCAAAGCTCTGATACAAATGTAACAACTCATGCCATAATAGCCCAAATTTCAACTAATTTGAAACCGCAGTTCATTAGGGCATGGATCATTGGTGTTTGGTATTCTGTAATAAACAAAGATATATTAGAGTTATCTAAATGAACTCATGGTGGAATTAAAAAAAATAGAACATATATATAACTAAGGCTACTACCATGGAATTAATATCAATCCTTGGATATCTAGTTGCCTTATCAACCTCAAGCATGAATGAGAAGACTTCACCATCTACCGTTCTCGACTTGCACCAACAACATGTCGTTCTAAATCTATCATGTTTATTGTAATGAGGAGGGGGTCGGAACAATGTTCGATGAATGATAAATTACATGCTTTATCTATAACATTGTTGTATGCAAGTTAACTTCCATTTAAATGTTATCTCTACTATTTATGGCTAATCCATTTAATCCAACATGCACATACGATACGCCTAACCGCCTCTAAGGTATGTATATATGTATATATAAACTATATTATCAGAAGCACAGCCGCCTCATACTTATTAAATTGGGAAGAGGCAGACCCAACGGCCATTTAATACCCATTCCTCGAAGTGCGCCCTCCGTAATGTGATCGCTATTCAATCGATCCTAACTACGAAGGCCGATGACTTCAAGGTACGACTTTATAAAATAATTATCGTATTACTAATGCATCTCAACTACATTTTACATGAAATGCCTCCAATAGTAAGACTGAATGGTCTTCTAGTTCAATTCTACAACTTACCTTCAACTATAGGTCAAAGGCCCTTCCCAGTCCCACGCAACTACCATCTGTCATGTCCTAACTATTGTGCACATAAATGTGCATATTTTTACATCCATATTTAATCTATTTTTATTTTAAATAAATTTCGTAATTAGGTATTTTTACACGCTTAAACCAAATTTAAAACAAGCTTTTAAGTAACAACAAATTTTTATATAATTAAAATACAAGTTCATAATAGAAATTGTTTTAAAATCAAAATTAAGTTTTGCAAAATTTCTAGCTTTTTTTAATAAATTTGAATTTTTCTTATGATTATAAATCATATATTTTGTCACTATAAATGAATGAAAGAAAATATATGTATACATTTAAGTTTAAAAAGAAAAATATATATTGTTTGTAAATTAAGTAAAAATGATATATATATAAGAGAAATATATATATATATTTTATCTATGAACTAAATATAAAATAATATATATAAAAACATATATGATGGAAACGAAAAATAAATCATTTAATTTCTTTTAAAAGAAAATCTTTTAGAAAATATGTTTTGAACAATAATGCTATTTCTATACAATTAAAAATAGAATAACAAGCTTTTATTTCATTTTCTTTGAGAAAGCATTTTTAAATAAAAGAAAATGTGAACATGAAGACTTAAATTATTTTTATTCAATACTGCTTTTCCTTCCTTTTTGTTCATAAAATCACAAGTCAAGTATACATGATGAAAAACAAAGCAATATATATATATATATTAAAACTGTATATAAGGGTTACTAACCAAAGAAACATACCAGGACAAAGGTAAAAACTTACGAGTCAAAAAATTAGAAAAAAAAATATGCTCTTTAGTTAAAAAATAGTAGACAGCCACACAAATTTCATATCAAAGCGAAAAATCTTTTGTTCGGAAGCATCAATTAAATCTTTTTCGAGCTCCATAATCTTAAACATATACATCATTACGCATTTCTTAAGTGTATATATATAGTGGTGGATATATGCTTCCATTTTTCTTTAAAGTCCTATAAACAAAACCCTGTAATAAAATCATTGTCAAAAAGAAAAACAAGCACTTCTGTTCTTATGAATCCAAATGAAGGCAAGATTTTTAGAAGATTCGGGTTATAATTGGATTCGATAGGAATCTTTGAAGAGATTAAAGCATGTTAAGGTGAGAATTTAAAATTTGAAAAGCCCAGAACCTTATTTTATCATCTCTGTCATGTTACAGAGTTAAGTTCTCATATATATATATATATATATATATATATATATATATATGCCTCTATCTTTAAAAATCGATATCTCTCAATTGAATTTGAATTTCATGATTATGCAAAGTGATGAAATATTTGTTTTCGAGTATAGGTTATGTTAAAAATAGAGTGAAGTGTGTTTCAACTATATATTGAAAGAAATTGCAAAATTATAGTAAGTGGTCATATATTTGGCAATTTTCAACATGTTTAAATCATCGAATCAAGATTATAATCATGATTAACATATGAAATTAGGATTTTTAGTGGAAGTATCAACATTTTTAATGGCCTATATTGTGAGTCTTGAGATGACCAAAATTCACTAAAAAGGTAATTTCCGGCGACATTGTTGTCGAGGGGAGGTGGGATTTGGCCGTGAAGGAGCATGGTGACATGGTCTAGAGATTCACCGTGGCCAAATTTTGAATTTGGTTTTGATTTTTGGTAGCGAGGGAATTTTAGGGTTTAAGGTATGTTTTTTCATGGGGATCAGATTTGTGATTGCAGGCGATGGGAGGTGGCGTCAGACTTGATCGCACTTGGCATGGAGGAAGCGCGGGTCTTGGGGATCACATTGGAGTTAGCAACGAAGGTTCTAGTGGTGTGTGGGGGTCATGGGACTTTGGTTTCAAAGAGGGGTTGCATTCATCGGTGGGAGATTTTTTTCGTATTTAGCCCGAGGGTGTTGGAGGTGAGGCTGAGGGTTGGAGAAGGTAGGGCAAGACGCGACGAAGTGGGGGACGTGGTCGCGAGTGGTCACTAGTGGCCAGTGGGTTTGTACACGTGCATGTGTATGTGTGCATGGTGATGTTCTTTTCAAGCTTCAAGTGAAATGGAAGAGGAGCTTCGGGTTTTGGCCGCGAGTGGGTATAGGGTTCGACCTTAGGTCGATGATTTAAGGTCTCCATTCGTGTTCGACATGATTTGGCTTTGGGGTTGATCGAGTACGAGCGTGGATTTGGGATTCAATGTTTTCAGTTGGGAATTGAGTACTTCTAGGTGAATGGTGAGACAAGGCGAAGAAGGAAAGGGAGCGGGTTGAAGGGTGGAATTGGGCTTCGGCCCATATGTATGAAGTAAAGTATTAAAAAAAGGTTTAATTTATATATATAAAACTAGATAATTTTGAAATGTCATAACTCGAACATATGAAACCTGATTATCGCGATTCATTTTATGCTGGGTTCGTATCGACGAGTTCTTCAATACCATGAAGCCCAATGTTAGAATTGACCAAGCGATAATTTATGATATTTTAAAACGGTCAAGTTTTAAATACATGATTTAATCAAATTAAGTCATTTAGAATTTATACGCCCTATTCATCGGCGTAAATTGCCAGTAAAAATATTAATGAATTATTTTAGAATGAAGAGGATGATTAAACATTTGTTTAGCAGAATAAAACATCATTTCACTTCGTATTGAACCAATTCCCTATTTAGTAGAATAAATCACCATTCTGCTATCATTTAATTGATAAGTTAAATTTGGACATTTATTAGCAGAAATAAACACTGTACTGCTATTTGTATGGACACCCAATTATTATCCTGTTGATGATGAATGGTAATGTGATGGATTGATTTAATGAATATCTCAATCTGCTATTTGGAATTGTCTATGAAATAAATGGTGACTCGATTAAGTACCATTGGACTTAGTAAGCCTCTTATCAAATTTGGAAGTTGATTTTCGAACCAAAGTTATTTTAAGATAATAATTATTCATAAATGACAACTAAAGATAATTATTGTTTATTTAATAATAATTTAAAGTTGTTTACTTTTAAAATTCTTAAAAGTTATTTTAAGATATTTAACTGTTGTTCCCGAAGTTATTTAATTATTTAAAATTGTTTAAAGATATATTTAAATTATTACTTAAATTTATTTTAAAATGATTTGATTTAAAGATAAATTATTATATAAAAATTGATTAGTATTAAATATCATTTTTCCAAGATAGTTTGTTAAAAAATATTGTTTTAAGAATAATTATTGTTTAATGGTTAGTGAGTAATCTAATAAGTTTATTTTAAAGTTATTCATTATTTTTAAAATCTTATTAAATAGTTTATAATTATTTTTAGAGGCTAAATGGAAGAAGTAAATTATTCAAATGATGTTTAAAAATTGGTGATGCATTCAAGATAGATAATCAATGGGTTTGATTACAAATGAATGTTTAACAAAGGATTTCAAGAGATTTGGAAGTATGATAGTAATAGAAGTTTATAAATGATATCAATGCTTTTGAAAGGGTATCATACTTAGGTTTAAACTTTAGATTTTGGGAATGAGTTTAAAATAAATCGTGAAAAGTTATTATGAAACATGATTTGTTCTTTCACTTAAAGACGAGTACAATACCTAAGAAGTTTCTGGTTCATGAATGGTATTGGATAATGCTATTAAAATTATTTTACAAGTTTAAGTATTTTGGAATGAACAGAGGGTAAATATATTCATTTCGATGAAATTAAATTTTAAAGTGATCTCCAATGTAAATAATTAAGGCTTGGTGATTTCTAGTGGGAAATATTATATTGTGAATGTGTTTGTGCCAAAATTGGTCACAAACCCTAAATATCGTGGCAACACCAGTGTATGAACACAGATCAGCAGTATATAATCACATATCACAGATCTAAGTAATGTAGAGGATAAAAATGAAGAATAATAAACTTAAAATAGAAAGAAATAGGCAGAGATGCAGGATTTATAGTGGTTCGGCTATCTCCAGCCTACGTCCACTTCAAAAGTTAATCTTTTAATGACTTTGCTAGCTGGTTTCAATTGATTACAATAGTAGAATATCAAGGAATTGGAGTTCAATGTGATTTCAACAGTGTAATGGCGTAGCAGAGTCTGTAGTGTCCTTTTACTGGAGCTCCTAGGTTGTTATTTTTGGGTGTGGGCTGCAAATATCTCGCTCAAATCCTGGAAGACTCCTTCTCTCACGTGAGTGGGCCCACTGGGTCAGTCCCAAGTAAGTTTGACTCACTTTTGGATCGATACGAATCTCATTCGTATCGATCAAGATTAGCTTGTTTTGGGTTGAAGTTCGTAGGGTACATTCTTGAGGTCATATGTAAACTCCTGTGAAAATTTGGTATCATTTGGCTTTGTAAATCTCAAGATAAGATCGATACGAATTAGAACTTGCTTTATGCTGCTTGGTTCGTATGATCAATTCGTATCGATACTTATTCGTATCGATACCAAACACGTGCGCGTTGGTGACATGGCTCTATATTCAAGGCTAGATCCATTTTCATGCCGAGTTGAATTCTTCTTCCTTGGAATAATGCTTGCTTCTCGTTCGTATCCAAGCTTTTCACTATTTGATTCATGTCCATAATTAGTTCGCATCCATCCTCCTTCCTATCGGTCTCATTCGCATCCATCAATTCGTGTCCATTCTCGTTCGCATCGATCATTAACCTTGATCGATACGAACATGCGTCGAGTCGAAGTACATTTAATCATACCAAGTGTCAACCGTGTGTGCTGGCCTAACACCCTATCATATCAATGCAAGTTTATCGATACGAACTGCTTGTTCGTTTCCATGCCAATGGATACGAATCATAATCGATTCAAACGAGCTCCTCACGAAAATGGGTCCATCAATATCTTGAGCAAACAAACTCCGTTTGACTTGAAATTTGAAATATAGCCTTCCCTAGCCTTGTTCTTCATTCTCATTCAATTTCATCTCAATCGCAACTTAGTCAAATTCGGTCGATATCCATCACAACCTTTTTTTCATTCGATTCCTAATCCTGATGTCCATCCATATTAATCGATCTGTTGATATTTCGGCCTTGTCCAAAAGGCGGGATAACATTTGCCCCCCAAAACATGTCTTTTGGTAAAAGACGTGTCTTGAATAACTTCAAATCCAGTGTTGTGAGTCCATGTTCTATCCATGCTATGGTGCCTTTACATAAGTTCGTGGCTGTTAGAAGCCGATATCCAAATCCAAATCCAGTAACCAGATCCTTAGTCAATTTCATAATCATTGAAACCTGTCAATCGAGTTTTAATCCATCCTTATTCAATAATCAATGATTAGATCTATGACCTTTCGGGGTCGATATTCAAATTCAAGACCGTTCTGGGCCTTTGTCCAAATCTTTTAGCTGTTCGAAGCTGAATCAATATCCATTTCAATTTGTGGAAGTCAGTAATCAAATCCTATGGCCTTTCTGGACCATTAATGGCCACTTTGGACCCTAGCTAAGTTCATTCCAAACTCAATGATCGAATAGAAAGATCCTGTCGCACTCTGATGTTGCTTTCTATCCCCTGCACTCTGACCCTAGCGAGGGCGTACAGCGATGTCTTAGTCCTCCTAGGCCAATCATACTTCTTCGGAATCTTGCTGGATCTCATCCTGTCACTCTCCGGTGAAGGGGAAACAACATCGAGTGAGTCGATCCTGTCGCTCTCTGGCGAAGCGACGTCACCCCGTGCACTCCGGTTCAGCGTCCTTGAACATTAAGCAATGCCATGGCCTAAATTCTAGGCCGATTACAGCCACTTCGGGCTCTTATCGAACCCTGATCCAATCACTTTTCGGTAAATGGGGAACGACGTTAAGTGAGTCGATCCTGTCGCTCTCCGGCGAAGCAACTAACTTCTTGCACTCAGGACCCCGTCTCTCTGGGTAAGGTCATAAAGCGATCAATTTCAAATTGACTTTCAATATTCACCATTTAACTCTCCGGTCAAAGGTTTATTTTATGAAATTCAGGTTCATTTATTAAATTCAAATCCAAGTGTTCAATCACAAACAAAGGAAAAGTGCTGCCTTTCCGGGTGGGACGGTCTATTGCCATCTCAAAGCATGCCTGGGGATTTCTTTGGTTCCTTTACATGTGTAAGTGGAATAGCCGTTTTATTTTGAAATCAAAATTAAGGAATTTATGTAATCGACCAAGGTTTAAGTCCTGAACTTGGCCCTCACCATCATGATAAATTGATGATGAGTCGTGATCCCGATCCAGGATTATTATGTTAGGCGCAGGCGGTAGTTGCTCAGGTCCTATGGCCGCTGTCCGTTCTCTCACGTATTGTGGAAATCTACCACTTCTAACATGCTCTTCCACCTCATCCTTAAAATGGCGGCATTCATCAGTAGTATACCCTTCCAGCTCAAGGAATAGGCAATACTTTCCACTTCTACGTTCCCATTCTATGGGATCTCTCCTGGGAGGTTTTCGATAGGGGAGCTGTCCCCGAGTTTCCGTGTAAATCCACTCCAGGTTTGCCGTTAAATCAGCATATTGTTTGAATCTAGGTTCTCGAAATTTCTTCCATCTGTCATGACCATCATATGTCATCCTGCTTTCGCTTTCCTTTATCTGTTCCAGATTGTTCTTTGGATGTTCCTTTGCCTTGCACGGGGTTTATTTCCCACCTCTCAGCATGTGAATCTTCCAGCCGAATGAATCTCTCAGCCTCGTGATAGAATTCTCCAAGGTCTTGTGGTGGATCTCTTGCCAAAAATCCTTAAATTCTGTAACTTTTGCAACTCCTGCAACCGCCGCCATCAAAATCATTGATGGATCCGAGCGATCTACTGAAGCCACCATTGCATTGAATCGTAGTAGAAAATCTCTTATGGACTCTCCAGTCCTATGTTTCATCAAAGCTAAGGTCATCACACTCTTGGGTCGCATCATGTGGACCCTAAACTATCTCATGAAGCATTCTACTAGCTCGCCCCATGTTCTAATCAACCCATTCTCTAGTTCCCTAAACCAAAGCTTAGCCAAATCTGTCAAACATAGAGGGAAACATCATGCCATCACTTCCTCGGATGCCTCCAGCACTTCCATATGCCTGATGTATCTGGTAATATGCATAGTAGGGTCTGACTTTCCATCGTTGGCCTCCAACATAGGTAGCTTGAATTTAGGAGGGTTCATGGAATTTCTTATATTCGAAGTGAACGGACTACGACTAACTTCTTCTAAGCCCCCGCTCGGTAATCCTCCTCTCCAAATCCGTCGCACTAGTCTGGCCATTCGTTCGTCTCCATCCAAGTGTTGCCTCTTGAGCATGTTTCCATCCTGCCCCCCATGTCCTGAAGGGTATTTTGGATAATATTCTTCATGTAGCTCGTTCATGTTGGCGTTGTCTCTAGCTTGCTGAGCTCCATCTATGGGTCTTCCAATGCCTAATCCCGAGGGTCTGCCCCCAGGTCCTTGTTGATTGCCTTCATGCTATGCATTCTAGTCTTGGATCTGACCTTCGGCAGTCTCTGTAGCTCTAGCTCCTTGTCCTATGTTTGCAACAACTGTAGCTGGTCCAAGGTTCTGTGCACCAGTTGCTCTCATCTATTCAAAGAAATTCTGCATTGCTTCTTGTTGACTCTTCAGTAATATTTCGTGCATTGAATCCAACATATCCTCCATCTCATCTCTAGTGATGTAGATCGAAGCTTGACCTGCTCCAGCTCCAGAAGAGGCCTCTTGACTTCCCCCTTGCTGGCTCCTTTCTGCTCTCTGTTTGTACTTGATTGCCTTTTCATAGATTTTCAAATCTGAATCCTTAAGCCTTCAAATCCAATATCCAAGCAGTAGAATCCTTAAGTTAGCTTTCTCAATAAAAGCACCAAAGATTTTGTGCCAAAATTGGTCCCAAACCCCAAATATTGTGAAAGCCCCGGTGTATGAACACAGATCAGCAGCATATAATCGCAGATCACAGATCTAAGTAATGTAGAGGATAAAAATGAAGAATAATAAACTTAAAATACAAAAAAATAGGCAGAGACACAAGATTTATAGTCGTTCGGCTATCTTCGGCCGACGTCCACTTCAAAAGTTAATCTTTTATTGACTTTGCTTGCTGGTTACAATTGATTACAATAGTAGAATATCAAGGAATTGGAGTCCAATGTGATTTCAACAGCGTAATGGCGTAGTAGAGTCTGAAGTGTCCTTTTTTTGGAGCACCTAGGTTGCTATTTTTAGGTGTGGACTGCAAATATCTGCTCAAATCCTGGAAGACTCCTTCTCTCACGTGAGTGGGCCCACTGGGTTGGTCCTAAGTAAGTTTGACTCACTTTTGGATCGATACGAATCTCATTTATATTGATCAAGATCAACTTGTTTTGGGTTGAAATTCATAGGGTACATTCTAGAGGTCATATGTAAGCTCCTGTGAAAATTTGGTATCATTTGGATTTGTAAATCTCAAGATATGATTGATACGAATTAGAACTTTCTTTATGTTGCTTGGTTCATATCGATCAATTCGTATCGATACTTATTCGTATCGATGCCAAGCACGTGCGCGTTGGTGACGTGGCTCAATTTTCAAGGCTAGATCCATTTTTCATGCCGAGTTGAATGCTTCTTCCTTGGAACAATGCTTGCTTCTCGTTGGTATCCAAGCTTTAAACTATTTGCTTCATGTCCATAATTAGTTCGCATCCATCCTCCTTCGTATCGGTCTCATTCGCATCCATCAATTCGTGTCCATTCTCGTTCGCATCGATCAATAACCTTGATCGATACGAACATGTGTTGAGTCGAAGTACATTTAATCATACCAAGTGTCAAGCATGTATGTCGGCCTAACACCCTATCACATCAATGCAAGTTTATCGATAAGAACTGGTTGTTCGTATCCATGCCGATGGATACAAATCACGATTGATTCGAACGAGCTCCCCATAAAAATGTGTCCATCAATATCTTGAGCAAACAAACTCCGTTTGACTTGAAATTTGAAATATAGCCTTCCCTTGCCTTGTTCTTCATTCTCATTCAATTTCATCTCGATCGGAGCTTGGTCAAATTTGGTCGATATCCATCATAATCTTATTTTCATTCGATTCCTAATCCCGATGTCCAACCATATTAATCGATCTGTTGATATTCCGGCCTTGCCCAAAAGGCGGGATAACAGAATGTATGTTTATTTGATAGTTAAATAACCAACTATCAAAACCTAGACCAAAACATACCTTTGGAAATATCTAGAGGAAATGTGTGAGTTATATGGTACAACTACCGTCGAAGGTGCTATACTGTACATAAAAACTTGTGGATCTTCTAGGATAATGATAAGGAAATCTGTCCACTGATGGTTAGGAGGTGATCTCCGAGCTTATCTTCTTCTGTTTATTTCCTAGAGAACCGAGGTTGAGTTTACCAGAAATATCGAACATTATTTTGAAGAGAACGGGATTAGATATGTTAGCCGAAAACCACTTCGATCCAACGAACACGTTTCGAAGTGAAGACATTGTGAAGAGCATGGAATTAGAGATTCGGTTTGTTTAGAGCCAGAATAACTTGTATGGATGAATGCCATCGGCATTTGTCATTGGAGGACAATGGGAATTCTAAGTGTGATTTCTTAAAGATGAATCGTAGCCTCAAGCCTCACCAACCGAGAATGATTGAAAATCAAGAGAGATGCAGCAAGGCTAAGTGGGTTGCTCTCATTAGGGTATGTCATAACCCTTCTCGATAAATCTACATTCTTATGGATTGGTTGTGCATGAAACGAGATTAAAAGGGTTGCAAAGCAACTGAGGTGATTACATATTTGGTACTACTAGTCAAGTGCAAGGATGATCTGGTGTTGGCAGAGATCGATAGGTTCGATCTTGGTACATTTTCTAGATGTGTACTGTGATAGGTGGTACCTCAATGCCTAGTCATTGTATGAAATCCATTCTCCAATAAGCGCCATACAGTTTTGATTATGCCCAACTATGTTGAAATGTGAGATGTAAGCATTTCAGCTATTTCTATATTTTACTTTGACCTCTAGACATTATTATAATATTAGTGGAGTTTCAATATAAATGGTTTTGGTTATCGTAAGGTAAAAATCCATTCGTATTTATTTGCAGTGTGGTCTTACGAGATACCTTTGATTTTGAAGGATTTCTAGAAGTTAAACTAAATAAAATTTCTTGTGATTTAAGTTCTCGCGCTGGTTTACCAGACTGACCCAGGCGTGGTTTTTCCTAAATGCTCAGGTCAGATCGAGCATATTTTCAGGTTTAGATGGATATTTGGAGTTTCAGAAATGGAGCTGGAGACAGAGACGTATTCACATAGATGATTATATTTCTTTTGCTCACATTATTGTATATTATTCAACGGTTGTGGGAACAGGTTGTTATAATTGTCTGTGCTGACTAAGTTAGTATACTCTGATTGATGTTTGTGTATGTAAATAACAGTTTGTTTTGTGTAAAGATTGTTTATATATATTATAGATTATTCATTCCGCTATGAGATTCTATGTTGTTTAATTTCCTCTTGTCTTCTATCTTCTTTCTTTTCCTCAACTATCCGCCTTTCCGTTCAATCTGGGCTGGACATGAGTGGTTTATTGTCAATATAAATTGTATGAAAAAGTGGGTCATTACATATTAAGACACATGGAATCAAGGAGAAGCTGAGAAGATTGCAGGAGATCCGGATCCACAACTCACAGTGTTCAATGAACCTAG
The DNA here is from genome assembly GCA_030765085.1 of Allium cepa. Lineage (NCBI taxonomy): Eukaryota > Viridiplantae > Streptophyta > Magnoliopsida > Asparagales > Amaryllidaceae > Allium > Allium cepa. Next base: position 195,841,163 of record CM060928.1, read on the forward strand.
TCAAGAATCAAAAGAGCCACTTGGTCAATCGCCTGCATGTTCAGCTAGTCAAGCACAACATGAAGGAAAATCAAATGCTCAACAAAGTCAATCAGGGAATAAAACTGATCAAGTTAGTATTGAAGAACTACTACATGATGAACCACAAGATAGATTTGGGCACTGCATGTTCTATAACATCCCCCATTTTAAGGTCCGAAATTAACTACTATAGATGTAGCATCATCTATATTATTAATCTTCAAAGATAAAATGTGGATATGTTAACTGTATCAATAGCATCAAAGCACAAAAACATGAAATTTTCTTAAATGCAATTTCGAATAATTCTTATTTCATTTTAAAGATATTATTTCATATTCGTTACATAATCCAAAATGTTGCCCAACTTCAGATAAAAAATAATTGTTAAAAAAATACTCCAAGAGAGAAATATGAATATGCCCCTTGGTTTACTAATGTGCAGTCATAACATCTGTTATTACGTACATTACAATAAAATAAAATTTCAACACGGCGGATAATATATATCTATTATATATATAAGTTTCTACATAGCTAGTTCTACCTCCTGCACACCTCCGAAAGCATTATCCGTCCAGTCTAAATAACCTATATACCCTTACTCCCAACCTACTCAAATCAAATTTTTAGCACCCAAAAGTTTAAGGGGAAAATATAAACTTTGAGTTAGACAAAATTTCTGCTGTGAATAATAATATGCCACTTCGATTTATGGATATCTGGTGAGACCATGCCGCAGAGTAAATTGGTTTTCCCCTCACTAGTATCCCCTTTTAAATATTCTTTTGCTAAACAACTCCTGCAGCCACAGTGGTCAAAATAGACAATTAGTGTAACAATCCTGGTTTTGGTGATTACCTGTAATATTAAATTATAATGGTGGTTATAATTTAATATTGGATAATAAAATAAATTGAAAATAGAAAATTTGTTAATTTTTTTTATTTTCCAATAAATAATGAGTATTGGAGATTAACTAGGATTTAAGATTTGTTTGGTTGGGAATTAAGTTGAATAAATTGTCAATAATAAAAATATGTTAATTTGAGGATTAATTAATTAGTTAAGTAATTTAATTCAACATTAATTTGTAGACATAAATGTAAAGTGTTGAAAATAAATTTTTAAAAACTTATTATATTAGCTTGTGGTTAAAATAAGTACTTTATGGTTTTAATTTGAGAAAACGCAATAATTTTGTACATTATTGCCAAATACTACATTTTTATTAATTTTAAATGAATTATTAGAATTAGATATTTTATAAATAAAAACATGGAATTTTGTTTTAAAATAATGGTTGGATGTAAATATGAAGTTAATATGGTTTGTTAATTAATTTGACAAGAACATAATTTTTATATAAATTTTAATGTTAAAAAAGCGTTTTTTGTAATAAAAGGTGTAAATTGGTGTATTTTAGTAAAAATATGATTTTAATGGTATAAATTAATTTTTATAACTAATTTTTTTTTATTATGTTGTGAAAACATTTTTAGCTGACATAAATAATTGTTGTATAAATTTATTTGGTTTAATTTTATGTAGATATGTGAATATATGGTGAAAAATAGTGTAATATAGAATGACTTAATTCATTTTTCCCCAAGTATGGATACTTGTGCATTTGGATCTTGGGTCTAAGCTCAAAATTCATTTTCTGGAAGGCTCAGGAGAAAGCTGTATGTAATTTCTCTTTCTCATTCTATCTTCTTCTCAAAAAACAAAAACAAATAGACAAAATGGGAAAATCATGGCCTCCTCTAAATAGTTTAAAATCAAACTACAGTTTTTCTAGCAAAACAAAAAGTGATAATTTAGTAAATCAAGATTCTACCTGGTAATCACAAACAAAACTCTAAATCATTTTCTCAATTCTCTGTTTGAGAAAAATTGTCCGTAACTTTCTTTATATTTGCCTGCATGTTCTTTTTTCTAGTTTCTACAGGTCGGTGAAGCCTTATTACTTCGGAAAGACATTAACTTGCATCAGAAAATTGCTAAAAATCTTCGCAAGGTGAGTTTAGCTCACGAATTCTAACTTAGAAAGGTTATAAGTGGATATACAGATCAATTTTGGCTTACTGTAAACAATTTTTCTTTCTAAAACTTTTATAGTGAAAATTTGCTTTTGATTGCTTCTTTGTGTGATTATGACTCTTTGACTTTTCCTTGAAATCAGGCCAATTTTCTCCAAATTGTAGTTTGAGTATTGTAGTTGATGCATGCAAAATTTTACGGTTAAATTCATCTTGTAGATACCTGAATTGATTGCTCAAAATCAAGACGAATAAGGCAGAAAATAGCCTGTAACATTCGCAACCCAAAGGTCGACCTAAGACCATCAGGGGACGATGTATTGGTCGACCTTAGGGTCGACCTATGCAGTGTGATGGTCGACCTATAGGTCAACTTGTAGGTCAACCTGGCTTTTGTTTTTTTGCTTCTTGTTTCTATTACTCGGTTGGTTTTTTCTGCTTGTTTCCAGCAACTTCTTTGATCTTATTTGTGATATTTCGGAGTGTTTTTGAAGGGTTCTAGACTATCAATAGTTAAGCCAATATCTTCGTTGATCTATACTCCGGATCGATGAGTTTCTAAGGCGGTTTCATATGCTGATTTTCAGTGTTTTCCGACGATTTCTGTTGTTTTCGAGCATGGATTTTCTAAACGATTTTTGACATGATTTTTATATTAAAATAGCTTTTGAAGTAAATATTTTATAATATTTAAAAATTATTTTTAAAGCTATTAATTTTTTTATATTTTCTATAATAAAGAGAAATTTTCACAGAATTATTTTCCAAATGATTTCAAAAATTGTTTTGAAAACTAGTTTTCTCTAGTAAATTATTTTTCATATAAAGTACACTATTCTGCACTCTTCAAATGTATGAGAAAGAGAATTAAATGATTTAGTAAAACATGTGATATGGGATACGTGCATTTGCTTTTTCGTCTAATTCTGGACTTGTTCGTTTAAAGCTACGAACCTTCGAGTTGGTATTTGAGATTGCCATTCGTTGGCGTGTTTTAAGATTTGTGAATTCCTATTTTTAGGAATTATTTGAGGTGGCCAATTTTTGGCGGACTTTGAGATTTGAGATCTTCTATTTTAGGAGTTATGGTTTATGAAAGCCATTATATTTTCTTTTGTACTTGTCAATTATACGTGGCGAGTTATGAGCTTTCTGAGATTTGTGATTTAAATGATGTCGTTTTCTAATGTGGCATCTACTAACAGTTAGTAAATCGTTAGTGAGACTCTTTTAGACCATATAAATAGCTTTTGTGTAGCTCATTTTTTTAGTGTGACTTGGTTATGTATATTCTTTTGTGGGGACTTGATGTATGTATATATTGTGGGTGTATCACCAAGTACGACACTATGTATTGTATTTGATGTATATGTATATATATTTATGACTGTGTTTGTTGTTTTGTGATCTGTGTTATTTATTTATATTCCGTTTTGTTCTGAATAGATCCTATGGCCATCATGGTATTGTATTAGATGAGAATTAAGTATGTCGAACCGCTTAAAATGGAAATGTAAAATGAAAAAAAATGAGCACATTATCGATCGACATACTTAATGCTTATTTAATACAAGAATATGATGGTCGTTACTAAACAGCCATATTCTCTGCACTAGCAGACAATATTACCTAGTAATACTCTTTGTTAGTGTGGGTCATGGGGTGGGGCATCGCAGCTTGGTATCAAAGCTAAATTTAGAACAAAATGTACTAAACACAGAACAGTATACATACTACAATACATCAAGTATGATATAAGTGAAAACATCATCCCTAATCGAAGTTGTTTCTAATCTTGCCCTTAACCTTTTCGAGTCGTTTGGGGGTAGATAAGTGAAAATACGTCTAGGAATGCATTTTTAATTCCGTAGTATTCCACAATTAAATTAATAACATCTTACCCTATGAATAATCCTTATCGTGGTCATTCTATTTTAGTTCTCTTCAATACGGGTATTTACACTCACTCGTCATAACGATCCAAAATTTTGGTTGTTCGGTTCTGAACATTTAATTTATTTTAAATGTTGAATTTGAAATATAAAGCTATTTAAAATATGGAAATTTTGGCTGAATTAGTAAAATGGTATAAAATTTTCAAATATAGCGATTTAATGAATTTGGTGAATAGTAAATTTAATATTTGAAATTTGGTAAATCGATGAATGTAGAATTAAATGTGAATAGAAATGATTTTAAAGTGGATTAAAAAATCTATTTGAATTAGAGTTGTCATATTGGATTTTTGGATGGAGTTAAAAATCGGTAAGTTAAAATTTGGAATTTTTATATTAATTTAATAGTGTAAATTCATATATGGATATAGTGAAAAATATTGTATTTGTGATTTAATTTGAATCATAATGGGTTCTAATATGGATATAAATTCTGTTTGAATTATATTTGAGTTAGTCAGTTCTTGAACTTGGAATTTCAAACGATTTCATCGATTTTGAAAATCGCTCGATTTAATCGACACATTAAAATAGCTTTCCGGACACAATCTCAGAATTCGACGAAATTAGTTCCATTGAATCTGTAATAGTGTATTATTATCAGGTTTCAAACTTTATTGAAATCAGAGTTACCGTTTGCTCGTGGTAGCTGAAAACGCGCAGAAATTAATTTAAAGAATTTAATTTAAAATCAGTCGTTTATTGTCGTATCTTCCGTATACTTTTGAATTGGCCATTGAAACATGCTCCATTGAGTTCAGAATGTGGGTAAAACTTTGTAAACGCCTGTCAGCACGTTCCAGTTGGAGATCGAAAAAAATTTAAGTGTGAACGTAGTTTTTAAATAGCAACTTGTATACACACACACATGCATATAACCTAACCCTAAACCCTAGAAACAATAGCCACCGCCCCTCATTATTTTCAATGGCCGAAAGTTGATGGCCTTCTTTTTCGAAAATCTCTTAATCCATTGATTATTGGAGGAAATCACCAACATCGAAGTTGAAGAGTTCGTCGAGCTCGTCGTATCCAACGGTCATGATCGTGTATAACGAGATTTATCACTCAGGTTTTGGCCATGGCTAGAGTTCGTTTGTGCGTAGTTCTTGAGGTGATGGGGGGTACCGAGCTCGCCGAGGCTTCAACCGTGGGTGGAGTTTGGTTTGGCGCGTCATTCGGTGGTCGTTGATGGGTCTCCAACTGCTTGTGGAAGGAGCAAAGATGGATTGAATGGCAATGTTTATGGGTTTGGTTACCAGAGAGCTTATGCATGAGAAGGGAAGAGAAAAGCAGAGGCCTATTATTTGAGCTAGCAAACAATATTACGTTGTAATACTCTTTGTTAATGTGGGTCTTGGGATGAGGCATCACAATTAGTAACAATAATATGCATACGTGCAATATGAGTAAACATGACCAATCTTTCTAAATCACTGGACTACCTTTCCCAACGTCATTGTTTTTCAAGGCAACTAAATCTATGGCTGACTTGGGCCTACCAGGTATATCAAATTCTCTAACATAATGGTAGAAGGAAAATGGATGATCTGTCCAAAACTTACTGCTCCTACAGTCCATCTGATCCTACTGGTTTTGCGAGCTCATCAATAATCTATCTCATCTGTATGTATTCATTTCTATGCGTAAACAACTTTTAGTCCTACCTATGACAAAGCTCTACGCGCTAGAATTTTGGATATCAGCTTGGACTAACAACTGAAGTTTATGGCGCTACATTACAACAGTCCCATCTAGTTTTCTCATCTCTTAGTCAATTATTCCTATCACAATTTATCTAAAGGTGATAAGTGCAATAATCTCTTTAATAAAATTCTGTGCTAAATACCCTTTTATTTCCATGAAAATATAACTCTTTAAAAATGCTTTAACCCTTGAAATCATACTTTAAAACAACAAAAATTATTGCCCTTTACTTTATCCAAAATACTTTTGCCATAATATATGCTTTTACAAAATAATTTGATGAAGTTCAAAAGCTCCTCAGGTAGTTGCCTCTCAAAGCTATAGGTGATAAAGCCAAAACTTTATAAAACTGGCTTATAAATAAAGCTCGGCGTCAATATCGCCACTACGGTCATCATCTCTTTTCAATTCCAAAATATATTAAAGTCTTTAATCTATAAAACATAAGGCCATAGGACCAATAGTACATTATATCACACTTCATAGAATGTCGACGTTATGATGTATAAAACTTGGTTTGCATGGTATAAAACCTTAAATTTAGAGTTATAGGAGCGGCCATATTGATGACTAGCGACAACCATGCCTTAAAGATAAAACGCTACGTCATTATTGCCATCTTAGATCACTTCGAAAGTAATAGGGTCGGCATCATTACAAAAATAAATGGACTAAAAACAAGGGGCATAACTGCCCTATAGAGTCGGCGACTTTGTAGAAAAAAGAAGCATCGTGCCATATTATGTAAAACAAGGTATCAAAGTATTTGAAGACATGTGACATCACTTACGCCGAGGGTCTTGATGTCGATCGCGATGCTATGCTTCCTACTTATGAAAGTGTGCTATGGATCGTGTAACATGGATATACGATAATGCAAAATATAGTGATGATAGTTATACAGTAAATAATGCGGAATATAAAAGAAAAATAAAAAAAATAACGCCAGAGATTTTTATACTGGTTTGGAGCTCCGTCCTACGTCCAGCCCCAGACTCCTTTTGGAATTTCACTAAAACAATAACACTCATTTAATCCAGAGGAATAGGTCTATACAACCCTTGAGCAGCCGAACAAGGACCTGAGAAGTAGAACATGATTTCGCCTCAGCAGTCGAAGAGGACTTCACATGCCTGAGTAGCAGAACAGGACTTTCACAAATACAAAAGATTGTTTGACTTTTTGTATTCTGATAACACGGATAAGTCTGTTTATAGTACACCCTTCCTATGATCTTCTCCTCGAGTATAAATATATATATTTGAAGTGTATGAAGAATAGAAAGGAATAATATTGCTTATAAGATGTTAATGCAAAATATTTGAGAGTATAGTCGCAAGTATGTTCAAGAGAGTTAGATAAGAAAATTCAGTTGTTTGGAATCAAGTTAGAATATGTATTTATAGATGTTAAAAGGTAGCGACCATTGACGAAGAGTTTCGGTTGAAGTGTTGCGTCCAATTCTCTTTGTAGAGATTCGTAACTCTTCACAAATGGTCGCGTCTTTTCAGAAAATATAGCTGTTATAAAAATTCAGTGAACTGAACCTATGGGTCAGTCGACTGGATATTCAAACGAATTTTCAAATCTATATTTGTATATCTGTGCACCTGTGCATGTTGCACAGAAATTTTAGGTCAGTCGACTGACCTGATAATTTCTGTGCAATTTACATAGTTTTCACAGGTTTATATATATATATGATTCTAAACAAAAAAATTTGATAATATATATAATTCATATGCTTATATATGTATAAATTATTTGAAAATAAGAAGATTATATATATAAGCTAATATATGTAAACGAGGAGAGATCTTAACAAAATTAACTTAAGACTCAAAACAAAAATAATAAAAATTGATGCACCGATTTTGATGTCTTGTCTCCATGTAGTATATATTCTCTTTTTGTCATAACAGTCGTCAAATCTGTATGTTGTAGTGATAGCTTTGTGTCATGAATCAAAACCAAGTCTCAACATTCTCCCCCTTTTTGATTGATGACAACCTGTAAATAGATATAAATTTTGACTGTATATAAATACTTACTACCCCTGAATCTTTGACGATCTATATCCTGCATTCTTAATGTTAGTGATAAGTTTTCTCCCCCTTTGTCATCGACAAAAATGAATAAAGAGCATTAATAATAGTATGATGTATTCATAGATATTAAAAAAGAAACGAATTCATACAGTACAATATCATAAACAGGAGTTTAGAAATATTACGAAAACATTGACTATTTATTACAAGCCATAATGTTGTGAAATAATAGACTAATGTTTCTAGAACATAAGAGAAGCAACAACTTACTCTATTATACGCTTACCCCTATCACCATGAGAACTTTGACCACCACTATCGCCTCCATTTCCACCGTGTCGCTGCCACTCGCTTGATCATCGGAAGAGGAAGAACAAGTGAAGACGGGTTGTTTACCCGGATCACCTATTATAGCCGTGGAAGTGCCGGATGACAGGAGATTGGTTGCCATAACTTTGTAAAAAATCCTTTAATTTTATCAAGCTTTTTGTCAACCTTAGTGATATGGGATTAAAGAATTTATTGGTTACAGCATATCATGGAAATAGACTCATGTGGAGGAAGGCCCAGATTAGGAATCATATTTCGTCTTGTTGACGAATAGTTGATCTTTGGCGAGTTGGACGGTGAGATGATGCTTCGCCTTGTTGTTGTGGTGGTTGATCTTGAGGTAATTGACGTTGAGTCCATTCTTCAAAAGAAATGATAGGAGGAGGTCGAGCAACCGGTAATTTCATTAAAGCTAGAGTACGGGAGTTTAAGTAGCCGACGGTCGAAACCAGTGAGTCAGGTTCCGGAATCTCGTATTCTTTTAGTAAGCGCATAATGTACTCACCATACTATATGACATTCATTCGACCATTGTTGAAGCTTATCCGGAGCCAATTGACTTTGATATTTCCAAAGATGGCATATAAGGCTTTGAAATTATGTTCATAAACGAGTTCGTAACTTCCGGTACTTGTAGTTACGGTTTTCATTAACGCACGGTGCATAATTCTGGCTCTAGGCCTTAAGGACATAGATTTGAGTTGACGCATATCATCTTCCAAAAATAAATGACTATACGATCATGAACTACCATATCACAATCAACATTACTTAACTCAATTCCATCATTTTCAGATTTTAAAATGTGAGCCGTTCGATCTAGAGAGAAAAATACCGGTTTCCAAACTCCATACACAATCATCTTGGTTTTGAATGTTTTGGTGACCTAAATTAAGGTTGGCATGGAATAGTTTGACCATAATTTGGTTTATTTTATGTTTGTTTTCATCAATATTGAACAAAGACTCCAAATTGCTACGACGAGACAATTCTTGTATATGATAAGGAGAGAAATCGACAAATTTTACAAACGAACATTCAAAAATACGAGAATCTTGCATTCTCCTCCATCATCTAACCGCGGTATCATTGAAAAGCCACTGTCGGATTTGGTCATTTGAAGGAGGTTGAGAAGATGAAGATGCTTGACCTTTTCTTTTTTGAGCCATTGATTTTGATTGTTTGAAGGTAAAAATTAGGTTTTTGTAGATCTAGGGTTTGAGAAGAGTTTAAAAATCTGAAATGAGAGTGAAGAGTAAAGGGGAAATTGAAGGTTAAAAGGTGAGAAAGGGCGGGTAGGAACAGTGAATTGGCTCAGATCTACGAATCAGTCGACTGAATCAGGTGTTTAGTCGAATGAACCTGAATTTCAATATTTTCGAACTTCTGGTTTAGTTAGTTGAAGGCCTAATTTTGTTGACTGAATCTGGGTTAAAAAAAATTATCTTCTGGTTCAGTTAATTCATGGCCTAATTCAGTTGACTGAATCTGGGTTAAGAAAAAAATTTATCTTCTGGTTCAGTCGACTGACCCACTAGTTTGGTCGACTGAGTCAGTGAGAATAATTTTTGACTTCATCGTCAGTCGACTGACCTACTGGTTCAGTCGACAGGCCTGTGCAAATTTTCCCAATAAGTCTGATGTTGTGTAATGTTTTGTATATTTGTTTATTATATATTCATACCTATGAAGATGTAAATTTATTTATTTGAATACTAGAACTAGTATAGGTGTTATGAAAATATGAACAAATAAAGGTGGTTGTTCAACAAAAACATTTTCTTTAATATATCCATTTAAAAATGCACTTTTAACATCCATTTGATAAAGTTTAAATTATTAAAACACGCGTAAGCCAGTAAGATTCGTATTTCTCTAGTCTAGCGACTGGAGCAAACGTTTCTTCGTAGTCTATTCCTTCTTCTTGGTTATATCCTTATTCATCTGCTTTGTTTTGATAAACCCATTTAGTTCCTGTAACAGTCTGATTGGTCGGTCTGGGTACTAGTTCTCAAACTTTATTTCGTTCAAACTGATTTAGTTCTTCTTGCATAGCAGTAATCCAATTTTCATCGGATGATGCTTCCTTAGTATTCTTAGGTTCTACAGTGGAAAGAAAGGCTACATGAACCATTAAGTTCAGTTGATTTCTAGTTCGAACATTTGAATTTATTTCTCCAATTATATTTTCTGTAGGATGATTTCGTAAGATTCATGGAGGAGATCTTATTGTATTAGTGATATTTCTATTTTCTGAATTATGAACAGTGTTTTCATCTTCTCTAGAATTATAAACAATGTTTTCAACTTCTCTTAAATTATTTGTTTCTATGTTCATGCTAAGTAAATCATCGTCATTATTAAAACTTGAAATATTTTTAAAGTTTTCATCAAAAGATATATGAAGTGTTTCTTCAATGGTATTAGTTCGTTTATTGAAAATTCGATAAGCTTTACTTCGATTCGAATATCCAAGAAATATACCTTCATCACATTTTGAATCAAACTTACCAAGATGATCTTTGGTATTTAATATAAAACATTTTGATCCAAATATTTTAAAATAAGATATGTTTAGTTTTCTACCGTTAAAAAGTTCGTAAGGTGTATTCTTAGTGAGGCGTCTAATAGAAACACGATTCAATATATAACAGGCAGTTGCAACGGCTTCTGCCCAGAAATGTTTTGGTAATGTGCTTGCATTTAGTAAGGTTCTAGCGCATTCTTGTAGGGTTCAATTTTTTCGTTCTACAACTCCATTTTGTTGTGGAGTTCTAGGAAATGAAAAGTTATGAAATATTCATTTCTTTTTAAAATAGTTATCAAAAAGTTCATTTTCATATTCACCTCCGAGTACCTTTTAAATTTTGAATTTATTTAACAAATGTTTTGAAATTCTTAAAAGTATCACTTTTATTTTTCGTAAAGATAGTCCACGTATATCTAGAAAAATCATCAACTATTACAAATAGGTATTTATTGTGATTTATGGATTGTACTTGGGTAGGTCCAAATAAATCCATATGAAGTAATTCAAGTGGTTGTAATGTCGAAATGACTTTCTTGGATTTAAACGAAGATTTATTTAATTTACCTAATTGACATGTGTCACATATATTACTAACTTTAAAACTCATCTTTGGTAATCCTTTTACGTGATTATTTGTAGAAATTTTATTTATAGTTTTAAAATTGATATGACAGAATCGTTTGTGCCATAGCCAGGGATCATTTTCTTTGGCTATTAAACACATGTCTGAGTTATGATTAACTTTCATATTCAAAACATAAATGTTTTTATCTCTGTCTCCTTCAAAAATAAGATTCTGATTTTGATCGAAGATACTACATTTATTTTCAAAGAAGGATATTTTAAATCCTTTATGGCATAATTGACTTATACTTAATAGATTATGTTTTAAATTCTTAACTAATAAAACGTTTGTAATAAGAGGTAAATTAGATGTATCATAATTGCTTACATCGCCTTTTCCGATGATATATCCCTTGGAATTATCTCCAAAAGTGACAGAACCTCCGTCTAAGTATGTAATGTTTGTCAACATATCCTTATCTCTTATTATGTGTTTTGAGAGACCACTGTCGAGTATCTATTTTTCTCTTTTCTTGAGTGGGACCTGCAAAAAATATGAGATAACGTTGGTACCCACATTTTTAATAGGGTCCTAAGAGTTAGATCTTAGGAAACCAAACCCAAGTGGGTTCAGTATCCCTTTTATAAATATAATTCTTATTATTATGAACGTTTTCTATGAATGATCTAATATACATGTTCCTTCTTAACTTGTTATTTGTTTTAGGAACCCATATATTGATAGTTTTAGAAACTAATCTTTTTGAAGATATGGGTGTATTATTAGACTTAACATTGTTTAAATTACTAGATTGTGAATTCTTGACTTTATTCTTATAACCTAGTCCATTTTTATTGTCAGCAGGTTGTAAATTTTCAATAATTCTAGATAAATTCTCTCTACCTTTATTGAAGTTTGAGACATTTTTAGTGATTCCTTCTAGTTTGGTTTTTAGACTTGAATTTTCTAGTTCTATCATTTTAATATAGTTTTCAAATCATGATTTTCAGAAACAAGAACATCATTCTTTTCTTTTTGAGTCTCAATTTCTTGACTTAATAATGTTAGTTGAGAATTAACATTTGAAAGCGGTTCTTGAGTTTTCTCAAGTTCTTCTTCCAATATTTTCTTCTCGTCTTTAGGCATGTCTCTTTCGAATTCTGCCTTATTCTGATTTTCAACAGCCTCTTTGTATTTTCTTTTGAGACTTTTTAAAGTATCTAACTGTCTATATCATATCATCAAAAGTTAAATCACTTACCTCATTATCTTTGGCCATAAAGCATACATTGGCTTGTTCATTATCGCTGTCTTTCTCGCTTTCTAAGGAGGAGAAAGATTCTGAATCATCCCCTATAACTGAGAAAGCTTTCCTTCTGAATTTGTCCTTCCTTTTATTGCGATATTCTTTCTTTTGGTCCGGACAATCCTTCTGTATATGTCCCTTTTTGTGACAGTTAAAGCACTCCAGAATTGATGAAGATGGTGGTTTATTGCTGTTTGAGTTTCTCTTGCCATTGTTTTCATTTCCTTTTCTATACTTTAAGAATTTTTTGAAGTTTTTGGCAATAAAGGCTAGGTTGTCTTTATCTGAATCTGATTCTTCTTGTTCTGCATGGAATGCTATATTCTTTTATTCTTAAGCTTGAGCTCGTTTAGCCTGCAAATTGACTTCATAGGACATTAGATTTCCTATTAACTCTTCTAGAGTTATTTTGGAAATATCTTCACTTCTTCAATAGCGAGAACTTTTCTTTCCCATTCTTCCGTTAAAGAGTTAAGAATTTTGGATACAATATCAAAATCTAAATATTTTTCTCCTAGTCCTACTAATGATTGATAAGTATCCTAAAATCTTGAATACATATCATTTATAGACTCATCATCTTTCATTCTAAAGTTTTGAAACTGAATTTTGAGCATGGATATTTTGCTTTGTTTGACTTTGCTAGTTCCTTCGTGTGTAACTTTGAGTGTATGCCATATTTCATATGCAGCGTTGCACATGCTAACATGGTTAAACTCATTTTTATCTAAGGCACAAAACAACATACTCATGGCTTCCGCATTTGTTGTGGCATCTAGTTTATGTGTATTTGTCCAAGTAGAATACTCCTCAGTAGGAATAGTGTATTCTTTCTGAGTTATATTCCATGAATCAAAACCATTTGCTTGCATATATATTCTCATTTATGTGGCCCAATAGTTATAGCCATTAAATAGTGGTAGACATGCAGTGTATTGTCCTTCTATGAAGCTAGTGTTAATGCTAGTTCTAGTGTTAGTTTTCATATTATTAGTGTATCAGATAACTGTGTTATGGTTATATGAAAACCTCGCTCTGATACCAAATGAAAGTAGGCTATGGATCGTGTAATATGGATATACGATAATGCAGAGTATAGTGATGATAGTTATACAGTAAATAATGCGGAATATAAAAGCAGAATAATAAAAATAACACCAAAGATTTTTATACTGGTTCGGAGCTCCGTCCTACGTCCAGTCAGACTCCTTCTGGAATTTCACTAAAACAATAACCCTCACTTAACCCGGAGGAATAGGTCTATACAACCCTTGAGCAGCCGAATAAGGATCTGAGCAGCAGAACAGGATTTCGCCTCAGCAGCCGAAGAGGACTTCACACGCTTGAGCAGCAGAACAGGACTTTCACAAATACAAAAGATTGTTTGACTTTTTGTGTTCTGATAACACGGATGAGTCTGTTCATAGTACACCCTTTCTATGATCTTCTCCTCGAGTATATATATATATATATTTGAAGTGTATGAAGAATAGAAAGGAATAATATTTCTTATAAGATGTTAATGCAGAATATTTGAGAGTATAGTTGCAAGTATATTCAAAAGAGTTAGAAAAGAAAGATAAGAAAATTCAGTAATTTGGAATCAAGTTTGAATATGTATTTACAGATGTTAAAAGGTAGCAACCATTGACGAAGAGTTCCAATGAAGTGTTGCGTCCAAATCTCTTTGTAGAGATTCGTATCTCTTCACAAATGGTCGGGTCTTTTCAAAAAATATAGCTGTTATAAAAATTCAGTCAACTGAATCTCTAGGTCAAACGACTGGATATTCAAACGAATTTTTAAATCTATATTTGTATATATGTGCACCTGTGCATGCTGCATAGAAATTTTCAGGTCAATCGACTGACCTGGTAATTTCTGTGCAATTTGCACAGTTTTCACAGGTTTATATTTATATATATATATATGATTCTAAACGAAAAAATTTGATAATATATATATAATTCATATGCTTATATATGTATAAATTATTTGAAAATAAGAAGATTATATATATAAGATAATATATATGTAAACGAGGAGAGATCTTAACAAAATTAACTTAAGACTCAAAAAAAAAATTGATGCACCGATTTTGATGTCTTGTGTCCATGTAGTATATATTCTCTTTTTGTCGTAACAGTCGTCAAATCTGTATGTTGTAGTGATAGCTTTGTGTCATGAATCAAAACCAAGTCTCAACAACTTCTACCAAGAAGATCCATTCCATATCAACCAAAGTTGATATCTTATGTACTGCCTATGATTGACTTCGAAGACTATAAACATGGCTAGATGAAGTATGGCATCGTAAACTTTGGCGTGGTAAAGCCGTAATTAGTATGAAAACTATTTTCTTACTAATAAAAGTAATTTCTTTTCACCAACTTCAATTGTTTGTCAAAATCTCATTACTTAAAGCATACATTATCAAAAAATCCTTTTAGAAATCTGTCGTTTACCAAAATTATCATTCCCAAAACATTTGCAAATTATATCTTTTATGTTAATATTTCAATATAATGATTAGCTTTTCTAACCCAAATAATTCATAATAAATCATAAACAATTGGGAAAAATCCCAAAAAATTATATCAACTCGGACTTTATATATTTATTACATAAAATTTTCGAGGCCATAACCTTTATGTAATTAATTTTAATAATTAAATTTTGAAATAAACCGTTTTTTCCTCTTAGAAAATTCATAGTAAATTCATACTTGCCTAAAGAATGTTTTAAACGTCATATCAAAAATCTCAAATTGTTTAGTTATCAAAAACTAGGTTTTCACTCGTAAAGCCTATTAAATAAATTCATAATAAATTCTATTATTTATCATTCAAGCATATAATCATCTAAACAAATAAAACATAGCATAATACAAGAAAAAGATTCTGGTTCATGCTTAAACCGAAAATAGTAGATAAAACGTGCGATGCATAACTATTATTCACCTTAATTTAGTGAAGAAGAATGAGAATTGAGTGTTTATTGATTCCCATAAGATTTACTCTCTATTTCTTAAGCTTTTCTTCTTTCTTTCTCTCTTGCAATGGTCGTCCTTAGTATAATTTAGGATATTTGGTGGATGTAAATGAAATGAAGGAGAAGGAAAGATAAGGATATATGGTTAGGAAATGTAACTTTTCATATTTTGCACTTAGCCTACATTCCTCCTTATTTTTAGTTTAACCATTCTTATTAAATCATTCATTAGGAACGATCCATATTATTTTTCAAATCTTAATCTCCTTTCTATTTTATATTATTTTATTTTATTTACCTAATTAAATATTTTTAATAATGTTAATGAAATTTATGGTTGTTATGAACTCCCCTCCTTAAAGAATCTCCTCCTAGAAATTACAACAAGGTACACAACAACAATCACAACCATAAACATAAAACACACCATTAAACAAGTCAGGATAAGTGTCCCTTATCCCATCTTCTATCCTACAAGTAAAATCTCTCTCGTCGTCACTTCGCTAGACCTTTACTAATCCGACTTTCTTGTTCCTTAGGTATTTCTCATCCCCACCCACAACTCGATAGATTGTCTAATAATTATCATATCCGGTTCCACCACTAAGTCTTCCAATGCAGTCAGAGTAATAGTAGTCTCTGGATCTCGAACAGATTACCTAAGATGAGAAATATGAAAAACATCATGTACTCCTGCCAAACTGCTCGATAACTCTATCTTGTAAGCAAGTTTCCTTATCCTTTATATAATAGGAAGTGGTCAAACAAACCTATCTGCCAATTTCCTTGATTTCCCAAATATTACTACATGCTTTATTGGCAATATTTTGACGAAAACATGATCTCCAACTGAGAACTCTAAGTCTTTCTTTCTCTTATCTGCACGACTTTTCTGCCTACTCTAAGCTTACTTCATTCTAGCTCGAATCAACTTAATCCTTTTTGGAGTTTCTCTTACTAAATCTATATCAAGAATCATTCTATCTTCGGTCTCTAACCAACATAAAGATGATTTACATGACCTTCCATATAAAGCTTCAAAAGGTGTCATTCCTATACTAGTCTGATTACTATTATTATACAAGAAATCAACTAAATGTAGATGGTCTTCCATGATCCTCCAAAATCTAGCATACAAGCTCTTAACAAATCTTCCAAGACTTTGTTAACTCTTTCCGTTTGCCTATCGATCTGCGAATGGTAAGCGGTACTCATATTGAGCTCGGTACCCAAAACCTATTATAGATTGTTCTATAATTCGCTAGTAAAAAAAGAATCTCTGTCAATGATTATACTGTTAGGAACTCCATATGGTCTTACTATATTCTTCATGAATAACTTAGCTAAAACAGGTGTTATTTTTGTCGACTTAACAAGTATAAAGTTGCATTCTTAGCTAGTCTGTCCACTATAACCCAGATACTTTCAGTTCCTCTTTTTGACCTTAGCAACCTATCTATGAAATCCATAGAAATAGAATCCCATTTCCTTACTGGTATGTTCAAAGGCTGAAGCAATTCACTTGGCTTCTGATGCTTAGCTTTTATTTGCTGACAATTTAAGTATTTTTTTTACCAATAAGCCTACATCCCTTCTCATTCATTATTAGAAGAAACTTCTTTGCATATCCTGATTCATTTTTGTTCCTCCAGGATGAAGAGTAAATTTCGATCAATGGCATTTCTTAAGAACTTTTTTCCTTCGGTCTCCAACATTTGAAACACACAATCTTCCCTTCTATCTCAACCATACATTTTGATCAAGATGAAAATCCTTCAAATCATCGATCTCGATTCCACTTTCCAATCTTCTAATTCATTTTGCTAGAAATGGATCATCTCTTTGTTCAGAAGCAATCCTTTTAATCAATACTGGTCAAACTTTCAAATAAAATAACATTGCGGTACTCTGACTAGAACTAGCAGTTGATCTTAACTACACACTGCAAGTAGTCAAGGCTTCTGAATCTCTCCATTCAGCTATCATTGCTAACACCGCATTCTGATGTTTCTACTAAGTGCATCCTAAATTTATTTCCTTTCCTCGATGTGTGCTCGACTCCAAAATCATAAGCAGCTATAAACTCTAACAACCTCTTCTATCTCATATTTAACTCCTTTTGAGAGAATAAACATCTTAAAGACTTGTGATTCGTATACAACTCGAATTGTTCTCCCAAAAAATAATGTGTCCACACCTTTAAAGTAAAATTATAGCTGCCACTCTAAGTCAACTTCATGCGATTTGAGGTGTCAAGAAGCATAAGAAATCACTTTGAACTGTCCTAAAGGGTTTTTTGCCAATAATTATTTATTACATAATTATGTTGTTATGTCAGTGTTTAATTGATATTATCTTGATATTCCATTTAAATTATTTAAGTGGCGTTATAGCAATTTTCCCTATATTATCACGTATTGCATAACACCCCATAAACCCTTGTCTGTGTTTTGAGCATGAGCTTGTGTTTTCATAAAAATAGTTATTTACAATTCATTAATCATTTTGATTGATGATAACTTAAATTAGTTAATCATTTTAATTAATGATTTTCAAATTAATCGACCAATTTAATTAATGATGTTTAAAAGTAATTAATCGTTTTAAATAATGTTTTTTGAATTTAATTAATCTTTTTATTAATGATTTTTGAAATTAATTAATCACTTTAATTAATAAGATTTGATTTAAAATAGATCATTTTAATTAATGATATTGAACTTTAATTAATCATTTAATTAATGATTTTTAAATTTAATCAATTGTTATAATTAATAGTGTTTGAAATTTGGTTAATCATCTTAATCAATGATGGTTTAATTCAATTAAATCATTTTAATTACTGATATTTGAAATATAATTAATCATTTTAACTAATGATTATTTGAATCTAATTAATTTTTTTGAATATTAAATTTTGTTAATAATTTTAGTTAATAATGTTTGATATTAATTATTCATTTTGATTAATGATTATTCAGATTTAATAAATATTTTAATACATAATATTTTAATTTAATAAATTGATTTAATAAATGAGTTTAAAGTAGTTTAACTTATTTGGTAAAAGTGTTTTAAAGTCAAACAATTGATTTAGTGTTCTGAAGTTAATTTACTAATTTAACCAAAGTGTTTTGAGGATAATTAACAATTTTATTAAAGATAATTGATTTGTTTATTAAAATAAATTGTAAGCTTGATTTATTTCCTTTCAGGGTTAATCAGGTTTAAAAGGTATAAAAGAGTAAATACATGAAAAGAGTAAATATATCATCCTTCAGAATGATTAACAATGCTTTAAATTTTCAAAGATAGTTTTATTGTTTTATAACCTTTTGGGATAATAAATGTTGTTTTAAATTTATAAATGAAGGTTTATATAAAAAGTTTTTTTAATAGAATTGTTTAAAAATAGCGCTAAGTGCAAATTACTTTAGATTTATAGTAAACAATGTTTTAATGACCTTTGTTTAGACCATTATTTTAATACACTTAGTATTAAAAATTTGTCTTTTAATAGATCAATTTAAAGAATATTTTTAAAGTGCTTTTTACTAATATTGAAATGTGAAAATCAAGTACAAGTACAAATCAAATGTTTTAAGCATTTGATTCATTTCATTGGTAAATGTATGCGATTTAATTCTCATACACAAATCACCTAGTCATTCTCGATAGTTGATTTCTTGACTATCAACTTTGATTCTGCTATCTATTTTATTTTTCATCATTCTAAGACTATTTTTCTTTATTGAGCTTTGTTACCCTTTGTCGAAAATGGCTAAAACCAAAGCGCAAACAAGGGGGTGCACCCTCTGTGCAGTTGTTATGCTTCATCATCCTAAGACATTTTATCGCTCGTTTTTTAGCATTGGTATCCAATAGTGGAAAATTTCAAACCAAAGCACGAGAGGGAGCCAAGCAATGTGGGTCGCACCCATTAGGGTATGTTCACATTTATCTAGAGAGGTGTCAGTATGCATGCATTGATGTCAAATATTCGGATGATCATGTAAATCAGGGTCTAGCTTTGGAAGTTCTCGAGAGTGACGCGTATGATCTCAAGTATATTTTATCTAGATGTATACTTTCATTGAATGGGGGAACACCTTCCTAGTTATGTTGGATAGTTTCATTATTCTTGTTTGATTCGAACCTTGGGGTTGATCCTTTCTTAATTACATCTAGAAGTGCATTGTGCTCTTCTCAGTGTTTAATTATTTTTGTCCATTCTTTATTTTTGGACTGTGTACACTCTTCAAATATGGGATTGGTCCTTACTTGGTTCCATCCTTTATATTTGGATTTTTTTGCTATTGTTTATTTCCACCCTTGCTTGTTTGGATGTTTTTTCGTGAGGTAAACACCTATTTCACATTTAAAGACATTGTCTCATAGAATTTTCATATGTGCATCTGATTACTTGATCTTTCTCATGCTATTATTCCAGACCGATTCGGGTGTTATTTTATATAATGATCGGGCCAGACCTAGTATTTTCCCAGGTTGACTTCGGTGCAATAGAGTTCTTGGAGAGGAGCTGGAGGTTCACTTATCGTAGTATTTTATATTTCACTGTATAATATATATACCTACATCAAAGTGTAAGGTTAGAATTTTATACATGTCTTGCCGATAAGGTTTTTATTTAACTCTGATATACTCTATATTTAGGATGTGGCAGTTTATACTATCTTTGGTATATTATATGTTGTCACTTCGCTATGAGATCCAATTTTCTTTGTTTTCTGTTCTTTCCTTTTTGTTTACTCTAAAAATCTGCTTTGATTGGATGTTCGACATTTGAACATAGTGGTAGTATTCGGTCTCGACTTCTGATGTTTAAAAAGTCGGGTCGTTATAGCTCGGCATCAGAGTTGAAGATTAGGTGAGAATCTTGGCTTTGGTAGGGTATGGCTCATTAGAGATAGGGTTAGTAATACCCTAGAATTAGTTTGAGAGTATTATATATACGAGAGTGTATTTGTTAATGTTATTAAAGCATATTGTGGTAATTCGTTTATTGAGTTGTTTATGAATTCTTGTTAAGATGTAAGACGCCACGGTGTCGGTAGAGATTTCTAAACACTCAACAATGTCAACGACCATGATACTGATTTTTAATTTTTTTAGCAAATTACATATTTTTCCTAGGATTATATGTTTATATATATAAAGGAATAATTTTTCAAAACTTTATACAGTTATAAAGTGTTTGTTCGAATGTGGTAATATTTAATTATTATCACTATTGTTTTATCGGTCATGCTCATTAAATTAGAAACATTGACTGTCATTTATTGATTGTTAATTATGTGCATTTAGCTTATTTAAGAATTTGTTGTTTGAATTTATATATGAACCCCTTTGTGAATTAATTTTCACATTTGACTATAAGATGTTCAGAGAAAATGTTAAGTTGAATTCACCTTTTAAAAATGGTGTGTTAAGGATTAAAATTTAATAAAAAGTTGTTTAATATAATCTAAATGGTAGAATAAGACCTTTAGGAAATATATATTTGAGAAAATTCTATTATAATAAAGAAGAGTTGATATAATATGAAATGATTTTTATGTAAAGGAAATTTATATAAATTTAGTTTATAAAATGTGTTTAAAAATGATTCTGAATCTAAATCCTGGAATTTTTTAAAATAATTTCAAAAGAATTTTGAGAAATGAAATAGTTGTATTTTGGAAATAATTGGAAGTAAAAATATTTTAGGAAGTGGATGTTTAAATGGAATGCATTTTCTTTAGGATAATTTAGAGGAAAATGTTTCGATTAGTTCTATGGTAATCTGAATAATCTTCTAAGTGACGATTAGATGTTTGCTTAGACGAATGTTGTGGAGTCCTCAATAAATTATCCTCTTTATCATTGTGCGATCGAAGAATGAACCCAATGTGAGTTTTAATAAATAAATCGTCTGAAGTTATTTCAGATAAAAATATATATTATAAGTTTTTAAAGATGAGTTTTGAAAATTAAAAATCGAGTATTTAATTTTTTAAATCTCTCTTAAAGGGGAATCAATTTCAAAATAAAAAAGGTACTTTTGATAAAAGATGATTTGAAACATGAATTTTACCCTTTAGATAAGATTAGGGATAATTTAACACAGGTTTAAAATGAGTTCAAATTTGGATAGGGAGGTTTTGATAAGCATTGTTTTTATTAAAATCATATATTTGTTTAAGACTTCTAAGTAGTCCAAACTGTTTGGTGTTTCCAAGCCAACCGATCAACGTTTTTCATTATAACACTCTAAGCTAGAAAGGTTGATAGGTTGACCTAGTTTTAAAAAGACCCATATTTTCGGGCCTCCATTTAAATTTTAAGAAATGATATAAAATTGGTGTTTTGAATATACTCTTAGGATCTAGAAGGGTATTATACAAATAAATAAAATGGAGTAAGTTTTTATTTGATGTTTTATAAAGAAATGACTTTATAAAATATTTTTAAACTTAGATGAAAATTTATGAAATAATTCACAAATAATTTTAGAAAGTGAAAATATAAGTGATTTAGAAAAGTTGGTGTAGTTAAGAAACCAATAATTTTAGAGTACAACTTTCAATTTTGTCCGAGTAAGTTTGGATAATCTTCTAAGCAATAACCAAATGTTGTTGAGCAAAACAACACACTTTGATAATTATCTATATTTTTGGAGAATCGGGTTCGAACCAAAAATTAAGATTTGTTTGTTAGTCATTTGGCATAAAATAATGTCAAGTGTTGGGTCTTCCCTTGTGGAATTTGATTGGTTGAAAGTGTTAGTTTATTCCTTCATAGAATTTGATTGAATTGATTGATTAGTTATGTGATTTTATATACCATTATTTATAAAGTTTAAATTTATAAACAAAGGATTTTTAATTGTAGTTATTAGGACCTAAATCTCGGTGATTTTGAAATTTTTTGTGAAGATTTTGGAAGAAAATTTGGGAAATAAATAGTTTGCTCTAGTTATTGTTTTAGGAGGAACCGAAACACCACTAGAAGCTCCTTATTGTTTTGATTCTAAAGTTTAACATGTTTTGTTTGAAGGACCCCCTCCTTGACATTTTTTTATTTTGGTTTTTGATTTACTTCACTTTTAAGGAATTTGAAAAAAAAATTGAATTAAAAACCCCATCATTTAGATCTAAATTTACCAGCTGATATTATTGGATGCATAACATTTATTACAGAATATTCTCTGTATTTTGTCGTCTGTGATTGTGATATTATTGTTAGTTGCATGTTGCTTTATTTTACACTAAAGTGCATGTATATTTATATCATGCTAGTTATTGCATGTAGAGTTACATCATATTGCTTTTGTATGCCTGACTCTCTTTTGGAAATCGTAAGCACAAGTATGCAAGAGATCGCTATTTAATTCTTGTGCACCTGCAATTGCATAGAAATAATAAATTACTTACCAAAAATGTATAACAAATTCAAAAAGGTTTGTAATAAATTTAGAAATTTAAACTGGTTGATGATTTTATGCCCCAATTATGGAAAGCCACTTGTCTTTTGTTTTCTTTGGTTGTTTGGAGCCCATGGAGGTCATTTGTAGCTATTCTAATTGAGTAGCATAAATGAGACACTGCTGAAATTTTCTATAAAATTTTGAGATTTAATTAATAAGTTTAGTGACTCATTTTAATTAGTAATTTTATACTTAAGGGCTTGGAAACATTTTCTTCTTTGGGAGTTCAGGGACAAAATTCTTTTAGAGGGGAGAATGTAACATCCCAGAATTTTGGTCATTTAATTTTTAATATTTATATTACAGAATTTTTGGAATTTTATAGTTTGAATTCAAATAATATTAATCATTTAGATAGTTAGTTGATAATTAAATATTAATTATACCGATTTATTATTATTATTTAATTCCTTAAATTAATAAATAATATTGATGAATTCAATTTGTAAATTTATTTACAAACACAATTAGATTGGATAAATATCGGTAATTTGATCGAAACCATAAAATGATATTCAAAATGTGAAATCATCATTCTTGGGGCACTATCTCGGATTTTGGCGAAATTAGTTACATTAGATCCAAAATAATAAATTATTATATGTCGTTGAGTTTCGAAACGATCAGACGTACCGTTTGACCGTGCGAACTCGAAATGTGTAGCGACGAATTTTAAATATAATTTGATTTAAAACTGAATTCCGTAACTTTGGAATTATGTCTCGAAACTAGTTCTTTTGATTCAGAATAGGGGTAATAGAATACCTCGATTGGATTTTGAGATTTTCAGTGTATGTAAGGTCGGATATTTTGATATAAAAAACTATACCCTATATTTTGATCCCTTGCTTCAGTGATACTTCCATGTTTTGGCCCTACCCAACCTCCATACCCTCTCACATCTCAACCCATATCCTTCTTCCCTTTATATTCATCCTTGTAAAAAAGAAAGAAGAGATTTCTGTTAGGGATGCGGATTAAGGATCTTAAGGCAGAAATAACACTAGAGGGGGGGTGAATAGTGTTTTAAAGAATCTATGAACTATATGACTAAATTAAAACTTTCAACACAAATCTAAACAGAATTCTAACACAGAATGATCACAGAACATATAACAAATGCAAATAGTAAAGTAAAGCAAGTAAAAGGAAAGAACACACCGGATTTTATACTGGTTCGGAATCCTCCTACATCCAGTCCTGCACCAAGGCAATATCCTTGTACAGATTTTTATAATCCAATATTCAAATTACAACCCTCAATTTCTAAGGCCTTGAGGAACCCTTCTATCTCCGAGTCTGGGGTAAACTCTCTTGATTTACGGGACACAAGATCACCTTAATACTTCATAATAACAATCCTTTTGAATGGATAGACTCTATGGACTTTTTGAATACAAATTGGTCCTATAACTCTGAATAGCACTTTGATCTTCAGTAGAATGATGGAGAATCAAATAGAGAGAGTATCTAAATGATTTCCTATTGAGAATTTGGCAGAGTGAAAGCACGATCTTGTAAATATGAAGTTTTGTGGATATGGAATGGTGGAGGAGAAAGAGTGAAGAAAATAAGAAAAGTTGTTATGAAAAAATTCGTTCTGGAAGCCTTTATATAGATGCACAACAATCATAACCATTGGCGAAAGGTTTTTGAACGAATGGACACTTCTTTTGAAAATTGAAATTTGAATTTCAGCTGTCACCATGTCGACATGGGGTATCCCCATATGTCGACATCCCTTAGTTCAAAAACATAGAGATGTTGTTTTGAAAAGACAATTGAATTCAAAACAATTTGAAACTTCTCTGGACCAAAGTAAAGTGTTTAAACAATATTTTGAAATAGAGAATGAATATAAAACATTGTTTTAAATATATATATATATATATATATAATTGATATAGACCGTCAAATATATAAGTAATATTTAAAATTGGAATAAATTTTGATGTTTAAAAATAGAAGTTTTTAAATCAGAATAGAGGAATATTTCAAGGCTAAAGCAAAGTTTGAAAACATTTTGAAAACATGATTTTGAAAGCTAAAATATTATGAAAACATATTTAAAATCATTTTGAAAAATCTATCCAAACTGAAATTGCAAGAACCTTCCTACAGAGCTCCTCCATAAGACTCGAGAACTTGTACAAAGTAGTTTAAATGATTTTGATTTTCGTGGGTTTGTAAGCCACTTGTCGTAGGTTTGTAAGCTACTTGTCGTGGGTTTGTAAGCCACTGGTTTCGATAGAAATTGGGTTCCATCCCAAAAGTAAATTAGAAGAAAGATGAGAGTGCTATTATGAAGTTTTAACAAATTACTAGACACTTATCTTGAGATCTTGAAATCTTGATTCTCTAGAGTCTTGAATCTTGAATCTCTAATCTTCATCTTTGATGCTTAAGTCTTTATACTGATCAGTCTTCGATAAAACCTGCATATACTTCCTATATACATACATACATACATATATATATATATATATGAAAATGTTAGTATATATTTTATAAAGTAAAGTATAATAACTATATAAGGTTGTTGTCATCAAAACATCATCAACCCAGTTCCTAACAATCTCCCCCTTTTTGATGATGACAACCTTTATTTATAAAATATTCTTACCATACCATAACTCTCCCTTACTCCGTGACTTCTTCTTAAAACTACAACTCCCCCTTACTCCATGACTCCCCCTTACACCAAGCACATATTTTGATAACTTTCTCCCCCTTTGTCATCAACAAAAACTATTAACTACTTAAGAATTCAAGAATGATTAGTATGAACAAAAAAAATGTATAGAACAAGCATGAAACAAATTAGTATAAGTGAACACATTTTATTTATTACAATATATATAAAAACATACATAAACACGAACAAACAAAACAATTAAAACAAAGAACAAAAAGAAAGAATGCTCTAATGGCGATCCTTAACTATAGGAGACTTATGAATCGAACAATTTGGGTAGTGGAGACAAAAGTTTCCACGTTGTTCAATTATGTTTCCATTAGTATCAACAAGGATTTCACCAACGCAAATAACGCTCTCGTCCTTATCCATAGGGACTTCGGATTGAGGTAACGATTGATCTTCTTCTTGGTCTTCTTGTGGCTCTTCCATAGGTTCTTCTTCCTCGGATTCCATGGCTTGTGAAGAGTCTTCAATATTAATAGGATTTGTACGGTTATCCATAAGGAATTTTTGTACATTCCTAATAATATTCCCTTGCCTTTGTTGTTCTCTTGCCATCCTAAGTTGACTTACTTGAATTTCAGTCAATAATTGAAGGATATCTTTCACTTTCTCTTGCAATTTGATCACTCGAGCATGCGTAGATCGTTGAAATGGACCAGAATGAGGAGATGTGGGTGAAGTGGGTTCATTAGTAGAAGAGGAGGCCATTATATTATTATTTCAGAAGTTATTTATAGAGAATATAGTGAAGAAAGAGGAGAGAAAACGAAATTAATAGATAAATAACCAAATAACTAATTTTGGAGGGAAATTTAATTTTCAAATTTTAGTTGGGTATGTCGACATCAGGGGATGGAGTATGTCGACATGTCCTTTAGAAAAAGTGTAATTTTTTTACTTTGAATTTTTATTGATTATTTAAATTATATTATATTTCAGATTTTGAACAAATACCTAATTCTCTTCTAAATTTAGTAAAATTCTGTTCTGTTAATGGTTTAGTTAATATATCAGCAATTTGTTTTTCGGTATTTATATAATCTAGAGTTATTATTTCTTTAGTTATATTATCTCTAAGAAAATGATGTCTTATATCAATATGTTTAGTTCTAGCATGATGAGTTGGATTTTTAGATAGATTTATTGCACTAGTATTATCACAATATATTGGTGATTTACTTATGTTAATTCCAAAATCTTTTAAAGTTTGTTGCATATATATGACTTGTGAACAGGCCAGAGCAGCAGATATGTACTCTGCTTCAGTTGTTGACAAGGAAACAATATTTTGTTTCTTGCTGAACCAGGAAACCAGTGAATGTCCTAGAAAGTGACAAGTTCCACTTGTACTTTTTCGGTCTGATTTACAACCAGCATAATCAACATCACAATATGATATTAAATCAAAAGTATTATTTTTAGGATAAAATAAACCATAATCTAAAGTGTATTTCACATATCTTAAAATTCTTTTAACATCTTTTAAGTGAGTTTCTTTTGGTTGTGATTGGTATCTTGCACAAAGACAAACGCTATGCATAATATCAGGACGACTCGCTGTTATATAGAGCAGCGTACCAATCATTCCCCTATATAAAGTTTGATCAATATCTTTTGATTTATCTTCTTTACTTAAACCTACATTTGTTGACATTGGAGTTGGTTTCCCACTAGAAGTGCTTAAACCAAATTTATTGATTAAGTCTTTAGTATATTTTTCTTGACTTATGAAAATTCCATTTTCTAGTTGTTTAATTTGAAGCCCTAAGAAGAAACTTAATTCTCCCATGTGACTCATTTCAAATTCTTTAGTCATTATATCTGAAAATTCTTTATTCATTATGTTATTAGTTGATCCAAAGATTATATCATCTACATATATTTGAATTAGTTGAATATCTTGATTATTTCTTTTAATAAAAAGAGTTGTAACTACTTTACCAATTTCAAAACCAGATAGAAGTAAATAAGATCTTAGTCTTTCATACCAGGCTCTAGGAGCTTGCTTTAGACCATATAGAGCTTTCTTTAACTTGTATACATGGTTTGGAAATTTATTATCTTCAAAAAGTGGAGGTTGTTCAACAAAAACATCTTCTTTTACAAAACCATTTAGAAAAGCACTTTTAACATCCATTTGATATAATTTGAAATTATTATAATTAGCGAAAGCAAGTAGAATTCTTATAGCTTCTAATCTTGCTACGGGGGCAAAGGTTTCATCATAGTCAATTCCTTCTTCTTGACAATAACCTTGCGCGACTAAATGAGCTTTATTTCTTACGACCTCACCGAGTTCATTCATTTTATTTTTATAAACCCATTTAGTTCCAATTATACTTTTATCCTCGGGTCTAGAAACAAGTTCCCATACATCATTTCTGGTAAATTGATTTAATTCTTCTTGCATAGCAAGAATCCATGAATCATCAGACGATGCTTCCTTTGGATTTTTAGGTTCAATTGTTGATAAAAAGCTACATTACTCATACTGCTTAATTGGTTTCTAGTTCTTACTACAGATTCAATATTTCCTAAGACATTTCTATAGGATGAACTTTTGATATTTTAAATCTCTTATTAGGTTGATTAATTTCACTAATAGTTTCATTAGATTGATTTAGATTTATAAAATCTTCTTCATCATCTATTTGTACAATATCTTTAAGATTTTCATCAAAAGATACATGCATAGTTTCTTCAATAATATTAGTTTTTAAATTAAAAACTCTAAATGCTTTGCTTCTATTAGAATAACCAATAAAGAATCCTTTATCAGCTTTTGGTTCAAATTTATCTAAATTATCTTTTGTATTAAGTATTAAACATTTACTCCCAAATACTTTAAAATAAGCAACTATAGGTTTCTTATTATAGAGTAATTCATATGGAGTTTTATTTGTTAATGGTCTAATTAAAATTCTATTTACTATATAACAAGCTATACTGCTTCAGCCCAAAAATGTTTAGGTAAATTACTATCAGAAAGCATTGTACGAGCACACTCTTAAATCGTTCTATTCTTACGTTCTACTACTCCGTTTTGTTGTGGAGTTCTTGGAAATGAAAAGTTGTGAGTAATTCCCTTTTGAGTACAGAAATACTCAAAATTTTCATTTTCAAATTCACCACCGTGATCACTTCGAACAACCACTATTGACTTGATAAGTAATGTCCTTGAGTATCTCGGGATTTCCAGTCATGTGCCTCGAACAGCCACTATCAAGTATCCATTTATCTTTCTCAATTTGCACAGTTTGTCCATTGGGTGTTGATTCGTCAAAAGCCATATAACATGTCTGTTCCTGCATAACACACCAATTCGGTGGATAACTTGATTTTTCAAAATAACTATATGCAGACTTATGAAACTTTGATGAAATGCATAGATTCAAAACAGTTTTAACACAATTTTCCAAAAATGCCATTTTTATATTTTTCAAGTTTCAGATTATGAAAACAATGAAAACCAATGCTCTGATACCAATTGTTAGGGATGCGGATTAAGGATCTTAAGGCAGAAATAACACTAGAAGGCGGTGAATAGTGTTTTAAAGAATCTATGAACTATATGACTAAATTAAAACTTTCAACACAAATCTAAACAGAATTCTAACACAGAATGATCACAGAACATATAACAAATGCAAATAGTAAAGTAAAGCAAGTAAAAGGAAAGAACACACCGGATTTTATACTGGTTCGGAATCCTACTACATCCAGTCCTGCACCAAAGCAATATCCTTGTACAGATTTTTATAAGCCAATATCCAAATTACAACCCTCAATTTCTAAGGCCTTGAGGAACCCTCCTATCTCCGAGTCTGGGGTAAACTCTCTTGATTTACAGGACACAAGATATCCTTAATAATTCCTAATAACAATCCTTTTGAATGGATAGACTCTATGGACTTTTTGAATACAAATTGGTCCTATAACTCTGAATAGCACTTTGATCTTCAGTAGAATGATGGAGAATCAAATAGAGAGAGTATCTAAATGATTTCCTACTGAGAATTTGGCAGAGTGATAGCACGATCTTGTAAATATGAAGTTTTGTGGATATGGAATGGTGGAGAAGAAAGAGTGAAGAAAATAAGAAAAGTTGTTATGAAAAAATTCGTTCTGGAAGCCTTTATATAGATGCACAACAGTCATAACCATTAGCGAAAGTTTTTTGAACGAATGGACACTTCTTTTGAAAATTGAAATTTGAATTTCAACTGTCACCATGTCGACATGGGGTATCCCCATATGTCGACATCCCTTAGTTCAAAAACATAGAGATGTTGTTTTAAAAAGACAATTGAATTCAAAACAATTTGAAACTTCTCTGGACCAAAGTAAAGTGTTTAAACAATATTTTGAAATAGAGAATGAATATAAAACATTATTTTAAATATATATATATATAATTGATATAGACCGTCAACTATATAAGTAATATTTAAAATTGGAATAAATTTTGATGTTTAAAAATAGAAGTTTTTAAATCAGAATAGAGGAATATTTCAACGCTAAAACAAAGTTTGAAAACATTTTGAAAACATGATTTTGAAAGCTAAAATATTTTGAAAACATATTTAAAATCATTTTGAAAAATCTATCCAAACTGAAATTGCAAGAACCTTCCTACAGAGCTCCTCCATAGGACTCGAGAACTTGTACAAATTAGTTTAAATGATTTTGGTTTTCGTGGGTTTGTAAGCCACTTGTCGTAGGTTTGTAAGCTACTTGTCGTGGGTTTGTAAGCCATTGGTTTCGATAGAAATTGGGTTCCATCCCAAAAGTAAATTAGAAGAAAGATGAGAGTGCTATTATGAAGTTTTAACAAATTACTAGACACTTATCTTGAGATCTTGAAATCTTGATTCTCTAGAGTCTTGAATCTTGAATCTCTAATCTTCATCTTTGATGCTTGAGTCTTTATACTGATCAGTCTTCGATAATACCTGCATATACGGTTTGTAAGCC
The DNA here is from genome assembly GCA_030765085.1 of Allium cepa. Lineage (NCBI taxonomy): Eukaryota > Viridiplantae > Streptophyta > Magnoliopsida > Asparagales > Amaryllidaceae > Allium > Allium cepa. The sequence continues at coordinate 195,871,819 of CM060928.1, forward strand.
ACTGGTTTCGATAGAAATTGGGTTCCATCCCAAAAGTAAATTAGAAGAAAGATGAGAGTGCTATTATGAAGTTTTAACAAATTACTAGACACTTATCTTGAGATCTTGAAATCTTGATTCTCTAGAGTCTTGAATCTTGAATTTCTAATCTTCATCTTTGATGCTTGAGTCTTTATACTGATCAGTCTTCGATAATACCTGCATATACTTCCTATATATATATATATATATATATATATATATATATATGAAAATGTTAGTATATATTTTATAAAGTAAAGTATAATAACTATATAAGGTTGTTGTCATCAAAACATCATCAACCCAGTTCCTAACAATTTCAAATTTTGAAAACTAATTTCGAATTCGTTTCTCCGCTAAAAACTCTAATTTTGAATTTGTTAAGCTCGTATGCTTGTAGCTACAATCCTATGGTGTCGAATTGGGTCGCATCATCATCTTGGTGGAGGCCATTCTTGGTTAGTGAGTAAAGGTTAGTTTTAATGGCGGTTTTGGCAAGTATAGGTGAAGAGATGAGTACGTTTGGCTCTGTTGTGGTGTGGAGCACCAATAGGTGAATTATGGTGAGGTCCAAACCTTTGTTGGGTGTTGCGACATGTTGGAGGCTGCTTAGGGACCATCATGTCAGTGGTTATAAGTAGGTAACTCTCGCGAAGATGGAGGCATTAGCAAAAACGAGAGTCAATTCTGTAGAGAAACGAAGGAGTTATGGTCGTTGGAAGATTCGCGGTGACGGGTTGTTTGTGCTTATCATTATGTAAGTGGGAAGAGTGATTTGTGAGGGGGAAGATGGATTAAGTGGGAGTGATTATGTTTAATGATGTTAATTAAGTTATTAATTAATTTAAGTTAATCGATAATTTGTAATTTGAATAACTTTTGCAAACGAGGCCAGATTTGAATGCCTTTTTTGCGTTTGATTTGTATCGCCGAGATCTGCAAATGGAGTTAGTTTAGAGGAATTTAGGGCTAGGGGAATTTTTGGATAAAATCGAACACCCGTTTAGTTTTAGTTCGTATCGGAACGCTTCGGCGAAAGTTAGAATCAGTGTGAGTTTAACTCACATCAATTTTACTATATCATATCTATAATGCTGTAAACTATTATTGATTACTTGGATGTTAGTTAAATTATTTGATTGATTGTTTGGTTGAATTTCCATTTGAAGAATGGATGACATATTAATTTGATTTTATGGACCTATAAGATTGTGTACATGTATTATCCATAGTCATTGTTTTGTAGGGAACATTTGTATAGAGGTCCTAAAGGGTTTTTCGCTGATAGTTATTTATTTACATCCATATGCCATTATGTTGATGTTTACATGAAATTAATCTTGATATTGCATTTAAATTATTTAAGTGGCATTATAGCGATTTTCACTATACCGTCTTTTATTGCATATCACCCTACAAACACTTGTGCGTGTTTTAAATGTGAGCTTATGTTTTCATAAAAATAGTTATTTAAAATTCATTAATCATTTGATTAATGATTAATGATATTAATTAATCATCTTAACTAATGATTTTGAAATTAATTAACCAGTTTAATTAATGATGCTTAAAAGTTTAATTGTTTTAAATAATGATATTTGAATTTAGTTAATCATTTTTATTAATGATGTTTGAAATTAGTTAATCTTTTTTATTAATGAGATTTGAATTTAAAATAGATCATTTTAATTAATGATACTCAATATTAGTTAATCATTTTAATTAATGATTATTTAAAATTAAATAATTGTTTTAACTAGTAGTGGTTGAAATTTGGTTAATCGTCTTAAGTAATGACGGTTGAATTTAATTAAATCATTTTAATTAATGATGTTTGAAATATAATTAATCATTATACCTATTGATTATTTAAATTTAATTAATTATTTTGATTAACTCCGTGTATTCCTTCCTATAAGTAAACCAACTTTTAGTCCGACCCGTGACACAGCTCCACACACTGAAATTTTGGACTTATATCAGCGAGGGCTAACAGCTAAAGTATGGGGTGCTACCCTACACCAGTCTCATCTGGTTTTCTAATCTCTGAGTCAATTCATCCCATCACAATTTATCTAAAGGTGATAAGAACAATAATCTCCTTAATGTTTTGGATTTATAGTAAATAATGTTTCATTAACCTTTGTTTAGACCATTATTTTAATACACTTAGCATTATAGATTTGTCTTTTAATGGATCAATTTAAAGAATATTTTTAAAGTGTTTTTACTAATATTGAAATATGAAAATTAAGCACAAGTATTAATCAAAATTTTAGGCATTTGATTTATTTCATTTGTGGTAAAAATCATGTAGTCACAAGAACAATAATCTCCTTAACTAAATTCTATGAAAAATACCATTTTTATTTTCTTAAAAATATTTTTTTTTATAAATGATTATCTTATAGCCGTTTATTTTATAAAAAATACTTATAGCTAGGGATGGGTACGGAAAATTTCCGCACCAACCAAGACATTTCCATTTCCTTCCAATTGTCAATGGAATGATACCCGATGTTCCAAGTTCCGTTCCGCTAACTTCAGAATTTCATTACACGGTAGATGGAAAAGGTGGAACGGAATATGGAATTCCAGTTTTTCCGTTGATGTATTTAAACTTGCGTAAGAATGCACTATGGCATTTGACAATAGGTGCCTGGAGCAATGCTATCCCGTTGACACTACTATAGGCTGTCCGGCTATTTTCTTCTAAAATAGTTTTAATAAAATTCAAAGCTCTAAGGCCATGTTCACGATTTGGGCTCCCGGTCCACAATTTAAAAAAAAGGGAGAAAAAAGAGTGTTGAAAGCAAGTCTACAAAAATAGCAAGTCCTAAACGCAAAAGCGCCAATGTACAATATCAACGTAAATCTCTGAATACTTGCTCATGTAGAATAATATCATAGCGATAAGAGCCCCGCATCATTTGGGGCTTGCTCTGAATGGAGCCCCAGTTCAAAATCAGTAAAATCAACAAGAAATTTCATAACCCTAGATTTCATAAAAGTAGATCAATTTTGAGGCGGCGATAATGGTAAATTCTCGCGGAGGCAGTTGCTGCCCAAGTATGGATCTGCTTTGATCCGAAGAGATGCAGCTCGTCCAGATTATTATTCCCATGGAATCTGCTCAGTAAACTGCCTCATACCATGGTGAACTCGGTTTGCTCCATTTAAAAATGTAAAGTTTGATGCTTTGTTTTAATTTTTTTTATCCAAACTGTTTTGCGTACAATTTTGTATCATGACTTTTGGTTTTGATGTAAATTGTGTTTGGATGTTACTGTTGTTAGTTTGTATTTGAGCTGATATTTGAAGGAAAATGAATTTATTACCCCAATTGAACTTGTATTAAGTAGGTTAATGATAGGTTTTAGATAAGAATTCCGCCTGTCAATGTTTGGATTTGATACTTCTATGCATCATTCACAACGAAAAAAAAATTATAATATTTTTTATATGCCTGGTCCAGTTAAACTAATCATACAAGAATATCGGTAGGAATAAAATTTCCATGGAAAACAGTGGAAATTTCCGCTTTTTTCCATCAGAAACTGGAAGGAATTCCTTCTGAGCTATTTTAAACGGAAAAACATGAAAATGGAAAAATATGGAATTCCTTCCGAGCTATTCTTTTCTTTTTGAGTCTCGATTTCTTGACTTAATAATGTTAGTTGAGAATTAACATTTGAAAGCGGTTCTTGAGTTTTCTCAAGTTCTTCTTCCAATATTTTCTTCTCGTCTTTAAGCATGTCTCTTTCCAATTCTGCCTTATTCTGTTTTTCAACAGCCTCTTTGTATTTTCTTTTGAGACTTTTTAAAGTATCTAACTATCTATATCATATAATAAAAAGTTAAACCACTTACCTCATTATCTTTGGCCATAAAGCATATATTGGCTTGTTCATTATCGCTGTCACTCTCGCTTTCTGAGGAGAAGGAAGATTCTGAATCATCCCTTGTAACTGAGAAAGCTTTCCTTCTGAATTTGTCCTTCCTTTTATTGTGATATTCTTTCTTTTGGTCCAGACAATCCTTCTGTATATGTCCCTTTTTGTTATAGTTAAAGCGCTCTAGAATTGATGAAGATGGTGGTTTATTGCTGTTTGAGTTTCTCTTGCCATTGTTTTCGTTTCCTGTTCTATACTTTAAGAATTTCTTGAAGTTTTTGGCAATAAAGGCTAGGTTATCTTTGTCTGAATCTGATTCTTCTTGTTCTGCATGGAATGCTATATTCTTTTTTCTTGAGCTTGAGCTCGTTTAGCCTGCAAATTGACTTCATAGGACATTAGATTTCCTATTAACTCTTCCGAAGTTATTTTGGAAATATCGTTCGCTTCTTCATAGCGAGAACTTTTCTGTCCCATTCTTCCGTTAAAGAGTTAAGGATTTTGGATACAATATCAAAATCTAAATATTTTTCTCCTTGTCCTACTAATGATTGATAAGTATCCTAAAATCTTGAATACATATTATTTATAGATTCATTATATTTCATTCTAATGTTTTGAAACTAACTTTTGAGCATGGATATTTTGCTTTGTTTGACCTTTCTAGTTCCTTCGTGTGTAGCTTTGAGTGTACGCCATATTTCATATGCAGCGTTGCACATGCTAACACGGTTAAACTCATTTTTATCTAAGGCACAAAACAACATATTCATTGCTTCTGCATTTGCTGTGGCATATAGTTTCAGTGTATTTGTCCAAGTAGAATACTCCTCAGTAGGAATAGTGTATTCTTTCTGAGTTATATTCCATGAATCAAAACATTTGCTTGCATATATATTCTCACTCATGTGGCCCAATAGTTATAGTTTATGCCATTGAATAGTGGTGGACGTGCAGTGTATTGTCCTTTTATGAAGCTAGTGTTAATGCTAGTGCTAGTGTTAGTTTTCATATTATTAGAGTATCAGATAACTGTGTTACGGTTATATAAAAACCTCGCTCTGATACCAAATGAAAGTAGGCTATGGATCGTGTAATATGGATATACGATAATGCAGAGTATAGTGATGATAGTTGTACAGTAAATAATGCGGAATATAAAAGCAGAATAATAAAAATAACACCAGAGATTTTTAGTTTGGTTCAGAGCTCCGTCCTACATCCAGTCAGACTCCTTCTGGAATTTCACTAAAACAATAACCCTCACTTAACCTGGAGGAATAGGTCTATACAACCCTTGAGCAGCAGAACAGGATTTCGCCTCAGCAGCCGAAGAGGACTTCACACGCCTGAGCAGCAGAACAGGACTTTCACAAATACAAAAGATTGTTTGACTTTTTGTGTTCTGATAACACGGATAAATCTTTTCATAGTACACCCTTTCTATGATCTTCTCCTCGAGTGTATATATATATATATATATATATTTGAAGTGTATGAAGAATAGAAAGGAATAATATTTCTTATAAGATGTTAATGTAGAATATTTGAGAGTATAGTCGCAAGTATATTCAAGAGAGTTAGAAAAGAAAGATAAGAAAATTCAGTAATTTTGAATCAAGTTAGAATATGTATTTACAGATGTTAAAAGGCAGCGACCATTGACGAAGAGTTTTGTTGAAGTGTTGCGTCCAAATCTCTTTGTAGAGACTCGTATCTCTTCACAAATGGTCGTGTCTTTTCAAAAAATATAGCTGTTATAAAAATTCAGTAAACTGAATCTCTGGGTCCAACGACTGGATATTCAAACGAATTTTTAAATCTATATTTGTATATATGTGCACCTGTGCATGTTGCACAGAAATTTTCAGGTCAATAACTGGCCTGGTAATTTATGTGCAATTTGCACAGTTTTCACAGGTTTATATATATATATATATATATATATGATTCTAAATGAAAAAATTTGATAATATATATAATTCATATGCTTATATATGTATAAATTATTTGAAAATAAGAAGATTATATATATAAGCTAATATATATGTAAACGAGGAGAGATCTTAACAAAATTAACTTAAGACTCAAAACAAAAATAATAAAAATTGATGCACCGATTTTGATGTCTTGTCTCCATGTAGTATATATTCTCTTTTTGTCGTAACAGTCGTCAAATATATATGTTGTAGTGATAGCTTTGTGTCATGAATCAAAACCAAGTCTCAACAACTTCTACCAAGAAGATCCATTCCATATCAACCAAAGTTGATATCTTATGTACTGCCTATGATTGACTTCGAAGACTATAAACATGGCTAGATGAAGTGTGGCATCCACTACGATAGATTTACCTTTTATAGCGCACAAAAAATGCTATAATAGATTTTCATAGCGTTAGTGACGATGCTATATAACGACATGTTATAATAGCCCTGACACATCTGATAGCACTATATTATACGCTATTGAATAGAACATTTTATAGCACTTATTCAGCACTATTGAATCCTTTTGATAGCGTTTTATCTATATCGACTTTCATAGCATTTTATTCATGCAATTTTATTTAACTACTAAAAATCTCAAATTTTAATTTATAGCGTTAATAAATTTGTCATAGCTTGGAATCAACGCTATAAAAATTCTTTTCCATAGCGTTTACCATTATTATAGCTCTTTTCCTGCTATATTATATTATTTCCTATAACGCCTTTGATATAATTAGTTTCTATAGCATTTTACTTTCTGTTTCCATAGCACCTTTTTTGCGCTATTAATTTTAATATTATGATGTACTTTCTATAGTATCCTACAAACGCTATCTTTCATCTTATATGAATTTCTCATTTCAATAGTAATCAAAATACAAAACTACATTTCTAAAAGCAAAAATCAAAAGCAAAAAATATAATAGCAAAAGCATAATATACTACCAAAGCAAATTTGATTGCAAATGACAAAATATATATGGTCTTACATAGTTGATAATAGGTACATAAGTTTAAAGTACATAATTTCAAACAAAACATTACATGAAAAAACAAGATCCCTTAGTCTTCCGCTTGTCAGCTCATGCACATCAAACCTGCAAAGAGTAATCACTAGTAATTTGAAGCACCAACGCAAAAAAATTAAAGCAGCTAGCGTTCCCTACATCAAACCACTTCCTGCAATGAAGTGAAGAAAAAAAAAATAAACATTTGATGGTATTGTTCATATATACTCTTCAAAAACTTATATGGAGGGAATAAAAACCTAGCAAACAATAACATTGATACCAAAGTCCAAACTTATTCGTTGATTGTATTTCGTCAAGTTCACTATTAGTAATAGAAAAGCCTTGGATGGAAGCATTAAAGAGCTTCGATGCTCCTGTTCATAAACCAGTCTATGGAACTTAAGCTATATGCAAAGGGGTGTTTATAGAAGATCTTTAAATGTATCACCGTTTAGTCTTGTAGCCTTTAAATGTATCACTTCCTAATTTCTTTTTCAAGGATTTTTATAGGTTCGTTCAAACTACAAATCTCAAATTCAAAAGTGAAAAGTTGTAAAAATTTAATGATGTTTGACTTACTGTTTTCCTGCAGATGGTGTAGGCAAAGTTAACTAGAAAGGCGTAGCATATTACAACAGATTGATCGACTACATGATTTCACAAGGTAATTAATTAAAATTATGTACATAAATTGTTTGATATAAAAAGCTAAGCGTTATTTTTCACGCATAGGCATCACTCCATATGCAAATTTATACCACTACGACTCCCAAATGCATTAGAGAAAAAATATACAGGACTAATAAGCAAAAGAGTTGTGAAGGACCATGTAGATTTCTGTTTCAATATGCTAGATTTCCACAACATATTAACTATTTACAGTTATACTGTGTGTATATGTAACGATAATGAAAACTTTGGTGATAACCACACACACTCTCTAAGGAGCTAAGGCAGCAATGCAACATTTCTTGATAAAAACATTTGTGGTCTCATACAAAACAATAACACCACAAAATGTAACCCATCCATGAGAGTTATCATCGAGTTATTATTTTTCATCAAAACGTATAGGATGAATAACTATATATTTTAGAAATAATGTCATAGCAATACCTGGAATCGGTTGATTCACGTTTGTATATTTCTGTAAATAGCCTCAACTCATGGTCACTTTTTCTCGACCTTTGGTCCTGGAAAACAGCATATATATTTTCGAAAGAACTTTCCTTTAGCAAAACCGAGCTTGATTGTGGCAAAAATGACCGTTATAAAATCATAAATAAAATGAAAGTATCAAAAATTTACTGCATATAACGATTTCATCAAAACAACTTCTAGAATTTGGAAGCCTAAAAACTAGTTAATTTTATAAACTGACTTAATTTTTTTAAACTTGATAAATTTTTGTAAACTTAGTTATTTATTGTAAACTTGCTTAACTTAATAAAATTTAGTTAACTTAGATACCAATGAACATTTTACCAGCGATAAATCATTTTTGACTTACCAATAGTATCAGTTCGTTAATGATTTTCTCGTATCGGTAATGGCCACCATTACCGTAACAGCCCTAAATCATCATATGTTGTACGTGGATCAGATATTTATTTACTACGTAGATGGATTGTTTGTGATAACCTAAAAGTAAATAATTATAATCCTGCAAATCTACTGTTAAGAAATGTTCATTCTGTTCAAAGTACTCTACCATTCTAGGAGGTGGGATACAAAGGGAAAAGGTGGCCACTATGTAACATTACAGGAAATAAATTATGGACTTGAGAGTATCTTAGTTCTGAAGGTTTGTAAATATAAATGCTTATGCTAGGCTGAATATACACAATTTTAACTAAGGTACTTACTTTCTTACGCCTTGCACTAAAAACATTTGATGGGATCGGGTACCTCTCTGCATGACGAACAAGTTCGTACCTTGAAGGGAAATAGTTCACCTGCAATAATATAGAATAACTTAATGCAATCCGTATGTATGCATTAAAAAAATAGCAAAAGTGGAAAGCTAACCTTTTCATCCCTGTGCATGAAATTCATCAATCCCTCATGATGAATATTATGATGAGCAGCCTTGGGAGCATTGGATGGTAGCATCAAATAGTTTGGACCAAGCCTGTACCTCTGTCCTATGGGTATCAGAATATGAGAAAATCCTGGTCTGCAACATCTTATCATCTGAATAGTAAATACCAGGCACCACAAGTGAAGGACAAAATGCAAGCTGTTCATTCTCTGCGAAGAGGTTATCGATGTTTTTATTCAGCACCAGGCGACCAATTGGCTGTAATGGGATTATATCTTCTGGCCATGTCTTCGTCACATCAAGCGGATCAAAATCAAACTTATCTTCATAGTTAGGGTCAGTAGTTTGAATGAACAACTTCTATTCTGGAAAGTTTCCTGCAGCGATTGAATCCGTCAAACCTTTTGTGGCATGGCTATGGTTAGTTCCACCTACAGTGAAACACACTATCCTTTGCAAAAAAAAAATAACATGCGGCAAGCTTACAAAGATATTTTATTCTAACAGAGTTCGAATTAACAAGCATCTATTTCCAGGTATTTATCACGTACAATAATTGGTTAGATGCCCTTAGTATTTATTTTGAGAGGCCAACTTATCCTCTAACAAAAAAAAAGTATACAGTAAGCAAACAAAGATGATAAAATGGTCTACCTATAAAGAATGGACATAATACTGGAATCTAAAGCAGTAATAACAAATTGGAAAGGGTAACAGAAATGTCCAAAAGACCCTAACTTGGCTCTTCAGTCTGGATAATTTGCATTATTAAGATACGATATTACTACATAAAATATCACAATATATGGCAACGATTATTTTGTTGGCCAACTATAACTATTATACAACGTTGGTATCAAAAACCGAGCATCCACAAAACTGGCCGTGCCTTGCACTACTAGGTGTACAAAACTATGTACAGTTAGTTCTAGAAAACCAAGAGCTTGGTTCTGCCAGATTGGGGAAACTAGGTGCATGCTTAGTTACAAAGTCGAGGGTGCTCGATGATGCAAAATTGAGAGGGCTATTAGTTTTGCCAAACTGAGTGCCTTCTCTCAATTCCCCAAAAATGTGTGTACTCTTGGTTTTGCAAAATTGAGGGCACTCTCAGTTTTAAAAAATTGGTGCTTTCATGCTAAGTTACAACAGTTGCAACATAAGCGTTCACCTTTCAATTGCCAAACTGAGCTCGCTCGGTTCGGTAGAAAACTAAGCTCGCTCGGTTCAGCAGCAAAACTGAGCTTGCTTGGTTATCGAACATGAGAGTTAAAGTCACTCCCCGTACAAAATCATATATATACATAACTACATTCAACGCTTTAGTTTTCTACATTAAAAAATCAATAAACATACATGATAACTTTCTAGCTATGATGTATGAGCAAAATTTAAATCATACAAAAATTCTTAGTCTTTCATACTTCCAGTATCATATAAAATAAGTTGATTGACAAAATACAATACAAGGATAGAAATAAACCCATGGAACATCAACGATTAACTAATTCAATCAAACCACAAAAAGGTGTGTATAACAATGGGCCAAGTGGGTGATAGATAGAGATGATATTCATCAAATTTTAGAGTTTAACTTGTAAATCAGCTATCAAAATGCACTTTTACATATTGTTGGCACCATCAACATACTGGATTAAATGTGTGGGAACACGGGTCAACTGAACAGCCTCAACGAACTAAAGTTGCAAACAATCATAATAATATCAACTTGCTGTTTAGAAGGATAAAATAAATATTGAGTTCAAGGTAAACTATGGTGTTAATAATATCAGTAATCAATAATAGTGATTATGATGATGATGATGATGATGATGATGATAGCAATAATAATAATAAATTGGGTTATTATTGAAGATTTGATTTGGTAACTTACTGGCAAAATAGAATAGCATCTCCAATATAGCCTTTAGTGTATTCTTTTCCCTTAACCTGCTAAAAAGAATCATTAAAAAACATGTAACAAGGCTGGATGATAAAATACTTCTTGCAGTAATACAATAATTACAATAAAATTGGTATCAACAAAGTAATTTCACCCTTGTTATGTATAGTGCCATGCATATTCTTTACATTGAAATTACTATCGCATTAGTTGAAGTATTTCATGGAACAAACAAGTACCAGTTACAAGAAATTAAATATATGCAATATTCATCTAAACGCCGAGATAAAAAAATATGAAATTAATTAACCAAATTGTAATTAAAAATATCAATATTATATGTATGATGCAAACAAATATTTATGTTTAACTTTCACAATGCAGTTTAGTATCACCATTTACTATTGCATGAGTAGTATCCATCTATTAAACGATAAGACTAGTCTATATTTCTTCAAAATATCTCTCTTTCTATAGTCTCTGATAAGAAGAATTCATTATACCACAGGTACCTACTTTAAAGGGATATAAGCATGCTTGCCATTAGTAGTCTTTCTCTCCTTCATGAGCTCCTCATTTAAAGTAGTATTTACTATTTTTTTTTGTAAAATTAGGCGCCGCAACTGTTTAATTTGCACAGAGCCTGGAAGTTGGCTTATACAAAGTTGTAAAGTTTTCAATGTTTTAAACTTACTTAAGAAAACAAATGATGGTGATCACAGTTTTCATTTAGGTAACAAAGAATGACGATGAGCAGCAAGAATCAATGAGTTATTAGTATGTTGTGATTTGTAAACCTTTGGAGTGCAGCTTACTATGCAGAAGCATAATACACTTGTCCCGGCTCTTAATTCTTTTGAGAATTAAAATAGCATTATTCCAATATATAACCGATGAACAAAAATTCTACTTCAATCAACTACTGGCAATCTTGATTCGTTTTGACAAACAATATAATATGAGCAAACAGTTACATACCTTATTAAAAACAAGCCTTTTTATGCCCCAATAATGTCCGTAGATGTAAAGACGCTACGCTTATATTTAAAACAGTAATTTATGTAAACATGTTAACTACACAACTGCTGCATTGAAGACCAAGGTAGAAGAATTTATTAGACAATGCATGAACATCAGAGTTCGAAGGGACTGTGAATTCTATTGTTTCACACTCGATCTCAATCTGCCTTATTTTCACAAAAATGAATATAATTAATACAATAACTATAAAATCCATGTATGCATACAAACAGTAAACATAAAATCCATCTATGCATTTTCGTATGATTGCTATCCATCTTGAAAATAAATATAAACCATATTAAACAACACTGGTGATTACTCAAATCAATGGAATAATTTTATAAATTGAAATAATAAGATTTCATGTTTATTTTCCTAGGATTTATATTTACTCCAAATGCTTGCATTATAATGAAAGTTATCAAGTGAGTATAATTTTACATATCAACTAGATAGATAAGTAGCTTAGCATATGATAATACATATAATTTTTGATTTGGTTGTATTTGGGTAAGTAGCTTAGCATTTTACTTCCAGTAACCAAATAGATAAAAGCTAAGACAATGTAAATAATTTAGATATGCAGAATTAATAACCTATTACATAAAAATCAATTTTCAAACATTCGATTCTGAACATATTTATCAATAAATAGGGAAAATAAATCCATCGATGTTAGCGTTATTATGAATTGCAGTAATGAAAGGAAAAGTCAATGAATTACCTCAATCATAAGAAATCAAATCCAATACAGCATAATCGGGAAGCAAATTAGATCCAACTCTCATAGAGCTTTGTGGCCCACAAATCATGAACTAATGGGAAAGAAATCACAATGAACAAAATTGGGGGAGAAGAATCATTCTTGAGTTACTGTAGTTGCTTGGTCCACTGGCTTGAAATCAAATACTTGTCTGATGGAGGTTTTTGAACTGAAATCGAAGGAAATTTGGGGTTTTTCACTTTTGATTTATTGGGAAGAATTAATGAGGGAATTGTTTTGAAATTGGTGGATTCTCAGGGGTTTTGGCTCTAATTTTTGAAGAAGAAATTATTTAAGGGAAATGTGGAATTTGGAGAAGAAATAAGAGGGAACGTAAAATGTGAAATTTATTGAATAAGCGGGAGGAGAAAATTTTGGACCGCGTAACCTGATATAAGGTATAATAACTTTTGTATATAAAACAACGAAACCTGATATAGCATTTAATAAATTTTATTCTAAAATAGAATAATTTAAAATAGCATTTAATATAAAACGCTAACATTCAATGCTATAGAAAGTGAATTTTCTTGTAGTGATCGTAAACTTTGGCGTGGTAAAGCCGTAATTAGTATGAAAACTATTTTCAGTAATATCTTTTCACCAACTTCAATTGTTTGTCAAAATCTCATTACTTAAAACATACTTTATCAAAAAATCCTTTTAGAAATCTGTCGTTTACCAAAATTATCATTCCCAAAACATTTGCAAATTATATCTTTTATATTAATAATAATATTTCAATATAATGATTAGCTTTTCTAACCCTTCAGTTACTACAATATTAGAGCTAATCTGGAGAGTAATATCAACTCTAGGAGATTATCGTCAGATCCAGGTCACTTTGACGCTAGATCTAACGATTTAGTGCATTCCAGCATCAATAACTCGAGCAGCAGAATTAACTTCTTCAGAGACAACAATTTGAAGGAGAAATCGTTAGATCTAGGTCGAGATGATTCTAGATCTAACAATTATATGCATCTTAGCAACGATAGTATCTATCGCATGGATGAGTACAGATTCGACAGCGGTAGAGGTATGAGAGCTGGATCTAACAGCGCTCTTTCTTATTGGGAACGAGGAGAGAGTAGCAGAAAGAAGTAGGATAGAAAAATGGCTTTGGTGATCTGCCATTTTTAAAGTTTTATGTTTCTCTTCGTTCGTTTATTTTGAGTTATGTTGTTATGTCGGCGTGTTTAGGGTTTGAGAGGGTGAGGGTTTTGTTTGGTTATTTTGTTTCGGGTTTGATAATTCGACCCGGTTCTGGTTGTTAGCTTATGGGCTTGGCCCTTTCAACGTTTGTTCCAAAAAAAAACCCTACGTTATGGCCCTTAAAGGCAAGTGACATCACGGCCTTCTTACCATTTGCTAAACCCGATTCGGGGTCGGTTATCAGCCCACTATATAACAACACCAATTGCTTATTACTCTTAGCATTCGAAGCTAGCTATGATGTTTCCTATCTTTGTTATAATCCAGGGGATAGTGTCCGCCGTCTTTTCTAGGGATTTGATGGCCGCCATGGCGGAAGACGGCTGGGTAACAGAAAGGATTCTTATTTACGTTGGGGTAAAAATTGATTTCGACTCTTGAAAAAAACCTACCGTAGCAGATCATACCTAACCCTGATTGTTAAATAATTAATTAATTTTTTGTTTTTGTTCTTTTATTAATTTTCGCTTTCAGATTTTTGGGGTAGCTGGGTCTTGTGTTTACTTCGCTGGCGTTGGTCACCGAGCCATGTCAATACAACGGCAAAACAACCGGCTCTTGCGATCGATTTCGCAAAGCATTCTACAGAATCCCAACCATCAACTGTTGGTTTTGCTTCTACAAAATGTTTCCGATCTTCATGTAGATGTTGCGATAATTCGAAGGTATTTCGACTCTGACTCTGGAGGCGATGGTTCGTCGTATGACAATCTGAAGGCGAGGATTCGTCGTATGACTGAAGGTGGGGATTAGAGCCACAACTCGTCGCTGTAAGGTGGAATCCCTCGGATTGGACACTCAGCAGTAACTGTTGAATGCAATGTTTCTTATTTTGAAACATTTATATTTGTATTAATATAAAACCAAAAAAGAAAAAAGAAAAGAGTGAAGTGAAATGCCAGTTGTCTTTGTTTACGGAACTGATATTTTTGATGAGTCGGTACTACAATTTATTTATCTTTTATCTCGTTATATATATCTATATATATCGCAAAATTCCTTTGTTTTAACGGTAAGATAACGGCAAGACAAACAAGAGATAAAGAATGGTTGTGATTTAGGGATTTAATATGAGACATCATAAGGCTTTTATTCATCCAAGTCAGCAAAAAGATAACGCCGTTACCATACCTTTAGCTGGCTATTATTATACCGTCGACTGACTATTTGATTTAATAATACATAAGAAATAAGATATAAGCATTCGCTCCTATAAAATAATACACATACCATTAAGTTGAATAACTTGCAAATGAACAGCCATATTAAGGTTTGGTTTTCAAACAAGTACAAATGTACAATGAAAGGCGATTTGCTAAAGTTTTGAACATTTAAGTTGAGTATTAATGTGCAAGTATGTTATTTTATTAGTATATTTAGTTTTGATGATAATTAATTAATTATAAATTACAATTAATTTTGATAACTAATAATAACAATATATTATAATAATTAAAAAAAAATTTGTTGCAGTAATAATGAATCACTTTAATTCCACACTATGGAATCTCATCTCTTATGTAAGATATCTTAAGTTGGGCTACAAAGATTATTTCATATGTAAAACTTGGTAGTTGTCTAACCTTAAATCATCTCCATTTGAATGCACTTTATCCTCTTAAAGACGTAAATTTACGATGTGTATTTGCTTATGTCAGACGAAAGTAGTTGATGGTCACTAAATAAAGCTTTCATCGTCTCTAATAAAGTTGTATATTTTGCACTTTTTTCTATATGTTTGAAAGTATCTAAATTTCTCACTTTCTCAGTTACATACTCAACCTTTATCAACTTATAAGTTCAAAAGAATAATCTATATATCCTTCAAATATTTACATATATGGTTGGAATCAGTATGTTACTCACATTTATGTGTATATGAGATTAATTAACGATTTTTATTTATACAACTTCGTACAATATAAATATAATTTGTATTTGGTAATGAATAATTGCCTTCGGTATCATCTAGTATACGAGATATCTTAGATTTTTATTGATTTGGAATATATATAGATTTGGATACTGATATACATAAGTTTACTATTGTATCTTCGAGAAGACGTGCTGCGTTTTTTAATTTAAAGTTCACATTTATTATTCATCAAGAATTTTTGTTAATTCATATGTTCTGTAATTGAAAATTTGTGATGATTTTGTTATCACTTATTTCATTTCCATAATTAACTACTTAGTTTTTTATTTTTATTTTTTTACATATCTTTATTAATAGTTGGCTTAAAAGCGCAATCTTTTGGTCCGACCGTGAAGTTCCAAAATTGTCCTTTATATATATATATATATATTCCTTTAGTAATAGTTGTAATATATTTGCTGTCACACTCTTTTTGTGTCAGTATGAAATACCACAAGTGCCTCCGTATAGATATAATTAAAATTTAACATAACTTAAAAATAGGATCTGACAATTAATTTTTCTTCGCAAATTTAAAATTTCCTATACAAATATTTACCAATTCTTATGATCACCTGAAAATAGGACCTAACAAATAAACTAATTTACAAATTCGTTTTTTATTAACTAATAATACAAATAAAAATTTAAACTAATAAAAAATTAGATATTGCAGCTTAGAAATAAAATTACAAATTAACTACGTTTGATTCAACACAAAAGTATGATAAATATTTATGGAGAACATTTTCTTTTAAACGTATTAAACAATACAATTTGTAGAAAAATAATTCAGATCCCTTCATCACGCGCGAAGCGCGTGCCGTAATGCTCATATATATCAAAACAGATTAGTTTTAACGGAAAAGACAAAGGACGGATCAGATTTAATATGAAGAAAGACATCAGAAGGCTTTTATTCATCCAAGTCAATAAAAAGATAACGCTGTTACCATATCGTTAGTTGGCTATTATTATACCGTCGACTGACTATTTGATTTAATAATACATAAGAAATAAAATATAAGCATTCGCTCCTATAAAATAATACACATACCATTATGTTGAATAACTTGCAAATGAACAACCATATTAAGGTTTGGTTTTCAGACAAGTACAAATGTACAATGAAGGGTGATTTGCTAAAGTTTTGGACATTTAAGTTGAGTATTAATGTGCAATTATGTTATTTTATTAGTTTATTTAGTTTTGATGATAATTAATTAATTATAAATTACAATTAATTTTGATAACTAATAATAACAATACATTATAATAATTAACAAAAAAATTGTTGCAGTAATAATGAATCACTTTAATTCCACACTATGTAATCTCATCTCCTATATAAGATATCTTAAGTTGGGCTACAAATATTATTTCATAAGTAAAACTTGGTAGTTGTCTAACCTTTAATCATCTCCATTTGAATGCACTTTATCCTCTTAAAGACGTAAATTTACGATGTGTATTTTCTTATGTCAGACGAAAGTAGTTGATGGTCACTAAATAAAGCTTTCATCATCTCTAATAAAGTTGTATATTTTGCACTTTTTTCTATATGTTTGATAGTATCTAAATTTCTCACTTTCTCAGTTACATACTCAACCTTTATCAACTTATAAGTTCAAAAGAATAATCTATATATCCTTCAAATATTTTCATATATGGTTGGAATCAGTATGTTATTCACATTTATGTGTATATGAGATTAGTTAACGATTTTTATGTATACAACTTCGTACAATATAAATATAATTTGTATTTGGTAATGAATAATTGCCTTCGGTATCATCTAATATATGAGATATCTTAGATTTTTATTGATTTGGAATATATATAGATTTGGATACTGATATACAGAAGTTTACTATTGTATCTTCGAGAAGACGCGCTGCGTTTTTTAATTTAAAGTTCACATTTATTATTCATCAAGAATTTTTGTTAATTCATATGTTCTATAATTGTAAATTTGTGATGATTTTGTTATCACTTATTTCATTTCCATGATTAACTACTTAGTTTTTTATTTTTATTTTTTTACATATCTTTACTAATAGTTGGCTTAAAAGGGCAACCTTTTGGTCCGACCGTGAAGTTTCAAAATTGTCTTTTATATATATATATATATATATATATATATATATATATATTCCTTTAGTAATAGTTGTAATATATTTGCTGTCACACTCTTTTAGTGTCAGTATGAAATACCAAAAATGCCTCCGTATTGATATTATTAAAATTTAACATAACTTAAAAATAGGATCTGACAATTAATTTTTCTTCGCAAATTTAAAATTTCCTTTACAAATATTTACCAATTCTTATGATCACTTGAAAATAGGACCTAACAAATAAACTACTTTACAAATTCGTTTTCTATTAACTAATAATAAAAAATAAAAATTTAAACTAATAAAAAATTAGATATTGCAACTTAGAAATAAAATTACAAATTAACTACGTTTGATTCAACACAAAAGTATGATAAATATTTATGGAGATCATTTTCTTTTAAACGTATTAAACAATACAATTTGTAGAAAAATAATTCATATCCCTTCATCACGCGCGAAGCGCATGCCGTAATGCTCGTATATATCAAAACAGATTAGTTTTAACAAAAAAGACAAAGGACGGTTTAGATTTAATATGAAGAAAGACATCAGAAGGCTTTTATTCATCCAAGTCAGCAAAAAGATAACGCCGTTACCATACCGTTAGCTGGCTATTATTATACCGTCGATTGACTATTTGATTTAATAATACATAAGAAATAAAATATAAGCATTCGCTCCTATAAAATAATACACATACCATTATATTGAATAACTTGCAAATGAACAACCATATTAAGGTTTGGTTTTCAGACAAGTACAAATGTACAATGAAGGGTGATTTGCTAAAGTTTTGGACATTTAAGTTGAGTATTAATGTGCAATTTTGTTATTTTATTAGTTTATTTAGTTTTGATGATAATTAATTAATTATAAATTACAATTAATTTTGATAACTAATAATAACAATATTTTATAATAATTAACAAAAAAATTGTTGCAATAATAATGGATCACTTTAATTCCACACTATGGAATCTCATCTCCTATATAAGATATCTTTAGTTGGGCTACAAATGTTATTTCATAAGTAAAACTTGGTAGTTGTTTAACCTTAAATCATCTCCATTTGAATGCACTTTATCCTCTTAAAGACGTAAATTTAGATGTGTATTTGCTTATGTTAGACGAAACTAGTTGATGATCACTAAATAAAGCTTTCATCATCTCTAATAAAGTTGTATATTTTGCACTTTTTTCTATATGTTTGAAAGTATCTAAATTTCTCACTTTCTCAGTTACATACTCAACCTTTATCAACTTATAAGTTCAAAAGAATAATCTATATATCCTTCAAATATTTTCATATATGGTTGGAATCAGTATGTTATTCACATTTATGTGTATATGAGATTAGTTAACAATTTTTATGTATACAACTTCGTACAATATAAATATAATTTGTATTTGGTGGTGAATAATTGCCTTCGGTATCATCTAATATATGAGATATCTTAGATTTTTATTGATTTGGAATATATATAGATTTGGATACTGATATACAGAAGTTTACTTTTGTAACTTCGAGAAGACGCGCTGCGTTTTTTAATTTAAAGTTCACATTTATTATTCATCAAGAATTTTTGTTAATTCATATGTTCTATAATTGTAAATTTGTGATGATTTTGTCATCACTTATTTCATTTCCATAATTAACTACTTAGTTTTTTATTTTTATTTTTTTACATATCATTATTAATAGTTGGCTTAAAAGCGCAATCTTTTGGTCCGACCGTGAAGTTCCAAAATTGCCCTTTATATATATATATATTCCTTTAGTAATAGTTGTAATATATTTGATGTCACACTCTTTTAGTGTCAGTATTAAATACCAAAAATGCCTCCGTATAGATATTATTAAAATTTAACATAACTTAAAAATAGGATCTGACAATTAATTTTTCTTCGCAAATTTAAAATTTCCTTTACAAATATTTACCAATTCTTACGATCAGCTGAAAATAGGACCTAACAAATAAACTACTTTACAAATTCGTTTTTTATTAACTAATAATTGACGCAGCGGATAATTCGAAAACAACTGTAGACGGTGAAAATAGAAATCGGTGGATTGAACAATACTGAAAATGCCCAAATCCGTTGATCTCAAGAGATACCGGATTCTAGCTATCCTTAACATGTTGATCGCGCACGATACCGTGATGAAGGATCTACGATTCTTTGACGTTGATCTTGCGCACAAGATACCGTGAATTGGCTTCACAAACGAAGATTCGAGCGCACTCGAATGACGTAGGTGGAGATAGGAGATCACACTCGACTACCAATTGGAAGATAGCACAAAGCAATCAAAAGGAATTTTATTCAAAAATCAACAACCTAAAATGTACAACACACTCCCTATTTATAGTTTTCACAACCCAGGCCTTAAGCCGTACACGACTCATGACTCACGACTCACGACTCACGACTTAGGACTCACGACTTAACAACAGCACACGATACAACACATATGCGACCTTACATGACTCAACTTAGGTCGTTGACGACCTAAGACATAACGGTTTAAGCACATACAAACAGTACGCGACACATCATTACAAACGACATACGACTCATCATACAATACTTAGGTCGTATACGACCTAACATCCCAGTCACACGACCTAAAACAACCATTTGTACACGACTTAAGAAAACACATTACAACCCAGCATTTACATCTTAACATCGTTGCGACCTACGACCTAAGTTAGGTCGTTAACGACTTAAACTCCCAGCGACTCAAGCCTCTTAGGTCGGTAACGAGTTAACTTCCAGAGTAGCTTTTTTTCCAGTGCGGCATAACCAAGCAGCGACTCAACTCCTTAGGTCGTAACCCGTTTGAGTTAGGTCGTGAACTCGATGCAACTTCCCTTTCTGATCTCCAGTTAGGTCGGGAACGACCTAAACTCTCCTCCTTAGGTCGTGGACGACCTAGGCAAACTTCCCCCTCTGGTCTCCAGTTAGGTCGGGAATGACCTACACTCTCCTCCTTAGGTCGTGGACGACTTAGGCCTTCACCTAGCTTAGGTCGTGAATGACTTAAACCTTGGAAAATGATAGCTTGCAATTCTTCAACCCTAGTCTGAGCTGCATCATCCCCCCTAGGTTGAGAAAAATTCGTCCTCGAATTTGTAAATTCTTCCACATCAGATTGTTCATCTCCATAATATGGCACAAGATGCTTAACATTGAACACGTCAGAAGTGTGCACATCCTCTGGTAGCTTCAACTTATAAGCATTTTCATTAATCCGTTTCACAACTTCTACAGGACCAATTTTTCTGGCTTTCAACTTGTTATAAGCGCCTACCGGAAAACGATCCTTCGTTAACACAGCGTAAACCAAATCACCTTCGCTAAATTCAACATTTCTTCATTTCAAATCTGCAACTCTCTTATATTTCTCATTCGACTTTTCCAATCGTTCTTGAACGATTCTATGACATTCCGTCAAACCTTCAACAAAATCAACAGCTGTTTAACCGTCCCCTTTAGTTGTGGGACTACCGTTAAGTCCAACGGTCCCCTGGGTAAATTTGAATATACAATCTGAAATGGACTGAATCCCGTGCTACGATTCACTGCATGATTATGAGCAAACTCTGCTTGGCATAACTTCATGTCCCAACTCTTCAAATTGTCTTTCACAAGACATCGCAACAAATTTCCCAATGATCTGTTAACAACTTCGGTCTGTCCGTCCGTTTGCGGATGATAAGCGCTGCTAAAGTTCAACTTCGTTCCCACCATCTTCCACAAACTAAGCCAAAAATGACTTAAAAATCTGGTATCCCTGTCCGAAATGATAGATTCTGGTAACCCATGAAGTCTATAGATTTCTTTGAAATATAACTGAGCAACATGAACAGCATCCGCCATCTTCTTACAAGCTATAAAGTGTGCCATTTTCGAGAACCTGTCAACTACCACATAAATGGAATCGTTACCCCTTTGAGATCTAGGCAAGCCCAACACAAAGTCCATGCTCACGTCAACCCAAGGCTTAGTCGGTACCGGTAACGACATATATAATCCCGCATTGGTCGCTGTCCCCTTCGAAACCTGGCATATATGTGTGACGCCCCACCACTATACCCACATTAGCAAAGAGTATTGTTAGATAATACCGTCTGCTAATATGGAGAATAAGGATGGATATGAGCGACCATCTATAGCCTTGCTTTAATTATCTATTGAATACATCGATAATGCCTTACCAAGCAGATCGACATATCCAATGAATACTTAAAACAAAACCATAGGTGGCTAGAGGATCTATCAGAACAGAATATAACAACTCAAATGTAATATACATCACAGAACAGTAAATCATCACATACACATATACTGATACATAACAGAGTGTACAAAATAATACATGTCAAGTGGTATAGCAAACCACAATATATAGACGAGTTCATAAGAATACATATCAGAGTTACAACAAAATGGGACTACACAAAAAGCTATGACAAAAAGAAGCTAGCGGAGTAGTCCATGCGGAAGCAAAATAGGCTAACTCCAAAAGCATCTAACCTGAAACATCTCGGTCTGACCCGAGTATAAAATACACGGGTCAGTCTAGCTAAAAAGATCAGTTAGATAAACTAAACGGTAATAAACCTGCAAGGTTACAAAGTATAACAAATATCTCTAAGGGAGATAACACAATCATCCAACATAAGATGAATCATATCAAAACAAGCCTCATATCATCGGCAACATAGATAATCAAAGGATAAGAATACCCCAAAGCAAGCCAAAAGGCAAATAACAAATACCCATAAGGTATACAAGTTCCACAAGGTAACCGCTACTCATCATGTGGCTCAAAAAGACCAACACCGAAGGACGATACCAAGGGAATATAAACATATGAAACATAAGATTGCTCGAGCTCAGTACTGTATAAACAAGGATCCATAAGTCCGAAGACTCCAAACCCAATATCACCCATGCGGCTCATAAAGACCAACATCGGAAGCGATACTATAGGGCAACAAACCCGAAGGCACAAACCCGAAGGCAACATACCCGAAGGCACAAACCCGAAGGCAACATACCCGAAGGCAACAAACCGTAGTGGTGAAGGTCCGGAGGCCCAGTACTGGACACCGCTAACTGGCGGAATGTGTCACAACTCTCGAAAAGGAATCCGAAAAGTGTTAACGTGAGTCCCATAACCACTCGTTCGCACTAAACAGTTTACTATCTGTCAGTCACTTTCACACTCAAAGCAGTACAAAGTTCACCTCATATCATCGGTAAACCAAACCCGAAGGTCAAAACGATCAATTGAATAGGTCGGGGATTAATCGGAAAGACAAACGCACAGAATCATGGTCCGTGTTTTACCTAACCATTTAATCTTCCTTCCACTTCGCTCGAAGTGCGAAATCGTGTGTGTGCATTATAAATAGAATTTATAAATTGGAGACGGAAGCTTTTAGTACGATTTAGAGGGATTATTTATAAAACCCGTGAATGGAATCAAAAATAAGTTATCAAAGTCAAAGATGCAATAACAACTACTAAAAAGCAACTTGAATCGATAAAATTTGGAAAACTAATCAAAATATGCAAAAACAGGCAAAACAGACAAAACAAGAGCAGGTCGGACGACCGGCTACAGGGCTCGGTCGGCTGGCCAGATGCAGAAAATACAAAGAAGCTCGGGATAGCAGGTTGGTCGACCGGCTACAGGGCTCGGTCGGCCGAACTGCAAATTTCTACAGTTCCTGCCCTTTCTTAATGAAATGCAAATTCCTCCAAAACGCGACCATTCGAGCAATGGAGTTAAGGATCCTTAGCCAATAGATACCCCAGCTCCATTAGCTCTCCGATTCGCCACCAAAAACATGTTCAAATAACATAGTTAGGATCTTTAAAGAATTGAACCCAAACACTAGAAATTTGGATATTCACCAATTCAATCCAAACCAAAAGCAAGTGCATATGAACAAGGTGTTAGGAATTCATACCCAACATCAATGAAATCAAGAGAAGTAGATGTGAGTTCAAAACTCACCTTTTTAGCTCAAGAACAAGAAGAAGCTCAAATTGCAAAGGAACAAGGCTAACCACTCTCTACTTCAACTCTACTAGCTTCAATCTAGGATCAAACAATTATCTTCCTAAATTAGGTTTAGGATATTTTCTGAAATTGAAGGAGAAAGAGTTGGAGATGATGGAGAAGAGGCTTACCTATCCTCCACTTTGAATTTCAAGCAAGAATTTGGAGTTTGCAAATGGAACTAGGGCTTAGAGTTTCTAAATCTTCTTCTCTTCCACCATTTTTATGTTTTCTAAAGCTAAGAAATGAAATGAGGAAGAATGGATGAAGAGTTACTGAGCTAGAGGGTTAAGTGGAGGTTGGGGCTGAACCCAAACTCAAGCCCAAGTAGAAAAAGGGTCAAAATTTCACAAACTCCAAACATATCAAAGATCATACCCAAAAAGATTGCAAACGACATTTTGGACTCAATGGAAGTGGTTTCGAGCTCCAATTCGGCCGTTTGGAAAAAGTAGCTTTTCAGACCTAAATCCGACTAACGACGCTATATTTAAATTATACATTTAAATATATAATCGTTAAATATGCGGGTTGTTACAGATCTCCCCTCCTTACAAAATTGTGTCCTCGCAATTCCTAGAGACGATATTTGTAACAACTACATACATACAACATTCAAAAGAAAAGGAAATAAGCTTGAGATAAAAAGACATACTCACCATTTCCAAGCTAAGATAGAAAACCCGGATAAGACCGCTCAATAAATTCTCTGGTTTCCCAAGTACAGTCATTGGGATTAGCGGACCATTGAACTTTAACCAGCGGCACGTCCTTGTTTCGAAGGTGTCGCACCTCCGTGTCAAGTACGTGAATAGGTTGCTGTACAATAGATAAGTCCGGTGAGACCTCAAGCTCATGCAAATCAGGAGAAGCAATAACAGAATCCGACTCCCGAAGATACTTCCGAAGTTGCGAGATGTGACACGTCATGAATACCATATAAATGAGCTGGAAGTGAAACTCTATAAGCCACAGGGCCAATACGTTCTGTAATAGAGAATGGTCCTACATAACGAGGAGCCAATTTCCCAGTCGTACTGAAGCGCATAACCCCTTTCAAAGGAGAAACACGAATAAAAACAAGATCGTCGATCGAGAACTCGAGAGGCTTCCTACGGTTATCCCGTAGGACTTCTGGTGACTTTGTGCCTCTTTCATTCTCAACCGGATAAGATAAATCTTCTCGGAAGAATCACGAGCAAAATCTGGACCAAGAATAAGCTTCTCTCCAGATTCCAACCAACATGAAGGTGATCGACATGGCCTTCTGTATAAGGCTTCGAAAGGAGCCATACCGATACTAGACTGAAAACTATTATTGTAGGAGAACTCTACAAGAGGTAGGTGATCCTCCCAACTACCACCGAAATCAAAAATACAAATACGGAGAAGATCTTCCAAGATACGATTCACACGTTCTGTCTGTCCGTCAGACTGCGGATGATAAGCTGTGCTAAAATTAAGCTTTGTTCCCAAAGCTTGCTGAAGACTTCGCCAAAAATGACTCGTGAATAAGGTATCACGGTCACTCACAATAGAACTAGGAACATCGTGAAGTCTCATGATTTCCTTGACATATAACTTAGCCAAATGCGAAGCAGTCCTATTAGACTTAATAGGGACAAAATGAGCAGACTTAGTGAGGCGATCAACAATAACCCAAACACTAGAATAGCCCATCTCGAACGAGGTAGGCCGTCAATGAAATCCATAGAGATCTGATCCCATTTCCACAATGGAATCTCTAGAGGCTGAAGAAGACCAGAAGGACGCTGATGTTCGGCGTTAATGCGTTGACAAGTTATGCAATTACTCACATAACTCGCTTCATCGCGCTTCATGCCTTCCCAATAATAAAGGCGACGCATATCGGCATACATCTTGCTACTACCGGGATGAATAGTATACTTAGAACGGTGACAATCATCAAGAATGTCATGCCTAAGTGCAAAATCAGAAGGCACAAAAAGACGGTTCTTCTTACGAAGACACCTATGAGAATCAATGCTAAAATCTTGCAACTCCTCATCACAAGATTCAGACTCACAAAGCTGAATAAAATGCAACAACTCTGGATCACGCCGCTGAGCATCGGCAATACGATCCAATAAAATAGGTAGAGCTCCCAAACTAAATAATAGAATAGGAGAATCAGAAGATAAACGTCGATCACGAATTTCAAAAAAAGATAGAGTCTCAAGAACATCCCATTCGGCAAGCATCATAGAAACAACAGCCGAATGTTTGCGACTAAGCGCATCTGCAACACGATTACCCTTACCAGGGGTATACTGGATATCAAAGTCATAAGAAGCAAGAAACTCGAGCCAACGTTGTTGTCTCATATTGAGTTCCTTCTGAGTGAACAAATACCTCAAGGATTTATGATCGGTATAAAGAATGAAGCGCTCGCCTAATAAATAGTGTCGCCAAATCTTCAAGGCGAAGACAATGGCGGCAAGCTCAAGATCGTGAGTGGCATAGCGAACTTCATTCGGACGCAGTTGCCTAGAAGCATACGCAACTACCCGATCCTTCTGCATAAGAACAGCACCGAGACCACTACCACAAGCATTGGTGTAGACAATAAGATCATGATTCCCTTCGGGAACCACGAGAATAGGAGCATTAGTGAGAAGTTCCTTTAATGTCAAAAAGGAAGCTTCACACTTGTCAGACCAAATATAACGAATGCCTTTCCGAGTAAGGCTGGTGAGAGGAAGCACAACACGGGAAAAATTCTTAATGAACCGACGGTAATAACCCGCCAATCCAAGGAAACTACGAATCTCATGGACATTCTCAGGCCTCTTCCAATTCTGGATGGCTTCGATCTTTGAGGGATCGACTGAAATGCCGTCAGAAGATACAATATGGCCTAAGAACTTAACCTCATTCTCCCAAAAATGGCACTTGGAGAATTTGGCTCTAAGCTGATGGTGACGGAGAGTACTCAAGAAAATTCTCAAGTGATTAGCACGCTCGGCTTCAGACTTAGAATAAATAAGGATATCATCAATGAATACAAGGGCGAACTTGTCGAGATATTCCCTGAATACTCGATTCATTCGATCTACAAAGAAAGCAGGAGCGTTCGTCAAACCGAATGGCATAACGAGCCACTCGAAAGAACCATATCGAGTGCGGAAAGCTGTAAGAGGTATGCTATCCTCCGCGACTCGTAATTGATGAAAACCTGTGGCAAGGTCGAGTTGAGAAAAGACCTTAGCACCACTCAAAAGATCGAACATATCATCGATCCTAGGTAATGGATACCTATTTTTGATGGTTAACTCGTTAAGTTTGCGATAGTCAATGCAAAGCCTAAGAGTTCCATCGGATTTCTTCACGAAGACGACCGCGGATCCCCATGGGGAAAAACTAGACTGAATCAACTGCTTGGACTCAAGCTCTAAAAGCTGCTTCTTGAGTTCCTCATTTTCCTTTGTAGACATCCTTGTGGGAAGACTACTAACTGGCTGCGCGCCTGGAATGAGATCAATGCGGAACTCAATTGCCCGCTTGGGTGGCAAACCCGAGACAGACTCAAAAACATCAAAAAAGTCACAAGCAATAGGAATACGAGATATATCATCATCACCTCGTGAGTCAAGAGAATATAAAGACATTTCGGAATTATCCACATCTCGAAGAACAAGTGATAGCTGAATAGGCGAATCCGGATGTCGAAGATATATAATTCTCTCCGAACAAATAATCCTGGCATCATATCTCACTAGCCAGTCCATACCCAAAATCATATCAAATCCCAGACAGGAGATAACGTGCAGATTCGCACGAAAAAAAAACCACATAAAACAATCTCAATGTCATCACAAAGCAAGCTAAGGGTCGCGGATCCCCCAATAGGATTCGCAATACTTAAAGAAGTAACCGTACAAGAAACATCCAACGATAAATCATCGACGAGCTTCTTCGATACGAAAGAATGTGAAGCACCCGTATCGAAAAGAACTCGTATGCTATGGTCATGAAATAAAATAGAACCTTCCAAAATAGATGGAGATATACCTTTCGGTTGATAAGGACCTTCAGAAGCCTTAGCAGCATTAAGCTTGCCTGACTTAGCACCACCAGGAACAGTAGGGCAAGATGAAACATGATGACCTTCCTTTTTGCAATAGCGACAGAAGAGAGGCTTAGGACAAGCTCAAATAATATGATCCGGAGAACCACAATTGAAACACTTCCGAATGAAAGGTGTTCCAGCAGACTGAGACTGAGAATTAGCACCAACAGTCTTCTTCTTCTTAGAAGGAAAAGACTTCTTCTGAAATGGAAACTGCTTCTTGTTGGGGTTCTTGGAAACCTCAACATCCTCACTACTATCACACTCCTTCTCGATAGCTTCGAGATGAAGCGCCGAATCAACCAATTTCTCAAAAGAAAGATCAAGCTGGAGCAACAAAAACTTCTTAAGATATTTCTTAAGACCAGAGACAAACTTCAAATTCTTCTTATAAGAAGTGCTAATGAATTCAAGACCATATTTAGATAAGGCCTCGAAAGATGCAACATATTCAGAAACAGAAGACTTCCCTTGCTTCAACTCAAGGAAGCGACGGGTCAATAAAACTTTTTCAGATTCAGGAACGAACTTGAGTTCGAATCGCTCCCGAAACTGAGTCCAAGAAAGAGTAGCCTCATCAATTTCGGCTATAAGAAGCTCATACCAATCAAGGGCACGCTCTTGTAATAAGCTAGAAGTTACAAGAACTCTATCATGGTCAGAAATATCCATGCGAGAAAAGATACGCTCACACGTGCGAAACCATGCTTGGACTTCTAGAATGGATTCGGAGCCTTTAAACGGCTTTCCTCCAAGATGAGCAAAATCACTACACTGACGTGCAAAAGCAGACTTGCGAGGTGAGGACACTCGAGTAGGAACTGGAGGCTGAGTGCTCCTAAACAATTCCAAAAACTGACCGGCAGACATATAAACGCCATCCGGATGTGAGCCACTGGATTGCCCAGCATCCGAACGTCGTCCCCTGCCTTTTCCAGCCATACGCTGAAAGTTAAGACAAGAGCAAGATTAATCACAAGGTAGATATTACAATATGGAATACTACGGAATAAAATGCATTCGTAGACGTATTCCCAAATTCTATCTAATCTCAAAGGCAAAGAAGGAATAGAGGCAAGAAGATTCAAAGACTTGTATCACTTATTACACTCTAATGTATCGTAATATGTGCTTCTATTCTGTGTTTATCATACTTTGTTCTGAACGCAGCTCTGATACCAAGCTGTGACGCCCCACCTCTATACCCACATTAGCAAAGAGTATCGTTAGATAATACCGTCTGCTAATACGGAGAATAAGGCTGGATAGGAGCGACCATCTATATCCTTGCTTTAATTATCTATTGAATACATCGATAATGCCTTACCAAGCAGATCGACATATCCAATGAATACTTAAAACAAAACCATAGGTGGCTAGAGGATCTATCAGAACAGAATATAACAACTCAAATGTAATATACATCACAGAACAGTAAATCATCACATACACATATACTGATACATAACAGAGTATACAAAATAATACATGTCAAGTGGTATAGCAAACCACAATATACAGACGAGTTCATAAGAATACATATCAGAGTTACAACAAAATGGGACTACACAAAAAGCTATGACAAAAAGAAGCTAGCGGAGTAGTCCATGCGGAAGCAAAATAGGCTAAGTCCAAAAGCACCCAACCTGAAACATCTCGGTCTGACCCGAGTATAAAATACACGGGTCAGTCTTGCTAAACAAATCAGTTAGATAAACTGAAAGGTAATAAACCTGCAAGGTTACAAAGTATAACAAATATCTCAAAGGGAGATAACACAATCATCCAACATAAGTTGAATCATATCAAAACAAGCCTCATATCATCGGCAACATAGATAATCAAAGGATAAGAATACCCCAAAGCAAGCCAAAAGGCAAATAACAAATACCCATAAGGTATACAAGTTCCACAAGGTAACCGCTACTCATCATGCGGCTCAAAAAGACCAACACCGAAGGACGATACCAAGGGAATATAAACATATGAAACATAAGATTGCTCGAGCTCAGTACTGTATAAACAAGGATCCATAAGTCCGAAGACTCCAAACCCAATATCACCCATGCGGCTCATAAAGACCAACATCGAAAGCGATACTATAGGGCAACAAACCCGAAGGCACAAACCCGAAGGCAACATACCTGAAGGCAACAAACCGTAGTGGTGAAGGTCCGGAGGCCCAGTACTGGACACCACTAACTGGCGGAATGTGTCACAACTCTCGAAAAGGAATCCGAAAAGTGTTAACGTGAGTCCCATAACCACTCGTTCGCATTAAACGGTTTACTATCCGTCAGTCACTTTCACACTCAAAGCAGTACAAAGTTCACCTCATATCATCGGTAAACCAAACCCGAAGGTCAAAACGATCAATTGAATAGGTCTGGGATTAATCGGAAAGACAAACGCACAGATTCATGGTCCGTGTTTTACCTAACCATTTAATCTTCCTACCACTTCGCTCGAAGTGCGAAATCGTGTGTGTGCATTATAAATAGAATTTATAAATTGGAGACGGAAGCTTTTAATACGATTTAGAGGGATTATTTATAAAACCCGTGAACGGAATCAAAAATAAGTTATCAAAGTCAAAGATGCAATAACAACTACAAAAAAGCAACTTGAATCGATAAAATTTGGAAAACCAATCAAAATATGCAAAAACAGGCAAAACAGACAAAACAAGAGCAGGTCGGTCGACCGGCTACAGGGCTCGGTCGGCTGGCCAGATGCAGAAAATAAAAAGATGCTCGGGATAGCAGGTCGGTCGACCGGCTACAGGGCTCGGTCGGCCGAACTGCAAATTTCTGCAGTTCCCGCCCTTTCTCAATGAAATGCAAATTCCTCTAAAATGCGACCGTTCGAGCAATGCAGTTAAGGAGCATTAGCCAATAGATACCCCAGCTCCATTAGCTATCCGATTAGCCACCAAAAACATGTTCAAATAACAAAGTTAGGATCTTTAAAGAATTGAACCCAAACACTAGAAATTTGGATATTCACCAATTCAATCCAAACCAAAAGCAAGTGCATATGAACAAGGTGTTAGGAATTCATACCTAACATCAATGAAATCAAGAGAAGTAGATGTGAGTTCAAAACTCACCTTTTTAGCTCAAGAAAAAGAAGAAGCTCAAATTGCAAGGAACAAGGCTAACCACTCTCTACTTCAACTCTACTAGCTTCAATCTACGATCAAGCAATTATCTTCCTAAATTAGGTTTAGGATATTTTCTGAAATTGAAGGAGAAAGAGTTGGAGATGATGGAGAAGAGGCTTACCTATCCTCCACTTTGAATTTCAAGCAAGAATTTGGAGTTTGCAAATGGAACTAGGGCTTAGAGTTTCTAAATCTTCTTCTCTTCCACCATTTTTCAGTTTTCTAAAGCTAAGAAATGAAATGAGGAAGAATGGATGAAGAGTTAGTGAGCTAGAGGGTTAAGTGGAGGTTGGGGCTGAACCCAAACTCAAGCCCAAGTAGAAAAAGGGTCAAAATTTCACAAACTCCAAACATATCAAAGATTATACTCAAAAAGATCGCAAATGACATTTTGGACTCAATGGAAGTGGTTTCGAGCTCCAATTCGGCCGTTTGCAAAAAGTAGCTTTTCGGACCTAAATCCAACTAACGACGCTATATTTAAATTATACATTTAAATATATAATCGTTAAATATGCGGGTTGTTACAATATGACATCTTTCCACAAACCTTTCAACCTCCTTCCTCATAGACGGCCAAAAGTAAGATTGTGAAATCAAATGCAAAGTACGATCACGACCCACATATCCTTCCTCGTGTAACTCCTTGATAATCTTCAATCTCAAACTGCTCTCTGGAATACATAACCGATTTCCTTTAAACAGAAAACCATCCACCAACACAAAGTCATCAACACTCCCCTCCTTAACTTTCTCAACGAATTTCTTAAAGTAAGGATCTTCTTCCATCAGCTCTGGCAATAATTCAAAACCTGTCACTTCAACTTTCATTGTCGTTAATAAATGACTCCTCCTACTCAAAGCATCAGCCACACGATTTGTTACCCCTGACTTGTGTTTGACAACAAAAGTAAACTGCTGCAAATAGGCAATCCATGATGCATGTCTCGCTGAAATCTTGTCTTGCCCTTGTAAATGCTTCAACGCCTCGTGATCTGTGTAAAGAACAAATTCTTTCTGATATAGATAGTGCCTCCAGTGTTTAACATCCTGTACCACAGCATAAAATTCCACATCGTAAGTGCTATATCTCAATTTAGCTCCAGACAACTTTTCACTGAAGTAAGCAACTGGCCTTCCACTCTGACTTAATACTCCTCCAATACCAACCTTTGAAGCATCAGTATGTAATTCAAACAGCAACTGGAAATTTGGTAAAACAAGAATTGGTGCTGTCGTCAACAGTACTTTGATCTTCTCAAAAGCAACCCCTGCTTCCTCGGACCATTCGAACTTCTTGCCCTTCATACAATCAGTTACAGGGCCATCACACTACTAAAGTGTGGAATAAATCTCCGATAGAATGAAGCCAACCCGTGAAAACTTTGAACTTCTGTTATAGTCTTGGGCTTTGGCCAATCTCTGATCGCTTCAACTTTACTTTGGTCTACCTGTATACCTTCCGCTGATACAACATATCCCAGAAATAAAACATTCTTGGCCATAAACACACATTTCTTTGTCGCAGCATAGAATTGTTCTTCACGTAGAATAACCAATACCTTCCGCAAATGTTGAACATGTTCCTCCGCACTAGCGCTATAAATCAGAATATCATCAAAATAAACTACCACAAACTTCCCAATGTACGGCCTGAATATTTGATTCATCACCCTCATGAATGTACTCAGCGCATTCGATAGACCAAATGGCATAACCAACCATTCATATAATCCTTCCCTTGTCTTGAAAGCTGTCTTCCATTCATCTCCAGGTCTAATCCGAATTTGATGATAACCGCTTTTCAAATCAATCTTCGAAAAGATAGTTGCCCCACTCAACTGATCTAGCAAGTCATCCAACCTTGGCATTGGAAATCTATATCTCACCGTAATTTTATTCAATGCTCTACTGTCTGTGCACATCCTCCACGTCCCATCCTTCTTCGGTACTAACAAAGCTGGCACAGCATATGGACTTAAACTTTCCTGTACACGTCCCTGCTCAAGCAACTCTTCCACCTGCCTCCTCAACTCTTCATGTTCCTTCGGACTCATTCGATAATGTGGTCGATGTGGCAACGCAGCTCCTGGAACAAGATCTATTTGATGTTGAATATCCCTCAATGGTGATAACTCCATCGACAGCTCCTTGGGAAATACATCGTCAAATTCTTCCAGTACTGGTTTCACTTCTTCGGGAATCTCAACCACTTCGTTACACTCCCGCCCAATCAACAAGAATACTTCAGGTTCCTCGTCAACTTCCTTAACAAACTCCTTCAAAGATAACAATGTTTTCAGCTCTTCAATCTCCTCCAACTTGCTTTCCTTCTGTTGTTGCTTCTTGGGAACTAAAGTAATTTTAGTACCTTCAAATATGAAACTATAACTATTAGCACGACCATCATGTTGTACCGCTCTATCAAACTGCCATGGTCTGCCCAACAACAGATGACACACATCCATGTCCACTACATCGCACCAAATTTCGTCTTTGTATTTCTTCCCAATTGAAAATTTCACACAAGCTCTTCGTCCAACTTTCACCTCACCACCCTTCCTCAACCATGCTAACTTGTACGGTTTAGGATGCTTCTTAGTCTTCAACTCCAACTTCTTCACAGCCTCTGTAGAGATAATATTATCACAACTCCCAGCATCAATAAAAAATTTGCAAACTCTTCCCAGAATAGTGCATGTAGATTGAAATATGTTATTCCTCAACCAACTACCTTTCTCCTCTTGCTTCGGTGTCAAGCAACTTCGTCTCATCATCAGCGAATATCCTTCGTCTCCCGACAAGAAGTCTTCCTCCTCAACCGATAATGAATTAGAACACTCTGCCTCTTCATCCTCTTCTTCAACCTCACCTATCATAGTTCTCTTCTTTGGATTCGGACACTCGTTGCTTTTATGACCCATCTCCTGGCAATTGTAACATTTGAACCCACTGCTAACTTTTGCCTTCTCACCCTCCTTCACAACTGGTTTTGCAGCAGCTTTAGGAACATTAGAACTTCCACCGACACCCTTCACTTGGTTGTTGGAACTAGTAAACACTCCACCTCCACGCCTTCCTTGCTTTTCCCAAGCCAACGCCTTTTGATGTGCCTCCGCCACAGATCTTGGATCAAACATATTAACCATATCCTGGATCTGCATCCGCAACCCTCCAACAAACCTAGCAGTCAGCTGCTCTTCCATCTCCATTATATCATTTCTGGCAATGAGTTGGTAAAATTCATCTCCATAGTCATTAACTGATTTCGTCCCCTGCCTTAGATTCTGCAATCTCTGGTACATAAGTGACTGATAGTTGTAAGGTAAAAATGTAGCTCTCATCATCTTCTTCATCTTATCCCACGCAACAACCTTCGACTTCCCCATTCTCTCCCTCGTAAGTTTAGTTTGTTGCCACCATGCCAATGCTCTCCCCCTCAGCCTTGTAGCAACTAACTTCACCCTTCGATTCTCGGGAACCTCCTTAAAGTCAAAAATTTCTTCTGCATTAGATAACCAGTCCAAAACTCCTCTGCAACCATCCCACCTTTAAACTCCGGAATTTCTGTCTTCATTCCTGACTCCCGACGTCGATCGTCATCAATAACCCGATACTGACGTTGTCCCTGATCTCTATCTCTGAAATGAACACTTCCTCTCTCACCGTCAAACTCCTCATCAAAGTCTGATGTATAGCGTTGTCGATCACGTCCTCCAACATCTCTACCACCACCACTTCTACTTCCAACATCCCTTCGATCACGATCATCAACATCCCTCCTACTTCGATTATCAACACTTCGATGATCTTGACTTTCTCTCCTCTCCCGTTCTGAATGAGGTGAAATTCTACTTCCTCCATGGATGGATTCAGGTGAATTTCTTCTTCTACTTTGATTCATATCAATCATCATTCTTTCTAATCGACCAATCCCTTCATCAAACTTTTCGTGCATACGTTGCTCCATTTGATCGGCCTCTTCCCTTCGATACAACGCTTCTATATTTTGATGGCGGTTAGCTCTTCTAGGTGGCATGATTGAATCAACACAATCTTCAAAACTTCACAAACAAACAAAGCACGGCTTCAAACTTCAAAACAAACTTCACCAAGGCTCGGCTACTTCTCACAAGTATACACGACCTACCTTCAACAAATTCAACTTCAAAAATCTTCAAACACTTTTCAACACTTTGATCCAAAATGGAATGGATCGAAAGTCCTCTCCTCGTAGCAACCTCAAGATAAACACGATGAACAACACTTCAAACTTCGAACTTGGCTCCAAGGTTCGACTCAGCTATGATTGGCTAAGTCTAGCTCTGATACCAAAACTGACGCTGCGGATAATTCGAAAACAGCTGTAGATGGTGAAAATAGCAATCGGTGGATTGAACAATACTGAAAATGCCCAAATCCGTTGATCTCAAGAGATACCGGATTCTAGCTATCCTTAACACGTTGATCGCGCACGATACCGTGATGAAGGATCTACGATTCTTTGACGTTGATCTTGCGCACAAGATACCATGAATCGGCTTCACAAACGAAGATTCGAGCGCACTCGAATGACGTAGGTGGAGATAGGAGATCACACTCGACTACCAATTGGAAGATAGCACAAAGCAATCAAAAGGAATTTTATTCAAAAATCAACAACCTAAAATGTACAACACACTCCCTATTTATAGTTTTTCACAACCCAGGCCTTAAGCCGTACACGACTCATGACCCACGACTCACGACTCACGACTCACGACTTAGGACTCACGACTTAACCACAGCACACGATACAACACATATGCGACCTTACACGACTCAACTTAGGTCGTTGACGACCTAAGACATAACGGTTTAAGCACATACAAACAGTACGCGACACATCATTACAAACGACATACGACTCATCATACAATACTTAGGTCTTATACGACCTAACAACCCAGTCACACGACCTAAAACAACAATTTGTACACGACTTAAGAAAACACATTACAACCCAGCATTTACATCTTAACATCGTTGCGACCTACGACCTAAGTTAGGTCGTTAACGACTTAAACTCCCAACGACTCAAGCCTCTTAGGTCGGTAACGAGTTAACTTCCAGAGTAGCTTTTCTTCCAGTGCGGCATAACCAAGCAGCGACTCAACTCCTTACGTCGTAACCCGTTTGAGTTAGGTCGTGAACTCGATGCAACTTCCCTTTCTGATCTCCAGTTAGGTCGGGAACGACCTAAACTCTCCTCCTTAGGTCGTGGACGACCTAGGCAAACTTCCCCCTCTGGTCTCCAGTTAGGTCAGGAACGACCTACACTCTCCTCCTTAGGTCGTGGATGACCTAGGCCTTCACCTTGCTTAGGTCGTGAATGACTTAAACCTTGGAAAATGATAGCTTGCAATTCTTCAACCATAGTCTGAGCTGCATCAATAATACAAATAAAAATTTAAACTAATAAAAAATTAGATATTGCAACCTAGAAATAAAATTACAAATTAACTACGTTTGATTCAACACAAAAGTATGATAAATACTTATGGAGATCATTTTCTTTTAAACGTATTAAACAATACAATTTGTAGAAAAATAATTCAGATACCTTCATCACGCGCGAAGCGCGTGCCGTAATGCTCGCATATATCAAAACAGATTAGTTTTAACGGAAAAGACAAAGGACGGTTCAGATTTAATATGAAGAAAGACATCAGAAGGCTTTTATTCATCCAAGTCAGCAAAAAGATAACGCCGTTACCATACCGTTAGCTGGCTGTTATTATACCGTCGACCGACTATTTGATTTAATAATACATAAGAAATAAAATATAAGCATTCGCTCCTATAAAATAATACACATACCATTATGTTGAATAACTTGCAAACGAACAATCATATTAAGGTTTGGTTTTCAGACAAGTACAAATGTACAATGAAGGGTGATTTGCTAAAGTTTTGGACATTTAAGTTGAGTATTAATGTGCAATTATGTTATTTTATTAGTTTATTTTGTTTTGATGATAATTAATTAATTATAAATTACAATTAATTTTGATAACTAATAATAACAATATATTATAATAATTAACAAAAAAATTGTTACAGTAATAACGAATCACTTTAATTCCACACTGTGGAATCTCATCTCCTATATAAGATATCTTAAGTTGGGCTACAAATATTATTTCATAAGTAAAACTTGGTAGTTGTCTAACCTTAAATCATCTCCATTTGAATGCACTTTATCCTCTTAAAGACGTAAATTTACGATGTGTATTTGCTTATGTCAGACGAAAGTTGTTGATTGTCACTAAATAAAGCTTTCATCATCTCTAATAAAGTTGTATATTTTGCACTTTTTTCTATATGTTTGAAAGTATCTAAATTTCTCACTTTCTCAGTTACATACTCAACCTTTATCAACTTATAAGTTCAAAAGAATAATCTATATATCCTTCAAATATTTTCATATATGGTCGGAATCGGTATGTTATTCACATTTATCTGTATATGAGATTAATTAACGATTTTATGCATACAACTTCGTACAATATAAATATAATTTGTATTTGGTAATGAATAATTTCCTTCGGTATCATCTAATATATGAGATATCTTAGATTTTTATTGATTTGGAATATATATAGATTTGGATACTGATATACAGAAGTTTACTATTGTATCTTCGAGAAGACGCGCTGCGTTTTTTAATTTAAAGTTCACATTTATTATTCATCAAGAACTTTTGTTAATTCATATGTTCTATAATTGTAAATTTGTGATGATTTTGTTATCACTTATTTCATTTCCATGATTAACTACTTAGTTTTTTATTTTTATTTTTTTTACATATCTTTATTAATAGTTGCTTAAAAGCGCAATCTTTTGGTCCGACCGTGAAGTTCCAAAATTGCCCTTTATATATATATTCCTTTAGTAATAGTTGTAATATATTTGTTGTCACACTCTTTTAGTGTCAGTATGAAATACCAAAAATGCCTCCGTAAAGATATTATTAAAATTTAACATAACTTAAAAATAGGATCTGACAATTAATTTTTCTTCGCAAATTTAAAATTTCCTTTACAAATATTTACCAATTCTTACGATCACTTGAAAATAGGACCTAACAAATAAACTACTTTACAAATTTGTTTTTTATTAACTAATAAAACAAATAAAAATTTAAAATAATAAAAAATTAGATATTGCAACATAGAAATAAAATTACAAATTAATTACGTTTGATTCAACACAAAAGTATGATAAATACTTATGGAGATCATTTTCTTTTAAACGTATTAAACAATACAATTTGTAGAAAAATAATTCAGATTCCTTCATCACGCGCGAAGCGCGTGCCGTAATGCTCGTATATATCAAAACAGATTAGTTTTAACGGAAAAGACAAAGGACGGTTCAGATTTAATATGAAGAAAAACATCAGAAGGCTTTTTATTCATCCAAGTCAGCAAAAAGATAACGCCGTTACCATACCGTTAGCTGGCTATTAGTATACCGTCGACTGACTATTTGATTTAATAATACATAAGAAATAAAATATAAGCATTCGCTCCTATAAAATAATACACATACCATTATGTTGAATAACTTGCAAACGAACAATCATATTAAGGTTTGGTTTTCAGACAAGTACAAATGTACAATGAAGGGTGATTTGCTAAAGTTTTGGACATTTAAGTTGAGTATTAATGTGCAATTATGTTATTTTATTAGTTTATTTTGTTTTGATGATAATTAATTAATTATAAATTACAATTAATTTTGATAACTAATAATAACAATATATTATAATAATTAACAAAAAAATTGTTACAGTAATAACGAATCACTTTAATTCCACACTGTGGAATCTCATCTCCTATATAAGATATCTTAAGTTGGGCTACAAATATTATTTCATAAGTAAAACTTGGTAGTTGTCTAACCTTAAATCATCTCCATTTGAATGCACTTTATCCTCTTAAAGACGTAAATTTACGATGTGTATTTGCTTATGTCAGACGAAAGTTGTTGATTGTCACTAAATAAAGCTTTCATCATCTCTAATAAAGTTGTATATTTTGCACTTTTTTCTATATGTTTGAAAGTATCTAAATTTCTCACTTTCTCAGTTACATACTCAACCTTTATCAACTTATAAGTTCAAAAGAATAATCTATATATCCTTCAAATATTTTCATATATGGTCGGAATCGGTATGTTATTCACATTTATCTGTATATGAGATTAATTAACGATTTTATGCATACAACTTCGTACAATATAAATATAATTTGTATTTGGTAATGAATAATTTCCTTCGGTATCATCTAATATATGAGATATCTTAGATTTTTATTGATTTGGAATATATATAGATTTGGATACTGATATACAGAAGTTTACTATTGTATCTTCGAGAAGACGCGCTGCGTTTTTTCATTTAAAGTTCACATTTATTATTCGTCAAGAATTTTTGTTAATTCATAAGTTCTGTAGTTGTAAAATTGTGATGATTTTGTTATCACTTATTTCATTTCCATGATTAACTACTTAGTTTTTTATTTTTATTTTTTTACATATCTTTATTAATAGTTGGCTTAAAAGCGCAATCTTTTGGTCCGACCGTGAAGTTCCAAAATTGCGCTTATAAATATATATTCCTTTAGTAATAGTTGTAATATATTTGCTATCACACTCTTTTAGTGTCAGTATGAAATACCAAAAATGCCTCCGTATAGATATTATTAAAATTTAACATAACTTAAAAATAAGATCTGACAATTAATTTTCTTCGTAAATTTAAAATTTCCTTTACAAATATTTACCAATTCTAACGATCACTTGAAAATAGGACCTAACAAATAAACTACTTTACAAATTCGTTTTTTATTAACTAATAATACAAATAAAAATTTAAACTAATAAAAAATTAGATATTGCAACTTAGAAATAAAATTACAAATTAACTACGTTTGATTCAACACAAAAGTATGATAAATATTTATGGAGATCATTTTCTTCTAAACGTATTAAACAATACAATTTGTAGAAAAATAATTCAGATCCCTTCATCACGCGCGAAGCGCGTGCCGTAATGCTCGTATATATCAAAACAGATTAGTTTTAACGGAAAAAACAAAGGACGGTTCAGGTTTAATATGAAGAAAGACATCAGAAGGCTTTTATTCATCCAAGTCAGCAAAAAGATAACGCCGTTACCATACCGTTAGCTGGCTATTATTATACTGTCGACTGACTATTTGATTTAATAATACATAAGATTTCAAAACAATCAATAACCTTTCCTTAGCCCAAACCCCTTTTTACCAAATATTTTCCTTTAAATAATTCATGTCCCTATAAATACTTACATTTACACTTTATAGTTATTTTAATATACCTATTCCAACACCCTTAACCCTTATCTTTACGTTCACCCACCTGTAATATTTAATTATATTTATTACGATCCAATGTTGGCATTTATTACTATAAATTTATTCAATGTTTACTGCCCCTTATTTCAATTTCTTCCATTTACAGCTGCGACTTCACTATTCACAATTACTTTTGTATACTCCTTTCCTATTTAAACCAAATATAAAAAATTCCAATTAAATCCAATTATAATTAATACTCTAAATAATCTCATTTATTCCTTCCGTTATTTTCTTAATTAAAATTAAGGCACATCAAATTATCTATATTGGTAAATGACTGAATTTACTAGTAATCCCACTATTTAACCTTAATTATACTTGTATATGATTATTTTACCCTTTTATATTCCCTCATATATATATGCACCCATACCAATTAAGATTCTAGATCTAATTAATTATTCCATCAAATCCATTAATTACCAACTTTAATTATTGCAATTGATTGTCTAACATACAATTTGAACCTATTACCAAATATTCATAATTAATTAACACCTTACAATAGTTTACAAATAAAAGGGATTGTATTAAATAAATTATTTATTGTCCTGCATTTCTTTATTTCCCCCATTTACATTCAATACCCATAATCAATATTTTATTTCATTGTTAAATCCAATACTTGCATTACTTTACTTATTCTAACCTTATATCCAATGCAACAATTTCCACTATTACTATTAATTACAATATAAAATTAAATTTGTAAATTCTAATTTTCCTTGGTACATCAAATTTCAACATTCTCTTTCATAGAAATAAATAAGATTTTTATTCCTTTTTAAATTTATAATAAAAATCATATTAATTTTATTCATCTTAACATCGAATTTATATGGGTCGTTACATATTTGGTAATGAATAATTGCCTTCGGTATCATCTAATAAATGAGATATCTTAGATTTTTATTGATTTGGAATATATATAGATTTGGATACTGATATACAGA
The DNA here is from genome assembly GCA_030765085.1 of Allium cepa. Taxonomy (NCBI): domain Eukaryota; kingdom Viridiplantae; phylum Streptophyta; class Magnoliopsida; order Asparagales; family Amaryllidaceae; genus Allium; species Allium cepa. Next base: position 195,913,439 of record CM060928.1, read on the forward strand.
AGTTTTCTATTGTATCTTCGAGAAGACGTGCTGCGTTTTTTAATTTAAAGTTCACATTTATTATTCATCAAGAATTTTTGTTAATTCATATGTTCTGTAATTGTAAATTTGTGATGATTTTGTTATCACTTATTTCATTTCCATGATTAACTACTTAGTTTTTTTTTTACATATCTTTATTAATAGTTGGCTTAAAAGCGCAATCTTTTGGTCCGACCGTGAAGTTCCAAAATTGCCCTTTATATATATATATATATATATATATATATATGTATTCCCTTAGTAATAGTTGTAATATATTTGCTGTCACACTCTTTTAGTGTCAGTATGAAATACCAAAAATGCCTCCGTATAGATATTTTCAAAATTTAACATAACTTAAAAATAGGATCTGACAATTAATTTTTCTTCGCAAATTTAAAATTTCCTTTACAAATATTTACCAATTTTTACGATCACTTGAAAATAGGACCTAACAAATAAACTACTTTACAAATTCGTTTTTTATTAACTAATAATACAAATAAAAATTTAAACTAATAAAAAATTAGATATTGCAACTTAGAAATAAAATTACAAATTAACTACGTTTGATTCAACACAAAAGTATGATAAATATTTATGGAAACCATTTTCTTTTAAACGTATTAAACAATACAATTTATAGAAAAATAATTCAGATCCCTTCATCACGTGCGAAGCGCGTGCCGTGATGCTCGTATATATCAAAACAGATTAGTTTTAACGGAAAAAACAGAGGACGGTTCAGATTTAATATGAAGAAAGACATCAGAAGGCTTTTATTCATCCAAGTCAGCAAAAAGATAACGCCGATACCATACCGTTAGCTGGCTATTAGTATACCGTCGACTGACTATTTGATTTAATAATACATAAGAAATAAAATATAAGCATTCCCTCCTATAAAATAATACACATACCATTATGTTGAATAACTTGCAAATGAACAACCATATTAAGGTTTGGTTTTCAGACAAGTACAAATGTACAATAAAGGGTGATTTGCTAAAGTTTTGGACATTTAAGTTGAGTATTAATGTGTCATTATGTTATTTTATTAGTTTATTTTGTTTTGATGATAATTAATTAATTATAAATAACAATTAGTTTTGATAACTAATAATAACAATATATTATAATAATTAACAAAAAAATTGTTGCAGTAATAATGAATCACTTTAATTCCACACTATGGAATCTCATCTCCTATATAAGATATCTTAAGTTGGGCTACAAATATTATTTCATAAGTAAAACTTGGTAGTTGTCTAACCTTAAATCATCTCCATTTGAATGCACTTTATCCTCTTAAAGACGTAAATTTACGATGTGTATTTGCTTATGTCAGACGAAAGTAGTTGATGGTCACTAAATAAAGCTTTCATCATCTCTAATAAAGTTGTATATTTTGCACTTTTTTCTATATGTTTGAAAGTATCTAAATTTCTCACTTTCTCAGTTACATACTCAACCTTTATCAACTTATAAGTTCAAATGAATAATCTATATATCCTTCAAATATTTTCATATATGGTTGGAATCAGTATGTTATTCACATTTATCTGTATATGAGATTAATTAACGATTTTTATGTATACAACTTCATACAATATAAATATAATTTGTATTTGGTAATGAATAATTGCCTTCGGTATCATCTAATATATGAGATATCTTAGATTTTTATTGATTTGGAATATATATAGATTTGGATACTGATATACAGAAGTTTACTATTGTATCTTCGAGAAGACACGCTGCGTTTTTTAATTTAAAGTTCACATCTATTATTCATCAAGAATTTTTGTTAATTCATATGTTCAATAATTGTAAATTTGTGATGATTTTGTTATCACTTATTTCATTTCCATGATTAACTACTTAGTTTTTTATTTTTATTTTTTTACATATCTTTATTAATAGTTGGCTTAAAAGCGCAATCTTTTGGTCCGAGCGTGAAGTTCCAAAATTGCCCTTTATATATATATATATATATATATATATATATATATATTCCTTTAGTAATAGTTGTAATATATTTGCTGTCACACTCTTTTAGTGTCAGTATGAAACACCAAAAATGCCTCCGTATAGATACTGTTAAAATTTAACATAACTTAAAAATAGGATCTGACAATTAATTTTTCTTCGCAAATTAAAAATTTCCTTTACAAATATTTACCAATTCTTACGATCACTTGAAAATAGGACCTGTCAAATAAACTACTTTATAAATTCGTTTTTTATTAACTAATAATACAAATAAAAATTTAAACTAATAAAAAAATAGATATTGCAACTTAGAAATAAAATTACAAATTAACTACGTTTGATTCAACAAAAAAGTATGATAAATATTTATGGAGATCATTTTCTTTTAAACGTATTAAACAATACAATTTGTAGAAAAATAATTCAGATCCCTTCATCACGCGCGTAGCGCGTGCCGTAATGCTCGTATATATCAAAACAGATTAGTTTTAACGGAAAAGACAAAGGACGGTTCAGATTTAATATGAAGAAAGACATCAGAAGGCTTTTATTCATCCAAGTCAGTAAAAAGATAACGACGTTACCATACCGTTAGCTGGCTATTATTATACCGTCGACTGACTATTTGATTTAATAATACATAAGAAATAAAATATAAGCATTCGCTCCTATAAAATAATACACATACCATTATGTTGAATAACTTGCAAATGAACAACCATATTAAGGTTTGGTTTTGCAGACAAGTACAAATGTGCAATGAAGGGTGATTTGCTAAAGTTTTGGACATTGAAGTTGAGTATTAATGTGCAATTACGTTATTTTATTAGTTTATATAGTTTTGATGATAATTAATTAATTATAAATTACAATTAATTTTGATAACTAATGATAACAATATATTATAATAATTAACGAAAAAATTGTTGCAGTAATAATGAATCACTTTAATTCCACACTATGGAATCTCATCTCCTATGTAAGATATCTTAAGTTGGGCTACAAAGATTATTTCATAAGTAAAACTTGGTAGTTGTCTAACCTTAAATCATCTCCATTTGAATGCACTTTATCCTCTAAAAGACGTAAATTTACGATGTGTATTTGCTTATGTCAGACAAAAGTAGTTGATGGTCACTAAATAAAGCTTTCATCATCTCTAATAAAGTTGTATATTTTGCACTTTTTTCTATATGTTTGAAAGTATCTAAATTTCTCACTTTCTCAGTTACATACTCAACCTTTATCAACTTATAAGTTCAAAAGAATAATCTATTTATCCTTCAAATATTTTCATATATGGTTGGAATCAGTATGTTATTCACATTTATGTGTATATGAGATTAATTAATGATTTTTATGTATACAACTTCGTACAATATAAATATAATTTGTATTTGGTGATGATAATTGCGTTCGGTATGATCTAATATATGAGATATCTTAGATTTTTATTGATTCGGAATATATATAGATTTGGATACTGATATACAGAAGTTTACTATTGTATCCTCGAGAAGACGCGCTGCGTTTTTTAATTTAAAGTTCACATTTATTATTCATCAAGAATTTTTGTTAATTCATATGTTCTATAATTGTAAATTTGTGATGATTTTGTTATCACTTATTTCATTTCCATAATTAACTACTTAGTTTTTTATTTTTATTTTTTTACATATCTTTATTAATAGTTGGCTCAAAAGCGCAATCTTTGGGTCCGACCGTGAAGTTTCAAAATTGCCCTTTATATATATATATATATATATATATATATATATATATATATTCCCTTAGTAATAGTTGTGATATATTTGATGTCACACTCTTTTAGTGTCAGTATGAAATACAAAAAATGCCTCCGTATAGATATTATTAAAATTTAACATAACTTAAAAATAGAATCTGACAATTAATTTTTCTTCGCAAATTTAAAATTTCCTTTACAAATATTTACCAATTCTTACGATCACTTGAAAATAGGACCTAACAAATAAACTACTTTACAAATTCGTTTTTTATTAACTAATAATACAAATAAAAATTTAAACTAATAAAAAATTAGATATTGCAAATTAGAAATAAAATTACAAATTAACTACGTTTGATTCAACACAAAAGTATGATAAATATTTATGGAGATCATTTTCTTTTAAACGTATTAAACAATACAATTTGTAGAAAAATAATTCAGATCCCTTCATCACGCGCGAAGCGCGTGCCGTAATGCTCGTATATATCAAAATAGATTAGTTTTAACGGAAAAGATAGAGGACGGTTCAGATTTAATATGAAGAAAGACATCAGAAGGCTTTTATTCATCCAAGTCAGCAAAAAGATAACGCCGATACCATACCGTTAGCTGGCTATTATTATACCGTCGACTGACTGTTTGATTTAATAATACATAAGAAATAAAATATAAGCATTCGCTTCTATAAAATAATACACATACCATTATGTTGAATAACTTGCAAATGAACAACCATATTAAGGTTTGGTTTTCAGACAAGTACAAATGTACAATGAAGGGTGGTTTGCTAAAGTTTTGGACATTTAAGTTGAGTATTAATGCGCAATTATGTTATTTTATTAGTTTATTTAGTTTTGATGATAATTAATTAATTATAAATTACAATTAATTTTGATAACTAATAATAACAATATATTATAATAATTAACAAAAAAATTGTTGCAGTAATAATGAATCACTTTAATTCCACACTATGGAATCTCATCTCCTATATAAGATATCTTAAGTTGGGCTACAAATATTATTTCATAAGTAAAACTTGGTAGTTGTCTAACCTTAAATCATCTCCATTTGAATGCACTTTATCCTCTTAAAGACATAAATTTACGATGTGTATTTGCTTATGTCAGACGAAAGTAGTATGGTCACTAAATAAAGCTTTCATCATCTCTAATAAAGTTGTATATTTTGCACTTTTTTCTATATTTTTGAAAGTATCTAAATTTCTCACTTTCTCAGTTACATACTCAACCTTTATCAGCTTATAAGTTCAAAAGAATAATCTATATATCCTTCAAATATTTTCATATATGGTTGGAAATAGTATGTTATTCACATTTATGTGTATATGAGATTAATTAACGATTTTTATGTATACAACTTCGTACAATATAAATATAATTTGTATTTGGTAATGAATAATTGCCTTCGGTATCATCTAATATATGAGATACCTTAGATTTTTATTGATTTGGAATATATATATAGATTTGGATACTGATATACAGAAGTTTACTATTGTATCTTCGAGAAGATGCGCTGCGTTTTTTAATTTAAAGTTCACATTTATTATTCATCAAGAATTTTTGTTAATTCATATGTTCTATAATTGTAAATTTGTGATGATTTTGTTATCACTTATTTCATTTCTATGATTAACTACTTAGTTTTTTATTTTTATTTTTTTACATATCTTTATTAATAGTTGGCTTAAAAGCGCAATCTTTTGGTCTGACCGTGAAGTTCCAAAATTGCCCTTTATATATATATATATATATTCCTTTAGTAATAGTTGTAATATATTTGCTGTCACACTCTTTTAGTGTCAGTATGAAATACCAAAAATGCCTCCGTATAGATATTGTTAAAATTTGACATAACTTAAAAATAGGATCTGACAATTAATTTTTCTTCGCAAATTAAAAATTTCCTTTACAAATATTTACCAATTCTTACGATCACTTGAAAATAGGACCTATCAAATAAACTACTTTATAAATTCATTTTTTATTAACTAATAATACAAATAAAAATTTAAACTAATAAAAAATTAGATATTGCAACTTAGAAATAAAATTACAAATTAACTACGTTTGATTCAACAAAAAAGTATGATAAATATTTATGGAGATCATTTTCTTTTAAACGTATTAAACAATACAATTTGTAGAAAAATAATTCAGATCCCTTCATCACGCGCGTAGCGCGTGCCGTAATGCTTGTATATATCAAAACATATTAGTTTTAACGGAAAAGACAAAGGACGGTTCAGATTTAATATGAAGAAAGACATCAGAAGGCTATTATTCATCCAAGTCAGCAAAAAGATAACGACGTTACCACACCGTTAGCTGGCTATTATTATACCGTCGACAGACTATTTGATTTAATAATACATAAGAAATAAAATATAAGCATTCGCTCCTATAAAATAATACACATACCATTATGTTGAATAACTTGCAAATGAACAACCATATTAAGGTTTGGTTTTGCAGACAAGTACAAATGTACAATGAAGGGTGATTTGCTAAAGTTTTGGACATTGAAGTTGAGTATTATTGTGCAATTATGTTATTTTATTAGTTTATATAGTTTTGATGATAATTAATTAATTATAAATTACAATTAATTTTGATAACTAATGATAACAATATATTATAATAATTAACGAAAAAATTGTTGCAGTAATAATGAATCACTTTAATTCCACACTATGGAATCTCATCTCCTATGTAAGATATCTTAAGTTGGGCTACAAAGGTTATTTCATAAGTAAAACTTGGTAGTTGTCTAACCTTAAATCATCTCCATTTGAATGCACTTTATCCTCTAAAAGACGTAAATTTACGATGTGTATTTGCTTATGTCAGACGAAAGTAGTTGATGGTCACTAAATAAAGCTGTCATCATCTCTAATAAAGTTGTATATTTTGCACTTTTTTCTATATGTTTGAAAGTATCTAAATTTCTCACTTTCTCAGTTACATACTTAACCTTTATCAACTTATAAGTTCAAAAGAATAATCTATTTATCCTTCAAATATTTTCATATATGGTTGGTATCAGTATGTTATTCACATTTATGTGTATATGAGATTAATTAATGATTTTTATGTATACAACTTCGTACAATATAAAAATAATTTGTATTTGGTAATGAATAATTGCCTTCGGTATGATCTAATATATGAGATATCTTAGATTTTTATTGATTTGGAATATATATAGATTTGGATACTGATATACAGAAGTTTTCTATTGTATCTTTGAGAAGACGCGCTGCGTTTTTTAGTTTAAAGTTCACATTTATTGTTCATCAAGATTTTTTGTTAATTCATATGTTCTATAATTGTAAATTTGTGATGATTTTGTTATCACTTATTTCATTTCCATAGTTAACTACTTAGTTTTTTATTTTTATTTTTTTACATATCTTTATTAATAGTTGGCTTAAAAGCACAATCTTTTGGTCCGACCGTGAAGTTTCAAAATTGCCCTTTATATATATATATATATATATATATATATATTCCCTTAGTAACAGTTGTAATATATTTGCTGTCACACTCTTTTAGTGTCAGTATGAAATACCAAAAATGCCTCCGTATAGATATTATTAAAATTTAACATAATTTAAAAATAGGATCTGACAATTAATTTTTCTTCGCAAATTTAAAATTTCCTTTACAAATATTTACCAATTCTTACGATCACTTGAAAATAGGACCTAACAAATAAACTACTTTACAAATTCGTTTTTTATTAACAAATAATACAAATAAAAATTTAAACTAATAAAAAATTAGATATTGCAAATTAGAAATAAAATTACAAATTAACTACGTTTGATTCAACACAAAAGTATGATAAATATTTATGGAGATCATTTTCTTTTAAACGTATTAAATAATGAAATTTGTAGAAAAATAATTCAGATCCCTTCATCACGTGCGAAGCGCGTGCCGTAATGCTCCTATATATCAAAATAGATTAGTTTTAACGGAAAAGACAGAGGACGGTTCAGATTTAATATGAAGAAAGACATTAGACGGCTTTTATTCATCCAAGTCAGCAAAAAGATAACGCCGATACCATACCGTTAGCTGGCTATTATTATACCGTCGACTGACTATTTGACTTAATAATACATAAGAAATAAAATATAAGCATTCGCTCCTATAAAATAATACACATACCATTATGTTGAATAACTTGCAAATGAACAACCATATTAAGGTTTGGTTTTCAAACAAGTACAAATGTACAATGAAGGGTGGTTTGCTAAAGTTTTGGACATTTAAGTTGAGTATTAGTGTGCAATTATGTTATTTTATTAGTTTATTTAGTTTTGATGATAATTAATTAATTATAAATTACAATTAATTTTGATAACTAATAATAACAATATATTATAATAATTAACAAAAAAATTGTTGCAGTAATAATGATTCACTTTAATTCCACACTATGGAATCTCATCTCCTATATAAGATATCTTAAGTTGGGCTACAAATATTATTTCATAAGTAAAACTTGGTAGTTGTCTAACCTTAAATCATCTCCATTTGAATGCACTTTATCCTCTTAAAGACGTAAATTTACGATGTGTATTTGCTTATGTCAGACGAAAGTAGTTGATGGTCACTAAATAAAGCTTTCATCATCTCTAATAAAGTTGTATATTTTGCACTTTTTTCTATATGTTTGAAAGTATCTAAATTTCTCACTTTCTCAGTTACATACTCAAGCTTTATCAACTTATAAGTTCAAAAGAATAATCTATATATCCTTCAAATATTTTCATATATGGTTGGAATCAGTATGTTATTCACATTTATGTGTATATGAGATTAATTAACGATTTTTATGTATACAACTTCGTACAATATAAATATAATTTGTATTTGGTGATGATAATTGCGTTCGGTATGATCTAATATATGAGATATCTTAGATTTTTATTGATTCGGAATATATATAGATTTGGATACTGATATACAGAAGTTTACTATTGTATCTTCGAGAAGACGAGCTGCGTTTTTTAATTTAAAGTTCACATTTACAATTCATCAAGAATTTTTGTTAATTCATATGTTCTATAATTGTAAATTTGTGATGATTTTGTTATCACTTATTTCATTTCCATGATTAACTGCTTAGTTTTTTATTTTTATTTTTTTACATATCTTTATTAATATTTGGCTTAAAAGCGCAATCTTTTGGTCCGACCGTAAAGTTCCAAAATTGCCCTTTATATATATATATATATATATATATATATATATATATATTCCTTTAGCAATAGTTGTAATATATTTGCTATCACACTCTTTTAGTGTCAGTATGAAATACCAAAAATGCCTCCGTATAGATATTATTAAAATTTAACATAACTTAAAAATAGGATCTGACAATTAATTTTTCTTCGCAAATTTAAAATTTCCTTTACAAATATTTACCAATTCTTATGATCACTTGAAAATAGGACCTAACAAATAAACTAAATTACAAATTCGTTTTTTATTAAATAATAATATAAATAAAAATTTAAACTAATAAAAAATTAGATATTGCAACTTAGAAATAAAATTACAAATTAACTACATTTGATTCAACACAAAAGTATGATAAATATTTATGGAGATCATTTTCTTTTAAACATATTAAACAATACAATTTGTAGAAAAATAATTCAGATCCCTTCATCACGCGCGAAGCGCGTGCCGTAATGCTCGTATATATCAAAACAGATTAGTTTTAATGGAAAAGACAAAGGACAGTTCAGATTTAATATGAAGAAAGACATCAGAAGGCTTTTATTCATCCAAGTCAGCAAAAAGATAACGCCGTTACCATACCGTTAGCTGGCTATTATTATACCGTCGACTGACTATTTGATTTAATAATACATAAGAAATAAAATATAAGCATTTTCTCCTATAAAATAATACACATACCATTATGTTGAATAACTTGTAAATGAACAACCATAATAAGGTTTGGTTTTCAGACAAGTACAAATGTACAATGAAGGGTGATTTGCTAAAGTTTTGGACATTTAAGTTGAGTATTAATGTGCAATTATGTTATTTTATTAGTTTATATAGTTTTGATGATAATTAATTAATTATAAATTACAATTAATTTTGATAACTAATAATAACAATATATTATAATAATTAACAAAAAAATTGTTGCAGTAATAATGAATCACTTTAATTCCACACTATGGAATCTTGTGACGCCCCACCTCTATACCCACGCTAGCCAAGAACACTACGGAGTAATGCTGTGGACTAGCACGAAGAATAAGGCTGTTGAGGAGCGACCATCCGTGTAATTGCTTTGTGCGAGCCTCGATATGTCAGGTAGTATAGCATGCATTCTATTTCAAGAGGAAATCCGACATACCGACACAAACTCAAAGCTACCACACGGTGGCTATAATATCTTCGGAAACAAATATAGAAATAAGCATAACACAAATCAGACACGGACAATTCATATCACAAAGGCGGAAATAGATATGAATATAACACATGGAAGTGTTCATCAGAGTAGTGGTCTAAAGAGATCCACAATATCACAAAAGAATAGTTACAGGAACGACACAAAAGAATAAGTATACATTATGGAGTCTGTATCTCAAATGTATACAACAAAAACTACTAATCTAAGTAGTAAGCAAAAGGTCAGAGTAATGGATCCCCGGAGAGAAGTCAAATCGAAGCACCTGCAACATCTCGGTCTGACCCGAGTATTATTTATAAGAAAATAATAAACGGATCAGTCTAACTATAAATATCAGATAACATGATATAGAATAGGAGATATGACTAAACACATAATAATCATAATGCCAAGCTGTGATATATATAAGTAATTAAAAATCAACAAGAGATTAATGAATATCACGATAATCTACTCAAGATAAAAAGGAATGTCATACTCCTAATTTCATTTACCAAGCCACAATAAATGACATATAAGATATGGCATAGGCGTATAATATCCATAATGGCATACTACTATAAGTATGTAAATGATAATCGACAAACGATTAATCAATATCAAAGAATCTTCTCGAAGATCCAAAAAGGGTATCATACCCAAAACTTGTATTCACAACAAGTTAATGACACACGAATTCACCTATGCACAAGAATTGATAAATCATATCAATAGAAATCACAAAGTTGGCGAAACATAAATTCCAGAAATCAACACAAGAAATCCAGTCAATGACACACAAATTCACCTATGCACAGGAATTGATAAATCATATCAATAGAAATCACAAAAATAGGTGAAGTATAAACTCCAGAATTCGACACACGAAATCCAGAAATTTCACAAAATAAAGGGGGGAGGCCTATCACATGAACGGGAGCATGAAAACTCACCAACAGCTGTAACACATGAACGAGAAGCTATCTCATGGTAGCTAGCCATTAATTTGACACACGAATGGTCTGAAGACCTGACACACGAATGGTCCGAAGACCGTGGGTTGCTACCCCACCAAATTTGAGTCGAAACTCCACAAAGCAGACAAAGAGACATCGCACAACTGCTAGTCTTAATCATAAAAATGATCGTCATGATCATCGAGAAGTGTCAATTACACTAAGCTAGTTAATATATGAGTTTAGCTTCATGTCCCATAACCACTTGCTTAACTTAAATATTTACGAACAAATTGTAGATCTCCACTAGAAAATTGTCATAAGAGTTTCAATCGAACAAGTCCAAGAATTAACCAACAAAGTAAACGCAAGCGTTTCATACCACTCGTTTTACTAAGTCGTTTAATTAGATTTCTCATACGAGTGAGGTAAAGGTTTGTATATACTAATAGATTGGAAAACTGTTTTATAAACGAATTTGGTATTAAAGTAGAGTTGAAATCATTTGAAGAAAGAGTTTTGATATTTACTACTAGTATAGAAAACCTTTATATTTTTTTAAAGTGACAAATCACGAAGAAGATTGTAAGAACAATCAATCACAAAAATTCACATACGAAGACGTGAATAAAATCCAAAGAAATCGATAAAGGATCCATCGAAATGGATATTCAAAAATCCCTAAAAAGAGTCATCAAAGTCATAATAGATGATAACAACAAATAGGATTACCACAAATCGATTTAAATTGGAATTTCAATCCAAAAAGGCAAATTGGACTCAAACAGCAGGTTCAGTCGACTGAACAGAGTTTTCAGTCGACTGACCCTGTGCCTGGAAATTTTCCAGGTTCAGGAAACTTTTTGTTTCCCATTTCAGTCGACTGTGCAAAGTTTTTCTGTAACAACCCGCATATTTATCGAGTTTGTATTTAAATATTTTATTTAAATATTAACTCGTTAATCGGATTTTGGTCCGAAAAGCTACTTTTTGCAAACGGTCAAATTAGGACTCGAGACCACTTTCATTGAGTTCGAAATGTTGTTTACAACTTTTTTAAGTATAAACATCGATAGGTTTGGAGTTAGTGAAATTTCACTAACTTTTCCCGCTTTGGACTTTGGGTTAGTTTAGCCTATTAAGCCCAAGTTCCAACCCTCTTCTCCTCACTCTTCATAAATTTCCTAACTAATCAAGCTTTGGCATTAATGGTGGAGGGAATGGGAAATTAAAATTCCAAAACTCAAATTCAATTGCAATCCATCTTTCTACTCCAAATTCAAGAAGAAGACATTGGATTCAAGCTTCTTGTGCTTAGATAGAAGAAGGATTGATTCTTGCTTGCTTAAAACTTCATTTTCATTGATATTTGGTGCAAAGGTGAGATTTTTATCTCACAAATCTAGTCTATAACTATATTGGACTGTTGGGAATGATTCCTTATCACTTTTGCATGCACATTTGCATTTGGTTTGGATTGGATTGGCGAAAAACTCCAATTTTTAGCGTTTTGGTGAATTTTCTGCACTTAGGTCGTTCTGGCCATTTTCGTGTGTTCGGAGTTAAGTCGCTCGCGACCTAACCCTTAGGTCGTAGGTCGTTTCTGGCCTTAAATTCCCCCTGCAGCGTTAGGTCGTTAGCCTCGGAATTAGGTCGTTGAGCCTTAGGTCGTAGGTCGTATGGACCTTAGGTCGTAGGTCGTCCTGGCCATTTCTAACGTCTTCGGAGTTAGGTCGTATGGACCTTAGGTCGTAGGTCGTATGGAGCTTAGGTCGCTAGGTCGTATGGCTTTCGGTCGCTAGGTCGTATGACCTTAGGTCGTTAGGTCGTATGGCTTTAGGTCGCTAGGTCGTATGACCTTAGGTCGTTAGGTCGTTTGGCTTTTAGGCCGCTTCCACGCTAGGTCGTTCGACCCTTAGGTCGTAACACTTAGGTCGCTCGCCTCTTAAGTCGCTAGGTCGCGTGCCTTTAGGTCGCGTTTCTTTATTAGGTCGCGTGTCTTTGTTAGGTCGCTGACCTTCTTAACTCGCATGACCTAACCCCTAGGTCGTTCGGCCTCGTTTCTACTTAGGTCGCTGCTTCTTATAGGTCGCTCGGCTCCTTAATTTCTTTAGGTCGTTTGAGTGTTAGGTCGCGAACCCATTTTAGGTCGCATGACCTTTACCCTTTAGGTCGCTGGACCACTAGGTCGTGCCCCTTAGACCCCTAGGTCGCAACCATTAGGTCATTCGACCCTATCCCTCTTAGGTCGTTAGACCTCATTTTGTCTTCACTAGGTCGAACCCCGTAAGCGGTGGCGTTGCCCCCGCACCCCCACCTTGGGGGGTTGCCACCCCCCCTGGACCCCCCCTCCGTAGGGGATCTTATCTGAAAAACATTGAGCTGATTTCCTTGGATTTTATTCACATCTCCGTAAGCGATTTTTGTGACTGATTGTTTCTACAATTGCTTCTGTGTTTTGTCACTTTATAATATAAAGGTTTCAATACTAGTAGTAAATATCAAAACTCTTTTACCAAACAATTTCAACTCTATTTTTAATAACAAAGCTCTTTTCTTAAACCGTTTTCCAATCTATTAGTATATACAAACCTTTACCTCACTCGGATGAGAAATCTAATTAAACGACTTAGTAAAACAAGTGGTATGAAACGCTTGCGTTCACTTCGTCGGTTAATTCTTGGACTTGCTCGATTGAACCTCTTGTGACAATTTTATTAGTGAAGATTTACAGTTTGTTCGTAAATATTTAAGTTAAGCAAGTGGTTATGGGACATGAAGCTAAACTTCTATATTTACTAGCTTAGTGTAATTGACACTTCTCGTTGATCATGACGATCATTCTGATGATTTAGACTAGCAACTGTGCGATGTCTCTTGTTGCGAGGTTATACTAGACACCACTTGTGTGATTCCACTCACACATACCTTTTTGCTTTTTGGTTAGTCTGGACCTTAATCTGTGTGATTCCATTCACACATGTGGGGTAGCTCCCCTTGGTCTTCGGACCGTCATGTGATAGGCCTCTTTCTCTTTTCTATGATTTCTGGACTTCTTGCATTGATTTATAGAATTTATGTCATTGACTTGTTATGAGTACAAGTTTTGGGTATGATGCCCTTTCCGAATCTTTGAGAAGATTCTTGTGATATTGATTATCTCTTATTGATTGATCTTCTGTTGATCATTATTTACATACTTATAGTGGTATGTCATTATGGATGTTTATGTTTATGCCATATCTTTTATGTTATATCATGTCATCTGATATTTGTAGCTAGACTGACCCGTTTATTATTTTCTTAAATAATACTCGGGTCAGACCGAGATGTTACAGGTGCTTCTGCTTGACTTCTTCCCAGGGATTCATCACTCTGACTTTTGGCTAACTGTTTAGATTAGCAGTTTTTTGTTGTATACACTTGAGAGATAGACTCATAGTTGTATTCTTTTGTATAGCACGTGTTGCTATTCTTTTGTATTATCGTGGATCTTACTGACCACTACTCTGATGTACACTTTCATGTGTTAGTTATATATTCATATCTTCTTCCGCCTTTGTGATATGGATATCTGTGACTGATTTGTGATATGATTATTTCTATGTTTGTTTTCGAAGATTATTTATAGCCACCGTGTGATAAGCAATTACATGGATGGTCGCTCCTCAACAGCCTTATTCTCCGTGCTAGTTGACAGCACTACTCCGGAGTGTTCTTGGCTAGCGTGGGTATAGAGGTGGGGCGTCACATTTTCAGTCGACTGAATCATGCCTGGAAACTTTCGGGTTCCTGGTTCAGTCGACTGAACAGAGTTTTCAGTCGACTGAATCATGCTTGGGCTGTTTTTCAGCCTTATTCAAATGAAGAGCAAACTCTTCCAAAATGCAACCGGACGAACATTGGCTCTAAGGGTTTATGCCAATCGGCAACCCGGCCCTATATGCTCCTCGATGCATCACCAAAAGCATGATCAAACATCCATAAAAGGATTTCACACAAATTTGACTTAAAAACTCAAAAATTGGAATATTCACAAAACCAATCCAAATCAAGAGCAAATGCACATGAAGAAGTGTTAGGAATTCATACCCAACAACCAAAGATAATTATAGTCATAGATGTGAGATAAAAATCTCACCTTATCACAAAATCGAACAAGAAGAAGCTTGAAAGCAATTGGAGAATTAACCTCTCTTCAACACAAACCAATTGAGCTTGAATCTAAGCTTAAAAACAAGAACATTCCCAAAATTAGGTTTAGGAATTTCTAAAATTGGTAAGAGAATAAGTTGGAGAAGAAGAAGAGAAGCTTACCAATGGGTTCTTCTTGAGTTTGGAGCTAGGAATTTGATTTGCAAGAGAAACTAGGGTTTTGGAGTTTTAATTTCCAATCTCTCCCACCATTAAAGCTAAGAAAACTGAAAAGAGAAAGAAGTGAGGGAGTATGGGGAGAGTGGTTCAGTTTTGGAGTATAAGTTAACATAGGGCTGAGCCCAAAAACCAAACCCAAAGTAAAAAGTAGCAAAAATCAACTTTCTCCAAACATATCGAAGCTTATACTCAAAAAGGTCGCAAACGGCATTTTAAACTCAATGGGAGTGGTCCCGAGTCCTAATTCGACCGTATGCAAAAAGTAGCTTTTCGGACTAAAATCCGACTAACGATAAAATATTTAAATATAAAATCGATAAATATGCGGGTTGTTACAGACTCCCCTCCTTAAAGAAATTGCGTCCTCGCAATATTACAAGAAGAAGATATATAGTAACAACCATAAAAGCATATTCAACACAAAAGAAGTTTGAAATAAGAAGTTCACCTCAAAGAGCACGAAAAAGTAAGTCCGGATGTGTACGCTCGATGTACTCTCTAGATTCCCAAGAACAATCCTTAGGATTTGAAGACCATTGAACTTTAACAAGCGGAACATCTTTATTTCGAAGTCGTTTGACTTCCGAAGCAATGATACGAATAGGATGTTGCTCATAAGTTAAATTAGGCGAAACTTCAATCTCTTCCACAACACCGGGCTCAAGAATAGAATCGGAATCTCGAAGACATTTTCGAAGTTGAGAAACGTGAAACACGTCATGCATAGCAGAAAACTGAGCCGGTAATAAAAGGCGATAAGCCATGGAACCAATACGTTCGGTGATAGGAAATGGCCTAATATATCGAGGCGCTAGTTTTCCCGATCGACTGAAACGTACAACACCTTTCATAGGCGATACACGAATGAACACAAGATCTCCCACAGAAAATTCTAACTTCCTTCTCCGGTTATCGACATAGGATTTTTGTCTACTCTGGGCTTCTTTCATCCTATGACGAATAAGATCAATCTTTTCTGTGGAATCACGAATAAAATCTGGACCTAAAGCCAGCTTCTCACCGGCCTCAAGCCAACAAGAAGGAGATCGGCATGGCCTTCCATAGAGTGCCTCAAAAGGTGCCATACCAATACTAGATTGGAAGCTATTATTATAAGAAAATTCAACAAGAGAAATATGATCTTCCCAACTTCCACCGAAATCAAGCACACAAGCACGAAGAAGATCTTCAAGAGTTTGATTAACACGCTTGGTTTGTCCATCGGACTGGGGATGATAAGCGGTGCTAAAATTAAAATTCGTTCCTAAAGCTTTTTGAAGACTCTTCCAAAATCCACTGGTAAACAATGGATCACGATCGCTAACAATAGAAGTAGGAACTCCATGCAATTTAACAATTTCTTTGATAAAGATTTTGGCCAAAAGAGGGACGGTTCGATTAGATCGAACGGGAATAAAATGGGCGGATTTAGTAAGTCTATCAACGATCACCCATAAGCTATCATGACCCGAACGAGAATGGGGAAGGCCATCTATAAAATCCATGGAAATTTGATCCCACTTCCAAACTGGAATTTCTAATGGTTGCAATAACCCACCGGGCCTTTGATGTTCGGCCTTAACGAGTTGGCAAGTCATGCAACACTTAACAAAGTTAGCAATATCGAGTTTCATTCCCTCCCAATAATAAAGTCGCTTCATATCCGCGTACATTTTACTACTACCGGGATGAATGGTAAATTTAGAACGATGAGAATCTTCTAAAATATCTTCACGAAGATCACCAATATTTGGCACGACAAGTCTACCAAATTTCCGAATGCCGCCACGAGAATCGATATCAAAGTCTTTCAATCCTTCAATATCAATTTTATCCCTAATATTTTGGCCAAGAAGAGCCAAATCAGGATCTAACCCTTGAGCTTCAAGAATGCGGTCTAAAAGATAAGGATGAGCCTCAAGGCTACATAAAGCAAGAGATGAATAAAAATCAGGAACACGCTCTCGAATCTCACAAGTGGATAAGATCTCGAGATCGTTCCATTCGGATATCATCATAGAAACAACAGCTTGTTGTTTACGGCTAAGAGCATCGGCGACACGATTACCCTTACCGGGAGTATAAAGAATATCAAGATCATATGGTGCAAGAAATTCGAGCCAACGCTGTTGACGCAAATTAAGTTCCTTCTGAGAGAATAAATACTTCAAGGACTTATGATCGGTAAAAAGAACAAATTTCTCTCCTAAAAGATAATGACGCCAAATCCGAAGAGCGAAAACAATAGCCGCGAGTTCTAAATCATGAGTGGCATATCTAGTCTCGGTAGGCTTCAATTGCCTAGAAGCATAAGCAATAACACGTTCTCTTTGCATAAGAACGGCACCCAAACCAACGCGACTAGCATCGGTATAAACAACGAAATCTTGATTCCCCTCGGGAATAACAAGAATAGGAGCATTAGATCGGAGTTCTTTTAATTTCTGAAAAGAAGCTTCACATTTGTCCGACCAAATGTATTTAACACCTTTCTTCGTCAAGCCAGTGAGAGGCATGGCAAATCTTGGAAAAGTCTTTGATAAAGCGATGGTAATAGCCCGCCAATCCAAGAAAACTACGAATCTCTGTCACACTCTCCGGTCTCTTCCAATCTTGAATCGCTTCAATCTTTGAAGGATCCACGGAAATTCCGGATTCGGAAATAATATGACCGAGAAATTTCACACGAGATTGCCAAAAGTGGAACTTCGAAAATTTTGCCTTTAATTGATTACTCCTAAGAGTTTCCAACACAATCCGAAGATGTGTTTCTTGCTCCTCCTCGGTTTTAGAATACACAAGAATATCATCGATAAAGATGAGAACAAACCGGTCGAGAAAGTCTTTAAAAACTCGATTCATTAAGTCAACGAAATAAGCCGGGGCATTCATTAACCCAAATGGCATCACAAGCCATTCATAAGATCCATAACGAGTACGGAACGAGGTCAATGGAATACTATCCTCTGCAATACGAAGCTGATGAAATCCAGTAGCTAAGTCTAATTGTGAAAAGACTCTAGCACCACTAAGTTGATCGAATAGATCATCAATCCGAGGTAAAGGATATTTATTTTTGATAGTAAGATCATTAAGCTTGCGGTAGTCAACGCAAAGCCTAAGTGTACCATCGGATTTCTTCACAAAAATAGCTGAAGCTCCCCAAGGCGAGGAACTAGAGCGAATAAATTGCTTCGTCTCCAATTGGGATAATTGTTTACGCATCTCCTCATTTTCTTTATATGACATACGATACGGAGGACGAGTGATAGGTTGAGCTCCAGGAATAAGATTAATTCTGAACTCAATTGCTCGCTTAGGTGGTAATCCTAAAACGGGCTCGAATATGTCGGAAAATTCACGAACGACATGAATAAGAGAAATAATATCACCCTCATCATCATCATCGTCATCACGAGGATTTAAAGAATATAAAGATGCGACCAAGCTGGAATCTGATTCTTTAAGATTAATAGAAATCTTCTTAACAGATTGAGGATATCGAAGATGAATAGTCCGCTCAGGACATAGGATATGAGCTTCATAACCGTTAAGCCAATCCATTTCCAAAATCATTCCAAAGCCTAAATAACGCATGACATGCAAATCGGCTAGGAAAGGGAAATCACACAAAATAATTTCGACATCTTTACACAATAAACTGATTGTTGCGGATCCACCAACCAGATTCGCAATCCTCAAAGAAGTCATTAAACACAAAACATCCAAGGAGAAAGTATCAACAAGTTCTTTTGATATAAAAGAATGGGACGCACCCCGTATCAAAAAGAACTCGAATAGGATGATCACGAAATAAAATAATTCCATCAAGGATAGAATGAGGCATACCTTGACCACGAGATGTGTTGCCAGGGGCTTGAGCAACATTAAGCTTTCCCTCCCTCCTATTTTGAAGTTTGGGACATACATGCATAAAATGGTCCGGGCTTTTGCAATAGCGACAAGTACGAGGCTTTGAACACTTGTTGGCAAAATAATCTTTCGAACCACAATTATAGCATTTCCCTTGAGTAGAGTAAAAGGTCTTTTCAGCAGGAGTTGCTTGCCTCCCTTTCTTATTGGTATAAGGACCTTTGAATTTGCTTGACCTCTTCTTGTTGTTGAAGTTTGGTTTGGAACCCACCACTTCAACATCATTCTCCTTATCCGCCTCTTCAAGACGAAGAGCAATATCAACGAGTTGGTCAAAAGAAACTTCTAACTTTAGAAGTAATGGCTTCTTGAGATTTTTGTTTAAGCCATAGACGAACCTCTGGTTCTTCTTTAAAGGGGTGTTGATGTATTCAACCCCATATTTGGAAAGCGACTCGAAGGAGGCGACGTAATCAGTCACGGATGACTCACCTTGAACAAGGTCTATAAATCGTCGAGCCAATGTCACTTTTTCTGCTTCTGGTACGAATTTTAACTCGAAGCGTTCTCGGAATTTCTCCCAGGTGAGATCCGCTTCATTAATCTCAGAAATAAGAAGTTCGTACCAGTCCAATGCTCTTTCTCGGAGCATACTAGAGGCCACCTGAACTCGGTGAAGGTCAATAAGATTCATGTGAGAAAAGATTCGATCGCATGACCTTAGCCAGGCCTGTACTTCAATAACAGTTTCGGAACCTCTGAATGGCTCCCCACCCAAATTAGTGTAATCGCTACACAAGCGTGCAAATCCCGACTTTGGGTGAGTAGGTTCCGGGTTAGCTCCAGCTGCTTGAGCATTTGTCACTAAATCAAGAAGCTGTTGAGCAGTCATAAAAACTCCATCCTGGGGCGGAGTGCTAGATGGCACGGCTCTGGGGCGGCCAGGTCTAGACATTTCTCTTCCTTTAGAAAGAAAGAAGAGGAAGAAAAAGGTTATTCACCAAATTGAATATCAAGCAATCTTGATAGACAAAACAAGGAATCATAAAAGAAAATAGGATATAACGGTACGTAGACCCGAATAAAATCCTAAAGCACGACTCCTAAGATGAACTTAGGACGATGATCCTTGTTATAATATTCCATATTGTTCCGAAGTTTGGCTCTGATACCAAGCTGTGACGCCCCACCTCTATACCCACGCTAGCCAAGAACACTACGGAGTAATGCTGTCGACTAGCACGGAGAATAAGGCTGTTGAGGAGCGACCGTCCGTGTAATTGCTTTGTGCGAGCCTCGATATGTCAGGTAGTATAGCATGAATTCTATTTCAAGAGGAAATCCGACATACCGACACAAACTCAAAGCTACCACACGGTGGCTATAATATCTTCGGAAACAAATATAGAAATAAGCATAACACAAATCAGACACGGACAATTCATATCACAAAGGCGGAAATAGATATGAATATAACACATGGATGTGTTCATCAGAGTAGTGGTCTAAAGAGATCCACAATATCACAAAAGAATAGTTACAGGAACTACACAAAAGAATAAGTATACATTATGGAGTCTGTATCTCAAATGTATACAACAAAAACTACTAATCTAAGTAGTAAGCAAAAGGTCAGAGTAATGGATCCCCGGAGAGAAGTCAAGTCGAAGCACCTGCAACATCTCGGTCTGACCCGAGTATTATTTATAAGAAAATAATAAACGGATCAGTCTAACTATAAATATCAGATAACATGATATAGAATAGGAGATATGACTAAACACATAATAATCACAATGCCAAGCTGTGATATATATAAGAAATTAAAAATCAACAAGAGATTAATCAATATCCCGATAATCTACTAAAGATAAAAAGGAATGTCATACTCCTAATTTCATTCACCAAGCCACAATAAATGACATATAAGATATGGCATAGGCGTATAATATCCATAATGCATACTACTATAAGTATGTAAATGATAATCAATAAACGATTAATCAATATCAAAGAATATTCTCGAAGATCCAAAAAGGGTATCATACCCAAAACTTGTATTCACAACAAGTTAATGACACACGAATTCACCTATGCACAAGAATTGATAAATCATATCAATAGAAATCACAAAGTTGGCGAAACATAAATTCTAGAAATCAACACAAGAAATCCAGTCAATGACACACAAATTCACCTATGCACAAGAATTGATAAATCATATCAATAGAAATCACAAAAATAGGTGAAGTATAAACTCCAGAATTCGACACACGAAATCCAGAAATTTCACAAAATAAAGGGGGGAGGCCTATCACATGAACGGGAGCATGAAAACTCACCAACAGCTGTAACACATGAACGAGAAGCTATCTCATGGTAGCTAGCCATAAATTTGACACACGAATGGTCCGAAGACCTGACACACGAATGGTCTGAAGACCATGGGTTGCTACCCCACCAAATTTGAGTCGAAACTCCATAAAGCAGACAAAGAGACATCGCACAACTGCTAGTCTAAATCACAAAAATGATCGTCATGATCATCGAGAAGTGTCAATTACACTAAGCTAGTAAATATATGAGTTTAGCTTCATGTCCCATAACCACTTGCTTAACCTAAATATTTACGAAAAAATTGTAGATCTCCACTAGAAAATTATCACAAGAGTTTCAATCGAACAAGTCCAAGAATTAACCAACAAAATAAAAGCAAGCGTTTCATACCACTCGTTTTACTAAGTCGTTTAATTAGATTTCTCATACGAGTGAGGTAAAGGTTTGTATATACTAATAGATTGGAAAACTGTTTTATAAACGAATTTGGTATTAAAGTAGAGTTGAAATCATTTGAAGAAAGAGTTTTGATATTTACTACTAGTATAGAAAACCTTTATATTTTTTTAAATTGACAAATCACGAAGAAGATTGTAAGAACAATCAATCACAAAAATTCACATACGAAGACGTGAATAAAATCCAAAGAAATCGATAAAGGATCCATCGAAATGGATATTCAAAAATCCCTAAAAAGAGTCATCAAAGTCATAATAGATGATAAAAACAAATAGGATTATCACGAATCGATTTAAATTGGAATTTCAATCTAAAAAGGCAAATTGGACTCAAACAGCAGGTTCAGTCGACTGAACAGAGTTTTCAGCCGGCTGACCCTGTGCCTGGAAATTTTTCAGGTTCAGGAAACTTTCTGTTTCCCGTTTCAGTCGACTGTGCAGAGCTTTTCAGTCGACTGAATCATGCCTGGAAACTTTCAGGTTCCAGGTTCAGTCGACTGAACAGAGTTTTCAGTCGACTGAATCATGCCTGGGCTGTTTTTCAGCCTTATTCAAATGAAGAGCAAACTCTTCCAAAATGCAACCGGATGAACATTGGCTCTAAGGGTTTATGCCAATCGGCAACCCGGCCCTATATGCTCCTCGATGCATCACCAAAAGCATGATCAAACATCCATAAAAGGATTTCACACAAATTTGACTTAAAAACTCAAAAATTGGAATATTCACAAAACCAATCCAAATCAAGAGCAAATGCGAATGAAGAAGTGTTAGGAATTCATACCCAACAACCAAAGATAATTATAGTCATATATGTGAGATAAAAATCTCACCTTTTCACAAAATCGAACAAGAAGAAGCTTGAAAGCAAATGGAGAATTAACCTCTCTTCAACACAACCCAATTGAGCTTGAATCTAAGCTCAAAAACAAGAACATTCCCAAAATTAGGTTTAGGAATTTCTAAAATTGGTAAGAGAATAAGTTGGAGAAGAAGAAGAGAAGCTTACCAATGGGTTCTTCTTGAGTTTGGAGCTAGGAATTTGATTTGCAAGAGAAACTAGGGTTTTGGAGTTTTAATTTCCAATCTCTCCCACCATTAAAGCTAAGAAAACTGAAAAGAGAAAGAAGTGAGGGAGAATGGGGAGAGTGGTTCAGTTTTGGAGTATAAGTTAACATAGGGCTGAGCCCAAAAACCAAAACCAAAGTAAAAAGTAGCAAAAATCAACTTTCTCCAAACATATCAAAACTTATACTCAAAAAGGTCGCAAACGGCATTTTAAACTCAATGGGAGTGGTCCCGAGTCCTAATTCGACCGTATGCAAAAAGTAGCTTTTCGGACTAAAATCCGACTAACGATAAAATATTTAAATATAAAATCGATAAATATGCGGGTTGTTACAAATCTCATCTCCTATGTAAGATATCTTAAGTTGGGCTACAAAGATTATTTCATAAGTAAAACTTGGTAGTTGTCTAACCATCAATTATCTCCATTTGAATGCACTTTATCCTCTTAAAGACGTAAATTTACGATGTGTATTTGCTTATGTCAGACGAAAGTAGTTGATGGTCACTAAATAAAGCTTTCATCGTCTCTAATAAAGTTGTATATTTTGCACTTTTTTCTATATGTTTGAAAGTATCTAAATTTCTCACTTTCTCAGTTACATACTCTACCTTTATCAACTTATAAGTTCAAAAGAATAATCTATATATCCTTCAAATATTTTCATATATGGTTGGAATCAGTATGTTATTCACATTTATGTGTATATGAGATTAATTAACGATTTTTATGTATACAACTTCGTACAACATAAATATTATTTGTATTTGGTAATGAATAATTGCCTTCGGTATCATCTAATATATGAGATATCTTAGATTTTTATTGATTTGGAATATATATAGATTTGGATACTGATATACAAAAGTTTACTATTGTATCTTCGAGAAGACGCGCTGCGTTTTTTAATTTAAAGTTCACATTTATTATTCATCAAGAATTTTTTTTAATTCATATGTTCTATAATTGTAAATTTGTGATGATTTTGTTATCACTTATTTCATTTCCATAATTAACTACTTAGTTTTTTATTTTTATTTTTTTACATATCTTTATAAATAGTTGGGTTTAAAGCGCAATCTTTTGGTCCGACCGTGATGTTCCAAAATTGTCCTTTATATATATATATATATATATATATATATATATATATATATATTCCTTTAGCAATAGTTGTAATATATTTGCTGTCACACTCTTTTAGTGTCAGTATGAAATACCGAAAATGCCTCCGTATAGATATTATTAAAATTTAACGTAACTTAAAAATAGGATCTGACAATTAATTTTTCTTCGCAAATTTAAAATTTCCTTTACAAATATTTACCAATTCTTATGATCACTTGAAAATAGGACCTAACAAATAAACTACTTTACAAATTCATTTTTTATTAACTAATAATAGAAATAAAAATTTAAACTAATAAAAAATTAGATATTGCAGCTTAGAAATAAAATTACAAATTAACTACGTTTGATTCAACACAAAAGTATGATAAATATTTATGGAGATCATTTTCTTTTAAACGTATTAAACAATACAATTTGTTGAAAAATAATTCAGATCCCTTCATCACGCGCGAAGCGCATGCCATAATGCTCGTATATATCAAAACGGATTAGTTTTAACGGAAAAGACAAAGGACGGTTCAGATTTAATATGAAGAAAGACATCAGAAGGCTTTTATTCATTCAAGTCAGCAAAAAGATAACGCCGTTGCCATACCGTTAGCTGGCTATTATTATACCGTTGACTGACTATTTGATTTAATAATACATAATAAATAAAATATAAGCATTCGCTCCTATAAAATAATACACATACCATTATGTTGAATAACTTGCAAATGAACAACCATACTAAGGTTTGGTTTTCAGACAAGTACAAATGTACAATGAAGGGTGATTTGCTAAAGTTTTGGACATTTAAGTTGAGTATTAATGTGCAATTATGTTATTTTATTAGTTTATTTAGTTTTGATGATAATTAAATAATTATAAATTACAATTAATTTTGAAAACTAATAATAACAATATATTATAATAATTAACAAAAAATTTGTTGCAGTAATAATGAATCGCTTTAATTCCACACTATGGAATCTCATCTCCTATATAAGATATCTTAAGTTGGGCTACAAATATTATTTAATAAGTAAAACTTGGTAGTTGTCTAACCTTAACATCTCCATTTGAATGCACTTTATCCTCTTAAAGACGTAAATTTACGATGTGTATTTGCTTATGTCAGACGAAAGTAGTTGATGGTCACTAAATAAAGCTTTCATCATCTCTAATAAAGTTGTATATTTTGCACTTTTTCTATATGTTTTAAAGTATCTAAATTTCTCACTTTCTCAGTTACATACTGTAACAACCCGCATATTTTTCAATTTTATATTTAAATATTTTATTTAAATATTCTATTTTTTGTCGGATTTTAGTCGGAAAAGCTACTTTTTACATACGGTCGAATTAGGACTCGGGACCACTCCCATTGAGTTTAAATGCCGTTTGTGACCTTTTTGAGTATAAGCTTCGATATGTTTGGAGAAAGTTGATTTTTGCTACTTTTCACTTTGGGTTTGGTTTTGGGCTCAGCCCTATGTTTAACTTATGCTCAAATCTGAGCCACTCTTCCCCACTCACCCTCATTCTCTTCTCTTTTCAGTTATAGAGCATTAATGGTGGGAGAGATTGGAAATTAAAACTCCAAAACCCTAGTTCATCTTGCAAATCCAATTCGTAGCTCCAAATTCAAGAGAATCCATTGTAAGCATTCTCTTCTTCTTCTCCAACTTATTCTCTTACCAATTTCAGAAATTCCTAAACCTAATTTTGGGAATGATCTTATTTTAAGCATAGATTCAAGCTCATTTGGGTTGTGTTGAAGAGAGGTTGATTCTCCATTTGCTTTCAAGCTTCTTCTTGTTTGATTTTGCGAAAAGGTGAGATTTTTAATCTCACATCTAAGTCTATGAATTATCTTCGATTGTTAGATATGAATTCCTAACACTTATTCTTGTGCAATTGCTTTTGATTTGGATTGCTTTTGAGAATATTCCAATTTTAGGGTTTGAAAGCCAAATCCTTAAAAATCATAGCTTTGAGGTTCAAATGTGTTTTTGTTGATGCATCGAGGAGCCAATAGGACCGGGTAGCCATTAGGCATAATTCCCTAGCGTCCGTGCTCGTTCGGTTGCGAATTGGTGGAGGTTGCACATAAATTTATGGGCATCAATTTGCAGATCATCAGGTTCGGCCGACCGACCCCCTGGTCCGGTCGACCGACCTGCTAGTAAAAGTGCAGTTGCACTTCTCTGTTTTTGGTTCGGTCGGCCTGCTGCAGGGCTCGGTCGACCGACCTGATGCCCGAGAAATTTTCAAAACAGGGTTCGGTCGACCGAGCTCTGCAGCCGGCCGACCGACATGATGAAGTTTTGCATGCATGCCTATTTACTTGAGAATTCCAATTTAAATCGATTCGTGATGACCCTATTTGTTGTTATCATTTATTATGACTTTGATGACTCCTTTTTAGGGATTTTTGAATATACATTTCTATGGATTCTTTAACGGTTTCTTTGGATTTTATTCATGTCTTCGAATATGAATTTTAGTGATTGATTGTTCTTACAATCTTCTTTGTGATTTGTCACTTTAAAAATATAAAGGTTTTCTATTGTGACGACCCGGAATTTTTAAGCAATTTAAATCGGAATATTAAATCGATTTAAAATATTCAATAGTACAATTGTAGATTGAATTACGGATATCACAAATTATTTGATAATTGAATAATTAAATGAAATAAGTGAAGTTGGGAAAATTGTTGAATCTGGAGTTTTAAGCCTATTAAAATAATTTGTAAAATTTATATTGATAACACTGAAAATAATAGAAGTTGTAAAATTGAAATTAGCAGTGGTTTGTTCAGTTTTGAAATTTTAATCGTTTAAATTAAATTTAAAAATAACCTTCCGAGACACAGTTTCGGAATTCAATGAAACCAGTTCCATTGGATCCGTAATATTTTATTATTGTCGGATTTCAATTTTCGCATTGTTTGGAGTTATCGTTAGGTTGTACGATTGGTCAATGCCTAGTATAATCAAATTGAATTTAATTTAATAATTGAGTCTTCCCTTATACGCCAACGTTTGCTGTTATCTTCTCGTATACGCCGCTTCTTTCAACATAACCGTGATTTCCTTTCTCTTCTTAAGGCCAGGCGAATTTTATTTGTTCTTCAAAAATAGAAATCACTCGGTAGAAAAGAAAAAAAAAACTACGCTAACCCCACCTGACCGCCTCCATCGCCTCAACACGGCCACACCCTTCCTCAACAACGGCGCTTCACAACTCCGGACATCCACTCCAATCGCATCAGTTCAGCTTCAACCTCTAGTTTCGATTCCAAGGCAAGTATAGCCTGTAGCTCAAAGGCCGAAGCCCTTATCTTACCCGCGACTTTTGCCCTAAATCATAGAAGTTCGAGCGCGCGCGCGCGAGTGTAGAGGTCAACGCCTACTCGAAGTCACGATTCGAGGGTTAGGGTCGCGCCCAGTATCACAGGTCCGAGGGCGAAGGGAGGGGGTCGAGCTGGGTTAGTTCGTATATTTGGGTTTCTGTAGGGTAGCTGTTCACGTGTATTTCGATGGAGATGGGTTCGTGAACTCGTACGCGCGTGCAGTGTGGGGAGATTCTGAGATTGGAAAGGGGGAATGGTGAACTCGTGAATGTAGCAAGGTGAAGGCGAGCCATTAGTGATGTGTGTTTCTGCAGATTCGACTCGCATCTGTGAGGTATCGTGTCTGTTTTGCTTACATATTTATGTTTATAGAAACCATACATATGTAGATAGAAAATATATTGATTTATACAGTGATATATAAAAAAAATAATAATAATTGGTAAGGTAATTAATTCAAATAAATTTGTCAGTTTAAATTAAATGGTTAGTTTAAATTTAAGTCATTAGTTAAATTAAATTATTAAACGATTTAATGGTAGTTAATTGTTCAATCGATTCAAGTATTAATAAATGATGTAAATATTTATTCAAGGTTTAAATCTTGAAGAAATCTAGTCGGAATGAGAATGGATTACAAACAGGGAGCTAAAAGGTGAGTTAATCTCACTCAGTGAACTTAAATTTTCATTTAAATGATTAAATTTAAATAAGTGTTTGAATGGTTGGAATTGATTGTAGTGCTGTAGTGTGATATATATTTGGAATTGGCATTTTAGATTGTGCTAACATTTGTGGATGCAGGAAAAACAGGTTGGAGGGATCCAACTGGACCCCTCACATTTATTTAAATTATTCAATATTCTTTGTTTGATTATTGATATCCTATGATGAGTTATATTGGAATATTGAATGTATGGTTTGATTGGATATTCGGGTATCATGAATTACCAAAGTATATGAATTGGATTGTTGAAGGAAATTAAAAGGGAAGTAAATTTGTAAGCGAAATAATTATAGAAAATTTGAATAAATTAAGAATGAATTGAAAAGAAATAGAAGTAATATGAAAATAATAATAAATAACTTCGAGTATGAAAAAGGAATGTAAATTTTAATAAAATGAAATTGATGAATTGTAAAACTTAAGTTATATCAATTAAAGGATTAAAGCATTATTTTTCAAAGTTTAAATTTATTAAAAGGAATAAAGAAGAAGTTGGGACAAACTGAAATTCGTATATTTCACTTAAAAAGGTTTAAAACAAACGGAAAGTAATAACATTTATAGTAAGTCATAATTAATGAATTTTAAAATGAATTAAGGAAGTAAAGAAATTTATTTCAATAAAATAAATTGGAAATCAATTCGGGAAAATGGATTTAAGTGATTAAAGTTGGAATTTTCTCTGGATAGCCAAGTACATGTTTTTTTTTTAAAAAGTAAATTTTTAAATATAAATTAAATATTTAAAAATTATTTTTAAGGAAAGTAAGTTTTGTAAAATTTATTATTTCTAATACTTAAAGTCTCAAGTAAGATTTTCTGTTAATTCTATTTTAGTAGTAATTATTAAGAAGTAACTTAGTATTTTGTTTTTAAAAGAAGAAATCTTGTTTTATATTTACTAAGTAACTTTATTTTCAAATATTCATATAGTGTGTATTTTTAACAAATCATTGAAATAGTTTTATCCTAAATGTTTTAAAATATATATATTTTAAAGTAAAGTGTTTTTAAAATTTATTTTTAAAATTTAATTTTGTGCTTGGTAATTTCAGAGGAGATAGTAAATATTGGAAAAGTTTACTCTGAAAAGAAAGTTGGTTTTGAAACTGTTTTCAAAGGATTGAAAATAGAATTGTATCTTGTGAAGATATTTTGAGGTTAATAAATAATTTGGGAAATTATTTATTGTGTGATGGATGTTGTGAATATTAATTGATAGTTAAATAACCGACTATCAATATTGGACAATGCGTTGATCGTTTCGAAGAGACCGGGATCGAGATTCATTTCTCGAAAACCACTTCGATCCGGTTTGTGCGTTTTGTGCGAAAAACGTGTTCGGAGTCGAAGATGGAGTAGTGAAGTGCAAGGGCTAGTCGCTACTAATCCTGAGGATATTTCCAAAATGGATGTAGTAGGAATAGTGCCTTCGGTTCCGTTCGAACCCGGGACGGACTTGTATGGATGAATGCTTGCGAAACATCGTCAGGTGGACGGTGGGCATTCTAAGAGATATCGTTCTCAAAAGGTAACGCTTAGCCTCAAGCCTCATCAAATGGGAATGACTGAAAATCAGGGGATATGCAGCAAGGCTTCGTGGGTAGCCCCCACTGGAGAGTAAGGTCATCCCTGTCTAGATGTCCCTTTTTATTTCGGCTTAGTGGGCGGTTGCTGATCCCAACCGCGGGGTGATCTTATTCGGAACTATTCAGTAAGGAATGGGTCCGGCCTTGTGTTGCAGGGGAGCGGGCGTACTCCTCGGTACTGTGATCTAGACCACGTACTGTGACAGGTGGTACCCCAGTGCCTAGTCATTGTTGGAAATCCATTTTTCCTACGAGCCTTGTACGAGTTTTGTTTGTATTACCCACTTTGTGGCTAGTAGCTGGAATTTAATAATGTAACAATTTCGGCTATTTTATAAGTATTTGTAAATAGACCCTATTATAATATCAGAGGATTTCTATAAAAATTGTTTTAGCTATCGTAAGATAAAAACCCGACATGTTTATTTGTGGCGTGGCCTTACGAGATGCTTTTGTTTTTCAAAGGATTTTGAAACTTTAATAATCAATTGGGTGTGATTTTCTCACGCTGGTATTCCAGACTGACTCGGGTGTTATTTAACTGTAATGCTCGGTCAGACCGAGTATTATGGATACAGGTTTTGATGCTATGAAGCTCAGGAGACGAGCTGGATGACGACACGTACTCTCGTACTTGTTCATAATATTTATATACCGCTGTATTGAGTTGCTATGTATCCACTTGTATGTTATTGATGTGATCTATGATTGATGTACTCTGATGATGGAATATATGTAAACAGATATATTTGGTTTTGAGAAAAGATTATTTAGTATCTATTATATTTTATTCCGCTGCGATGGTTAGATTCTGAAGTTGTTTCTGTTTTCTCTTCTTCTACCTCTTCTTCTTAAACCCTAATGGTTCGTAATTCTGTACAACTTGAGTGGATTGTTGTAAAATAGTGTTGACTCAAGGGGTACGGATTTGCGGGCTGTCACACTTGGTATCAGAGCTTAGGTTGGCGACAACCTAGGCTTTGGTGGGAAACTACACATTTAATAGAGTCAATAGTACTCTATAATGGGTTGAGCGTAATAATAGCTATGAGAGCGTACTTGTTAGTGAATATAAAATTGTTTTTATACTGTGTTGACTTATCGGTAGAGTGTTTATGAATTCTGGTCGGTACGGGAAGTACAACCGTATCGATAGGGGTTTCTAAACTCTTAAACAAGATAAACCGACATAGTATTGTTTTAAAAGTGAGTAAATGGAATAATTTTACACAAAATTTTATTTTGATATAAAAAGAAATAATTTTCTGAAATTATATATATATTTGGATGTTTGGTTGTTAATATTAAAAATCAAATAAGAAATCTAAAGTTAATCTAAAGTTTGAAATAGTTATAACCAAATAAAATTCTATTGGTATAGGTTTTACAAAAGAGAATAACTAAATGTAAATTAAACTAGAATTTAAATCCCGGAAAATTTGGAAAGGATTTTAAATGTATTGAAAACAGAAGTTTGGAAATTTAAAATCCTGGGAGAGTTTGAAATGTTGCTAAGGTGTTTGAAGCCAAAAATGGAATATCATTTTGGGAAAATATTTTTGAATGGAAACTGGTTTTAAAATGAATGTAGAAAAGTAAAGAAGCACTGAACTCACTTCAGTCGCTGGAAAATAATCCTGGTGATGCTGGCCACATCATTAGAATTGATTTTCGAGTTTCTAAAGTGATGGATTGCTTCCCTAGTATTTGGTTATGGTATTGTTTGGATTTGTTGGGTATAACAGTTGTTGGGAAAATTTTCAAAATGGGGAAAATTGTTTTGGTACGACCAACCTGTTGGAAATCTGGGAATTTGATTTGATATACCTAATGGGTAGGTGTTATT
The DNA here is from genome assembly GCA_030765085.1 of Allium cepa. Lineage (NCBI taxonomy): Eukaryota > Viridiplantae > Streptophyta > Magnoliopsida > Asparagales > Amaryllidaceae > Allium > Allium cepa. The sequence goes on from CM060928.1 coordinate 195,945,355, forward strand.
AATTATTTCAAAATGGTTTTGTAATAAAACCGGGTAATAGAATTCTGGAAAAAATTCTATTTAATAAATGTGTAAAGTTGAAATGTATTAACTATTGAACTTATTAAGTAAAGATGATATTAAGGAGGAAATGAAAGTTTAAATCTTGAAATTTAATTCAACTTAAGTAAATGGAAGTGAATAAAATAGATTGTAGTGAATTGAAATTTGAATTTAACTTGGATAAGGAAAATAAATTGGACTTAGAATTAAATTGATTTGGATTAAATTAAAATGTAAGTTGACTTTGAGATTGTGGGTCATGTGTAATGGATTATACCCACAAGCTATGAAGTGTTATACTTATAATCTGGAATTGTGGATTTAAAATTTGGATGGGATTAAGGTGAAAGAAATTTGTATCCTTAAGAATTCAGTGATACACATTTAATCTAAAAATTTGAAATTGTGATTATATGATGTAGATGGTTTGAAATGAGTAATATAAACTTTGTAATAAATAAGTTGGTGAACTTATATAAATAGAAATGAAATTATAATCACAATTGGGAAATAGTGAAATGGTATGGTGAAATTAAACTTAACCTCGAATGAAATGTGAACTGAGATAAGGTAAAGTGAGGTATAAAGGTAGTGAATGAACTTAAGTTAGTAAATAAGTTTTGAACTTGTATATGGAAAATTAAAATTGAGGACTTGGAATTAAATTAAATCTAAATGAGTTAGAATTAAATTAAATTGAATTTGATATAAAGGTGAGAATGTAAAGGTGGATGTTTTTAAGTTAACAAATAAGTCTTGAACTTATGAATGAGGAAACTGAAATTTGTTTTGATAATGAAATTTGAAATAAAATTTCAGTTGTGTAATTAGTAATATTGAAAGAAATTTAAATTCCCCTTTAAAAAAAAAAAAAGGAAAGATAGAAATTTAAATTTGTCAAAAAAATAAAAGGGAAATGGTGATATTATAAATGAATTCAGAGTGAATTGAGAAAGTGTATTAAAAACCTAATATGGATTAGGATAGTGGCTAAGTTGAATTGCAATTAAATGGGAATTGTATTAAAATGAATAGAATTCTGATAATTGATCAAAATTTGGAAAGTAAATAGAAATTCGATTGTGGTATGGGATTTAAATTTGTGGCAACAGATATTTATTGTGTGGATGGAAATGGACTTAGCTTATATTGGGATAGTTGAATTGTAAATAAAATTCAACGGAAGGAAATAATTTAAAGTGGGTTCTTTGCTAATAAAATCCAAGTATGTGTAATGATTTGAAGTGACCTTGTTATCACTAAAGATTTTAAGTTATTGGATGTAAACTAGGATTGGATGAATATACTAATCAAGTGTAATGGAATGGAATTGGAACTTGATTGAATGAAAATTAAGTGAATATATTGTGAAGAAAGCTTAAGTAAAATAAATAATTGTAATTAAGCTTTATAATGTAGTCTGGAATAAATTTGTTTAGATGTTGAAAGGGGCTTGCAAGTGAAATGGTTTGAATTAAATATTGTGATATGGATATAAGAGTTGAAAACAAATAATAAAAATAAACTTAAGATGAATTATAAATTTAATAAAAAAAAAATGAAATGAATGAGAATAAGGATTGATTTAATAATTAAAATGGAATAAGCACGCATGGATTATGAACCATGCAGGATTGAATAGAATTAATATAAATTAAACTAGAATTAATTGTAAATGGTTTTAAGCTACGTGGTGATTATCTTGCTTGAAGAAGCATTTGAAATTGAGTTTCTAACAAATTGAACTGAATAGAAATCCAATTCAAAGAGTGTAAATGAATGCAAGTGAGTTGGTTTAAAATAGCAGATGGAATGGATTTAAAATCAATTGGAGTGAATTAACATTTCAATAAGTAATGTTTGCATAAGAATGGAAATGAATTATAAAAGAATTCCAAATGTTTAAGATTAAAATAAGAAATTGATTGTAAATCAATTTGGAATTGAATTGTAATATATTGATGTTAGTAGCACATGTTAATCATATGGATGGGAATAAGGTTTGGAAGTAAGAAACTTGAATTTAAATCGTTCAAGTGAAATAAAATGAAATTGGACTTGAATAAGAGATTTGCAAAGCGATTGACATCTTTGAATTGTTAATAAAGTATGGTAATATTGTTAAACTAGGAAATTTGGGTTTGCAAAGAAGATTAAAAATGATGTCGGAATAGTGAAATTGTTTATAAAGGTGGTTAGCATGCATAATATATGAATGTGCTTGGTTTGGCTATGCAATAGACATGTTTGGCTTGCATTTACATTGGAAATGTGATTAAAATGCTTATATCTTGAAACCGATGAGTTTGTTTGAGTTTAGCACAGGTGCGGAAGGCGTTTGAGAGAGTTGGAGTGCGTATATGCATTATATTAGCTGCTTGCTATTAAAATTTGCTAAAAAGGTACGCCTACGCAAATAAAAATAGGAAATATGAACTGTTTTTGATTTTCCGACCGTGTGGGTCGATGTATATATATTTATCTCTTTTGTCAAATTGCAAAAGCTCCTCCGTACAAAGGGGACTCTGCCAAAATTTTTCAGAAATTTTGGGAGTTAGAAAATTTTTGAAAATTTTGGAAAATTTTATTAACGACAAAACGATTTCGAATTGAAAATTGAAATAAGTTAGTAAATGGAACTAATTTAAAAATAATGACATGGATTAGTTATAAGTGAAAGATAAAATTTAATATTTGGAGTTGAAAATAAATTTAATTTATATGATAATGAAGGAATTAATTTGAATAGGAATGGATATAAACTAATGTGGTAATATGAAAATGAATATAAGAAATATATGAAATGCTTATGTTAACTTAAGTAGGGAATGGTCAATTCTTAATTGGAGATTGAATATTGATAATATAAATATATTCCAAGTTAATATTTGGATGAATAAATATTGACATTTTGTGAAAAAGTCGATAAAATGTTCTGGGAATATTGTGATTGGATATTAGTGCTAAGCAGGATATGCAGGTATTATAAAGGGAAAAGGAAATTGGATTTGGTTTCAAGAGATAAATTTGAATTGCCCGACAAAAAGGTATGTATTTAAATTTGGTATGGAATTTGATTGGGATTTGGATTGAACCACTTGGCCTTTTGTTTTCTTTTTGGATTTGGGGGGCCGTAGAGCCATTTTGTAGTTGTATCGAGTCAGCCGCGCAAAGGAAACGCTGGCGAAATTTTTCGGGAATTTAGGGTGTTAGAAAAATTTTGAGAAAATTTTGATAATTCAAAATTTGGTTTTAAATTGAACTTGAATGGTTAAGCAAATAGGATTATTTGCAAACTGGGAAAGGGTTGGAAAGTTAATAAAGAAGGATAAGGGATCTTTTATAAGAGATAGTGGGCAAGTTGTTGAGTTGTTAGAAACTGTTTGGTTTTAGGGAAATAATAAACGGGTATTGGACTATTCTTCCTAGTTAGTAATTTCGGGGACGAAATTCTTTTAAGGGGGAAGGAATGTGACGACCCGGAATTTTTAAGCAATTTAAATTGGAATATTAAATCGATTTAAAATATTCAATAGTACAATTGTAGATTGAATTACGGATATCACAAATTATTTGATAATTGAATAATTAAATGAAATAAGTGAAGTTGGGAAAATTGTTGAATCTGGAGTTTTAAGCCTATTAAAATAATTTGTAAAATTTATATTGATAACACTGAAAATAATAGAAGTTGTAAAATTGAAATTAGCAGTGGTTTGTTCAGTTTTGAAATTTTAATCGTTTAAATTAAATTTAAAAATAACCTTCCGAGACACAGTTTCGGAATTCAATGAAACCAGTTCCATTGGATCCGTAATATTTTATTATTGTCGGATTTCAATTTTCGCATTGTTTGGAGTTATCGTTAGGTTGTACGATTGGTCAATGCCTAGTATAATCAAATTGAATTTAATTTAATAATTGAGTCTTCCCTTATACGCCAACGTTTGCTGTTATCTTCTCGTATACGCCGCTTCTTTCAACATAACCGTGATTTCCTTTCTCTTCTTAAGGCCAGGCGAATTTTATTTGTTCTTCAAAAATAGAAATCACTCGGTAGAAAAGAAAAAAAAAACTACGCTAACCCCACCTGACCACCTCCATCGCCTCAACACGGCCACACCCTTCCTCAACAACGGCGCTTCACAACTCCGGACATCCACTCCAATCGCATCAGTTCAGCTTCAACCTCTAGTTTCGATTCCAAGGCAAGTATAGCCTGTAGCTCAAAGGCCGAAGCCCTTATCTTACCCGCGACTTTTGCCCTAAATCATAGAAGTTCGAGCGCGCGCGCGCGAGTGTAGAGGTCAACGCCTACTCGAAGTCACGATTCGAGGGTTAGGGTCGCGCCCAGTATCACAGGTCCGAGGGCGAAGGGAGGGGGTCGAGCTGGGTTAGTTCGTATATTTGGGTTTCTGTAGGGTAGCTGTTCACGTGTATTTCGATGGAGATGGGTTCGTGAACTCGTACGCGCGTGCAGTGTGGGGAGATTCTGAGATTGGAAAGGGGGAATGGTGAACTCGTGAATGTAGCAAGGTGAAGGCGAGCCATTAGTGATGTGTGTTTCTGCAGATTCGACTCGCATCTGTGAGGTATCGTGTCTGTTTTGCTTACATATTTATGTTTATAGAAACCATACATATGTAGATAGAAAATATATTGATTTATACAGTGATATATAAAAAAAAAAAAAATTGGTAAGGTAATTAATTCAAATAAATTTGTCAGTTTAAATTAAATGGTTAGTTTAAATTTAAGTCATTAGTTAAATTAAATTATTAAACGATTTAATGGTAGTTAATTGTTCAATCGATTCAAGTATTAATAAATGATGTAAATATTTATTCAAGGTTTAAATCTTGAAGAAATCTAGTCGGAATGAGAATGGATTACAAACAGGGAGCTAAAAGGTGAGTTAATCTCACTCAGTGAACTTAAATTTTCATTTAAATGATTAAATTTAAATAAGTGTTTGAATGGTTGGAATTGATTGTAGTGCTGTAGTGTGATATATATTTGGAATTGGCATTTTAGATTGTGCTAACATTTGTGGATGCAGGAAAAACAGGTTGGAGGGATCCAACTGGACCCCTCACATTTATTTAAATTATTCAATATTCTTTGTTTGATTATTGATATCCTATGATGAGTTATATTGGAATATTGAATGTATGGTTTGATTGGATATTCGGGTATCATGAATTACCAAAGTATATGAATTGGATTGTTGAAGGAAATTAAAAGGGAAGTAAATTTGTAAGCGAAATAATTATAGAAAATTTGAATAAATTAAGAATGAATTGAAAAGAAATAGAAGTAATATGAAAATAATAATAAATAACTTCGAGTATGAAAAAGGAATGTAAATTTTAATAAAATGAAATTGATGAATTGTAAAACTTAAGTTATATCAATTAAAGGATTAAAGCATTATTTTTCAAAGTTTAAATTTATTAAAAGGAATAAAGAAGAAGTTGGGACAAACTGAAATTCGTATATTTCACTTAAAAAGGTTTAAAACAAACGGAAAGTAATAACATTTATAGTAAGTCATAATTAATGAATTTTAAAATGAATTAAGGAAGTAAAGAAATTTATTTCAATAAAATAAATTGGAAATCAATTCGGGAAAATGGATTTAAGTGATTAAAGTTGGAATTTTCTCTGGATAGCCAAGTACATGTTTTTTTTTAAAAAAGTAAATTTTTAAATATAAATTAAATATTTAAAAATTATTTTTAAGGAAAGTAAGTTTTGTAAAATTTATTATTTCTAATACTTAAAGTCTCAAGTAAGATTTTCTGTTAATTCTATTTTAGTAGTAATTATTAAGAAGTAACTTAGTATTTTGTTTTTAAAAGAAGAAATCTTGTTTTATATTTACTAAGTAACTTTATTTTCAAATATTCATATAGTGTGTATTTTTAACAAATCATTGAAATAGTTTTATCCTAAATGTTTTAAAATATATATATTTTAAAGTAAAGTGTTTTTAAAATTTATTTTTAAAATTTATTTTTGTGCTTGGTAATTTCAGAGGAGATGGTAAATATTGGAAAAGTTTACTCTGAAAAGAAAGTTGGTTTTGAAACTGTTTTCAAAGGATTGAAAATAGAATTGTATCTTGTGAAGATATTTTGAGGTTAATAAATAATTTGGGAAATTATTTATTGTGTGATGGATGTTGTGAATATTAATTGATAGTTAAATAACCGACTATCAATATTGGACAATGCGTTGATCGTTTCGAAGAGACCGGGATCGAGATTCATTTCTCGAAAACCACTTCGATCCGGTTTGTGCGTTTTGTGCGAAAAACGTGTTCGGAGTCGAAGATGGAGCAGTGAAGTGCAAGGGCTAGTCGCTACTAATCCTGAGGATATTTCCAAAATGGATGTAGTAGGAATAGTGCCTTCGGTTCCGTTCGAACCCGGGACGGACTTGTATGGATGAATGCTTGCGAAACATCGTCAGGTGGACGGTGGGCATTCTAAGAGATATCGTTCTCAAAAGGTAACGCTTAGCCTCAAGCCTCATCAAATGGGAATGACTGAAAATCAGGGGATATGCAGCAAGGCTTCGTGGGTAGCCCCCACTGGAGAGTAAGGTCATCCCTGTCTAGATGTCCCTTTTTATTTCGGCTTAGTGGGCGGTTGCTGATCCCAACCGCGGGGTGATCTTATTCGGAACTATTCAGTAAGGAATGGGTCCGGCCTTGTGTTGCAGGGGAGCGGGCGTACTCCTCGGTACTGTGATCTAGACCACGTACTGTGACAGGTGGTACCCCAGTGCCTAGTCATTGTTGGAAATCCATTTTTCCTACGAGCCTTGTACGAGTTTTGTTTGTATTACCCACTTTGTGGCTAGTAGCTGGAATTTAATAATGTAACAATTTCGGCTATTTTATAAGTATTTGTAAATAGACCCTATTATAATATCAGAGGATTTCTATAAAAATTATTTTAGCTATCGTAAGATAAAAACCCGACATGTTTATTTGTGGCGTGGCCTTACGAGATGCTTTTGTTTTTCAAAGGATTTTGAAACTTTAATAATCAATTGGGTGTGATTTTCTCACGCTGGTATTCCAGACTGACTCGGGTGTTATTTAACTGTAATGCTCGGTCAGACCGAGTATTATGGATACAGGTTTTGATGCTATGAAGCTCAGGAGACGAGCTGGATGACGACACGTACTCTCGTACTTGTTCATAATATTTATATACCGCTGTATTGAGTTGCTATGTATCCACTTGTATGTTATTGATGTGATCTATGATTGATGTACTCTGATGATGGAATATATGTAAACAGATATATTTGGTTTTGAGTAAAGATTATTTAGTATCTATTATATTTTATTCCGCTGCGATGGTTAGATTCTGAAGTTGTTTCTGTTTTCTCTTCTTCTACCTCTTCTTCTTAAACCCTAATGGTTCGTAATTCTGTACAACTTGAGTGGATTGTTGTAAAATAGTGTTGACTCAAGGGGTACGGATTTGCGGGCTGTCACATCTATACTAGTAGTAAATATCAAAACTCTTTCCTCAAACGATTTCAATACTATTTTAATACCAAATTCGTTTATAAAACCGTTTTCCAATCTATTAGTATATACAAACCTTTACCTCACTCGTATGAGAAATCTAATTAAACGGCTTAGTAAAACAAGTGGTATGAAACGCTTGCGTTTATTTCGTCGGTTAATTCTTGGACTTGTTCGATTGAATCTCTTGTGACAATTTTCTAGTGGAGATCTACAATTTGTTCGTAAATATTTAAGTTAAGCTAGTGGTTATGGGACATGAAGCTAAGCTCATATATTTACTAGCTTACTGTAATCGACACTTCTCTTTGATCATGACGATCATCTTTGTGATTTAGACTAGCAATGTGCGATGTCTCTTTGTCTACGAGGGAGACTAAACCCCGTTTTGTGGAGTTTCGACTCAATTTGGTGGGGTAGCAATCCATGGTCTTCGGGCTGTTTGTGGAGCTTCGGCTCAATTTGTGATGGTTAGCAACCATGGAATTAGCGTTCTGTTTGTGATACACGTGTTGGTGGGCTTTGTGCTCCCATTTGTGATAGGCCTCCCCCCCTTTGTGATTTTGGATTTCTTGAGATGATTTCTAGAATTTGTGTTTCACCAATTTTCGTGATTTCCATTGATAAGTTTTATCAATATTTGTGCATTGGTGAATTTGTGTGTCATTGACTTTTGTGATTTCCATTGATAAGTTTTATCAATATTTGTGCATTGGTGAATTTGTGTGTCATTGACTTTTGTGATTGACATTGATATTATCGTCAATATTTGTGGTTTGATGAACGAAATAAGGAGTATGACATTTCTTTGATTCTTGTGTAGAATTTGTGATATTGATTAATCTCTTGTTGATTTTCAATTACTTATATATATCACAGCTTGGAATTGTGATTATTATGTGTTTAGTCATATCTCTTATTCTATATCGTTTCATCTGATATTTATAGTTAGACTGATCCGTTTATTATTTTCTTATTAAATAATACTCGGGTCAGACCGAGATGTTACAGGTGCTTCTGCTTGACTTCTCTCTTGGGATTGATTTCTCTGACTTTTGGCTTACTACTTAGATTAGTAATTTATTTTGGTGTATACATTCGAGATATAGACTCCATAATGTATACTTATTCTTTTTTGTAGTTCATGTAACTATTCTTTTGTGATATTGTGGATCTCTTTAGACCATTACTCTGATGTACACTTTTATGTGTAATATTCATATCTTATTCCGCCTTTGTGATATGAATTATCTGTGACTGATTTGTGTTATGTTTATTTCTATATTTGTTTCCGAAGACCTTTATAGCCACTGTGTAGTAGCTTTGAGTTTGTGTCGGTATGTCGGATTTCCTCTTGAGATGAAAAGTTATATTTTTATCTGGCATATCGGTACTCGCACAAAGCAATTATACAGATGGTCGCTCCTCAACAGCCTTATTCTCCGTGCTAGTCGACAGCATTACACCGTAGTGTTCTTGGCTAGCGTGGGTATATAGGTGGGGCGTCACAGCTTGGTATCAGAGCCAAACTTCGGAACAATATGGAATATTATAACAAGGATCATCGTCCTAAGTCCATCTTAGGAGTCATGCTTTAGGATTTTATTCGGGTCTTCGTACCATCCTATCCTATTTTCTTGTATGGATCCTTGTTTTATCTATCAAGATTGCTTGATATTTATTTTGAGAATAACTTTTCTCCTTCTTTCTTTCTTAAAGAAGAGAAATGTCTAGACTAGGCCGCCCCAGAGCTGGACCATCTAGTGTTCCACCCCAGGATGGAGTTTTTATGACTGCTCAACAGCTTCTTGATTTAGTGACAAATGCTCAAGCAGTTGGAGCTAACCCGGAACCTGCTCACCCAAAGTCGGGATTTGCACGCTTGTGTAGTGATTACACAAATTTGGGTGGGGAGCCATTCAAAGGTTCCGAAACTATTATTGAAGTACAGGCTTGGCTAAGGTCATGCGATCGAATCTTTTCTCGCATGAATCTTATTGAACTTCACCGAGTTCAGGTGGCCTCTAGTATGCTCCGAGAAAGAGCATTGGACTGGTACGAGCTTCTTATTTCTAAGATTAATGAAGCGGATCTCACCTGGGAGCAATTCCGAGAATGCTTCGAGTTGAAATTTGTACCAGAAGCTGAGAAAGTGACGTTGGCTCGACGATTTATAGACCTTGTTCAAGGTGAGTCCTCCGTGACTAATTACGTCGCCTCCTTCGAGTCGCTTTTCAAATATGGGGTTGAATACATCAACACCCCTTTAAAGAAGAACCAGAGGTTCGTCTATGGCTTAAACAAAGGTCTCAAGAAGCCATTACTTCTAAAATTAGAAGTTTCTTTCGACCAACTCGTTGATATCGCTCTTCGTCTTGAAGAGGCGGATAGGGAGAATGATGTTGAAGTGGTGGGTTCCAAACCAAACTTCAACAACAACAAGAAGAGGCCAAACAAATTCAAAGGCCCCTATCCTAATAAGAAAGGGAAGCAAGCAACCTCCGTGGCAAAGACTTCTTCCTTTGGTCGTGGGGAATGCTATAATTGTGGTTCGAAGGACCATTACACGAACAAGTGTCCAAAGTCTCTCTCTTGTTGCTACTGCAAGGGCCCCGGTCATGTTATATCGTCATGCCCCAAGCTTCAGGGCAGGAAGGAGGGAAAGCTTAATGTGGCTCAAGCCCCTGGCAACACATCTCGTGGCCAAGGTATTTCTCATTCTATTCTGGATGGAATTATTTTATTTCGAGATCATCCTATTCGAGTTCTTTTTGATACGGGTGCGTCCCATTCTTTTATATCAAAAGAACTTGTTGATACTTTTTCTTTGGATGTTTTATGTTTAATGACTTCTTTGAGAATTGCGAATCCGGTTGGTGGATCCGCGACATTCAGTTTATTGTGTAAAGATGTCGAGATTATTTTGTGTGATTTTTCTTTCCTAGCCGATTTGCATGTCATGCGTTATTTAGGCTTTGGAATGATTTTGGGAATGGATTGGCTTAACCGTTATGAAGCTCATATCCTATGTCCTGAGCGGACTATTCATCTTCGACATCCTCAATCTGTTAATCAGGTTTCTGTTATTCTTAAAGATTCGGATTCTGCTTTGGTTGCATCTTTATATTCTTTAAACCCTCGTGATGATGATGATGATGATGAGGGTGATATTATTTCTCTTATTCACGTCGTTTGTGAATTTTCCGAGATATTCGAGCCCGTTTTAGGATTACCACCTAAGCGAGCAGTTGAGTTCAGAATTAATCTCATTCCTGGAGCTCAACCTATCACCCGCCCTCCTTATCGTATGTCCAATAGAGAAAACGAGGAGATGCGTAAACAATTATCCGAATTGGAGACGAAGCAATTTATTCGCTCCTGTTCCTCGCCTTGGGGAGCTTCGGCTATTTTTGTGAAGAAATCCGATGGTACACTTAGGCTTTGCGTTGACTACCGCAAGCTTAATGATCTTACTATCAAAAATAAATATCCTTTACCTCGGATTGATGATCTATTCGATCAACTTAGTGGTGCTAGAGTCTTTTCGCAATTAGACTTAGCTACTGGATTTCATCAGCTTCGTATTGCAGAGGATAGTATTCCATTGACATCGTTTCGTACTCGTTATGGATCTTATGGATGGCTTGTTATGCCATTTGGTCTAACGAATGCTCCGGCTTATTTCGTTGACCTTATGAATAGAGTTTTCAAAGACTTCCTCGATCGATTTGTTCTCATCTTTATCGATGATATTCTTGTGTATTCTAAAACCGAGGAGGAGCATGAAAAACATCTTCGGATTGTGTTGGAAACTCTTAGGAGTAATCAATTAAAGGCAAAAATTTCTAAATGCCACTTTTGGCAATCTCGTGTGAAGTTTCTCGGTCATATTATTTCCGAATCCGGAATTTCCGTGGATCCTTCAAAGATCGAAGCGATTCAAGATTGGAAGAGACCGGAGAGTGTGACAGAGATTCGTAGTTTTCTGGGATTGGCAGGTTATTACCACCGATTTATCAAAGGCTTTTCTAAGATTGTCGTGCCTCTCACTAGCTTAACCAAGAAAGGCATTAAATACATTTGGTCGGACAAACGTGAAACTTCTTTTCAGAAATTAAAATAACTCCTTTCTGATGCTCCTATTCTTGTTATTCCCGAGGGGAATCAAGATTTCGTTATTTATACTGACGCTAGTCGCGTTGGTTTGGGTGTCGTTCTTATGCAAAGAGAACGTGTTATTGCTTATGCTTCTAGGCAATTGAAGCCTACTGAGACTAGATATGCCACTCATGATTTAGAGCTCGCGGCTATTGTTTTCGCCCTTCGTATTTGGCGTCATTATCTTTTAGGAGAGAAATTTGTTCTTTATACCGATCATAAGTTCTTGAAGTATTTGTTCTCTCAAAAGGAACTTAATTTGCGTCAACAGCGTTGGCTCGAATTTCTTGCACCATATGATCTTGATATTCTTTATACTCCCGGTAAGGGTAATCGTGTCGCCGATGCTCTTAGCCGTAAACAACAAGTTGTTGTTTCTATGATGATATCCGAATGGAACGATCTCGAGATCTTATCCACTTGTGAGATTCGAGACCGCGTATCCGATTTATGCTCATCATTTGTTTTATGTAGCCTTGAGGCTCATCCTTCTCTTTTAGACCGCATTCTTGAAGCCCAAAGGCTAGATCCCGAAATGGCTCTTCTTGGCCAAAATATTAGGGATAAAATTGATATTGAAGGACTGAAAGACTTTGATATCGATTCTCGTGGCGGCATTCGGAGATTTGGTAGACTTATCATGCCAAATATTTGTGATCTTCGAAAAGATATTTTAGAAGATTCACATCGTTCTAAATTTACCATTCATCCCGGTAGTAGTAAAATGTACGCGGATATGAAGCGACTTTATTATTGGGAGGGAATGAAACTTGACATCGCTAACTTCGTTAAGCGTTGCATGACTTGCCAACTCGTTAAGGCCGAACATCAAAGGCCCGGTGGGTTATTGCAACCTTTAGAAATTCCAATTTGGAAGTGGGATCAAATTTCCATGGATTTTATAGATGGCCTTCCCCATTCTCATTCGGGTCATGATAGCTTATGGGTGATCGTTGATAGACTTACTAAATCCGCCCATTTTATTCCCGTTCGATCTAATCGAACCGTCCCTCTTTTGGCCAAAATCTTTATCAAAGAAATTGTTAAATTGCATGGAGTTCCTACTTCTATTGTTAGCGATCGTGATCCATTGTTTACTAGTGGATTTTGGAAGAGTCTTCAAAAAGCTTTGGGAACAAAGCTTAATTTTAGCACCGCTTATCATCCTCAGTCCGATGGACAAACCGAGCGTGTGAATCAAACTCTTGAAGATCTTCTTCGTTCTTGTGTGCTTGATTTTGGTGGAAGTTGGGAAGATCATATTTCACTTGTTGAATTTTCCTATAATAATAGCCTCCAATCTAGTATTGGTATGACACCTTTCGAGGCACTCTATGGAAGGCCATGCCGGTCTCCTTCTTGTTGGCTTGAGGCCGGTGAGAAACTGGTTTTAGGTCCAGATTTTATTCGGGATTTCACAGAGAAAATTGACCTTATTCGACATAGAATGAAAGAAGCCCAGAGTAGACAAAAATCCTATGCCGATAACCGAAGAAGGAAGTTAGAATTTTCTGTGGGAGATCTTGTGTTCATTCGTGTTTCACCTATGAAAGGTTTGTACGTTTCAGTCGATCGGGAAAATTGGCGCCTCGATATATTGGGCCATTTCCTATCACTGATCGTATTGGTTCCTTGGCTTATCGCCTTTTATTACCGGCTCAATTTTCTGCTATCCATGAGGTGTTTCACGTTTCGCAACTTCGGAAATGTCTTCGAGATTTCGATTCTATTCTTGAGCCCGGTGTTGTGGAAGAAATAGAAGTTTCTCCTAATTTAACTTATGAGCAACATCCTATTCGAATTATTGCTTCGGAGGTCAAACGTCTTCGAAATAAAGATGTTCCGCTTGTGAAAGTTCAATGGTCTTCAAATCCTAAGGATTGTTCTTGGGAGTCTAGAGAGTTCATCGAGCGATCACATCCGGACTTACTTTCCCGTGCTCTTTAAGGTGAACCTTTTATTTCAAATTTCTTTTGTGTTGAATATGCTTTTATGGTTGTTACTTTATATTCTCTTCTTAAATATTGCGAGGACGCAATTTCTTTAAGGAGGGGAGTCTGTAACAACCCGCATATTTGTTGATTTTATATTTAAATATTTTATTTAAATAATCTATCGTTAGTCGGATTTTAGTCCAAAAAGCTACTTTTTGCATACGGTCGAATTAGGACTCAGGACCACTCCCATTGAGCTTAAAATGCCGTTTGTGACCTTTTTGAGTATAAGCTTCGATATGTTTGGAGAAAGTTGATTTTTGCTACTTTTCACTTTGGGTTTGGTTTTGGGCTCAGCCCTATGTTTAACTTATGCTCAAATCTGAGCCACTCTTCCCCGCTCACCCTCATTCTCTTCTCTTTTCAGTTCTAAAGCATTAATGGTGGGAGAGATTGGAAATTAAAACTCCAAAACCCTAGTTCATCTTGCAAATCCAATTCTTAGCTCCAAATTCAAGAGAATCCATTGGTAAGCATTCTCTTCTTCTTCTCCAACTTATTCTCTTACCAATTTCAGAAATTCCTAAACCTAATTTTGGGAATGATCTTGTTTTAAGCATAGATTCAAGCTCATTTGGGTTGTGTTGAAGAGAGGTTGATTCTCCATTTGCTTTCAAGCTTCTTCTTGTTTGATTTTGCGAAAAGGTGAGATTTTTAATCTCACATCTAAGTCTATGAATTATCTTCGATTGTTAGGTATGAATTCCTAACACTTATTCTTGTGCAATTGCTTTTGATTTGGATTGCTTTTGAGAATATTTCAATTTTAGGGTTTGAAAGCCAAATCCTTAAAAATCATAGCTTTGAGGTTCAAATGTGTTTTTGGTGATGCATCGAGGAGCCAATAGGACCGGGTAGCCGTTAGGCATAATTCCCTAGCGTCCGTGCTCGTTCGGTTGCGAATTGGTGGAGGTTGCACATAAATTTATGGGCATCAATTTGCAGATCATCAGGTTCGGCCGACCGACCCCCTGGTCCGGTCGACCGACCTGCTAGTAAAAGTGCAGTTGCACTTTTCTGTTTTTGGTTCGGTCGGCCTGCTGCAGGGCTCGGTCGACCGACCTGATGCCCGAGAAATTTTCAAAACAGGGTTCGGTCGACCGAGCTCTAAAGCCGGCCGACCGACCTGATGCAATTTTGCCTGCATGCCTATTTACTTGAGAATTCCAATTTAAATCGATTCGTGATGACCCTATTTGTTGTTATCATTTATTATGACTTCGATGACTCCTTTTTAGGGATTTTTGAATATCCATTTCTATGGATTCTTTATCGGTTTCTTTGGATTTTATTCACGTCTTCGAATGTGAATTTTAGTGATTGATTGTTCTTACAATCTTCTTTGTGATTTGTCACTTTAAAAATATAAAGGTTTTCTATACTAGTAGTAAATATCAAAACTCTTTCCTCAAACGATTTCAATACTATTTTAATACCAAATTCGTTTATAAAACCATTTTCCAATCTATTAGTATATACAAACCTTTACCTCACTCGTATGAGAAATCTAATTAAACGGCTTAGTAAAACAAGTGGTATGAAACGCTTGCGTTTATTTCGTCAGTTAATTATTGGACTTGTTCGATTGAATCTCTTGTGACAATTTTCTAGTGGAGATCTACAATTTGTTCGTAAATATTTAAGTTAAGCTAGTGGTTATGGGACATGAAGCTGAGCACATATATTTACTAGCTTACTGTAATCGACACTTCTCTTTGATCATGACGATCATCTTTGTGATTTAGACTAGCAATGTGCGATGTCTCTTTGCCTACGAGGGAGACTAAACCCCGTTTTGTGGAGTTTCGACTCAATTTGGTGGGGTAGCAACCCATGGTCTTCGGGCCGTTTGTGGAGCTTCGGCTCAATTTGTGATGGTTAGCAACCATGGAATTAGCGTTCCGTTTGTGATACACGCGTTGGTGGGCTTTGTGCTCCCATTTGTGATAGGCCTCCCCCTTTGTGATTTCTGGATTTCTTGAGATGATTTCTAGAATTTGTGTTTCACCAATTTTCGTGATTTCCATTGATAAGTTTTATCAATATTTTTGCATTGGTGAATTTGTGTGTCATTGACTTTTGTGATTTCCATTGATAAGTTTTATCAATATTTGTGCATTGGTGAATTTGTGTGTCATTGACTTTTGTGATTGACATTGATATTATCGTCAATATTTGTGGTTTGATGAAAGAAATAAGGAGTATGACATTTCTTTGATTCTTGTGTAGAATTTGTGATATTGATTAATCTCTTGTTGATTTTCAATTACTTATATATATCACAGCTTGGAATTGTGATTATTATGTGTTTAGTCATATCTCTTATTCTATATCGTTTCATCTGATATTTATAGTTAGACTGATCCGTTTATTATTTTCTTATTAAATAATACTCGGGTCAGACCGAGATGTTACAGGTGCTTCTGCTTGACTTCTCTCTTGGGATTGATTTCTCTGACTTTTGGCTTACTACTTAGATTAGTAATTTATTTTGGTGCATACATTCGAGATACAGACTCCATAATGTATACTTATTCTTTTGTGTAGTTCATGTGACTATTCTTTTGTGATATTGTGGATCTCTTTAGACCACTACTCTGATGTACACTTTTATGTGTAATATTCATATCTTATTCCGCCTTTGTGATATGAATTATCTGTGACTGATTTGTGTTATGTTTATTTCTATATTTGTTTCCGAAGACCTTTATAGCCACTGTGAAGCAGCTTTGAGTTTGTGTCGGTATGTCGGATTTCCTCTTGAGATGAAAAGTTATATTTTTATCTGGCATATCGGTACTCGCACAAAGCAATTATACAGATGGTCGCTCCTCAACAGCCTTATTCTCCGTGCTAGTCGACAGCATTACACCGTAGTGTTCTTGGCTAGCGTGGGTATAGAGGTGGGGCGTCACACATACTCAACCTTTATCAACTTATAAGTTCAAAAGAATAATCTATATATCGTTCAAATATTTTCATATATGGTTGGAATCAGTATGTTATTCACATTTATGTGTATATGAGATTAATTAACGATTTTTATGTATACAACTTCGTACAATATAAATATAATTTGTATTTGGTAATGAATAATTGCCTTCGGTATCATCTAATATATGAGATATCTTAGATTTTTATTGATTTGGAATATATATAGATTTGGATACTGATATACAGAAGTTTACTATTGTATCTTCGAGAAGACGCGCTGCGTTTTTTAATTTAAAGTTCACATTTATTATTCATCAAGAATTTTTGTTAGTTCATATGTTCTATAATTGTAAATCTATGATGATTTTGTTATCACTTATTTAATTTCCATGATTAACTACTTAGTTTTTTATTTTTATTTTTATTTTTTTACATATCTTTATTAATAGTTGGCTTAAAAGCGCAATCTTTTGGTCCGACCGTGAGGTTCCAAAATTGCCCTTTATATATATATATATATATATATATATATATATTCCTTTAGTAATAGTTGTAATATATTTGCTGTCACACTCTTTTAGTGTCAGTATGAAATACCAAAATGCCTCCGTATAGATATTATAAAAATTTAACATAACTTAAAAATAGGATCTGACAATTAATTTTTCTTCGCAAATTTGAAATTTCCTTTACAAAGATTTACCAATTCTTACGATCACTTGAAAATAGGACCTAACAAATAAACTACTTTACAAATTCGTTTTTTATTAACTAATAATACAAATAAAAATTTAAACTAATAAAAAATTAGATATTGCAACTTAGAAATAAAATTACAAATTAACTATGTTTGATTCAACACAAAAGTATGATAAATATTTATGGAGATCATTTTCTTTTAAACGTATTAAACAATACAATTTGTAGAAAAATAATTCAAATCCCTTCATCACACGCGAAGCGCGTGCCGTAATGCTCGTATATATCAAAAAAGATTAGTTTTAACGGAAAAGACAGAGGACGATTCAGATTTAATATGAAGAAAGACATCAGAAGGCTTTTATTCATCCAAGTCAGTAAAAAGATAACGTCGTTATCATACCGTTAGCTGGCTATTATTATACCGTCGACTGACTATTTGATTTAATAATACATAAGAAATAAAATATAAGCATTCGCTCCTATAAAATAATACACATTCCATTATGTTGAATAACTTGCAAATGAACAACCATATTAAGGTTTGGTTTTCAGACAAGTACAAATGTACAATGAATGGTGATTTGCTAAAGTTTTGGACATTTAAGTTGAGTATTAATGTGCAATTGTAACGACTCGGTATTTTCAACCATTCGCATCCATTATAGGTGTATAGGTAGACACTCATGCCAGAATTGAATTGCTCAAAATACCGCGTTGTAAATAAAATTTTGGCAAACCTCAGAATATACAGTAAATAAAAATCACAGATCACAGACACAGAGTATATAAAAATGCAGCGGAAGAAAAAGAGATAGTAGTTCATGAAGCTACTATATAAATATGAGATACATCAGAGTTAAATAAGATACAACAGAAGAGTAACATGATACATCAGGTACAAATCAGATACATCATTGAACCACTGGATACTGAAACAAAATAGATGGATGGATCTTCAAGGAAAGCTCCAACGCCGAAGGTGAATCTTGAATGCTAACTCAATCAATCTGACCCGAGCGTAAAGCAAAACACAAAACCCTCGAGTCAGGACATAAATACTTATAAACTGTAAATCAACTCAAGTGAACAGTAACAAAATGCATCAGTAACTTAAAGGATGCTTGGGACCGCCCATCCTCTAAGGATCCGTTAAACTATTTACTATGTAGTAATATACGCTATATACGGTAGTGTCTAATCAGTAAAGTATAATCATATAGAAAATAGCGTTAAGGGGATGGTGAACCTTAACGCGGTCGGATCTTTAAAACCAAATCGTAGTGGGCTCGATATAAGGATATGACACGGCACGCGAGGCAATGCCAGGGTGGATACATCGTTTGCACTCCCGGACCGGTGGTGACGGCAAGCCAGCAGCTTCCGCCCACCTCGAACAATACCCCCGAATCAATGTGGCGCCACCGAATCGAATCACAACAATAATAGAATAGTTTCCGATGGAGCATGCTCGATGAAAGGGTGCGACCCTTTGTGTAGCCCGGTATAGCTCCTGTTTTAGTCATATATGCCAACTCACGGGAGTTGGGTCCACGTAATATACCTCGAGAACGTCGCCACCATCCTACTTCATTCTGGAATCTCCACCGCGTACACAGTTGTTAAAGTGGTTTTCGGTATTGTCCGGCTATAAGACAATATCCGATCCCGGTCTCTTTAACAACTAATCGTTATTATAACCCATGGATATTTATTTCAAATAATTTATACTTTCAAGACCAAATATCATACTCATTTCAAAACAATATCACAATTGTATCATTTCCATTTCAAAAATAATTCAATATTATATCATTCAAATAAAACCCAAATTTTCAAATCATTGAATATTTCTTTAAATTTATTAAACTTGAAATATTCCTTTAAATTATCATAGAATTTTGGAAATGTTACCTTAAGGAATCATAACATTTTTGGAATGTACTACTTTCCACTTTACATTGTATATAATCAAAGTATCGATAAGCTTAAAATTTTAACATGTCAATTTATCATAGCCTTATAGTTAAATAAACTTTCTTACTGTAATATACAATTTAAACCGAAATTCTTATGTTAAGTTAAAAGCACCTTATTAACTTACATTATTATTACAATAAAGAAACTTTATTATTTTAATCATTTAAAGTATGCCATTCACATAAATTAAAACTTGCTTATCAAATGTACGTTATCAACTTACATTTTATTATTACAGTAAGTAACATTTATCAGTTTAATCAATTTAAAATACACCATTACATTGATTAAAATCTACGTGTCAAATGTACGTTTTAAATTTTATATTCCTATTACAATAATGAACATTTATTCATTAAATCAATACCACACTACTTAAAACTTTACATGTTTCTTTCTTAATTAAAACTTTACATGTTCTTGCATTAATTAAAACTTTCATGTTCTCTCATAAATTAGGACTTTACACGTTTCTTTCATTAATTAAAAGCTTATACGTTTCTTTCATTAATTAAAACTTATACCTTTCTTTCATTGATTAGGAATTTACATGTTCCTATCATTAATTAGAACACCATACGTTCTTTCATTAATTAAAACCTATACGTTTCTTTCATAAATTAAAACCTATACGTTTCTTTCATAAATTAAAACCTATACGTTTCTTTCATAAATTAAACCTATACGTTTCTTTCATAAATTAAAACCTAACATTTCAGATTTATATTACCATTTCACAAATTTAACTAAACTTCCAGTTTATTTAATTAATTTAACGTCTTTAGTTAAAACTCAAATTTCACATTTTCAAGTCAAGTTATATTTTAAAATTTCATTTTTCAACAGTCATTTATTCAACCACTTAAATTTATAGAAAAATCAATAATTCTTTAATAAATCACTTAAATTCAAATATAAATCAATTTATCATATTTACCATTTTCCAAATAAAATTAAACTCCATTTTATTCATGTAACTTAAATATCATTTTTAGTCAAAATTCCAAATTTCAAACATACGTTATATTTCAAAAATCCAGTTAATCCATTCATAAATTACATTTTTAACACATAGAAAAATCATAATTTATTTATTTTAAAACCTTTCAAAATCTATTTAAATCAAATTTCATAATTTTATATTTTTAAAATACTTAAAATATTCAAAGCACTTTATAGAATAACCACGGGTCTATATATAGTTTCCTAACCTAGGTCAAATGATACGGATATGTATCATTTCAATCCGCAGTTTAAAAGGTAAAAATCCGGGTTCTATCATTTCAAACCCGCAATCCCAAGTTTAAATAAATAAATAAATAAAATAACTCAGGCCTATCATTTTAGCCCATAATGATTTTTATCCTAACAGGGAACTTGCAGTGTGATCATATACAGAAATAATATAAACAATTTCAATATCACAATATACAGTCATGTATCAGATGTCAGGTGAAAATTAACAGTTTTAACATGGTAATAACATGGCAATAACACGGCATAGCATATCATATGATCATCATTAACTTGCATAAACATTTTACATTACTAAACACTTGTCATCAATCCACTTTTCATAAGTATATATGTCAGAGTGAGAAAGACTCACCTTTTTCAAAGCTAGAGACCAAAACAACATACAAGCACGACTCCAAAGGCACGACAAGCACAATTTCACGACTTTTGATTTGAGTTGAAAGATAGCCAAGATATGATTTTGTATCAACAACCCAAAACAAAACAAACCAGACACTATATAAACATTCAACATAAAATAACATTGAAACAATTTTGAAATACAAAGCGAAATGAACAAGATAGATTGGACCTTGCTTCAACCACTTCAATGCTTGGCCTAAGGGACACTTATGCTTGGCTATGATGATGCTTTGGCTCAGGTATGACATAATATAGGTCAGGTTTAACATCATATAGGCAAGGCAACAAGTGGAGATGAAGGGAATGAGGCAACAATGGTCAAAAAAACATTGTTTTTAGGCATGTAGGTTGCAATTTGAAGGGTTTGGCCACCATAGATGGCTCGGCCATGGTCATGGTTGGTGGAGTAGATGGTGTTGGAGGCATGGAAGAGATGTAGGAGTTTATGGCTGCGGCTATGGAGAAGAGGCCGATCCAAACTTAGAAGAGAAACAAGGCAAAATTGCATAGAAAAGTAAGAAAAGTAGAAAGAAGAGAGGGATTTACCTAATTTTTTCTCTTCAAGGTGGAGGCCTTGATTTTTAGGATTTTGGGGCTTCAAAAATTCGTGAATGACAAGAGGAAGTCGGCTGCAAAGGATGGGGAAAGGAATGGCTAAGATGAATTGATGTATTAATGACAGAAGAAACTGCAAAAGAAACGGATAAAACGTTTTTCCATTTCTTAGCTCTTAACCCTTTCAAATTTCTCATATATATTTATATACATCCAAATAACTGAAAATAATTAAAATCTCAGTTAAAATTCAAAAATATAACAGATAAACAAAATAAAAAAAATTAAACATTAATTAGATATGATTAAATAAGAAAAATAGCACAGAAAAATGAAAACTAGACTTAAGAATTAGAAATAACTTCAATACACTTTGGAAAAATTTACTTTAATTTAAATACATGTAAAATGAATAAAAATAAAGTAAAACACAGAAAATAAAAGTGAGTGCATAAAATAAATAAATAAATTTTAATTATATATAATTAAAATAAGAAAATGGCTTAAAATTGTAGACTAGGCTTTAAAAATTAGAAATAAATCCAAATGAACTTTAGAAAATCTTCATGGACTTGTAAAATTTTTATAACAAATAAAATAACAAAAAATAAAAGTGCATTCACAAAAAAAAAAAAATATAATTTATATGAAGAAAATGGCAGAAAATTAGAAAACAGCCTTTAAAAATAGGAAATAAATACAGTAAATTTTGGAAAAATTCTATTATCATTTAAAAATATTTAAAAGTCAAAATATACATAATAAAACATATTATCACATATTAAAATAAAATATAACCAAGAAGAAGTAATTTATACAATTTAAAATAGTCATTGTTAAATAACCCTATATACGCACAATATTGTAAAGGGTATAACTTTCACAATTTACATCCAAATTCAACGAAACGAAAAGTGGTGTTCTTATAATTTTATGTACTTTCATAATAAAAGAGAAAAATTAAACTTTTAAACTTTTAAAATTTTAAGTTGAAAGTCATAGTTTGACTATTTTGACCAAAATCAGCATTTCAGGCAAATATTTCAACTTACACAAGTTTGGGATTATAACTCATAAAAATCAAGATTATATTTAAATAATAAATTTAATCATTTCAAATAAGTAAAATAAGTTTTTAAATCAAAATCTTACATTAAAAATAATTAAAATATACAATAAAATAAATACAAAATACAGCGTTGTTATAGCAATTGTGTTATTTTATTAGTTTATTTAGTTTTGATTATAATTAATTAATTATAAATTACAATTAATTTTGAAAACTAGTAATAACAATATATTATAATAATTAACAAAAAAATTGTTGCAGTAATAACGAATCACTTTAATTCCACACTATGGAATCTCATCTCCTATATAAGATATCTTAAGTTGGGCTACAAATATTATTTCATAAGTAAAACTTAGTAGTTGTCTAACCTTAAATCATCTCCATTTGAATGCACTTTATCCTCTTAAAGACGTAAATTTACGATGTGTATTTGCTTATGTCAGACGAAAGTAGTTGATGGTCACTAAATAAAGCTTTCATCATCTCTAATAAAGTTGTATATTTTGCACTTTTTTCTATATGTTTGAAAGTATCTAAATTTCTCACTTTCTCAGTTACATACTCAACCTTTATCAACTTATAAGTTCAAAAGAATAATCTATATATCCTTCAAATATTTTCATATATGGTTGGATTCAGTATGTTATTCACATTTATGTGTATATGAGATTAATTAACGATTTTTATGTATACAACTTCGTACAATATAAATATAATTTGTATTTGGTAATGAATAATTGCCTTCGGTATCATCTAATATATGAGATATCTTAGATTTTTATTGATTTGGAATATACATAGATTTGGATACTGATATACAGAAGTTCACTATTGTATCTTCGAGAAGACGCGCTGAGTTTTTTAATTTAAAGTTCACATTTATTATTCATCAAGAATATTTGTTAATTCATATGTTCTATAATTGTAAATTTGTGATGATTTTGTTATCACTTATTTCATTTCCATGATTAACTACTTAGTTTTTTATTTTTATTTTTTTACATATCTTTATTAATAGTTGGCTTAAAAGCGCAATCTTTTGGTCCGACCGTGAAGTTCCAAAATTGCCCTTTATATATATATATTCCTTTAGTAATAGTTGTAATATATTTGCTGTCACACTCTTTTAGTGTCAGTATGAAATACCAAAAATGCCTCCGTATAGATATTATTAAAATTTAACATAACTTAAAAATAGGATCTGACAATTAATTTTTCTTCGCAAATTTAAAATTTCCTTTACAAATATCTACCAATTCTTACGATCACTTGAAAATAGGACCTAACAAATAAACTACTTTAAAAATTCGTTTTTTATTAACCAATAATACAAATAAAATTTAAACTAATAAAAAATTAGATATTGCAACTTCGAAATAAAGTTACAAATTAACTACGTTTGATTCAACACAAAAGTATGATAAATATTTGTGGAGATCATTTTCTTTTAAACGAATTAAACAATACAATTTGTAGAAAAATAATTCAGATCCCTTCATCACGCGCGAAGCGCGTGCCATAATGCTCGCATATTTAAAAACAGATTAGTTTTATCGGAAAAGACGAAGGACAGTTCAGATTTAATATGAAGAAAGACATCAGAAGGCTTTTATTCATCCAATTCAGCAAAAAGATAACGTCGTTACCGTACCGTTAGCTGGCTATTATTATACCGTCGACTGACTATTTGATTTAATAATACATAAGAAATAAAATATAAGCATTCGCTCCTATAAAATAATACACATACCATTATGTTGAATAACTTGCAAATGAACAACCATATTAAGGTTTGGTTTTCAGACAAGTACAAATGTACAATGAAGGGTGATTTGCTAAAGTTTTGGACATTTAAGTTGAGTATTAATGTGCAATTATGTTATTTTATTAGTTTATTTAGTTTTGATGATAATTAATTAATTATAAATTATTATTAATTTTGAAAACTAGTAATAACAATATATTGTAATAATTAACAAAAAAATTGTTGCAGTAATAATGAATCACTTTAATTCCACACTATGGAATCTCATCTCCTATATAAGATATCTTAAGTTGGGCTACAAATATTATTTCATAAGTAAAACTTGGTAGTTGTCCAACCTTAAATCATCTCCAATTGAATGCACTTTATCCTCTTAAAGACGTAAATTTACGATGTGTATTTGCTTATGTCAGACGAAAGTAGTTGATGGTCACTAAATAAAGCTTTCATCATCTCTAATAAAGTTGTATATTTTGCACTTTTTTCTATATGTTTGAAAGTATCTAAATTTCTCACTTTCTCAGTTACATGCTCAACCTTTATCAACTTATAAGTTCAAAAGAACAATCTATATATCCTTCAAATATTTTCATATATGGTTGGAATCGGTATGTTATTCACATTTATGTGTATATGAGATTAATTAACGATTTTTATGTATACAACTTGGTACAATATAAAAATAATTTGTATTTGGTAATGAATAATTGCCTTCGGTATCATCTAATATATGAGATATCTTAGATTTTTATTGATTTGGAACATATATAGATTTGGATACTGATATACAGAAGTTTACTATTGTATCTTCGAGAAGACGCGCTGCGTTTTTTAATTTAAAGTTCACATTTATTATTCATCAAGAATTTTTGTTAATTCATATGTTCTATAATTGTAAATTTGTGATGATTTTGTTATCACTTATTTCATTTCCATGATTGACTACTTAGTTTTTTATTTTTATTTTTTTACATATCTTTATTAATAGTTGGCTTAAAAGCACAATCTTTTTGTCCGACCGTGAAATTCCAAAATTGCCCTTTATATATATATATATATATATATATATATTCCTTTAGTAATAGTTGTAATATATCTGCTGTCACAATCTTTTAGTGTCAGTATGAAATACCAAAAATGCCTCCGTATAGATATTATTAAAATTCAACATAACTTAAAAATAGGATCTGACGATTAATTTTTCTTCGCAAATTTAAAATTTCCTTTACAAATATTTACCAATTCTTACGATCACTTGAAAATAGGACCTAACAAATAAACTACTTTAAAAATTCGTTTTTTATTAACTAATAATACAAATAAAAATTTAAACTAATAAAAAAATAGATACTGCAACTTAGAAATAAAATTACAAATTAACTACGTTTGATTCAACACAAAAGTATGATAAATATTTATGGAGATCATTTTCTTTTAAACGTATTAAACAATACAATTTGTAGAAAAATAATTCAGATCCCTTCATCACGCGCGAAGCGCATGCCGTAATGCTCGTATATATCAAAACAGATTAGTTTTAATGGAAAAGACAGAGGACGATTCAGATTTAATATGAAAAAAGACATCAGAAGGCTTTTATTCATCCAAGTCAGCAAAAAGATAACGTCGTTACCATACCGTTTGCTGGCTATTTGTAACAACCCAGTATTCCATACCGAATAATTATCATCTTAGCACGATTTCTTCTCCTAACCTATTGCCAATTGAAGTTTTTAAATCGAATTA
This sequence comes from Allium cepa, assembly GCA_030765085.1. Classification (NCBI taxonomy): domain Eukaryota; kingdom Viridiplantae; phylum Streptophyta; class Magnoliopsida; order Asparagales; family Amaryllidaceae; genus Allium; species Allium cepa. Next base: position 195,971,505 of record CM060928.1, read on the forward strand.
AAATTTCTTTGTTAAAAAGATTGGTGGGCTTTGAAATTTAAATAGTGGTCCATATTTTTATTGGGCCGTGATAATTTGCTAAGGCTTATAACCGGTTTCTTTTCCCCCTTTATTCATTCTCGTTCGAGACCTAAAACGAACGAACGAAAATAAAATGGAGGCTATCTCGTTCGCCCCCTTCTCCAGATTAGGGCTTCTCGAAAATCGAAGATGTCGATGCTCGATTGAAGAGGCGATTCAGCGTTCTGGTTCGTCCATCGATGGCCTCCTCGTAGCTTGCTCCAGTTGCTTCGACTCGTGATAAGGTGAGTGGTCTTCCGCTCACATCTAGTTCAAGTCGGTTTTTCATGATTTCTGCCTTGTTTAAATTCGTGTTTTTGGTTGCTTGATTAATTGGTTTTCACGGCTAAAAATTGGTTTGTTGGGAAGATGATTTTCGGGTTCGCTTGTTTTCTTTGAATTTCTGGCATCACCGATCCTTTGGGCTTTGATTTCTATGGCCCTTGTGAGCTTCGCCTCTGGCCATTTTGGTGCTTATCCCTGAGCATTTTCGATCTTGTCAAGTTATTTGTTGTAAGGTTGAATCACTGTCATTTGTTTTCTAGTGTGATACTTGCACTGTTTCACGTGTGCTCAATATCCTTTGATGTCGGTCGAGTTCAACTGATTCTGGTATGTTTCAGTTAGGATCTGTTGTTCATGTTTGAACTAGTTTGGGTGGTCACTGACACCTTGTAGCTTCCCTGACTTGTGCACTCCATTCTCTTGTGTTCACCCCTGTAGTATATACTGATGCATGAATGTGTACCCATTTGGTTTGATGTTGAGACCACTGTGGCATTTGTGACCTGCATATGTTTTCAGTTGCAGTTACATTCGTCTCCCTTTTTGTACCTGTTGCACTGGTGTATGCATATCCTGCTTTGAACCTTGCACTTGAATTTGATATGTGCAATGATATTGAACTTCTTCATGTTTCACTGTATGTTAAAACATGATATTCTCTCTTCACTTAATCACTGCCTTCAGGTCATTCATGTTGCAACTGCAATTTTCAGTGTGGCATTCATTCTTTATTATGTTGATTGTGTTGCAGTGTTCATATATGGATATTTAAAACCATATCATTGTTGAGGCTGTGACACTTGATGTCGCAGTTGCTTGACCCAGTTTCATTCCTCTTGAGTCTGTTGTGGTTGCATTGCCCACCTGTAGCACTGCTTTATGTCAAACTTGATGATGCCTTGGTAGTCTGTTTACGGTCAGCACTTCACTGCTATGTCATTCATGTTGCATATCCTCTGTAGTACACTTGAACTTGTCTATGCAATTTGCCACTATTTCATATATGACATAGTTTGCATATTAGTTGTTAATGTTGCCTTGAACTGTTGCCATAACATTCATGTGCATTTTCTATTTAAGTGAAATTGATTTCGAGTTGTGTTATTGAACGCTTGAGTTTCAATGAGCATTGTGCATATCACTTCCACCATTATGTCGTTCAGTTTGTATTTATATTTCATCAATGCTTGCTGATTGACCTGCTGCACTATATGTTGTGCTTGATTCATTTATGCATCTCTGATTTGCCCACTTATTTCCTGACCTGTAACACTATTTTTAGTGCTGCTGTGTTATGTAGTTCACTGTCGATTTTTTGCATTTGACCTTGTGCATTTCTGCACTGGACTGAGTCATGTTCATGCCATTGGGCACTGAGTTGTTTGATCGACTCTTGCGTTCCTTTTGTTTGGCCTGGACCACTGTCGAGTTCATTTGCTGTTGGACTTCATGCACCTATGTACTCCACTGTCCATGTTTTAATGATACTGTAACTTGGGTTTGGTACCATTTGCTTGATGCCTTCATGCTATACATATGTATATCCTTAAACTGCTTTTGTTCTTCGTCCCTATGCAGCTCTGGACTGTACTACTTTTACTGTCCCTATTGCATTTGTATGCACCATTGTGTTACACCACTGTCTTGTCTTAAATTTGGGTTGGAACTTTGCTACACCACTGCCTTTATTTGTTAGTTAGCACTGTTTCATTATGTCACTGCCATGTGCATTTGGATTGATTTTCGAATTACACTTGAGTTGAATCCGGTGACTCGGGTTTGATCTTGTGTTTGCTTGTGAATTATCATTGGGTACATCATCACTGTAGTGGCAAGGCAGTGCACGCAAGCATGAACTGCAGCCACACGGTATCGATTATATTGGTATTTCTTTTGTTTTTGATGCGTTGATCTTTTGTGAAACGCATGTTGTAGTGGCGTGGCAGTACACGCTTGCGTATACTGCAGCCCTACTCAAGTTGACGTTTTAATTGATGTTCCAATCGTTTGAATTGGTTCGCGTTATATTTACTGTTATCCGATTTATTTATTTAAGAATCGGATAGGTAAATTTATGGTGACTGTCGTCTATTCATTATTTAATTATTATTTCTTCATTGCACTAATAACTGAGTTTGAATTAGACTGACCCGAGTTCTTTTGAATTTGATACTCAGGTCACACCGAGTATTTTCAGGTTGTAGATATTCTGCTTTGGGATGCTGCTTGAGCTATGAAGACTTTTCATATCTTTTGGAGTTGTCAAGTCATAGTATAGGTTGATATGTATTCATGTATATTAGTCGATAATGTACTTGTATACATAACTTCCTGAGTCGACTGTTGTAGTTGTATCACATGTACCGTGTCAAATATATTGTAACTGACATCAGTTATTATTATTATATATATATATATATGAGACTTTCTGTTTCATCTGTGTTCCGCATTTAAATTATCTGCGTTATTATTTTATATTTTTGTCCTAGACTATTATAGCCACTGTGTGGTAGCTTTGAGTTTGCATCGGCATGTCGGATTTTCCTCCTGAAATAGAATGCATGTTTTTACTATCTGACATATCGGTGCTCGCACAAGGCAATTACACGGATGGTCGCTCCTCAACAGCCTTATTCTCCGTGCTAGTTGACAGCACTACACCGTAGTGTTCTTGGCTAGCGTGGGTATAGAGGTGGGGCGTCACACTATTATTATACCGTCGACTGACTATTTGATTTAATAATACATAAGAAATAAAATATAAGCATTCGCTCCTATAAAATAATACACATACCATTATGTTGAATAACTTGCAAATGAACAACCATATTAAGGTTTGGTTTTCAGACAAGTACAAATGTATAATGAAGGGTGATTTGCTAAAGTTTTGGACATTTAAGTTGAGTATTAATGTGCAATTATGTTATTTTATTAGTCTATTTAGTTTTGATGATAATTAATTAATTATAAATTACAATTAATTTTGATAACTAATAATAACAATATATTATAATAATTAACAAAAAAATTGTTCCAGTAATAATGAATCACTTTAATTCCACACTATGGAATCTCATCTCCTATATAAGATATCTTAACTTGGGCTACAAATATTATTTCATAAGTAAAACTTGGTAGTTGTCTAACCTTAAATCATCTCCATTTGAATGCACTTTATCCTCTTAAAGGCGTAAATTTACAATGTGTATTTGCTTATGTCAGACGAAAGTAGTCGATGGTCACTAAATAAAGCTTTCATCATCTCTAATAAAGTTGTATATTTTGCACTTTTTTCTATATGTTTGAAAGTATCTAAATTTCTCACTTTCTCAGTTACATACTCAACCTTTATCAACTTATAAGTTCAAAAGAATAAACTATATATCCTTCAAATATTTTCATGTATGGTTGGAATCAGTATGTTATTCACATTTATGTGTATATGAGATTAATTAACGATTTTTATGTATGCAACTTCGTACAATATAAATATAATTTGTATTTGGTAATGACTAATTTCCTTCGGTATCATCTAATATATGAGATATCTTAGATTTTTATTGATTTGGAATATATATAGATTTGGATACCGATATAAAGAAGTTTACTATTGTATCTTCGAGAAGACGCGCTGCATTTTTTAATTTAAAGTTCAAATTTATTATTCATCAAGAATTTTTGTTAATTCATATGTTCTATAATTGTAAATTTGTGATGATTTTGTTATCACTTATTTCATTTCCATGATTAACTACTTAGTTTTTTATTTTTATTTTTTTACATATCTTATTAATAGTTGGCTTAAAAGCGCAATCTTTTGGTCCGACCGTGAAGTTCCAAAATTGTCCTTTATATATATATATATTCCTTTAGTAATAGTTGTAATATATTTGCTGTCACACTCTTTTAGTGTCAGTATGAAATACCAAAAATGCCTCCGTATATATATTATTAAAATTTAACATAACTTAAAAATAGGATCTGACAATTAATTTTTCTTCGCAAAATTAAAATTTCCTTTACAAAAATTTACCAATTCTTACGATCACTTGAAAATAGGACCTAACAAATAAACTACTTTACAAATTCGTTTTTTATTTACTAATAATACAAATAAAATTTTAAACTAATAAAAAATTAGATATTGCAACTTAGAAATAAAATTACAAATTAACTACGTTTGATTCAACACAAAAGTATGATAAATATTTATGGAGATCATTTTCTTTTAAACGTATTAAACAATACAATTTGTAGAAAAATAATTCAAATCCCTTCATCACACGCGAAGCGCGTGCCGTAATGCTCGTATATATCAAAACAGATTAGTTTTAACGGAAAAGACAAAGGACGGTTCAGATTTAATATAAAGAAAGACATCAGAAGGCTTTTATTCATCCAAGTCAGCAAAAAGATAACGTCGTTACCATACCGTTAGCTGGCTATTATTATACCGTCGACTGACTATTTGATTTAATAATACATAAGAAATAAAATATAAGCATTCGCTCCTATAAAATAATACACATACCATTATGTTGAATAACTTGCAAATGAACAACCATATTAAGGTTTGGTTTTCAGACAAGTACAAATGTACAATGAAGGGTGATTTGCTAAAGTTTTGGACATTTAAGTTGAGTATTAATGTGCAATTATGTTATTTTATTAGTTTATATAGTTTTGATGATAATTAATTAATTATAAATTACAATTAATTTTGATAACTAATAATAACAATATATTATAATAATTAACAAAAAAATTGTTGCAGTAATAATGAATCACTTTAATTCCACACTATGGAATCTCATCACCTATATAAGATATCTTAAGTTGGGCTACAAATATTATTTCATAACTAAACCTTGGTAGTTGTCTAACCTTAAATCATCTCCATTTGAATGCATTTTATCCTCTTAAAGACGTAAATTTACGATGTGTATTTGCTTATGTCAGACGAAAGTAGTTGATGGTCACTAAATAAATCTTTCATCATCTCCAATAAAGTTGTATATTTTGCACTTTTTTCTATATGTTTGAAAGTATCTAAATTTCTCACTTTCTCAGTTACATACTCAACCTTTATCAACTTATAAGTTCAAAAGAATAATCTATTTATCCTTCAAATATTTTCATATATGGTTGGAATCAGTATGTTATTCACATTTATGTGTATATGAGATTAATTAACGATTTTTATGTATACAACTTCGTACAATATAAATATAATTTGTATTTGGTAATGAATAATTGCCTTCGGTATCATCTAATATATGAGATATCTTAGATTTTTATTGATTTGGAATATATATAGATTTGGATACTGATATACAGAAGTTTACTATTGTATCTTCGAGAAGACGCGCTGCGTTTTTTAATTTAAAGTTCACATTTATTATTCATCAAGAATTTTTGTTAATTCATATGTTCTATAATTGTAAATTTGTGATGATTTTGTTATCACTTATTTCATTTCCATGATTAACTACTTAGTTTTTTATTTTTATTTTTTTACATATCTTTATTAATAGTTGGCTTAAAAGCGCAATCTTTTGGTCCGACCGTGAAGTTCCAAAATTGCCCTTTATATATATATATATATATATTCCTTTAGTAATAGTTGTAATATATTTGCTGTCACACTCTTTTAGTGTCAGTATGAAATACCAAAAATGCCTCCGTATAGATATTATTAAAATTCAACATAACTTAAAAATAGGATCTGACAATTAATTTTTCTTCGCAAATTTAAAATTTCCTTTACAAATATTTACCAATTCTTACGATCACTTGAAAATAGGACCCAACAAATAAGCTACTTTAAAAATTCGTTTTTTATTAACTAATAATACAAATAAAAATTTAAACTAATAAAAAATTAGATACTGGAACTTAGAAATAAAATTAAAAATTAACTACGTTTGATTCAACACAAAAGTATGATAAATATTTATGGAGATCATTTTCTTTTAAACGTATTAAACAATACAATTTGTAGAAAAATAATTCAGATCCCTTCATCACGCGCGAAGCGCGTGCCTTAATGCTCGTATATATCAAAACAGATTACTTTTAATGGAAAAGACAGAGGACGGTTCATATTTAATATGAAGAAAGACATCAGAAGGCTTTTATTCATCCAAGTCAGCAAAAAGATAACGCCGTTACCTTACCGTTAGCTGGCTATTATTATACCGTCGACTGACTATTTGATTTAATAATACATAAGAAATAAAATATAAGCATTAGCTCCTATAAAATAATACACATACCATTATGTTGAATAACTTGCAAATGAACAACCATATTAAGGTTTGGTTTTTAGACAAGTACAAATGTACAATGAAGGGTGATTTGCTAAAGTTTTGGACATTTAAGTTGGGTATTAATGTGCAATTATGTTATTTTATTAGTTTATTTAGTTTTGATGACAATTAATTAATTATAAATTACAATTAATTTTGATAACTAATAATAACAATATATTATAATGATTAACAAAAAAATTGTTGTAGTAATAATGAATCACTTTAATTCCACACTATGGAATCTCATCTCCTATATAAGATATCTTAAGTTGGGCTACAAATATTATTTCATAAGTAAAACTTGGTAGTTGTCTAACCTTAAATCATCTCCATTTGAATGCACTTTATCCTCTTAAAGACGTAAATTTACGATGTGTATTTGCTTATGTCAGACGAAAGTAGTTGATGGTCACTAAATAAAGCTTTCATCATCTCTAATAAAGTTGTATATTTTGCACTTTTTTCTATATGTTTGAAAGTATCTAAATTTCTCACTTTCTCAGTTACATACTCAACCTTTATCAACTTATAAGTTCAAAAGCATAATCTATATATCCTTCAAATATTTTCATATATGATTGAAATCAGTATGTTATTCACATTTATGTGTATATGAGATTAATTAACGATTTTTATGTATACAGCTTCGTACAATATAAATATAATTTGTATTTGGTAATGAATAATTGCCTTCGGTATCATCTAATATATGAGATATCTTAGATTTTTATTGATTTGGAATATATATAGATTTGGATACTGATATACAGAAGTTTACTATTGTATCTTCGAGAAGACGCGCTGCGTTTTTTAATTTAAAGTTCACATTTATTATTCATCAAGAATTTTTGTTAATTCATATGTTCTATAATTGTAAATTTGTGATGATTTTGTTATCACTTATTTCATTTCCATGATTAACTACTTAGTTTTTTATTTTTATTTTTTTACATATCTTTATTAATAGTTGGCTTAAAAGCGCAATCTTTTGGTCCGACCGTGAAGTTCCAAAATTGCCCTTTATATATATATATATATATATATATTCCTTTAGTAATAGTTGTAATCTATTTGCTGTCACACTCTTTTAGTGTCAGTATGAAATACCAAAAATGCCTCCGTATAGATATTATTAAAATTCAACATAACTTAAAAATAGGATCTGACAATTAATTTTTCTTCGCAAATTTAAAATTTCCTTTACAAATATTTACCAATTCTTACGATCACTTGAAAATAGGACCCAACAAATAAGCTACTTTAAAAATTCGTTTTTTATTAACTAATAATACAAATAAAAATTTAAACTAATAAAAAATTAGATACTGGAACTTAGAAATAAAATTAAAAATTAACTACGTTTGATTCAACACAAAAGTATGATAAATATTTATGGAGATCATTTTCTTTTAAACGTATTAAACAATACAATTTGTAGAAAAATAATTCAGATCCCTTCATCACGCGCGAAGCGCGTGCCTTAATGCTCGTATATATCAAAACAGATTACTTTTAATGGAAAAGACAGAGGACGGTTCATATTTAATATGAAGAAAGACATCAGAAGGCTTTTATTCATCCAAGTCAGCAAAAAGATAACGCCGTTACCTTACCGTTAGCTGGCTATTATTATACCGTCGACTGACTATTTGATTTAATAATACATAAGAAATAAAATATAAGCATTCGCTCCTATAAAATAATACACATACCATTATGTTGAATAACTTGCAAATGAACAACCATATTAAGGTTTGGTTTTCAGACAAGTACAAATGTACAATGAAGGGTGATTTGCTAAAGTTTTGGACATTTAAGTTGGGTATTAATGTGCAATTATGTTATTTTATTAGTTTATTTAGTTTTGATGACAATTAATTAATTATAAATTACAATTAATTTTGATAACTAATAATAACAATATATTATAATGATTAACAAAAAAATTGTTGTAGTAATAATGAATCACTTTAATTCCACACTATGGAATCTCATCTCCTATATAAGATATCTTAAGTTGGGCTACAAATATTATTTCATAAGTAAAACTTGGTAGTTGTCTAACCTTAAATCATCTCCATTTGAATGCACTTTATCCTCTTAAAGACGTAAATTTACGATGTGTATTTGCTTATGTCAGACGAAAGTAGTTGATGGTCACTATATAAAGCTTTCATCATCTCTAATAAAGTTGTATATTTTGCACTTTTTTCTATATGTTTGAAAGTATCTAAATTTCTCACTTTCTCAGTTACATACTCAACCTTTATCAACTTATAAGTTCAAAAGCATAATCTATATATCCTTCAAATATTTTCATATATGATTGAAATCAGTATGTTATTCACATTTATGTGTATATGAGATTAATTAACGATTTTTATGTATACAGCTTCGTACAATATAAATATAATTTGTATTTGGTAATGAATAATTGCCTTCGGTATCATCTAATATATGAGATATCTTAGATTTTTATTGATTTGAAATATATATAGATTTGGATACTGATATACAGAAGTTTACTATTGTATCTTCGAGAAGACGTGCTGCGTTTTTTAATTTAAAGTTCACATTTATTATTCATCAAGAATTTTTGTTAATTCATATGTTCTATAATTGTAAATTTGTGATGATTTTGTTATCACTTATTTCATTTCCATTATTAACTACTTAGTTTTTTATTTTTATTTTTTTACATATCTTTATTAATAGTTGGGTTTAAAGCGCAATCTTTTGGTCCGACCGTGAAGTTCCAAAATTGCCCTTTATATATATATATATATATATATATATATATATATATATATTCCTTTAGTAATAGTTGTAATATATTAACAATCATCGATATAGAGCATATAAATTATACAGGTAATAAATACAGGTATTAACTAACAGTTTATATTCAATAATAAATTTAATAACTGTTAAACTAGCAGTTTATATGAAAATAAATAGATTTAAAAACTGTTGAACTAGCAGTTATATGCAAATAACTAAATTCTAACTGTCAATTTATATGCAACAAATAAAATTAATTAACTGTTAAATTAAATAAATGCGATTTAACAGAGATGATGAATAAAACATGCCAAACAGTCATAAATAAATTTCTACTCATATCAAAAATCAATTTAACAAACATAAGAAATTTTAGAAGTTGTGGGTGGGTTAAAACACTCACCTTTTGAATTTAAATCGAATTTAAATCCAATTTAAAACCAAAAATTCGACGGTCTCCAAATCTATCCAAACTAGCGTCAAAGTTCAATTTTATTACGATCCTAACAAAAAAAATCTCGCGTGAAATGGAGTTCGTAGGAGAAAGTTATACGCATTAATGGTGATTGAAATTTCCAAAAAGAAAAAAAAGAATAGAAATAAAAGAACACCTTCAAGCGCCACGTCATCCCCCTTTCTTTCCCTTTCTCCCTCATGCGTTTTGCTTCCAGATTTTTCTAAGAAGTTTGAATTTTAGCTTTTGATTTGGTTTGGAATTTTTATTTGGATCTAAGATTTATTTGTCTGCCATTGAGGAGGAGAAGGAGCTGATGAAAATTTACGCGCACACAAATGAGAATAGGCAGAGGTTACGGTTTAACAGGGAATTATAGATGAAGTTGGAAAAATGAATGGAAAGAAATAAAGTAAATATGAACAAACTTTTAGAATTCAAATTTCAAAACAATCGTTTACTTAATAAATTTTGTTAACCCTAAACATACCAAAATTAACATCTTTTAAAGATTTAATTAACACACAATAAATGAAAATAAATTGTCCACCCAAATTTTGTTGAGTCAATATTTTTATAGAGTTTTGATTTCTGACAAAGGAATAAGCCGTGATCGACAAAAAGAAGTTATTCATTTAAGAAACACAAAGAGCTCCATATATTAGAGGTTGATTATTTGGTATGATTAGTAATTTATGTTAAAATCTATCCTCAAATAATCATATAACTTCAATCTTTCAATATATATACATATGCACATTAACTGTGCAAATTGGACTAAACCGGTCGACCGGTTGAAAATAAGGTGGTCGACCGTTTTTGCCCAGAATGCACAGATAACATGCACACATGCACATAACGTATATATATTTGAATTCCTGTCTACCGGTCCATTTTTGACCTGTCGACCGTTTTTAAACAGAAAGCAACTTTTCCAAAAGACACTTCTCTTCTCCAAAGGTTGCATCTCCTATCTTTCATCAATGATCATAACTCTTAATGGCAACTGTTCACAAAGAGTTACAACTATTTTTCTCTATATATACTCATCTAAATCATTGATTCAAACACAAGTTTTAACAACGATTTCATATATTCTTTTAATCTAATCTCTAATCTCAATACTGTATTATAAAAGCTCTAAATTATTTATTGAATCTTTGAAACTATTTCATATCCTTTGATTCAATAATATACTTTCCTTAATCTTTTCAAAACATCATATCGCATACTTTGAGGATAAGATTATAGGAAGGGTGTACTGCTAGTGACAAATCCGTGTTTTCAAGAACACAAGTTGTCAACAACAATTGTATTTGTTCTTTTGTTGAAGTCCTCTGTGTTGTAAGAGGCAAGTGTTGAAGTCCTCAGTGTATTAGAGGCGTGAAATCCCGTTCGGTTGTTCGGGTATTGTAAACCTGTTCCTCCGGGTGAAGCGAGGTAGTTAATAGTGAAAATCCAGATAGAAGTCTGGGACTGGACGTAGGACGGTGCTCCGAACCAGTATAAAAATCTCTGGTGTGATTTTTCTATTTTCTATTTACAATGCTATTATCATCTATTTCCGCATTTGTATTGTAATCCATATTACACGATCCGTGTATACTATATTAGCACATATAATTGTATACACACCGCACTTTCAATTGGTATCAGAGCACGGTCATCATATAACCGTAACACAGTTATTTGATATATTCTTGTAATATGGCAAATAACGCAAGTACCAGCACTCAAAACACCACTTACACAGAAGGGCAATCGACACAAAGACCTCCATTTTTCAATGGTCTTAACTATAGTTATTGGGCAACACGTATGTCATTCTTTATGCAATCAAGTAGCTATGATGCTTGGAATGCTACTCAAAGAGAAATAGTGAATCCAACAACTGATTATTCAGAATGGACTGTGGCTGAGAAAACGGCAGCAGCCGTAAATGCAAGAGCAATAAATATGTTGTTCTGTGCATTAGACCAAAATGAATATAACCGTGTTAGTATCTGCACTACTGCATATCAAATTTGGCAAACGCTAAAAATCACTCATGAAGGTACTAACAAGGTTAAACAAGCCAAAATAGCCATGCTGAAAAGTCAATTTCAAAATTTCAAAATGAAACCAAATGAAACAATCAATGACATGTATTCACGGTTTCAAACTATTCACCATGCACTTATTGGGTTAGGACAAAAGTATTCTGATTTTGATGTTGTTTCAACAGTCCTACATTCTCTGACTAATGAATGGGAAGGAAAAGTATTAGCAATTGAAGAAGCTAATGACCTTTCCGTCATGAAGCCAGATGAATTGATAGGAAATTTAATGTCCTATGAAGCAAATTTGCAGGCTAGAAAAGAACAGAAAGAAGAAAAGAAAAATGTAGCATTTCATGTTGAGAAAGATGAAAATGAATCAGATTCTGAAGATGAAGATTTGGCGTTCATTGCTAAAGGTTTCAAAAAATTCCTAAAATATCGAAAAGCCAGTCGCTACAATAAAAGGAAACCTGGATCAAATAAACCATCTTCATCTGCTATAGAATGTTTCAACTGCCATAAAAAGGGACACATGCAGAAGGATTGTCCAGAACAAAAGAAAAAGTCAGAAAATGACAAATTCAAATATAAGAAGGACAAATCAAAGAAACGAGCCTTCTCAGTAACATGGGATGATTCAGAGTCATCTTCATCAGAAAGTGAAAGTGATTCGGAGAATGAACAAGCTAATGTTTGCTTTATGGCAACAGAAGATGAGGTACAAATTCCTACATTTGATGAATTACTTGATATTAATGCTGAATTGATAGTCAAATATAAAGACTTAAAACGTCAATTAAAAGTAGTCAAAGCAGATTTAAGTAGAGCAGAGTTTGAACGAGATATGTTAAAAGATGAGAAGAAAATATTAGAAGAAGAACTTGAAAATATTCAAGAATCATCATCTAATGTTGACTCTCAAATATCTCTTTTGAGTCAAGAAATAGAAGCTCAAAAAGAGAAAAATAATGCTCTCACTACTGAAAATCATGAACTTAAAGCAAAAGTCAAAATTCTAGACCTAGAAAAAGCTAGTTTACAAACAAAGTTTGATAACATTACTCAAAATGTTTCTAACTTTAACAAAGGTCGAGAAAATTTGACTAAAATCATTGAAAGTTCGCAATCTATTTCAGATAAACAAGGTTTGGGATATAACAAACATGAAACTAAGAAACATCTTAGAAATAAAAGGAAGAAGAAAGTACAAAAAAATGAAGCTAAGAAAAATCTTAGTTTATTATATTTCAAACCAAAACCAGTTGTGAAATTTCAAAAGAAAGATGTCAAGACTATCAAAATATGGGTTCCTAAAACAAATAACAATTTGATTAGGAACAAATACATTCAGCAATTCATGAATACTGTGCATCTTAATAATAATTATATATATAAAGGGGATACCGGACCCATATGGGTTTGGACTCCTAAGACCTAACTCTTAGGACCCTATAAAAAGTGGGTACCATGGACTTAATTCTATTTTTTGCAGGTCCTACTTAAGAAAAGAGGAAAATGGATATTCTGGCTGATATACTCCTATATTATTCCATTATCTATTATTCCTTTTTGTCGATGACAAAGGGGGAGAAAGTGCTAACAATTATTTGCAGGAATATATATATATAAGACAAAATCTCAGGGGGAGATCACATATTCAGGGGGAGATTCAGAACTTCAGATATATGTTGTCATCAATCAAAAAGGGGGAGAATGTTGAGTCAATATTTTTATAGAGTTTTGATTTCTGACAAAGGAATAAGCCGTGATCGACAAAAAGAAGTTATTCATTTAAGAAACACAAAGAGCTCCATATATTAGAGGTTGATTATTTGGTATGATTAGTAATTTATGTTAAAATCTATCCTCAAATAATCATATAACTTCAATCTTTCAATATATATACATATGCACATTAACTGTGCAAATTGGACTAAACCGGTCGACCGGTTGAAAATAAGGTGGTCGACCGTTTTTGCCCAGAATGCACAGATAACATGCACACATGCACATAACGTATATATATTTGAATTCCTGTCTACCGGTCCATTTTTGACCTGTCGACCGTTTTTAAACAGAAAGCAACTTTTCCAAAAGACACTTCTCTTCTCCAAAGGTTGCATCTCCTATCTTTCATCAATGATCATAACTCTTAATGGCAACTGTTCACAAAGAGTTACAACTATTTTTCTCTATATATACTCATCTAAATCATTGATTCAAACACAAGTTTTAACAACGATTTCATATATTCTTTTAATCTAATCTCTGATCTCAATACTGTATTATAAAAGCTCTAAATTATTTATTGAATCTTTGAAACTATTTCATATCCTTTGATTCAATAATATACTTTCCTTAATCTTTTCAAAACATCATATCGCATACTTTGAGGATAAGATTATAGGAAGGGTGTACTGCTAGTGACAAATCCGTGTTTTCAAGAACACAAGTTGTCAACAACAATTGTATTTGTTCTTTTGTTGAAGTCCTCTGTGTTGTAAGAGGCAAGTGTTGAAGTCCTCAGTGTATTAGAGGCGTGAAATCCCGTTCGGTTGTTCGGGTATTGTAAACCTGTTCCTCCAGGTGAAGCGAGGTAGTTAATAGTGAAAATCCAGATAGAAGTCTGGGACTGGACGTAGGACGATGCTCCGAACCAGTATAAAAATCTCTGGTGTGATTTTTCTATTTTCTATTTACAATGCTATTATCATCTATTTCCGCATTTGTATTGTAATCCATATTACACGATCCGTGTATACTATATTAGCACATATAATTGTATACACACCGCACTTTCAAATTTGTGTCATAAATTAAAAGAATATGCAGCATTAAGAAATCTTCATTTCTCCCTATTTGGTAATATAAGCAGGTGTATAATATATATGTACGTCTTTATCGCCACTTATAGTTTACATTCATAAATAAAAGGTATGAAAATAATCCACATAAATAGGCAATGAATGTAAGAGTAAATTAGAAAAGTGAAGATGGAAAGGTAAGTTATGTTGTAATAAAAATCTAATAAAGTCTAATTGGAAAGGAAATAGTCAAGTGTAAATCTATTTTACCCCCTTTATCATCTCCTATTAATATTTAATTTAACAACGTATGAGATTTCAATATAAACTAGCATTAAATTTTGATCTAAAACATAAATTTGAATTTAGGTATAAACATCTATTACTTTATATTAAAACAGGAACCTTGGACTGCTGACATGGATTTCCCCCAGGCCCTCATTTCAAAATGCTAATACCGTGTTCAATCCGCCTTTTTTTTCTTCCTCCTGTCACGTGTTATATCAGTTGCTCCATCACGCGTTCTCCCAACTGCCTTCCCTATCCACTCCATTCCACTTCCTTCTTTCTAACAACCGATCCATCGCAATTCTTCTCCCACGCACGTTGCTTCCAATATCCGCAACGCCCGCCATCTTACCTACCCGATCGTCGCCTCCTAGCACAACTGTCTTTCTCTCTCGCCCCTACCGCCACCCGTCTTTCCCCCCAAAAACATTGTCCTTCTGTAGATCTTCTTGCCGCTTGCCAAGACGAGTAGATCCCGCCGTTCACCCATCCTCCGCCTTACCCCTGCGTAGGCTGTACAGGTAATTGCTTCCTTCCTCACTCGGTTCCAAGATATAATTTAGCGACGGTGACGATTTGGTTTTTAACCCTGCCATTTATTTTGGATTATGATGATAACGTTTGATCCTCAGATTTTGCTGGCTCGTGTTTAGTATCATTTACTACAATGTACACAAGATGTTCGCATAAATTACTGATTCGTGCTGCCTTGCTAATTTTTTGTTCCCTGCTTGCATAGCTGTTACTTAGCATTTCCTAATTCATTCTTTTACTTAGTTTTGCTCTGCACTAGATTGGAAGTTGTTTCTTGAATGAACATCTTCTGTACATTGTGCAATTTTTTTTTAAATACACTTGGTATAACATCAATGAATAAGAATATTTAGAAAGAAATTTGTGTTTACACAGTGGTGATGCATTAGCGAGCAATGGATGAAGCTTGGATGGATAAGCATGGTAAACCAAATAGATGTAACTATATTAAGCTACCCGATAGGTTTTTAAATGAAAGCAAAAAAGGCATGTTGTACAATGGTATTAAGGTAAACACCTAACAACAATAGAACTACATAATGTCGTATTTGGTTAATTGAAATACGATTTGAACCATGTTAATTAACGTAAAATTACATATGGTGGAGGAGATAATGCAAAACGAAATCAGATGTTGGAATTCAGCCTTGTACTTGCTGTGTGCTTTGCATTTAATTCCCCTGTCGTATAGTTTGGGTAATACCGAAACTTAAAAAAAAACTGCTTTGCACAACTAAAGCAACCGCCATAAAGCTTTGCACAACTAAAGCAATCACCGTAAATTTTGGTAAGAGGAGCATAGTTGTAGTAACAGTTGAACCATGTTATTCACAATTTTCCAGCATAATCATTTATAAAAGACCTACATCTACAACAAATGGTTTGAAAATATCTGGCAGATTGAATTTTGTTAAGAGGAGCATAGTTGTAGTAACAATTGAATTTTATGAAGCGGACAGCACTTTCGTCACCAAGTTTATGCAATCAACCATAACTGTTCAATGATCCCAAGAGTGGTCATAATTAGGGGGATTAGAGAATTTTTATTGGGGTAGTCAAAAAAAATTGAAACATCCAAAAAGAGAGTAGGGAGAATTGGTTTTGATAAGTGGTTAAACAAATTAGAGTTCGCACGGATTAGTATTTTGAAATAGCGGAACATAGGGATTTTAACAATGTTCATTTACAACAGTATCCATGAAATACGATTTCAATAAATAGTTAATTAACAATATGTCATATTTGGTTTAATGCTCTTTAACTTCAGCTTTTATTATTTTAGTTGGATATGTTTTCTTCATCATTTTGTTGGAATTTAAAAACTTAACGTATGTGCTAAACGTGTAGGAACACAAATGCAGCTTCTGCATCTACATGTTGTTTGTATTATATGTTTGAGTAACGAAATAAATTCAAACAGTTCATTTTGACAATGCTTTCAGTCGACGCTAAATGATTGTGAAATTGTAAGAATTGAAGAAAACATTGTACTTATTATATTTGCTTTTTAGTAGTTTTTTGATTACACACAAGAAGATGATATTATACAAGCTTTTATATGCATGCAAAACAAAGAAAAAATTTGTAATGGGCTGCTGGTTGGTTCAAAACAATACAACCGGCATTTTGTAACTATCGGTATATATAAGTTATACCATATATTCTCAAACTATCGTATTTCACTTATTGAAATGAAGGTGAAAGGAGTTTCTTTCATGATGCTAGGACGTTGGTATTATCTTTATAGACTATAGTTATAAATTATCAATGTTCAAAAAATCATTCCGTAAAATTTATTACTTAGCAGTTAAAGACGTGAACAAAACTCTGCTCTCGGTGACATAACTCTATTGCTTCCCATTTCAAAATTTAATGTTGTACAGTGAAGTAATTGTTCCACAGGCCTATTCATCAACGTGTTTCTCTAACTAGTACACCCATACATATTTTTGTTTAATAATTTGAGTTCGATCCATCTTTCAGGTGCACATATCTTCCATGATCTGACAGGACTGATGAACATTACACCCTCTTACTCTTTTCCCAAGCACTTCGTGAAACCGCTTTTTACGTATTCAATAAAACTTCGCCCAGGTATGTACATAATAAAGCTATACTTTGTTCTTACATTCGTACATACCGGTAAACGCAAAATAAATTTACTGAATGCTTATAACTGCTCGTATAATTTCTTCATAGCTATGGTCTTTTTAGTATATATGTATGAGCAAACATGTGGGAAACATGATCCTTCAAATGTTGTTAACTGTAGCTTAAACCTTCACGTGACAGCTGCAAGTTACTGAAGACAGTCTACAGTCTCCCTTTCATCGAACTGCTGTCCAACACACATCGGACGAAACTTAGCCTAACCTCCAACAGCGCCAACATCCACACCACTGACTACGACCCACTATTCACTAGAGGTGCGTGACTTTTGGCGACCGGGTCTTCATCCATCCATCGCTGATTCATGAGATGGTAACTGGCAACTTCTACCCTTCTCTGCTTTTATTTTACTATACTTTCCAACATCTTAGGGTGTACACTTTTCTAATTCGGCTCAGGTGTTTTGATTCTCCTATTTGAATCCATCTTTGCTCTCCCTGCTATGCAGTTTTGGAGTTTCCCGTGGAGAGTAAGACTTTGAATACTTCATGGTCAACACCGTATCATCTAACATGTGGGTAAGTGTGTTGCTATAATGTGCATGTACATGTATAATATTACGTTTATTTGATAATTTATTTGAAAAAAATATTATCCTGCACTTCCTAATATATGTTTGTCCCAGTAGTATTTACGACGAAAGTCAGTGATTACAGAAAACTGTACATGACTAAAACTGCACTTCCTAATCAATGCATTCGTTACGATTGTACAATTGGTGATAAAGCTGATGCAATAGTTTTTGAATTGTCCTCCTGTGTATCGTGGAGTTACGATTTATTGTTGCTATGAAAAAATTCAACATATTTTTTTTAAGTGCCATGGCCCTCAGTTTTTAATTTGAGTCAGCAGAAGTTCGTTGATCAATGAATGTGGTCCAGGGTATCAAAAAGCTAAATCTCGATCTAACTTTCCTACCATTCATGATCCATAATTTCTCCGTTCAATGTACTCATTAACACTTTTTTCTTCTTTTTTACCACACCTTTTTTTCCCATACGCATCATGATGTATGACATTAACTTTGCTTGCTTTCATACGTACTACATGTTTGTATTTTAAATAAAAATCCGCTCCGACCTTAACTTACTACGTATGATTACCGTTGTTGTGTACATTACCCTTGCGGATACACACCGTGTTTGTCATGATACATGAATTTGAATAACAATGTCCACTAATGTGTATTTACAATATATGCTCAACACTCCAATGTACCGTTCCATTTCCGCTGATTATATTACGAACCCCATGGTATATCGATGCCCATGTGCGAAGCACGGGCCACTCACTAGTATATGTAGTAAACTAGCATTAAATTTTGTTTAACACAAAACGTGCATTTTTTTGGTTAAATCTATTAATTGTAATCACCGTTTCTTTCCTTTTAATTGAAACATTTGAACTACATTAATTGCAATCACTTACAAAGTTAAAATTTCAAAACAGACAACAAAAATGCATGAAAAATAAAAATACAAAAATTGTTTATACGCAAGAGTAATAAATAACTTACTGAAATATATTAATTTCCTATTCTTCTAATCAATCTATAAGCTAAAACATAGTTCAAATAAACATATATTTCTTTTTTTTTAAATCAATCATTCTATTCTATATTTTAATGAAATTAGACCTACATTCATAAATGAAACATTCATTTTATTTGATGTAAATGTTCTTTTTATTAAATCAAACTTTCCTTATTTTCACAAAACATAAGCTGCTTTTAATTACACCTATAAATTTACAATTAGTATTCTCTCTCCTATTATTAGAAATTTTCAATTACATTCATTTCAGTTGATTAAGTTTCAAAATGGACTAAATGAATGTTATGAGAATTAAACAATTTTTCCTATCTAATAGTAACTTAAACATATTTACATTATTGGATACAAATAGTAATTACATATTTCTCACTAAATAATAGTTACTCATCTCTACAATCAATCTTTCAGCTAACAAACATTTCAAATAAATAAACATATGTTTACTGCTTTATTAAACTTATTCTTTTTTATTCTTTTTTTATTTACACTCCTACTATTAAATCAACAATACCTTATGAAATTATTAACATAGGTTTTTATCTTTTTATTTCATAAAACATTGCCTTGTAAATAAAGTTTACATTTCTATACCTAAATCTACTCCCGTTGATTCATTGAAATTTGCACTTATTATGTATTATTTGAACAACTCATTTATACTTGAATCTATTCCCCAATTTCACATTCCCATTGTACATAACTTTGAATTGATTTACTATTTATTATTATTGCTTCACTGATAAATTAAATATTTGCATTGGTTTTGCTTATGCTAAATTAATTTCCCATATTAAATAAGGTTTCAAAACAATCAATAACCTTTCCTTAGCCCAAACCCCTTTTTACCAAATATTTTCCTTCAAATAATTCATGTCCCTATAAATACTTACATTTACACTTTATAGTTATTTTAATATACCTATTCCAACACTCTTAACCCTTATCTTTACGTTCACCCAACTGTAATATTTAATTATATTTATTACGATCCAATGTTGGCATTTATTACTATAAATTTATTCAATGTTTACTGCCCCTTATTTCAATTTCTTCCATTTACAGCTACGACTTCACTATTCACAATTACTTTTGTATACTCCTTTCCTACTTAAACCAAATATCAAAAATTCCAATTAAATCCAATTATAATTAATACTCTAAATAATCTCATTTATTCCTTCCGTTATTTTCTTAATTAAAATTAAGGCACATCAAATTATCTATATTGGTAAATGACTGAATTTACTAGTAATCCCACTATTTAACCTTAATTATACTTGTATATGATTATTTTACCCTTTTATATTCCATCATATATATATATATATATATATATATATATATATATATATGCGCACCCATACCAATTAAGATTCTAGATCTAATTAATTATTCCATCAAATCCATTAATTACCAACTTTAATTATTGCAATTGATTGTCTAACATACAATTTGAACCTATTACCAAATTTTCATAATTAATTAACACCTTACAATAGTTTACAAATAAAAGGGATTGTATTAAATAAATTATTTATTGTCCTGCATTTCTTTATTTCCCCCATTTACATTCAATACCCATAATCAATATTTTATTTCATTGTTAAATCCAATACTTGCATTACTTTACTTATTCTATCCTTATATCCAATGCAACAATTTCCACTATTACTATTAATTACAATATATAATTAAATTTGTAAATTCTAATTTCCCTTGTTACATCAAATTTCAACATTCCCTTTCATATAAATAAATCAGATTTTTATTCCTTTTTAAATTTATAATAAAAATCTTATTAATTTTGTTCATCTTAACATCGAATTTATATGGGTCGTTACATATTTGGTAATGAATAATTGCCTTCGGTATCATCTAATATATGAGATATGTTAGATTTTTATTGATTTGGAATATATATAGATTTGGATACTGATATACAGAAGTTTACTATTGTATCTTCGAGAAGACGCGCTGCGTTTTTTAATTTAAAGTTCACATTTATTATTCATCAAGAATTTTTGTTAATTCATATGTTCTATAATTGTAAGTTTGTGATGATTTTGTTATCACTTATTTCATTTCCATGATTAACTACTTAGTTTTTTATTTTTTTACATATCTTTATTAATATTTGGCTTAAAAGCGCAATCTTTTGGTCTGACCGTGAAGTTCCAAAATTGCCCTTTATATATATATATTCCCTTAGTAATAGTTATAATATATTTGCAGTCACACTCTTTTAGTGTCAGTATGAAATACCAAAAATACCTCCGTATAGATATTATTAAAATTTAACATAACTTAAAAATAGGATCTAACAATTAAATTTTCTTCGCAAATTTAAAATTTCCATTACAAATATTTACCAATTCTTACGATCACTTGAAAATAGGACCTAACAAATAAACTACTTTACAAATTCGTTTTTTATTCACTAATAATACAAATAAAAATTTAAACTAATAAAAAATTAGATATTGCAACTTAGAAATAAAATTACAAATTAACTACGTTTGATTCAACACAAAAGTATGATAAATATTTATGGAGATCATTTTCTTTTAAACGTATTAAACAATACAATTTGTAGAAAAATAATTCAGATCCCTTCATCACGCACGAAGCGCGTGCCGTAATGCTCGTATATATCAAAACAGATTAGTTTTAACGGAAAAGACAGAGGACGGTTCAGATTTAATATGAAGAAAGACATCAGAAGGCTTTTATTCATCCAAGTCAGCAAAAAGATAACGCCGATACCATATCGTTAGCTGGCTATTATTATACCGTCGACTGACTATTTGATTTAATAATACATAAGAAATAAAATATAAGCATTCACTCCTATAAAATAATACACATATCATTATGTTGAATAACTTGCAAATGAACAACCATATTAAGGTTTGGTTTTCAGACAAGTACAAATGTACAATGAAGGGTGATTTGCTAAAGTTTTGGACATTTAAGTTGAGTATTAATGTGCAATTATGTTATTTTATTGGTTTATTTAGTTTTGATGATAGTTAATTAATTATAAATTACAATTAATTTTAATAACGATATATTATAATAATTAACAAAAAAATTGTTGCAGTAATAATGAATCACTTTAATTCCACACTATGGAATCTCATCTCCTATATAAGATATCTTAAGTTGGGCTACAAATATTATTTCATAAGTAAAACTTGGTAGTTGTCTAACCTTAAATCATCTCCATTTGAATGCACTTTATCCTCTTAAAGACGTAAATTTACGATGTGTATTTGCTTATGTCAGACGAAACTAGTTGATGGTCACTAAATAAAGCTTTCATCATCTCTAATAAAGTTGTATATTTTGCACTTTTTTCTATATGTTTGAAAGTATCTAAATTTCTCGCTTTCTCAGTTACATACTCAACCTTTATCAACTTATAAGTTCAAAAGAATAATCTATATATCCTTCAAATATTTTCATATATGGTTGGAATCAGTATGTTATTCACATTTATGTGTATATGAGATTAATTAACGATTTTTATGTATACAACTTCGTACAATATAAATATAATTTGTATTTGGTAATGAATAATTGCCTTCGGTATGATCTAATATATGGGATATCTTAGATTTTTATTGATTTGGAATATATATAGATTTGGATACTGATATACAGAAGTTTACTATTGTATCTTCGAGAAGACGCGCTGCGTTTTTTAATTTAAAGTTCACATTTATTATTCATCAAGAATTTTTGTTAATTCATATGTTCTATAATTGTAAATTTGTGATGATTTTGTTATCACTTATTTCATTTCCATGATTAACTACTTAGTTTTTTATTTTTATTTTTTTACATATCTTTATTAATAGTTGGCTTAAAAGCGCAATCTTTTGGTCTGACCGTGAAGTTCCAAAATTGCTCTTTATATATATATATTCCTTTAGTAATAGTTATAATATATTTCCTGTCACACTCTTTTAGTGTCAGTATGAAATACCAAAAATGCCTCCATATAGATATTGTTAAAATTTAACATAACTTAAAAATAGGATCTGACAATTAATTTTTCTTCGCAAATTAAAAATTTCCTTTACAAATATTTACCAATTCTTACGATCACTTGAAAATAGGACCTAACAAATAAACTACTTTATAAATTCGTTTTTTATTAACTAATGATACAAATAAAAATTTAAACTAATAAAAAATTAGATATTGCAACTTAGAAATAAAATTACAAAGTAACTACGTTTGATTCAACAAAAAAGTATGATAAATATTTATGGAGATCATTTTCTTTTAAACGTATTAAACAATACAATTTGTAGAAAAATAATTCAGATCCCTTCATCACGCACGAAGCGCGCGCCGTAGTGCTCTTATATATCAAAACAGATTAGTTTTAACGGAAAAGACAAAGGACGGTTCAGATTTAATATGAAGAAAGACATCAGAAGGCTTTTATTCATCCAAGTCAGCAAAAAGTTAACGCCGTTACCATACCATTAGCTGGCTATTATTATACCGTCGACTGACTATTTGATTTAATAATACATAAGAAATAAAATATAAGCATTCGCTCCTATAAAATAATACACATACCATTATGTTGAATAACTTGCAAATGAACAACCATATTAAGCTTTGGTTTTCAGACAAGTACAAATGTTCAATGAAGGGTGATTTGCTAAATTTTTGGACATTTAAGTTTAGAATTAATGTGCAATTATGTTATTTTATTAGTTTATATAGTTTTGATGATAATTAATTAATTATAAATTACAATTAATTTTGAAAACTAGTAATAACAATATATTATAATAATTAACAAAAAAATTGTTGCAGTAATAATGAATCACTTTAATTCCACACTATGGAATCTCATCTCCTATGTAAGATATCTTAAGTTGGGCTACAAAGATTATTTCATAAGTAAAACTAGGTAGTTGTCTAACCTTAAATCATCTCCATTTTAATGCACTTTATCCTCTTAAAGACGTAAATTTACGATGTGTATTTGCTTATGTTAGACGAAAGTAGTTGATGGTCACTAAATAAAGCTTTCATCATCTCTAATAAAGTTGTATATTTTGCACTTTTTTCTATATGTTTGAAAGTATCTAAATTTCTCACTTTCTCAGTTACATACTCAACCTTTATCAACTTATAAGTTCAAAAGAATAATCTATTTATCCTTCAAATATTTTCACATATGGTTGGAATCAGTATGTTTTTCACATTTATGTGTATATGAGATTAATTAACGATTTTTATGTATACAACTTCGTACAATATAAATATAATTTGTATTTGGTAATGAATAATTGCCATCGGTATCATCTAATATATGAGATATCTTAGATTTTTATTGATTTGGAATATATATAGATTTGGATACTGATATACAGAAGTTTACTATTGTATCTTCGAGAAGACACGCTGCGTTTTTTAATTTAAAGTTCACATTTATTATTCATCAAGAATTTTTGTTAATTCATATGTTCTATAATTGTAAATTTGTGATGATTTTGTTATCACTTATTTCATTTCCATAATTAACTACTTAGTTTTTTATATTTATTTTTTTACATATCTTTATTAATAGTTGGCTTAAAAGCGCAATCTTTTAGTCCGACCGTGAAGTTCCAAAATTGCCCTTTATATATATATATATATATTCCCTTTGTAATAGTTGTAATATATTTGCTGTCACACTCTTTTAGTGTCAGTATGAAATACCAAAAATGCCTCCGTATAGATATTATTAAAATTTAACATAACTTAAAAATAGGATCTGACAATTAATTTTTCTTCGCAAATTAAAATTTTCCTTTACAAATATTTACCAATTCTTACGATCACTTGAAAATATGACGTAACAAATAAACTACTTTACAAATTCGTTTTTTATTAACTAATAATACAAATAAAAATTTAAACTAATAAAAAATTAGATATTGCAACTTAGAAATAAAATTACAAATTAACTACGTTTGATTCAACACAAAAGTATGATAAATATTTATGGAGATCATTTTCTTTTAAACGTATTAACCAATAAAATTTGTAGAAAAATAATTCAGATCCCTTCATCACGCGCGAAGCGCGTGCCGTAGTGCTCGTATATATCAAAACAGATTAGTTTTAACGGAAAGACAAAGGACGGTTCAGATTTAATATGAAGAAAGACATCAGAAGGCTTTTATTCATCCAAGTCAGCAAAAAGATAACGCCGTTACCATACCGTTAGCTGGCTATTATTATACCGTCGACTGACTATTTGATTTAATAATACATAAGAAATAAAATATAAGCATTCGCTCCTATAAAATAATACACATACCATTATGTTGAATAACTTGCAAATGAACAACCATATTAAGGTTTGGTTTTCAGACTAGTACAAATGTACAATGAAGGGTGATTTGCTAAAGTTTTGGACATTTAAGTTGAGTATTAAGGTGCAATTATGTTATTTTATTGGTTTGTTTAGTTTTGATGATAATTAATTAATTATAAATTACAATTAATTTTGATAACTAATAATAACAATATATTATAATAATTAACAAAAAAATTGTTGTAGTAATAATTAATCACTTTAATTCCACACTATGGAATCTCATCTCCTATATAAGATATCTTAAGTTGGGCTACAAATATTATTTCATAAGTAAAACTTGGTAGTTGTCTAACCTTAAATCATCTCCATTTGAATGCACTTTATCCTCTTAAAGACGTAAATTTACGATGTGTTTTTGCTTATGTCAGACGAAACTAGTTGATGGTCACTAAATAAAGCTTTCATCATCTCTAATAAAGTTGTATATTTTGCACTTTTTTCTATATGTTTGAAAGTATCTAAATTTCTCACTTTCTCAGTTACATACTCAACCTTTATCAACTTATAAGTTCAAAAGAATAATCTATTTATCCTTCAAATATTTTCATATGTGGTTGGAATCAGTATGTTATTCACATTTATGTGTATATGAGATTAATTAACGATTTTTATGTATACAACTTCGTACGATATAAATATTATTTGTATTTGGTAATGAATAATTTCCTTCGGTATCATCTAATATATGAGATATCTTAGATTTTTATTGAATTGGAATATATATATAGATTTGGATACTGTTATACAAAAGTTTACTATTGTATCTCCGAGAAGACGCGCTGCGTTTTTTAATTTAAAGTTCACATTTATTATTCATCAAGAATTTTTGTTAATTCATATGTTCTATATTTGTAAATTTGTGATGATTTTGTTATCACTTATTTCATTTCCATGATTAACTACTTAGTTTTTTATTTTTATTTTTTTACATATCTTTATTAATAGTTGGCTTAAAAGCGCAATCTTTTGGTCCGACTGTGAAGTTCCAAAATTGCGCTTTATATATATATATATATATATACATATTCCTTTAGTAATAGTTGTAATATATTTGCTGTCACACTCTTTTAGTGTCAGTATGAAATACCAAAAATGCCTCCGTATAGATATTGTTAAAATTTAACATAACTCAAAAATAGGATCTGACAATTAATTTTTCTTCGCAAACTAAAAATTTCCTTTACAAATATTTACCAATTCTTACGATCACTTGAAAATAGGACCTAACAAATAAACTACTTTATAAATTCATTTTTTATTAACTAATAATACAAATAAAAATTTAAACTAATAAAAATTAGATATTGCAACTTAAAAATGAAACTACAAATTAACTACGTTTGATTCAACAAAAAAGTATGATAAATATTTATGGAGATCATTTTCTTTTAAACGTATTAAACAATACACTTTGTAGAAAAATAATTCAGATCCCTTCATCACGCGCGAAGCGCGTGCCGTAGTGGTTGTATATATCAAAACAGATTAGTTTTAACGGAAAAGACAAAGGACGGTTCAGATTTAATATGAAGAAAGACATCAGAAGGCTTTTATTCATCCAAGTCAGCAAAAAGATAACGCCGTTACCATACGGTTAGCTGGCTATTTTTATACCGTCGACTGACTATTTGATTTAACAATACATAAGAAATAAAATATAAGCATTCGCTCCTATAAAATAATACACATACCATTATGTTTGAATAACTTGCAAATGAACAACCATATTAAGGTTTAGTTTTCAGACAAGTACAAATGTACAATGAAGGGTGATTTGCTAAAGTTTTGGACATTTAAGTTGAGTATTAATGTGCAATTATGTTATTTTATTAGTTTATATAGTTTTGATGATAATTAATTAATTATAAATTACAATTAATTTTGATAACTAATAATAACAATATTTTATAATAATTAACAAAAAAATTGTTGCAGTAATAATGAATCACTTTAATTCCACACTATGGAATCTCATCTCCTATGTAAGATATTTTAAGTTGGGCTACAAAGATTATTTCATAAGTAAAACTTGGTAGTTGTCTAACCTTCAATCATCTCGATTTGAATACACTTTATCCTCGTAAAGACGTAAATTTACGATGTGTATTTGCTTATGTCAGACGAAAGTAGTTGATGGTCACTAAATAAAGCTTTCATCATCTCTAATAAAGTTGTATATTTTGCACTTTTTTCTATATGTTTGAAAGTATCTAAATTTCTCACTTTCTCAGTTACATACTCTACCTTTATCAACTTATAAGTTCAAAGGAATAATCTATATATCCTTCAAATATTTTCATATATGGTTGGAATTAGTATGTTATTCACATTTATGTGTATATGAGATTAATTAACGATTTTTATATATACAACTTCGTACAACATAAATATTATTTGTATTTGGTAATGAATAATTGCCTTCGGTATCATCTAATATATGAGATATCTTAGATTTTTATTGATTTGGAATATATATAGATTTGGATACTGATATACAGAAGTTTACTATTGTATCTTCGAGAAGACGCGCTGCGTATTTTAATTTGAAGTTCACATTTATTATTCATCAAGAATTTTTGTTAATTCATATGTTCTATAATTGTAAATTTGTGATGATTTTGTTATCACTTATTTCATTTCCATAATTAACTACTTATTTTTTTATTTTTATTTTTTTACATATCTTCATTAATAGTTGGCTTAAAAGCGCAATCTTTTGGTCCGACCGTGAAGTTCCAAAATTGCCCTTTATATATATATAGATATTCCTTTAGCAATAGTTGTAATATATTTGCTGTCACACTCTTTTAGTGTCAGTATGAAATACCAAAAATGCCTCCGTATAGATATTATTAAAATTTAACATAACTTAAAAATAGGATCTGACAATTAATTTTTCTTCGCAAATTTAAAATTTCGTTTACAAATATTTACCAATTCTTATGATTACATGAAAATAGGACCTAACAAATAAACTACATTACAAATTCGTTTTTTATTAAATAATAATACAAATTAAAATTTAAACTAATAAAAAATTAGATATTGCAACTTAGAAATAAAATTACAAATTAACTACGTTTGATTCAACACAAAAGTATGATAAATATTTATGGAGATCGTTTTCTTTTAAACGTATTAAACAATACAATTTGTAGAAAAATAATTCAGATTCCTTCATTACGCGCGAAGCGCGTGCCGTAATGCTCGTATATATCAAAACAGATTAGTTTTAATTGAAAAGACAAAGGACGGTTCAGATTTAATATGAAGAAAGACATCAGAAGGCTTTTACTCATCCAAGTCAGCAAAAAGATAACGCCGTTACCATACCGTTAGCTGGCTATTGTTATACCGTCGACTGACTATTTGATTTAATAATACATGAGAAATAAAATATAAGCATTCGCTCCTATAAAATAATACACATACCATTATGTTGAATAACTTTCAAATGAACAACCATATCAAGGTTTGGTTTTCAAACAAGTACAAATGTACAATGAAGGGTGATTTGCTAAAGTTTTGGACATTTAAGTTGAGTATTAATGTGCAATTATGTTATTTTATTAGTTTATATAGTTTTGATGATAATTAATTAATTATAAATTACAATTAATTTTGATAACTAATAATAACAATATTTTATAATAATTAACAAAAAAATTGTTGCAGTAATAATGAATCACTTTAATTCCACACTATGGAATCTCATCTCCTATGTAAGATATTTTAAGTTGGGCTACAAAGATTATTTCATAAGTAAAACTTGGTAGTTGTCTAACCTTCAATCATCTCCATTTGAATGCACTTTATCCTCTTAAAGACGTAAATTTACGATGTGTATTTGCTTATGTCAGACGAAAGTAGTTGATGGTCACTAAATAAAGCTTTCATCATCTCTAATAAAGTTGTATATTTTGCACTTTTTTCTATATGTTTGAAAGTATCTAAATTTCTCACTTTCTCAGTTACATACTCTACCTTTATCAACTTATAAGTTCAAAGGAATAATCTATATATCCTTCAAATATTTTCATATATGGTTGGAATCAGTATGTTATTCACATTTATGTGTATATGAGATTAATTAACGATTTTTATATATACAACTTCGTACAACATAAATATTATTTGTATTTGGTAATGAGTAATTGCCTTCGGTATCATCTAATATATGAGATATCTTAGATTTTTATTGATTTGGAATATATATAGATTTGGATACTGATATACAGAAGTTTACTATTGTATCTTCGAGAAGACGCGCTGCGTTTTTTAATTTAAAGTTCACATTTATTATTCATCAAGAATTTTTGTTAATTCATATGTTCTATAATTGTAAATTTGTGATGATTTTGTTATCACTTATTTCATTTCCATAATTAACTACTTATTTTTTTATTTTTATTTTTTTACATATCTTCATTAATAGTTGGCTTAAAATCGCAATCTTTTGGTCCGACCGTGAAGTTCCAAAATTGCCCTTTATATATATATAGATATTCCTTTAGCAATAGTTGTAATATATTTGTTGTCACACTCTTTTAGTGTCAGTATGAAATACCAAAAATGCCTCCGTATAGATATTATTAAAATTTAACATAACTTAAAAATAGGATCTGACAATTAATTTTTCTTTGCAAATTTAAAATTTCATTTACAAATATTTACCAATTCTTATGATTACATGAAAAATGGACCTAACAAATAAACTACATTACAAATTCGTTTTTTATTAAATAATAATACAAATAAAAATTTAAACTAATAAAAAATTAGATATTGCAACTTAGAAATAAAATTACAAATTAACTACGTTTGATTCAACACAAAAGTATGATAAATATTTATGGAGATCGTTTTCTTTTAAACGTATTAAACAATACAATTTATAGAAAAATAATTCAGATCCCTTCATTACGCGCGAAGCGCGTGCCGTAATGCTCGTATATATCAAAACAGATTAGTTTTAATTGAAAAGACAAAGGACGGTTCAGATTTAATATGAAGAAAGACATCAGAAGGCTTTTACTCATCCAAGTCAGCAAAAAGATAACGCCGTTACCGTACCGTTAGCTGGCTATTGTTATACCGTCGACTGACTATTTGATTTAATAATACATGAGAAATAAAATATATGCATTCGCTCCTATAAAATAATACACATACCATTATGTTGAATAACTTTCAAATGAACAACCATATCAAGGTTTGGTTTTCAGACAAGTACAAATGTACAATGAAGGGTGATTTGCTAAAGTTTTGGACATTTAAGTTGAGTATTAATGTGCAATTATGTTATTTTATTAGTTTATATAGTTTTGATGATAATTAATTAATTATAAATTACAATTAATTTTGATAACTAATAATAACAATATTTTATAATAATTAACAAAAAAATTGTTGCAGTAATAATGAATCACTTTAATTCCACACTATGGAATCTCATCTCCTATGTAAGATATTTTAAGTTGGGCTACAAAGATTATTTCATAAGTAAAACTTGGTAGTTGTCTAACCTTCAATCATCTCCATTTGAATGCACTTTATCCTCTTAAAGACGTAAATTTACGATGTGTATTTGCTTATGTCAGACGAAAGTAGTTGATGGTCACTAAATAAAGCTTTCATCATCTCTAATAAAGTTGTATATTTTGCACTTTTTTCTATATGTTTGAAAGTATCTAAATTTCTCACTTTCTCAGTTGCATACTCTACCTTTATCAACTTATAAGTTCAAAGGAATAATCTATATATCCTTCAAATATTTTCATATATGGTTGGAATCAGTATGTTATTCACATTTATGTGTATATGAGATTAATTAACGATTTTTATATATACAACTTCGTACAACATAAATATTATTTGTATTTGGTAATGAATAATTGCCTTCGGTATCATCTAATATATGAGATATCTTAGATTTTTATTGATTTGGAATATATATAGATTTGGATACTGATATACAGAAGTTTACTATTGTATCTTCGAGGAGACGCGCTGCGTTTTTTAATTTAAATTCACATTTATTATTCATCAAGAATTTTTGTTAATTCATATGTTCTATAATTGTAAATTTGTGATGATTTTGTTGTCACTTATTTCATTTCCATTATTAACTACTTAGTTTTTTATTTTTATTTTTTTACATATCTTTATTAATAGTTGGGTTTAAAGCGCAATCTTTTGGTCCGACCGTGAAGTTCCAAAATTGCCCTTTATATATATATATATTCCTTTAGGAATAGTTGTAATATATTCGCTGTCACACTCTTTTAGTGTCAGTATGAAATACCAAAAATGCCTCCGTATAGATATTATTAAAATTTAACATAACTTAAAAATAGGATCTGACAATTAATTTTTCTTCGCAAATTTAAAATTTCCTTTACAAACATTTACCAATTCTTACGATCACTTGAAAATAGGACATAACAAATAAACTACTTTACGAATTCGTTTTTTATTAACTAATAATACAAATAAAAATTTAAACTAATAAAAAATTAGATATTGCAACTTAGAAATAAAATTACAAATTAACTACGTTTGATTCAATGCAAAAGTATGATAAATATTTGTGGAGATCACTTTCTTTTAAGCGTATTAAACAATACAATTTGTAGAAAACTAATTCAAATCCCTTCATCACACGCGAAGCGCGTGCCGTAGTGCTCGTATATATCAAAACAGATTAGTTTTAACGGAAAAGACAGAGGACAGTTCAGATTTAATATGAAGAAAGACATCAGAAGGCTTTTAATCATCCAAGTCAGCAAAAAGATAACGCCGTTACCATACTGTTAGCTGGCTATTATTATACCGTCGACTGACTATTTGATTTAATAATACATAAGAAATAAAATATAAGCATTCGCTCCTATAAAATAATACACATACCATTATGTTAAATAACTTGCAAATGAACAACCATGTTATGGTTTGGTTTTCAGACAAGTACAAATGTACAATGAAGGGTGATTTGCTAAAGTTTTGGACATTTAAGTTGAGTATTAATGTGCAATTATGTTATTTTATTAGTTTATTTAGTTTTGATGATAATTAATTAATTATAAATTACAATTAATTTTGATAACTAAGAATAACAATATATTATAATAATTAACAAAAAAATTGTTGCAGTAATAATGAATCACTTTAATTCCACACTATGGAATCTCCTCTCCTATATAAGATATCTTAAGTTGGGCTACAAATATTATTTCATAAGTAAAACTTGGTAGTTGTCCAACCTTAAATCATCTCCATTTTAATGCACTTTATCCTCTTAAAGACGTAAATTTACGATGTGTATTTGCTTATGTCAGACGAAAGTAGTTGATGGTCACTAAATAAAGCTTTCATCATCTCTAATAAAGTTGTATATTTTGCACTTTTTTCTATATGTTTGAAAGTATCTAAATTTCTCACTTTCTTAGTTACATACTAAACTTTTATCAACTTATAACTTCAAAAGAATAATCTATATATCCTTCAAATATTTTCATATATGGTTGGAATCAGTATGTTATTCACATTTATGTGTATATGAGATTAATTAAGGATTTTTATGTATACAACTTCGTACAATATAAATATAATTTGTATTTGGTAATGAATAGTTGCCTTCGGTATCATCTAATGTATGAGATATCTTAGATTTTTATTTATTTGGAATATATATAGATTTGGATACTGATATACAGAAGTTTACTATTGTATCTTCGAGAAGACGTGCTGCTTTTTTTGATTTAAAGTTCACATTTATTATTCATCAAGAATTTTTGTTAATTCATATGTTCTATAATTGTAAATTTGTGATGATTTTGTTATCACTTAGTTCATTTCCATGATTAACCACTTAGTTTTTTATTTTTATTTTTTTACATATCTTTATTAATAGTTGGCTTAAAAGCGCAATCTTTTGGTCCGACCATGAAGTTCCAAAATTGTCCTTTATATATATTCCTTTAGTAATAGTTGTAATATATTTGCTGTCACCCATATCCGCTTTAGCACATTTTATATACAAGATAAGAGTCTCAAGTCCCTGTTTTTGATGTTGTTACAAGAAAAGTCCCTGTAGAAATGAATATGTAAATTTGGTCCTTATATTTGAAAAATAAAAAACGCAAGTTGTCTTGCATTTTTGTGACAGAAAATGCAAGGTAACCTGCACTTTTCTGATTGGAATTTTTTTTGAAATTTTGAATTTTTTTAAAAATTTTGGAAAGTGCAAGTTAATAGAAAAGTGCGAGATAACTTGCGCTTTCTGATTTTGAAATATTTTTAAAACTTTTGAAATTTTCAAAAAAATATTAATGTTTAAAAAGCACAAGCTAACTTGCATTTTTTGATTTTAAAATAACAGGGACTTAATTTACATGCTCCTTTCACACCGTGGTTAATTTATGAAACAATTTTATAAATATTTGAATTTAATCTCAAAATCACAAAATTAAATCAAAATTAAATATTCAACTTTAATTTATTAAATTCTGAAAATATCCACTTACTTATCTTTAAGTAAACATTCACATAATAACTCAAATTACAAATTAAATCAAATTAAATATTGGATTTCAATTTTTATTTAAATTTTAAAATATTCATCAACTCACCTTAATTCAAAATCAAGTTAATCGAGTTATAAACCATAACAGTAAATCTCAGAATTAGTAAGTTCCAAATAAATCCTTATCTAAATTTAATTAATAACCACATTAAATTACAAATCAATTTCAGTTTACATTTCAATCTTAATTTATTAAAGTTATAAATTTTATTTTAAACTATTAACAGAAATTTTAAATAAATGTTTTAAAAACATATCAATATATTATTAGTTAAATTAAATTATATTTAATTTTAGTATATTGAATTTTATTAAATTAATCTTCGTTATTAGACATATTATTTTATATTAAGT
Organism: Allium cepa; assembly: GCA_030765085.1. Classification (NCBI taxonomy): domain Eukaryota; kingdom Viridiplantae; phylum Streptophyta; class Magnoliopsida; order Asparagales; family Amaryllidaceae; genus Allium; species Allium cepa. The sequence goes on from CM060928.1 coordinate 196,006,115, forward strand.
CTTATTTTTTGACAAGCACCTTTGTCTAAGTGGTTAATTGATGCGACTTTGGTGCAGGATGTCACAAGTTCGAAACTTGCTTTCGGACGTTTATTTGACATGGGATATGTTGTCCCAATAATTTGTTGTATATAAAGCACCAGTTCAAAAAAAAAGTCTTATTTTTTATTAATAGTTGGCTTAAAAGCGCAATCTTTTGGTCCGACCGTGAAGTTCCAAAATTGTCCTTTATATATATATATATATATATATATATATATATATATATTCCTTTAGTAATAGTTGTAATATATTTGCTGTCACACTCTTTTAGTGTCAGTATGAAATACCAAAATGCCTCCGTAAAGATATTATTAAAATTAAACATAACTTAAAAATAGGATCTAACAATTAATTTTTCTTCGCAAATTTAAAATTTCCTTTACAAATATTTACCAATTCTTATGATCACTTGAAAATAGGACCTAACAAATAAACTACTTTAAAAATTCGTTTTTTATTAACTAATAATACAAATAAAAATTTAAACTAATAAAAAATTAGATATTGCAACTTAGAAATAAAATTACAAATTAAATACGTTTGATTCAACACAAAAGTATGATAAATATTTATAGAGATCATTTTCTTTTAAACATATTAAACAATACAATTTGTAGAAAAATAATTCAGAACCCTTCATCACGCGCGAAGCGCGTGCCGTAATGCTCGTATATATCAAAACAGAATAGTTTTAATTGAAAAGACAAAGGACGGTTCAGATTTAATATGAAGAAAGACATCAGAAGGCTTTTACTCATCCAAGTCAGCAAAAAGATAACGCCGTTACCATACCGTTAGCTGGCTATTATTATACCGTCGACTGACTATTTGATTTAATAATACATAAGAAATAAAATATAAGCATTCGCTCCTATAAAATAATACACATACCATTATGTTGAATAACTTTGCAAATGAACAACCATATTAAGGTTTGGTTTTTAGACAAGTACAAATGTACAATGAAGGGTGATTTGCTAAAGTTTTGGACATTTAAGTTGAGTATTAATGTTCAATTATGTTATTTTATTAGTTTATATAGTTTTGATGATAATTAATTAATTATAAATTACAATTAATTTTGATAACTAATAATAACAATATATTATAATAATTAACAAAAAAATTGTTGCAGTAATAATGAATCACTTTAATTCCACACTATGGAATCTCATCTCCTATGTAAGATATCTAACGTTGGGCTACAAACATTATTTCATAAGTAAAACTTGGTAGTTGTCTAACCTTCAATCATCTCCATTTGAATGCACTTTAACTTCTTAAAGACGTAAATTTACGTTGTGTTTTTGCTAATGTCAGACGAAAGTAGTTGATGGTCACTAAATAAAGCTTTCATCATCTCTAATAAGGTTGTATATTTTGCACTTTTTTCTATATGTTTGAAAGTATCTAAATTTATCACTTTCTCAGTTACATACTCAACCTTTATCAACTTATAAGTTCAAAAGAATAATCTATATATCCTTCAAATATTTTCATATATGGTTGGAATCAGTATGTTATTCACATTTATGTGTATATGAGATTAATTAACGATTTTTATGTATACAACTTCGTACAATATAAATATAATTTGTATTTGGTAATGAATAATCGCCTTTGGTATCATCTAATATATGAGATATCTTAGATTTTTATTGATTTGGAATATATATAGATTTGGATACTGATATACAGAAGTTTACTATTGTATCTTCGAGAAGACGCGCTGCGTTTTTTAATTTAAAGTTCACATTTATTATTCATCAAGAATTTTTGTTAATTCATATGTTCTATAATTGTACATTTGTGATGATTTTGTTATCACTTATTTCATTTCCATGATTAACTACTTAGTTTTTTATTTTTATTTTTTTACATATCTTTATTAATAGTTGGCTTAAAAGCGTAATCTTTTGGTCTGACCGTGAAGTTCCAAAATTGCCCTTTATATATATATATATATATATTCCTTTAGTAATAGTTGTAATATATTTGCTGTCACACTCTTTTAGTGTTAGTATGAAATACCAAAAATGCCTCCGTATAGATATTATTAAAATTTAACATAACTTAAAAATAGGATCTGACAATAAATTTTTATTCGCAAATTTAAAATTTCCTTTACAAACATTTACCAATTCTTACGATCACTTGAAAATAGGACCTAACAAATAAACTACTTTACAAATTCGTTTTTTAATAACTAATAATACAAATAAAAATTTAAACTAATAAAAAATTAGATATTGCAACTTAGAAATAAAATTACAAATTAACTACGTTTGATTCAACACAAAAGTATGATAAATATTTGTGGAGATCATTTTCTTTTAAACGTATTAAACAATACAATTTGTAGAAAACTAATTCAGATCCCTTCATCACGCGCGAGCGCGTGCCGTAATGCTCGTATATATCAAAAAAGATTAGTTTTAACGGAAAAGACAGAGGACGGTTCAGATTTAATATGAAGAAAGACATCGGAAGGCTTTTATTCATCCAAGTCAGCAAAAAGATAACGCCGTTACCATACTGTTAACTGGCTATTATTATACCGTCGACTGACTATTTGATTTAATAATACATAAGAAATAAAATATAAGCATTCGCTCCTATAAAATAATACACATACCATTATGTTGAATAACTTGCAAATGAACAACCATATTAAGGTTTGGTTTTCAGACAAGTACAAATGTACAATGAAGGGTGATTGCTAAAGTTTTGGACATTTAAGTTGAGTATTAATGTGTATTTTATTAGTTTATTTAGTTTTGATGGTAATTAATTAATTATAAATTACAATTAATTTTGATAACTCATAATAACAATATATTATAATAATTAACAAAAAAATTGTTGCAGTAATAATGAATCACTTTAATTCCACACTATGGAATCTCATCTCCTATATAAAATATCTTAAGTTGGGCTACAAATATTATTTCATAAGTAAAACTTGGTAGTTGTCTAACCTTAAATCATCTCCATTTTAATGCACTTTATCCTCTTAAAGACGTAAATTTACGATGTGTATTTGCTTATGTCAGACGAAAGTAGTTGATGGTCACTAAATAAAGCTTTCATCATCTCTAATAAAGTTGTATATTTTGCACTTTTTTCTATATGTTTGAAAGTATCTAAATTTCTCACTTTCTTAGTTACATACTAAACCTTTATCAACTTATAACTTCAAAAGAATAATCTATATATCCTTCAAATATTTTCATATATGGTTGGAATCAGTATGTTATTCACATTTATGTGTATATGAGATTAATTAAGGATTTTTATGTATACTACTTCGTACAATATAAATATAATTTGTATTTGGTAATGAATAGTTGCCTTCGGTATCATCTAATATATGAGATATCTTAGATTTTTATTGATTTGGAATATATATAGATTTAGATACTGATATACAGAAGTTTACTATTGTATCTTCGAGAAGACGTGCTGCTTTTTTTTAATTTAAAGTTCACATTTATTATTCATCATGAATTTTTGTTAATTCATATGTTCTATAATTGTAAATTTGTGATGATTTTGTTATCACTTATTTCATTTCCATGATTAACCACTTAGTTTTTTATTTTTATTTTTTTACATATCTTTATTAATAGTTGGCTTAAAAGCGCAATCTTTTGGTCCGACCGTGAAGTTCCAAAATTGTCCTTTATATATATTCCTTTAGTAATAGTTGTAATATATTTGCTGTCACCCATATCCGCTTTAGCACATTTTATATACAAGATAAGAGTCTCAAGTCCCTGTTTTTTGATGTTGTTATAAGAAAAGTCCCTGTAGAAATGAATATGTAAATTTGGTCCTTATATTTGAAAAATAAAAAACGCAAGTCGTCTTGCATTTTTGTGACAGAAAATGCAAGGTAACCTGCACTTTTCTGATTGGAATTTTTTTTGAAATTTTGAATTTTTTTTAAAATTTTCAAAATTTTGGAAAGTGCTGGTTAATAGAAAAGTGCAAAATAACTTGCGCTTTCTGATTTTGAAATATTTTTAAAATTTTTGAAATTTTCAAAAAAATATTAATGTTTAAAAAGCACAAACCAACTTGCATTTTTTGATTTAAAAAAAAGGGACTTAATTTACATACTCATTTCACACCGTGGTTATTTTATAAAACAATTTTATAAATATTTGAATTTAATCTCAAAATCACAAAATTAAATCAAAATTAAATATTCAACTTCAATTTATTAAATTTTGAAAATATCCACTTACTAATCTTTAAGTAAACATTCACATAATATCTCAAATTACAAATTTAAATCAAATTAAATATTGGATTTCAATTTTTATTTAAATTTGAAAATATTCATCAACTCACCTTAATTCAAAATCAAGTTAATCGAGTTATAAACCATAACAGTAAATCTCAGAATTAGTAAGTTCCATATAAATCCTTATCTAAATGTAATTAATAACCACATTAAATTACAAATCAATTTCAATTTACATTTCAATCTTAATTTATTAAAGTTATAAATTTTATTTTAAACTATTAACAGAAATTTTAAATAAATTTTTTAAAAACATATCAATATATTATTAGTTAAATTAAATTTTATTTAATTTTAGTATATTGAATTTTATTAAATTAATCTTCGTTATTAGACATATTATTCTATACTAAGTCTTATTTTTTATTAATAGTTGGCTTAAAAGCGCAATCTTTTGGTCCGACCGTGAAGTTCCAAAATTGTCCTTTATATATATATATATTCCTTTAGTAATAGTTGTAAGGGAGAATTATTTTAAAGGACAAAAATTTGTATATTTTTTGCCTCAAGAACACGACCTCAATATTTTTACCACAAGGACAAACATTCTTCTAAAAATTATCCATAAGGACAAACATTTTCCAAAATTATTCATAAGGACAACAAAACTGCTACCAAGCTAAAACTGATACCTAAAAACTGCTACCGATAACTACAAACTGATACCTAAAAACTGCTATCAATAACTAAAAAATGATACCCACAGAAAATTGTCCTTCAGGATAAAATATTGAAGGTCTGTCCTTGAGGCTAAAAAGCTGTGAAATTTTGTCCTTGACAATAATTTCCTGTAGTTGTAATACATTTGTTGTCACACGCTTTTAGTGTCAGTATGAAATACCAAAAATGCCTCCGTATAGATATTATTAAAATTTAACATAACTTAAAAATAGGATATAACAATTAATTTTTCTTCGCAAATTTAAAATTTCCTTTACAAATATTTACCAATTCTTATGATCACTTGAAAATAGGTCCTAACAAATAAACTACTTTAAAAATTCGTTTTTTATTAACTAATAATACAAATAAAAATTTAAAATAATAAAAAATTAGATATTGCAACTTAGAAATAAAATTACAAATTAACTACGTTTGATTCAACACAAAAGTATGATAAATATTTATGGAGATCATTTTCTTTTAAACATATTAAACATATTAAACAACACAAAAGTATGATCCCTTCATCACGCGCGAAGCGCGAGCCGTAATGCTCGTATATATCAAAACAGATTAGTTTTAACGGAAAAGACAAAGGACGGTTCAGATTTAATATGAAGAAAGACATCAGAAGGCTTTTATTCATCCAAGTCAGCAAAAAGATAACGTCGTTACCATACCGTTAGCTGGCTATTATTATACCGTCGACTGACTATTTGATTTAATAATACATAAGAAATAAAATATAAGCATTCGCTCCTATAAAATAATACACATACCATTATGTTGAATAACTTGCAAATGAACAACCATATTAAGGTTTGGTTTTCAGATAAGTACAAATGTACAATGAAGGGTGATTTGCTAAAGTTTTGGACATTTAAGTTGAGTATTAATGTGCAATTATGTTATTTTATTAGTTTATATAGTTTTGATGATAATTAATTAATTATAAATTACAATTAATTTTGATAACTAATAATAACAATATATTATAATAATTAACAAAAAAATTATTGCACTAATAATGAATCACTTTAATTCCATACTATGGAATCTCATCTCCTATGTAAGATATCTTACGTTGGGCTACAAAGATTATTTCATAAGTAAAACTTGGTAGTTGTCTAACCTTCAATCATCTCCATTTGAATGCACTTTATCCTCTTAAAGACGTAAATTTACGATGTGTATTTGCTTATGTCAGACGAAAGTAGTTGATGGTCACTAAATAAAGCTTTCATCCTCTCTAATAAAGTTGTATATTTTGCACTTTTTTCTATATGTTTGAAAGTATCTAAATTTCTCACTTTCTCAGTTACATACTCAACCTTTATCAACTTATAAGTTCAAAAGAATAATCTATATATCCTTCAAATATTTTCATACATGGTTGGAATCAGTATGTTATCCACATTTATGTGTATATGAGATTAATTAACGACTTTTATGTATACGACTTCGTACAATATAAATATAATTTGTATTTGGTAATGAATAATTGCCTTCGGTATCATCTAATATATGAGATATCTTAGATTTTTATTGATTTGGAATATATATAGATTTGGATACTGATATACAGAAGTTTACTATTGTATCTTCGAGAAGACGCGCTGCGTTTTTTAATTTAAAGTTCACATTTATCATTCATCAAGAATTTTTGTTAATTCATATGTTCTATAATTGCAAATTTGTGATGATTTTGTTATCACTTATTTAATTTCCATGATTAACTACTTAGTTTTTTATTTTTATTTTTTTACATATCTTTATTAATAGTTGGCTTAAAAGCGCAATCTTTTGGTCCGACCGTGAAGTTCCAAAATTGCCCTTTATATATACAAGTACGAAGGCACGTCCGGTGGACGTGCATAAGGCAAACTTGTGTAAAATTGGTTTGTTGCGAAGAAAACTATGTTAAATGTCCATTGTGAAAGAAAAAATTGCTATATGAATTCATTTTGTTCTCAAATCTTTGTATTTTGTCAATGTTTCATTTTGTTGCCAACTACCTCAATTCAATGAGCAAGTATGTTTCTCCATCATGCTACTGCTCATTATTTTACCCATCGCTACTATTAAAAAAGAGAATTCGATGAATAGAATTTCCACGGTTTCTTTTTGAAATTCCTGAAATACCCGCTTCAATCTCACTGTTGGTTTACAATCTCAACCACCATTCTCTTACTGACCACCCATCAATGGATTTCACTATTAATTTGCAAGCAACACCACCACCAACTACTTGAAATAAAAACAGCGTGACCACCAAAGATTTTGCATTTATAGCATATATCCATCCATTAATTATTTATTGAATAAAAACTGAATATCCTTAGTTGTTAAATGCACGTGTGTGTGATGAATGCTTGTATATAAAGTTATTTTTACTCAAAGTTGCATGGACTGTAGAAATCAATATGCCAGACCGGTATGACATAATTAAAAACTTCAAAAAAAAAAATTTCCTATGTATGTCTATTTATGAGCCTAAAAACTGATCTTTTGTACATGGTAATATACAGAGACATTATTAAAATAAGTTAGTATAGATGCAATTTTTACATCAACTAAGTGTTTGTAGAGGGCAATTCAGTTGAGAATTTAGAACAGTGAGTTTAGAACAGCCAGAAGACAATTAGAATGGTGGACTTAAAGCATAGCAGTATTACGGGAAAACTGACAAAGTGTGAATGAGAAAAAAAATATTAGCACATAAATGCAAACGTATATATGTACACATATATACGCACAGACATTAGTAAAATAAGTTAGTATAGATGCAATTTTTACATCAACTAAGTGTTTGTAGAGGACAATTCAGTTGTCAATTTAGAACAGTGAGTTTGGAACAGCCAGAAGACAGTAAAATGGTGGATTTAAAACATGGCAGTGTCACGGGAAAACTAACAAAGCGTGAACGGGAAAAAATATTAGCACATAAATCCTAACGTATATATATGTATATACGTATGTGTGTAAAGAAGTTCGATATATTAATGTTTTGGGAGGTGTAGTATTAACTGTGTAAATTAGTTCCTTAACTTTGTTGGCTATAAATGCTCTAGCAAATTTAGACGGCTACCTAAGCCGAAATATTATAGAAAATATAGGCTATGCTGAATAATAGTCATCCTACTTATTATGAAAGAATACAAATAATTAACAGTAAACTGCTTTGTGAATCTGTGATACCAATGGAGCTGAAGTTGTACTCCTGCCACCACTATGTTTGGGGGAAAAACACAATTGTAAATGAATCATGAAACTGCATCGTCAAACTGGAATTCTTTTACTTAACATATTTTTGTTACACAATTCAATGATTACATGAAGGGTGAGAAAAATATAACAAACTTTGATTACCCAACCGACCTAGCATAAGCTTACATTACTCATGAATAATATATCTTTTATTTTATTTTACGATCAAATATTCTATTTTTAAGGTTAACAAATGTTTAAAGGAGCAATAACGTCCAAAGGAGACTTTATTTAACATGGTAAAATGGTGGACATTTACTTCATAGCTGTTTTACAAAGTCAAATCCTCAATCGCCACTTATTAGAAGATGGCTTATAGTTACCTCTTCAGTAAATAGTTATAAGCTCCAAAAGTCAGAAAGCATAACCAAAATCTCTCGTGGGCCCCACAACTGCCTTTGATGAATCAGAATCATTAATCTCACCACACGTAGCTTATGATGCCAGAGGTTTGTACTTTGGAAACTTGTCCACTTCCTGTAAAAATGAGCTAGAACATAGATGTGACGACCGCCCATGACTCCCGCACCAAAACAAGAGAAAAGAGCGCTGAAGGGCGTGCCAGGTAGCCATGGACAGTAGTCAGGGTAAAATAAGCATCGTAGAAACTCTATCGCATAACTCACAGCGCATGGATAAAATACAATAGAGAAATATATATATATATAGTGAAGCTTCATAACAGGAAATCATCATATAAGCATCACAGTAGTTTGATACAATCATCCAGGCAAATCCATACATCAAAGCCTCACTACATAGCACTCAGAATATATACAAGCAGCGGAACACCCAGTACAAATAGTAAGAAAGCTAATATGCAAAGCCTCCTGCTCGTCTTCGTCATCATCAGCGTAGATCTCCAAGAACAGCACCTGTCACCTGCTACCTAGTCTGCCCATCCCAACATGGATGAACAGCCCAAGGTAATAAGAGGAGACATAAAACCTTGAGTCAGACAAAGTCTTAGTGAGCAGTAAATTAACTACCAAACATACCAAAAGAGCAAAAGGAATAAAAGGAATAGGAACCAAACCATCCCACTCCACCTCTTTCTACAGTGATAGCCCCCAGACACACACTAAGGAGAAGCAAGCATAACATAACAGATAATTAAGGTAAAGCAATAATCACTCGAGTCAAGGGCGATGTTTTCCAAATACAAACCCCCAAGGCCTAAACCAAGATCAGATAAGCACCCAGAAAATACCGCTCTTGAGACCGAATGATAATACAACCAAACATCCATGACTCTGGCTATCACTGTTATCATTGCCATGATTTCACCGTTAATTGAATGACCACCTGTCAAGGGCTAATGGTAACCCCGGTTCTAGACAAAACTCCGCACGTCGTCGCAGCCCGTGCCTAGGAATTTTCGCAACTACCCAGAGTACTAGCACGTCGTCGCAGCCCGTGCTTGGAACGTCGTCGCAGCCCGTTCCAACGTACTCTTGCTTTGAGCATGCTAGAACCTTCAACAACGATAAGATCTTAGCCTCCTAGTCATCCTCCTCGACGACTATTTCCATACTAGCTCAAGCGCCTCTCAAGCTAACCATTATCACCTACCCGGATCGCATTACCGAGTTATCAACATAACTTTGCACGTCGTCGTAGCCCGTGCTTGGAACGTCATCATAACCCGTCCCAACTCAACATCATGGTTTGCCTCCTCGCATCATGGCAAAGTCCCATCTCAACATCATCCAATCCATACATATGAGCTTCAACATCCGCTTCATATGTCATAAGCAGCTTTCACCATTCAAGAGCCTTTCCACTTAGCTTTCGAATCATCTTCAATCATCTTGTTCCAAATCAACTACTAGCTAACTTGGAAACAATCAAATCAATCATACAATCAAACAATCAATCATTTAAACAAGATCTAATGAGCAATATCAACTATAATGGCAATTTCGTAAATAAATGAGCATAAGTCTAACATGCATGAATCATAGGTTTTTAGCATAGATCTATCAAATATAAAACATGGGTTTTGTCTCTAATACTTGATAAATGAACATGCATAAGTAAATATCTTCACAAACAATGAATCTACACTTGGATCTAAGGAAAATGCACAAAATCACTATCTACAACACTCCAACAAACCACCAATCCAATATACTCCTTTGGGTCCGCGTGAGAGATAACTACCACTCACCAAATCACCTAAACACCTCAAAAACTAAACACTTCAGATCTGGACAGCGAAGATCAAGGCTTGATCCGGCGAAATCTCGCTTAAAACGATGAAATCTAGCTTCGTTGGATGAAGATCTTCAACTTTGGTACTTGAATCTTTGATCTCGATCTTCGATCTTGGATGGATATTAAAACTATATTGGAATGGAGAAAATAAGATGAAGAAATGTTGAAATCGAGTTCCCAAAATGGCAGCACTTCGTCGCTTCCAAAAACCGGTGCCAAAAAGTGAGCCAAACCCCTCTATTTATAGGCTGAAACCACTATGAGTCGTCGCCCCATAGGTCGTTGCCGACCCACCCCTTGAGTCGTCCCCGACTCATCATCATGCCGACTCAACAAAACACAGGGCCTCACGTCTAACCTATACGCGACTCACCCCAGACACGACTCAACACCCCTAACGACCTAACATCCTTAACCCGTGTACGACCTACCCATAGCCGACTCAACAATCCAACCAATACGGCCTAACGACTTAACCCTTCCTGCCGACTCAACCATTCACTCTTATGGCCGACCTAAGCTCTAACCGACCTATGACCAATGACTTAACACACAGCCGCTAACACTCCCAAGTCCTAAGTCGTATGACGACTCAACTATACACACACGACTCAGCTATAATGCCGACTCACGACTCAACAGAGACTCCGACCCAACAACTCACTCTTATGGCCGACCTAACCCCTAGCCGACCTAAGCCTCTACCGACTCAACAGCCACAACCTATCCCTAAGTCGTTCATACGACTCAGCGACTTACCATGAGTCGTTCAACGACCTAACTAGTATGCGACTCATCGCCCCAGCTACCTAACGACTTACGACTCATAGCATACACGACTCAAAACACCTTACGACCTATGACTTCGACCATACGTCTCAACTTACTACCCCGCTATCTCCTAGGTCGGTCAATACTATGAGCCATCCAGGCTCCTTGAGTCGGTCCCCTATGAGTCGGTCACCTATGAGTCGGTCACGAATCAATACTCACACGAGCTAACTTCCACACGACTTAGGCTAGAGACAACATAAACAACACTAACGACCTGTAAATTCTACGATTTATCGACACGTAAAATACGGGTCATTACATTCTCTCCCCCTTAGGAATTTCGCCCCCGAAATTCCAAGCAAACAACAGCAATCAAAGATTTTCCGCATGCCTACCATCCATAGCAATCAACAAACCATGCATCCAATTCGAGCCTAGTATGCAGAATTCTAAGACTTAGAACAAGCTACAAATTCATGAGATGTCACGACACTTTAGGGCCATACCTCGAAGAGTCCGGGATGAGCTGCCTTCATCCTCTCTTCCTCCTCCCACGTACAGTCGTTAACATCATCACTCCATTGTACCTTGACCAACGTAATCGTCTTCCTCCTAAGCTGTTTCGTGTCGGTCTCAACAACACGAAGCGGTTTACGAGGTCTTCTAACCACTGGATCAACCTCTAAACCTTCACAGCTATCAGCAGAAACCACCGTAGTTGGGTCGTGCACATACTTCCGTAGATAAGATACATGAAAAACATTGTGCACACCCGCCATCTTTTCCGGTAACTCTAGTCTATAAGAGAGCTTCCCAATTCGCTCGATAATCGGGAATGGTCCAACAAATCTCGGAGTCAATTTCCCTTTCTTCCCGAATCTAATAACACTCTTCAAAGGAGAAATCTTCACAAAAACCATATCACCTACGTCGAATTCCAAATCCTTTCGACGATTATTGGCATAACTCTTCTGACGATCTTGGGCTGCTTTCATTCGTTGCCGAATGATCTCTATACAATCCGAAGTCTATCGAATCATCTCTGGCCCAAGTATCAGCTTTTCTCCAGTTTCCAACCAACATGTCGGAGAGTTACACGGTCTTCCATATAATGCCTCATATGGTGCCATTCCAATACTCGACTGATAACTGTTATTATATGCAAATTCCACCAAATGAAGATGATCTTCCCATGATCCTCCGAAGTCCAAGACACATGCTCTCAAGAGATCTTCCAAAACTCGGTTGACTCTCTCAGTCTGACCATCTGTTTGAGGGTGATAAGCTGTACTTAAACATAACTTGGTTCCCAAAACTTCCTGGAAGCTCTTCCAAAATCCACTAGTGAACAAAGGGTCTCGATCGCTCACTATACTCTTCGGAATACCATGGAATCGAACTATCCACTTAACATACAACTCAGCCAACTTCGATGCAGTCCTAGTTGATCGAACAGGAATGAACCTTGCACTCTTGGTCAAACGATCTACTATGACCCAAATCCCTTCATTTCCTGCTCTTGTCCTAGGTAGACCATCGATAAAATCCATCGACACTTGCTCCCACATCCATGTAGGAACCTCCAATGGCTGAAGTAATCCACTAGGCTTCTTCTGCTCAGCTTTCACCAACTGGCAGTTCATACACTTGGAAATAAAATTTCCAACATCCTTCTTCATACCTTCCCAGTAGTAAGCTCTCTTCATATCCCGATACATCTTATTTCCACCTGGATGAATTGTCAACTTCGAGTGATGACTTTCCCTCAGAACTTCATCTCTCAATCCATCTACATCGGGAACAACCAATCGTCCTTGCTTCCGAAGCCAACCCTCTCGATCGACCTCGAATCCTTTATCCTTCTCAGGTTCCAATCCAGATTCCAAATCACGGATAATCTTGACAAGCTTATCATCTCTCTTTTGGGTCTCGCCAATCCTTTCCACAAGAGTAGGTCTTATCGATAAGTTTGCCAACATCTCAGGTTCCAATTCACATCTAGGCCTGAAGTCAAATCCAGCCAAATACTCGAGACTCTTCCATTCCGAAAACATGGCTCCCAGACCTGCATGTCTTCGACTTAACGCATCTGCCACCGCGTTACCTTTTCCCGGAGTATAGGCTATACCAAAATCATATGATGCTAAGAACTCTAGCCACCGTTGCTGTCGAAGATTCAAATCCTTTTGGGAGAACAGGTACTTCAACGACTTATGATCCGTAAACAACTCAAATCTAACTCCCAACAGATAATGTCTCCACATCTTCAAAGCAAACACAATCGCCGCCAACTCCAAATCATGAGTTGGGTAATTCCTTTCATGCGGCTTTAGTTGTCGACTTGCATACGCAACAACTTTATCCTTTTGCATTAGCACTGCTCCAAGTCCAGTGCCACATGCATCGGTGTAAACCACCATCTCATCATTCCCACTTGGAATAGTCAAAACAGGAGCACTTGTCAGTCGCTCTTTCAGGATTACGAAAGCTTGCTCACACTTATCATCCCATCTGAACACTTGGTTCTTTTTCGTCAATCCTGTTAACGGTGCAGCTATCTTGGAAAAGTCTTTGATAAACCGTCGATAATATCCTGCTAATCCAAGAAAACTTCTCACATCAGATGCATTCTTAGGTCTAATCCAATCCTGGATTGCTGCCACCTTAGCGGGATCAACCGCTATTCCATTTCCAGAAATAACATGGCCTAAGAACCTCACTTCACTCTTCCAGAAGTGACACTTCGAAAACTTAGCCTTCAGCTGATGTTTCCGCAAGATCCCCAAAACAATCCTCAAGTGTGTCTTGTGCTCTTCCTCAGTTCTGGAATAAATCAGAATATCATCCACGAACACAAGCACGAACTTATTCAACTGATCTCTGAACACTCTATTCATAAGATCCACAAAATATGCTGGTGCGTTAGTCAATCCAAACGGCATTACCAGCCACTCATAAAAACCGGATGGTGTCCTGAAAGCAGTCTTTGGCACACTATCCTTCGCCACTCTCAACTGGTGAAATCCCGTTGCCAAATCCATCTGAGAAAACACCTTAGCCTCGTGAAGCTGATCAAACAAGTCATCTATTCTCGGCAATGGATACTTGTTCTTCCTAGTCAACTTATTCAGCTCACGATAATCCACACACAACCTCAACGATCCATCCGCTTTGGTTGCGAACACAACTGGTGCACCCCATTCGGACACACTTCTCCGAATGAATCCTTTCTGCAAAAGGTCATCAACCTGCACCCTCAACTCTAGCTGCTCCCTAGGCGCCATCCGCCTAAGAGGCATCACAACAGGTCTGGCTCCCTCAACTAGATCGATACGAAACTCGATCTCCCTATGCGGCGGCAACCCTTTGACTTCGTCAAAGACATCCTCGAATCCATTCACGATAGGCACTGATGACAGTCCATCCCGTGGAACAACCAGCGAATACATGAAGCTCATGAAGACGCCTTCCTCATGCTTACATCGTATCACAACCTTTCGCCCTTCCACATTCCCGACTGTCACCTCCAGCCCCTCACAATCAATCCTAGCCGCATACTTCCTAAGCCAGTCCATACCCAAAATAATTCCGAACCCCGCAAAGTTCAGAACAAAGCAATCACAAACAAACGAGCAATCATGACTCGACACAACTAGACCACGGCATATCATACATAAACATGACGAACCCCCAACTGGATTAGTCACAACCAATGGTCTATCAACAATATCTGGTCTCAAACCTAACCGGTCTACCAAATCATTACAAACAAAAGAATGCGACGCTCCAGTATCAAACAACACTCTAACTGGAACACCACAAATAGAAAGAGTACCTTGAACCACCACACTCTTCCCCTTCTCTTCAGCGGTAGGAGCTTTTGAAGATGACGGCACAGCTCCCAAAGCATAAGCTCGCACAATCTGCCTGTCCTTCCTCGGTTCTGGACAGTCCTTCCTGAAATGCCCTGCTTTATCACAGTTGTGGCATTTCGCCGGCGCCTTTGGATTCCTACAATCCTTGGAGAGATGGCCCTTCTGCTGGCAATTATAACAAGTCACTTCGCCCTTCGGCTTCTTCTGGCCATCCCTACCCCTCTGTTGCTGCTGCTTCCTCTTCTTGTTGCCACTCTGCTGTGGTCTAGATCCTTCCCTGGTTACAGCCACAACAGAACTTTCCTTAGGAAACAGACTCTCATGCCTAAGGGCTTTCTCCACAAGCTTTTCAAATGGATCGTCCAAATGATCCACTAACTGCCTCCCAAGATAAGCATCCAAACCGGTCACAAACTTCTCGTTCTTCTGGTAGGGAGAATCAATATACGATCTGGCATACTTAGACAAAGCTTCAAACTCAGAAATGTACTCAAGAACAGGCCTCCCACCCTGCTTGAGCTCTACAAACCTCTTAAACAAAACAGACTTCTGAGCCGTAGAGATGAACTTGGCTTCAAATCTAACTTGGAATTGCTCCCAAGTGATCTCTTCTTCTGGAGTATCTATGGTGATAGAATTCCACCAATCAGCAGCTCTCCCCTGAAGCTGTCTCGATGCAAGCTTCCTCTTAGTTGCATCCTCAATCCCTAAGTCACCAAAGATCCTTCGGCAAGCATCAATCCATCTCTGCACTTCAATAGTCGACTCTGTCCCCAAGAAAGCTTTTCCTCCAAGAGAAATATAATCCTTGCAAAGCTTAGCAAAATCCACCGGTCTTGGAGCTTGAACTTGAACTCCCACATCCACTGATGATCCTGAAGCTGGTATCCTTCTCATGATCGAAGTCATCATCGCTTCGAACATAGTTCCATAATCAACAGCCCCTTCATCAGCACGGCCTTCCCTTGCAGATGGTCTCCCTCTTCGACTCATCCTTAATATCTGCAATAAGAATGATTAGAACACCTTAAGAAACAACTGCATAAGGAGTTCAAATCCTTCTAAGCTACTATATTATATATAGTAATCATCCATCAAAATACAATTACGTCTCTCATACGTAGTTGCGTCAGCGAGCGTTGGCTAAAATCGATTAACCAAAGCTCTGATACCAAATGTGACGACCGCCCATGACTCCCGCACCAAAACAAGAGAAAAGAGCGCTGAAGGGCGTGCCAGGTAGCCATGGACAGTAGTCAGGGTAAAATAAGCATCGTAGAAACTCTATCGCATAACTCACAGCGCATGGATAAAATACAATAGAGAAATATATATATATATATAGTGAAGCTTCATAACAGGAAATCATCATATAAGCATCACAGTAGTTTGATACAATCATCCAGGCAAATCCATACATCAAAGCCTCACTACATAGCACTCAGAATATATACAAGCAGCGGAACACCCAGTACAAATAGTAAGAAAGCTAATATGCAAAGCCTCCTGCTCGTCTTCGTCATCATCAGCGTAGATCTCCAAGAACAGCACCTGTCACCTGCTACCTAGTCTGCCCATCCCAACATGGATGAACAGCCCAAGGTAATAAGAGGAGACATAAAACCTTGAGTCAGACAAAGTCTTAGTGAGCAGTAAATTAACTACCAAACATACCAAAAGAGCAAAAGGAATAAAAGGAATAGGAACCAAACCATCCCACTCCACCTCTTTCTACAGTGATAGCCCCCAGACACACACTAAGGAGAAGCAAGCATAACATAACAGATAATTAAGGTAAAGCAATAATCACTCGAGTCAAGGGCGATGTTTTCCAAATACAAACCCCCAAGGCCTAAACCAAGATCAGATAAGCACCCAGAAAATACCGCTCTTGAGACCGAATGATAATACAACCAAACATCCATGACTCTGGCTATCACTGTTATCATTGCCATGATTTCACCGTTAATTGAATGACCACCTGTCAAGGGCTAATGGTAACCCCGGTTCTAGACAAAACTCCGCACGTCGTCGCAGCCCGTGCCTAGGAATTTTCGCAACTACCCAGAGTACTAGCACGTCGTCGCAGCCCGTGCTTGGAACGTCGTCGCAGCCCGTTCCAACGTACTCTTGCTTTGAGCATGCTAGAACCTTCAACAACGATAAGATCTTAGCCTCCT
The DNA here is from genome assembly GCA_030765085.1 of Allium cepa. NCBI lineage: Eukaryota > Viridiplantae > Streptophyta > Magnoliopsida > Asparagales > Amaryllidaceae > Allium > Allium cepa. The sequence goes on from CM060928.1 coordinate 196,023,442, forward strand.
AGTCATCCTCCTCGACGACTATTTCCATACTAGCTCAAGCGCCTCTCAAGCTAACCATTATCACCTACCCGGATCGCATTACCGAGTTATCAACATAACTTTGCACGTCGTCGTAGCCCGTGCTTGGAACGTCATCATAACCCGTCCCAACTCAACATCATGGTTTGCCTCCTCGCATCATGGCAAAGTCCCATCTCAACATCATCCAATCCATACATATGAGCTTCAACATCCGCTTCATATGCCATAAGCAGCTTTCACCATTCAAGAGCCTTTCCACTTAGCTTTCGAATCATCTTCAATCATCTTGTTCCAAATCAACTACTATCTAACTTGGAAACAATCAAATCAATCATACAATCAAACAATCAATCATTTAAACAAGATCTAATGAGCAATATCAACTATAATGGCAATTTCGTAAATAAATGAGCATAAGTCTAACATGCATGAATCATAGGTTTTTAGCATAGATCTATCAAATATAAAACATGGGTTTTGTCTCTAATACTTGATAAATGAACATGCATAAGTAAATATCTTCACAAACAATGAATCTACATTTGGATCTAAAGAAAATGCACAAAATCACTATCTACAACACTCCAACAAACCACCAATCCAATATACTCCTTTGGGTCCGCGTGAGAGATAACTACCACTCACCAAATCACCTAAACACCTCAAAAACTAAACACTTCAGATCTGGACAGCGAAGATCAAGGCTTGATCCGGCGAAATCTCGCTTAAAACGATGAAATCTAGCTTCGTTGGATGAAGATCTTCAACTTTGGTACTTGAATCTTTGATCTCGATCTTCGATCTTGGATGGATGTTAAAACTAGATTGGAATGGAGAAAAGAAGATGAAGAAATGTTGAAGTCGAGTTCCCAAAATGGCAGCACTTCGTCGCTTCCAAAAACCGGTGCCAAAAAGTGAGCCAAACCCCTCTATTTATAGGCTGAAACCACTATGAGTCGTCGCCCCTTAGGTCGTTGCCGACCCACCCCTTGAGTCGTCCCCGACTCATCATCATGCCGACTCAACAAAACACAGGGCCTCACGTCTAACCTATACGCGACTCACCCCAGACACGACTCAACACCCCTAACGACCTAACATCCTTAACCCGTGTACGACCTACCCATAGCCGACTCAACAATCCAACCAATACGGCCTAACGACTTAACCCTTCCTGCCAACTCAACCATTCACTCTTATGGCCGACCTAAGCTCTAACCGACCTATGACCAATGACTTAACACACAGCCGCTAACCCTCCCAAGTCCTAAGTCGTATGACGACTCAACTATACACACACGACTCAGCTATAATGCCGACTCACGACTCAACAGAGACTCCGACCCAACAATTCACTCTTATGGCCGACCTAACCCCTAGCCGACCTAAGCCTCTAGCGACTCAACAGCCACAACCTATCCCTAAGTCGTTCATACGACTCAGCGACTTACCATGAGTCGTTCAACGAACTAACTAGTATGCGACTCATCGCCCCAGCTACCTAACGACTTACGACTCATAGCATACACGACTCAAAACACCTTACGACCTATGACTTCGACCATACGTCTCAACTTACTACCCCGCTATCTCCTAGGTCGGTCAATACTATGAGCCATCCAGGCTCCTTGAGTCGGTCCCCTATGAGTCGGTCACCTATGAGTCGGTCACGAATCAATACTCACACGAGCTAACTTCCACACGACTTAGGCTAGAGACAACATAAACAACACTAACGACCTGTAAATTCTACGATTTATCGACACGTAAAATACGGGTCGTTACAATAGACCTAAAATTCTCAAATGGAACCATTGGAGGAGAAGGTAATGACTTAATTGTATCGCCATGGTTGCTAGTGCTGCCCATAACCATCAATGTGGAGAGTAATGTATACGAAGTTTGGTTTTTCCTTGAAACTGATAGTGGCAGCATATTCCTTGGCAACTTCCTCCACCTTAGAGCTATGCAGGTAATTTTAAAAGGGAAAAATATCAGTGGTGAAAAAATATACTTTATGTAAGGTAAGTATAAACTTTTGATGTTGTACTATAATTTTTGATACGTCTTTCTATTTACATTCATTTGATCGTGCATTACAATTGTGTGATTTTAAAAACATGGATTGAAGGTATCAACATGCGCGTTACAATATTTGTTGACACCTAGTAAATTAAAGGGACACCAAGCAACAATTACTAAAATGTGATAACATGTTAAAACCAAATTCTTATGGGTTCACGCTGTTGTGACTTGTGATAAATGTAGACTTACTGTCTGAATCATGCCAAATAATTTTGGAGAAAACTTGATCTATGCGATAGACCTAAAGAAACTTTAGAGCTTTTTTTTCATAAATCTAAAAAAAAGTTCAAGTGGATTAAAAATAATCAAGTAAAACGAAAATGCAAGACACACACATAAATACATGTTAATTCTATTCGCATGGTCTACTCCACTAAATAACAACTCAAGAAATTTTATCCTTAGTGATGACATAATGAAGAAACATATATTAAACTTGTAAATTCAACCCAATGAATAAATGTCTTGGATGAAGTTCTACCTCAGGTTTCTCTAGAAATATCTTATAATTTCATATTATATCTTGGATGAAGTTCTACCTCATGTTTCTCTAGAAATATCTTATAATTTCATAATATATCTTGGATGAGCTGAATAAATGATGTGTTCGAATGAATAATCGACTAACCTTTGAATATGTTCACTTATGCCAAAGGATAGGTAGATCCAACGTGGTTATCCTATCAACTGAATTTCTTTTTAGTTTGTCGCCAAGCGTGAGCATATCTAGCAAATTCAAATATACATAACTTCATGTGTTATTCAATATAAGCCACTGAAGGTACAAATAACAAACTTTATTACTAATTAGATACATAAAGTGATATAAACTCCACATATGACAACCAATAGTTTTACCTGTGTATTGTGGATATTTTTGTCAAATTTGAGCATATTGAGAATATTAGACATAGGTAACTCATTATATTTGACAAAAATTCACTCATGAGTTACAATCATAACCTATTCCATCTGATTTGCAACCGAATACCTTCAGCACCACAAAGCAAAACCACCGGAGTCCACTGTCAACACTTCTATTTCCACTGCGCCTTAAACAAACAAAGCCATCGTAGCCTCCGATGCCCACCTCCACCTTGAACCTACAACTAACTTTGCCAATCACCAGATCCGGACCTAAGCATGCCAGATTTGAAGCCAAACCATACCCGAATCCCTACCTCTCCAAAGCAAAAAATCGAAGATCCCTTAAAATTAGGTTACCTAAATCATAATTTGTTAGCTCGTCGATTTACACCTGGAGCCATTGAATTGAAAAGAAAATCAACATGGAGATACGCTGTATTTCAATGCCAAGCATCACCGGGTTAGAGGTAGAAGAGAGCATAGTCCAGACATGAAACCGGGTCAAGCCTTTTCCGCTAATACTCGATTTTGAGCACCCGTGTTCCGATATGAATAGCGTATCGATTTAGTTTGTAGAAGAAACGAAAGAAGGAGAATTTTGTGAGAGGCGGTTGGAGCAGAAGACATTGGAACGATAAAATGGGGATAGCAGAAAGTGGGAAGAATTATTGACGAACAACTGAAATTTTAGTGGGGATTAGAGCATGGGTAGGACAAAGGACATATATGCCCTCATTCCGTTTTTTGTATTTAGTTCTGTCGATAGTATGTCAATGGGTTGTTTGGAAAGTTTGAAAAAGCTTCACCACACCAAAGTATTTGCATTATTAGTAGAGATATATTCCTATAGTAATAGTTGTAATATATTTGCTGTCACACTCTTTTAGTGTCAGTATGAAATACCAAAAATGCCTCGGTATAGATATTATTAAAATTTAACATAACTTAAAAATAGGATCTGACAATTAATTTTTCTTCGCAAATTTAAAATTTCCTTTACAAATATTTACCAATTCTTATGATCACTTGAAAATAGGACCTAACAAATAAACTAAATTACAAATTCGTTTTTTATTAAATAATAATACAAATAAAAATTTAAACTAATAAAAAATTAGATATTGCAACTTAGAAATAAAATTACAAATTAACTACGTTTGATTCAACACAAAAGTATGATAAATATTTATGGAGATCATTTTCTTTTAAACGTATTAAACAATACAATTTGTAGAAAAATAATTCAGATCCCTTCATTACGCGCGAAGCGCGTGCCGTAATGCTCGTATATATCAAAATAGATTAGTTTTAACGGAAAAGACAGAGGACGATTCAGATTTAATATGAAGAAAGACATCAGAAGGCTTTTACTCATCCAAGTCAGCAAAAAGATAACGCCGTTACCATACCATTAGCTGGCTATTATTATACCGTGGGCTGACTATTTGATTTAATAATACATAAGAAATAAAATATAAGCATTCGCTCCTATAAAATAATACACATACCATTATGTTGAATAACTTGCAAATGAACAACCATATTAAGGTTTGGTTTTCAGACAAGTACAAATGTACAATGAAGGGTGATTTGCTAAAGTTTTGGACATTTAAGTTGAGTATTAATGTGCAATTATGTTATTTTATTAGTTTATATAGTTTAGATGATAATTAATTAATTATAAATTACAATTAATTTTGATAACTAATAATAACAATATATTATAATAATTAACAAAAAAATTGTTGCAGTAATAATGAATCACTTTAATTCCACACTATGGAATCTCATCTCCTATGTAAGATATCTTAAGTTGGGCTACAAAGATTATTTCATATGTAAAACTTGGTAGTTGTCTAACCTTCAATCATCTCCATTTGAATGCACTTTATCCTCTTAAAGACGTAAATTTACGATGTGTATTTGCTTATGTCGGACGAAAGTAGTTGATGGTCACTAAATAAAGCTTTCATCATCTCTAATAAAGTTGTATATTTTGCTCTTTTTTCTATATGTTTGAAAGTATCTAAAATTCTCACTTTCTTAGTTACATACTAAACCTTTATCAACTTATAACTTCAAAAGAATAATCTATTTATCCTTCAAATATTTTCATATATGGTTGGAATCAGTATGTTATTCACATTTATGTGTATATGAGATTAATTAAGGATTTTTAAGTATACAACTTCGTACAATATAAATATAATTTGTATTTGGTAATGAATAGTTGCCTTCGGTATCATCTAATATATGAGATATCTTAGATTTTTATTGATATGGAATATATATAGATTTGGATACTGATATACAGAAGTTTACTATTGTATCTTCGAGAAGACGTGCTGCTTTATTTAATTTAAAGTTCACATTTATTATTCATCAAGAATTTTTGTTAATTCATATGTTCTATAATTGTAAATTTGTGATGATTTTGTTATCACTTATTTCATTTCCATGATTATCCACTTAGTTTTTTATTTTTATTTTTTTACATATCTTTATTAATAGTTGGCTTAAAAGCGCAATCTTTTGGTCCGACCGTGAAGGTCCAAAATTGTCCTTTATATATATTCCTTTAGTAATAGTTGAAATATATTTGTTGTCACCCATATCCGCTTTAGCACATTTTATATACAAGATAAGAGTCTCAAGTCTCTGTTTTTGATGTTGTTATAAGAAAAGTCCCTGTAGAAATGAATATGTAAATTTGGTCCTTATATTTGATGTTGTTATAAGAAAAGTCCCTGTAGAAATGAATATGTAAATTTGGTCCTTATATTTGAAAAATAAAAAACGCAAGTCGTCTTGCATTTTTCTGACAGAAAATGCAAGGTAACCTGCACTTTTCTGATTGGGATTTTTTTTGAAATTTTGAATTTTTTTTAAAATTTTCAAAATTTTGGAAAGTGCTAGTTAATAGAAAAGTGCAAGATAACTTGCGCTTTCTGATTTTGAAATATTTTTAAATTTTTTGAAATTTTCAAAAAAATATTAATGTTTAAAAAGCACAAGCTAACTTGCATTTTTTGATTTAAAAAAAAGGACTTAATTTACATACTCATTTCACACCGTGGTTATTTTATAAAACAATTTTATAAATATTTGAATTTAATCTCAAAATCACAAAATTAAATCAAAATTAAATATTCAACTTCAATTTATTAAATTCTGAAAATATCCACTTACTAATCTTTAAGTAAACATTCACATAATATCTCAAATTACAAATTTAAATCAAATTAAATATTGGATTTCAATTTTTATTTAAATTTGAAAATATTCATCAACTCACCTTAATTTAAAATCAAGTTAATCGAGTTATAAACCATAACAGTAAATCTCAGAATTAGTAAGTTCCATATAAATCCTTATTTAAATTTAATTAATAACCACATTAAATTACAAATCAATTTCAATTTACATTTCAATCTTAATTTATTAAAGTTATAAATTTTATTTTAAACTATTAACAGAAATTTTAAATAAATGTTTTAAAAACATAACAATATATTATTAGTTAAATTAAATTTTATTTAATTTTAGTATATTGAATTTTATTAAATTAATCTTCGTTATTTGACATATTATTTTATATTAAGTCTTATTTTTTATTAATAGTTGGCTTAAAAGCGCAATCTTTTGGTCCGACCGTGAAGTTCCAAAATTGTCCTTTATATATATATATATATATATATATATATATATATATATATATATATATATATATTCCTTTAGTAATAGTTGTAATATATTTGCTGTCACACTCTTTTAGTGTCAGTATGAAATACCAAAAATGCCTCCGTATAGATATTATTAAAATTTAACATAACTTAAAAATAGGATCTAACAATTAATTTTTCTTCGCAAATTTAAAATTTCCTTTACAAATATTTACCAATTCTTATGATCACTTGAAAATAGGACCTAACAAATAAACTACTTTAAAAATTCGTTTTTTATTAACTAATAATACAAATAAAAATTTAAACTAATAAAAAATTAGATATTGCAACTTAGAAATAAAATTACAAATTAACTACGTTTGATTCAACACAAAAGTATGATAAATATTTATGGAGATCATTTTCTTTTAAACATATTAAACAATACAATTTGTAGAAAAATAATTCAGATCCCTTCATCACGCGCGAAGCGCGTGCCGTAATTCTCGTATATATCAAAACAGATTAGTTTTAACGGAAAAGACAAAGGACGGTTCAGATTTAATATGAAGAAAGACATCAGAAGGCTTTTATTCATCCAAGTCAGCAAAAAGATAACGTCGTTACCATACCGTTAGCTGGCTATTATTATACGGTCGACTGACTATTTGATTTAATAATACATAAGAAATAAAATATAAGCATTCGCTCCTATAAAATATTACACATACCATTATGTTGAATAACTTGCAAATGAACAACCATATTAAGGTTTGGTTTTCAGACAAGTACAAATGTACAATGAAGGGTGATTTGCTAAAGTTTTGGACATTTAAGTTGAGTATTAATGTGCAATTATGTTATTTTATTAGTTTATATAGTTTTGATGATAATTAATTAATTATAAATTACAATTAATTTTGATAACTAATAATAACAATATATTATAATAATTAACAAAAAAATTGTTGCAGTAATAATGAATCACTTTAATTCCACACTATGGAATCTCATCTCCTATGTAAGATATCTAACGTTGGGCTACAAACATTATTTCATAAGTAAAACTTGGTAGTTGTCTAACCTTCAATCATCTCCATTTGAATGCACTTTATCCTCTTAAAGACGTAAATTTACGATGTGTATTTGCTTATGTCGGACAAAAGTAGTTGATGGTCACTAAATAAAGCTTTCATCATCTCTAATAAAGTTGTATATTTTGCTCTTTTTTCTATATGTTTGAAAGTATCTAAAATTCTCACTTTCTTAGTTACATACTAAACCTTTATTAACTTATAACTTCAAAAGAATAATCTATTTATCCTTCAAATATTTTCATATATGGTTGGAATCAGTATGTTATTCACATTTATGTGTATATGAGATTAATTAACGATTTTTATGTATACAACTTCGTACAATATAGATATAATTTGTATTTGGTAATGAATAATTGCCTTCGGTATCATCTAATATATGAGATATCTTAGATTTTTATTGATTTGGAATATATATAGATTTGGATACTGATATACAGAAGTTTACTATTATATCTTCGAGAAGACGCGCTGCGTTTTTTAATTTAAAGTTCACATTTATTATTCATCAAGAATTTTTGTTAATTCATATGTTCTATAATTGTAAATTTGTGATGATTTTGTTATCACTTATTTCATTTCCATGATTAACTACTTAGTTTTTTATTTTTATTTTTTTACATATCTTTATTAATAGTTGGCTTAAAAGCGTAATCTTTTGGTCCGACCGTGAAGTTCCAAAATTGCCCTTTATATATATATATATTCCTTTAGTAATAGTTGTAATATATTTGCTGTCACACTCTTTTAGTGTCAGTATGAAATACCAAAAATGCCTCCGTATAGATATTATTAAAATTTAACATAACTTAAAAATAGGATCTGACAATTAATTTTTCTTCGCAAATTTAAAATTTCCTTTACAAACATTTACCAATTCTTACGATCACTTGAAAATAGGACCTAACAAATAAACTACTTTACAAATTCGTTTTTTATTAACTAATAATACAAATAAAAATTTAAACTAATAAAAAAATTAGATATTGCAACTTAGAAATAAAATTACAAATTAACTACGTTTGATTCAACACAAAAGTATGATAAATATTTGTGGAGATCATTTTCTTTTAAACGTATTAAACAATACAATTTGTAGAAAACTAATTCAGATCCCTTCATCACGCGCGAAGAGCGTGCCGTAATGCTCGTATATATCAAAACAGATTAGTTTTAACGGAAAAGACAGAGGACAGTTCAGATTTAATATGAAGAAAGACATCGGAAGGCTTTTATTCATCCAAGTCAGCAAAAAGATAACGCCGTTACCATACCTTTAGCTGGCTATTATTATACCGTCGACTGACTATTTGATTTAATAATACATAAGAAATAAAATATAAGCATTCGCTCCTATAAAATAATACACATACCATTATGTTGAATAACTTGCAAATGAACAACCATATTAAGGTTTGGTTTTCAGACAAGTACAAATGTACAATGAAGGGTGATTTGCTAAAGTTTTGGACATTTAAGTTGAGTATTAATGTGCAATTATGTTATTTTATTAGTTTATTTAGTTTTGATGATAATTAATTAATTATAAATTACAATTAATTTTGATAACTAATAATAACAATATATTATAAGAATTAACAAAAAAATTGTTGCAGTAATAATGAATCACTTTAATTCCACACTATGGAATCTCATCTACTATATAAAATATCTTAAGTTGGGCTACAAATATTATTTCATGAGTAAAACTTGGTAGTTGTCTAACCTTAAATCATCTCCATTTTAATGCACTTTATCCTCTTAAAGACGTAAATTTACGATGTGTATTTGCTTATGTCAGACGAAAGTAGTTGATGGTCACTAAATAAAGCTTTAATCATCTCTAATAAAGTTGTATATTTTGCACTTTTTTCTATATGTTTGAAAGTATCTAAATTTCTCACTTTCTTAGTTACATACTGAACCTTTATCAACTTATAACTTCGAAAGAATAATCTATATATCCTTCAAATATTTTCATATATGGTTGGAATCAGTATGTTATTCACATTTATGTGTATATGAGATTAATTAAGGATTTTTAAGTATACAACTTCGTACAATATAAATATAATTTGTATTTGGTAATGAATAGTTGCCTTCGGTATCATCTAATATATGAGATATCTTAGATTTTTATTGATTTGGAATATATATAGATTTGGATACTGATATACAGAAGTTTACTATTGTATCTTCGAGAAGACGTGCTGCTTTTTTTAATTTAAAGTTCACATTTATTATTCATCAAGAATTTTTGTTAATTCATATGTTCTATAATTGTAAATTTGTGATGATTTTGTTATCACTTAGTTCATTTCCATGATTAACCACTTATTTTTTTATTTTTATTTTTTTACATATCTTTATTAATAGTTGGCTTAAAAGCGCAATCTTTTGGTCTGACCGGGAAGTTCCAAAATTGTCCTTTATATATATTCCTTTAGTAATAGTTGAAATATATTTGTTGTCACCCATATCCGCTTTAGCACATTTTATATACAAGATAAGAGTCTCAAGTCCCTGTTTTTGATGTTGTTATAAGAAAAGTCCCTGTAGAAATGAATATGTAAATTTGATCCTTATATTTGAAAAATAGAAAACGCAAGTCGTCTTGCATTTTTCTGACAGAAAATGCAAGGTAACCTGCACTTTGCTGATTGGGATTTTTTTTGAAATTTTGAAATTTTTTTAAAATTTTCAAAATTTTGGAAAGTGCTAGTTAATAGAAAAGTGCAAGATAACTTGCGCTTTCTGATTTGGAAATATTTTTAAAATTTTTGAAATTTTCAAAAAAATATTAATGTTTAAAAAGCACAAGCTAACCTGCATTTTTTGATTTAAAAAAAAGGGACTTAATTTACATACTCATTTCACACCGTGGTTATTTTATAAAACAATTTTATAAATATTTGAATTTAATCTCAAAATCACAAAATTAAATCAAAATTAAATAGGGGAAATTAATTTAAAGGACAAAAATTTCTATATTTTTTGCCTCAAGGACACGACCTCAATATTTTTGCCACAAGGACAAACATTCTTCTAAAATTTATTTACAAGGACAAACATTTTCCAAATTATTCATAAGGACAACAAAACTGATACCGAGCTAAAAACTGATACCTAAAAACTGCTACCGATAACTACAAACTGATACCTAAAAACTGCTGTCAATAACTAAAAACTGATACCTACAGAAAGTTGTCCTTCAGGATAAAATATTGAAGGTCTGTCCTTGAGGCTAAAAAGCTGTGAAATTTTGTCCTTGACAATAATTTCCTGTATTGGAAATTATTGCATTGGATATAAGGTTAGAATAAGTAAAGTAATGCAAGTATTGGATTTAACAATGAAATAAAATATTGATTATGGGTATTGAATGTAAATATGGGAAATAAAGAAATGCAGGACAATAAATAATTTATTTAATACAATCCCTTTTATTTGTAAACTATCATAAGGTGTTAATTAATTATGAAAATTTGGTAATAGGCTCAAATTGTATGTTAGACAATCAATTGCAATAATTAAAGTTGGTAATTAATGGATTTGATGGAATAATTAATTAGATCTAGAATCTTAATTGGTATGGGTGCATATATATATATATATATATATATATATATATATATATGATGGAATATAAAAGGGTAAAATAATCATATACAAGTATAATTAAGGTTAAATAGTGGGATTACTAGTAAATTCAGTCATTTACCAATACAGATAATATGATGTGCCTTAATTTTAATTAAGAAAATAACGGTAGGAATAAATGAGATTATTTAGAGTATTAATTATAATTGGATTTAATTGGAATTTTTGATATTTGGTTTAAATAGGAAAGGAGTATACAAAAGTAATTGTGAATAGTGATGTCGCAGCTGTAAATGGAAGAAATTGAAATAAGGGGCAGTAAACATTGAATAAATTTATAGTAATAAATGCCAACATTGGATCGTAATAAATATAATTAAATATTACAGGTGGGTGAACGTAAAGATAAGGGTTAAGAGTGTTGGAATGGGTATATTAAAATAACTATAAAGTGTAAATGTAAGTATTTATAGGGACATGAATTATTTGAAGGAAAATATTTGGTAAAAAGGGGTTGGGCTAAGGAAAGGTTATTGATTGTTTTGAAACCTTATTTAATATGGGAAATTAATTTAGCATAAGCAAAACCAATGCAAATATTTAATTTATCAGTGAAGCAATAATAATAAATAGTAAATCAATTCAAAGTTATGTACAATGGGAATGTAAAATTGGGGAATAGATTCAAGTATAAATGAGTTGTTCAAATAATACATAATAAGTGCAAATTTGAATGAATCAATGGGAGTAGATTTAGGTATAGAAATGTAAACTTTATTTACAAGGCAATGTTTTATGAAATAAAAAGATAAAAACCTATGTTAATAATTTCATAAGGTATTGTTGATTTAATAGTAGGAGTGTAAATAAAAAATGAATAAGTTTAATGAAGCAGTAAACATATGTTTATTTATTTGAAATGTTTGTTAGCTGAAAGATTGATTGTAGAGATGAGTAACTATTATTTAGTGAGAAATATGTAATTACTATTTGTATCCAATAATGTAAATATGTCTAAGTTACTATTAGATAGGAAAAATTGTTTAATTCTCATAACATTCATTTAGTCCATTTTGAAACTTAATCAACTGAAATGAATGTAATTGAAAATTTCTAATTAATAGGAGAGAGAATACTAATTGTAAATTTATAGGTGTAATTAAAAGCAGCTTATGTTTTGCGAAAATAAGGAAAGTTTGATTTAATAAGAAGAACATTTACATCAAATAAAATGAATGTTTCATTTATGAATGTAGGTCTAATTTCATTAAAATATAGAATAGAATGATTGATTTAAAAAAAAGAAATATATGTTTATTTGAACTGTGTTTTAGCTTATAGATTGAGTACAAGAATAGGAAAATAATATATTTCAGTAAGTTATTTATTACTCTTGCGTATAAACAATTTTTGTATTTTTATTTTTCATGCATTTTTGTTGTCTGTTTTGAAATTTTAACTTTGTAAGTGATTGCAATTAATGTAGTTCAAATGTTTCAATTAAAAGGAAAGAAACGGTGATTACAATTAATAGATTTAACCAAAAAAATGCACGTTTTGTGTTAAACAAAATTTAATGCTAGTTTACTACATATACTAGTGAGTGGCCCGTGCTTCGCACACGGGCATCGATATACCATGGGGTTCGTAATATAATCAGCGGAAATGGAACGGTACATCGGAGTGTTGAGCATATATTGTAAATACACATTAGTGGACATTGTTATTCAAATTCATGTATCATGACAAACACGGTGTGTATCCGCAAGGGTAATGTACACAACAACGGTAATCATACGTAGTAAGTTAAGGTCGGAGCGGATTGTTATTTAAAATACAAACATGTTAGTACGTATGAAAGCAAGCAAAGTTAATGTCATACATCATGATGCGTATGGGAAAAAAAGGTGTGGTAAAAAAGAAGAAAAAAGTGTTAATGAGTACATTGAACGGAGAAATTATGGATCATGAATGGTAGGAAAGTTAGATCGAGATTTAGCTTTGTAACGACCCGTAAATTTCATGGTTTTAATTTGGTTAAATTAATAAGTTTGAAACTGAATTTAGTAGAAAAATAAAATAAATTAAAACCTGCTTATAGAATTCGAAGCTAATTCAAATGAATTTAAGTAGTGAAAAGTTTTTCCGGTATAAAAATTTAGTGTGAGAAATTTATGAAAATATTAAATTGATCTAATGCAATAAAAGAATGTAAACGGTAGTTGGAATAAATTTAGGAATCATATTAGTGCAGGTTAATAACTTATGACTTGAATGAAATTCCAATTCAATAAAATCATTTAAAATTGGGAATCCAGTTGAAATTAATGATAATAATGTTGGTATTAGTTAATATATAAATTTCAATGCATGAATGGAATGAAATGAATGTATGTAAATGTATACTAGGAAAGAAGAATTAATATTGAATTTGATTTATGAGTAAATATATGTTGAATAGTAATGAAATATAAAGTGAATAGTGATCGTATAAAATCAGTACAAGTTGGTAATGTATAAACCTTAATGAACATTCAAATTTAATAAATTTATTCAAATGTAGGACTTAGTTATGATAAAAATTAGTATAAATTTCCTAATTAAGTGGCATGTTTAAATGGGTGATTTAATTTGGAATTTATATTTAATTTTGATGAAATTGTTTAAGGTTTACAATAACAAAAACTTAGGTAGTAAGGTTTTAGCAAGTTGATGAGTAGTAACCAAAATAAGGGGATAGCATTAATAAATGAAGTTGGAACAAATAGGATATATAGAAATAAATGTAAGGATTTAATATATTAATTTATGTTGGTTTACGATAACGTTACTTGGTGATTAATTAAAGAGTAACGAGAGTGTAAACGTAGAATAATAAAAGCATAGATTTATGGTAGGACTTAATTTGTGAATTTGGGAATTTAAATCCAAAGATTTATTTCATTTGAGAAATAATACGTATTAAATTTCAATTTGATGTAATCAATGCAAATCTAGTAATTAAAAATAAATTGTAAGTCGGTGATTTAGGATTAATGTGAGACAATTGAAAATTTTAACCATTCATATAATATATTTTGTTTTGTTAACATGATTTAGCTAATAAAGGGAAATTTGTATAAAATGAAGCATGCATGAGAAATGCATTTTAATTCAAATGTTATGTTTACCCGTTTAATGTATTTACTGAATAGCAAAATGTTAAAAATCAATAAACGAATGTTCAACTTTAATTAATAACAATGAATGAAGGATTGAGAGTCTTACAACAACTATTTTGAGTTATATACTTAGTTCCTTCAGTTAAATTTGAAATCATTGCAATAAATACAAATTTAATATTACGTAAATAAATTTAGGCAATTAATGGAAAATGTAGTCTATAAATATATCGGAATTTAATTGATGATAAAAGGTTAATTGCAATCAATTAGATAAATTGAATAAAAAAGAATGAATGGTGATTTCAGTGTAATTATTGAAAGTATAATTTTTAATTTGATGTATATAATAAAAATTTGAATTTACGCTGAAACATATGATTGAATCAACATTTATTTGACATCTAACTTTGTGTAAAATCATTGTAAGTGTTTGAGTAATATAAAGATGATAAATTGTAAATTTTAGAATTTAAAATATAAAATTTGATTTAATCAGCTTATTTAATTAATATAAAAATAGCCATTTTGGTCATGGACTCGGATTTCGGCGAAACCAATTTCATCGGATCCGTATCGGTAAATTATTGTAGGATTTCAAGTTTCGTAGCGATCGGACTTGTCGTTTGATCGTACAAACGCGAAACGCCTTGAATTCGATTTATTTGAAATCAATTTGGAAATATTGTTTTCAGCATAACTTCTTCATACGATCGAATTTGGACGTGAAACTTTTTCCATCGCGTTTAGAATATTTTAAAATACCTATTGAAACCTAGGTAATTAATAAATTAAAACCTCTAAAAGAAATAAGAGATTTAATGATAGGTTATAAATGGTATTAAATGAAATTTGAAATTATAACCTGTGAAATAAAGAATATTATTATTGAATTTTAAATTAATCGTAGGTAATGAGAAAACTTGTATAACTTTCAAGTACATCTTTAAAACATATATAACTTACCAAATAATAAAAGTTGAAATGTTTAATCGGAAATGTAATAGAAATTTGTACAAGTAAGAGTAGATAATGAAGTATTCAAATGAAATTGCTATTATAAATGAGAATTTAATGTTATAAACTTAGGTTATGATTGGGATTTTACTATAAGAGAATATAATTAAAGGCAAGTATGACAAATGAATGATTATAAACTTAAGTAATTAAAGGGTGGATAAATAAGATCATGAAATAATAAACGAATGAATATTAGCAAGTAGTAAGTGAAAATAAATGAAGTAATCACTGAATAAATGAAAGAAAGGAAATCAAACAACTAAAGTATGAAATAAATTTATAATAAGTTAATTTAGTTTGTTGGTTTAAACTGTTATTGTTTGATCTATGATTGGTTGGGTAAGGAAATTTGAAGTTGTTGGGTGAATAAATAATCTATTTTCGTTCCATCTAAGACTGTTGAGTAAGTGATGCACTTGATAGTTATTTTCATTCCGTACAATTTCAAGTTTTGAACCCGAACAACTGTTTGTTTGTTTGATTTAATGGTTGCTTTGTTTGGGTGTGTATGCTGTTTGTGAAATGGATGGTTGTTGTATTGATTGGCTGTTAATGGTTGAAACCACTTAAATATTTCACTTAAAAAAAAAATCTTTGAACTTAGAAATATTTTGAAAATGTTTTTCCAAACTTCATTTATTTAAGTATAAAAGGATATAATTATTATAAAACGTGTATATTTTATTTAAGAAAATAAATTTAATAATTTTTTTGTTATAAAGTTAATGTTTGAATAAGGTATATTGATTTCTTAGTTCTTCGTTTTCCCTTCTTTTTCCTTTTCGGGGACGAAAAGTTTTGAGTGGGGGAGAGTGTAACGACCCGTAAATTTCATGGTTTTAATTTGGTCAAATTAATAAGTTTGAAATTGAATTAAGTAGAAAAATAAAATAAATTAAAACCTGCTTATAGAATTCGAAGCTAATTCAAATGAATTTAAGTAGTGAAAAGTTTTTCCTGTATAAAAATTTAATGTGAGAAATTTATGAAAATATTAAATTGATCTAATGCAATAAAAGAATGTAAACGGTAGTTGGAATAAATTTAGAAATCATATTAGTGCAGGTTAATAACTTATGACTTGAATGAAATTCCAATTCAATAAAATCATTTAAAATGTATGTTTTGATTTTATGGAATATGAGAAAAACAAACGTAAGGATTTGATTAACACATATGTTATTATTCAATGTATTGAATAAAATTGGGAATCCAATTGAAATTAATGATAATAACGTTGTTATTAGTTAATATATAAATTTCAATGCATGAATGGAATGAAATGAATGTATGTAAATGTATACTAGGAAAGAAGAATTAATATTGAATTTGATTTATGAATAAATATATGTTGAATAGTAATGAAATATAAAGTAAATAGCTATCGTATAAAATCAGTACAAGTTGGTAATGTATAAACCTTAATGAACATTCAAATTTAATAAATTTATTCAAATGTAGGACTTAGTTATGATAACAATTAGTATAAATTTCCTAATTAAGTGGCATGTTGAAATGGGTGATTTAATTTGGAATTTATATTTAATTTTGATGAAATTGTTTAAGGTTTACAATAACAAAAACTTAGGTAGTAAGGTTTTAGCAAGTTGATGAGTAGTAACCAAAATAAGGGGATAGCATTAGTAAATGAAGTTGGAACAAATAGGATATATAGAAATAAATGTAAGGATTTAATATATTAATTTATGTTGGTTTACGATAACGTTACTTGGTGATTAATTAAAGAGTAACGAGAGTGTAAACGTAGAATAATAAAAGCATAGATTTATGGTAGGACTTAATTTGTGAATTTGGGAATTTAAATCCAAAGATTTATTTCATTTGAGAAATAATACGTATTAAATTTCAATTTGATGTAATCAATGCAAATCTAGTAATTAAAAATAAATTGTAAGTCGGTGATTTAGGATTAATGTGAGACAATTGAAAATTTTAACCATTCATATAATATATTTTGTTTTGTTAACATGATTTAGCTAATAAAGGGAAATTTGTATAAAATGAAGCATGCATGAGAAATGCATTTTAATTCAAATGTTATGTTTACCCGTTTAATGTATTTACTAAATAGCAAAATGTTAAAAATCAATAAACGACGTTATTGATGTTCAACTTTAATTAATAACAATGAATGAAGGATTGAGAGTCTTACAACAACTATTTTGAGTTATATACTTAGTTCCTTCAGTTAAATTTGAAATCATTGCAATAAATACAAATTTAATATTACGTAAATAAATTTAGGCAATTAATGGAAAATGTAGTCTATAAATATATCGGAATTTAATAGATGATAAAAGGTTAATTGCAATCAATTAGATAAATTGAATAAAAAAGAATGAATGGTGATTTCAGTGTAATTATTGAAAGTATCATTTTTAATTTGATGTATATAATAAAAATTTGAATTTACGCTGAAACATATGATTGAATCAACATTTATTTGACATCTAACTTTGTGTAAAATCATTGTAAGTGTTTGAGTAATATAAAGATGATAAATTGTAAATTTTAGAATTTAAAATATAAAATTTGATTTAATCAACTTATTTAATTAATATAAAAATAGTCATTTTGGTCACGGACTCGGATTTCGACGAAACCAGTTTCATCGGATCCGTATCGGTAAATTATTGTAGGGTTTCAAGTTTCGTAGCGATCGGACTTGTCGTTTGATCGTACGAACGCGAAACGCCTTGAATTCGATTTAATTGAAATCAATTTGAAATCAATTTGGAAATATTGTTTTCAGCATAACTTCTTCATACGATCGAATTTGGACGTGAAACTTTTTCCATCGCGTTTAGAATATTTTAAAATACCTATTTTGATATATGGGTTATCTAATTTTCGTTCCGGGGTCATAACGGGCTTTTTGGGCCAACTATCGGTTAGCACGTTTATAATTCGTGCCAACCTATTCTATTGCAGTTTGTCTATAAATAGACTGGGATAAACCCTAGCCTCCATTTTATGCTCATTTGCTGTACGTTCATTTCTTCAATTCTTTCTCTTCCTCAATCAAATTTCAGATCTAATTTCAAACCAAATCAAAAGCTAAAAATTTAAAGTCTCCAGAAAAATTCACAAAAATTATATGTTATAGATTTCATCGATACGAATCTGCTGGAACTGTCTGTTTTTCGATTGGAGTTTCTGTGTGTTCAGATCGGGGCCAATTAGTTTCGGCCGTTCATCACGGCGTCACAAAAGTTCGTCGGATCGGAAATTTGTTTTTGGGTTTTGTAGAGGGGACCGAGGAGAGTTAATATGTTGTGTTTGTTCGCGGTTTCAACGGTTAGATTTTCGTCAAAAATTAATTAGGGTTTTATGTATCAAGGAGGCGGCTGCGTTTTTGGGCTCGTCGGCGAGCTTTCGTGACCAGAGGTGGGGTCAGGGCCGAGCAGAGGTCGTTGGCGACTGAGCCGAGGTGGGCACGATGGCCGGCGTCGATGGCGTGGCGGCTCTGATGAGATGCGTTCGTGCGTGGTTGGGTTTCGTGAGTGCGTTCTGGACAAAGGAGAACATACGCATGTTCTGGAAGATGACCAAGGTGACGTGGCATATGTTAGAAGGTGAAATGTGTTCCATTCTTCTATTTATTTTTTTATGATTTCAATCACAAAAAATCGGTGTAACTCATGCATACGAACTCTGTTTCACGCGAGATTTTTTTTGTCAGGATCTTAATTAAATTTTGGATCTGTTGACGCTGGTTTGGGCAAATTCTGAAACCGTCGAATTTTTGGGTTTAAATCGGATTTAAATTCGGTTTAAATTCAAAAGGTGAGTGTTTTAACCCACTTACAACTTCTAAAACTTCTTATGTCTGTTAAATTAATTTTAGATATGAGTAGAAATTTATTTATAACTGTTTGGCATGTTTTATTCATTATCTCTGTTAAATTGCATTTATTAAATTTAACTGTTAATTTGTTTTATTTATTGCATAAATTTGACAGTTAGAATTTATTTATTTGCATATTAACTGCCAGTCATAGTTATGTTAAATTTTTATTTCATATTAACTGCCAGTTAATTTACGTTTATTTTGCATTTAAACTGCCAATTAACAGTTATTAAATTTAATTTGAGTATAAACTGATAATTGATACCATTATTTATCACCTGCTATGTATTGATGATTGTTTGAAATTGGATGATGGCTGTAATAAATGGATGTATGATTTGATGGATGAATGGATGATTAATTTTATTAATTGCAAGTTGCTATGCATTTTTATTTCATTCCGGATTACTGTTTGAAATGATAAACAACCGCATTTATATTTTAAATTGCGGATTGAAATGATAAACATACGTACCACTTGACCATAGGGTAGAAAATTTTATACAGGCACCGCGGTATATATATAAAAAAATATTTTGAAATTTTTCATGGTTTTGTAAAACTATATATATATATATGGTTTATGGGATATTGAATTGGTTATTTATATATATATATAGAAATTTTCGGTTTTTAAGCTTTGTATAAATTTGATTTGAAGTATAAAATAAAGTTTGATTTTTAAGATCAAATACGATTAAGCATTTATTAAAATTTAATTTCTGGAGTTTTTATGACTTAAATGAGAATAAGATTTGGAAGATGAATATTAAGTTAAATTGAAATTTAATAAAAATTTAGAATTTTTAAAGGATATGATTTTTACAACTTGATTTTTTTTGTAAAGTGATTTAAATGAATATCAGGTTGATTTAAATGAATATATAATAAATTGAAAGGTGATCCAGTTGTATGAAGTTAAAGGTTTTTCTTAAATTATATTGAATTCATTAAGTAAATATTTCAAGTCTAAATAATAAGTAATTGAATTTAATATATATGGGATTGTCAAATGAGTTTGTTTTGAAATGGTGAAATATTTAAAGCTTTGAACATAAGAATTGAAATTGTATTTGGAAGTTTAAATCGATATTTGAAATTGATTTGTGAAATCTAAAGAAGCTATTGTGTTTTATAAAGTAATTTAATATTTAACCATTTAAGAGATGTAAATTTGTTTCGAAGTTATGATTTTCAAGGTAGTATGATTTGGAATTATTATATACAAGAGTTGTGATTTCTAAATATTTCACTTTGAAAACCCTATGTATATTGGAAAATAAAATGACATTATATGATTTTGGGTCTAAATGATATCGTATTGATTTGGGGTTTTAAAAATATAAACGATATCGTATTTATATGGGTTTAAAATGGATTTTGTTCTGGTTCTAAAGTATAATTATTTTAAATGACCGCGGTGTTATAATAACGTTTGGTTGTTGAAGAGACCGGGATCGGAAGTTGTCATACTCTCTGCCAACTCCGAAAACCACTTTAACAACCGTGTACGCGGTGGAGATTCCAGAATGAAGTAGGTTGGTGGAGGCGTTTCCTGCAAGGTAAATACGTGGACCCGACTCCCGTGAGTTGGCATAAGGTGGCTAAAACAGGAGCGATTCTCGGGCCAATGAGGTCATTCCTCTGATCGGACACTCCTCTTCGATATTATACTTTGACTTTGGATTGATTCAGTGGCCACTTTTACTTTGATTTTTTTGGGGGAGTTTGTTTCGAGGTGGGCGGTAACTGCGGCTACGCGTTTCCATCAGCCCGGATAGCAATTGGTATATCTACCCTGGCATTGCCTAGTTGTGCCGTGTCACCTACCCTAACGCGCCTTATACGATTTTGGCTTTGTACCATACCTATGGAGTGCCCACTGACGACGCCCAGTACGGGGGAGATTACGGTACTGTATAGACTATGGGAATATATTTTGTGTTAAGGGCTATATGGGTAACCCCTTAACGCTATTTAAAAGTAAGTTTATTTTATAAATAGACACTATTATAATAGCGCAATATACTACATAGTAAATAGTTTGACGGATCCTTAGGAGATGTAAATCCCGAGCATCTCTTGAGTTACTATACTCATATTTATTTCTGTTAATTTAACTCACATAAGATCTTTTAGTTCTGACTCGAGTGTTTTGTCTTTTCAATTCGCTTGGGTCAGTCCGAGCATTTCAGGATTTGAAGTTTTAGCTCTGGAGGACGAAGACGAAGATTTGTAGTATTACTATTATTATTTATACTAGTGCACTACACACTGTTCTGCTGCATTGTTATTGGTATGTGTAACTCTGATATGTATTATATAAATGTTTTGTAAACAGATTTATAAACTATATATTTTATTATTATATTTTATCTTTCCGCTGCGAGATTCTGCTTTCTTTTATTTCTTTCTCGTTTTTCTTATTTACCCCATAACAATCCGCCCTTCCGTATGGTTTGAATCGGCATGAGTGTCTGTTTAAATCGTGCGAAAAGGCGGGGCGTTACAGTTGGTATCAGAGCTTTGGTTTAGCGATAAACCTTAGCTTTGTGGGGTCTGACTCTTTACTGATAGGGTAGTAATACCCAATGGGATTCGCTGAGTGTATATATGAGAGAGCGTATTTGTCAGTGTTATAAAAAGATTTTAATATTGTGTTACTCTGTTCCGTTTTGTGTTTAAAAATTCTGGTTGGTGCATGGGACGCCGTGACATCGATAAGGATTTCTAAACACTTAATAGGAGAGACCGACATAATATTTGTTTTAATATAGGTAAATGAAATAATTTTGCCTATTATATTTTCTATATATAAAGTAAATATTTTAATGATTATAATGGTTGTAATGAATTTGGTTGTTAGGTGATGAGATTATAAATAATAGTGAGGTAAGGCTTAAAATAAAATAAAAGAAATGGGAATTTAGAAATTAAGTTCCGGGGTTTGGAAATTCTTTCAATTGATTTTTGGAATATAATTATAATACTATTAGAAGTATTTGTGGATATGAATATTTTGATGTAATTTGAAAGAATTGTTTTAAAAAGGAATTTTGAAAAGAAAAATTTCTGTACTACCCTCTTTGTCGCTGGAAAATAATTTCGGTGATGAGTGCACGCATCATCGACATTTATTTTCGAGTTTCAAAGTGGAAAGGCCACTGTAGTAATTTACTGCAAAATTGTTAAGAAAATTTTATCATTTTAATTATAATTAGATATATATGTTAAGTGTAGATATCTATCTATTATTTTAAATGATTTAAAATTAAACCCGAAAATTGGTTCTTAAGTTCCAGTTAATTAATAGTACAATTAAGTGTAGCCAATTTGAACCTTTAATTAAAGTAAAAAAAAATATAAATTAATACAATAGGAAGAGAAGCAATGTAAATAAACGATTGTAAACCTCAGTAAATGGATAAAGGAAGTTCTTTATTTATAAGAATTGATGTTATAAGGTTACAAATTTGGTGTAATTAAAATGTTACTATTATTAAATATTAGCATTAAATAAATGAATGAAATTAAAAGTAAGTTGAAATTGTAACTTATAAGACGAATATAAAATTAATGAACCATTAATAAATTGTTTCAATTATTGTAGTGAATTGAAACATAGGTAATTAATAAATTAAAACCTCTAAAACAAATAAGAGATTTAATGATAGGTTATAAATGGTATTAAATGAAATTTGAAATTATAACCTGTGAAATAAAGAATATTATTATTGAATTTTAAATTAATCGTAGGTAATGAGAAAACTTGTATAACTTTCAAGTACATCTTTAAAACATATATAACTTACCAAATAATAAAAGTTGAAATGTTTAATCGGAAATGTAATAGAAATTTGTACAAGTAAGAGTAGATAATGAAGTATTCAAATGAAATTGCTATTATAAATGAGAATTTAATGTTATAAACTTAGGTTATGATTGGGATTTTACTATAAGAGAATATAATTAAAGGCAAGTATGACAAATGAATGATTATAAACTTAAGTAATTAAAGGGTGGATAAATAAGATCATGAAATAATAAACGAATGAATATTAGCAAGTAGTAAGTGAAAATAAATGAAGTAATCACTGAATAAATGAAAGAAAGGAAATCAAACAACTAAAGTATGAAATAAATTTATAATAAGTTAATTTAGTTTGTTGGTTTAAACTGTTATTGTTTGATCTATGATTGGTTGGGTAAGGAAATTTGAAGTTGTTGGGTGAATAAATAATCTATTTTCGTTCCATCTAAGACTGTTGAGTAAGTGATGCACTTGATAGTTATTTTCATTCCGTACAATTTCAAGTTTTGAACCCGAACAACTGTTTGTTTGTTTGATTTAATGGTTGCTTTGTTTGGGTGTGTATGCTGTTTGTGAAATGGATGGTTGTTGTATTGATTGGCTGTTAATGGTTGAAACCACTTAAATATTTCACTTAAAAAAAAAATCTTTGAACTTAGAAATATTTTGAAAATGTTTTTCCAAACTTCATTTATTTAAGTATAAAAGGATATAATTATTATAAAACGTGTATATTTTATTTAAGAAAATAAATTTAATAATTTTTTTGTTATAAAGTTAATGTTTGAATAAGGTATATTGATTTCTTAGTTCTTCGTTTTTCCTTCTTTTTCCTTTTCGGGGACGAAAAGTTTTGAGTGGGGGAGAGTGTAACGACCCGTAAATTTCATGGTTTTAATTTGGTCAAATTAATAAGTTTGAAATTGAATTAAGTAGAAAAATAAAATAAATTAAAACCTGCTTATAGAATTCGAAGCTAATTCAAATGAATTTAAGTAGTGAAAAGTTTTTCCTGTATAAAAATTTAATGTGAGAAATTTATGAAAATATTAAATTGATCTAATGCAATAAAAGAATGTAAACGGTAGTTGGAATAAATTTAGAAATCATATTAGTGCAGGTTAATAACTTATGACTTGAATGAAATTCCAATTCAATAAAATCATTTAAAATGTATGTTTTGATTTTATGGAATATGAGAAAAACAAACGTAAGGATTTGATTAACACATATGTTATTATTCAATGTATTGAATAAAATTGGGAATCCAATTGAAATTAATGATAATAACGTTGGTATTAGTTAATATATAAATTTCAATGCATGAATGGAATGAAATGAATGTATGTAAATGTATACTAGGAAAGAAGAATTAATATTGAATTTGATTTATGAATAAATATATGTTGAATAGTAATGAAATATAAAGTAAATAGCTATCGTATAAAATCAGTACAAGTTGGTAATGTATAAACCTTAATGAACATTCAAATTTAATAAATTTATTCAAATGTAGGACTTAGTTATGATAACAATTAGTATAAATTTCCTAATTAAGTGGCATGTTGAAATGGGTGATTTAATTTGGAATTTATATTTAATTTTGATGAAATTGTTTAAGGTTTACAATAACAAAAACTTAGGTAGTAAGGTTTTAGCAAGTTGATGAGTAGTAACCAAAATAAGGGGATAGCATTAGTAAATGAAGTTGGAACAAATAGGATATATAGAAATAAATGTAAGGATTTAATATATTAATTTATGTTGGTTTACGATAACGTTACTTGGTGATTAATTAAAGAGTAACGAGAGTGTAAACGTAGAATAATAAAAGCATAGATTTATGGTAGGACTTAATTTGTGAATTTGGGAATTTAAATCCAAAGATTTATTTCATTTGAGAAATAATACGTATTAAATTTCAATTTGATGTAATCAATGCAAATCTAGTAATTAAAAATAAATTGTAAGTCGGTGATTTAGGATTAATGTGAGACAATTGAAAATTTTAACCATTCATATAATATATTTTGTTTTGTTAACATGATTTAGCTAATAAAGGGAAATTTGTATAAAATGAAGCATGCATGAGAAATGCATTTTAATTCAAATGTTATGTTTACCCGTTTAATGTATTTACTAAATAGCAAAATGTTAAAAATCAATAAACGACGTTATTGATGTTCAACTTTAATTAATAACAATGAATGAAGGATTGAGAGTCTTACAACAACTATTTTGAGTTATATACTTAGTTCCTTCAGTTAAATTTGAAATCATTGCAATAAATACAAATTTAATATTACGTAAATAAATTTAGGCAATTAATGGAAAATGTAGTCTATAAATATATCGGAATTTAATTGATGATAAAAGGTTAATTGCAATCAATTAGATAAATTGAATAAAAAAGAATGAATGGTGATTTCAGTGTAATTATTGAAAGTATCATTTTTAATTTGATGTATATAATAAAAATTTGAATTTACGCTGAAACATATGATTGAATCAACATTTATTTGACATCTAACTTTGTGTAAAATCATTGTAAGTGTTTGAGTAATATAAAGATGATAAATTGTAAATTTTAGAATTTAAAATATAAAATTTGATTTAATCAACTTATTTAATTAATATAAAAATAGTCATTTTGGTCACGGACTCGGATTTCGACGAAACCAGTTTCATCGGATCCGTATCAGTAAATTATTGTAGGGTTTCAAGTTTCGTAGCGATCGGACTTGTCGTTTGATCGTACGAACGCGAAACGCCTTGAATTCGATTTAATTGAAATCAATTTGAAATCAATTTGGAAATATTGTTTTCAGCATAACTTCTTCATACGATCGAATTTGGACGTGAAACTTTTTCCATCGCGTTCAGAATATTTTAACATACCTATTTTGATATATGGGTTATCCAATTTTCGTTCCGGGGTCATAACGGGCTTTTTGGGCCAACTATCGGTTAGCACGTTTATAATTCGTGCCCACCTATTCTATTGCAGTTTGTCTATAAATAGACTGGGATAAACCCTAGCCTCCATTCTATGCTCATTTGATGTACGTTCATTTCTTCAATTCTTTCTCTTCCTCAATCTAATTTCAGATCTAATTTCAAACCAAATCAAAAGCTAAAAATTTAAAGTCTCCAGAAAAATTCACAAAAATTATATGTTATAGATTTCATCGATACGAATCTGCTGGAACTGTCCATTTTTCGATTGGAGTTTCTGTGTGTTCAGATCGGGGCCAATTACTTTCAGCCGTTCATCACGGCGTCACAAAAGTTCGTCGGATCGGAAATTTATTTTTGGGTTTTGTAGAGAGGACCGAGGAGAGTTGATCTGTTGTGTTTGTTCGCGGTTTCAACGGTTAGATTTTCATCAAAAATTGATTAGGGTTTTATGTATCAAGGAGGCGGCTGCGTTTTTGGGCTCGCCGGCGAGCTTTCGTGACCGGAGGTGGGGTCAGGCCGAGCAGAGGTCGTTGGCGACTGAGTCGAGGTGGGCACGATGGCCGGCGTCGATGGCGTGGCGGCTCTGATGAGATGCGTTCGTGCGTGGTTGGGTTTCGTGAGTGCATTCTGGACAAAGGAGACCATACGCATGTTCTGGAAGATGACCATGGTGACGTGGCATATGTTAGAAGGTGAAATGTGTTCCATTCTTCTATTTATTTTTTTATGATTTCAATCATAAAAAATCGGTGTAACTCATGCATACGAACTCCGTTTCACGTGAGATTTTTTTTGTCAGGATCGTAATTAAATTTCGGATCTGTTGACGCTGGTTTGGGCAAATTCTGAAACCGTCGAATTTTTGGGTTTAAATCGGATTTAAATTCGATTTAAATTCTAAAGGTGAGTGTTTTAACCCACTCACAACTTCAAAAACTTCTTATGTCTGTTAAATTAATTTTAGATATGAGTAGAAATTTATTTATAACTGTTTGGCATGTTTTATTCATTATCTCTGTTAAATTGCATTTATTAAATTTAACTGTTAATTTGTTTTATTTATTGCATAAATTTGACAGCTAGAATTTATTTATTTGCATATTAACTGCCAGTCATAGTTATGTTAAATTTTATTTCATATTAACTGCCAGATAATTTACGTTTATTTTTGCATATAAACTGCCAATTAACAGTTATTAAATTTAATTTGAGTATAAACTGATAATTGATACCATTATTTATCACCTGTTATATATTGATGATTGTTTGAAATTGGATGATGGCTGTGATAAATGGATGTATGATTTGATGGATGAATGGATGATTAATTTTATTAATTGCAAGTTGCTATGCATTTTTATTTCATTCGGGATTACGGTTTGAAATGATAAACAACCGCATTTATATTTTAAATTGCGGATTGAAATGATAAACATCCGTACCACTTGACCATAGGGTAGAAAATTTTATACAGGCACCGTGGTATATATATATAAAAAAAAAATTTGAAATGTTTTTATGGTTTTGTAAAACTATATATATATATGGTTTATGGGATATTGAATTGGTTATTTATATATATATAGAAATTTTCGGTTTTTAAGCTTTGTATAAATTTGATTTGAAGTATAAAATAAAGTTTGATTTTTAAGATCAAATACGATTAAGCATTTATTAAAATTTAATTTCTGGAGTTTTTATGACTTAAACGAGAATAAGATTTGGAAGATGAATATTAAGTTAAATTGAAATTTAATAAAAATTTAGAATTTTTAAAGGATATGATTTTTATAACTTGATTTTTTTTTGTAAAGTGATTTAAATGAATATCAAGTTGATTTAAATGAATATATAATAAATTGAAAGGTGATCCAGTTGTATGAAGTTAAAGGTTTTTCTTAAATTATATTGAATTCATTAAGTAAATATTTCAAGTCTAAATAATAAGTAATTGAATTTAATATATATGGGATTGTCAAATGAGTTTGTTTTGAAATGGTGAAATATTTAAAGCTTTGAACATAAGAATTGAAATTGTATTTGGAAGTTTAAATCGATATTTGAAATTGATTTGTGAAATCTAAAGAAGCTATTGTGTTTTATAAAGTAATTTAATATTTAACCATTTGAGAGATGGAAATTTGTTTCGAAGTTATGATTTTCAAGGTAGTATGATTTGGAATTATTATATACAAGAGTTGTGATTTCTAAATATTTCACTTTGAAAACCCTATGTATATTGGAAAATAAAATGACATTATATGATTTTGGGTCTAAATGATATCGTATTGATTTGGGGTTTTAAAAATATAAACGATATCGTATTTATATGGGTTTAAAATGGATTTTGTTCTGGTTCTAAAGTATAATTATTTTAAATGACCGCGGTGTTATAATAACGTTTGGTTGTTGAAGAGACCGGGATCGGAAGTTGTCATACTCTCTGCCAACTTCGAAAACCACTTTAACAACCGTGTACGCGGTGGAGATTCCAGAATGAAGTAGGTTGGTGGAGGCGTTTCCTGCAAGGTAAATACGTGGACCCGACTCCCGTGAGTTGGCATAAGGTGGCTAAAACAGGAGCGATTCTCGGGCCAATGAGGTCATTCCTCTGATCGGACACTCCTCTTCGATATTATACTTTGACTTTGGATTGATTCAGTGGTCACTTTTGCTTTCATTTTTTTGGGGGAGTTTGTTTCGAGGTGGGCGGTAGCTGTGGCTACGCGTTTCCATCAGCCCGGATAGCAATTGGTATATCTACCCTGGCATTGCCTAGTTGTGCCGTGTCACCTACCCTAGCGCGCCTTATACGATTTTGGCTTTGTACCATACCTATGGAGTGCCCTCTGACGACGCCCAGTACGGGGGAGATTACGGTACTGTATAGACTATGGGAATATATTTTGTGTTAAGGGCTATATGGGTAACCCCTTAACGCTATTTAAAAGTAAGTTTATTTTATAAATAGACACTATTATAATAGCGCAATATACTACGTAGTAAATAGTTTAACGGATCCTTAGGAGATGTAAATCCCGAGCATCTCTTGAGTTACTGTACTCATATTTATTTCTGTTAATTTAACTCACATAAGATCTTTTAGTTCTGACTCGAGTGTTTTGTCTTTTCAATTCGCTCGGGTCAGTCCGAGCGTTTTAGGATTTCAAGTTTTAGCTCTGGAGGACGAAGACGAAGATTTGTAGTATTACTATTATTATTTATACTAGTGCACTACACACTGTTCTACTACATTGTTATTGGTATGTGTAACTCTGATATGTATTGTATAAATGTTTTGTAAACAGATTTATAAACTATATATTTTATTATTATATTTTATCTTTCCGCTGCGAGATTCTGCTTTCTTTTATTTCTTTCTCGTTTTTCTTATTTACCCCATAACAATCCGCCCTTCCGTATGGTTTGAATCGGCATGAGTGTCTGTTTAAATCGTGCGAAAAGGCGGGGTGTTACAAGCTTTTTGATACCCTGGACCACATTGATCAACGAACTTCTGCTGACTCAAATTAAAAACTGAGGGCCATGGCACTTGAAAAAAAATATGTTGAATTTTTTCATAGCAACAATAAATCGTAACTCCACGATACACAGGAGGACAATTCAAAAACTATTGCATGAGCTTTATCACCAATTGTACAATCGTAACGAATGCACTGATTAGGAAGTGCAGTTTTAGTCATGTACAGTTTTCTGTAATCAATGAATTTCGTCGTAAATACTACTGGGACAAACATATATTAGGAAGTGCAGGATAATATTTTTTTCAAATAAATTATCAAATAAGCGTAATATTATACATGTAGATGCGCATTATAGCAACACACTTACCCACATGTTAGATGATACGGTGTTGACCATGAAGTATTCAAAGTCTTACTCTCCACGGGAACTCCAAAACTGCATAGCAGGGAGAGCAAAGATGGATTCAAATAGGAGAATCAAAACACCTGAGCCGAATTAGAAAAGTGTACACCCTAAGATGTTGGAAAGTAGAGTAGAATAAAAGCAGAGAAGGGTAGAAGTTGCCAGTTACCATGTCATGAATCAGAGATGGATGGATGAAGACCCGGTCGCCAAAAGTCACGCACCTCTAGCGAACAGTGGGTCGTAGTCAGTGGTGTGGATGTTGGCGGTGTTGGAGGTTAGGCTAAGTTAAGTCCGATGTGTGTTGGACAGCAGTTCGATGAAAGGGAGACTGCAGACTGTGACTGTCTTCAGTAACTTGCAGCTGTCATGTGAAGGTTTAAGCTACAGTTAACAACATTTGAAGGATCATGTTTCCCACATATTTGCTCATACATATATACTAAAAAGACCATAGCTATGAAGAAATTATACGAGCAGGTATAAGCATTCAGTAAATTTATTTTGCGTTTACCGGTATGTACGAATGTAAGAACAAAGTATAACTTTATTATGTACATACCTGGGCGAAGTTTTATTGAATACGTAAAAAACGGTTTCACGAAGTGCTTGGGCAAAGAGTAAGAGGGTGTATTTTCATCAGTCCCGTCAGATCATGGAAGATATGTGCACCTGAAACATGGATCGAACTCAAATTATTAAACAAAAATATGTATGGGTGTATTAGTTAGAGAAACACGTTGATGAATAGGCCTGTGGAACAATTACTTCACTGTACAACATTAAATTTTGAAATGGGAAGCAATAGAGTTACGTCACCGAGAGCAGAGTTTTGTTCACTTCTTTAACTGCTAAGTAATAAATTTTACGGAATGATTTTTTGAACATTGATAATTTATAACTATAGTCTATAAAGATAATACCAACGTCCTAGCATCATGAAAGAAACTCCTTTCACCTTCATTTCAATAAGTGAAATACGATAGTTTGAGAATATATGGTATAACTTATATATACCGATAGTTACAAAATGTCGGTTGTATGGTTTTGAACCAACCAGCAGCCCATTACAAATGTTTTCTTTGTTTTGCATGCATATAAAAGCTTGTATAATATCATCTTCTTGTGTGTAATCAAAAAACTACTAAAAAGCAAATATAATAAGTACAATGTTTTCTTCAATTCTTACAATTTCACAATCATTTAGCGTCGACTGAAAGCATTGTCAAAATGAACTGTTTGAATTTATTTCGTTACTCAAACATATAATACAAACAACATGTAGATGCAGAAGCTGCATTTGTGTTCCTACACGTTTAGCACATACGTTAAGTTTTTAAATTCCAACAAAATGATGAAGAAAACATATCCAACTAAAATAATAAAAGCTGAAGTTAAAGAGCATTAAACCAAATATGACATATTGTTAATTAACTATTTATTGAAATCGTATTTCATGGATACTGCTGTAAATGAACATTGTTAAAATCCCTGTGTTCCGCTATTTCAAAATACTAATCCGTGCGAACTCTAATTTGTTTAACCACTTATCAAAACCAATTCTCCCTACTCTCTTTTTGGATGTTTCAATTTTTTTTGATTACCCCAATAAAAATTCTCTAATCCCCCTAATTATGACCACTCTTGGGATCATTGAACAGTTATGGTCGATTGCATAAACTTGGTGACGAAAGTGCTATCCGCTTCATAAAATTCAATTGTTACTACAACTATGCTCCTCTTAACAAAATTCAATCTGCCAGATATTTTCAAACCATTTGTTGTAGATGTAGGTCTTTTATAAATGATTATGCTGGAAAATTGTGAAAAACATGGTTCAACTGTTACTACGACTATGCTCCTCTTACCAAAATTTACGGTGATTGCTTTAGTTGTGCAAAGCTTTATGGCGGTTGCTTCAGTTGTGCAAAGCAGTTTTTTTTTAAGTTTCGGTATTACCCAAACTATACGACAGGGGAATTAAATGCAAGCACACAGCAAGTACATGGCTGAATTCCAACATCTGATTTCGTTTTGCATTATCTCCTCTACCTTATGTAATTTTACGTTAATTAACATGGTTCAAATCGTATTTCAATTAACCAAATACGACATTATGTAGTTCTATTGTTGTTAGGTGTTTACCTTAATACCATTGTACAACATGCGTTTTTTGCTTTCATTTAAAAACCTATCGGGTAGCTTAATATAGTTACATCTATTTGGTTTACCATGCTTATCCATCCAAGCTTCATCCATTGCTCGCTAATGCATCACCACTGTGTACACAAATTTCTTTCTAAATATTCTTATTCATTGATGTTATACCAAGTGTATTTTAAAAAAAATTGCACAATGTACAGAAGATGTTCATTCAAGAAACAACTTCCAATCTAGTGCATAGCAAAACTAAGTAAAAGAATGAATTAGGAAATGGTAAGTAATAGCTATGCAAGCAGGGAACAAAAAATTAGCAAGGCAGCACGAGTCAGTAATTTATGCGAACATCTTGTGTACATTGTAGTAAATGATACGTAAACACGAGCCAGCAAAATCTGAGGATCAAACGTTATCATCATAATCCAAAATAAATGGCAGGGTTAAAAACCAAATCGTCACCGTCGCTAAATTATATCTTGGAACCGAGTGAGGAAGGAAGCAATTACCTGTACAGCCTACGCAGGGGTAAGGCGGAGGACGGGTGAACGGCAGGCTCTACTCGTCTGGGCAGGCGGCAAGAAGATCTACAGAAGGACAATGTTTTTGGGGGAAAAGATGGGTGGCGGTAGGGGCGAGAGAGAAAGACAGCTGTGCTAGGAGGCGACGATCGGGTAGGTAAGATGGCGGGCGTTGCGGATATTGGAAGCAACGTGCGTGGGAGAAGAATTGCGATGGAGCGGTTGCTAGAAAGAAGAAAGTGGAATGGAGTGGATAGGGAAGGCAGTTGGAAGAACGCGTGATGGAGCAACTGATATAACACGCGACAGAAGGAAGAAAAAAAAGGCGGATTGAACACGGTATTAGCATTTTCAAATGAGGGCCTGGGGGAAATCCATGTCAGCAGTCCAAGGTTCCTGTTTTAATATAAAGTAATAGATGTTTATACCTAAATTCAAATTTATGTTTTAGACCAAAATTTAATGCTAGTTTATATTGAAATCTCATACGTTGTTAAATTAAATATTAATAGGAGATGATAAAGGGGGTAAAATAGATTTACACTTGACTATTTCCTTTCCAATTAGACTTTATTAGATTTTTATTGCAACATAACTTACCTTTCCATCTTCACTTTTCTAATTTACTCTAACATTCATTGCCTCTTTATGTGGATTATTTTCATACCTTTTATTTATGAATGTAAACGATAAGTGGCGATAAAGACGTACATATATATTATACACCTGCTTATATTACCTTGTTTATGCTGTCATATTTTTGAATGAATGTTAATGCATTCATTGTAAAACATTCAATCGAAATGTTAACATGTTGTTTAATTTCCAATCTAATAACAAATAGGGAGAAATGAAGATTTCTTAATGCTGCATATTCTTTTAATTTATGACACAAATTTGGGTGGACAATTTATTTTCATTTATTGTGTGTTAATTAAATCTTTAAAAGATGTTAATTTTGGTATGTTTAGGGTTAACAAAATTTATTAAGTAAACGATTGTTTTGAAATTTGAATTCTAAAAGTTTGTTCATATTTACATTATTTCTTTCCGTTCATTTTTCCAACTTCATCTATAAATACCCCGCTAAACCCTAGCCTCCGCCTATTCTCATTTGTGTGCGCGTAAAATTTCATCAGCTCCTTCTCCTCCTCAATGGCAGACAAACAAATCTTAGATCCAAATAAAAATTCAAAACCAAATCAAAAGCTAAAATTCAAACTTCTTAGAAAAATCTGGAAGCAAAACGCATGAGGGAGAGAGGGAAAGAAAGGGGATGACGTGGCGCTTGAAGGTGTTCTTTAATTTCTATTCTTTTTTTTCTTTTTTGAAATTTCAATCACCATTAATGCGTATAACTTTCTCCTACGAACTCCGTTTCACGCGAGATTTTTTTTGTTAGGATCGTAATAAAATTCTGGAACTTTTGACGCTAGTTTGGACAGATTTGGAGACCGTCGAATTTTTGGGTTTAAATCGGATTTAAATTCGATTTAAATTCAAAAGGCGAGTGTTTTAACCCACTCACAACTTCTAAAATTTCTTATGTTTGTTAAATTGATTTTTGATATGAGTAGAAATTTATTTATGACTGTTTGGCATGTTTTATTCATCATCTCTGTTAAATCGCATTTAATTAATTTAACTGTTAATTAATTTTATTTGTTGCATATAAATTGACAGTTAGAATTTAGTTATTTGCATATAACTGCTAGTTCAATAGTTTTTAAATTTATTAATTTGCATATAAACTGCTAGTTTAACAGTTATTAAATTTATTATTGAATATAAACTGTTAGTTAATACCTGTATTTAATACCTGTATAATTTATATGCTCTATATCGATGATTGTTAAATTGGATGATGATTGCAAATAATGTTTGATGATTGATATTGGATGAATGGATGCTATATTTATATTGTATAAATTGCAAGTCATCATGCATTTTCATTTCATTCGGGATTGTGGTTTGAAATGATATACAACCGCATTTTTATTTTAAATTGCGGATTGAAATGATAAACATCCGTATCACTTGACCATAGGGTAGAAAATTTTATACAGGCACCGCGGTATATATATATATATATATATATATATATATATATATATATATATATATATATATATAATTATTTTTGAAATGATTTTCTATGGTGTTGTAAAGCTATATATATGGTTTATGAGATTTTGATTTGGTTATTAATAAAGGTTATTTATATATAGAAATTTTCGGTTTTTAAGCTTGTGTAAAAATTGATTTGAAGTATAAAATAAAGTTTGATTTTTTAGATCAAATACGATTAAGTTTTATTTAAAAATTTAATTTCTGGAGTTTTAATGACTTAAATGCGAATAAAATTGGAAGATGAATATAAAGTTAAATCGAAATTTAAATAAAAGTTAAATTTTTAAAGGATATGATTTTATAACTTGATTTTTGTGTAAAGTGATTTAAATGAATATCAGGTTGACTTAAATGAATATATCAAGTTTAATAAATTGAAGATTTTCCAGTTATGTGAAGTTAAAGGTTTTACTTAAATTATATTGAATTCATTAAGTAAAATTTTCAAGTCTAAATAATAAGAAAAATTGAATTTAATATATATGGGATTTTCAAATGAGTTCGTTTTGAAATGGTGAAATATTTAAAGCTTTGAAACATAAGAATTGAAATGGTATTTGGAAGTTTAAATCGATATTTGGAATTGACTTGTGAAATCTAAAGAAGCTATTTTGTTTTATAAAAGTTGTTTGATATTTAACCACTTAAGAGATGGAAACTTGTTTCAAAGCTATGATTTCCAAGGTAGTATAATTTGGAAATATTATATTCAAGAGTTTTGATTTCTAAATATTTTATTTTGGAAAACCCTATGATTTTGGAAAGAATATACATTGGAAAATAAAATGATATCGTATTGATTTTGGGTTTTAAAGATATAAATGATATCGTATTTATATGGGTTTAAAATGGATATTTTATTCTGGTTTTAAAGTATAAATTATTTTAAATGACCGCGGTGTTATAATAACGTTTGGTTGTTGAAGAGACCGGGATCGGAAGTTGTCATACTCTCTGCCAACTCGGAAAACCACTTTAACAACCGTGTACGCGGTGGAGATTCCAGAATGAAGTAGGTTGGTAGCGACGTTTCCTTCGAGGTAAATACGTGGATCCGACTCCCGTGAGTTGGCATAAGGTGGCTAAAACAGGAGCGATTCTCGGGCCAATTAGGTCATACCTCTGATCGGACACTCCTCTTCGATACTATACTTTGACTTTGGATTGATTCGGTGACCACTTTTATTTTGATTTCGGGGAGTTTGTTCGAGGTGGGCGGTAACTGCGGCTACGCGTTTCCACCAGCCCGGATAGCAATTGGTATATCTACCCTGGCATTGCCTAGTTGTGCCGTGTCACCTACCCTAGCGCGCCTTCTACGAGTTCCTATTTGTGTCGTACCTATGGAGTATCCTCTGGTAGCTTCCCGATCAGGAGGTATTACGGCACTGTATAGACTATTGGCATTATTTGTGTTAAGGGCTATATGGGTAACCCCTTAACGCTATTAAAAAGTTTATTTTACAATTAGACACTATTATAATAGCGCAATATACTACATAGTAAATAGTTTAACGGATCCTTAGGAGATGTAAATCCCGAGCATCTTTTGAGTTACTGTAATCATATTTATTTCTCTTAATTTAACTCACATAAGATCTTTTAGTTCTGACTCGAGTGTTTTTGTCTTTTCAAATTCGCTCGGGTCAGTCCGAGCGTTTCAGGATTGAAGATTTTATTTCTGGAGGAAGAAGACGGAGATTTTATTATTATTACTATAGATTATATGGTTCCACTACACGCATATTGTTCCGCTGCATTGTTATATGGTGTGTGTACTCTGATATGTATTGGATAAATAAATCAAAGGTTTTGCAAACAGATTTATGAACTGTATATTTGATTATTATATTTTCTGTTTAGTTTTTCTTTCTCTATTTCTTATTTGTCCCATAACAATCCGCCTTTACGTATGGTTTGAATCGACACGTGTGTCTGTTTAAATC
Organism: Allium cepa; assembly: GCA_030765085.1. Taxonomy (NCBI): domain Eukaryota; kingdom Viridiplantae; phylum Streptophyta; class Magnoliopsida; order Asparagales; family Amaryllidaceae; genus Allium; species Allium cepa. The sequence continues at coordinate 196,060,240 of CM060928.1, forward strand.
GTGCAAAAAGGCGGGATGTTACAAAATACAAATTATATTTATATTGCACGAAGTTGTATACATAAAAATCGTTAATTAATCTCATATACACATAAATGTGAATAACCTACCGATTCCAACCATATATGAAAATATTTGAAGGATATATAGATTATTCTTTTGAACTTATAAGTTGATAAAGGTTGAGCATGTAACTGAGAAAGTGAGAAATTTAGATACTTTCAAACATACAGAAAAAAGTGCAAAATATACAACTTTATTAGAGATGATGAAAGCTTTATTTAGTGACCCTCAACTACTATCGTCTGACATAAGCAAATGCACATCGTAAATTTACGTCTTTAATAGGATAAAGTGCATTCAAATGGAGATGATTTAAGGTTAGACAACTACCAAGTTTTACTTATGAAATAATATTTGTAGCCCAACTTAAGAAATCTTATATAGGAGATGAGATTCCATAGTGTGGAATTAAAGTGATTCATTATTACTGCAACAATTTTTTTGTTAATTATTATAATATATTGTTATTATTAGTTATCAAAATTAATTGTAATTTATAATTAATTAATTATCATCAAAAAGTAAATAAACTAATAAAATAACATAATTGCACATTAATACTCAACTTAAATGTCCAAAACTTTAGCAAATCACCCTTCATTGTACATTTGTACTTGTCTGAAAACCAAACCTTAATATGGCTGTTCATTTGCAAGTTATTCAACATAATGGTATGTGTATTATTTTATAGGACCGAATGCTTATATTTTATTTCTTATGTATTATTAAATCAAATAGTCAGTCGACGGTATAATAATAGCCAGCTAACGGTAAGGTAACGGCGTTATCTTTTTGCTGACTTGGATGAATAAAAGCCTTCTGATGTCTTTCTTCATATTAAATCTAAATTGTCCTCTGTCTTTTCCATTAAAAGTAATCTGTTTTGATATATACAAGCATTACGGCACGCGCTTCGCGCGTGATGAAGGGATCTGGATTATTTTTCTACAAATTGTATTGTTTAATACGTTTAAAAGAAAATGATCAACATAAATATTTATCATACTTTTGTGTTGAATCAAACGTAGTTAATTTGTAATTTTATTTCTAAGTTCCAGTATCTAATTTTTTATTAGTCTAAATTTTTATTTGTATTATTAGTTAATAAAAAACGAATTTTTAAAGTAGTTTATTTGTTAGGTCCTATTTTCAAGTGATCATAAGATTTGGTAAATATTTGTAAAGGAAATTTTAAATTTGCGAAGAAAAATTAATTGTCAGATCCTATTATTAAGTTATGTTGAATTTTAATAATATCTATACGGAGGCATTTTTGGTATTTCATGCTGACACTAAAAGAGTGTGACAGCAAATATATTACAACTATTACTAAAGGAATATATATATAAATGGCAATTTTGGAACTTCGCGGTCGAACAAAAGATTGCGCTTTTAAGCCAACTATTAATAAAGATATGTAAAAAAATAAAAATAAAAAACTAAGTAGTTAATCATGGAAATGAAATAAGTGATAAAAAAATCATCACAAATTTACAATTATAGAACATATGAATTAACAAAAATTCTTGATGAATAATAAATGTGAACTTTAAATTAAAAAACGCAGCGCGTCTTCTCGAAGATACAATAGTAAACTTCTGTATATCGGTATCCAAATCTATATATATTCCAAATCAATAAAAATCTAAGATATCTCATATATTAGATGATACCGAAGGCAATTATTCATTACCAAATACAAATTATATTTATATTGTACGAAGTAGTATACATAAAAATCGTTAATTAATCTCATATACACATAAATGTGAATAACATACTGATTCCAACCATATATGAAAATATTTGAAGGATATATAGATTATTCTTTTGAACTTATAAGTTGATAAAGGTTGAGTATGTAACTGAGAAAGTGAGAAATTTAGATACTTTCAAACATATAGAAAAAAGTGCAAAATATACAACTTTATTAGAGATGATGAAAGCTTTATTTAGTGACCATCAACTACTTTCGTCTGACATAAGCAAATACACATCGTAAATTTACGTCTTTAAGAGGATAAAGTGCATTCAATTGGAGATGATTTAAGGTTAGACAACTACCAAGTTTTACTTATGAAATAATATTTGTAGCCCAACTTAAGATATCTTATATAGGAGATGAGATTCCATAGCGTGGAATTAAAGTGATTCATTATTACTGCAACAATTTTTTTGTTAATTATTATAATATATTGTTATTACTAGTTTTCAAAATTAATTGTAATTTATAATTAATTAATTATCATCAAAACTAAATAAACTAATAAAATAACATAATTGCACATTAATACTCAACTTAAATATCCAAAACTTTAGCAAATCAGCCTTCATTGTACATTTGTACTTGTCTGAAAACCAAACCTTAATATGGTTGTTCATTTGCAAGTTATTCAACATAATGGTGTGTGTATTATTTTATAGGAGCGAATGCTTATATTTTATTTCTTATGTATTATTAAATCAAATAGTCAGTCGACGGTATAATAATAGCCAGCTAACGGTATGGTAACGGCGTTATCTTTTTGCTGACTTGGATGAATAAAAGCCTTCTGATGTCTTTCTTCATATTAAATCTGAACCGTCCTTTGTCTTTTCCGTTAAAACTAATCTGTTTTGATATATACGAGCATTACGGCACGTGCTTCGCGCGTGATGAAGGGATCTGAATTATTTTTCTATAAATTGTATTGTTTAATACGTTTAAAAGAAAATGATCTCCACAAATATTTATCATACGTTTGTGTTGAATCAAACGTAGTTAATTTGTAATTTTATTTCTAAGTTGCAATATCTAATTTTTTATTAGTTTAAATTTTTATTTGTATTATTAGTTAATAAAAAACGAATTTGTAAAGTAGTTTATTTGTTAGGTCCTATTTTCAAGTGATCGTAAGAATTGGTAAATCTTTGTAAAGGAAATTTTAAATTTGCGAAGAAAAATTAATTGTCAGATCCTATTATTAAGTTATGTTGAATTTTAGTAATATCTATACGGAGGCTTTTTTGGTATTTCATACTGACACTAAAATAGTGTGACAGCAAATATATTACAACTATTACTAAAGGAATATATATATATATAAAGGGCAATTTTGGAACATCACGGTCAGACCAAAAGATTACGCTTTTAAGCCAACTATTAATAAAAATATGTAAAAAAATAAAAATAAAAAACTAAGTAGTTAATCATGGAAATGAAATAAGTGATAACAAAATCATCACAAATTTACAATTATAGAACATATGAATTAACAAAAATTCTTGATGAATAATAAATGTGAACTTTAAATTAAAAAACGCAGCGCGTCTTCTCGAAGATACAATAGTAAACTTCTGTATATCGGTATCCAAATCTATATATATTCCAAATCAATAAAAATCTAAGACATATCATAATTAGATGATACCGAAGGCAATTATTCATTACCAAATACAAATTATATTTATATTGTACGAAGTTGTATACATAAAAATCGTTAATTAATCTCATATACACATAAATGTGAATAACCTACCGATTCCAACCATATATGAAAATATTTGAAGGATATATAGATTATTCTTTTGAACTTATAAGTTGATAAAGGTTGAGTATGTAACCGAGAAAGTGAGAAATTTAGATACTTTCAAACATATAGAAAAAAGTGCAAAATATACAACTTTATTAGAGATGATGAAAGCTTTATTTAGTGACCATCAACTACTTTCGTCTGACATAAGCAAATACACATTGTAAATTTACGCCTTTAAGAGGATAAAAAGCATTCAAATGGAGATGATTTAAGGTTAGATAACTACCAAGTTTTACTTATGAAATAATATTTGTAGCCCAACTTAAGATATCTTATATAGGAGATGAGATTCCATAGTGTGGAATTAAAGTGATTCATTATTACTGCAACAATTTTTTTGTTAATTATTATAATATATTGTTATTATTAGTGTTCAAAATTAATTGTAATTTATAATTAATTAATTATCATCAAAACTAAATAAACTAATAAAATAACATAATTGCACATTAATACTCAACTTAAATGTCCAAAACTTTAGCAAATCACCCTTCATTCTACATTTGTACTTGTCTGAAAACCAAACCTTAATATGGTTGTTCATTTGCAAGTTATTCAACATAATGGTATGTGTGTTATTTTATAGGAGCGAATGCTTATATTTTATTTCTTATGTATTATTAAATCAAATAGTCAGTCGACGGTATAATAATAGCCAGCTAATGGTATGGTAACGGCGTTATCTTTTTGCTGACTTGGATGAATAAAAGCCTTCTGATGTCTTTCTTCATATTAAATCTGAACCGTCCTCTGTCTTTTCTGTTAAAACTAATCTGTTTTGATATATACGAGCATTACGGCACGCGCTTCGCGCGTGATGAAGGGATCTGAATTATTTTTCTACAAATTGTATTATTTCATATGTTTAAAAGAAAATGATCTCCATAAATATTTATCATACTTTTGTGTTGAATCAAACGTAGTTAATTTGTAATTTTATTTCTAAGTTGCAATATCTAATTTTTTATTAGTTTAAATTTTTATTTGTATTATTAGTTAATAAAAAACGAATTTTTAAAGTAGTTTATTTGTTAGGTCCTATTTTCAAGTGATCATAAGAATTGGTAAATATTTGTAAAGGAAATTTTAAATTTGCGAAGAAAAATTAATTGTCAGATCCTGTTTTTAAGTTATGTTAAATTTTAATAATATCTATACGGAGGCATTTTTGGTATTTCATACTAACAATAAAAGAGTGTGATAGCAAATATATTACAACTATTACTAAAGGAATATATATGTATAAAGGACAATTTTGGAACTTCACGGTCGGACCAAAAGATTGCGCTTTTAAGCCAACTATTAATAAAAAATAAGACTTAATATAAAATAATATGTCTAATAACGAAGATTAATTTAATAATATTAAATATACTAAAATTAAATTTAATTTAATTTAACTAATAATATATTGATATGTTTTTAAAACATTTATTTAAAATTTCTGTTAATAGTTTAAAATAAAATTTATAACTTTAATAAATTAAGATTGAAATGTAAATTGAAATTGATTTATAATTTAATGTGGTTATTAATTAAATTTAGATAAGGATTTATTTGGAACTTACTAATTCTGAGATTTACTGTTATGGTTTATAACTCGATTAACTTGATTTTGAATTAAGGTGAGTTGATGAATATTTTCAAATTTAAATAAAAATTGAAATCCAATATTTAATTTGATTTAAATTTGTAATTTGAGATATTATGTGAATGTTTACTTAAAGATTTGTAAGTGGATATTTTCAGAATTTAATAAATTGAAGTTGAACATTTAATTTTGATTTAATTTTGTGATTTTGAGATTAAATTCAAATATTTATAAAATTGTTTTATAAAATAACCACGGTGTGAAATGAGTATGTAAATTAAGTCCCTGTTTTTTTTAAATCAAAAAATGCAAGTTAGCTTGTGCTTTTTAAACATTAATATTTTTTTGAAAATTTCAAAAATTTTAAAAATATTTCAAAATCAGAAAGCGCAAGTTAACTTAAACTGTTCTATTAACTTGCACTTTCCAAAATTTTGAAAATTTTAAAAAAAATTCAAAATTTCAAAAAAAATTCCAATCAGAAAAGTGCAGGTTACTGTAAAGACCCGCAAATCCGTACCCCTTGAATAGACACTAATCTCCAGTGATTTACTCAAGATGAACGAAAATACGAACCCTTAGGGTTTTAAGAAAGAGGAAAGAGGTAGAAGAAAAGAGAAAAGATGACGGAAAAGAAAATAGAAAATAGAACGGAACTGAAAACATCTGAACAACAACAAAATCTCACAATCGCAGCGGAACAACATATAATAGATAAATGAATAATCTTTAAACAAAGAACTATATCAGTTATTACATTACATTACATTTCATTTCATTACATCAGAGTGTACAACAACATACAACAACAAACAGTGCAGCGGAAAAAAGAAATACTATATACTAGTAACACGCCATGCCATCCATCTTGCCTCCAGCAACTCCAGAATATCCTGATAAACCTAACTCTTAACTGCCCGTGTGGAAATTGGTGGGCACCCAGAGTTTAGGAAGGAAAACAATAAACTCCGAGTCAGTCATGTGACTGGTGTGGGAACTCAAAACAGTTTATTTATCTTTAAAATCAAAATAGAAGAATATTTTTAAAGTCAATTCGCAATGCTTTTAAAAATGAGACTACCATAAGGCCTCCCGCACACACACACAATGCAAACGCAGAATCGGAGGAGATTTCTCCTTATGATAGTCAAAGATGCTTGATACGCATTTAAAAAGAACATTTGGTATTATTATCAGTGCATAGTGTTGGAAAAATTCATTTCGAAAGTAGAATATAAATCTTAGCCAACATACGACCATTATCGTATGCCTACTATAGCTACCATCTAAACAGCAGTGACCACCATAAGTAAATGGCAGGTTCTACAACTAATACTGTACTAGGTTTCGTATTGGGAATTGGATTTCCAACGAATGATCAGGCCAAGGAACTTCCCATTGCCACATGAGAATGCCTCTGGATGGACATCCCCGAGAACCAAACCGGATCTCTACCAACACAAGGCCGGGTTACCCCTAACTGAGTAACAACTGACCGAATATGCCATCCCCCGGTCCTTTGGGACCTTTCAACCGAGCGCTCGCAATCAATTCACACAATCATAAAGTGTTTTCAACATGAGTAAGTATCTGGGCTCCATACCATGATACCACCCTTTTCCAAAAGGAAATGCACATATCCTAAAGGGCGCTACCCCTCATAACCTTGCCGCATCTTTCCTGTTTTGACCATTCCCGAGGTGTGAGGCTCGACGAAGTCACGTCCACAAAAACATACTTTATACAAAAGTCATGCTTTGGGTCAACAAATGATCATAGAAATGATCACCAGGATAGACGATCAAATAAACGATCCTATCACAAATAATCAACACAATGATCATTTACAGCAACACTCAGCATGTCACATTACCAAATTGGGAATATATCGCTGATAACCTTCAACTACATAACCTATGAGCTCGTACGTCTCAGAGAAGGGTGTTAAGCTAAAAGAATAAATTCTCCGCCACCAACAGAAATATATTTGAAAGAAATCGGCTTTGTATCTCAATTTGTAATGTCAGACATACAATCCATACAAGTCTGTTCCGGGCTCGAACAAAACCGAAGGCACTTACAAACAAGTCCTTGCAATCCGGATATCCACAATCCTGATCGGATTTCCCATCACATATGGAGAACTCAATACCGTAGCTACTCGGTGCAGAGTCAATCGACAGGTCATCCTATCGCTCTCGCAAATACCGGGTCTTCAACACCGATCTTCAATGCGATTCATAACGACGTATCACATATTCGGAATGGGTTATACGACCCCATGGTCCTTTCCCGGTTAACCCGAATAGTGAGCGCTTATTCAAAAATAAGTGTGGCATTCAAATTCAAAACAAATCACATCAAATACCCATTCAAAGGGAAATATTGATAGTCGGTTATTGAACTATCAATGGATATGCACACATCACCAGTTTCCAAATAATTTTCCAAATTATTTGTTTCCAAAATATCTTTACAAGATATATAATTTTCACACTTCAAAAATAAATCAATATTTATTTTTAAACAAATTCTTCTTTTCATTTATAAATTCCATAGTGAATTTAGATTTCACAATATCCATGCATATACGATTTCAATTATTCATTTCAATTTATCTTCAAAAAGATAAATTCTCAAAATATTCACTTTATATTGGAAAACATTTCCATACTTATTTACTCATAAGTAATTCTCAAATTTTTATTTATTTTCAACCTTTGGAAAATATTCAATATACTTAAATCGAAATTAAGTATATATTTCATTCTTTAAGGAAATCATTCTCTTAAACATAATTATTTGGGCCAAAACGAATGTTGCGTAAAACATCGTTACGACAACCCAAAATCACTAGTATAGGGATTCGAAATTAAAATAGATATATAAATCCCAATACTATACAAAACATTTCCTTTCGGAAATCATTTACTATAACAACAATGTTATAGTCCATCATTTCCTTTTATTTCTCGAAAACGTCTATTTCAACAATGAATGTTGAAATCTATGGTTTCGAATCTCAACACAATTAAAAACATCGTTAGATTGTTTTAAGTCTTTTTAAAATATCACATCCTAAACATTTTCTTTAACATATTATTCACTATTCAAAAACGTGAATATACTACGTTAATGAATTTCATCATTTCTATACATTTTATTTTAAAGGATTATTCACCGTCTAAAACGTGAATATAACTTCATAAATAAGTTATAACAATTTACTTATCAAAATAAGTCGTTTGCGAATTTATAAAACAACGTTTATAAATTCTATTTCTATTTGTTTTATAACTACTTCCTTTTATAAATTCCTTTTTTAACCTATTTCAAATTATAACTCAATTATATACTAAAATTCATATTATAAGTTAAATGCTCATAAAACGATTATTTTACAAAATCATTCCTTTAAACTTCATAATTATAAATCTTATAACTTATAAGATTCAATTATTTATCCAAATCTATTCTTTTAATAACTTTATAAATTTTATAAACCTACTGCTTATAAAATTCCATTTATAACTCCACCGTTTATAATTCTATAAATTTCATTCATTTATGAAATTTATTCACAATTCATTCTAACACTTATAAAAACTCGTTTTATAATTCAAATATTTTCATTTATAAATTATCAATTTATAAATCTTTTTATATAAATCAATTTATATTATTATTTTAAAACATCTTTAATCTCCTTTATAATTTCATCCTTTTGATTTATAAAATAATTAAATTTTATAATCCTACATTTAAACTTTTATAATAAATTCAAAAATCCAATTTAATTATTTTAAAAAAAAAACATTAACCCATATTTCTCAAAAATCAATCTTTAACCGTATTTCTCAAAATCATAATTTTTATAACTTTAAAAATTATAACGTTTATTTATTTAAAATGGATCAATTCCAAAAATATTTTATATTCTCAAAAATCACTTTAAAAATCTTTTTTTAAAATTCCAAAATTTGGTCCAATGATGCTACACACCAAATAGTCAATCACGACAACAACGATATCATATATCGATATGATAATCCATCAAATATCAAAATATCTGAAATCAAATAAATACTGTTGAGGAATCCAGTTGGATCCCTCCAACCTGTTTTCCTGCATCCAAAAACATTAGCACAATACCAATTCCGCTCCAGTACGGAATTATCGCGGTATATGGGATTTAAAATATTATCCGCTTAATAGACGGCGCAATAGGGTCTCATCCGCTAAAAAATGCGGGGAATCAACAACTGCAATATATACATATGCCAATATATATATATATATATATATTGTTATTATATATAATACCAATTTCACTGTTTATGAAATATTCGCGGTATATGTTTTTAATAAATAACATCCGCTTACTAACGGCGCATAATGTCTATTTTAACAATAAATAGATAACAATCATCATTCAAACATGCATTCAAATATTTTAAATCTAACTATTTAAAATAAAATCGAAACTGATTCGATTTAGTGAGAAGTTCTCACCTTGATTTTATTTTCGTTTTAGCGATTTATTTCGAATAAAATTAAACGGACGTTTAATTTTACCCGAAATTCTCACTAACTCCAAACGACTCCAATCCAATTTCATCGCGTAGTGCTCGTCCATACGATTCCAACGCTTCTTGTTTCGCGCGTTTTCGACCTCGTATGAAAAAGTTATGAATTTTCTAAGATTACACGAATTTATATATAATAATTTCAACATAAATTTTATAATTAAAACCCTCAACTATTCTCAGCCCTTGGATCTGCATCCCCCCCATCGTGACCGCACCCCCTTTCTTCCATCACGTACGCACGCCTACAGGCTTCAACACGCAACATGAACCCATTAGCATGAAACTAGGGTTTCGATTTGCTCCGTCAATACTCGACTAAACTTCATCAAACCACCTCCATGCGAACGCCCTTCGCAAGAGCTACCCTCACCATCCACGGCATGAAGCTCGCCCCCCCCCCCCCCACAGCCTCAAAATGCGTGTCGAACCTGTAGAGAACGCGGCCATCTTCCCCCCTCCACGCGATGCCAAACCCCATCATCACCGTATAGATTGAAAGCTCTCTTCGCGCTCTTCGACTTCCGTGTTGAACACTTTGGCTAATTATCGACGGATTGGAAGTAATTGAGGAGGAAAGGAGGATGATTTCTGGCCTTTGGTTTTGTATATGGCGGCTAGGGTTTACTAAAACCTAATATATATATTTTTTTAATTTATGAAGGCTCATGGTCTATTTATAGAGAAAAACGAACACTATTCATTTCGATTTTCCAAACTCCGATTTACGCGCCGAAACTGACATTCTTAGGGTTTACCCCGCATTCCGGACACAATGGAATAGGTTTCGAAAGCTAATTCAGTCATCTGTGCGAGTTATGGCAATAAACGTTCAATTTGAATTAAACCGATTTAATCGATTTTCTAGGCGTTTTAATTTGTACCGGACAAACGGTAAATCCGATTGACACGAAATTTGAAACCATACAATAATATCACATTACGGATCCGATGAAACTGGTTTCGTCGAAATCCGAGACTTTTTGAAAAATGGCTATTTTAACTCGCCAAATTAAAATTAAAAATAAATCGATGCGTTTCGAGCTGCCACGATCAAACGGTAACTCCGATTGCTACGAAAATTGAAATCCAATAATAACTAACTATTACGGATCCAATGGAACTGGTTTCGTCCAATTCTGAGACTGTTCAAAAATTGACTATTTTCACTAGTCGGTTTAAATATTAAAATATTCAATTTTCACAAATTAACTTTTAATTCGATTTTAAAAGTTCTAAAATATCATTCTAATTCCAATATGATAAAATAAAATTTTACAAATCATTTTCAATCATATTTAACCCAATTTTCAATTATTTCCATAATTTAACATATTAAATTATCGATTTAATTATCCAATTAAATCCAATTATTCGAAATAAATTTTATTTGACTTATAAATTCACTTATTAATATTTAAAATTAATTATATATTCACATTTTAATTAAATAAAATTCTGGGTCGTTACAATCTTCCCCCCTTAAAAGAATTTCGTCCTCGAAATTATTAAGTAAGAAGAGTTACAGAATCGATTAACTTTCTATAAATCCATAGTTAAACTTCTTATAATAACTTTACTAAGTTTTGCAATCATACTTAGTTATCTTTTCAAAAACAATTACTAATGTTTAACTTTCAACTTCAAATAAAAGTTATAGTTTTCAAAAAAATTCCAATTTTCTCAAATTTTTCTAACGCCTTAAATTTCCGGGAAAAATTCGCCATAGTCTCCTTTGCGCGGCTCGATTCGGAAAAAAAAATGACAGTATATATATCACAAATATACATCTCATCGAGTAATGAGGCATCCCGCAGGGAAAAAAGTATAAAAGTACGGTATGTAATCCGAGATATGTACCTTATATTTTATTAGCAAGCATATACGGCTAATATAGCGCGAAAGCGAGCTCCAAATGCGAAGCAAATGCGATCCGCACCTACTAAACACTCAACAAACAACATGAGAACATGCATATATGAAAATAATCTCAATATACATCATATAGCAACATAATAACTATATATGTCAACATAGCCAATGTAGTAAAAGCAATATATTCAACCATCAACCAACTAGCATTCATAATCAATAAATATTCATTCATATTCTCATTAATATTCAATGAATTGGTTTTCAATTTAATCACATTTGATTTCTTAACATTGGATTTACTAGCATTCATTCTCAATTAGTTTATATTCACTAATTCATATTCAAGTTGGTTCACTTCCAAAATCAAATTCAATTCCATTTAAGATTCACTTAACTTCCAATTGAATTCCAATTACTTTAATTTTCAATTTCATTAATTCTTAATGAATTATATACAATCAACTAACAATTATATAACAACCAATGTATATCAATTACAACCAAATTCCTTTGCTTATATTCATTCAATTATTCAACTTCCAATAACATAAGATTTTTAATGAATTAACACTTATATTCATTACTCCATATCAACTAAATTCACATTTAATTGATTAACATTCAATCCATTAGTTCAATTCAATTACAAAAGTTGAATTTCATTTATACAACTTAAGTTCATATTTATCACTTCACTTTATTATTTTACTTTGATACTAATATCAATTTCATTCAACATCTCTTAAGTTATACTTCATTTACAAACATTACTTTGTTTTACTTAACTTAAATTCCCACTTATAAATCAATTCAGCTTCCAATTCTAAAGTAAATTTCCATTTTAACTTTAAATTCATTTTTATTTATAACTCACATTTATAAATATATTCATATAGTTTCACTTCTTATATATATAAGTTTATTTCACAATTGTAAATCACATTAATTATAATTCAATTCTTATAATTCTTTTCTTATACAATTAGTCTTTTATTTAGATTATTCAAACAACTAAACAATCAACTTATATACATTTTAATAATTTTGAAAAATTATTTCTTTATATATAAAATATAATCAAGGTAAAATTGTTTCATTTACCCAATTTTAAAAACAATACTGTGTCGAATTGTTCTGTACAAGTGTTTAGAGATCCCTATCAACAACGTTAATTACTCGTATTAACCAGAATCTATATACCACTCAACAAACAAATCATCACAATATAAAACAATTTTATATTCACTAACAAATACGCTCTCATAGCTATTATTACACTCAACTCATTCTAGAGCACTACTGACTCTATCTCTAATAAGTAATACCCAACAGAACCATGGTTGTCGCTTAACCATATGCTCTGATACCAGATGTAAGGACCCGATTCTTCGTCTTTCGAAAATTCAACATCGATACTCACTTTATCGACTGCCGAGCAATCGAACGACGGAAAACCGAACACCTATAAAAACTCGTTTTATAATTCAAATATTTTCATTTATAAATTATCAATTTATAAATCTTTTTATATAAATCAATTTATATTATTATTTTAAAACATCTTTAATCTCCTTTATAATTTCATCCTTTTGATTTATAAAATAATTAAATTTTATAATCCTACATTTAAACTTTTATAATAAATTCAAAAATCCAATTTAATTATTTTAAAAAAAACATTAACCCATATTTCTCAAAAATCAATCTTTAACCGTATTTCTCAAAATCATAATTTTTATAACTTTAAAAATTATAACGTTTATTTATTTAAAATGGATCAATTCCAAAAATATTTTATATTCTCAAAAATCACTTTAAAAATCTTTTTTTAAAATTCTAAAATTTGGTCCAATGATGCTACACACCAAATAGTCAATCACGACAACAACGATATCATATATCGATATGATAATCCATCAAATATCAAAATATCTGAAATCAAATAAATACTGTTGAGGAATCCAGTTGGATCCCTCCAACCGTTTTCCTGCATCCAAAAACATTAGCACAATACCAATTCCGCTCCAATACGGAATTATCGCGGTATATGGGATTTAAAATATTATCCGCTTAATAGACGGCGCAATAGGGTCTCATCCGCTAAAAAAATGCGGGGAATCAACAACTGCAGTATATACATATGCCAATATATATATATTGTTATTATATATAATACCAATTTCACTGTTTATGAAATATTCGCGGTATATGTTTTTAATAAATAACATCCGCTTACTAACGGCGCATAATGTCTATTTTAACAATAAATAGATAACAATCATCATTCAAACATGCATTCAAATATTTTAAATCTAACTATTTAAAATAAAATCGAAACTGATTCGATTTAGTGAGAAGTTCTCACTTTGATTTTATTTTCGTTTTAGCGATTTATTTCGAATAAAATTAAACGGACGTTTAATTTTACCCGAAATTCTCACTAACTCCAAACGACTCCAATCCAATTTCATCGCGTAGTGCTCATCCACACGATTCCAACGCTTCTTGTTTCGCGCGTTTTCGACCTCGTATGAAAACGTTATGAATTTTCTAAGATTACACTAATTTATATATAATAATTTCAACATAAATTTTATAATTAAAACCCTCAACTATTCTCAGCCCTTGGATCTTCATCCCCCCCATCGTGACCGCACCTCCTTTCTTCCATCACGTACGCACGCCTATAGGCTTCAACACGCAACATGAACCCATTAGCATGAAACTAGGGTTTCGATTTGCTCCGCCAATACTCGACTAAACTTCATCAAACCACCTCCATGCGAACGCCCTTCGCAAGAGCTACCCTCACCATCCACGGCATGAATCTCGGCCCCCCCCCCACAGCCTCAAAATGCATGCTGAACCTGTAGAGAACGTGGCCATCTTCCCCCCTCCACGCGACGCCAAACCCCATCATCACCGTATAGATTGAAAGCTCTCTTCGCGCTCTTCGACTTCAGTGTTGAACACTTTGGCTAATTATCGACGGATTGGAAGTAATTGAGGAGGAAAGGAGGATGATTTCTGGCCTTTGGTTTTGTATATGGCGGCTAGGGTTTACTAAAACCTAATATATATATTTTTTAATTTATGAAGGCTCATGGTCTATTTATAGAGAAAAACGAACACTATTCATTTCGATTTTCCAAACTCCGATTTACGCGCCGAAACTGATGTTCCTAGGGTTTACCCCGCGTTCCGGACACAATGGAACAGGTTTCGAAAGCTAATTCGGTCATCTGTGCGAGTTATGGCAATAAACGTTCAATTTGAATTAAACCGATTTAATCGATTTTCTAGGCGTTTTAATTTGTACCGGACAAACGGTAAATCCGATTGACACGAAATTTGAAACCATACAATAATATCACATTACGGATCCGATGAAACTGGTTTCGTCGAAATCCGAGACTTTTTGAAAAATGGCTATTTTAACTCGCCAAATTAAAATTAAAAATAAATCGATGCGTTTCGAGCTGCCACGATCAAACGGTAACTCCGATTGCTACGGAAATTGAAATCCGATAATAACTAACTATTACGGATCCAATGGAACTGGTTTCGTCCAATTCTGAGACTGTTCAAAAATTGACTATTTTCACTAGTCGATTTAAATATTAAAATATTCAATTTTCATATATTAACTTTTAATTCGATTTTAAAAGTTCTAAAATATCATTCTAACTCCAATATGATAAAATAAAATTTTACAAATCATTTTAAATCATATTTAACCCAATTTTCAATTATTTCCATAATTTAACATATTAAATTATCGATTTAATTATCCAATTAAATCCAATTATTCGAAATAAATTTTATTTGACTTATAAATTCACTTATTAATATTTAAAATTAATTAAATATTCACATTTTAATTAAATAAAATTCTGGGTCGTTACAGTTACCTTGCATTTTCTGTCAGAAAAATGCAAGACAACTTGCGTTTTTTATTTTTCAAATATAAGGATACATATTCATTTCTACAGGGACTTTTCTTATAACAACATCAAAAACAGGGACTTGAGACTCTTATTGTAACATCCCGCCTTTTTGCACGCTTCAAATCGACACACATGCCGATTCAAACTATACGGAAGGGCGGATTGTTATGGGGTAAATAAGAAAAACAGAGAAGAAATAAACAAAATAGAATCTCACAGCGGAAGGATAAAATATAATAATAAAAAATACAGTTTATAAAACTATTTACAAACATTTATATAATACATATCAGAGTTACACAAACCAATAACAATGCAGCGGAATTAAATGGTGTAGTGGAATAATATAGTAGATACTAGTAATACAAATCTTCGTCTTCGTCCTCCAGAGCTAAATCCTCAAATCCTGAAACGCTCGGACTGACCCGAGCGAATTGAAAAGACAAAACACTCGAGTCAGAACTAAAAGGTCTTATGTGAGTTAAATCAACAGGAGTAAATATGAGTGCAGTAACTCAAGAGATGCTCGGGATTTACATCTCCTAAGGATCCGTTAAACTATTTACTATGTAGTATATTGCGCTATTATAATAGTGTCTAATTGTAAAATAAACTTACTTTTTAATAGCGTTAAGGGGTTACCCATGTAGCCCTTAACACAGAATATATTCCCATAGTCTATACAGTACCGTAATCTCCTTCGTACTGGGCGTCGTCAGAGGGCACTCCATGGGTATGGTACATACCAAAACTCGTAGTAAAGGCTCGGTATGGTAGGTGACACGGCACAACTAGGCAATGTCAGGGTAGATATACCAATTGCTATCCGGGCTGGTGGAAACGCGTAGCCGCAGTTACCGCCCACCTCGAACAAACTCCCCCAAAATCAAAAATAGAAGTGGCCACTGAATCAATCCAAAGTCAAAGTATAATATCGAAGAGGAGCGTCCGATCAGAGGTATGACCTCATTGGCCCGAGAGCCACTCCTGTTTTAGCCACCTTATGCCAACTCACGGGAGTCGGGTCCACGTATTTACCTTACAGGAAACGTCGCCACCACCTACTTCATTCTGGAATCTCCACCGCATACACGGTTAGTTAAAGTGGTTTTTCGGTATCGACAGAGAATATGTCCATATCCGATCCCGGTCTCTTTGCCAACCCATCGTTATTATAACACCGCGGTCATTTAAAAATAGTTTATACTTTAAAACCAGAATAAAATTTTCCATTTCAAAACTATGAATACGATATCAATTTAAACCCAAAACAATATGATATCATTTTATCTCAAATATAATTCTTTTCCAAAATCATGCTGGTTTAAAATTTAAAATATCTGGAAACCAAATATTTGAAATATACTTTCAAAGCATAATATTTCGAAATTCAAAATTTTAAAACCATAACTTCTAAAACTTGAATGGTTTGGATATTCAACGAATGTAAAATAAATGGTTTAACTTTAAAGTTACTTTGTAAAGAAAAATAATTTCCATGGCTTCTCAAATATATTTCTTTATTTAAAGTTTAAACCATAATTTAAATATCACTTCAAGTTCCAAAAACCCCTTCAATTTCTATATATATATATATATATATATATATATATATATATATATATATATATATCCATTTGGAGTATTAATATTTCAAAACTAAAGTTGGATTTTCTTCTTTCAACAATTAATATTCTATTATTTAGTCTTGAATATTCATATAAATTCCATAAATAAAACTCCAATTTCTAGCAATTAAATATTTTCTCAAATTTACTTTATACTAGAATTTTCATTTTTAATTCATCTTGGAAAATCCAGTTATAAATATCACACCTTAAAATTTCCAAACTTAAACATATAAGATAAATTTCCAAATTTCATTTTCTCAATTTTTCATTTTTATTTAATAGATTTATACACAGCTTAAATTCAAAATTTTTAACTTCATATGTATATATATAGAAGAACAACATTTATAAAATATCAAAATTAAAATTTTTTATAAACCGTATCCCATCCAAACCATAGAAATCACTTTAAAATAATTTATATATAAACCACGGTGCCTGTATAAAATTTTCTATCCTATGGTCAAGTGATACGGATATTTATCATTTCAATCCGCAATTTAAAAATAAAATTTTGCGGTTGTATATCATTTCAAACCACAACCCCGAATGAAATGAAAGTGCATGATGACTTGCAGTTTATACAATATAATTATAGCATTCATTCATCCAAATATCAATCATAAATCATTAATTGCAATCATCATCCAATTTTAAACAATCATTGATACATAGCATATGAATTATACAGGAATTAATAACAGATTATTAACTAACAGTTTCTATTCCATAATAAATTTAATGACTGTTAACTAACAGTTTATATGCAAAAATAAATTCTACCTGTCAAATTTTATGCAATAAATA
This sequence comes from Allium cepa, assembly GCA_030765085.1. Classification (NCBI taxonomy): domain Eukaryota; kingdom Viridiplantae; phylum Streptophyta; class Magnoliopsida; order Asparagales; family Amaryllidaceae; genus Allium; species Allium cepa. The sequence goes on from CM060928.1 coordinate 196,078,315, forward strand.
AACTAAATTAATAGTTAAGTTAAATAAATGCGATTTAACAGATATGCTGAATAAAACACACCAACGGTCATAAATAAATTTCTACTCATATTTAAAATAATTTAACAAACATAAAAACTTTAAGAAGTTGTGAGTGGGTTAAAACACTCACCTTTGGGATTTAAATTGAATTCAAATCCAATTTAAACCCAAAAATTCGACGGTCTCCAAATCTGTCCAAACCAGCGTCATCGGGCCCGGAATTTAATTACGATCCTAACAAAAAAAATCTCATGTCAATCGGATAAAGTATGCGAAAGTTATGTTGAAATTTCGATTGAAACACAATTTAAATTAAAAGCAAAAACCTACCTAATAATATATGTTTGCCACGTCACCCAGATTTCCCCTCTCCCTCACGCGATGCTTCTCCCTCCAGGAACAAACCGTTCGAACAGAACCCAATACAAGCCGTTGACCGCCCCCTTTGACCGCGAAAAACGGCATCCACGGCCATCACCCCCCAGGCCGACCACCACCAAGCGCTTAGCCTAGCCGAGGCGCACGCCCCACCAAAGTCCGGTCGCCCCTAGTGCCTCCGCCGCCGCCGTTTTAAACCTAGGGCCGAAACCCTAATTCGACAATTTCCATAGATCTGACCGTTGATTCGACAAGCTAACCACCTAGATGCGATCCTCTCGGCCTCCTCTTCAAGACCCAGTAACGGTTTCCCGATCCGACTACTTTTTGAAACGACGTGATGAACGGCCGTAGCTAATTCATCGATTTCTGGATAGATCATAACTCGAATTGAGAAACAAATTGCTGATCTGAGTTGCGCTCTTCGAGAGCTTCATTATATATTTTTCTAGAATTTTTCTGGAGGGTTTGAATTTTCATTAGAAATTTTGAATTGAAATAGATTAGGTTTGCATCCATTTGAGGAGGAGGAAGAGATGAAGAAAATGAACATACAGAAAAATGATAGAAGATGGAGGCTAGGGTTTATAATCGTCTATTTATAAGTAGGGTTGGATTAGAGTAGATAGACTGGATAGATGAACATGCGGAACAAACTATGGCCCAAAAAGCCCGTTCTAACCCCGGAACGAAATTTATTAAACCCATATATCCAAATAGGTATTTTAAAATATTCTGAACGCGATGGAAAAAGTTTCACGTCCAAATTCGATCGTATGAAGAAGTTATGCTGAAAACAAAATTTTCAAATTGATTTCAAATTGATTTCAATTAAATTGATTTCAAATTGATTTCAATTAAATTGATTTCAAGGCGTTTCGCGTTCGTACGATCAAACGACAAGTCCGATCGATACGAAACTTGAAACCCTACAATAATTCACTGATACGGATCCGATGAAACTAGTTTCGTCGAAATCCGAGTCCGTGGCCAAAATGGCTATTTTTATATTAATTAAATAAATTAAAATAAATCATAAAATCCAATTTTTATATTTAAATTCTAAAATTGGCCAAATTTTATCGCTTATATATTTCATAATCAATTTAAATGATTTAACAAGTTTGGATGTGAAATAAAATTTATAAGTCTATCCATTGCAGTGTTAATTTCTCCACTTACTCATATTTGGAAATTGTAAATTAAATTCTCAAAACGCACATTTATTTGATTTCAACTTTTATATTCTCACCTTTTATCCAAAATAAGGATGCCACTAACATTGGTTCATGATTTCACATTATTGTCCTCAAAGTCCATTTTAATTTCAATAACGTAATATTTAACCGTTAAATTCCATTTTATTATGCAATAAATGCAATTGTTGAATTTGATACTCTAATTAAATTTATAAATCCTGCTTTCTATACTTTAAATCAACCAATGGTTCTATTATAAAAAGAATTAGCATAAATTTCGTCTTATAAAATTAACCCTCTTCAATCACAAACAAAATCTACGCTAACTGCACAATTTAAATCAATTAATTGTAATTGAGTCTACATTAAATGTTATAAATTATAAATTGGAACCTCAATCTTCGTTTATTGATTTAAAAATCTTTCTATTCAGTAAATAGACATTTTATGGGTATAAATGACATTGAATTATAATACATTTCATTAGTACATGCTTCATTTCTTATAAATTCCCCTTTATTAACTAGAACACATTAACAAACAAAATAATTAATTTAGATTTATTTCAATCGATTTCCATTCTTAACTTAAAATACTGAATAAATGATTAACCTAAATAATTGTTACCCTTTTACATTCAAATTCACTTACAACGATCATTAACAATAATGTTGCCATAGATTTAGATTTAATTAAATAAATTAGATGAATGGGTAAAATTTTGTAATTATCACAAATGCCAAATATATATGCATTAATTACTACTTATTATTATGAATTCATTTATTAATTTACTAGTTGCCTTTGTTATCTTATTTCCTATTTACTACCAACTTTCTACTTAGTTATAGTTTATCAATATATACATACCTAGGCAAATCAAGATCTTGTCCTTTCTGTTCCTTCAATTAAATCGGGTATGCACAAATAAATTGTAAATTAACTTATTCCTACAAAATTATTTACATATATTCAGTTCCAAATTTTATAGAATTAAATTCTAATCACGTACCACCTAATCCATCAATCATATATTCTATCCAACATGCATTTAAATCTTTTTATTTTAAATAAATTTATTCAATGTTGACATCCACTAAATAAAATTTACTTTCATTTATATAGTTGCAATTCAATTCAGTTATTATTTCATTAATACTATTTCCGCTTTATATCTTCCAGTATTAATTTCACAAACCAATTTAATCAACAAATTATAACTTATAACCACAAACGCCAATTTACATTATTTCAATCTATTGCCATATAAACATTTAAATTGCTAACCTTTAATTACGGTTACTATATCTAATTCCTATATTTACTCAAATAAAATCTTAAGACTTATATTTCATTCTAAATTAGATTAGAAATCATATTAAATTAACTCATTTAATATCATCGAATTTAACGGGTCGTTACACTTATCTTGTATATAAAATGTGCTAAAGCGGATATGGGTGACAGCAAATATATTACAACTATTACTAAAGGAATAAATATAAAGGACAATTTTGGAACTTCACGGTCAGACCAAAAGATTGCGCATTTAAGCCAACTATTAATAAAGATATGTAAAAAAATAAAAATAAAAAACTAAGTGGTTAATCATGGAAATGAAATAAGTGATAACAAAATCATCACAAATTTACAATTATAGAACATATGAATTAACAAAAATTCTTGATGAATAATAAATGTGAACTTTAAATTAAAAAAAGCAGCACGTCTTCTCGAAGATACAATAGTAAACTTCTGTATATCAGTATCCAAATCTATTTATATTCCAAATCAATAAAAATCTAAGATATCTCATATATTAGATGATACTGAAGGCAACTATTCATTACCAAATACAAATTATATTTATATTGTACGAAGTTGTATACATAAAAATCCTTAATTAATCTCATATACACATAAATGTGAATAACATACTGATTCCAACCATATATGAAAATATTTGAAGGATATATAGATTATTCTTTTGAAGTTATAAGTTGATAAAGGTTTAGTATGTAACTAAGAAAGTGAGAAATTTAGATACTTTCAAACATATAGAAAAAAGTGCAAAATATACAACTTTATTAGAGATGATGAAAGCTTTATTTAGTGACCATCAACTACTTTCGTCTGACATAAGCAAATACACATCGTAAATTTACGTCTTTAAGAGGATAAAGTGCATTAAAATGGAGATGATTTAAGGTTAGACAACTACCAAGTTTTACTTATGAAATAATATTTGTAGCCCAACTTAAGATATCTTATATAGGAGATAAGATTCCATAGTGTGGAATTAAAGTGATTCATTATTACTACAACAATTTTTTTGTTAATTATTATAATATATTGTTATTATTAGTTATCAAAATTAATTGTAATTTATAATTAATTAATTATCATCAAAACTAAATAAACTAATAAAATAACATGATTGCACATTAATACTCAACTTAAATGTCCAAAACTTTAGCAAAACACCCTTCATTGTACATTTGTACTTGTCTGAAAACCAAACCTTAATATGGTTGTTCATTTGCAAGTTATTCAACATAATGGTATGTGTATTATTTTATAGGAGCGAATGCTTATATTTTATTTCTTATGTATTATTAAATCAAATAGTCAGTCGACGGTATAATAATAGCCAGCTAAGAGTATGGTAACGGCGTTATCTTTTTGCGGACTTGGATGAATAAAAGCCTTCTGATGTCTTTCTTCATATTAAATCTGAACCGTCCTCAGTCTTTTCCGTTAAAATTAATCTGTTTTGATATATACGAGCATTACGGCACGCGCTTCGCGCGTGATGAAGCGATCTGAATTAGTTTTCTACAAATTATATTGTTTGATACGTTTAAAAGAAAATGATCTCCATAAATATTTATCATACTTTTGTGTTGAATCAAACGTAGTTAATTTGTAATTTTATTTCTAAGCTGCAATATCTAATTTTTTATTAGTCTAAATTTTTATTTGTATTATTAGTTAATAAAAAACGAATTTGTAAAGTAGTTTATTTGTTAGGTCCTATTTTCAAGTGATCGTAAGAATTGGTAAATGTTTGTAAAGGAAATTTTAAATTTGCGAAGAAAAATTAATTGTCAGATCCTATTTTTAAGTTATGTTAAATTTTAATAATATCTATACGGAGGCATTTTTGGTATTTCATACTGACACTAAAAGAGTGTCACGGCAAATATATTACAACTATTACTAAAGGAATATACATATATAAAGGGCAATTTTGGAACTTCACGGTCGGACCAAAAGATTGCGCTTTTAAGTCAACTAATAATAAAGATATGTAAAAAAATAAAAATAAAAAACTAAGTAGTTAATCATGGAAATGAAATAAGTGATAACAAAATCATCATAAATTTACTATTATAAAACATATGAATTAACAAAAATTCTTGATGAATAATAAATGTGAACTTTAAATTAAAAAACACAGCGCGTCTTCTCGAAGATACAATAGTAAACTTCTGTATATCAGTATCCAAATCTATATATATTCCAAATCAATAAAAATCTAAGATATCTCATATATTAGATGATACCGAAGGCAATTATTCATTGCCAAATACAAATTATATTTATATTGTACGAAGTTGTATACATAAAAATCGTTAATTAATCTCATATACACATAAATGTGAATAACATACTGATTCCAACCATATATGAAAATAGTTGAAGGATATATAGATTATTCTTTTGAACTTATTAGTTGATAAAGGTTGAATATGTAACTGAGAAAGTGAGAAATTTAGATACTTTCAAACATATAGAAAAAAGTGCAAAATATACAACTTTATTAGAGATGATGAAAGCTTTATTTAGTTACCATCAACTACTTTCGTCTGACATAAGCAAATACACATCGTAAATTTACGTCTTTAAGAGGATAAAGTGCATTCAAATGGAGATGATTTAAGGTTAGACAACTACCAAGTTTTACTTATAAAATAATATTTGTAGCCCAACGTAAGATATCTTATATAGGAGATGAGATTCCATAGTGTGGAATTAAAGTGATTCATTTACTGCAACAATTTTTTTGTTAATTATTATAATATGTGGTTATTATTAGTTATCAAAATTAATTGTAATTTATAATTAATTAATTATCATCAAAACTAAATAAACTAATAAAATAACATAATTGCACATTAATACTCAACTTAAATGTCCAAAACTTTAGCAAATCACCCTTCATTGTACATTTGTACTTGTCTGAAAACCAAACCTTAATATGGTTGTTCATTTGCAAGTTATTCAACATAATGGTATGTGTATTATTTTATAGGAGCGAATGCTTATATTTTATTTCTTATGTATTATTAAATCAAATAGTCAGTCGACGGTATAATAATAGCCAGCTAACGGTATGGTAATGACGTTATCTTTTTGCTGACTTGGATGAATAAAAGCCTTCTGATGTCTTTCTTCATATTAAATCTGAATCGTCCTCTGTCTTTTCCGTTAAAACTAATCTTTTTTGATATATACGAGCATTACGGCACGTGCTTCGCGTGTGATGAAGGGATTTGAATTATTTTTCTACAAATTGTATTGTTTAATACGTTTAAAAGAAAATGATCTCCATAAATATTTATCATACTTTTGTGTTGAATCAAACGTAGTTAATTTGTAATTTTATTTCTAAGTTGCAATGTCTAATTTTTTATTAGTTTAAATTTTTATTTGTATTATTAGTTAATAAAAAACAAATTTGTAAAGTAGTTTATTTGTTAGGTCCTATTTTCAAGTGATCGTAAGAATTGGTAAATATTTGTAAAGGAAATTTTAAATTTGCGAAGAAAAATTAATTGTCAGATCCTATTTTTAAGTTATGTTAAATTTTAATAATATCTATACGGAGGCATTTTTGGTATTTCATACTGACACTAAAAGAGTGTGACAGCAAATATATTACAACTATTACTAAAGGAATATATATATATAAAGGGAAATTTTGGAACTTCACGGTCGGACCAAAAGATTGCGCTTTTAAGCCAACTATTAATAAAGATATGTAAAAAAATAAAAATAAAAAACTAAGTAGTTAATCATGGAAATGAAATAAGTGATAACAAAATCATCACAAATTTACAATTATAGAACATATGAATTAACAAAAAAATTTGATGAATAATAAATGTGAACTTTAAATTAAAAAACGCAGCGCGTCTTCTCGAAGATACAATAGTAAACTTCTGTATATCAGTATCCAAATCTATATATATTCCAAATCAATAAAAATCTAAGATATCTCATATATTAGATGATACCGAAGGCAATTATTCATTGCCAAATACAAATTATATTTATATTGTACGAAGTTGTATACATAAAAATCGTTAATTAATCTCATATACACATAAATGTGAATAACATACTGATTCCAACCATATATGAAAATAGTTGAAGGATATATAGATTATTCTTTTGAACTTATTAGTTGATAAAGGTTGAATATGTAACTGAGAAAGTGAGAAATTTAGATACTTTCAAACATATAGAAAAAAGTGCAAAATATACAACTTTATTAGAGATGATGAAAGCTTTATTTAGTTACCATCAACTACTTTCGTCTGACATAAGCAAATACACATCGTAAATTTACGTCTTTAAGAGGATAAAGTGCATTCAAATGGAGATGATTTAAGGTTAGACAACTACCAAGTTTTACTTATAAAATAATATTTGTAGCCCAACGTAAGATATCTTATATAGGAGATGAGATTCCATAGTGTGGAATTAAAGTGATTCATTTACTGCAACAATTTTTTTGTTAATTATTATAATATGTGGTTATTATTAGTTATCAAAATTAATTGTAATTTATAATTAATTAATTATCATCAAAACTAAATAAACTAATAAAATAACATAATTGCACATTAATACTCAACTTAAATGTCCAAAACTTTAGCAAATCACCCTTCATTGTACATTTGTACTTGTCTGAAAACCAAACCTTAATATGGTTGTTCATTTGCAAGTTATTCAACATAATGGTATGTGTATTATTTTAAAGGAGCGAATGCTTATATTTTATTTCTTATGTATTATTAAATCAAATAGTCAGTCGACGGTATAATAATAGCCAGCTAACGGTATGGTAATGACGTTATCTTTTTGCTGACTTGGATGAATAAAAGCCTTCTGATGTCTTTCTTCATATTAAATCTGAATCGTCCTCTGTCTTTTCCGTTAAAACTAATCTTTTTTGATATATACGAGCATTACGGCACGCGCTTCGCGTGTGATGAAGGGATTTGAATTATTTTTCTACAAATTGTATTGTTTAATACGTTTAAAAAAAAATGATCTCCATAAATATTTATCATACTTTTGTGTTGAATCAAACGTAGTTAATTTGTAATTTTATTTCTAAGTTGCAATGTCTAATTTTTTATTAGTTTAAATTTTTATTTGTATTATTAGTTAATAAAAAACAAATTTGTAAAGTAGTTTATTTGTTAGGTCCTATTTTCAAGTGATCGTAAGAATTGGTAAATATTTGTAAAGGAAATTTTAAATTTGCGAAGAAAAATTAATTGTCAGATCCTATTTTTAAGTTATGTTAAATTTTAATAATATCTATACGGAGGCATTTTTGGTATTTCATACTGACACTAAAAGAGTGTGACAGCAAATATATTACAACTATTACTAAAGGAATATATATATATATAAAGGGCAATTTTGGAACTTCACGGTCGGACCAAAAGATTGCGCTTTTAAGCCAACTATTAATAAAGATATGTAAAAAAATAAAAATAAAAAACTAAGTAGTTAATCATGGAAATGAAATAAGTGATAACAAAATCATCACAAATTTACAATTATAGAACATATGAATTAACAAAAAAAATTGATGAATAATAAATGTGAACTTTAAATTAAAAAACGCAGCGCGTCTTCTCGAAGATACAATAGTAAACTTCTATATATCAGTATCCAAATCTATATATATTCCAAATCAATAAAAATCTAAGATATCTCATATATTAGATGATACCGAAGGCAATTATTCATTACCAAATACAAATTATTTTTATATTGTACGAAGTTGTATACATAAAAATCGTTAATTAATCTCATATACACATAAATGTGAATAACATACTGATTCCAACCATATATGAAAATATTTGAAGGATATATAGATTATTCTTTTGAACTTATAAGTTGATAAAGGTTGAGTATGTAACTGAGAAAGTGAGAAATTTAGATACTTTCAAACATATAGAAAAAAGTGCAAAATATACAACTTTATTAGAGATGATGAAAGCTTTATTTAGTGACCATCGACTACTTTCGTGTGACATAAGCAAATACACATTGTAAATTTACGTCTTTAAGAGGATAAAGTGCATTCAAATGGAGATGATTTAAGGTTAGACAACTACCAAGTTTTACTTATGAAATAATATTTGTAGCCCAAGTTAAGATATCTTATATAGGAGATGAGATTCCATAGTATGGAATTAAAGCGATAATTAGAACTCATATCAACAAATATTTAATTATCACAAGCGATAATCAAATCAACAAATATCTAATTATCAAAAACGATAATTAGAACTCATATCAACAAATATCCAATTATCAAAAATGATAATCAGAAACAACAAATATTCAATTATCAAAAACGATAATCAAATCTCAAATATTCGATTATCAAAAACGATAATCAAATCAATAATTATTCGATTATCAAAAACGATAATCAAATCAACAAATATCTAATTATCAAAAGCGATAATTAGAACTCATATCAACAAATATCCAATTATCAAAAATGATAATCAGAAACAACAAATATTCGATTATCAAAAACGATAATCAAATCTCAAATATTCGACTATCAAAAACGATAATCAAATCAACAATTATTCGATTATCAAAACCGATAATCAAATCAACAAATATCTAATTATCAAAAGCGATAATTAGAACTCATATCAACAAATATTTAATTATCCCAAGCGATAATCAAATCAACAAATATCTAATTATCAAAAGCGATAATTAGAACTCATATCAACAAATATCCAATCATCAAAAATGATAATCAGAAACAACAAATATTCGATTATCAAAAACGATAATCAAATCTCAAATATTCGGTTATCAAAAACGATAATCAAATCAATAATTATTCGATTATCAAAAACGATAATCAAATCAACAAATATCTAATTATCAAAAGCGATAATTAGAACTCATATCAACAAATATTTAATTATCACAAGCGATAATCAAATCAACAAATATCTAGTTATCAAAAGCGATAATTAGAACTCATATCAACAAATATTCAATTATCTCAAACGATAATCAAATTTCAAATCAACAAATATTCAATTATCTCAGACGATAATCAAATTTCAAATCAAAAAATATTCAATTATCTCAACGATAATCAAATTTCAAATCAACAAATATTCAATTATCTCAAACGATAATCAAATCAACAAATATTCGATTATCAAAAACGATAATCAAATCAACAAATATCCGATTATCAAAAATGATAATCAGAACTCATATCAACAAATATCCAATTACCTGCAGATAATTGGAAACAACAAATATCTAGAAATCAATTAAGATAATCTAGAAAATCAACATAAAAGGTTGGATCGATCCCATCAGATGGCGAGTTTTAGCTACGCCGCACGTGCATCAACAAATGGCCGAAGCCTACCAAGTACCCAACATAATTTTGGCGCCCAACAAATGACCCGAAGGTCCAACAAATGACCCGAAGGTCCGGTACTGGTATTGACCCGAAGGTCCAACATATGACCCGAAGGTCCAACATAGTGGCTCGAAAGCACACGAAAATCATCATATATTCAATTAACGAGTCCGGAACTAACCGAAATAGCAAATGCACATGTCCCATACCACGTGTTTTACTAAATCGTTTGGTTCTCTTCATCGTTTCCTTGAACGTGTAAAATCATCAAGATCATCAAACAGCATATGTTTCAATTAACGAGTCCGGAATTAACCGAAATAGTAAAAGTGTGGTTCCATACTCCGCACTTTTGCTAAATCGTTTAAATCTCTTCATCGTTTCCTTGAAAGTGCAAAATTGTGTATTCCAAAAATAACATTTCACATTCTCAAACGGACAAGTCCGAAATTAAGCGAATCAGTAAAAGAAAGGGGTCATAGTCCTCGATTTTGCTGAAACGTTTAAATCGCTTCCTCATTCTTTTGAAAGTGCCAAATGCAAAACTTCTGAAAACAATTTCATTTATTTCACAAAAGTAATAATTTACATTCTCAAACGAATAAGTCCGGAATTAAGAGAATCAGTAAAAGAAAGGGTTCATAGTCCTCGATTTTGCTGAATCGTTTAAATCTCTTTCTCATTCTTTTGAAAACGTAAACTGAAAATTTTTTGAAAACAATTTTTATTTTAAAACGCTTTTTATAATCACGTGATTAAAACAGCAATATAAGTAGCAATTCGAAATGAAATTGCATTTCTCAAAACACCGTAAAAACGGATCTCAAAATCAGCATTGCGGAATAACCGCTTGAAAATCCACTTTAAAATTTGACGGATACTGACGTCAAAGCGACAGTAATTTTTAAACGTCAAATTCTCATCTAAATAATTTGCATCAAAATATAATATCAGTGAATTTTCATTCATTAAAATGTCAACAAAACACCGTACTTCAAAACGTAGCACTAGTGTGAAAATCCCGTTATAAAAATAACGGCAACAAAATACGTTTCATAACCAAGCATCGGTTCAACGTAAAATTAGTGTAGTAACGTGCAACTCATGCTTGCACGCACATTGCTAAATAAACAAAGAAATTACTCAAATATATCTTCAATGAAGATAATTTAAAACAGCAAAAATCTAATCAGCATGCGATTAGTATTAAAGAAAACCAGTATAAATTTTCAACAAATCAAAACCACTGGTTAAACAACATAATGAATTAAATTCATTTTCATATTTTGATTTTTAAATCAAAATAATTATCAGCTGTACTCAGCGAAGCAGTCTTACTGTTTCCGCTACGCACTCTGATAACAGAACACAAATCAATCGAATCATCAAAGTACAATTTCACTTTTATTTTTAAATAAAGATATTTAAAAAATTTCATCATAATTTCAAAACTTTAGTTTTGACTCAAAGCACATATAAAACATCGACAATTAGTTGTAACACATGTTCCATCTAAGTTATGTTTTATATTATGTCCATAAACCCCAAGCTCTGATACCAACTGTGACGCCCCACCTCTATGCTCACAATAATAAAGAGTATTAAAAGAAATACTGTTTATTATTATGAAGAATAAGGCTGGATAGGAGCGGCCATCCGTAGTTAGGCCTTACACTAGTATTGGTTATCTCGATAGGAGTGGTGTATATTTTTATTTTTCATCTCTTATTTATTTACTCTCATCGACATACCCAATTTCAGTATAAAATGAACTACGATGGTTCATAATAGTTTAGGACAATAAATATAATAATAACACAGATAATATAAATGCGGAACACAGACTAAACAAAAAGTCTCATATATATAATAACTGATGTCAGTTACAATACATTTGATACAATACATATGATACAACTACAACAGTCGACTCTGAAAGTTATATATACAAGTACATTATCGACTAATATACATGAATACATATCAACCTATACTATGACACGACATCTCCCAAAAATATGAAAAGTCTTCATAGCTCAAACAGCAACCCAAAGCAAGCTATCTACAACCTGAAATAACTCGGGTCTGACCCGAGTATTAAATTCAAAAGAAAATAATACACGGGTCAGTCTAATTCAAACTCGGTTATTACTGCATAGAAGCAATAATAATCAAATATCAAATAGACAGTCACAGAAATCTCGTATATCCAACTCTTCGATAAGAGAATCGGATAACGGTAGATATAACACTAAATAGTGTTAAACAACAAATCAGCAAATTCCAAACATCAACAAAGATAGATAAAATGATTATCAATGAAGATAATTTTGAAAATAGCAGAATTGTCAAAACGACAATTAACACAAAATCCAATTATTAAATAATTATTAGAAACTCAGAATCTAATTATCGAATAGATAATTAGACACAACGGAATGATCAATCAAAACAAATCAATTCAAACAATTAAAATCTCAATTTAAAACGTCACTTCTGTGTGGCTGCAGTACACGCACGCGTGTATTGCCTCGCCACAACAGTGATGAGTTTCACACAAGCTCAATGAACCAGAAACAAATGCAACACAACTCAAAATACATAGCACAAAGGCTCAAAGGACCAAGTGCGCAAGGCAGTGGCACAACATGAAGACCCAGCAAATGAAGGTGAGAGCACCAAAGTTATGGCACCACGTCACACAACAATAAAAGATTATGAACTTAACAGTGCAACCTGGCCAAAGTGAGGACTGCCTGAAGCAACACGTGCCCAGACCAAAACAGAAGGCAACATGGAATCATGTCAAACTACATACACATGAACACCTAGATAGGCAGAACATATGTAACCAAACTGTAACCCAGTCACAAGATAACAGAGTTACCAATAAGAACTCAATAAATAGCGATGCCGTTGAAAAACAAGCCAAAGTCAACACAGCAACAACTAAAACATTTAAACATATGAATGCATGTAAATGTCACTGAGAAGCAATGTTCAGCATACATATGAATCAATTTCATATGTACAACAAACACAAAGGACAAACTCAGCAATGCAAGTGAAATCAACCAGACAGAAAAATACAAAGGCAATTGAGAAATGAATAATGTCATCCAACATCAGTGATACGGCCTTAACAATGAAATAGCTAAAAACAACCATTTATGAACACTGCAACACTCAAGTATACGAGGGAAAAACCCAAAAGCATTTAAAATCAGTTTAGGGAATATGCAAACCAGATAAGGAATGCACCAGAACAGGAAAATCAATTCAAATTCAGTCTAGGTGAAGCAAAACAGTTCAAGTGTACCATTAAAGACCAAATATGAACATACTACAGTTCAGATTAGTGCACACAGTTTCCAGTTCCAAGTGGTACTCATAGGCACAATGTGCACTGATACGAATACTTTCAAGTGCAATATCAAAAATGAAGTTTGAAAGCAAAATATATGCAACAGAAATCGGGCACATGTACAATTGTGAAAATTAGGTGAAGAATGCCACAAACAAGAATACAACACAAGTGGACATAAGCAACAATGCTCTGTACATCAAGTGATACAAAACCATAGCATCACAATTACATAAACCATGGCACAGTAACTAAATGCCCCATAACAACCGAGCAGTCAGTGATGAAACATTTAAAATGACCCGGTGGCTCTACAACAATAAAATGCAAAAATATTTTTACATATATGGTGATGAACAAGTGTGACAACCAGTGTATAGCCACGACAATGCAGAGCTACTCCAGACAAGATGACAATGTAGCACAAATGAAAATATATGTGCCAGTGAAGCATGTGCAACTCAATGAACAGAGGCAACAAAGGTCAGACAACAGGACAACATCAAGGCCGAGTCAAAATCAACAGAAAAAGAAACAGATATCCCAATTGCTTCAAAATGGTCCAGACAGCTATAATGTAGCTGCAGTTACAAGGAGCAACAATCGACACAAATCTAATCAAAATGAACATAGAAATGAACAACAAGTTCCAAAAATGACCAAAGTCAAGTGAAGTCATTAAGCAGTGGATTTCAAGGAATCAGAAATGTCAAAAACCCAATTTCACCAAAGTCGAATATGTCATAAATCAAAACTGTGGTGATTACGAAAATCATACTGTACAATCAAATGTCAAATTATGCAAAGTAGAAAAAGACAGTGAAATCAACAACAACAAGCAAAAGCAAACTACCGAGCATAGTGTAGAATTAGATGTGAGTGAAAGAAATTCACTCACCTTAGTTTTTTGAAGAGTACGAATCAAATTCGACAGCCAAAGGCAAAGATCGAACAACCGAAATCGAGGCCGTGGCACCGCGAAGTCGATCGAAACCCTAATTGCTGAAGGAATGGGGCGAGTACGAGCCGCCATTTTTATTCTCCTCGTTTATTTTGTTTAGGGTTTGTGAATCCAAAAATCAAAGGGGAACGGGCACAACCTTATCTCAACAAAAGGGAACGGGCTGAATAAAATAAAAGGGAACGGTCGAATTTTTATAAAAAGGGAATGGGCCAATTAAAATTTAAAACCCAACAACTCTTAACAAATTCCAAAAAGAATTTTTGACTTGATTTAAAAACTCCAATTGCAATTAACAAACCAATCTAATCGTCATTTGACGATAACTAATTTTCACAAATCCCTGGGTTATTACAATAATGGTATGTGTATTATTTTATAGGAGCGAATGCTTATATTTTATTTCTTATGTATTATTAAATCAAATAGTCAGTCGACGGTATAATAATAGCCAGCTAACGGTATGGTAACGGCGTTATCTTTTTGCTGACTTGGATGAATAAAAGCCTTCCGATGTCTTTCTTCATATTAAATCTGAACCATCCTTTGTCTTTTCCGTTAAAACTAATCTGTTTTGATATATACGAGCATTATGGCACGCGCTTCGCGCGTGATGAAGGGATCTGAATTATTTTTCTACAAATTGTATTGTTTAATACGTTTAAAAGAAAATGATCTCCATAAATATTTATCATACTTTTGTGTTGAATCAAACGTAGTTAATTTGTAATTTTATTTCTAAGTTGCAATATCTAATTTTTTATTAGTTTAAATTTTTATTTGTATTATTATTTAATAAAAAATGAATTTGTAAAGTAGTTTATTTGTTAGGTCCTATTTTCAAGTGATCATAAGAATTGGTAAATATTTGTAAAGGAAATTTTAAATTTGCGAAGAAAAATTAAATGTCAGATCCTATTTTTAAGTTATGTTATATTTTAATAATATCTATACGGAGGCATTTTTGGTATTTCATACTGACACTAAAAGAGTGTGACAGCAAATATATTACAACTATTGCTAAAGGAATATATATATATATATATAAAGGGCAATTTTGGAACTTCACGGTCGGACCAAAAGATTGCGCTTTTAAGCCAATTATTAATAAAGATATGTAAAAAAATAAAAATAAAAAACTAAGTAGTTAATCATGGAAATGAAATAAGTGATAACAAAATCATCACAAATTAACAATTATAGAACATCTGAATTAACAAAAATTCTTGATGAATAATAAATGTGAACTTTAAATCAAAAAACGCAGCGCGTCTTCTCGAAGATACAATAGTAAACTTCTGTATATCAGTATCCAAATCTATATATATTCCAAATCAATAAAAATCTAAGATATCTCATATATTAGAACATGCCGAAGGCAATTATTCATTACCAAATACAAATTATATTTATATTGTACGAAGTTGTATACATAAAAATCGTTAATTAATCTCATATACACATAAATGTGAATAACATACTGATTCCAACCATATATGAAAATATTTGAAGGATATATAGATTATTCTTTTGAACTTATAAGTTCATAAAGGTTAAGTATGTAACTGAGAAAGTGAGAAATTTAGATATTTTCAAACATATAGAAAAAAGTGCAAAATATACAACTTTATTAGAGATGATGAAAGCTTTATTTAGTGACCATACTACTTTCGTCTGACATAAGCAAATACACATCGTAAATTTACGTCTTTAAGAGGATAAAGTGCATTCAAATGGAGATGATTTAAGGTTAGACAACTACCAAGTTTTACTTATGAAATAATATTTGTAGCCCAACTTAAGATATCTTATATAGGAGATGAGATTCCATAGTGTGGAATTAAAGTGATTCATTATTACTGCAACAATTTTTTTGTTAATTATTATATTATATTGTTATTATTAGTTATCAAAATTAATTGTAATTTTTAATTAATTAATTATCATCAAAACTAAATAAACTAATAAAATAACATAATTGCACATTAATACTCAACTTAAATGTCCAAAACTTTAGCAAATCACCCTTCATTGTACATTTGTACTTGTCTGAAAACGAAACCTTAATATGGTTGTTCATTTGCAAGTTATTCAACATAATGGTATGTGTATTATTTTATAGGAGCGAATGCTTATATTTTATTACTTATGTATTATTAAATCAAATAGTCAGTCGACGGTACAATAATAGCCAGCTAACAGTATGGTATCGGCGTTATCTTTTTGCTGACTTGGATGAATACAAGCCTTCTGATGTCTTTCTTCATATTAAATCTGAACCGTCCTCTGTCTTTTCCGTTAAAACTAATCTATTTTGATATATACGAGCATTACTGTAACGTATGCGGATTTTTGTTGCCGAAAAACCGAATAGTTATGGGTTTAAGAAAGAAGAAAGAAAGAAGAAGAGAAGAAGGTAGAAGATGGAGAGAAGAAAGAATAGAAAATTTTAAAATAGAAGAAAAAGAGAATAGAAAAATAGAAAATTTTAAAATAGAAAGAAAAGAGAAGAGAAAGAAAATAGAGAATAGAACAAAATTTTAAAATAGAACGGAACAGAAAACAACACAACAATAACAGAATCTCACAATTCGCAGCGGAACAACATATAATAATAAATGAATAATCTTTAAACAAAGAACTATATCAGTTATTACATTTTATACTTTACATCATATCATCATCAGAGTGTACAACAACAAACAATGCAGCGGAAAAAGAAATACTATATAAACTAGTGATACGCCATCCAGCTTGCCTCCAGCAACTCCAGAATATCCAGAATATCCTGATAAACCTAACTCTTAACTGCCCGTGTGAAAATTGGTGGGCACCCAGAGTTTAGGAAGGAAAACAATAAACTCCGAGTCAGTCATGTGACTGGTGCGAGAACTAAAAACAGTTTATTTTTCTTTAAAAATCAAAATAGAGAGATATTTTTATTTCAATTCGCAATGCTTTTAAAAATGAGACTACCATAAGGCCTCCCGCACACACACACATGCAAACGCAGAATCGGAGGAGATTTCTCCTTATGATAGTCAAAGATGCTTGATACGCATTTAAAATAATATTTGATATTATTACTAGTGCATAGTGTAGAGAAAAATTCATTTCGAAAGTAGAATAGAAATCTTAGCCAACATACGACCATTATCGTATGCCTACTATAGCTACCATCCAAACAGTGTTGCGACACCATAAGTGAATGATAGGTTCTACAAATAAAACCGTACAAGTTTCATATTGTTTCTTTGGATTTCCAACAAATGATCAGGCCAAGGAACTTCCCATTGCCACATGAGAATGCCTCTGGAAAGACATCCCCGAGAACCAAACCGGAACTCTGCCAACACAAGGCCGGGTTACCCCTAACTGGGTAACTACTGACACGAGCACGCCATTCCCCGATCGTAAACGACCTTTCTCACGGGATCCCGATAGCCAACAACCACAAAGTAATAAATTCACAGTAACCACATAGGTTAAATATCTGGGCTCCATACCATGATACAACCTCTATCCAGAAGGAAATGTACATACCCTAAAGGGTGCTACCCCTCATAACCTTGCCGCATCTTTCCTGTTTTGACCATTTCCGGGGTGTGAGGCTCGACGAAGTCACGTCCACAAAAACATACTTTATACAAAAGCCATGCTTTGGGTCAACAAATGATCAACACAATGATCACCAAGATAGACGATCAAATAAACGATCCTATCACAATAATCAACACAATGATCATTTCAGCAACACTCAGCATGTCACATTACCAAATTGGGAATATATCGCTGATAACTTCAACTATATAACCTCTGAGCTCGTACGTCTCAGAGAAGGGTGTTAAGCTAAAAGAATAAATTCTCCGCCACCAACAGAAATATATTTGAAAGAAATCGGCTTTACATCTCAATTTGTAATGTCAGACACACAATCCATACAAGTCTGTTCCGGGCTCGAACAGAACCGAAGGCACTTACAAAGAAGTCCTTGCAATCCGAATAATCTCTAATCACGTTCGGATTTCCCATCACATATGGAGATCTCAATACCAGGGATCAGCCAGTGCAGAGACAATCAACAAGAAACCCTTTCGTTTTCGAAAATATCTGGTCTTCAACACCGATCTTCGAATGCAATTCATAACGACGTATCACATATTCGGCATGGGTTATACGACCCCAAGGTCCTTTCCCGGTTAACCCGAATAGTGAGCGCTTATTTTAAAAAAAATAAGTGTGGCATTCAAATTCAAACAAATCACAACAAATACCTATTTAAAGGAAAATGTTGATAGTCGGTTATTGAACTATCAATAGATATGCCAACATCACCAGATTCCAAATAATTTTCCAAATTATTTATTTTCCAAAAATATCTTTATAAGATATACATTCTCCATTCTTTAAAAATAAATAAATATTTATTTTTAACTAAATTTCCCAATTCCATTTATAAATTCCATAATGAATTTACATTCCCAGAATATTTATGAATATACGATTTTCGTTCGATTTCTAATATTCATTTTCAATTTTATCTTCAAAAAGATAAATTCCAAATATTCACTTAATATTGGAAGAGCATTTCTATACTTATTAAAAATAAGTAATTCACGGATCTTTTTATTTTCTATACTTAGAAAATATTTAATATACCCTAATCGAAATTAAGTATATATTTCATTCTTTAAGGAAATCATTCACTTAAACATATTTATTTGGGTCAAAACGAATGTTGCGTAAAACATCGTTACGACAACCCAAAATCACTAGTATAGGGATTCGAAATTAAAATAGATATATAAATCCCAATACTATACAAAACCTTTCTTTTCGGAAATCATTTAATATAACAACAGTGTTATAGTCCACCATTTCCTTTTATTTCTCGAAAACGTCTATTTCAACAATCAATGTTGAAATCTATGGTTTCGAATCTCAATACATTTTAAAACATCTTTAGATCGTTTTAATTCTATTTCAAACATCATATCCAAAATAATTTCTTTAACAAAATATTCGCTATTCAAAAACGTGAATACACTTGTTAATAAATTTCATCACTTCTATTCATTTTATTTTAAAGAATTATTCACTGTCTAAAACATGAATATAATTCCATAAATAAATTACAACAATTCCTTATCAAAATAAGTCGTTGCGGATTTATAAAACAACGTTTATAAATTCTATTTCTATTTATTTTTATAACAACTTCCTTTTATAAATTTCCTTTATAAATCTATTCAATTTCATATCTTAATGATATATTAAAATTTCATATTATAAGTCAAATACTTATAATTTATTTATTTATAAAAATCATTCCCTCAAACTTTCCAAATCTATAAATCTTATAACTTCTAAGATTCATTTATTTATCCACATCTATTTCCTAGATAACTTTATAAATTTTATTTATAAAATTCTATTTAGAACTTCACCGTTAAAATTCTATAAGTTTCATTCATTAGTGAAATTCATTCACAATTCTTTCTAATACTTATAAAAGCTCGTTTAATAATCCCAATATTTTTAATTTATAAATATCAATTTATAAATCTTTTTAATATAAAACAATTTATATTACCATTTTAAAACGTCTTTTAACTCCTTTATAATTTATCATTATGATTTATAACATAATCAAATTTGATAAATTCTATAGATTTCATTCCTTTATGAAATCCATTTACAAATCATTCTATCACTTATAAAAGCTCGTTTTATAATTCAAGATATTCTAAATTTATAAATATCAACTTATAAATCTTTTAATATAAAACAATTTATATTATTACTTTAAACATCTTTAAACTCTTTTATAATTTCATCATTCTGATTTATAAAATAAAAATTTTATAAATCCTATCTTTAAACTTCTTATAATAAATTCAGAATTCCCAGTTCAAACTATTTTATAAAATCACTAATCCCATATCTTCAAAAATCAACTTTTAACTGTATTTCTCAAAAAACATAATTTTCATAATATTAAAATAACGTTTATTTATTTAAGATGAATCAATTCCAAAAATATTTTATAAACGTATATTTCCAAAAATCACTTTAGAAATCGAAATCGTTATTTTTAAACTTCAAAATTGGATCCGATGATGCAACACATCAAATATTCAATCACGACTTTCAAACATTATATATCATCCATGATAAACAATCAAATATCACAATATATGAAATCAAATGAATATTTGTGAGGAATCCAGTTGGATCCCTCCAACCTGTTTCCCTGCATCCACAGACATTAGCACAATACCATTCCGTTTCAAGACGGAATATCGCGGTACATGGGATTTTATAAATATATATCCGCTTACTAACGGCGCAATAGGGTCTCATCCGCTAAAAGAAAATGCGGGAAATCAATCAACTGCAATATATACATATGCCAATATATATATATATTGCTATATATAATATAATACCAATTCCACTTCGAGGTGGAATATCGCGGTATATGTGTGTAATAAATAACCTCCGCTTACTAACGGCGTATAGGGTCTATTCACATCCAATATATATATATAGAACAATCATCATTCAATCATTCAATCAACACAGTCAAGCAAATTTTTAAATCTATCTATTTAAAATTTAAATAAACAATAAAAATTCCTTTTGAGTGAGAAGTTCTCACCTTTATTCCCGTTTGCAATCCACTTCCAATTCAACTTGTTTTCTTCATTTATACCTTGTATAACAATTTTATACAATTTATTAATATTCGAAATAATCGAATAATAAATTTTCATTTGATTATTTTAATTCATCGGTTTTCTCCTTTAATAGTTTAAATTAACTGATAGTTTTATTTAAACCAGTTTCTTATTTAAAATTTTATTTAACTAAAATTTAAATTTCTTTTTATAAATTAAATCAACTAACACATTTTTTTGTTTTAACTATTAAATTTGTTATAAATAAATTTTCCTTTTAAATAATTCTATTCAACTACAATTTAATCTTAAAACTAAATTTTCTTCTTAAATAGATTTAATTAACTTATCCTTAAATTGAATTTATTCAACTAATTATTTCAATCTCAAGTTAATGATTTCTATTTTAAACTAAAAATTAAAGATTCAAACTGATTTTCTTTTTAAAATAATTCTAATATCTTGCTTATATAAATTTCTTCAATCTTTTGAAATTCCTTTGTTTAATAAATTATTTTAACTAAATTTTTTTTTATTTTAACTTAATTTCTTTTAAATAATTTATTTATCCAATAAATCAAATTCCTAACAATCTGTCTAGTTCAATTTAAACTTCAACTAAATTTTCTTTAACAAATTTATTTAACTACAATTTAATTTCCCTTTTTATAAATTTATTTAACTAACTATTTTGTTTAAACTAAAGTTCCCTTATAAAAAATCTTTTAGTGACTGGAATATATTGATTGAGTTAATTAAACAAATCCATCACCATAACATAATATTTTAAAACATAAACTAGTAAATGATAAATAAATAAAAGTATACTCGTATATTCATTTTATTTTATTATTATTATTAAGATTTTTGATACACCTTAAAAACTATATATATATATATATATATTATTAAAAAAAAAATTAACATATGTAAACTGTATATATACACACCCATATATATAGTTTGCCGCAGTTAAAATTTTTTTTTTCTTTTCTTTTCAGTGAATAAAAAAAAAATCCTGCATATATATTAATATCAAATCAAAAAAAAATTAAATAAATCAGTACCTTACCGCTCTAGATCGAACTCGAGACACTCAAGCCTCCATCGAGTCGCCTCCACGCTACAGATTTGCCTCTGAGCCCAAGCCCTAATCTCGAGTTCAAATCGCCACCATGTAACGCCCTGCCTTCCCCGCGCGCACGAGCAACCCCCCTCCAGTAGTCGAACGCGAGCCAGACCACGCGCTATGACTTAATTATGTCGTGCTCCGATCTTGCTATCGTCGTAAGAGCCTCCCAGCGCCAGGAATCGCGAGTGACTCGATGAAGCTAATCGCGACCTCGACTTAGAGTTTGCCTATCGATCTCGCGCATGATTTCGATCGATTTCGATCGATTCGAACTGAAATACGAAGAAAGGAAGGGAGCAGCCATCGGTTTGTTTAAACGAAGATGGCTCGACATTGATTTCGTTTTGAACGAGAGAAGGTTTTCGTTTATATTTTTATCTCGCGCATTTTAACAGAGGAGGAAGGGGAACAAATGTACGCGATGGTTCAGGGAGAACGTGTTTGCACGATTTTTTGCTCCGTGATCTTCTGCGTGATTTTAGGCATGAATTTAGGAACGAAAGTGGCTGATGTTGACCAATTTCAAAATTTAAATTTAATTCGAATCCATTTTAATTTTCAATGCGTTTATGTGTCGTGTGCTCACATATTAACTCCGAAAAATACGAAATTTGAAATCCTGTAATAATTCAATATTACGGACCCAATGGAACTGGTTTCGTCGAATTCCGAGACTGTGCCTCGGACGGCTATTTTAAATATCGATTCAAACGATATAAATTTCAAAACTGAACAAATCACTTTCAAATTCAATTCTGAAGCTTCTAAAAATTTTAATATTATCAATATGAATTTTACAAGCTTTTGAAATATTTTTCTTCAGCTTAAAATTTTAGATTCAAATTTTTATTCAACTCTCAATAGATTAAATTCTATAATTTAATCGCTAAATTTATTCTGATAATTTGAAATTAAATTCAAACCATCATTCAAATATTTAAAATTAATTAAATATTCTTATTTTAAATTGCTCAAAATTCAGGGTCGTTACAATCTTCCCTCCTTAAAAGAATTTCGTCCCGAAATTACAAGTTAAGAAGAATGCCCTTATCCGTCTACTATTTTTCACAATCCTAATAGTTTTATCAACTTACCAACCTAAATCTTTTTACTAGAGATTCACTATCATTTCAACTAGCTTTCCAACTTCAATTATAAGTTCCAAACAATATTGTTTTACTAACCATTCAAGTTTAAATTCAAATTCAAATTTCAAACTTTCAAATTTTTCTCAAAATTTTTCTAACACCCTAAATTTTCGAAAAATTTCGCCAGCGACTCCTTTGCGCGGCTAGCTCGGTACGACTACAAAATGGCACCACGGCCCCTCAGAATCAAAAAGAAAAGAGAAAAGCCAAGTGGCTAGAGAAGAAAGTCATCAAATTTCATACTGAAATTGAAATACCGACCTTTTTGTCGAGCAATTCAATTTTAACTTTGAAATCAAAATCTCAATCCCTTTATATACCTGTATAACCTGCTAGTAGTAGCATACAAATCTAAATACAATATTCAAACCAATTTGCCAATTCTATTGCAAAATTTCGATATATGTTTCTTATATATTTTAACTTCACTATTGAAGTTACATATTCATTTCATTCAATTTTTACTCTTCAATTCAATTTCATTCACATTTAAATTCCATTCGAATTCAATTCACAATTTGAAATTCCATTCGAATTTACTTCTCAATTCTAAATATTGAATTCATCGATTTACTTTCATTTGCTAATATTAATATTCAATTCATTCCATTTGAAATTATTTCACAAATGAATAAATTATCAAGTTAATTTACTTGAATTCAATCCATCTCATTTTATTACCAATTTCATTCAATTTTATTTAATTCCACGTACTAATGATAATAATTCAATATTATCCCTTCCTAACAATCATGCAACCATATACTATAATAATTCATAGAAAACCATTTCTTTTCTATACAAAATAGTTTTGGGCAAAATTATCTTATTTACCCGATTCAAAAACAATTTTATATTCACTAACAAATACGCGCTCATATCTATTATTACACTCAAACTCATTCTAGAGTACTGCTGACTCTATCTCTAACGAGTAATACCCAACAGAACCATGGTTGTCGCTTAACCATAAGCTCTGATACCAAATGTAACGTACGCGGATTTTCGTTGCCGAAAAACCGAATAGTTATGGGTTTAAGAAAGAAGAAAGAAAGAAGAAGAGAAGAAGGTAGAAGATGGAGAGAAGAAAGAATAGAAAATTTTAAAATAGAAGAAAAAGAGAATAGAAAAATAGAAAATTTTAAAATAGAAAGAAAAGAGAAGAGAAAGAAAATAGAGAATAGAACAAAATTTTAAAATAGAACGGAACAGAAAACAACACAACAATAACAGAATCTCACAATTCGCAGCGGAACAACATATAATAATAAATGAATAATCTTTAAACAAAGAACTATATCAGTTATTACATTTTATACTTTACATCATATCATCATCAGAGTGTACAACAACAAACAATGCAGCGGAAAAAGAAATACTATATAAACTAGTGATACGCCATCCAGCTTGCCTCCAGCAACTCCAGAATATCCAGAATATCCTGATAAACCTAACTCTTAACTGCCCGTGTGAAAATTGGTGGGCACCCAGAGTTTAGGAAGGAAAACAATAAACTCCGAGTCAGTCATGTGACTGGTGCGAGAACTAAAAACAGTTTATTTTTCGTTAAAAATCAAAATAGAGAGATATTTTTATTTCAATTCGCAATGCTTTTAAAAATGAGACTACCATAAGGCCTCCCGCACGCACACACATGCAAACGCAGAATCGGAGGAGATTTCTCCTTATGATAGTCAAAGATGCTTGATACGCATTTAAAATAATATTTGATATTATTACTAGTGCATAGTGTAGAGAAAAAATCATTTCGAAAGTAGAATAGAAATCTTAGCCAACATACGACCATTATCGTATGCCTACTATAGCTACCATCCAAACAGTGTTGCGACACCATAAGTGAATGATAGGTTCTACAACTAAAACCGTACAAGTTTCATATTGTTTCTTTGGATTTCCAACAAATGATCAGGCCAAGGAACTTCCCATTGCCACATGAGAATGCCTCTGGAAAGACATCCCCGAGAACCAAACCGGAACTCTGCCAACACAAGGCCGGGTTACCCCTAACTGGGTAACTACTGACACGAGCACGCCATTCCCCGATCGTAAACGACCTTTCTCACGGGATCCCGATAGCCAACAACCACAAAGTAATAAATTCGCAGTAACCACATAGGTTAAATATCTGGGCTCCATACCATGATACAACCTCTATCCAGAAGGAAATGTACATACCCTAAAGGGTGCTACCCCTCATAACCTTGCCGCATCTTTCCTGTTTTGACCATTTCCGGGGTGTGAGGCTCGACGAAGTCACGTCCACAAAAACATACTTTATACAAAAGCCATGCTTTGGGTCAACAAATGATCAACACAATGATCACCAAGATAGACGATCAAATAAACGATCCTATCACAATAATCAACACAATGATCATTTCAGCAACACTCAGCATGTCACATTACCAAATTGGGAATATATCGCTGATAACTTCAACTATATAACCTCTGAGCTCGTACGTCTCAGAGAAGGGTGTTAAGCTAAAAGAATAAATTCTCCGCCACCAACAGAAATATATTTGGAAGAAATCGGCTTTACATCTCAATTTGTAATGTCAGACACACAATCCATACAAGTCTGTTCCGGGCTCGAACAGAACCGAAGGCACTTACAAAGAAGTCCTTGCAATCCGAATAATCTCTAATCACGTTCGGATTTCCCATCACATATGGAGATCTCAATACCAGGGATCAGCCAGTGCAGAGACAATCAACAAGAAACCCTTTCGTTTTCGAAAATATCCGGTCTTCAACACCGATCATCGAATGCAATTCATAGCGACGTATCACATATTCGGCATGGGTTATACGACCCCAAGGTCCTTTCCCGGTTAACCCGAATAGTGAGCGCTTATTTTAAAAAAAATAAGTGTGGCATTCAAATTCAAACAAATCACAACAAATACCTATTTAAAGGTAAATATTGATAGTCGGTTATTGAACTATCAATAGATATGCCAACATCACCAGATTCCAAATAATTTTCCAAATTATTTATTTTCCAAAAATATCTTTATAAGATATACATTCCCCATTCTTTAAAAATAAATAAATATTTATTTTTAACTAAATTTCCCAATTCCATTTATAAATTCCATATTGAATTTACATTCCCAGAATATTTATGAATATACGATTTTCATTCAATTTCTAATATTCATTTTCAATTTTATCTTCAAAAAGATAAATTCCAAATATTCACTTAATATTGGAAGAGCATTTCTATACTTATTAAAAATAAGTAATTCACGGATCTTTTTATTTTCTATACTTAGAAAATATTTAATATACCCTAATCGAAATTAAGTATATATTTCATTCTTTAAGGAAATCATTCACTTAAACATATTTATTTGGGTCAAAACGAATGTTGCGTAAAACATCGTTACGACAACCCAAAATCACTAGTATAGGGATTCGAAATTAAAATAGATATATAAATCCCAATACTATACAAAACCTTTCTTTTCGGAAATCATTTAATATAACAACAGTGTTATAGTCCACCATTTCCTTTTATTTCTCGAAAACGTCTATTTCAACAATCAATGTTGAAATCTATGGTTTCGAATCTCAATACATTTTAAAACATCTTTAGATCGTTTTAATTCTATTTCAAACATCATATCCAAAATAATTTCTTTAACAAAATATTCGCTATTCAAAAACGTGAATACACTTGTTAATAAATTTCATCACTTCTATTCATTTTATTTTAAAGAATTATTCACTGTCTAAAACATGAATATAATTCCATAAATAAATTACAACAATTCCTTATCAAAATAAGTCGTTGCGGATTTATAAAACAACGTTTATAAATTCTATTTCTATTTATTTTTATAACAACTTCCTTTTATAAATTTCCTTTATAAATCTATTCAATTTCATATCTTAATGATATATTAAAATTTCATATTATAAGTCAAATACTTATAATTTATTTATTTATAAAAATCATTCCCTCAAAACTTCCCAAATCTATAAATCTTATAACTTCTAAGATTCATTTATTTATCCACATCTATTTCCTAGATAACTTTATAAATTTTATTTATAAA
Organism: Allium cepa; assembly: GCA_030765085.1. Lineage (NCBI taxonomy): Eukaryota > Viridiplantae > Streptophyta > Magnoliopsida > Asparagales > Amaryllidaceae > Allium > Allium cepa. The sequence continues at coordinate 196,106,002 of CM060928.1, forward strand.
ATTCTATTTAGAACTTCACCGTTAAAATTCTATAAGTTTCATTCATTAGTGAAATTCATTCACAATTCTTTCTAATACTTATAAAAGCTCGTTTAATAATCCCAATATTTTTAATTTATAAATATCAATTTATAAATCTTTTTAATATAAAACAATTTATATTACCATTTTAAAACGTCTTTTAACTCCTTTATAATTTATCATTATGATTTATAACATAATCAAATTTGATATATTCTATAGATTTCATTCCTTTATGAAATCCATTTACAAATCATTCTATCACTTATAAAAGCTCGTTTTATAATTCAAGATATTCTAAATTTATAAATATCAACTTATAAATCTTTTAATATAAAACAATTTATATTATTACTTTAAACATCTTTAAACTCTTTTATAATTTCATCATTCTGATTTATAAAATAAAAATTTTATAAATCCTATCTTTAAACTTCTTATAATAAATTCAGAATTCCCAGTTCAAACTATTTTATAAAATCACTAATCCCATATCTTCAAAAATCCACTTTTAACTGTATTTCTCAAAAAACATAATTTTCATAATATTAAAATAACGTTTATTTATTTAAGATGAATCAATTCCAAAAATATTTTATAAACGTATATTTCCAAAAATCACTTTAGAAATCGAAATCGTTATTTTTAAACTTCAAAATTGGATCCGATGATGCAACACATCAAATATTCAATCACGACTTTCAAACATTATATATCATCCATGATAAACAATCAAATATCACAATATATGAAATCAAATGAATATTTGTGAGGAATCCAGTTGGATCCCTCCAACCTGTTTCCCTGCATCCACAGACATTAGCACAATACCATTCCGTTTCAAGACGGAATATCGCGGTACATGGGATTTTATAAATATATATCCGCTTACTAACGGCGCAATAGGGTCTCATCCGCTAAAAGAAAATGCGGGAAATCAATCAACTGCAATATATACATATGCCAATATATATATATTGCTATATATAATATAATACCAATTCCACTTCGAGGTGGAATATCGCGGTATATGTGTGTAATAAATAACCTCCGCTTACTAACGGCGTATAGGGTCTATTCACATCCAATATATATATATATATATAACAATCATCATTCAATCATTCAATCAACACAGTCAAGCAAATTTTTAAATCTATCTATTTAAAATTTAAATAAACAATAAAAATTCCTTTTGAGTGAGAAGTTCTCACCTTTATTCCCGTTTGCAATCCACTTCCAATTCAACTTGTTTTCTTCATTTATACCTTGTATAACAATTTTATACAATTTATTAATATTCGAAATAATCGAATAATAAATTTTCATTTGATTATTTTAATTCATCGGTTTTCTCCTTTAATAGTTTAAATTAACTGATAGTTTTATTTAAACCAGTTTCTTATTTAAAGTTTTATTTAACTAAAATTTAAATTTCTTTTTATAAATTAAATCAACTAACACATTTTTTGTTTTAACTATTAAATTTGTTATAAATAAATTTTCCTTTTAAATAATTCTATTCAACTACAATTTAATCTTAAAACTAAATTTTCTTCTTAAATAGATTTAATTAACTTATCCTTAAATTGAATTTATTCAACTAATTATTTCAATCTCAAGTTAATGATTTCTATTTTAAACTAAAAATTAAAGATTCAAACTGATTTTCTTTTTAAAATAATTCTAATATCTTGCTTATATAAATTTCTTCAATCTTTTGAAATTCCTTTGTTTAATAAATTATTTTAACTAAAAAAAAAATTATTTTAACTTAATTTCTTTTAAATAATTTATTTATCCAATAAATCAAATTCCTAACAATCTGTCTAGTTCAATTTAAACTTCAACTAAATTTTCTTTAACAAATTTATTTAACTACAATTTAATTTCCCTTTTTATAAATTTATTTAACTAACTATTTTGTTTAAACTAAAGTTCCCTTATAAAAAATCTTTTAGTGACTAGAATATATTGATTGAGTTAATTAAACAAATCCATCACCATAACATAATATTTTAAAACATAAACTAGTAAATGATAAATAAATAAAAGTATACTCGTATATTCATTTTATTTTATTATTATTATTAAGATTTTTGATACACCTTAAAAACTATATATATATATATATATATATATATTATTAAAAAAAAAAATTAACATATGTAAACTGTATATATACACACCCATATATATAGTTTGCTGCAGTTAAATTTTTTTTTTCTTTTCTTTTCAGTGAATAATAAAAAAAATCCTGCATATATATTAATATCAAATCAAAAAAAAAAATTAAATAAATCAGTACCTTACCGCTTTAGATCGAACTCGAGACACTCAAGCCTCCATCGAGTCGCCTCCACGCTACAGATTTGCCTCTGAGCCCAAGCCCTAATCTCGAGTTCAAATCGCCACCATCTAACGCCCTGCCTTCCCCGCGCGCACGAGCAACCCCCCTCCAGTAGTCGAACGCGAGCCAGACCACGCGCTATGACTTAATTATGTCGTGCTCCGATCTTGCTATCGTCGTAAGAGCCTCCCAGCGCCAGGAATCGCGAGTGACTCGATGAAGCTAATCGCGACCTCGACTTAGAGTTTGCCTATCGATCTCGCGCATGATTTCGATCGATTTCGATCGATTCGAACTGAAATACGAAGAAAGGAAGGGAGCAGCCATCGGTTTGTTTAAACGAAGATGGCTCGACATTGATTTCGTTTTGAACGAGAGAAGGTTTTCGTTTATATTTTTATCTCGTGCATTTTAACAGAGGAGGAAGGGGAACATATGTACGCGATGGTTCAGGGAGAACGTGTTTGCACGATTTTTTGCTCCGTGATCTTCTGCGTGATTTTAGGCATGAATTTAGGAACGAAAGTGGCTGATGTTGACCAATTTCAAAATTTAAATTTAATTCGAATCCATTTTAATTTTCAATGCGTTTATGTGTCGTGTGCTCACATATTAACTCCGAAAAATACGAAATTTGAAATCCTGTAATAATTCAATATTACGGACCCAATGGAACTGGTTTCGTCGAATTCCGAGACTGTGCCTCGGACGGCTATTTTAAATATCGATTCAAACGATATAAATTTCAAAACTGAACAAATCACTTTCAAATTCAATTCTGAAGCTTCTAAAAATTTTAATATTATCAATATGAATTTTACAAGCTTTTGAAATATTTTTCTTCAGCTTAAAATTTTAGATTCAAATTTTTATTCAACTCTCAATAGATTAAATTCTATAATTTAATCGCTAAATTTATTCTGATAATTTGAAATTAAATTCAAACCATCATTCAAATATTTAAAATTAATTAAATATTCTTATTTTAAATTGCTCAAAATTCGGGGTCGTTACAATTACGGCACGCGCTTCGCGCGTGATGAAGGGATCTGAATTATTTTTCTACAAATTGTATTGTTTAATACGTTTAAAAGAAAATGATCTCCATAAATATTTATCATACTTTTGTGTTGAATCAAACGTAGTTAATTTGTAATTTTATTTCTAAGTTGCAATATCTAATTTTTTATTAGTTTAAATTTTTATTTGTATTATTAGTTAATAAAAAACGAATTTGTAAAGTATTTTATTTGTTAGGTCCTATTTTCAAGTGATCGTAAGAATTGGTAAATATTTGTAAAGGAAATTTTAAATTTGCGAAGAAAAATTAATTGTCAGATCCAATTTTTAAGTTATGTTAAATTTCAATAATATCTATACGGAGGCATTTTTGGTATTTCATACTGACACTAAAAGAGTGTGACAGCAAATATATTACAACTATTACTAAGGGAATATATGTATATAAAGGGCAATTTTGGAACTTCACGGTCGGACCAAAAGATTGCGCTTTTAAGCCAACTATTAATAAAGATATGTAAAAAAATAAAAATAAAAAACTAAGTAGTTAATTATGGAAATGAAATAAGTGATAACAAAATCATCACAAATTTACAATAATAGAGCATATGAATTAACAAAAATTCTTGATGAATAATAAATGTGAACTTTAAATCAAAAAACGCAGCGCGTCTTCTCGAAGATACAATAGTAAACTTCTGTATATCAGTATCCAAATCTATATATATTCCAAATCAGTAAAAATTTAAGATATCTCCTATATTAGATGATACAGAAGGCAATTATTCATTACCAAATACAAATTATATTTATATTGTATGAAGCTGTATACATAAAAATCGTTAATTAATCTCATATACACATAAATGTGAATAACATACTGATTACAACCATATATGAAAATATTTGAAGGATATATAGATTATTCTTTTGAACTTATAAGTTGATAAAGGTTGAGTATGTAACTGAGAAAGTGAGAAATTTAGATACTTTCAAACATATAGAAAAAAGTGCAAAATATACAACTTTATTAGAGATGATGAAAGCTTTATTTAGTGACCATCAACTACTTTCGTCTGGCATAAGCAAATACACATCGTAAATTTACGTCTTTAAGAGGATAAAGTGCATTCAAATGGAGGAGATTAAGGTTAGACAACTACCAAGTTTTACTTATGAAATAATCTTTGTAGCCCAACTTAAGATATCTTACATAGGAGATGAGATTCCATAGTGTGGAATTAAATTGATTCATTATTACTGCAGCAATTTTTTTGTTAATTATTATAATATATTGTTATTATTAGTTATCAAAATTAATTGTAATTTATAATTAATTAATTATCATCAAAACTATATAAACTAATAAAATAACATAATTGCACATTAATACTCAACTTAAATGTCCAAAACTTTAGCAAATCACCCTTCATTGTACATTTGTACTTGTCTGAAAACCAAACCTTAATATGGTTGTTCGTTTGCAAGTTATTCAACATAATGGTATGTGTATTATTTTATAGGAGCGAATGCTTATATTTTATTTCTGATGTCTTTCTTCATATTAAATCTGAACCGTCCTCTGTCTTTTCCGTTAAAACTAATCTATTTTGATATATACGAGCATTACGGCACGCGCTTCGCCCGTGATGAAGGGATCTGAATTATTTTTCAACAAATTGTATTATTTAATACGTTTAAAAGAAAATGATCTCCATAAATATTTATCATGCTTTTGTGTTGAATCAAACGTAGTTAATTTGTAATTTTATTTCTAAGTTGCAATATCTAATTTTTTATTAGTTTAAATTTTTATTTGTATTATTAGTTAATAAAAAATGAACTTGTAAAGTAGTTTATTTGTTAGGTCCTATTTTCAAGTGATCGTAAGAATTGGTAAATATTTGTAAAGGAAATTTTAAATTTGCGAAGAAAAATTAATTGTCAGATCCTATTTTTAAGTTATGTTAAATTTTAATAATATCTATACGGAGGCATTTTTGGTATTTTATACTGACACTAAAAGAGTGTGACAGCAAATATATTACAACTATTAGTAAGGGAATATATATATAAAGGGCAATTTTGGAACTTCACGGTCGGACCAAAAGATTGCGCTTTTAAGCCAACTATTAATAAAGATATGTAAAAAAATAAAAATAAAAAACTAAGTAGTTAATTATGGAAATGAAATAAGTGATAACAAAATCATCACAAATTTACAATTATAGAACATGAATTAACAAAAATTCTTGATGAATAATAAATGTGAACTTTAAATTAAAAAACGCTGCGCGTCTTCTCGAAGATACAATAGTAAACTTCTGTATATCAGTATCCAAATCTATATATATTCCAAATCAATAAAAATCTAAGATATCTCATATATTAGATGATATAGAAGGCAATTACTCATTACCAAATACAAATTATATTTATATTGTACGAAGTTGTATACATAAAAATCATTAATTAATCTCATATACACATAAATGTGAATAACATACTGATTCCAACCATATATGAAAATATTTGAAGGATATATAGATTATTCTTTTGAACTTATAAGTTGATAAAGGTTGAGTATGTAACTGAGAAAGTGAGAAATTTAGATACTTTCAAACATATAGAAAAAAGTGCAAAATATACAACTTTATTAGAGATGATGAAAGCTTTATTTAGTGACCATCAACTACTTTCGTCTGACATAAGCAAATACACATCGTAAATTTACGTCTTTAAGAGGATAAAGTGCATTCAAATGGAGGTGATTTAAGGTTAGACAACTACCAAGTTTTACTTATGAAATAATCTTTGTAGCCCAACTTAAGATATGAGATGAGATTCCATGGTGTGGAATTAATGTGGTTCATTATTACTGCAACAATTTTTTTGTTAATTATTATAATATATTGTTATTATTAGTTATCAAAATTAATTGTAATTTATAATTAATTAATTATCATCAAAACTGTATAAACTAATAAAATAACATAATTGCACATTAATACTCAACTTAAATGTCCAAAACTTTAGCAAATCACCCTTCATTGTACATTTGTACTTGTCTGAAAACCAAACCTTAATATGGTTGTTCGTTTGCAAGTTATTCAACATAATGGTATGTGTATTATTTTATAGGAGCGAATGCTTATATTTTATTTCTTATGTATTATTAAATCAAATAGTCAGTCGACGGTATAATAATAGCCAGCTAACGGTATGGTAACGGCGTTATCTTTTTGCTGACTTGGATGAATAAAAGCCTTCTGATGTCTTTCTTCATATTAAATCTGAACCGTCCTTTGTCTTTTCCGTTAAAACTAATCTGTTTTGATATATACGAGCATTACGGCACGCGCTTCGCGCGTGATGAAGGGATCTGAATTATTTTTCTACAAATTGTATTGTTTAATACGTTTAAAAGAAAATGATCTCCATAACTATTTATCATACTTTTTTGTTGAATCAAACGTAGTTAATTTGTAATTTTATTTCTAAGTTGCAATATCTAATTTTTTATTAGTTTAAATTTTTATTTGTATTATTAGTTAATAAAAAACGAATTTATAAAGTAGTTTATTTATTAAGTCCTATTTTCAAGTGATCGTAAGAATTGGTAAATATTTGTAAAGGAAATTTTTAATTTGCGAAGAAAAATTAATTGTCAGATCCTATTTTTAAGTTATGTTAAATTTTAATAATATCTATACGGAGGCATTTTTGGTATTTCATACTGACACTAAAAGAGTGTGATAGCAAATATATTACAACTATTACTAAAGGAATATATATATATAAAGGGCAATTTTGAAACTTCACGGTCGGATCAAAAGATTGCGCTTTTAAGCCAACTATTAATAAATATATGTAAAAAAATAAAAATAAAAAACTAAGTAGTTAATCATGGAAATGAAATAAGTGATAACAAAATCATCACAAATTTACAATTATAGATGTAATGACACGGGAATTTCGATCCCGAAATTTCCAGATAGTTAGTGAAAGAAGAAAGAGAAAGAAGAAAGAGATAGAAGAAGAACAGAAATGAAACACACAAACTCACATTTCGCAGTGGACAAAATATAATAGTAAATAAATAACAGTTAATAAAACAGAACTGTATCAGCATATTTACAATTACATCAGAGTTACAATATCCCATACAAACTGGATAGTTTAACAACTTGTCCAGATAATAACAATACTATATCAGAATCCACTCCATACGCTCCTGCCATCTAGCTCTCCTCCTGAGCTCCAGAACGTCCTTACCTGAAAAGCTGTAATACTCGGTCTGACCCGAGCATTACATCAAAGTAACACCCGGGTCAGGCTGGAAACCAGCGTGAGTAAATCCATTTATCATGAATGACAAAAACATACAACTTATATAAACCCGGGTAACTTATATCAATTTACAACTTCACAAGTTGTTACAGACAACCATTATTCCATACATCAATTTCTATGTACCAAAACATAGATCAAACGGTCCAATTCACTTAAGTCATTCAACTTCATCCTATTGATTTTATATATCAAATTATAAAGAATCGAAGTGGTTTCGGGTATTTACTAATACCCGACTCCGGTCTCTTCGAATTCAATACCATCTTATCCCAAATTTTTCAAATGAAACATAATTCAAATTTCAAATCCAAGGTGTTGCCTATACATATTAATTCATCATCAATGAATGACTACATTATCTCAGTTTAAATCCAATCATATCACATCACTCAGCATCTCAGAATACATACCCAAGAATTAGCCTTAACCATATTCAGTAATTAACCTTTTAATTACTATCATTAATTACAATAATTAATGATCCTTCATTAATTAATTAACTATAATTAATTACATTAAGTCTTAATTAATTACAATTAATTAATCATATTTTAATTAATTACTTTTATTAATCAACCTTGATTAATTTCATTAATTAAATAATCCTTATTAATTAACCTTTTAATTAATTAAATAATTAACTTATAATTAATCATCTCATTAATCAGTAATTAACAACTTGTAATTACCTATCTAAATTAATTAACTTCTTAATTAATTAACTTCTAAATTAATTATATTAATCCTTGATCAATTAATCCATTTAATTAATCTTTAATTACTTTATTAAGTAATTATTATTCAATTTAAGATAATTAATAATCCTTAATTAATAACATTAAGTGATTAACCATTAATCACTTCCATTTAATTACTTCCATAAGTAAATCCTCTAATTACTTTCATAAGTAATTACCTTTTTAAACTACATTCCATAATTAACCATTAATTACTTTATTAAGTAATTACACTTAATTAATTCATAATTAATAACAAATTATTTAAAATTAATTAAACAATTAATTAATTAACTTCTAATATTTTAAAATCCTTAATTAATTAAGATAATCATTAATCTTAATAAAACTCTTTTAATCAAAACATATTTAATTTAGTATTCTTACAAAGATAAATTAACCTTATTTATCTTCATAAATAATCATTTGGAAATTAATCAGATTTTTTTATAACTTAAAATAAATTATTCAATTTGGTTCACAAAAATATAACTTAAACTTTATTTGAAAATAAAGTATTTAGAAATTAACTTCAAAATTTAAAACACATTAAACATCTAACTCTGATTTAATACCTAAATTCAAAACTCTCTTTTAAATTGAAATTCAAAATTTACTTAAATAATTACTTCCTAAAGCAAACATCTTAAAACATTTTAAAATTTGAAATGAATTCAATTGTCAATTTTTTTTAGTTTGATTTACATTTATTTCAAATAACAAGATCTAACTTTGTAATCCATTTCCATATAAAACTTGTTTATAATTTTAATGCTTAATTTCACTTATTCAAACAACAAGTTTGATTTGTAAACTTGATATCTTATTTTACTGTACTTAATATCTTCCTTTTTAATCTACCAGATTAGCATATCTACACTCGAATCAAACTCCATTTCCCCTCCCCGAACAACCCACAGAACGCTACGTGTTCTTCTTCGAGACAATCCACTAATCTATACGAACCACACTCGAGAACCAAACCTCTACACAACTGCTAACTCCTACTCAAAAGCTTCGAGTCGCCCCTCAGGAAAATGCGACCCACCCTTCAGTCCCAACCCGAGAAAATCGTCTTCCTCAATTGGAAAATCCCAGTGCACAAGAATGTGCACGGTGCGCCTACCCACGAGCTTCCGGCCGCCGACGACCAACGCTACCCCCCATTCCCATCACACAATCGTGTGCGAACCCAACCATAAATCCAGATCCGAGAGTAAGCAAGCGAATCAAAATACGACCAATTTGCTCGAAACTGCAGGAAGCACCATCCCCAAAACCACCCCATCGCCGACCATCTCGTCGCCATTAGATCTCGCCAACCAGACCATTGAAACGCCTAGTCCACGAGCAACAACTTCCCCAAATGCGATCGAACCCAATCCACAAACAAAGTCGCAAATGCCTCCACAGCCATGCCGAAACAAGAACAAACTAAAACCTAGTTCATACGATTTCGAACAATTCACAAATTGGAAAAATTCTAGAATAATTTTCCCATCATCCATAACATACTAGCAAGCTTCGACCAAAGTTAAAGCTCCGATCAACATGCCGATCATCGGCAAATCACCAAAACCTAAATTTCATACAAAATCCAATTTGACATGAATTCCTCAATTAAAATTTATGATATGTACTTTAAAAATCATAATTCTTAGTCCTTAACACATTCATGGAATCCAAATCAGAAAACATACAAGTTGATTTTTTGACATGAAATTTATTCTTACTGTATGTTTCATTTTAAAAATAATTTACTCAAATAAAAATCCTAATTCCATTCTTAAAATCATCATTATGCAATAACAAACAACTTCCATGTAATAATCAAAGTCAAATTTTGATGTTTTTGGGAGATTAAAATTTTTGAATGTAAACCTGGTCTGAAAAGAAACAGGTAACAGAGTTTTATATATATACAGACATATATACACATATTCATCAATTCAATAATATAGAGACTGAAAGATTTTCATGCAACCTAGATTGATCTACAGATCATCACATGCATGAATAGAATTCAACTCATCTGCTTTTAAAATCTGTTTACTCACAAGTTATACTAAAACTATTTTTTTTTTTAAAAAAACATTTACTCACTTGTTTCTCTGTTTAAACAGAGAACATGCTTTCCCATATATTCTGCTACTTGAAACCGGACTTTATTCGCTTATAAACTGGAAAATTCTTATATACATATTTACATTCATTTATCTTAGAAATATCAGGCAAACTTTTAGGTTATCATTCATCAAATATTCTTCAACATTTATTACCTGAACAAAGATTATCCACTGTTCTAGTCATGTTTATAATTATTGACAAACATATATACTTACAATCATTTTAAAACAATATGCACATCATAGTTCACATTATATCTCAAAGATCTTCACATGCAAATTTAAGATATGCCAGAAGCTTAGAGTAACTCACCTGTAAACAAGATGAACAGAGCATTTTTGCTGAAATAGCCCTTGCATCTTTTAAAACTTGAGTTGTTTTTAGCTTCTGATTATGTGATAACTGGTTGTAATGATCTGAAAGTTGTTGCAGTGATGACTTCTTTGATTTCCAGGTTTATTTGCTTTGATATTAAAACATGAATTACAGGTTTTGCCTTAGATATGCTCAGGTTGAAATGATGCTGCAGGCCTTACTTTTTTTTTTTCCTTTTTGCTAGCTTGCTCAGTCTTGATTTTGTTTTACTGGCTTTAGAGGAAGTGATTACTGATTTAGTTTTGATTTGTAATGTTTCAGCTGAGAACATCTTTTTTTTAAAAAAAATTTGAAGATAGAAAGAAAAGAAGATAAGAATTAAGACACTTGGTTTAAGTTTAACATTTGTCTTCTTAGTTTATTCTATGCTTAACACTTGTCAATTAGGTGTGTTAAGAAGCTTACATATGTAATTTGAGTGTATTTTAATCTAAATTAAATTGTTTATAAAACTCTAACTTATTTTATAAGAGATTTTAAATCTTATTTTTATTTCTTAAGTAATATATAAATGAGTTTATCTCTTTTTAAATAAATAATAAAGAAAAAAATGAAAACAATAAATTATAAATATAAGCTTATTCTAATATTTTCAAGTATTTATTCTTAAAATTTTCAAAACATTGAATTCATATTTAAATTAAATTATAAAACTCCAAATTAAAAATAAAATTTTATATATTTTTTCTATCTACTACAATAGTTATAAATTTTCTCATATCTATAATCCAGTATTTATTATAACTCAAATCCAATTGTATACATTTAGATATTATTAATTACCAGAATTTATTTGTTAAATCTGTAAATTATTATTTCCAATAGTTTAAATCAGATAATTATACAATTATCCGATGCCAAAGAAATCCGGATTATCACAATAGAACATATGAATTAACAAATATTCTTGATGAATAATAAATGTGAACTTTAAATTAAAAAACGCAGCGCGTCTTCTCGAAGATACAATAGTAAACTTCTGCATATCAGTATCCAAATCTATATATATTCCAAATCAATAAAAATCTAAGATATCTCATATACTAGATGATACCGAAGGCAATTATTCATTACCAAATACAAATTATATTTATATTGTACGAAGTTATATACATAAAAATCGTTAATTAATCTTATATACACATAAATGTGAATAACATACTGATTCCAACCATATATGAAAATATTTGAAGGATATATAGATTATTCTTTTGAACTTATAAGTTGATAAAGGTTGAGTATGTAACTGAGAAAGTGAGAAATTTAGATACTTTCAAACATATAGAAAAAAGTGCAAAATATACAACTTTATTAGAGATGATGAAAGCTTTATTTAGTGACCATCAACTACTTTCGTCTGACATAAGCAAATACACATCGTAAATTTACGTCTTTAAGAGGATAAAGTGCATTCAAATGGAGATGATTTAAGGTTAGACAACTACCAAGTTTTACTTATGAAATAATATTTGTAGCCCAACTTAAGATATCTTATATAGGAGATGAGATTCCATAGTATGGAATTAAAGTGATTCATTATTACTGCAACAATTTTTTTGTTAATTATTATAATATATTTTTATTATTAGTTATCAAAATTAATTGTTATTTATAATTAATTAATTATCATCAAAACTAAATAAACTAATAAAATAACAACTTATATAAACCCGGGTAACTTATATCAATTTACAACTTCACAAGTTGTTATAGACAACCATTATTCCATACATCAATTTCTATGTACCAAAACATAGATCAAACGGTCCAATTCACTTAAGTCATTCAACTTCATCCTATTGATTTTATATATCAAATTATAAAGAATCGAAGTGGTTTCGGGTATTTACTAATACCCAACTCCGGTCTCTTCGAATTCAATACCATCTTATCCCAAAATTTTCAAATGAAACATAATTCAAATTTCAAATACAAGGTGTCGCCTATACATATTAATTCATCATCAATGAATGACCACATTATCTCAATTTAAATCCAATCATATCACATCACTCAGCATCTCAGAATACATACCCAAGAATTAACCTTAACCATATTCAGTAATTAACCTTTTAATTACTATCATTAATTACAATAATTAATGATCCTTCATTAATTAATTAACTATAATTAATTACATTAAGTCTTAATTAATTACAATTAATTAATCATATTTTAATTAATTACTTTTATTAATCAACCTTGATTAATTTCATTAATTAAATAATCCTTATTAATTAACCTTTTAATTAATTAAATAATTAACTTATAATTAATCATCTCATTAATCAGTAATTAACAACTTGTAATTACCTATCTAAATTAATTAACTTCTTAATTAATTAACTTCTAAATTAATTATATTAATCCTTGATTAATTAATCCATTTAATTAATCTTTAATTACTTTATTAAGTAATTATTATTCAATTTAAGTTAATTAATAATCCTTAATTAATAACATTAAGTGATTAACCATTAATCACTTCCATTTAATTACTTCCATAAGTAAATCCTCTAATTACTTTCATAAGTAATTACCTTTTTAAATTACATTCCATAATTAACCATTAATTACTTTATTAAGTAATTACACTTAATTAATTCATAATTAATAACTAATTATTTAAAATTAATTAAACAATTAATTAATTAACTTCTAATATTTTAAAATCCTTAATTAATTAAGATAATCATTAATCTTAATAAAACACTTTTAATCAAAACATATTTAATTTAGTATTCTTACAAAGATAAATTAACCTTATTTATCTTCATAAATAATCATTTGGAAATTAATCAGATTTTTTTATAACTTAAAATAAATTATTCAATTTGGTTCACAAAAATATAACTTAAACTTTATTTGAAAATAAAGTATTTAGAAATTAACTTCAAAATTTAAAACACATTAAACATCTAATTTAATACTCTGATTTAATACCTAAATTCAAAACTCTCTTTTAAATTGAAATACAAAATTTACTTAAATAATTACTTCCTAAAGCAAACATCTTAAAACATTTTTAAATTTGAAATGAATTCAATTGTCAATTTTTTTTAGTTTGATTTACATTTATTTCAAGTAACAAGATCTAACTTTGTAATCCATTTCCACATAAAACTTGTTTATAATTTTAATGCTTAATTTCACTTATTCAAACAACAAGTTTGATTTGTAAACTTGATATCTTATTTTACTGTACTTAATATCTTCCTCTTTAATCTACCAGATTAGCATATCTACACTCGAATCAAACTCCATTTCCCCTCCCCGTACAACCCACAGAACGCTACGTGTTCTTCTTCGAGACAATCCACTAATCTGTACGAACCACACTCGAGAACCAAACCACTACACAACTGCTAACTCCTACTCAAAAGCTTCGAGTCGCCCCTCAGGAAAACGCGACCCACCCTTCAGTCCCAACCCGAGAGAAATCGTCTTCCCCAATTGGAAAATCCCAGTGCACAAGAATGTGCACGGTGCACCTACCCACGAGCTTCCGGCCGCCGACGACCAACGCTACCCCTCATTCCCATCACACAATCGTGTGCGAACCCAACCATAAACCCAGATCCGAGAGTAAGCAAGCGAATCAAAATACGACCAATTTGCTCGAAACTGCAGGAAGCACCGTCCCCAAAACCACCCCATCGCCGACCATCTCGTCGCCATTAGATCTCGCCGACCCCACCATTGAAACGCCTAGTCCACGAGCAACAACTTCCCCAAATGCGATCGAACCCGATCCACAAACAAAGTCGCAAATGCCTCCACAGCCATGCCGAAACAAGAACAAATTAAAACCCTAGTTCATACGATTTCGAACAATTCACAAATTGGAAAAATTCTAGAATAATTTTCCCATCATCCATAACATACTAGCAAGCTTCGACCATAGTTAAAGCTCCGATCAACATGCCGATCATCGGGTAATCACCAAAACCCAAATTTCATACAAAACCCAATTTGACATGAATTCCTCAATTAAAATTTATGATATGTACTTTAAAAATCATAATTCTTAGTCCTTAACACATTCATGGAATCCAAATCAGAAAACATACAAGTTGATTTTTTGACATGAAATTTATTCTTACTGTATGTTTCATTTTAAAAATAATTTACTCAAATAAAAATCCTAATTCCATTCTTAAAATCATCATTATGCAATAACAAACAACTTCCATGTAATCATCAAAGTCAAAATTTGATGTTTTTGGGAGATTAAAATTTTTGAATGTAAACCTGGTCTGAAAAGAAACAGGTAACAGAGTTTTATATATATACAGACATATATACACATATTCATCAATTCAATAATATAGAGACTAAAAGATTTTCATGCAACCTAGATTGATCTACAGATCATCACATGCATGAATAGAATTCAACTCATCTGCTTTTAAAATCTGTTTACTCACAAGTTATACTAAAACTGTTTTTTTTTTTTAAAAAAACATTTACTCACTTGTTTCTCTGTTTAAACAGAGAACATGCTTTCCCATATATTCTGCTACTTGAAACCGGACTTTATTCGCTTATAAACTGGAAAATTCTTATATACATATTTACATTCATTTATCTTAGAATTATCAGGCAAACTTTTAGGTTATCATTCATCAAATATTCTTCAACATTTATTACCTGAACAAAGATTATCCACTGTTCTAGTCATGTTTATAATTATTGACAAACATATATACTTACAATCATTTTAAAACAATATGCATAGCATAGTTCACATTATATCTCAAAGATCTTCACATTCAAATTTAAGATATGCCAAAAGTTTAGAGTAACTCACCTGTAAACAAGATGAACAGAGAATTTTTGCTGAAATAGCCCTTGCATCTTTTGAAACTTGAGTTGTTTTTAGCTTCTGATTATGTGATAACTGGTTGTAATGATCTGAAAGTTGTTGCAGTGATGACTTCTTTGATTTCCAGGTTTATTTGCTTTGATATTAAAACATGAAATACAGGTTTTGCCTTAGATATGCTCAGGTTGAAATGATGTTGCAGGCCTTACTTTTTTTTTCCTTTTTGCTAGCTTGCTCAGTCTTGATTTTGTTTTACTGGCTTTAGAGGAAGTGATTACTGATTTAGTTTTGATTTGTAATGTTTCAGCTGAGAACATCTTTTTTTTTTTAATTTGAAGATAGAAAGAAAAGAAGATAAGAATTAAGACACTTGGTTTAAGTTTAACATTTGTCTTCTTAGTTTATTCTATGCTTAACACTTGTCAATTAGGTGTGTTAAGAAGCTTACATATGTAATTTGAGTGTATTTTAATCTAAATTAAATTGTTTATAAAACTCTAACTTATTTTATAAGAGATTTTAAATCTTATTTTTATTTCTTAAGTAATATATAAATGAGTTTATCTCTTTTTAAATAAATAATAAAGAAAAAAAAATGAAAACAATAATAAATATAAGCTTATTCTAATATTTTTAAGTATTTATTCTTAAAATTTTCAAAACATTGAATTCATATTTAAACTAAATTATAAAACTCCAAATTAAAAATAAAATTATATATATATTTTCTATCTACCACAATAGTTATAAATTTTCTCATATCTATAATCCAGTATTTATTATAACTCAAATCCAATTGTATACATTTAGATATTATTAATTACCAGAATTTATTTGTTAAATCTGTAAATTATTATTTCCAATAGTTTAAATCAGATAATTATACAATTATCTGATGCCAAAGAAATCCGGATTATCACAATAGAACATATGAATTAACAAATATTCTTGATGAATAATAAATGTGAACTTTAAATTAAAAAACGCAGCGCGTCTTCTCGAAGATACAATAGTAAACTTCTGCATATCAGTATCCAAATCTATATATATTCCAAATCAATAAAAATCTAAGATATCTCATATACTAGATGATACCGAAGGCAATTATTCATTACCAAATACAAATTATATTTATATTGTACGAAGTTATATACATAAAAATCGTTAATTAATCTTATATACACATAAATGTGAATAACATACTGATTCCAACCATATATGAAAATATTTGAAGGATATATAGATTATTCTTTTGAACTTATAAGTTGATAAAGGTTGAGTATGTAACTGAGAAAGTGAGAAATTTAGATACTTTCAAACATATAGAAAAAAGTGCAAAATATACAACTTTATTAGAGATGATGAAAGCTTTATTTAGTGACCATCAACTACTTTCGTCTGACATAAGCAAATACACATCGTAAATTTACGTCTTTAAGAGGATAAAGTGCATTCAAATGGAGATGATTTAAGGTTAGACACTACCAAGTTTTACTTATGAAATAATATTTGTAGCCCAACTTAAGATATCTTATATAGGAGATGAGATTCCATAGTGTGGAATTAAAGTGATTCATTATTACTGCAACAATTTTTTTGTTAATTATTATAATATATTTTTATTATTAGTTATCAAAATTAATTGTTATTTATAATTAATTAATTATCATCAAGACTAAATAAACTAATAAAATAACATAATGGCACATTAATACTCAACTTAAATGTTCAAAACTTTAGCAAATCACCCTTTATTGTACATTTGTACTTGTCTGAAAACCAAACCTTAATATGGTTGTTCATTTGCAAGTTATTCAACATAATGGTATGTGTATTATTTTATAGGAGTGAATGCTTATATTTTATTTCTTATGTATTATTAAATCATATAGTCAGTCGACGGTATAATAATAGCCAGTTAACGGAATGGTATCGGCGTTATCTTTTTGCTGATTGGATGAATAAAAGCCTTATGATGTCTTTCTTCATATTAAATCTGAACCGTCCTCTGTTTTTTCCATTAAAACTAATCTGTTTTGATATATACGAGCATTACGGCACGCACTTCGCACGTGATGAAGGGATCTGAATTATTTTTCTATAAATTGTATTGTTTAATACGTTTAAAAGAAAATGATTTCCATAAATATTTATCATACTTTTGTGTTGAATCAAACGTAGTTAATTTGTAATTTTATTTCTAAGTTGCAATATCTAATTTTTTATTAGTTTAAATTTTTATTTGTATTATTAGTTAATAAAAAATGAATTTGTAAAGTAGTTTATTTGTTAGGTCCTATTTTCAAGTGATCGTAAGAATTGGTAAATATTTGTAAAGGAAATTTTAAATTTGCGAAGAAAAATTAATTGTCAGATCCTATTTTTAAGTTATGTTAAATTTTGAAAATATCTATACGGAGGCATTTTTGGTATTTCATACTGACACTAAAAGAGTGTGACAGCAAATATATTACAACTATTACTAAGGGAATATATATATATATATAAAGGGCAATTTTGGAACTTCACGGTCGGACCAAAAGATTGCGCTTTTAAGCCAACTATTAATAAAGATATGTAAAAAAATAAAAATAAAAAACTAAGTAGTTAATCATGGAAATGAAATAAGTGATAACAAAATCATCACAAATTTACAATTATAGAACATATGAATGAACAAAAATTCTTGATGAATAATAAATGTGAACTTTAAATTAAAAAACGCAGCGCGTCTTCTCGAAGAAACAATAGTAAACTTCTGTATATCAGTATCCAAATCTATATATATTCCAAATCAATAAAAATCTAAGATATCTCATATATTAGATGATACCGAAGGCAATTATTCATTACCAAATATGTAACGACCCATATAATTCGATGTTAAGATGAATAAAATTAATAAGATTTTTATTATAAATTTAAAAAGGAATAAAAATCTTATTTATGTATATGAAAGAGAATGTTGAAATTTGATGTACCAAGGAAAATTAGAATTTACAAATTTAATTTTATATTGTAATTAATAGTAATAGTGGAAATTGTTGCATTGGATATAAGGTTAGAATAAATAAAGTAATGCAAGAATTGGATTTAACAATGAAATAAAATATTGATTATGGGTATTGAATGTAAATGGGGGAAATAAAGAAATGCAGGACAATAAATAATTTATTTAACACAATCCCTTTTATTTCTAAACTATTGTAAGGTGTTAATTAATTATGAAAATTTGGTAATAGGTTCAAATTGTATGTTAGACAATCAATTGCAATAATTAAAGTTGGTAATTAATGGATTTGATGGAATAATTAATTAGATCTAGAATCTTAATTGGTATGGGTGCATATATATATGAGGGAATATAAAAGGGTAAAATAATCATATACAAGTATAATTAAGGTTAAATAGTGGGATTACTAGTAAATTCAGTCATTTACCAATATAGATAATTTGATGTGCCTTAATTTTAATTAAGAAAATAACGGAAGGAATAAATGAGATTATTTAGAGTATTAATTATAATTGGATTTAATTGGAATTTTTTATATTTGGTTTAAATAGGAAAGGAGTATACAAAAGTAATTGTGAATAGTGAAGTCGCAGCTGTAAATGGAAGAAATTGAAATAAGGGGTAGTAAACATTGAATAAATTTATAGTAATAAATGCCAACATTGGATCGTAATAAATATAATTAAATATTACAGGTGGGTGAACGTAAAGATAAGGGTTAAGAGTGTTGGAATAGGTATATTAAAATAACTATAAAGTGTAAATGTAAGTATTTATAGGGACATGAATTATTTGAAGGAAAATATTTGGTAAAAAGGGGTTTGGGCTAAGGAAAGGTTATTGATTGTTTTGAAACCTTATTTAATATGGGAAATTAATTTAGCATAAGCAAAACCAATGCAAATATTTAATTTATCAGTGAAGTAATAATAATAAATAGTAAATCAATTCAAAGTTATGTACAATGGGAATGTGAAATTGGGGAATAGATTCAAGTATAAATGAGTTGTTCAAATAATACATAATAAGTGCATATTTGAATGAATCAATGGGAGTAGATTTAGGTATAGAAATGTAAACTTTACTTGCAAGGCAATGTTTTATGAAATAAAAAGATAAAAACCTATGTTAAGAATTTCATAAGGTATTGTTGATTTAATAGTAGGAGTGTAAATAAAAAAAGAATAAAAATGAATAAGTTTAATAAAGCAGTAAACATATGTTTATTTATTTGAAATGTTTGTTAG
This sequence comes from Allium cepa, assembly GCA_030765085.1. NCBI lineage: Eukaryota > Viridiplantae > Streptophyta > Magnoliopsida > Asparagales > Amaryllidaceae > Allium > Allium cepa. Next base: position 196,126,070 of record CM060928.1, read on the forward strand.
CTGAAAGATTGATTGTAGAGATGAGTAACTATTATTTAGTGAGAAATATGTAATTACTATTTGTATCCAATAATGTAAATATGTTTAAGTTACTATTAGATAGGGAAAATTGTTTAATTCTCATAACATTCATTTAGTCCATTTTGAAACTTAATCAACTGAAATGAATGTAATTGGAAATTTCTAATTAATAGGAGAGAGAATACTAATTGTAAATTTATAGGTGTAATTAAAAGCAGCTTATGTTTTGTGAAAATAAGGAAAGTTTGATTTAATAAAAAGAACATTTACATCAAATAAAATGGATGTTTCATTTATGAATGTAGGTCTAATTTCATTAAAATATAAAATAGAATGATTGATTTAAAAAAAATGTTTATTTGAACTGTGTTTTAGCTTACAGATTGAATACAAGAATAGGAAAATAATACATTTCAGTAAGTTATTTATTACTCTTGCGTATAAACAATTTTTGTATTTTTATTTTTCATGCATTTTTGTTGTCTGTTTTGAAATTTTAACTTTGTAAGTGATTGCAATTAATGTAGTTCAAATGTTTCAATTAAAAGGAAAGAAACGGTGATTACAATTAATAGATTTAACCCAAAAAATGCACGTTTTGTGTTAAACAAAATTTAATGCTAGTTTACTACATATATGTTTATACCTAAATTCAAACTTATGTTTTAGATCAAAATTTAATGCTAGTTTATATTGAAATATCATACGTTGTTAAATTAAATATTAATAGGAGATGATAAAGGGGGTAAAATAGATTTACACTTGACTATTTCCTTTCCAATTAGACTTTATTAGATTTTTATTGCAACATAACTTACCTTTCCATCTTCACTTTTCTAATTTACTCTTACATTCATTGCCTCTTTATGTGGATTATTTTCATACCTTTTATTTATGAATGTAAACTATAAGTGGCGATAAAGACGTACATATATATTATACACCTGCTTATATTACCTTGTTTATGCTATCATATTTTTGAATGAATGTTAATGCATTCCTTGTAAAACATTCAATCGAAATGTTAACATGTTGTTTAATTTCCAATCTAATCACAAATAGGGAGAAATGAAGATTTCTTAATGCGGCATATTCTTTTAGTTTATGACATAAATTTGGGTGGACAATTTATTTTCATTTATTGTGTGTTAATTAAATCTTTAAAAGATGTTAATTTTGGTATGTTTAGGGTTAACAAAATTTATTAAGTAAACGATTGTTTTGAAATTTGAATTCTAAAAGTTTGTTCATATTTACTTTATTTATTTCCATTCATTTTTCCAACTTCATCTATAAATAGCCCGCTAAACCCTAGCCTCCGCCTATTCTCATTTGTCTGCGCCTAAAATTTCATCAGCTCCTTCTCCTCCTCAATGGCAGACAAACAAATCTTAGATCCAAATAAAAATTGCAAACCAAATCAAAAGCTAAAATTCAAACTTCTTAGAAAAATCTGGAAGCAAAACGCATAAGGAGAGAGGGAAAGAAAGGGGGATGACGTGGCACTTGAAGGTGTTCTTTTATTTCTATTCTTTTTTTTTCTTTTTTGAAATTTCAATCACCATTAATGCGTATAACTTTCTCCTACGAACTCCGTTTCATGCGAGATTTTTTTTTGTTAGGATCGTAATAAAATTCTGGAACTTTTGACGCTAGTTTGGACAAATTTGGAGACCGTCGAATTTTTGGGTTTAAATCGGATTTAAATTCGATTTAAATTCAAAAGGTGAGTGTTTTAACCCACTCACAACTTCTAAAATTTCTTATGTTTGTTAAATTGATTTTTGATATGAGTAGAAATTTATTTATGACTGTTTGGCATGTTTTATTCATCATCTCTGTTAAATCGCATTTATTTAATTTAACTGTTAATTAATTTTATTTGTTGCATATAAATTGACAGTTAGAATTTAGTTATTTGCATATAACTGCTAGTTCAACAGTTTTTAAATTTATTTATTTGCATACAAACTGCTAGTTTAACAGTTATTAAATTTATTATTGAATATAAACTGTTAGTTAATACTTGTATTTATTACCTGTATAATTTATATGCTCTATACCGATGATTGTTAAATTGGATGATGATTGCAAATAATGGTTGATGATTGATATTGGATGAATGGATGCTATATTTATATTGTATAAATTGCAAGTCATCATGCATTTTCATTTCATTCGGGATTGCGGTTTGAAATGATATACAACCGCATTTTTATTTTAAATTGCGGATTGAAATGATAAACATCCGTATCACTTGACCATAGGGTAGAAAATTTTATACAGGCGCCGCGGTATATATATATATATAATTATTTTTGAAATGATTTTCTATGGTGTTGTAAAGCTATATATATGGTTTATGGGATTTTGATTTGGTTATTAATAAAGGTTATTTATATATAGAAATTTCCGGTTTTTAAGCTTGTGTAAAAATTGATTTGAAGTATAAAATAAAGTTTGATTTTTTTAGATCAAATACGATTAAGTTTTATTTAAAAATTTAATTTCTGGAGGTTTAATGACTTAAATGAGAATAAAATTGGAAGATGAATATTAAGTTAAATCGGAATTTAAATAAAAGTTAAATTTTTAAAGGATATGATTTTATAACTTGATTTTTGTGTAAAGTGATTTAAATGAATATCAGGTTGACTTAAATGAATATATCAAGTTTAATAAATTGAAGATCTTCCAGTTATGTGAAGTTAAAGGTTTTACTTAAATTATATTAAATTCATTAAGTAAATTTTTCAAGTCTAAATAATAAGAAAAATTGAATTTAATATATATGGGATTTTCAAATGAGTTCGTTTTGAAATGGTGAAATATTTAAAGTTTTGAAACATAAGAATTGAAATGGTATTTGGAAGTTTAAATCGATTTTTGGAGTTGACTTGTGAAATCTAAAGAAGCTATTTTGTTTTATAAAAGTAGTTTGATATTTAACCACTTAAGAGATGGAAACTTGTTTCAAAGTTATGATTTTCAAGGTAGTATAACTTGGAAATATTATATTCAAGAGTTTTGATTTCTAAATATTTTATTTTGGAAAACCCTATGATTTTGGAAAGAATATACATTGGAAAATAAAATGATATCGTATTGATTTAGGGTTTTAAAGATATAAATGATATCGTATTTATATGGGTTTAAAATGGATATTTTATTCTGGTTTTAAAGTATAAATTATTTTAAATGACCGCGGTGTTATAATAACATTTGGTTGTTGAAGAGACCAGGATCGGAAGTTGTCATACTCTCTGCCAACTCCGAAAACCACTTTAACAACCGTGTACGCGGTGGAGATTCCAGAATGAAGTAGGTTGGTAGCGACGTTTCCTTTGAGGTAAATACGTGGACCCGACTCCCGTGAGTTGGCATAAGGTGGCTAAAACAGAAGCGATTCTCGGGCCAATGAGGTCATACCTCTGATCGGACACTCCTCTTCGATACTATACTTTGACTTTGGATTGATTCAGTGACCACTTTTATTTTGATTTGGGGGAGTTTGTTCGAGGTGGGCGGTAACTGCGGCTACGCGTTTCCACCAGCCCGGATAGTAATTGGTATACCTACCCTGGCAATGCCTAGTTGTGCCGTGTCACCTACCCTCGCGCGCCTTCTATGAGTTTCTATTTGTGTCGTACCTATGGAGTATCCTCTGGTAGCTTCCCGATCAGGAGGTATTACGGTACTGTATAGACTATTGGCATTATTTGTGTTAAGGGCTATATGGGTAACCCCTTAACGCTATTAAAAAGTAAGTTTATTTTACAATTAGACACTATTATAATAGCGCAATATACTACATAGTAAATAGTTTAACGGATCCTTAGGAGATGTAAATCCCGAGCATCTTTTGAGTTACTGTAATCATATTTATTTCTGTTAATTTAACTCACATAAGATCTTTTAGTTCTGACTCGAGTGTTTTTGTCTTTTCAAATTCGCTCGGGTCAGTCCAAGCATTTCAGGATTGAAGATTTAATTTCTGGAGGAAGAAGACTGAGATTTTATTATTATTACTATAGATTATATGGTTCCACCACACGCATATTGTTCCGCTGCATTGTTATATGGTATGTGTACTCTGATATGTATTGGATAAATAAATCAAAGGTTTTGTCAACAGATTTATGAACTGTATATTTGATTATTATATTTTATCCTTCCGCTGTGAGATTCTGTTTAGTTTTTCTTTCTCTGTTTCTTATTTATTCCATAACAATCCGCCCTTTGTCTGACCATCGACTACTTTCGTCTGAATAATAACAACTTTATTAGAGATGATCAAAGCTTTATTTAGTGACCATCGACTACTTTCATCTGACATAAGCAAATACACAACGTAAATTTACGTCTTTAAGAGGATAAAGTGCATTCAAATGGAGATGATTTAAGGTTAGACAACTACCAAGTTTTACTTATGAAATAATATTTGTAGCCCAACTTAAGATATCTTATATAGGAGATGAGATTCCATGGTGTGGAATTAAAGTGATTCATTATTACTACAACAATTTTTTTGTTAATTATTATAATATATTGTTATTATTAGTTATCAAAATTAATTGTAATTTATAATTAATTAATTATCATCAAAACAAAATAAACTAATAAAATAACATAATTGCACATTAATACTCAACTTAAATGTCCAAAACTTTAGCAAATCACCCTTCATTGTACATTTGTACTTGTCTGAAAACCAAACCTTAATGTGGTTGTTCATTTGCAAGTTATTCAACATAATGGTATGTGTATTATTTTATAGGAGCGAATGCTTATATTTTATTTCTTATGTATTATTAAATCAAACAGTCAGTCGACGATATAATAATAGCCAGCTAACGGTATGGTAACGGCGTTATCTTTTTGCTGACTTGGATGAATAAAAGCCTTCTGATGTCTTTCTTTATATTAAATCTGAACCGTCCTTTGTCTTTTCCGTTAAAACTAATCTGTTTTGATATATACGAGCATTACGGCACGCGCTTCGCGCGTGATGAAGGGATCTGAATTATTTTTCTACAAATTGTATTGTTTAATACGTTTAAAAGAAAATGATCTCCATAGATATTTATCATACTTTTGTGTTGAATCAAATGTAGTTAATTTGTAATTTTATTTCTAAGTTGCAATATCTAATTTTTTATTAGTTTAAATTTTTATTTGTATTATTAGTTAATAAAAAACGAATTTGTAAAGTAGTTTATTTGTTAGGTCCTATTTTCAAGTGATCGTAAGAATTGGTAAATATTTGTAAAGGAAATTTTAAATTTGCGAAGAAAAAATAATTGTCAGATCTTATTTTTAAGTTATGTTAAATTTTAATAATATCTATACGGAGGCATTTTTGGTATTTCATACTGACACTAAAAGAGTGTGATAGCAAATATATTACAACTATTACTAAAGGAATATATATTTATAAGGGCAATTTTGGAACTTCACGGTCGGACCAAAAGATTGCGCTTTTAAGCCAACTATTAATAAAGATATGTAAAAAAATAAAAATAAAAAACTAAGTAGTTAATCATGGAAATGAAAAAGTGATAACAAAATCATCACAATTTTACAACTACAGAACTTATGAATTAACAAAAATTCTTGATGAATAATAAATGTGAACTTTAAATTAAAAAACGCAGCGCGTCTTCTCGAAGATACAATAGTAAACTTCTGTATATCAGTATCCAAATCTATATATATTCCAAATCAATAAAAATCTAAGATATCTCATATATTAGATGATACCGAAGGCAATTATTCATTACCAAATACAAATTATATTTATATTGTACGAAGTTGTATACATAAAAATCGTTAATTAATCTCGTATACACATAAATGTGAATAACCTACCGATTCCAACCATATACGAAAATATTTGAAGGATATATAGATTATTCTTTTGAACTTATAAGTTGATAAAGGTTGAGTATGTAACTGAGAAAGTGAGAAATTTAGATACTTTCAAACATATAGAAAAAAGTGCAAAATATACAACTTTATTAGAGATGATGAAAGCTTTATTTAGTGACAATCAACTACTTTCGTCTGACATAAGCAAATACACATCGTAAATTTACGTCTTTAAGAGGATAAAGTGCATTCAAATGGAGATGATTTAAGGTTAGACAACTACCAAGTTTTACTTATGAAATAATATTTGTAGCCCAACTTAAGATATCTTATATAGGAGATGAGATTCCATAGTGTGGAATTAAAGTGATTCATTATTACTGAAACAATTTTTTTGTTAATTATTATAATATATTGTTATTATTAGTTATCAAAATTAATTGTAATTTATAATTAATTAATTATCATCAAAACTAAATAAACTAATAAAATAACATAATTGCACATTAATACTCAACTTAAATGTCCAAAACTTTAGCAAATCACCCTTCATTGTACATTTGTACTTGTCTCAAAACCAAACCTTAATATGGTTGTTCGTTTGCAAGTTATTCAACATGATGGTATGTGTATTATTTTATAGGAGCGAATGCTTATATTTTATTTCTTATGTATTATTAAATCAAATAGTCAGTCGACGGTATAATAATAGCCAGCTAACGGTATGGTAACGGCGTTATCTTTTTGCTGACTTGGATGAATAAAAAGCCTTCTGATGTCTTTCTTCATATTAAATCTGAACCGTCCTTTGTCTTTTCCGTTAAAACTAATCTGTTTTGATATATATGAGCATTATGGCACGCGCTTCGCGCGTGATGAAAGGATCTGAATTATTTTTCTACAAATTGTATTGTTTAATACGTTTAAAAGAAAATGATCTCCATAAATATTTATCATACTTTTGTGTTGAATCAAACGTAGTTAATTTGTAATTTTATTTCTAAGTTGCAATATCTAATTTTTTTATTAGTTTAAATTTTTATTTGTATTATTAGTTAATAAAAAATGAATTTGTAAAGTAGTTTATTTGTTAGGTCCTATTTTCAAGTGATCGTAAGAATTGGTAAATATTTGTAAAGGAAATTTTAAATTTGCGAAGAAAAATTAATTGTCAGATCCTATTTTTAAGTTATGTTAAATTTTAATAATATCTATGCGGGGGCATTTTTGGTATTTCATACTAACGTTAAAAGAGTGTGACGGCAAATATATTACAACTATTACTAAATGAATATATATATATATAAAGGGCAATTTTGGAACTTCACGGTCGGACCAAAAGATTGCGCTTTTAAGCCAACTATTAATAAAGATATGTAAAAAATAAAAATAAAAAACTAAATAGTTATCATGGAAATGAAATAAGTGATAACAAAATCATCACAAATTTACAATTATAGAACATATGAATTAAAAAAAATTCTTGATGAATAATAAATGTGAACTTTAAATTAAAAAACGCAGCGCGTCTTCTCGAAGATACAATAGTAAACTTCTGTATATCAGTATCCAAATCTATATATATTCCAAATCAATAAAATCCTAAGATATCTCATATATTAGATGATACCGAAGGCAATTATTCATTACCAAATACAAATTATATTTATATTGTACGAAGTTGTATACATAAAAATCGTTAATTAATCTCATATACACATAAATGTGAATAACCTACCGATTCCAACCATATATGAAAATATTCGAAGGATATATAGATTATTCTTCTGAATTTATAAGTTGATAAAGGTTGAGTATGTAACCGAGAAAGTGAGAAATTTAGATACTTTCAAACATATAGAAAAAAGTGCAAAATATACAACTTTATTAGAGATGATGAAAGCTTTATTTAGTGACAATCAACTACTTTCGTCTGACATAAGCAAATACACATCGTAAATTTACGTCTTTAAGAGGATAAAGTGCATTCAAATGGAGATGATTTAAGGTTAGACAACTACCAAGTTTTACTTATGAAATAATATTTGTAGCCCAACTTAAGATATCTTATATAGGAGATGAAATTCCATAGTGTGGAATTAAAGTGATTCATTATTACTACAACAATTTTTTGGTTAATTATTATAATATACTGTTATTATTAGTTATCAAAATTAATTGTAATTTATAATTAATTAATTATCATCAAAACTAAATAAACTAATAAAATAACATAATTGCACATTAATACTCAACTTAAATGTCCAAAACTTTAGCAAATCACCCTTCATTGTACATTTGTAATTGTCTGAAAACCAAACCTTAATATGGTTGTTCATTTGCAAGTTATTCAACATAATGGTATGTGTTTTATTTTATAGGAGTGAATGCTTATATTTTATTTCTTATGTATTATTAAATCAAATAGTCGGTCGACGGTATAATAATAGCCAGCTAACGGTATGGTAACGGCGTTATCTTTTTGCTGACTTGGATGAATAAAAGCCTTCTGATGTCTTTCTTCATATTAAATCTGAACCGTCCTTTGTCTTTTCCGTTAAAACTAATCCGTTTTGATATATACGAGCATTACGGCACGCGCTTCGCGTGTGATGAAGGGATCTGAATTATTTTTCTACAAATTGTATTGTTTAATACGTTTAAAAGAAAATGATCTCCATAAATATTTATCATACTTTTGTGTTGAATCAAACGTAGTTTATTTGTAATTTTATTTCTAAGTTGCAATATCTAATTTTTTATTAGTTTAAATTTTTATTTGTATTATTGATGCAGCTCAGACTAGGGTTGAAGAATTGCAAGCTATCATTTTCCAAGGTTTAAGTCATTCACGACCTAAGCAAGGTGAAGGCCTAAGTCGTCCACGACCTAAGGAGGAGAGTGTAGGTCGTTCCCGACCTAACTGGAGACCAGAGGGGGAAGTTTGCCTAGGTCGTCCACGACCTAAGGAGGAGAGTTTAGGTCGTTCCCGACCTAACTGGAGATCAGAAAGGGAAGTTGCATCGAGTTCACGACCTAACTCAAACGGGTTACGACGTAAGGAGTTGAGTCGCTGCTTGGTTATGCCGCACTGGAAGAAAAGCTACTCTGGAAGTTAACTCGTTACCGACCTTAGAGGCTTGAGTCGCTGGGAGTTTAAGTCGTTAACGACCTAACTTAGGTCGTAGGTCGCAACGATGTTAAGATGTAAATGCTGGGTTGTAATGTGTTTTCTTAAGTCGTGTACAAATGGTTGTTTTAGGTCGTGTGACTGGATGTTAGGTCGTATACGACCAAAGTATTGTATGATGAGTCGTATGTCGTTTGTAATGATGTGTCGCGTACTGTTTGTATGTGCTTAAACCGTTATGTCTTAGGTCGTCAACGACCTAAGTTGAGTCGTGTAAGGTCGCATATGTGTTATATCGTGTGCTGTTGTTAAGTCGTGAGTCCTAAGTCGTGAGTCGTGAGTCGTGGGTCATGAGTCGTGTACGGCTTAAGGCCTGGGTTGTGGAAAACTATAAATAGGGAGTGTGTTGTACATTTTAGGTTGTTGATTTTTGAATAAAATTCCTTTTGATTGCTTTGTGCTATCTTCCAATTGGTAGTCGAGTGTGATCTCCTATCTCCACCTACGTCATTCGAGTGCGCTCGAATCTTCGTTTGTGAAGCCGATTCATGGTATCTTGTGCGCAAGATCAACGTCAAAGAATCGTAGATCCTTCATCACGGTATCGTGCGCGATCAACGTGTTAAGGATAGCTAGAATCCGGTATCTCTTGAGATCAACGTATTTGGGCATTTTCAGTATTGTTCAATCCACCGATTGCTATTTTCACCGTCTACAGTTGTTTTCGAATTATCCGCAGCGTCAGTTTTGGTATCAGAGCTAGACTTAGCCAATCATAGCTGAGTCGAACCTTGGAGCCAAGTTTGAAGTTTGAAGTGTTGTTCATCGTGTTCATCTTGAGGTTGCTACGAGGAGAGGACTTTCGATCCATTCCATTTTGGATCAAAGTGTTGAAAAGTGTTTGAAGATTTTTGAAGTTGAATTTGTTGAAGGTAGGCCGTGTATACTTGTGAGAAGTAGCCGAGCCTTGGTGAAGTTTGTTTTGAAGTTTGAGGCCGTGCTTTGTTTGTTTGTGAAGTTTTGAAGGTTGTGTTGATTCAATCATGCCACCTAGAAGAGCTAACCACCATCAAAATATAGAAGCGTTGTATCGAAGGGAAGAGGCCGATCAAATGGAGCAACGTATGCACGAAAAGTTTGATGAAGGGATTGGTCGATTAGAAAGAATGATGATTGATATGAATCAAAGTAGAAGAAGAAATTCACCTGAATCCATCCATGGAGGAAGTAGAATTTCACCTCATTCAGAACAGGAGAGGAGAGAAAGTCAAGATCATCGAAGTGTTGATAATCGAAGTAGGAGGGATGTTGATGATCGTGATCGAAGGGATGTTGGAAGTAGAAGTGGTGGTGGTAGAGATGTTGGAGGACGTGATCGACAATGCTATACATCAGACTTTGATGAGGAGTTTGACGGTGAGAGAGGAAGTGTTCATTTCAGAGATAGAGATCAGGGACAACGTCAGTATCGGGTTATTGATGATGATCGACGTTGGGAGTCAGGAATGAAGACAGAAATTCCGGAGTTTAAAGGTGGGATGGTTGCAGAGGAGTTTTTGGACTGGTTATCTAATGCAGAAGAAATTTTTGACTTTAAGGAGGTTCCCGAGAATCGAAGGGTGAAGTTAGTTGCTACAAGGCTGAGGGGGAGAGCATTGGCATGGTGGCAACAAACTAAACTTACGAGGGAGAGAATGGGGAAGTCGAAGGTTGTTGCATGGGATAAGATGAAGAATATGATGAGAGCTACATTTTTACCTTACAACTATCAGTCACTTATGTACCAGAGATTGCAAAATCTAAGGCAGGGGACGAAATCAGTTAATGACTATGCAGATGAATTTTACCAACTCATTGCCAGAAATAATATAATGGAGACAGAAGAGCAGCTGACTGCTAGGTTTGTTGGAGGGTTGTGGATGCAGATCCAGGATATGGTTAATATGTTTGATCAAGATCTGTGGCGGAGGCACATCAAAAGGCGTTGGCTTGGGAAAAGCAAGGAAGGCGTGGAGGTGGAGTGTTTACTAGTTCCAACAACCAAGTGAAGGGTGTAGGTGGAAGTTATAATGTTCCTAAAGCTGTTGCAAAACCAGTTGTGAAGGAGGGGAAAAGGCAAAAGTTAACAGTGGGTTCAAATGTTACAATTGCCAGGAGATGGGTCATAAAAGCAACGAGTGTCCGAAGCCAAAGAAAAGAACTATGATAGGTGAGGTTGAAGAAGAGGATGAAGAGGCAGAGTGTTCTAATTCATTACCGGTTGAGGAGGAAGACTTGTTGTCGGGAGACGAAGGATATTCGCTGATGATGAGGCGAAGTTGCTTGACACCGAAGCAAGAGGAGAAAGGTAGTTGGTTGAGGAATAACATATTTCAGTCTACATGCACTATTCTGAGAAGAGTTTGCAAATTTTTTATTGATGCTGGGAGTTGTGATACTATTATCTCTACAGAGGCTGTGAAGAAGTTGGAGTTGAAGACTAAGAAGCGTCCTAAACCGTACAAGTTAGCATCGTTGAGGAAGGATGGTGAGGTGAAAGTTGGACGAAGAGCTTGTGTGAAATTTTCAATTGGGAAGAAATACAAAGACGAAATTTGATGCGATGTAGTGGACATGGATGTGTGTCATCTGTTGTTGGGCAGACCATGGCAGTTTGATAGAGCGGTACAACATGATGGTCGTGCTAATAGTTATAGTTTCATATTTGAAGGTACTAAAATTACTTTAGTTCCCAAGAAGCAACAACAGAAGGAAAGCAAGTTGGAGGAGATTGAAGAGCTGAAAACATTGTTATCTTTGAAGGAGTTTGTTAAGGAAGTTGACGAGGAACCTGAAGTATTCTTGTTGATTGGGCGGGAGTGTAACGAAGTGGTTGAGATTCCCGAAGAAGTGAAACCAGTACTGGAAGAATTTGACGATGTATTTCCCGAGGAGCTGCCAACGGAGTTACCACCATTGAGGGATATTCAACATCAAATAGATCTTGTTCCAGGAGCTGCGTTGCCACATCGACCACATTATCGAATGAGTCCGAAGGAACATGAAGAGTTGAGGAGGCAGGTGGAAGAGTTGCTTGAGCAGGGACGTGTACAGGAAAGTTTAAGTCCATGTGCTGTGCCAGCTTTGTTAGTACCGAAGAAGGACGGGACGTGGAGGATGTGCACAAACAGTAGAGCATTGAATAAGATTACGGTGAGATATAGATTTCCAATGCCAAGGTTGGATGACTTGCTAGATCAGTTGAGTGGGGCAACTATCTTTTCGAAGATTGATTTGAAAAGCGATTATCATCAAATTCGGATTAGACCTGGAGATGAATGGAAGACAGCTTTCAAGACAAGGGAAGGATTATATGCATGGTTGGTTATGCCATTTGGTCTATCGAATGCGCCGAGTACATTCATGAGGGTGATGAACCAAATATTCAGGCCGTACATTGGGAAGTTTGTGGTAGTTTATTTTGATGATATTCTGATTTATAGCGCTGGTGCGGAGGAACATGTTCAACATTTGCGGAAGGTATTGGTTATTCTACGTGACGAACAATTCTATGTTGCGACAAAGAAATGTGTGTTTATGGCCAAGAATGTTTTATTTCTGGGATACGTTGTATCAGCGGAAGGTATACAGGTAGACCAAAGTAAAGTTGAAGCGATCAGAGATTGGCCAAAGCCCAAGACTATAACAGAAGTTCGAAGTTTTCACGGGTTGGCTTCATTCTATCGGAGATTTATTCCACACTTTAGTAGTGTGATGGCGCCTGTAACTGATTGTATGAAGGGCAAGAAGTTTGAATGGTCCGAGGAAGCAGGGGTTGCTTTTGAGAAGATCAAAGTACTGTTGACGACAGCACCAATTCTTGTTTTACCAAATTTCCAGTTGCTATTTGAATTACATACTGATGCTTCAAAGGTTGGTATTGGAGGAGTTTTAAGTCAGAGTGGAAGGCCAGTTGCTTACTTCAGTGAAAAGTTGTCTGGAGCTAAATTGAGATATAGCACTTACGATGTGGAATTTTATGCTGTGGTACAAGCTGTTAAACACTGGAGGCACTATCTATATCAGAAAGAATTTGTTCTTTACACAGATCACGAGGCGTTGAAGCATTTACAAGGGCAAGACAAGATTTCAGCGAGACATGCATCATGGATTGCCTATTTGCAGCAGTTTACTTTTGTTGTCAAACACAAGTCAGGGGTAACAAATCGTGTGGCTGATGCTTTGAGTAGGAGGAGTCATTTATTAACGACAATGAAAGTTGAAGTGACAGGTTTTGAATTATTGCCAGAGCTGATGGAAGAAGATCCTTACTTTAAGAAATTCGTTGAGAAAGTTAAGGAGGGGAGTGCTGATGACTTTGTGTGGGTGGATGGTTTTCTGTTTAAAGGAAATCGGTTATGTATTCCAAAGAGCAGTTTGATATTGAAGATTATCAAGGAGTTACACGAGGAAGGACATGTGGGCCGTGATCGTACTTTGCATTTGATTTCACAATCTTACTTTTGGCCGTCAATGAGGAAGGAGGTTGAAAGGTTTGTGGAAAGATGTCATATTGTAACAACCCGCATATTTAACGATTATATATTTAAATGTATAATTTAAATATAGCGTCGTTTGTCGGATTTAGGTCCGAAAAGCTACTTTTTGCAAACGGCCGAATTGGAGCTCGAAACCACTTCCATTGAGTCCAAAATGTCGTTTGCGATCTTTTTGAGTATAATCTTTGATATGGTTGGAGTTTGTGAAATTTTGACCCTTTTTCTACTTGGGCTTGAGTTTGGGTTCAGCCCCAACCTCCACTTAACCCTCTAGCTCACTAACTCTTTATCCATTCTTCCTCATTTCATTTCTTAGCTTTAGAAAACTGAAAAATGGTGGAAGAGAAGAAGATTTAGAAACTCTAAGCCCTAGTTCCATTTGCAAACACCAAATTCTTGCTTGAAATTCAAAGTGGAGGATAGGTAAGCCTCTTCTCCATCATCTCCAACTCTTTCTCCTTCAATTTCAGAAAATATCCTAAACCTAATTTAGGAAGATAATTGCTTGATCGTAGATTGAAGCTAGTAGAGTTGAAGTAGAGAGTGGTTAGCCTTGTTCCTTTGCAATTTGAGCTTCTTCTTGTTCTTGAGCTAAAAAGGTGAGTTTTGAACTCACATCTACTTCTCTTGATTTCATTGATGTTGGGTATGAATTCCTAACACCTTGTTCATATGCACTTTCTTTTGGTTTGGATTGAATTGGTGAATATCCAAATTTCTAGTGTTTGGGTTCAATTCTTCAAAGATCCTAACTTTGTTATTTGAACATGTTTTTGGTGGTGAATCGGAGAGCTAATGGAGCTGGGGTATCTATTGGCTAAGGCTCCTTAACTCCATTGCTTGTACGGTCGCGTTTTAGAGGAATTTGCATTTCATTGAGAAAGGGCAGGAACTGCAGAAATTTGCAGTTCGGCCGACCGAGCCCTGTAGCCGGTCGACCGACCTGCTATCCCGAGCTTCTTTTTATTTTCTGCATCTGGCCAGCCGACCGAGCCCTGTAGCCGGTCGACCGACCTGCTCTTGTTTTGTCTGTTTTGCCTCTTTTTGCATATTTTGATTGGTTTTCCAAATTTTATCGATTCAAGTTGCTTTTTAGTAGTTGTTATTGCATCTTTGACTTTGATAACTTATTTTTGATTCCATTCATGGGTTTTATAAATAATCCCTCTAAATCGTATTAAAAGCTTCCGTCTCCAATTTATAAATTCTATTTATAATGCACACACACGATTTCGCACTTCGAGCGAAGTGGAAGGAAGATTAAATGGTTAGGTAAAACACGGACCATGAATCTGTGCGTTTGTCTTTCCGATTAATCCCCGACCTATTCAATTAATCGTTTTGACCTTCGGGTTTGGTTTACCGATGATATGAGGTGAACTTTGTACTGCTTTGAGTGTGAAAGTGACTGACGGATAGTAAACCGTTTAGTGCGAACGAGTGGTTATGGGACTCACGTTAACACTTTTCGGATTCCTTTTCGAGAGTTAGTGGTGTCCAGTACTGGGCCTCCGGACCTTCACCACTACGGTTTGTTGCCTTCGGGTATGTTGCCTTCGGGTTTGTGCCTTCGGGTTTGTTGCCCTATAGTATCGCTTTCGATGTTGGTCTTTATGAGCCGCATGGGTGATATTGGGTTTGGAGTCTTCGGACTTATGGATCCTTGTTTATACAGTACTGAGCTCGAGCAATCTTATGTTTCATATGTTTATATTCCCTTGGTATCGTCCTTCGGTGTTGGTCTTTTTGAGCCGCATGATGAGTAGCGGTTACCTTATGGAACTTGTATACCTTATGGGTATTTGTTATTTGCCTTTTAGCTTGCTTTGGGGTATTCTTATCCTTTGATTATCTATGTTGCCGATGATATAAGGCTTGTTTTGATATGATTCATCTTATGTTGGATGATTGTGTTATCTCCCTTAGAGATATTTGTTATACTTTGTAACCTTGCAGGTTTATTACCGTTCAGTTTATCTAACTGATTTGTTTAGCTAGATTGACCCGTGTATTTTATACTCGGGTCAGACCGAGATGTTTCAGGTTAGGTGCTTTTGGACTTAGCCTATTTTGCTTCCGCATAGACTACTCCGCTAGCTTCTTTTTGTCATAGCTTTTTGTGTAGTCCCATTTTGTTGTAACTCTGGTATGTATTCTTATGAAATCGTCTGTATATTGTGGTTTGCTATACCACTTGACATGTATTATTTTGTATACTCTGTTATGTATCAGTATATGTGTATGTGATGATTTACTGTCTGTGATGTATATTACATTTGAGTTATTATATTCTGTTCTGATAGATCCTCTAGCCACCTATGGTTTTGTTTTAAGGATTCATTGGATATGTCGATCTGCTTGGTAAGGCATTATCGATGTATTCAATAGATAATTAAAGCATGGATATAGATGGTCGCTCCTATCCAGCCTTATTCTCCGTATTAGCAGACAGTATTATCTAACAATACTCTTTGCTAATGTGGGTATAGAGGTGGGGTGGGGCGTCACAGCTTGGTATCAGAGCTGCGTTCAGAATAAAGTATGATGAACACAGAATAGAAGCACATATTACCATACATTAGAGTGTAATAAGTGATACAAGTCTTTGAATCTTCTTGCCTCTATTCCTTCTTTGCCTTTGAGATTAGATAGAATTTGGGAGTACGTCTACGAATGCATTTTATTCCGTAGTATTCCATATTGTAATATCTACCTTGTGATTAATCTTGCTCTTGTCTTAACTTTCAGCGTATGGCTGGAAGAGGCAAGGGACGACGTTCGGATGCTGGGCAATCCAGTGGCTCACATCCGGATGGCGTTTATATGTCTGCCGATCAGTTTTTGGAATTGTTTAGGAGCACTCAGCCTCCAGTTCCTACTCGAGTGTCCTCACCTCGCAAGTCTGCTTTTGCACGTCAGTGTAGTGATTTTGCTCATCTTGGAGGAAAGCCGTTTAAAGGCTCCGAATCCATTCTAGAAGTCCAAGCATGGTTTCGCACGTGTGAGCGTATCTTTTCTCGCATGGATCTTTCTGACCATGATAGAGTTCTTGTAACTTCTAGCTTATTACAAGAGCGTGCCCTTGATTGGTATGAGCTTCTTATAGCCGAAATTGATGAGGCTACTCTTTCTTGGACTCAGTTTCGGGAGCGATTCGAACTCAAGTTCGTTCCTGAATCTGAAAAAGTTTATTGACCCGTCGCTTCCTTGAGTTGAAGCAAGGGAAGTCTTCTATTTCTGAATATATTGCATCTTTCGAGGCCTTATCTAAATATGGTCTTGAATTCATTAGCACTTCTTATAAGAAGAATTTGAAGTTTGTCTCTGGTCTTAAGAAATATCTTAAGAAGTTTTTGTTGCTCCAGCTTGATCTTTCTTTTGAGAAATTGGTTGATTCGGCGCTTCATCTCGAAGCTATCGAGAAGGAGTGTGATAGTAGTGAGGATGTTGAGGTTTCCAAGAACCCCAACAAGAAGAAGTTTCCATTTCAGAAGAAGTCTTTTCCTTCTAAGAAGAAGAAGGCTGTTGGTGCTAATTCTCAGTCTCAGTCTGCTGGAACACCTTTCATTCGGAAGTGTTTCAATTGTGGTTCTCCGATCATATTATTCGAGCTTGTCCTAAGCATCTCTTCTGTCTCTATTGCAAAAAGGAAGGTCATCATGTTTCAGCTTGCCCTACTGTTCCTGGTGGTGCTAAGTCAGGCAAGCTTAATGCTGCTAAGGCTTCTGAAGGTCCTTCTCAACCCAAAGGTATATCTCCATCTATTTTGGAAGGTTCTATTTTATTTCATGACCACAGCATATGAGTTCTTTTCGATACGGGTGCTTCACATTCTTTCGTATCGAAGAAGCTCGTCGATGATTTATCTTTGGATGTTTCTTGTATGGTTACTTCTTTAAGGATTGCGAATCCTATTGGGGGATCCGCGACCCTTAGCTTGCTTTGTGATGATGTTGAGATTGTTTTATGTGGTTTTTCTTTTCGTGCGAATCTGCACGTTATCTCCTGTCTGGGATTTGATATGATTTTGGGTATGGACTGGCTAGTGAGATATGATGCCAGGATTATTTGTTCGGAGAGAATTATATATCTTCGACATCCGGATTCGCCTATTCAGCTATCACTTGTTCTTCGGGATGTGGATAATTCCGAAATGTCTTTATATTCTCTTGACTCACGAGGTGATGATGATATATCTCGTATTCCTATTGCTTGTGACTTTTTTGATGTTTTTGAGTCTGTCTCGGGTTTGCCACCCAAGCGGGCAATTGAGTTCCGCATTGATCTCATTCCAGGCGCGCAGCCAGTTAGTAGTCCTCCCACGAGGATGTCTACAAAGGAAAATGAGGAACTCAAGAAGCAGATTTTAGAGCTTGAGTCCAAGCAGTTGATTCGGTCTAGTTTTTCCCCATGGGGATCCGCGGTCGTCTTCGTGAAGAAATCCGATGGAACTCTTAGACTTTGCATTGACTATCGCAAACTTAACGAGTTAACCATCAAAAATAGGTATCCATTACCTAGGATCGATGATATGTTCGATCATTTGAGTGGTGCTAAGGTCTTTTCTCAGCTCGACCTTGCCACAGGTTTTCATCAATTACGAGTCGCGGAGGATAGCATACCTCTTACAGCTTTCCGCACTCGATATGGTTCTTTCGAGTGGCTCGTTATGCCATCCGGTTTGACGAACGCTCCTACTTTCTTTGTAGATCTAATGGATCGAGTATTCCGGGAATATCTCGACAAGTTCGTCCTTGTATTCATTGATGATATCCTTATTTATTCTAAGTCTGAAGCCGAGCATGCTTATCACTTGAGAATTGTCTTGAGTACTCTCCGTCACCATCAGCTTAGAGCCAAATTCTCCAAGTGCCATTTTTGGGAGAATGAGGTTAAGTTCTTAGGCCATATTGTATCTTCTGACGGCATTTCAGTCGATCCCTCAAAGATCGAAGCCATCCAGAATTGGAAGAGGCCTGAGAATGTCCATGAGATTCGTAGTTTCCTTGGATTGGCGGGTTATTACCGTCGGTTCATTAAGAATTTTCCCGTGTTGTGCTTCCTCTCACCAGCCTTACTCGGAAAGGCATTCGTTATATTTGGTCTGACAAGTGTGAAGCTTCCTTTTTGACATTAAAGGAACTTCTCACTAATGCTCCTATTCTCGTGGTTCCCGAAGGGAATCATGATCTTGTTGTCTACACCGATGCTTGTGGTAGTGGTCTCGGTGCTGTTCTTATGCAGAAGGATCGGGTAGTTGCGTATGCTTCTAGGCAACTGCGTCCGAATGAAGTTCGCTATGCCACTCATGATCTTGAGCTTGCCGCCATTGTCTTCGCCTTGAAGATTTGGCGACACTATTTATTAGGCGAGCGCTTCATTCTTTATACCGATCATAAATCCTTGAGGTATTTGTTCACTCAGAAGGAACTCAATATGAGACAACAACGTTGGCTCGAGTTTCTTGCTTCTTATGACTTTGATATCCAGTATACCCCTGGTAAGGGTAATCGTGTTGCAGATGCGCTTAGTCGCAAACATTCGGCTGTTGTTTCTATGATGCTTGCCGAATGGGATGTTCTTGACACTCTATCTTTTTGTGAAATTCGTGATCGAGGTTTATCTTCTGATTCTCCTATTCTATTATTTAGTTTGGGAGCTCTATCTGTTTTATTGGATCGTATTGCCGATGCTCAACGGCGTGATCCAGAGTTGTTGCATTTTATTCAGCTTTGTGAGTCTGAATCTTGTGATAAGGCGTTGCAAGATTTTAGCATTGATTCTCATAGGTGTCTTCGTAAGAAGAACCGTCTTTTTGTGCCTTCTGATTTTGCACTTAGGCATGACATTCTTGATGATTGTCACCGTTCTAAGTATACTATTCATCCCGGTAGTAGCAAGATGTATGCCGATATGCGTCGCCTTTATTATTGGGAAGGCATGAAGCGCGATGTAGCGAGTTATGTGAGTAATTGCATAACTTGTCAACGTATTAACGCCAAACATCAGCGTCCTTCTGGTCTTCTTCAGCCTCTAGAGATTCCATTGTGGAAATGGGATCAGATCTCTATGGATTTCATTGACGGCCTACCTCGTTCGAGATTGGGCCATTCTAGTATTTGGGTTATTGTTGATCGCCTCACTAAGTCTACTCATTTTGTCCCTATTAAGTCTAATAGGACTGCTTCGCATTAGGCTAAGTTATATGTCAAGGAAATCATGAGACTTCACGATGTTCCTAATTCTATTGTGAGTGACCGTGATACCTTATTCACGAGTCATTTTTGGCGAAGTCTTCAGCAAGCTTTGGGAACAAAGCTTAATTTTAGCACAGCTTATCATCCGCAGTCTGACGGACAGACAGAACGGGTGAATCGTATCTTGGAAGATCTTCTCCGTATTTGTATTTTTGATTTCGGTGGTAGTTGGGAGGATCACCTACCTCTTGTAGAGTTCTCCTACAATAATAGTTTTCAGTCTAGTATCGGTATGGCTCCTTTCGAAGCCTTATACGGAAGGCCATGTCGATCACCTTCATGTTGGTTGGAATCTGGAGAGAAGCTTATTCTTGGTCCAGATTTTGCTCGTGATTCTTCCAAGAAGATTGATCTTATCCGGTTGAGAATGAAAGAGGCGCAAAGTAGCCAGAAATCCTACGCGGATAACCGTAGGAAGCCTCTCGAGTTCTCGATCGGCGATCTTATTTTTATTCGTGTTTCTCCTTTGAAAGGGGTTATGCGCTTCAGTACGACTGGGAAATTGGCTCCTCGTTATGTAGGACCATTCTCTATTACTGAACGTATTGGCCCTGTGGCTTATAGAGTTTCACATCCAGCTCATTTATATGGTATTCATGACGTGTTTCACGTCTCGGAACTTCGGAAGTGTCTTCGGAAGTCGGATTCTGTTATTGCTTCTCCTGATTTGCATGAGCTTGAGGTCTCACCGGACTTATCTATTGTACAGCAACCTATTCGCGTACTTGACACGGAGGTGCGACACCTTCGAAACAAGGACGTGCCGCTCGTTAAAGTTCAATGGTCCGCTAATCCCAATGACTGTACTTGGGAAACCAGAGAATTTATCGAGCGATCTTATCCGGGTTTTCTATCTTAGCTTGGAAACGGTGAGTATGTCTTTTTATCTCAAGCTTATTTCCTTTTCTTTTGAATGTTGTATGTATGTAGTTGTTACAAATATCGTCTCTAGGAATTGCGAGGACGCAATTTTGTAAGGAGGGGAGATCTGTAAAAACCCGCATATTTAACGATTATATATTTAAATGTATAATTTAAATATAGCGTCGTTAGTCGGATTTAGGTCCGAAAATCTACTTTTTGCAAACGGCCGAATTGGAGCTCGAAACCACTTCCATTGAGTCCAAAATGTCGTTTGCAATCTTTTTGGGTATAATCTTTGATATGTTTGGAGTTTGTGAAATTTTGACCCTTTTTCTACTTGGGCTTGAGTTTGGGTTCAGCCCCAACCTCCACTTAACCCTCTAGCTCACTAACTCTTCATCCATTCTTCCTCATTTCATTTCTTAGCTTTAGAAAACAGAAAAATGGTGGAAGAGAAGAAGATTTAGAAACTCTAAGCCCTAGTTCCATTTGCGAACTCCAAATTCTTGCATGAAATTCAAAGTGGAGGATAGGTAAGCCTCTTCTCCATCATCTCCAACTCTTTCTCTTTCAATTTCAGAAAATATCCTAAACCTAATTTAGGAAGATAATTGTTTGATCTTAGATTGAAGCTAGTAGAGTTGAAGTAGAGAGCGGTTAGCCTTGTTCCTTTGCAATTTGAGCTTCTTCTTGTTCTTGAGCTAAAAAGGTGAGTTTTGAACTCACATCTACTTTTCTTGATTTCATTGATGTTGGGTATGAATTCCTAACACCTTATTCATATGCACTTGCTTTTGGTTTGGATTGAAATGGTGAATATCCAAATTTCTAGTGTTTGGGTTCAATTCTTTAAAGATCCTAACTTTGTTATTTGAACATGTTTTTGGTGGCGAATCGAAGAGCTAATGGAGCTGGGGTATCTATTGGCTAAGGCTCCTTAACTCCATTGCTCGAACGGTCGCGTTTTGGAGGAATTTGCATTTCATTAAGAAAGGGCAGGAACTGCAGAAATTTGCAGTTCGGCCGACCGAGCCCTGTAACCGGTCGACCAACCTGCTATCCCGAGCTTCTTTTTGTTTTCTGCATCTGGCCAGCCGACCGAGTCCTGTAGCCGGTCGACCGACCTGCTCTTGTTTTGTCTGTTTTGCCTGTTTTTGCATATTTTGATTGGTTTTCCAAATTTTATCGATTCAAGTTGCTTTTTAGTAGTTGTTATTGCATCTTTGACTTTGATAACTTATTTTTGATTCCATTCACGGGTTTTATAAATAATCCCTCTAAATCGTATTAAAAGCTTCCGTCTTCAATTTATAAATTCTATTTATAATGCACACACACGATTTCGCACTTCGAGCGAAGTGGAAGGAAGATTAAATGGTTAGGTAAAACACGGACCATGAATCTGTGCGTTTGTCTTTCCGATTAATCCCCGACCTATTCAATTGATCGTTTTGACCTTCGGGTTTGGTTTACCGATGATATGAGGTGAACTTTGTACTGCTTTGAGTGTGAAAGTGACTGACGGATAGTAAACCGTTTAGTGCGAACGAGTGGTTATAAGACTCACGTTAATACTTTTCGGGTTCCTTTTCGAGAGTTGTGACACATTCCGCCAGTTAGTGGTGTCCAGTACTGGGCCTCCGGACCTTCACCACTACGGTTTGTTGCCTTCGGGTTTGTGCCTTCGGGTTTGTTGCCCTATAGTATCGCTTCCGATGTTGGTCTTTATGAGCCGCATGGGTGATATTGGGTTTGGAGTCTTCGGACTTATGGATCCTTGTTTATACAGTACTGAGCTCGAGCAATCTTATGTTTCATATGTTTATATTCCCTTGGTATCGTCCTTCGGTGTTGGTCTTTTTGAGCCGCATGATGAGTAGCGGTTATCTTATGGAACTTGTATACCTTATGGGTATTTGTTATTTGCCTTTTGGCTTGCTTTGGGGTATTCTTATCCTTTGATTATCTATGTTGCCGATGATATGAGGCTTGTTTTGATATGATTCATCTTATGTTGGATGATTGTGTTATCTCCCTTAGAGATATTTGTTATACTTTGTAACCTTGCAGGTTTATTACCGTTCAGTTTATCTAACTGATTTGTTTAGCTAGACTGACCCGTGTATTTTATACTCGGGTCAGACCGAGATGTTTCAGGTTAGGTGCTTTTGGACTTAGCCTATTTTGCTTCCGCATGGACTACTCCGCTAGCTTCTTTTTGTCATAGCTTTTTGTGTAGTCCCATTTTGTTGTAACTCTGGTATGTATTCTTATGAAATCGTCTGTATATTGTGGTTTGCTATACCACTTGACATGTATTATTTTGTATACTCTGTTATGTATCAGTATATGTGTATGTGATGATTTACTGTCTGTGATGTATATTACATTTGAGTTGTTATATTCTGTTCTGATAGATCCTCTAGCCACCTATGGTTTTGTTTTAAGTATTCATTGGATATGTCGATCTGCTTGGTAAGGCATTATCGATGTATTCAATAGATAATTAAGGCAAGGCTATAGATGGTCGCTCCTATCCAGCCTTATTCTCTGTATTAGCAGACGGTATTATCTAACAATACTCTTTGCTAATGTGGGTATAGTGGTGGGGCGTCACACATATATGCCAGGTTTCGAAGGGGACATCGACCAATGCGGGATTATATATGCCGTTACTGACTAAGCCTTGGGTTAACGTGAGCATGGACTTTGTGTTGGGCTTGCCTAGATCTCATAGGGGTAACGATTCCATTTATGTGGTAGTTGACAGGTTCTCGAAAATGGCACACTTTATAGCTTGCAAGAAGACGGCGTATGTTGTTCATGTTGCTCAGTTATATTTCAAAGAAATCTATAGACTTCATGGGTTACCAGAATCTATCGTTTCGGACAGGGATACCAGATTTTTAAGTCATTTTTGGCTTAGTTTGTGGAAGATGGTGGGAACGAAGTTGAACTTTAGCAGCGCTTATCATCCTCAAATGGACGGACAGACCAAAGTTGTTAACAGATCATTGGGAAATTTGTTGCGATGTCTTGTGAAAGACAATTTGAAGAGTTGGGACATGAAGTTATGCCAAGCAGAGTTTGCTCATAATCATGCAGTGAATCGTAGCACGGGATTCAGTCCATTTCAGATTGTATATTCAAATTTACCCAGGGGACCGTTGGACTTAACGATAGTCCCACAACCAAAGGGGACGGTTAAACGAGCTGTTGATTTTGTTGAAGGTTTGACGGAATGTCATAGAATCGTTCAAGAACGATTGGAAAAGTCGAATGAGAAATATGAGAGAGTTGCAGATTTGAAACGAAGAAATGTTGAATTTACAGAAGGTGATTTGGTTTACGCTGTGTTAACGAAGGATCGTTTTCCGGTAGGCGCTTATAACAAGTTGAAAGCCAAAAAAATTGGTCCTGTAGAAGTTGTGAAACGGATTAATGAAAATGCTTATAAGTTGAAGCTACCAGAGGACGTGTACACTTCTGACGTGTTCAATGTTAAGCATCTTGTGCCATATTATGGAGACGAACAATCTGATGTGGAAGAATTTACAAATTCGAGGATGAATTTTTCTCGACCTGGGGGGATGATGCAGCTCAGACTAGGGTTGAAGAATTGCAAGCTATCATTTTCCAAGGTTTAAGTCATTCACGACCTAAGCTAGGTGAAGTCCTAGGTCGTCCACGACCTAAGGAGGAGAGTGTAGGTCATTCCCGACCTAACTGGAGACCAGAGGGGGAAGTTTGCCTAGGTCTTCCACGACCTAAGGAGGAGAGTTTAGGTCGTTCCCGACCTAACTGGAGATCAGAAAGGGAAGTTGCATCGAGTTCACGACCTAACTCAAACGGGTTATGACCTAAGGAGTTGAGTCGCTGCTTGGTTATGCCGCACTGGAAAAAAAGCTACTCTGGAAGTTAACTCGTTACCGACCTAAGAGGCTTGAGTCGCTGGGAGTTTAAGTCGTTAACGACCTAACTTAGGTCGTAGGTCGCAACGATGTTAAGATGTAAATGCTGGGTTGTAATGTGTTTTCTTAAGTCGTGTACAAATGGTTGTTTTAGGTCGTGTGACTGGGATGTTAGGTCGTATACGACCTAAGTATTGTATGATGAGTCGTATGTCGTTTGTAATGATGTGTCGCGTACTGTTTGTATGTGCTTAAACCATTATGTCTTAGGTCGTCAACGACCTAAGTTGAGTCGTGTAAGGTCGCATATGTGTTGTATCGTGTGCTGTTGTTAAGTCGTGAGTCCTAAGTCGTGAGTCGTGAGTCGTGAGTCATGAGTCATGTACGGCTTAAGGCCTGGGTTGTGAAAAACTATAAATAGGGAGTGTGTTGTACATTTTAGGTTGTTGATTTTTGAATAAAATTCCTTTTGATTGCTTTGTGCTATCTTCCAATTGGTAGTCGAGTGTGATCTCCTATCTCCACCTACGTCATTCGAGTGCGCTCGAATCTTCGTTTGTGAAGCCGATTCAAGGTATCTTGTGCGCAAGATCAACATCAAAGAATCGTAGATCCTTCATCACGGTATCGTGCGCGATCAACATGTTAAAGATAGCTAGAATCCGGTATCTCTTGAGATCAACGGATTTGGGCATTTTCAGTATTGTTCAATCCACCGATTGCTATTTTCACCGTCTATAGTTGTTTTCGAATTATCCGCTGCGTCAATTATTAGTTAATAAAAAACGAATTTGTAAAGTAGTTTATTTGTTAGGTCCTATTTTCAGGTGATCGTAAGAATTGGTAAATATTTGTAAAGGAAATTTTAAATTTGCGAAGAAAAATTAATTGTCAGATCCTATTTTTAAGTTATGTTAAATTTTAATAATATCTATACGGAGGCAATTTTGGTATTTAATACTGACACTAAAAGAGTGTGACATCAAATATATTACAACTATTACTAAAGGAATATATATATATATAAAGGGCAATTTTGGAACTTCACGGTCAGACCAAAAGATTGCGCTTTTAAGCCAACTATTTAATAATGATATGTAAAAAAATAAAAATAAAAAATAAGTAGTTAATCATGGAAATGAAATAAGTGATAACAAAATCATCACAAATTTACAATTATAGAACATATGAATTAACAAAAATTCTTGATGAGTAATAAATGTGAACTTTAAATTAAAAAACGCAGCGCGTCTTCTCGAAGATACAATAGTAAACTTCTGTATATCAGTATCCAAATCTATATATATTCCAAATCAATAAAAATCTAAGATATCTCATATATTAGATGATACCGAAGGCAATTATTCATTGCCAAATACAAATTATATTTATATTGTACGAAGTTGTATACATAAAAATCGTTAACTAATCTCATATACACATAAATGTGAATAACATACTGATTCCAACCATATATGAAAATATTTGAAGGATATATAGATCATTCTTTTGAACTTATAAGTTGATAAAGGTTGAGTATGTAACTGAGAAAGTGAGAAATTTAGATACTATCAAACATATATGTGACGCCCCACCTCTATACCCACGCTAGCCAAGAACACTCCGAAGTAGTGTTGTCAACTAGCACGGAGAATAAGGCTGTTGAGGAGCGACCATCCATGTAATTGCTTATCACACGGTGGCTATAAATAATCTTCGGAAACAAACATAGAAATAATCATATCACAAATCAGTCACAGATATCCATATCACAAAGGCGGAAGAAGATATGAATATATAACTAACACATGAAAGTGTACATCAGAGTAGTGGTCAGTAAGATCCACGATAATACAAAAGAATAGCAACACGTGCTATACAAAAGAATACAACTATGAGTCTATATCTCAAGTGTATACAACAAAAACTGCTAATCTAAACAGTTAGCCAAAAGTCAGAGTGATGAATCCCTGGGAAAAAGTCAAGCAGAAGCACCTGTAACATCTCGGTCTGACCCGAGTATTATTTAAGAAAATAATAAACGGATCAGTCTAGCTATAAATATCAGATGACATGAGATAACATAAAAGATATGGCATAAACATAAACATCCATAATGACATACCGCTATAAGTATGTAAATAATGATCAACAGAAGATCAATCAATAAGAGATAATCAATATCACAAGAATCTTCTCAAAGATTCGGAAAGGGCATCATACCCCAAACTTGTACTCATAACAAGTCAATGACATAAATTCTAGAAATCAATGCAAGAAGTCCAGAAATCATAGAAAAGAGAAAGAGGCCTATCACATGACGGTCCGAAGACCAAGGGGAGCTACCCCACATGTGTGAATGGAATCACACAGATTAAGGTCCAGACTAACCAAAAAGCAAAAAGGTATGTGTGAGTGGAATCACACAAGTGGTGTCTAGTCTAACCTCGCAACAAGAGACATCGCACAATTGCTAGTCCAAATCATCAGAATGATCGTCATGATCAACGAGAAGTGTCAATTACACTAAGCTAGTAAATATAGAAGTTTAGCTTCATGTCCCATAACCACTTGCTTAACTTAAATATTTACGAACAAACTGTAAATCTTCACTAATAAAATTGTCACAAGAGGTTCAATCGAACAAGTCCAGGAATTAACCGACGAAGTGAACGCAAGCGTTTCATACCACTTGTTTTACTAAGTCGTTTAATTAGATTTCTCATCCGAGTGAGGTAAAGGGTTGTATATACTAATAGATTGGAAAACGGTTTAAGAAAAGAGCTTTGTTATTAAAAATAGAGTTGAAATTGTTTGTTAAAAGAGTTTTGATATTTACTACTAGTATTGAAACCTTTATATTTTTAAAATGACAAATCACAGAAGAGATTGTAGAAACAATCATCACAAAGATCACATTCGGAGATGTGAATAAAATCCAAGGAAATCAGCTCAAAAGCATCAAAGTGGAAGTTCCCCAATGACCAAACGTGGCCGAGATAACCAGAGATGGTTTGTCTCGAAGAATGGTCAACTCAGCATCTCAACAAAGCAAGTTCTGTTGAATGTTTTTCAGATAAGATCGCCTACGGAGGGGGGGGTCCAGGGGGGGTGGGGGGGCAACGCCACCACTTATGGGGTTCGACCTGCCCGGTCAGGTCGCGGGGGTCCAGGGGGCAGCGCCCCCGGCGGGGTGCGGGGCAGCGCCCCGACCAAAACGGTACGACCTAGTGAAGACAAAATGAGGTCTAACGACCTAACGATTCAAGGGTCTAACGACCTAACGACCTAACGACTCAAGGGTCATACGACCTAACGACTCAAGGGTCATACGACCTAACGACTCAAGGGTCATACGACCTAACGACTCAAGGGTCATACGATCTAACGACTCATGGGTCATACGACCTAACGACTCAAGGGTCATACGACCTAACGACTCATGGGTCATACGACCTAACGACTCATGGGTCATACGACCTAACGACTTAAGGGTCATACGACCTAACGACTCAAGGGTCATACGACCTAACGACTCAAGGGTCATACGACCTAACGACTCAAGGGTCATACGACCTAACGACTCATGGGTCATACGACCTAACGACTCATGGGTCATACGACCTAACGACTCATGGGTCATACGACCTAACGACTCAAGGGTCATACGACCTAACGACTCAAGGGTCCAACGACCCAACGAGTTAAGTGTCCAGAGACCTATCGGGATAACTCGTAACCGACTTAAGGGTTGCGTGACTGAAGGGCTGCACGACTTAAGGGTTAACTCGTAAACGACTCACGACCTATGGATGAACGACTTAACTCCGAACGAGCTAAAAATGGCCAGAACGACCTAGGGTTAACTCGTGAACGACTCACGACCTATGGACGAACGACTTAACTCCGAACGACCTAAAAATGGCCAGAACGACTCAAGTGTAGAAAATTCAACAAAACGCTAAAAATTGGAGTTTTTCGCCAATCCAATCCAAACCAAATGCTAACATGCATGCAAAAATGATAGGGAATCATTCCCAACAGTCCAATATAGTTATAGGCTAGAATTGTGAGATAAAAATCTCGCCTTTGCACCAAATATCAATGAAAATGAAGTTTTAAGCAAGCAAGAATCAATCCTTCTTCTATCTAAGCACAAGAAGCTTGAATCCAATGTCTTCTTCTTGAATTTGGAGTAGAAAGATGGATTGCAATTGAATTTGAGTTTTGGAATTTTAATTTCCCATTCCCTCCACCATTAATGCCAAAGCTTGATTAGTTAGGAAATTTATGAAGAGTGAGGAGAAGAGGGTTGGAACTTGGGCTTAATAGGCTAAACTAACCCAAAGTCCAAAGCGGGAAAAGTTAGTGAAATTTCACTAACTCCAAACCTATCGATGTTTATACTTAAAAAAGTTGTAAACGACATTTCGAACTCAATGGAAGTGGTCTCGAGTCCTAATTTGACCATTTGCAAAAAGTAGCTTTTCGGACCAAAATCCGATTAACGAGTTAATATTTAAATAAAATATTTAAATACAAACTCGATAAATATGCGGGTTGTTACAATATAGAAAAAAGTGCAAAATACACAACTTTATTAGAGATGATGAAAGCTTTATTTAGTGACCATCAACTACTTTCGTCTGACATAAGAAAATACACATCGTAAATTTACGTCTTTAAGAGGATAAAGTGCATTCAAATGGAGAGGATTAAAGCTTAGACAACTACCAAGTTTTACTTATGAAATAATAATTGTAGCCCAACTTAAGATATGTTATATAGGAGATGAGATTACATAGTGTGGAATTAAAGTGATTCATTATTACTGCAACAATTTTTTTGTTAATTATTATAATATTTTGTTATTATTAGTTATCAAAATTAATTGTAATTTATAATTAATTAATTATCATCAAAACTAAATAAACTAATAAAATAACATAACTGCACATTAATACTCAACTTAAATGTCCAAAACTTTAGCAAATCACCCTTCATTGTACATTTGTACTTGTCTGAAAACCAAACCTTAATATGGTTGTTCATTTGCAAGTTATTCAACATAATGGTATGTGTATTATTTTATAGGAGCGAATGCTTATATTTTATTTCTTATGTATTATTAAATCAAATAGTCAGTCGACGGTATAATAATAGCCAGCTAACGGTATGGTAACGGCGTTATCTTTTTGTTGACTTGGATGAATAAAAGCCTTCTGATGTCTTTCTTCATATTAAATCTGATCCGTCCTTTGTCTTTTCCGTTAAAACTAATTTGTTTTGATATATATGAGCATTACGGCACGCGCTTCGCGCGTGATGAAGGGATCTGAATTATTTTTCTACAAATTGTATTGTTTAATACGTTTAAAAGAAAATGATCTCCATAAATATTTATCATACTTTTGTGTTGAATCAAACGTAGTTAATTTGTAATTTTATTTCTAAGTTGCAATATCTAATTTTTTATTAGTTTAAATTTTTATTTGTACTATTAGTTAATAAAAAACGAATTTGTAAAGTAGTTTATTTGTTAGGTCCTATTTTCAGGTGATCATAAGAATTGTTAAATATTTGTAAAGGAAATTTTAAATTTGCGAAGAAAAATTAATTGTCAGATCCTATTTTTAAGTTATGTTAAATTTTAATTATTTCTATACGGAGGCACTTGTGGTATTTCATACTGACACAAAAAGAGTGTGACAGCAAATATATTACAACTATTACTAAAGGAATATATATATATAAAGGACAATTTTGGAACTTCAGGTCGGACCAAAAGATTGCGCTTTTAAGCCAACTATTAATAAAGATATGTAAAAAAATAAAAATAAAAAACTAAGTAGTTAATTATGGAAATGAAATAGGTGATAACAAAATCATCACAAATTTACAATTACAGAACATATGAATTAACAAAAATTCTTGATGAATAATAAATGTGAACTTTAAATTAAAAAACGCAGCGCGTCTTCTCGAAGATACAATAGTAAACTTATGTATATCAGTATCAATCTATATATATTCCAAATCAATAAAAATCTAAGATATCTCGTATACTAGATGATACCGAAGGCAATTATTCATTACCAAATACAAATTATATTTATATTGTACGAAGTTGTATAAATAAAAATCGTTAATTAATCTCATATACACATAAATGTGAATAACATACTGATTCCAACCATATATGTAAATATTTGAAGGATATATAGATTATTCTTTTGAACTTATAAGTTGATAAAGGTTGAGTATGTAACTGAGAAAGTGAGAAATTTAGATACTTTCAAACATATAGAAAAAAGTGCAAAATATACAACTTTATTAGAGATGATGAAAGCTTTATTTAGTGACCATCAACTACTTTCGTCTGACATAAGCAAATACACATCGTAAATTTACGTCTTTAAGAGGATAAAGTGCATTCAAATGGAGATGATTTAAGGTTAGACAACTACCAAGTTTTACTTATGAAATAATATTTGTAGCCCAACTTAAGATATCTTATATAGGAGATGAGATTCTATAGTGTGGAATTAATGTGATTCGTTATTACTGCAACAATTTTTTTGTTAATTATTATAATATATTGTTATTATTAGTTATCAAAATTAATTGTAATTTATAATTAATTAATTATAATCAAAACTAAATAAACTAATAAAATAACATGATTGCACATTAATACTCAACTTAAATGTCCAAAACTTTAGCAAATCACCCTTCATGGTACATTTGTACTTGTCTGAAAACCAAACCTTAATATGGTTGTTCATTTGCAAGTTATTCAACATAATGGTATGTGTATTATTTTATAGGAGCGTATGCTTATATTTTATTTCTTATGTATTATTAAATCAAATAGTCAGTCGACGGTATAATAATAGCCAGCTAACAATATGGTAACAACGTTATCTTTTTGCTGACTTGGATGAATAAAAGCCTTCTGATGTCTTTCTTCATATTGAATCTGAACCGTCCTCTGTCTTTTCCGTTAAAACTAATCTGTTTTGATATATACGAGCATTACGGCACGCGCTTCGCGCGTGATGAAGGGATCTGAATTAGTTTTCTACAAATTGTATTGTTTAATACGTTTAAAAGAAAATGATCTCCATAAATATTTATCATACTTTTGTGTTGAATCAAACGTAGTTAATTTGTAATTTTATTTCTAAGTTGCAATACCTAAGTTTTTATTAGTTTAAATTTTTATTTGTACTATTAGTTAATAAAAAACGAATTTGTAAAGTAGTTTATTTGTTGGGTCCTATTTTCAAGTGATCGTAAGAATTGGTAAATGTTTGTAAAGGAAATTTTAAATTTGCGAAGAAAAATTAATTGTCAGATCCTATTTTTAAGTTATGTTAAATTTTAATAATATCTATACGGAGGCATTTTTGGTATTTCATACTGACACTAAAAGAGTGTGATAGCAAATATATTACAACTATTACTAAAGGAATATACATATATAAAGGGAAATTTTGGAACTTCACGGTCGGACCAAAAGATTGTGCTTTTAAGTCAACTAATAATAAAGATATGTAAAAAAATTAAAATAAAAAACTAAGTAGTTAATCATGGAAATGAAATAAGTGATAACAAAATCATCACAAATTTACAATTATAGAACATATGAATTAACAAAAATTCTTGATGAATAATAAATGTGAACTTTAAATTAAAAAACGCAGCGCGTCTTCTCGAAGATACAATAGTAAACTTCTGTATATCAGTATCCAAATCTATATATATTCCAAATCAATAAAAATCTAAGATATCTCATATATTAGATGATACCGAAGGCAATTATTCATTACCAAATACAAATTATATTTATATTGTACGAAGCTGTATACATAAAAATCATTAATTAATCTCATATACACATAAATGTGAATAACATACTGATTCCAACCATATATGAAAATATTTGAAGGATATATAGATTATGTAGGATCGATTTCACCCTAGAGGGGGGGTGAATAGGGTGATAGTGTAAATTATAAAAACTTAATTGCAGAAGTTAATTAATATTAACACGGATCACAGAATAGCAGCACAGATATAGCAGAATATAAATAACAGAACAGAACAACACAGAATTTACCCAGCTTCGGCAAAAACCTGCCTACGTGCTGCCCCCAAGGTTTCTACTAGAAATTAGATAGTCCCTCGCTTACACACGTAAGCTCGCTATACCCGCTATTGACTAATCTAACTCTACGCTCAAAACCCTGACCACAACTCAACTACCGAGTTGCGAATTCCCAGACTACACACCGTAGTTTGTACCCTAGTCACACGACTAGAAAATTACCACGGTTTAAAAGAGAATTTTAAAATTAAAAGAAACACAAACATAAAAAGTAAATAGCCCTTAATATAAACAAGAATCCTTTTATATTATTCAAGGCGGCCCCTTTTCTTTATTTTATGTGACCCGATCCACTTCTATTCGCTCAGTCTTTTGTGAGAAAATATGGCGGCTTCCTTCGTTCTTTCTTCCTGATTAAAAATTAGGGCTTTTTCGAAGCGCCTATTAGATTTGATCGAATCTCTGGTTGAACAAGAGTTGCCTTGCTCGATCGAATCTCGTTGCTTTCACTGGCTACTTCGATGAGTTCGATTTTTGCTTTTGGTAAGAATTTATGCTTCGTTACCTTTTTAATTTTAGTATTCGAACTCTGATGGATAAGATTGCCGATGATGATTTTCTTATATAGGGTTTGTAACCCTAGATTTTCGTTCGCACAAAATATATTTGATTTTATCTCTGCCGATCGTTTATGCTTGGATGATTGCGATTTACCTTGACTAATTCATATGCGAATTATTCTTATTATTTCTTGGTTGACTTGGTTTAAAAACGACGGCTTTGAATTTATGTTCAATCCTGGCTCCTTGAATTTCTCTGACCTAACTCGATGCCTTGAATTTGAGATGTTTGGTTATCACTTGCTTTGACTTGGTTACACGGCAATGTGAATCGCTTTATTGCCAAGGAACTGACTTTGAATCGTGAATTCAACTTCTTTTACCTGATGACTTCGGCCATTTTGAATTTTTTAAACTGCACTTTTGAATTTATGATATCATTTAGTTGACTTCGGTCACTTGAACTATTTTGATTTGGGAATGCTTCATTTGCTGATCTTCAATGCCTTTGCCCACTGATTTTGAAGTTGTAACCTAGATCATTGGTTCAATTTTGGTTGATTGTCATATATGCATCTTGCTTTGACATGCTGTACATATATTTACACAGATGCTTCACTGCATCTGTTGTAGTCGCTTTATACTTCACTGTGCACTTTACTTGGGCATTTTGTATGTTTCATTTTGATCCACTTTGTCATTGCATATCTATATATGCTTGACCTCTGTTGCATGCTTGCTGTATTCATTTGAGTTGATTGTTGCATTGTCACTGGTTCATTTGATAGCACTAGCTGTTGGTTACTTGATTGAGTTGTGTGGGAACTGGATTGATTTCTTTTGGCTTCACTTGTGTATACTGTGTCATAGTGATGCATTCTTAAGTCTTGGATATTGAACAGTATCATGTATTTGTAGTTTGCATCCATTGTTGTTTCCAGTTGCACTTGGTCATTTCACTGTGTTGCACTCTCTGATGGTTCGTTGGTGCACTGCTTGTTCATTCTGTACTCTGGTCTTTGCATGGTGGTCTTGTGGCAGTTAATAGTTGCTGTGCACTTTGTGCTTGCATTTTGATGGTTCACTGTAGTATGTTGGTCTGTCTTGAATTTGATATTTGAACTTCAGTAGTTTGTTGGTCACTTGATTCACCTGTATTTGTGCATTGCCTTACTGTTGCTGTGCACTTCTGTTTGCTGTCATGTTCTTGTGCTCGAG
This sequence comes from Allium cepa, assembly GCA_030765085.1. Lineage (NCBI taxonomy): Eukaryota > Viridiplantae > Streptophyta > Magnoliopsida > Asparagales > Amaryllidaceae > Allium > Allium cepa. Next base: position 196,160,547 of record CM060928.1, read on the forward strand.
CTTGTATACTGTTATGTTGTTTGCATAGCTGAACTTCACTGTTGCACTCGAGATTTTGCTTCTGGCCTGCATGTAGTTTGCATATCACCTTGTTGCATTGTTGAGTCACTTGAGTGTGTTGATGGAAGATGTTGCACTTGACTTTTGTTACTTGAGCTGCTTTCTTGACTGTACTTGTACAACTTCATTTTGGCTTGTTCATACTGTATTGTCTGGACTTGACGTTGCCTTGTGTTGAACCCAGTTTCAAAACTTGGGTTTGACCTTGTGCTCGTGTCGTGATTTTGAATATATTGCACGTTAGTTGAACTCGGTTTTTCATTTGGGTTTGACCTGTGCTTGCCTGTCCCTGTAAATCAATCAAGTGTATATATCGGCGTGCACGGCCTTGTGGCATATACAGTAATATACTGTGTATGTCACAAGTTGTTCGTGTATGATGAATTCAAATTTAAATGATGACGAACAACCCAAATAACTGAGGCAAATATCATTTTCAAAATTCACGTTTTATTTTATATCGCAAAAATATTTTATTTTCAATTTTACTGCGTTAGTTTATATTTTTGCAGATTACTCAGATGCTGGATTCAAACTTGAATGCAGTTGAAGATAAATACGAGTGTGAGTGATATGTAGTGAGGTGCTGATGTAAAATAGTGATGTAATTGAAATTGTATCAAAGTTGTATAGTGAATAGTGAGAGCTTGAATTTGTATACTATTCAAAATTGTAATAAATATTTGTTTGAATAAAATATTCGTTTGAATTCAAATTCTGTGTTATTTATTTTATTCAGCAAATATTTATTTAATCTGTGAAAAAATAAAATAGTATATTATCAAATACATTTAAACAAATGAATATATGTTTATTATCATCAAACAAAAATCATATAAGCGCATATTCAACAATCTCCCCCTTTTGATGATAACAAACATATATTTAAGATTTTGAATATGTTAAATGTATTTGATCATTGATATATCCTAATTGCTCCCCCTATTTAAATGCTTCCTCTCTACACAAAGCCCCCCTACATATATGCATACAAATAGAAATATATAAATGAGCCTATATGCAAATGGAAAATTATTTGACCTTTGCTTGATTCTATTTGACAAAATCTTAACTTTTCTCTCCCCCTTTTGTTATCAGCAAAAGAATAATAGTGTTAGAGAAAATAGAGATAAAGTAATCGATATCAATCCAACATTAAAACTCAATTGAATATAAATATTAAATTTCAATAAAAAGTCAAACAAAAATCATAAATATTTTGTTAGGCGCATATTCCACTTTTAGAATGATGGAGATGATGTCATCATATAAAACCATACAGTTGTGTCTATTTGTGGTATTTTTATATCAGGAATTTGAATATCTACTAACCATGCATAACCGTTAGGACTTTTAAATGAGATTAGTAGTATTCCAAATTTATTTTAGAAAAATGAATTCAAGTATCTTCTAACCACGCATAACCGTGAGGACTTTTAAATGGGATTAGAATCAACTTGTTTATTTATTTTTTAAAAATCAACTTTTGATATGTGTTCCATACATGCATAACCGTGAGGACTTTTAAATGAGCATGGAAGCACATAACAAATTCCAAGTAATTCACCCATGCATAACCGTGAGGACTTTTAAATGAGAGTGAATACTTTGGTATTTATTTATTGTTATTTTTTTTTTATTTTTTTTTATTATTATTTTTTTTTAAAAAAAAATGAAAAAACGAACGATTCCTGTTTAAAGTACCACATATCGACAAACTATATAGAATTTTGATGAGTGATGGTTGATAGAAATATGATAGGTATAGAGATGGTTATGGAATTTTTACCAACAAAAAGTTTTATAACTCTTGTTTACATTTCTTAAAGAAATTTTCTAATTATACTTTCTCGAGTTATAATATATAATCAATATCAACACTCATCACTTTTTCAATCACTATTTTTCTTTTCGATGATTTGTAGGGAGAAACAAAATGTTAAATATTCAGCAAATTTCTAAAACACCTAGACTGAGTCGTAGTTTACAAAAACTATTTTCTGGTAGGGGTTTTGTAAAGATGTCTGCCAATTGAGAATCTGTTGAAATAAAATTTATGCAGATATTTTCTTTGGAAATATGATCTCTAATAAAATGATGTCTTACATCTATATGTTTTGTTCGCGAATGATGTACAGGATTATTTGTGAGATCAATTGCGCTTTTGCTATCACACATTAATGGTACACGTTTAAAATTTAGGCCATAGTCATGCAAAGTTTGTATCATCCATAAGATTTGAGCAGAGCAACCGCTCAAAGCAATATACTCTGCCTCTGTTGTGGATAATGCAATACAATTTTGTTTTCTACTCGACCATGCAACTAATGAATGTCCTAGCATAAAACATGCTCCACTAGTACTTTTTCTATCAACCAAGTTTCCAGCATAATCAGCATCTGAAAAACCTTTCAATTCAAAATTGTCATTTGATGGATACCAAAGACCAAATCGTGGGGTGTGCAATAAATATCTTATAATTCTTTTAACAGCTTTTAAATGAGATTCTTTTGGGTTAGATTGAAAACGTGCACATAAGCAGACAGAAAACATGATGTCAGGTCTAGAGGCGGTAAGATAAAGGAGTGATCCAATCATACCTCTGTACTGCTTTTGATCAACTGTCTTACCCTTTTCATCTTTGTCAAGTTTAAGTGTTGTACTCATGGGAGTTCTTGCTGGTTTAGCATCTTTCAATCCAAATTTGTTGACAAGTTCCCTAATATATTTTGTTTGAGAAATGAATGTGCCTTTATTGCTTTGTTGGATTTGAAATCCTAAAAAGAATTTTAACTCTCCAACCAAGATCATTTCAAATTTTTCCTACATGACTTTTTCAAATTTCTCATACAATAACTTGTTAGTAGCACCATAAATGATGTCATCAACATATATTTGAACAATCAAAATATCATTGTTTTCATGCAACATAAATAGTGTGGTATCTACACATCCCTTTTTGAACCCATTTTCAAGGAGATAAGAAGTAAGACATTCATACCAAGCTCTGGGAGCTTGTTTTAATCCATATAATGCCTTCTTTAGTTTGTATACATGGTTTGGATATCATGACTTTCAAAACCTTCTGGTTGTTCAACAAACACATCTTCTTTTAAAACTCCGTTAAGAAAAGCACTCTTAATGTCCATTTGTCTTAGTTTAAATCCTTTGTAACAAGCAAAAGCTAACAATATTCTAATTGATTCTAGTCTAGCTACAGGCGCAAAAGTTTCATCAAAGTCAACTCCTTCAATTTGATTGTATCCTTTAGCAACTAGTCTAGCTTTATTTCTAATTATATTTCCAGATTCATCATATTTATTTTTAAAAATCCATTTTGTTCCTATAACTGGATAATCCTTAGGTCTAGGTGCTAGACTCCAAACATTATTTCGTTCAAACTGATTTAGCTCTTCTTGCATGGCCATGAACCAGTTTTCATCATTAAGGGCTGAATCTATGTTATTTGGTTCTATTTCTGAAATAAATCCACTATATAAGCACAGATCACATAGATTTTTAAAAGATGAACGAGTTTGTATACCTGCTATAGGGTTTCCAATTACCAATTCTGGTGGATGGTCTGTTTTGTATTTCAGCTTTTCTGGATCCAGATTTCTTCGGACTTCTTGAGTTGTGATAGTTTCTCTAGCATCAGCAGTTTCTTTTGGTTTTTCAAATTCATCTTTTTCTTTCTCCTCTTCAACGTTGCTTTTGGATGTATCCTGTTCGTCAATGCCTTCATCAAATTTCACATTGATTGACTCTACGATTGTTTTAGTCTTTTTGTTGTAGACTCTATAAGCTTTGCTTCTCGAAGAGTAACCCATGAAGATGCCATCATCAGCCTTTGCTTCAAATTTTCCTAACTGATCACCTGTATTAAGAATATAACAAGGACATCCAAACACTTTGAAGTAAGCGATGTTTGGTTTTTTGTTGAACCATAGCTCATAGGGGGTTTTGTTAAGAATCGGTCTGATGATAACTCTATTCATTACATAACATGCTGTATTTACAGCTTCTGCCCAGAGATGCAGAGGTAGTTCATATTCATTTAACATAGACCTAGCCAATTCTTGTAAAGTTCGATTCTTTCTCTCAACTACCCCATTTTGTTGTGGAGTACGTGGTACAGAGAACTCATGTTTGATTCCGTTTTCATCACAGAAAGTTTCAAATTCATAATTTTCAAATTCTCCACCATGATCACTTCTTAACGAAACAATAGAGACTTCTTTTTCATTTTGCACAAATTTTGCGAATCTTGTGAAGTATGAAAAAGTTTCTGATTTTTTAGCTAAGAAGTATACCCATGTATATCTTGAGTAATCATCAACTAACACAAAGCAATATTTCTTACCTCCTAAGCTAGCAATGTCATTAGGTCCAAATAGATCCATATGAATTAGTTCAAGAACTCTAGAAGTGCTTACATTGTTTTTGGCATGAAACGATGATTTTCTAAGTTTTTCCAAAGTACATGCTTTACAGATGTTTTCAGTTTCAAACTCATGTGATGGCAACCCTCTTACCAAACTTTCCCTTTTTAATTTGTTTAATAAGTTCATACTAGCATGCCCTAAACGTCTATGCCATAAATTCACTTCTATATCCTTAGCTACCAAACATTTAGAGAGGATGCGATCATCAAAAGATAGAGAATATATATTACCTTTCCTTTTCCCTGAAAATAAGATTTCTTTTGATGATTTGTCAACAATTTTGCACATGTCAGAATCAAAGATAACATTCATACCTTTATCACATAGCTGGCTGATTGATATCAAATTGTGGTGCAGATTTTCAACATATAGAACGTCATTCAAGGTAAATGTATTGTTACCTACTTTACCTTTACCGACAATTTTACACTTGTCATTGTTCCCCATTGTGACTCTGCCACCTTTGTACTTTTCTAGGCTAAGGAACTTCGATTTATCGCCTGTCATGTGTCTGGAACAGCCAGAATCCAAGTACCATTGCTGTTGTTCCTTAGCCTGCCAGCATACCTACACGAGAAGAGAGTTTAGTGACCTATTTGTTTTTATAGGTCCATGGTTGTTAGTGGCAGAAAATTTTGAAAAATAATTTTGTGTAGACCCAAAACTATTTATAATTGTTCCCTTTGGCACCCAAATTTGTTTAACTTTGAGAGATTTTATATTTGTGCCTTTTGAAACCCAAATCGGTATAGTTTTCACATGTTTGGGTCTATACCAACAATTATTGTGACCGTGTCCAAATTTTCTACAAATTGTGCACATAGAATTAACTTGATTAATCTTGTTTTCAACAATTTTCGAATTATTATATCCAAGTCCTTGTCTAATCGTATTAACAGTTTGCTTTCCTAATAGCATATTCAACGATTTTTCACTTTTTGAAAATTTATCTAAAGTCGTTGACAATTGTTGGACTTGTGATTTGAGAGATTCATTTTCGTTTAACAACTGTGTGCACTTTTTAATAGAATTCTCTCTCTTAGTATTTTCATTCTCTTTTAAAATCAGAATTTCATTTTCAAGTGATTTTATATTGATTTCCGATTTTTTAATTTCTTCTTCGAATGTTGGACACTTATCACACTTAGGAATTCTACATTGATAGTTCTTAACTAATTGATCAAGTTGTTTATTGCATTCTATCAAAGTATCCTTTTGAGATTCAAGTTTAGCATATTTTTCCCTAAGTCGTTCATAACAGCCATTTACTTCATGGAAATAAATTAGTAATTCGGAATGAGTGAGTTTTGATACCTCGCTTGGCTCGTCGTCATCACTGTCTGTAACTTCACCATGAAGGCACATGTTTGCTTTTTCACTCTCACTCTCGGTGTTATCACTTTCATCTTCGTCAGTTTCATCCCAAGTAGCCGCAAAGCTTTTCTTCTTTAGTTTCTTTCCTTGATTTGATCGTTTTTGAGGACATTGTGGCTTGATATGGCCGGGTTTGTTGCATTTGTAACATATGATTTTCTGATCTTCTGGGTTGTCTAGTGCTTTGCCTATTCTGCTTTTCAATTCATGATTTCGAGCTGGATTTCCGTATTTGCGATTCCACTTTTTGAATTTCTTTATTAGTAGCGCTAGCTCCGCTGCTCCATCATCATCGTCATCATTCTCATCATCACTTTCAGTTGTTCCTTTGAGAGCTATTGATTTCTTTCGAGTATCTCCACCTTCACGCTCTTCCTTGAATTTCATTTCTAGCTCATAAGTGGTGAGATTTCCGATGAGTTCTTCGACTTTGAGTTGTTTTAAATCTTTCGATTCTTGAATGGCAGTTACTTTTGCTTCAAAACTTCGTGGAAGGACTCTGAGGATTTTACGGACTATTTCCAATTCGGTGTATGTTTTTCCGAGAGCTTTTGATTTGTATACGATGTTGGAAAGTCATCCGTACATCTCTTTGACATTTTCTTCTTTCGCCATTGTAAAGTTCTCGTATTCGCTGCTTAGCATGGCAAGGCGAGATTCTTTAACTTGAGATGTTCCTTCGTGAGTCACTTCTAATATGTGCCATATTTCCTGCGCAGTTAGACAATGTGAGACACGATTAAATTCAAATTGATCTAATGAACAGATAATAGAATTCATAGCTTTGGCATTAGTATTCTGTAATTTATTTTCTAGTTCTGTCCATTGTTCCTTTGGTTTCTCTATTTCCTGATCATCTACAGTTATAGTAGGTATTCTATAACCTGTCTCAACAATATCCCAAGCGTCAATGGTTTTCAAAAAAAATTTCATCCTATTTTTCCAAAAAGCATATTCACCATTAAACATTGGTGGTCTAACTATGGATTGACCTTATGCAAAAGCATTATTAAAAGAAGCCTTTTTAAAAATTCAAATTTTAAACAAAAACTGATTTTTTTAAAAAAAATAGAAAAAAAAAAACAAATGTTGACTTCTATTCCTAGCTCTGATACCACTTGTAGGATCGATTTCACCCTAGAGGGGGGGTGAATAGGGTGATAGTGTAAATTATAAAAACTTAATTGCAGAAGTTAATTAATATTAACACGGATCACAGAATAGCAGCACAGATATAGCTGAATATAAATAACAGAACGGAACAACACAGAATTTACCCAGCTTCGGCAAAAACCTGCATACGTGCTGCCCCCAAGGTTTCTACTAGAAATTAGATAGTCCCTCGCTTACACACGTAAACTCACTATACCCGCTATTGACTAATCTAACTCTACGCTCAAAACCCTGACCACACCTCAACTACCGAGTTGCGAATTCCCAGACTACACACCGTAGTTTGTACCCTAGTCACACGACTAGAAAATTACCACGGTTTAAAAGAGAATTTTAAAATTAAAAGAAACACAAACATAAAAAGTAAATAGCCCTTAATATAAACAAGAATCCTTATATATTATTCAAGGCGGCCCCTTTTCTTTATTTTATGTGACCCGATCCACTTCTATTCGCTCAGTCTTTTGTGAGAAAATATGGCGGCTTCCTTCGTTCTTTCTTCCTGATTAAAAATTAGGGCTTTTTCGAAGAGCCTATTAGATTTGATCGAATCTCTGGTTGAACAAGAGTTGCCTTGCTCGATCGAATCTCGTTGCTTTCACTGGCTACTTCGATGAGTTCGATTTTTGCTTCTGGTAAGAATTTATGCTTCGTTACCTTTTTAATTTTAGTATTCGAACTCTGATGGATAAGATTGCCGATGATGATTTTCTTATATAGGGTTTGTAACCCTAGATTTTTGTTCGCACAAAATATATTTGATTTTATCTCTGCCGATCGTTTATGCTTGGATGATTGCGATTTACCTTGACTAATTCATATGCGAATTATTCTTATTATTTCTTGGTTGACTTGGTTTAAAAACGACGGCTTTGAATTTATGTTCAATCCTGGCTCCTTGAATTTCTCTGACCTGACTCGATGCCTTGAATTTGAGATGTTTGGTTATCACTTGCTTTGACTTGGTTACACGGCAATGTGAATCGCTTTATTGCCAAGGAACTGACTTTGAATCATGAATTCAACTTCTTTTACCTGATGACTTCGGCCATTTTGAATTTTTTAAACTGCACTTTTGAATTTATGATATCATTTAGTTGACTTCGGTCACTTGAACTATTTTGATTTGGGAATGCTTCATTTGCTGGTCTTCAATGCCTTTGCCCACTGATTTTGAAGTTGTAACCTAGATCATTGGTTCAATTTTGGTTGATTGTCATATATGCATCTTGCTTTGACATGCTGTACATATATTTACACAGATGCTTCACTGCATTTGTTGTAGTTGCTTTATACTTCACTGTGCACTTTACTTAGGCATTTTGTATGTTTCATTTTGATCCACTTTGTCATTGCATATCTATATATGCTTGACCTCTGTTGCATGCTTGTTGTATTCATTTGAGTTGATTGTTGCATTGTCACTGGTTCATTTGATAGCACTAGCTGTTGGTTACTTGATTGAGTTGTGTGGGAACTGGATTGATTTCTTTTGGCTTCACTTGTGTATACTGTGTCATAGTGATGCATTCTTAAGTCTTGGATATTGAACAGTATCATGTATTTGTAGTTTGCATCCATTGTTGTTTCCAGTTGCACTTGGTCATTTCACTGTGTTGCACTCTCTGATGGTTCTTTGGTGCACTGCTTGTTCATTCTGTACTCTGGTCTTTGCATGGTGGTCTTGTGGCAGTTAATAGTTGCTGTGCACTTTGTGCTTGCATTTTGATGGTTCACTGTAGTATGTTGGTCTGTCTTGAATTTGATATTTGAACTTCAGTAGTTTGTTGGTCACTTGATTCACCTGTATTTGTGCATTGCCTTACTGTTGCTGTGCACTTCTGTTTGCTGTCATGTTCTTGTGCTCGAGCTTGTATACTGTTATGTTGTTTGCATAGCTGAACTTCATTGTTGCACTCGAGATTTTGCTTCTGGCCTGCATGTAGTTTGCATATCACCTTGTTGCATTGTTGAGTCACTTGAGTGTGTTGATGGAAGATGTTGCACTTGACTTTTGTTACTTGAGCTGCTTTCTTGACTGTACTTGTACAACTTCATTTTGGCTTGTTCATACTGTATTGTCTGGACTTGACGTTGCCTTGTGTTGAACCCAGTTTCAAAACTTGGGTTTGACCTTGTGCTCGTGTCGTGATTTTGAATATATTGCACGTGAGTTGAACTCGGTTTTTCATTTGGGTTTGACCTGTGCTTGTCTGTCCCTGTAAATCAATCAAGTGTATATATCGGCGTGCACGGCCTTGTGGCATATACAGTAATATACTGTGTATGTCACAAGTTGTTCGTGTATGATGAATTCAAATTTAAATGATGACGAACAACCCAAATAACTGAGGCAAATATCATTTTCAAAATTCACGTTTTATTTTATATCGCAAAAATATTTTATTTTCAATTTTACTGCGTTAGTTTATATTTTTGCAGATTACTCAGATGCTGGATTCAAACTTGAATGCAGTTGAAGATAAATACGAGTGTGAGTGATATGTAGTGAGGTGCTGATGTAAAATAGTGATGTAATTGAAATTGTATCAAAGTTGTATAGTGAATAGTGAGAGCTTGAATTTGTATACTATTCAAAATTGTAATAAATATTTGTTTGAATAAAATATTCGTTTGAATTCAAATTCTGTGTTATTTATTTTATTCAGCAAATATTTATTTAATCTGTGAAAAAATAAAATAGTATATTATCAAATACATTTAAACAAATGAATATATGTTTATTATCATCAAACAAAAATCATATAAGCGCATATTCAACAGATTATTCTTTTGAACTTATAAGTTGATAAAGGTTGAGTATGTAACCGAGAAAGTGAGAAATTTAGATACTTTCAAACATATAGAAAAAAGTGCAAAATATACAACTTTATTAGAGATGATGAAAGCTTTATTTAGTGACCATCAACTACTTTCGTCTGACATAAGCAAATACACATCGTAAATTTTCGTCTTTAAGAGGATAAAGTGCATTCAAATGGAGATGATTTAAGGTTAACTACCAAGTTTTACATATGAAATAATCTTTGTAGCCCAACTTAAGATATCTTACATAGGAGATGAGATTCCATAGTGTGGAATTAAATTGATTCATTATTACTGCAACAATTTTTTTGTTAATTATTATAATATATTGTTATTATTAGTTATCAAAATTAATTGTAATTTATAATTAATTAATTATCATCAAAACTAAATATACTAATAAAATAACATAATTGCACATTAATACTCAACTTAAATGTTAAAAACTTTAGCAAATCGCCCTTCATTGTACATTTGTACTTGTTTGAAAACCAAACCTTAATATGGTTGTTCATTTGCAAGTTATTCAACATAATGGTATGTGTATTATTTTATAGGAGCGAATGCTTATATTTTATTTCTTATGTATTATTAAATCAAATAGTCAGTCGACGGTATAATAATAGCCAGCTAAAGGTATGGTAACGACGTTATCTTTTTGCTGACTTGGATGAATAAAAGCCTTCTGATGTCTTTCTTCATATTAAATTCCTAAATCACAACCATTCTTTATCTCTTATTTGTCTTGCCGTTATCTTACTGTTAAAACAAAGGAATTTTGCCCAACTTAAGATATCTTATATAGGAGATGAGATTCCATAGTATGGAATTAAAGTGATTCATTATTACTGCAACAATTTTTTTGTTAATTATTATAATATATTGTTATTATTAGTTATCAAAATTAATTGTAATTTATAATTAATTATCATCAAAACTAAATATACTAATAAAATAACATAATTGCACATTAATACTCAACTTAAATGTCCAAAACTTTAGCAAATCACCCTTCATTGTACATTTGTACTTGTCTGAAAACCAAACCTTAATATGGTTGTTCATTTGCAAGTTATTCAACATAATGGTATGTGTATTATTTTATAGGAGCGAATGGTTATATTTTATTTCTTATGTATTATTAAATCAAATAGTCAGTCGACGGTATAATAATAGCCAGCTAACGGTATGGTAACGGTGTTATTTTTTTGCTAACTTGGATGAATAAAAGCCTTCTGATGTCTTTTTTCATATTAAATTCCTAAATCACAACCATTCTTTATCTCTTGTTTGTCTTGCCGTTATCTTACCGTTAAAACAAAGGAATTTTGCCCAACTTAAGATATCTTATATAGGAGATGAGATTCCATAGTGTGGAATTAAAGTGATTCATTATTACTGCAATAATTTTTTTGTTAATTATTATAATATATTGTTATTATTAGTTATCAAAATTAATTGTAATTTATAATTAATTAATTATCATCAAAACTAAATATACTAATAAAATAACATAATTGCACATTAATACTCAACTTAAATGTTCAAAACTTTAGCAAATCGCCCTTCATTGTACATTTGTACTTGTTTGAAAACTAAACCTTAATATGGTTGTTCATTTGCAAGTTATTCAACATAATGGTATGTGTATTATTTTATAGGAGCGAATGCTTATATTTTATTTCTTATGTATTATTAAATCAAATAGTCAGTCGACGGTATAATAATAGTCAGCTAAAGGTATGGTAACGGCGTTATCTTTTTGCTGACTTGGATGAATAAAAGCCTTCTGATGTCTCATATTAAATCCCTAAATCACAACCATTCTTTATCTCTTGTTTGTCTTGCCGTTATCTTATCGTTAAAACAAAGGAATTTTGCTATATATATAGATATATACAACGAGATAAAAGATAAATAAATTGTAGTACCGACTCATCAAAAAAATCAGCTCCGTAAACAAAGACAACTGGCATTTCACTTCACTCTTTTCTTTTTTCTTTTTTGGTTTTATATTAATACAAATATAAATGTTTCAAAATAAGAAACATTGCATTCAACAGTCACTGCTGAGTGTCCAATCCGAGGGATTCCACCTTACAGCGACGAGTTGTGGCTCTAATCCCCACCTTCAGTCATACGACGAATCCTCGCCTTCAGATTGTCATACGACGAACCATCGCCTCCAGAGTCAGAGTCGAAATACCTTCGAATTATCGCAACATCTTCATGCAGATCGGAAACATTTTGTAGAAGCAAAACCAACAGTTGATGGTTGGGATTCTGTAGAATGCTTTGCGAAATCGATCGCAACAGCCGGTTGTTTTGCCGTTGTATTGACATGGCTCGGCGACCAACGCCAGCGAAGTAAACACAAGACCCAGCTACCCCAAAAATCTGAAAGCGAAAATAAATAAAAGAACAAAAACAAAAAATTAATTAATTATTTAACAATCAGGGTTAGGTATGATCTGCTACGGTAGGTTTTTTTCAAGAGTCGAAATCAATTTTTACCCCAACGTAAATAAGAATCCTATCTGTTACCCAGCCGTCTTCCGCCATGGCGGCCATCAAATACCTAGAAGACGGCAGACACTATCCCCTGGATTATAACAAAGATAGGAAACATCATAGCTAGCTCCGAATGCTAAGAGTAATAAGCAATAGGTGTTGTTATATAGTGGGCTGATAACCGACCCCGAATCGGGTTTAGCAAATGGTAAGAAGGCCGTGATGTCACTTGCCTTTAAGGGCCATAACTTAGGGTTTTTTTTTTGAAACAAACGTTGAAAGGGCCAAGCCCATAAGCTAACAACCAGAACCGGGTCGAATTATCAAACCCGAAACAAAATAACCAAACAAAACCCTCACCCTCTCAAACCCTAAACACGCCGACATAACAACATAACTCAAAATAAACGAACGAAGAGAAACATAAAACTTTAAAAATGGTAGATCACCAAAGCCATTTTCCTATCCTACTTCGTTCTGCTACTCTCTCCTCGTTCCCAATAAGAAAGAGCGCTGTTAGATCCAGCTCTCATACCTCTACCGCTGTCGAATCTGTACTCATCCATGCGATAGCTACTATCGTTGCTAAGATGCATATAATTGTTAGATCTAGAATCATCTCGATCTAGATCTAACGATTTCTCCTTCAAATTGTTGTCTCTGAACAAGTTAATTCTGCTGCACGAGTTATTGATGCTGGAATGCATTAAATCGTTAGATATAGCGTCAAAGTGACCTGGATCTGACGATAATCTCCTAGAGTTGATATTACTCTCCAGATTAACTCTAATATTGTAGTAACTGAAGGGTTAGAAAAGCTAATCATTATATTGAAATATTATCATTAATATAAAAGATATAATTTGCAAATGTTTTGGGAATGATAATTTTGGTAAACGATAGATTTCTAAAAGGATTTTTTGATAAAGTATGTTTTAAGTAATGAGATTTTGACAAACAATTGAAGTTGGTGAAAAGATATTACTTTTATTAGTGAGAAAATAGTTTTCATACTAATTACGGCTTTACCACGCCAAAGTTTACGATCACTACAAGAAAATTCACTTTCTATAGCATTGAATGTTAGCGTTTTATATTAAATGCTATTTTAAATTATTCTATTTTAGAATAAAATTTATTAAATGCTATATCAGGTTTCGCTGTTTTATATACAAAAGTTATTATACCCTATATCAGGTTACGCGGTCCAAAATTTTCTCCTCCCGCTTATTCAATAAATTTCACATTTTACGTTCCCTCTTATTTCTTCTCCAAATTCCACATTTTCCTTAAATAATTTCTTCTTCAAAAATTAGAGCCAAAAACCCTGAGAATCCACCAATTTCAAAACAATTCCCTCATTAATTCTTCCCGATAAATCAAAAGTGAAAAACCCCAAATTTCCTTCGATTTCAGTTCAAAAACCTCCATCAGACAAGTATTTGATTTCAAGCCAGTGGACCAAGCAACTACAGTAACTCAAGAATGATTCTTCTCCCCCAATTTTGTTCATTGTGATTTCTTTCCCATTAGTTCATGATTTGTGGGCCACTAAGCTCTATGAGAGTTGGATCTAATTTGCTTCCCGATTACGCTGTATTGGATTTGATTTCTTATGATTGAGGTAATTCATTGACTTTTCCTTTCATTACTGCAATTCATAATAACGCTAACATCGATGGATTTATTTTCCCTATTTATTGATAAATATGTTCAGAATCGAATGTTTGAAAATTGATTTTTATGTAATAGGTTATTAATTCTGCATATCTGAATTATTTACATTGCCTTAGCTTTTATCTATTTGGTTACTGGAAGTAAAATGCTAAGCTACTCACCCAAATACAACCAAATCAAAAATTATATGTATATCATATGTTAAGCTACTTATCTATCTAGTTGATATGTAAAATTATACGCACTTGATTACTTTCATTATAATGCAAGCATTTGGAGTAAATATAAATTCTAGGAAAATAAACATGAAATCTTATTATTTCAATTTATAAAATTATTCCATTGATTTGAGTAATCACCAGTGTTGTTTAATATGGTTTTTATTTATTTTCAAGGTGGATAGTAATCATACGAAAATGCATAGATGGATTTTATGTTTACTGTTTGTATGCATACATGGATTTTATAGTTATTGTATTAATTATATTCATTTTTGTGAAAATAAGGCAGATTGAGATCGAGTGTGAAACAATAGAATTCACAGTCCCTTCGAACTCTGATGTTCATGCATTGTCTAATAAATTCTTCTACCTTGGTCTTCAATGCAGCAGTTGTGTAGTTAACATGTTTACATAAATTACTGTTTTAAATATAAGCGTAGCGTCTTTACATCTACGGACATTATTGGGGCATAAAAAGGCTTGTTTTTAATAAGGTATGTAACTGTTTGCTCATATTATATTGTTTGTCAAAACGAATTAAGATTGCCAGTAGTTGATTGAAGTAGAATTTTTGTTCATCGGTTATATATTGGAATAATGCTATTTTAATTCTCGAAAGAATTAAGAGCCGGGACAAGTGTATTATGCTTCTGCATAGTAAGCTGCACTCCAAAGGTTAACAAATCACAACATACTAATAACTCATTGATTCTTGCTGCTCATCGTCATTCTTTGTTACCTAAATGAAAACTGCGATCACCATCATTTGTTTTCTTAAGTAAGTTTAAAACATTGAAAACTTTACAACTTTGTATAAGCCAACTTCCAGGCTCTGTGCAAATTAAACAATTGCGGCGCCTAACTTTACAAAAAAAAAGTAAATACTACTTTAAATGAGGAGCTCATGAAGGAGAGAAAGACTACTAATGGCAAGCATGCTTATATCCCTTTAAAGTAGGTACCTGTGGTATAATGAATTCTTCTTATCAGAGACTATAGAAAGAGAGATATTTTGAAGAAATATAGACTAGTCTTATCGTTTACTAGATGGATACTACTCATGCAATAGTAAATGGTGATACTAAACTGCATTGTGAAAGTTAAACATAAATATTTGTTTGCATCATGCATATAATATTGATATTTTTAACTACAATTTGGTTAATTAATTTCTTATTTTTTTATCTCGGCATTTAGTTGAATATTTCATATATTTAATTTCTACTTGTTTGTTCCAAGAAATACTTCAACTAATGCGATAGTAATTTCAATGTAAAGAATATGCATGGCACTATACATAACAAGGGTGAAATTACTTTGTTGATACCAATTTTATTGTAATTATTGTATTACTGCAAGAAGTATTTTATCATCCAGCCTTGTTACATGTTTTTTAATGATTCTTTTTAGCAGGTTGAGGGAAAAGAATACACTAAAGGCTATATTGGAGATGTTATTCTATTTTGCCAGTAAGTTACCAAACCAAATCTTCAATAATAACCCAATTTATTATTATTATTGCTATCATCATCATAATCACTATTATTGATTACTGATATTATTAACAACATAGTTTACCTTGAACTCAATATTTATTTTATCCTTCTAAACAGCAAGTTGATATTATTATGATTGTTTGCAACTTTAGTTCGTTGAGGCTGTTCAGTTGACCCTTATTCCCACACATTCAATCCAGTATGTTGATGGTGCCAACAATATGTAAAAGTGCATTTTGATAGCTGATTTACAAGTTAAACTCTAAAATTTGATGAATATCATCTCTATCTATCACTCACTTGGCCCATTGTTATACACACCTTTTTGTGGTTTGATTGAATTAGTTAATCGTTGATGTTCCGTGGGTTTATTTCTATCCTTGTATTTTATTTTGTCAATCAACTTATTTTATATGATACTGGAAGTATGAAAGACTAAGAATTTTTGTATGATTTAAATTTTGCTCATACATCATAGCTAGAAAGTTATCATGGATGTTTATTGATTTTTTAATGTAGAAAACTAAAGTGTTGAATGTAGTTATGTATATATATGATTTTGTACGGGGAGTGACTTTAACTCTCATGTTCGATAACCGAGCAAGCTCAGTTTTGCTGCTGAACCGAGCGAGCTTAGTTTTATACCGAACCGAGCGAGCTCAGTTTGGTAATTGAAAGGTGAACGCTTATGTTGCAACTGTTGTAACTTAGCATGCAAGCACCAATTTTTTAAAACCGAGAGTGCCCTCAATTTTGCAAAACCAAGAGTGCACACATTTTTAGGGAATTGAGAGAAGGCACTCAGTTTGGCAAAACTAATAGCCCTCTCAATTTTGCATCATAGAGCACCCTCGATTTTTTAACTAAGCATGCACCTAGTTTCCCCAATCTGGCAGAACCAAGCTCTTGGTTTTCTAGAACTAACTGCACATATTTTTGTACACCTAGTAGTGCAAGGCACGGCCAGTTTTGTGGATGCTCGGTTTTTGATACCAACGTTGTATAATAGTTATAGTTGGCCAAAAAAATAATCGTTGCCATATATTGTGATATTTTATGTAGTAATATCGTATCTTAATAATGCAAATTATCCAGACTGAAGAGCCAAGTTAGGGTCTTTTGGACATTTCTGTTACCCTTTCCAATTTGTTATTACTGCTCTAGATTCCAGTATTATGTCCATTCTTTATAGGTAGACCATTTTATCATCTTTGTTTGCTTATTGTATACTTTGTTTTTGTTAGAGGATAAGTTGGCCTCTCAAAATAAATACTAAGGGCATCTAACCAATTATTGTACGTGGTAAATACCTGGAAATAGATGCTTGTTAATTCGAACTCTGTTAGAATAAAATATCTTTGTAAACTTGCCGCATGCTATTTTTTTTGCAAAGGATAGTGTGTTTCACTGTAGGTGGAACTAACCATAGCCATGCCACAAAAGGTTTGACTGATTCAATCGCTGCAGGAAACTTTCCAGAATAGAAGTTGTTCATTCAAACTACTGACCCTGACTATGACGATAAGTTTGATTTTGATCCGCTTGATGTGACGAAGAAATGAACAACTTCTATTCTGGAAATTAATTTTCTGGCCATGTCTTCGTCACATCAAGCGGATCAAAATCAAACTTATCTTCATAGTCAGGTTCAGTAGTTTGAATGAACAACTTCTATTCTGGAAAGTTTCCTGCAGCGATTGAATCAGTCAAACCTTTTGTGGCATGGCTATGGTTAGTTCCACCTACAGTGAAACACACTATCCTTTGCAAAAAAAAATAGCATGCGGCAAGCTTACAAAGATATTTTATTCTAACAGAGTTCGAATTAACAAGCATCTATTTCCAGGTATTTACCACGTACAATAATTGGTTAGATGCCCTTAGTATTTATTTTGAGAGGCCAACTTATCCTCTAACAAAAACAAAGTATACAATAAGCAAACAAAGATGATAAAATGGTCTACCTATAAAGAATGGACATAATACTGGAATCTAGAGCAGTAATAACAAATTGGAAAGGGTAATAGAAATGTCCAAAAGACCCTAACTTGGCTCTTCAGTCTGGATAATTTGCATTATTAAGATACGATATTACTACGTAAAATATCACAATATATGGCAACGATTATTTTGTTGGCCAACTATAACTATTATACAACGTTGGTATCAAAAACCGAGCATCGACAAAACTGGACGTGCCTTGCACTACTAGGTGTACAAAACTATATGCAGTTAGTTCTAGAAAACCAAGAGCTTGGTTCTGCAAGATTGGGGAAACTAGGTGCATGCTTAGTTACAAAATCAAGGGTGCTCTATGATGCAAAATTGAGAGGGCTATTAGTTTTGCCAAACTGAGTGCCTTCTCTCAATTCCCCAAAAATGTGTGCACTCTTGGTTTTGCAAAATTGAGGGCACTCTCGGTTTTAAAAAATTGGTGCTTGCATGCTAAGTTACAACAGTTGCAACATAAGCGTTCACCTTTCAATTGCCAAGCCGAGCTCGCTCGGTTCGGTAGAAAACTAAGCTCGCTCGGTTCAGCAGCAAAACTGAGCTTGCTCGGTTATCGAACATGAGAGTTAAAGTCACTCTCCGTACAAAATCATATATATACATAACTACATTCAACACTTTAGTTTTCTACATTAAAAAATCAATAAACATCCATTATAACTTTCTAGCTATGATGTATGAGAAAAATTTAAATCATACAAAAATTCTTAGTCTTTCATACTTCCAGTATCATATAAAATAAGTTGATTGACAAAATACAATACAAGGATAGAAATAAACCCACGGAACATCAACGATTAACTAATTCAATCAAACCACAGAAAGGTGTGTATAACAATGGGCCAAGTGAGTGATAGATAGAGATGATATTCATCAAATTTTAGAGTTTAACTTGTAAATCAGCTATCAAAATGCACTTTTACATATTGTTGGCACCATCAACATACTGGATTGAATGTGTGGGAACAAGGGTCAACTGAACAGCCTCAACGAACTAAAGTTGCAAACAATCATAATAATGTCAACTTGCTGTTTAGAAGGATAAAATAAATATTGAGTTCAAGGTAAACTATGGTGTTAATAATATCAGTAATCAATAATAGTGATTATGATGATGATAGCAATAATAATAATAAATTGGGTTATTATTGAAGATTTGGTTTGGTAACTTACTGGAAAAATAGAATAGCATCTCCAATATAGCCTTTAGTGTATTCTTTTCCCTCAACCTGCTAAAAAGAATCATTAAAAAACATGTAACAAGGCTGGATGATAAAATACTTCTTACAGTAATACAATAATTACAATAAAATTGGTATCAACAAAGTAATTTCACCCTTGTTATGTATAGTGCCATGCATATTCTTTACATTGAAATTACTATCGCATTAGTTGAATTATTTCATGGAACAAACAAGTATCAGTTACAAGAAATTAAATATATGCAATATTCATCTAAACGCCGAGATAAAAAAATAAGAAATTAATTAAGCAAATTGTAATTAAAAATATCAATATTATATGCATTATGCAAACAAATATTTATGTTTTACTTTCACAATGCAGTTTAGTATCACCATTTACTATTGCATGAGTAGTATCCATCTAGTAAACGATAAGACTAGTCTATATTTCTTCAAAATATCTCTCTTTCTATAGTCTCTGATAAGAAGAATTCATTATACCACAGGTACCTACTTTAAAGGGATATAAGCATGCTTGCCATTAGTAGTCTTTCTCTCCTTCATGAGCTCCTCATTTAAAGTAGTATTTATTTTTTTTGTAAAATTAGGCGCCGCAATTGTTTAATTTGTACAGAGCCTGGAAGTTGGCTTATACAAAGTTGTAAAGTTTTCAATGTTTTAAACTTACTTAAGAAAACAAATGATGGTGATCACAGTTTTCATTTAGGTAACAAAGAATGACGATGAGCAGCAAGAATCAATGAGTTATTAGTATGTTGTGATTTGTTAACCTTTGGAGTGCAGCTTACTATGCAGAAGCATAATACACTTGTCCCGGCTCTTAATTCTTTTGAGAATTAAAATAGCATTATTCTAATATATAACCGATGAACAAAAATTCTACTTCAATCAACTACTGGCAATCTTAATTCGTTTTGACAAACAATATAATATGAGCAAACAGTTACATACCTTATTAGAAACAAGCCTTTTTATGCCCCAATAATGTCCGTAGATGTAAAGACGCTACGCTTATATTTAAAACAGTAATTTATGTAAACATGTTAACTACACAACTGCTGCATTGAAGACCAAGGTAGAAGAATTTATTAGACAATGCATGAACATCAGAGTTCGAAGGGACTGTGAATTCTATTGTTTCACACTCGATCTCAATCTGCCTTATTTTCACAAAAATGAATATAATTAATAAAATAACTATAAAATCCATGTATGCATACAAACAGTAAACATAAAATCCATCTATGCATTTTCGTATGATTACTATCCACCTTGAAAATAAATAAAAATCATATTAAACAACACTGGTGATTACTCAAATCAATGGAATAATTTTATAAATTGAAATAATAAGATTTCATGTTTATTTTCCTAGGATTTATATTTACTCCAAATGCTTGCATTATAATGAAAGTAATCAAGTGCGTATAATTTTACATATCAACTAGATAGATAAGTAGCTTAACATATGATAATACATATAATTTTTGATTTGGTTGTATTTGGGTGAGTAGCTTAGCATTTTACTTCCAGTAACCAAATAGATAAAAGCTAAGGCAATATAAATAATTCAGATATGCAGAATTAATAACCTATTACATAAAAATCAATTTTCAAACATTCGATTTTGAACATATTTATCAATAAATAGGGAAAATAAATCCATCGATGTTAGCGTTATTATGAATTGCAGTAATGAAAGGAAAAGTCAATGAATTACCTCAATAATAAGAAATCAAATCTAATACAGCATAATCGGGAAGCAAATTAGATCCAACTCTCATAGAGCTTAATGGCCCACAAATCATGAACTAATGGGAAAGAAATCACAATGAACAAAATTGGAGGAGAAGAATCATTCTTGAGTTACTGTAGTTGCTTGGTCCACTGGCTCGAAATCAAATACTTGTCTGATGGAGGTTTTTGAACTGAACTCGAAGGAAATTTGGGGTTTTTCACTTTCGATTTATCGGGAAGAATTAATGAGGGAATTGTTTTGAAATTGGAGGATTCTCAGGGTTTTTGGCTCTAATTTTTGAAGAAGAAATTATTTAAGGGAAATGTGGAATTTGGAGAAGAAATAAGAGGGAACGTAAAATGTGAAATTTATTGAATAAGCGGGAGGAGAAAATTTTCGACCGCGTAACCTGATATAGGGTATAATAACTTTTGTATATAAAACAGCGAAACCTGATATAGCATTTAATAAATTTTATTCTAAAATAGAATAATTTAAAATAGCATTTAATATAAAACGCTAACATTCAATGCTATAGAAAGTGAATTTTCTTGTAGTGACAATCAACGAATAAGTTTGGACTTTGGTATCAGTGTTATTGTTTGCTAGATTTTTATTCCCTCCATATAAGTTTTTGAAGCATGATAGTAGAATACTAGTATATATGAACAATACCATCAAATGTTTATTTTATTTTTTCTTCATTTCATTGCAGGAAGTGGTTTGATGCAGGGAACGCTAGCTGCTTCAATTTTTTTGCGTTGGTGCTTCAAATTACTAGTGATTACTCTTTGCAGGTTTGATGTGCATGAGCTGACAAGCGGAAGACTAAGGGATCTTGTTTTTTCATGTAATGTTTTATTTTGAAATTATGTACTTTAAACTTATGTACCTATTATCAACTATGTAAGACCATATATATTTTGTAATTTGAAATCAAATATGCTTTGGTAGTACATTATGCTTTTGCTATTACATTTTTTGCTTTTAGAAATGTAGTTTTGTATTTTGATTACTATTGAAATGAGAAATTCAGATAAGATGAAAGATAGCGTTTGTAGGATACTATAGAAAGTACATCATAATATTAAAATTAATAGAGCAAAAAAGGTGATATGAAAACAGAAAGTAAAACGCTATAGAAACTAATTATATTAAAGGCGCTATAGGAAATAATATAATAGCGCAGGAAAAGAGCTATAATAATGGTAAACGCTATGGAAAAGAATTTTTATAGCGTTGATTCCAAGCTATGACAAATTTATTAACGCTATAAATTAAAAATTGAGATTTTTAGTAGTTAAATAAAATTGCATGAATAAAATGCTATGAAAGTCGATATAGATAAAACGCTATCAAAAGGATTCAATAGTGCTGAATAAGTGCTATAAAATGTTCTATTCAATAGCATATAATATATATAGTGCTATCAGATGTGTCAGGGCTATTATAACATGTCGTTATATAGCGTCGTCACTAACGCTATGAAAATCTATTATAGCGTTTTTTGTGCGCTATTAAAAGGTAAATCTATTGTAGTGTTTATTGGACTGTTGGGGATGTTTTCCTATCACATTAGCATGCACTTTTGCATTTGGTTTGGATTGGATTGGCGAAAAACCATGATTTTTAGCATTTTTGGCGAATTACTGCACTTAGGTCGCTCTGCCTTTGCTAGGTCGTTTGCGTGGAAAAGTCTCGGCCTTCAAATAGCTCGTTTCCGACCTAAAATGGCCTATAACGATAGGTCGCTCGGCACTTCGGAATTAGGTCGTATGGACCTTAGGTCGTAGGTCGTATGGACCTTAGGTCGCTAGGTCGTATGGCTTTAGGTCGCTAGGTCGTATGACCTTAGGTTGTTAGGTCGTATGGCTTTAGGTCGCTTGGTCGTATGACCTTAGGTCGTTAGGCCCTGTGGCTTTTAGGTCGCTTCCACGCTAGGTCGTCTGACTCTTAGGTCGTAACTCTTAAGTCGCTCACCTCTGTCAGGTCGCGAGTCCCTTAAGTCGCTCATCACTGTTAGGTTGTGAGTCCCTTAAGTCGCTCACCACTGTTAGGTCGCGAGTCCCTTAAGTCGCTCACCACTGTTAGGTCGTGAGTCCCTTAAGTCGCTCACTTCTGCTAGGTCGCTCACTTCTGCTAACTCGCGAACACTTATAGGTCGTTGGACCCTTAACTCGTAGGTCGTTGGACCCCCCTCCGTAGGGGAAACTTCCACTTTGATGCTTTTTGAGCTGATTTCCTTGGATTTTATTCACATCTTCGAATGTGAACTTTTTGAAGGATTGTTCCTACAATCGCTTCTGTGATTTTTCACTTTAAAAAGATAAAGGTTTCAATATTAGTAGTAAATATCAAAACTCTTACAACAAAATGATTTCAACTCTATTTTCAATACCAAAGCCCTTTTCCTAAACCGTTTTCCAATCTACTAGTATATACAAATCTTTACCTCACTCGGATGAGAAATCTAATTAAACGGCTTAGTAAAACAAGTGGTATGAAACGCTTGCGTTTGCTTCGTCGGTTAATTCTTGGACTTGTTTGATTGAACCATTTGTGACAAATTTTCCAAGTGAAGATCTACAGTTTGTTCGTAAATATCTAAGTTAAGCAAGTGGTTATGGGACATGAAGCTAAACTTTTATATTTACTAGCTCAGTGTAATTGACACTTCTCGTTGATCATGACGATCATTTTTATGATTTAGACTAGCAATTGTGCGATGTCTCTTTGTTGGCAAGGTTAGATTGGACCTCATCGGTGTGATTTTGACTCGCACATCTCTCTTTATCGGTGAGGTTAGTCAAGACACCACTTGTGTGATTCCACTCACACATACTCTTTTGTTTGCGAGGTTAGACTAGACACCACTTGTGTGATTCCATTCACACATACCTTTTTGCTTTTTGGTTAGTCTAGACCTCAATCAGTGTGATTTCGACTCACACATATGGGGTAGCGCCCCATGGTCTTCGGACCGTCATGTGATAGGCCTCTTTCCCTTTTTATGATTTCTGGATTTCTTGTGTTGATTTCTGGAATTTATCTCTTTGACTTGTCATGTGTAGAAGTTTAGGGTATGATGCCCTCTTTGGATCTTTGAGAAGATTCTTGTGATATTGATTTATCTTTTATCGGTTGATCTCCTGTTGATCATTATTTGCATACTTATAGCAGTATGTCAGTATGGATATTTTATGTTTATGCCATATCTTTTATTTTATATCATGTCATCTGATATTTATAGCTAGACTGATCCGTTTATTATTTTCTTATTAATAATACTCGGGTCAAACCGAGATGTTATAGGTGCTTCTGCTTGACTTCTCCCCCAGTGATTCACTACACAGACTTTTGGCTACTTGTTTAGATTAGCAGCTTTTGTTGTATACACTTGAGATGTAGACTCATAGTTGTTTTTTTTGGTATAGCATGCGTTGCTATTCTTTTGTATTATCGTGGATCTTTTTAGACCACTACTCTGATGTACACGTTTATGTGATATATATTCATATCTCTTTCCGCCTTTGTGATATAAATATCTGTGATTGATTTGCATGTTATGCTTACTTCTATATTTGTTTCCGAAGATTATTTTATAGCCACCGTGTGATAAGAAATTACATGGATGGTCGCTCCTCAACAGCCTTATTCTCCGTGCTAGTTGACAGCATTACTCCGTAGTGTTCTTGACTAGCGTGGGTATAGAGGTGGGGCGTCACAATTAATTATAATTGGATTTAATTGGAATTTGTTATATTTGGTTTAAATAGGAAAGGAGTATACAAAAGTAATTGTGAATAGTGAAGTCGCAACTGTAAATGGAAGAAATTGAAATAAGGGGCAGTAAACATTGAATAAATTTATAGTAATAAATGCCAACATTGGATCATAATAAATATAATTAAATATTACAGGTGGGTGAACGTAAAGATAAGGGTTAAGAGTGTTGGAATAGGTATATTAAAATAACTATAAAGTGCAAATGTAAGTATTTATAGGGACATGAATTATTTGAAGGAAAATATTTGGTAAAAAGGGGTTTGGGCTAACGAAAGGTTATTGATTGTTCTGAAACCTTATTTAATATGTGAAATTAATTTCGCATAAGCAAAACCAATGCAAATATTTAATTTATCAGTGAAGCAATAATAATAAATAGTAAATCAGTTCAAAGTTATGTACAATGGGAATGTGAAATTGGGGAATAGATTCAAGTATAAATGAGTTGTTCAAATAATACATAATAAGTGCAAATTTGAATGAATCAATGGGAGTAGATTTAGGTATAGAAATGTAAACTTTATTTACAAGACAATGCTTTATGAAATAAAAAGATAAAAACCTATGTTAATAATTTCATAAGGTATTGTTGATTTAATAGTAGAAGTGTAAATAAAAAAAGAATAAAAATGAATAAGTTTAATAAAGCAGTAAACATAAGTTTATTTATTTGAAATGTTTGTTAGTTGAAAGATTGATTGTAGAGATGAGCAACTATTATTTAGTGAGAAATATGTAGTTACTATTTGTATCCAATAATGTAAATATGTTTAAGTTACTATTAGATAGGAAAAATTGTTTAATTCTCATAACATTCATTTAGTCCATTTTGATACTTAATCAATTGAAATGAATGTAATTGAAAATTTCTAATTAATAGGAGCTAGAATACTAATTGTAAATTTATAGGTGTAATTAGAAGCAGCTTATGTTTTGTGAAAATAAGGAAAGTTTGATTTAATAAAAAGAACATTTACATCAAATAAAATGAATGTTTCATTTATGAATGTAGGTCTAATTTCATTAAAATATAGAATAGAATGATTGATTTTTTTAAAAAAGAAATATATGTTTATTTGAACTGTGTTTTAGCTTACAGATTGATTACAATAATAGGAAAATAATATATTTCGGTAAGTTATTTATTACTCTTGTGTATAAACAATTTTTATATTTTTTTTCCATGCATTTTTGTTGTCTGTTTTAAAATTTTAATTTTGTAAGTGATTGCAATTAATGTAGTTCAAATGTTTCGATTAAAAGGAAAGAAACGGTGATTACAATTAATAGATTTAACCAAAAAAATGCACGTTTTGTGTTAAACAAAATTTAATGCTAGTTTACTACATATATGTTTATACCTAAATTCAAACTTATGTTTTAGATCAAAATTTAATGCTAGTTTATATTGAAATCTCATACGTTGTTAAATTAAATATTAATAGGAGATGATAAAGGGGGTAAAATAGATTTACACTTGACTATTTCCTTTCCAATTAGACTTTATTAGATTTTTATTGCAACATAACTTACCTTTCCATCTTCACTTTTCTAATTTACTCTTACATTCATTGCCTCTTTATGTGGATTATTTTCATACCTTTTATTTATGAATGTAAACTATAAGTGGCGATAAAGACGTACATATATATTATACACTTGCTTATATTACCTTGTTTATGCTATCATATTTTTGAATGAATGTTAATGCATTCCTTGTAAAACATTCAATCGAAATGTTAACATGTTGTTTAATTTCCAATCTAATCACAAATAGGGAGAAATGAAGATTTCTTAATGCTGCATATTCTTTTAATTTATGACACAAATTTGGATGGACAATTTATTTTCATTTATTGTGTGTTAATTAAATCATTAAAAGATGTTAATTTTGGTATGTTTAGGGTTAACAAAATTTATTAAGCAAACGATTGTTTTGAAATTTGAATTCTAAAAGTTTGTTCATATTTACTTTATTTCTTTCCATTCATTTTTCCAACTTCATCTATAAATACCACGCTAAACCCTAGCCTCAGCCTATTCTCATTTGTCTGGGCGTAAAATTTCATCAGCTCCTTCTCCTCCTCAATGGCAGACAAACAAATCTTAGATCCAAATAAAAATTCCAAACCAAATCAAAAGCTAAAATTCAAAATTCTTAGAAAAATCTGGAAGCAAAACGCATGAGGGAGAGAGGGAAAGAAAGGGGATGACGTGGCGCTTGAAGGTGTTCTTTTATTTCTATTCTTTTTTTTCTTTTTTGAAATTTCAACCACCATTAATGCATATAACTTTCTCCTACGAACTTCGTTTCACGCGAGATTTTTTTTGTTAGGATCGTAATAAAATTCTGGAACTTTTGACGCTAGTTTGGACAGATTTGGAGACCGTCGAATTTTTGGGTTTAAATCGGATCTAAATTCGATTTAAATTCAAAAGGTGAGTGTTTTAACCCACTCACTACTTCTAAAAAAATTTATATTTGTTAAATTGATTTTCGATATGAGTAGAAATTTATTTATGACTGTTTGGCATGTTTTATTCATCATCTCTGTTAAATCGCATTTATTTAATTTAACTGTTAATTAATTTTATTTGTTGCATATAAATTGACAATTAGAATCTAGTTATTTGCATATAACTGCTAGTTCAACAGTTTTTAAATTTATTTATTTGCATATCAACTGCTAGTTTAACAGTTATTAAATTTATTATTGAATATAAACTGTTAGTTAATACCTGTATTTATTACCTGTATAATTTATATGCTCTATATCGATGATTGTTAAATTGGATGATGATTGCAAATAATGGTTGATGATTGATATTGGATGAATGGATGCTATATTTATATTGTATAAATTACAAGTCGTCATGCATTTTCATTTCATTCGGGATTGCGGTTTGAAATGATATACAACCGCATTTTTATTTTAAATTGCGGATTGAAATGATAAACATCCGTATCACTTGACCATAGGGTAGAAATTTTTATACAGGCACCGCGGTATATATATATATATAATTATTTTTGAAATGATTTTCTAAGGTGTTGTAAAGCTATATATATGGTTTATGAGATTTTGATTTGGCTATTAATAAAGGTTATTTATATATAGAAATTTCCGGTTTTTAAGCTTGTGTAAAAATTGATTTGAAGTATAAAATAAAGTTTGATTTTTTAGATCAAATACGATTAAGTTTTATTTAAAAATTTAATTTCTAGAGTTTTAATGACTTAAATGAGAATAAAATTGGAAGATGAATATTAAGTTAAATGGGAATTTAAATAAAAGTTAAATTTTTAAAGGATATGGTTTTATAACTTGATTTTTGTGTAAAGTGATTTAAATGAATATCAGGTTGACTTAAATGAATATATCAAGTTTAATAAATTGAAGATTTTCCAGTTATGTGAAGTTAAAGGTTTTACTTAAATTATATTGAATTCATTAAGTAAAATTTTCAAGTCTAAATAATAAGAAAATTTGAATTTAAT
Organism: Allium cepa; assembly: GCA_030765085.1. Lineage (NCBI taxonomy): Eukaryota > Viridiplantae > Streptophyta > Magnoliopsida > Asparagales > Amaryllidaceae > Allium > Allium cepa. The sequence goes on from CM060928.1 coordinate 196,188,568, forward strand.
ATATATAGGATTTTCAAATGAGTTCGTTTTGAAATGGTGAAATATTTAAAGCTTTGAAACATAAGAATTGAAATGGTATTTGGAAGTTTAAATCGATATTTGGAATTGACTTGTGAAATCTAAAGAAGCTATTTTGTTTTATAAAAGTAGTTTGATATTTAACCACTTAAGAGATTGAAACTTGTTTCAAAGTTATGATTTTCAAGGTAGTATAATTTGGAAATATTATATTCAAGAGTTTTGATTTCTAAATATTTTATTTTGGAAAACCCTATGATTTTTGAAAGAATATACATTGGAAAATAAAATGATATCGTATTGATTTAGGGTTTTAAAGATATAAATGATATCGTATTTATATGGGTTTAAAATGGATATTTTATTCTGGTTTTAAAGTATAAATTATTTTAAATGAGCGCGGTGTTATAATAGCGTTTGGTTGTTGAAGAGACCGGGATCGGAAGTTGTCATACTCTCTGCCAACTCCGAAAACCACTTTAACAACCGTGTACGCGGTGGAGATTCCAGAATGAAGTAGGTTGGTAGCGACGTTTCCTTTGAGGTAAATACATGGACCCGACTCCCGTGAGTTGGCATAAGGTGGCTAAAACAGGAGCGATTCTCGGGCCAATGAGGTCATACCTCTGATCGGACACTCCTCTTCGATACTATACATTGACTTTGGAATGATTCAGTGACCACTTTTATTTTGATTTGGGGGAGTTTGTTCGAGGTGGGCGGTAACTGCGGCTACGCGTTTCCACCAGCCCGAATAGTAATTCGTATATCTACCCTGGCATTGCTTAGTTGTGCCGTGTCACCTACCCTAGCGCGCCTTCTACGAGTTTCTATTTGTGTCGTACCTATGGAGTATCCTCTGGTAGCTTCCCGATCAGGAGGTATTACGGTACTATATTGACTATTGGCATTATTTGTGTTAAGGGCCATATGGGTAACCCCTTAACGCTATTAAAAAGTAAGTTTATTTTACAATTAGACACTACTATAATAGCGCAATATACTACATAGTAAATAGTTTAACAGATCCTTAGAAGATGTAAATCCCGAGCATCTTTTGAGTTACTGTAATCATATTTATTTCTGTTAATTTAACTCACATAAGATCTTTTAGTTCTGACTCGAGTGTTTTTGTCTTTTCAAATTTGCTCGGGTCAATCCGAGCGTTTCAGGATTGAAGATTTTATTTCTGGAGGAAGAAGACGGAGATTTTATTATTATTACTCTAGATTATATGGTTCCACTACACGCATATTGTTCGGCTGCATTGTTATATGGTAAGTGTACTCTGATATGTATTGGATAAATAAATCAAAGGTTTTGTAAACAGATTTATGAACTGTATATTTGATTATTATATTTTATCCCTCCGCTGTGAGATTCTGTTTAGTTTTTCTTTCTCTGTTTCTTATTTATCCCATAACAATCCGCCCTTACGTATGGTTTGAATCGACACGTGTGTCTGTTTAAATCGTGCAAAAAGGGGGAAGTTACAAAATACAAATTATATTTATATTGTACGAAGTTGTATACATAAAAATCGTTAATTAATCTCATATACACATAAATGTGAATAACCTACCGATTCCAACCATATATGAAAATATTTGAAGGATATATATATTCATCTTTTGAACTTATAAGTTGATAAAGGTTGAGTATGTAACTGAGAAAGTGAGAAATTTAGATACTTTCAAACATATAGAAAAAAGTGCAAAATATACAACTTTATTAGAGATGATGAAAGCATTATTTAGTGACCATCAACTACTTTCGTCTGACATAAGCAAATACACATCGTAAATTTACGTCTTTAAGAGGATAAAGTGCATTCAAATGGAGATGATTTAAGGTTAGACAACTACCAAGTTTTACTTATGAAATAATATTTGTAGCCCAACTTAAGATATCTTATATAGGAGATGAGATTCCATAGTGTGGAATTAAAGTGATTCATTATTACTGCAACAATTTTTTTGTTAATTATTATAATATATTGTTATTATTAGTTATCAATATTAATTGTAATTTATAATTAATTAATTATCATCAAAACTAAATAAACTAATAAAATAACGTAATTGCACATTAATACTCAACTTAAATGTCCAAAACTTTAGCAAATCACCCTTCATTGTACATTTGTACTTGTCTGAAAACCAAACCTTAATATGGCTGTTCATTTGCAAGTTATTCAACATAATGGTATGTGTATTATTTTATAGGAGCGAATGCTTATATTTTATTTCTTATGTATTATTAAATCAAATAGTCAGTCGACGGTATAATAATAGCCAGCTAACGGTATGGTAACAGCGTTATCTTTTTGCTGACTTGGATGAATAAAAGCCTTCTGATGTCTTTCTTCATATTAAATCTGAACCGTCCTCTGTCTTTTCCGTTAAAACTAATCTATTTTGATATATATGAGCATTACGGCATGAGCTTCACACGTGATGAAGGGATCTGAATTATTTTTCTACAAATTGTATTGTTTAATACGGTTAAAAGAAAATGATCCCCATAAATATTTATCATACTTTTGGGTTGAATCAAACGTAGTTAATTTGTAATTTTATTTCTAAGTTGCAATATCAAATTTTTTATTAGTTTAAATTTTTATTTGTATTATTAGTTAATAAAAAACGAATTTGTAAAGTAGTTTATTTGTTAGGTCCTATTTTCAAGTGATCGTAAGAATTGGTAAATATTTGTGAAGGAAATTTTAAATTTGCGAAGAAAAATTAATTGTCAGATCCTATTTTTAAGTTATGTTAAATTTTAATAATATCTATACGGAGGCATTTTTGGTATTTCATACTGACACTAAAAGAGTGTGACAGCAAATATATTACAACTATTACTAAAGGAATATATATATAAAGGGCAATTTTGGAACATCACGGTCGGACCAAAAGATTGCGCTTTTAAGCCAACTATTAATAAAGATATGTAAAAAAATAAAAATAAAATAAGTGATAACAAAATCATCACAAATTTACAATTATAGAACATATGAATTAAGAAAAATTCTTGATGAATAATAAATGTGAACTTTAAATTAAAAAATGCAGCGCGTCTTCTCGAAGATACAATCGTAAACTTCTGTATATCAGTATCCAAATCTATATATATTCCAAATCAATAAAAATCTAAGATATCCCATATATTAGATGATACCGAAGGCAATTATTCATTACCAAATACAAATTATATTTTTATTGTACGAAGTTGTATACGTAAAAATCGTTAATTAAACTCATATACACATAAATGTGAATAACATACCGATTCCAACCATATATGAAAATATTTGAAGGATATATAGATTATTCTTTTGAACTTATAAGTTGATAAAGGTTGACCATGTAACTGAGAAAGTGAGAAACTTAGATACTTTCAAACATATAGAAAAAAGTGCAAAATATACAACTTTATTAGAGATGATGAAAGCTTTATTTAGTGACCATCAACTACTTTCGTCTGACATAAGCAAATACACATCGTAAATTTACGTCTTTAAGAGGATAAAGTGCATTCAAATGGAGATGATTTTAGGTTAGACAACTACCAAGTTTTACTTATGAAATAATATTTGTAGCCCAACTTAAGATATCTTATATAGGAGACGAGATTCCATAGTGTGGAATTAAAGTGATTCATTATTACTGCAACAATTTTTTTGTTAATTATTATAACATATTGTTATTATTAGTTATCAAAATTAATTGTAATTTACAATTAATTACTTATCATCAAAACTAAATATACTAATAAAATAACGTAATTGCACATTAATACTCAACTTGTAACGATCCTGAATTTTTATTTAATCTAAATTAATAATTAAATGAAATTTTGAACAAAAATTTATAAAATTAATTATAAATAGTGATGTAAGTTTCCTCGAGTTCAAATATATTCTATATAAATCATTTAAATTTTTAAATATTATGTATATATGTATATATGTGAATATATATATATATATATATATATATATATATGTATATTTGGGTATATATGAGTCAATTTGAAATTTTAAAATCTTGTGTGTGTATATATATATTTTGATTTGAATTTAAATCTTATATTAATGGTTTGAAAAATAAATAATATACTTTGGACACAAGTATAAAAATAAATAAATAAATTGATTTAAAAATTTATAAATGATGATAATTTGAGTTATATAAAATATATGTGTATATATAGAGAAATATAAGACAATAATTTTTAAAGTAAAATTTATGATAATTATTTAAACTAAAAATAGAAGTAAATTTAAAATGCAAGAATAGAACAAAAACAATAAGTAAACATATATAGGAAGTATTACAAAACAAAAATACATACAAGTATGTACACTTGTAAATGAAAACAAAGTAAGCATATAAAACAAGGCAATATAAAAGCAAAGACAAAAGAATTTATACAAAGTAAAATAAAACACAAACATAAACAAAACAAAATATCTTTTAAAATATAAACTATTGAAATAAATATATAGAAAGATACAAAACAATTTGTATGTAAGATAAAATAAATACTCAAGATAAAAATAGAAATGTATTCATATGACAAGTGATAAAACAAAAGAAGAAATACACATAAGAAAAGGTATGTAAACAAACTCATCTCAATATAAAACTGCAAACAAATAAAGTATAAGCAACAAAGGTAAAATAACAAATCAAATAAGATGATTTATGTACATGATATCAGCCACCAAACATAAAATCATCTCAGCCGAGTAAAAGAGTACAAGGCTAGAACAAGCAAAAGATAAGGAAGGAAGAAAATCTGCATAGTTAAGAATAAAATACTTGTACCTGATAATATACAAACAAAAATATATCTGCAGCCACCAAAGTAGAAAAGAAAAATGTCTTTAGTCAAGCAAAGCATGATATCAGCCGAGAAAAAGGGATGCATTAACTCTTCAGCCATAAACAAGATCACATCACCAATTCAAGCATGGGTTAGCAACATAAAAAAAAGAATATTGTACTTGCCTATACCTTTCCATGTACAACTCTTTCTATATACCAATCAATTCCTTCTTTTTAGTTTCGTTCACCTTCAAAGCTAAGAAAAACTGAAATGGATATTCAACTTAAACTTAAACAAAAGCTTCAACTCAAACAAGAATTAAAGCCTGGAAATCAAAAGCAAATCAATCATCACAGTTCTAAAGTTTCCCAGGCTATCTTTTGTTCTCTGCCTCCACTTTCCAGGTGAGTGACATCATAAAATTTAAAAAGTTAAATATATATTTACGTTGCCTGATCATCTATGAAAACAAGTGTGATCTGTGAATGAATTTATCAGTTAGCTTTGTATATGAAAATATTGTTGTGCATATATCAGTATTCTTCTCTGACTTTAGTTCTAGGCTTAAGTACTCATCCAAATTCATTTGTTCTTGATCCAAGCTTTGACAAGGCTTAAGTTTTGAACCTAAAATGATCGTTATAACCTATATTAAAGAATTAAAAATTGATATAAAATGAAACCTCTTGGAAATATCACTGGACTTGAAGAAGACTGAACAAAACCATAACTTAGTCAAAATTTAAACATTTTATTTTACAATTTCAAGCATATAAACTGAATTCTCTTACTTAAACTTGATTTTTAAAACAAACATCATGATTTTTAGGGCTAAGATAAAAGAGCAGTTGCGAGATGAACGAGATATGGTTTTGGGGAAAAACCTGATGATCGGCGTGTTAATTTTTGGCAAAATTTGGCGTGGAGGTACTAGTATGATCGTAGATTATAGGAAAAATACTGAAAAAAATTTCGAATGAGTAAATTTTTGGGTTGGATCGAAACTAGGGTTTAAGAGGGGTAATGGGTTTGGCTCGGTTGTCGAGGCAATGCGAGGGCGTCAGGGAATTAGAGGCGATCGCACCAGGGGGAGTAGTTGCGTGGGTCATCGGCGAAGCTTCAGACCAAGTTTCGAGGTGGCCGGTGGTCGTGGGAGATGGAACGATGGGTTTGTAGGTGGTCGAGTTTTTGGGTCAGTGGGTTCGAAAGGGTCGATTTTGATCTGATCGAAATTTCTTCGATCTAGTTGATGCTTTGGGGTCTCGCGTGTTCGTGTGTGTGTGTGGGATGGACGCGGTGCTCATCGGTGGCCGGAGGAGCGTGGGTAGGTGCACGGTGCACGTGTGTGCACTGAGGAGGAAGGAAGGTGAATGACAGGATGAACTCGAAGAAGAAGAGAGGGACGCGGGGCATTGCTCGAGTTTTTGCGTGAGCGACTCGAGAAATTGTATGAGTTGCCTGAGGGGTAGGCTCGAGTGAATGTTGAAGTACAGGTTTTACAGTAACCTGTTTGTTTTGTCTTGTTTTTAAAATATGTGTTCGTTTACTGAAGTAAGGTTTTAAAACTGAAGTTTAAGACAAGTTTTAAAACCTGGGTTTAAAATCAAATTTTAAGATGCAAATTTGAAATAAAACCAGTTTATAAAATATAAACATTTAAACCATTTTAAATGTTTAAAGCAAATTTAATAAGGGTTTTAAAATTTGAAATCTAGGATTTAAAACAAGTTTAAATAAAAGGTCTAAATACAAATTCAAATTTAGATTGTACAATTAGATTTTGAATAGAATAAAATTTTGTTTTAATTCAAACTTGTTTAATAACTTTAAAATGTTATTGAAGTCAAGATGGAATTCAGATTAACTCTTGAATTCTGGTTTGAAATAAATGAAGTTTATAAAAATTTAAAGTATTTAAACAACTTTAGAATGTTCACGTATATTTCATAAAATGATTTGAAATTGAATAATTGGGTTTAAACTCTTATATAAATTTCTTCATAACGGTGGGTAAAGATTGGTTAATTAAATTTTTAATTGTAATTAGTAATGGGTGATGGGTAATAAATGAATTTGCAATTAACTACTTAAGTTAACAAATGAATGATTAACAGTTAATTAATTTAGTAATTTAATTGAGAATTAAATGATTAATTTATTGAGAATTAATGGTTAATTAAATAATCAGTGATTTATTATATGATTTCAAAGGCTAGTTAAAGGGTAATTAACAATAATTAAATTGAGTTCAATTACTTAAGAATAGTAATTAAATAATTATGAATAGTTAATAAGGATCATTTACTTGAGATTTATTTGACAATTTATTAATGTGATTAATCTTGATAATTAATGTGATAAATTAAATTGTGGATTGTATTAAGTATAATTATTTAATAACAGTAATTTAGAAATAAATTATTCAATATAATTAATTGGGTTAATCAAATCTGTTTAAATTAAATTCTTAATTTAATTAATTCAGAATAATCACTCGATAATTTTGGAAAGGTAATTACTTAGAGAAATAATAAATGGATAATTTATTCATAAGTAATTAATTAAATTGGAAATAACTTGAATCAATTAGTATTAAACGATTTATTAATCCTGTTTATGAATGATTATCAAATGCCTGACCTTACTTATGAATAATTGTATTGTATGAGTTGCCTTGAATTGTTTTTCCTATCTTATCTGTGATATTTTGTTCTGTAGATTGTGGTATGTATAATTTGTTCATTTATGGATGATACATTTGTATATTATCTGTGAATCTGTGAATATATGATAAGCGTTATTGTTTATATCGCTTATCAATTATATTTCTGTGTTTTGATCTGTGATGATTGAGTGGTTGTGCACTATTGTGTTAAACCCCTGGACCACACCATACACACACAATTATGGATTTCACGAGGAAATCGATTAAGTCACAGATTTTTGAAATAGTTTAAAATTTGAATTTTTAAATTCAAATGTTTTGGAATTGGAATTGGAATAGAAGTGAAAAGCTTTTGGAATGAAGTTTCAAGTTAAAATTTATTTTAATTTACTTGATTAAGATTTGAAATTTAAATAATTCAATTTGAATTTGAATTCGATATTTGGAATTGAATCCTGTAATTTGAAATTAGGGATTAATGATATTATACTAGTCATTATGAGTTAAATCATTTTTAAAGTATTATTTTTGGGAATTTGAATTTAACCCAGGGATTTCAACTTGTATAAATGAATCAGATTTTCAAAATGAAAACTGTTGTTTTCAAATGATAAACACTTTTAGATAAGAACTGAGATTCCAGTTAATTAGGGGGATTTCAAGATTGAATAGAGAAATGATTTTCCTAAGTTTTGAATGAATTCTTTTTGAAAGCTATGAATTAAATCTGTTTATTTTTAACAGATTTAAATTGATGATTTGTTTAAATCAAATTGAAATGAAAATTGATTTGGAAAATATGTGAATGAATCTTTTGTTTAAAAGATTAAAATGTGAAAATTATTTAAACCGTTAATGGTTGTGAAAATGAATCTTTTTGTTTAAAAGATTTGAAATGGTAATTGGTTAAGCCATTAGAAGAAAGTTTTGGGTTTTAAGTTGTGACTTAATTGAAATCCCAATACCCATATATTTCTTGTAAATATTACGCTCACTATTCGGTTTAGCCGGGAGAGGACCTTTGTGTCATATATCCCATTCCGAATATGTGATATGTCGTTATGGATAGCATTTGAAGACCGGTGGTGAAGACCGGATATTTTCGAAAACGTAAGGACAACTCGTCGAATGTCTTTGCATCGAATGGTCCCCGGTATAGAGACTCCATATGTGATGGGGAGTCCGAACGTGATTAGTGAATATCCGGATTTCAAGGACTTCTTTGTAAGTGCCTTCGGTTCTGTTCGAGTCCGGAACAGACTTGTATGGATAGTATGTCGGACATTACAAATTGAGATATAAAGCCGATTTCTTTCAAATATATTTCTGTTGGTAGCGGAGAATTTATTCTCTTAGCTTAACACCCTTCTCTGAGACATACGAGCTCAGAGGTTATATAGTTGAAGGTTATCAACGATATATTCCCAATTTGGTAATGTGACATACTGAGTGTTGCTGCGAAATGATCATTGTGTTGATTATTTGCGATAGGATCATTTATTTAATCGTCTATCTTTGTGATCATTTCTATGATCATTTGTTGACCCAAAGCATGGCTTTTGTATAAAGTATGTTTTTGTGGACGTGACTTCGTCGAGCCTCACACCCCGGAAATGGTCAAAACAGGAAAGACGCGGCAAGGTTATGAGGGGTAGCACCCTTTAGGGTATGTACATTTCCTTCTGGATAGAGGTGGTATCATGGTATGGAGCCCAGATATTTAACCTATGTGGTTACTGCGAATTTATTACTTTGTGGTTGTTGGCTATCGGGATCCCGTGAGAAAGGTCGTATACGATCGGGGAATGGCGTGCTCGTGTCAGTAGTTACCCAGTTAGGGGTAACCCGGCCTTGTGTTGGCAGAGTTCCGGTTTGGTTCTCGGGGATGTCTTTCCAGAGGCATTCTCATGTGGCAATGGGAAGTTCCTTGGCCTGACCATTTGTTGGAAATCCAATGAAACAATACGAAACTTGTACGGTTTTAGTTGTAGAACCTATCATTCACTTATGGTGTCGCAACACTGTTTGGATGGTAGCTATAGTAGGCATACGATAATGGTCGTATGTTGGCTAAGATTTCTATTCTACTTTCGAAATGAATTTTTCTCTACACTATGCACTAGTAATAATATCAAATGTTCTTTTAATGCGTATCAAGCATCTTTGGCTATCATAAGGAGAAATCTCCTCCGATTCTGCGTTTGCATGTGTGTGTGTGCGGGAGGCCTTATGGTAGTCTCATTTTTAAAAGCATTGCGAATTGACTTTAAAATCTTTTGTTGATTGTTTAAAAGATAAACTGTTTTTGTTGCTCACACCAGTCCCACGACTGATCCGGAGTTTATTGTTTCTTTCCTAAACTCTGGGTGCTCATTATTTTCTACACGAGCAGTCTAGAGTTGGGTTTTACAGATAGTTAGATATAGTGGATTATCTGGAGTTGGTTCAGTCTTTGGACCACACCAGTCTTGTTGAGCTTGGTGATATGTTATGGGGAGTTCGAGCTATTGCTGGATTGATTCTTGGAAATGGAGTTGCAGTTATTTTTTGGAGTTCTTCCCTGAAGACTATCTTAGAGTTATTTGTTCCGCTGTTAAATGTTATCTATTTTCTTTCCGCTGCTATTTATTGTATCATATCTCTGATGTATATTGATATCTATTGGATCATCTGTTGTATCAGATATTGTATCAAAGCTGTATATCAATGTTTTATTCTTTTATTCCGCTGTGTTGTTTACTTAATGATTGTTATAAGCTCCGGCGAATCGGATTTGAACGGTTGAATCTATGACATTCGAATACGATTTGAAGTATGGATGTCGATTTTTGAGCGGGCAAAATTCGAGTCGTTACACAACTTAAATGTCCAAAACTTTAGCAAATCACCCTTCATTGTACATTTGTACTTGTCTGAAAACCAAACCTTAATATGGTTGTTCATTTGCAAGTTATTCAACATAATGGTATGTGTATTATTTTATAGGAGCGAATGCTTATATTTTATTTCTTATGTATTATTAAATCAAATAGTCAATTGACGGTATAATAATAGCCAGCTAACGGTATGGTAACGGCGTTATCTTTTTGCTGACTAGGATGAATAAAAGCCTTCTGATGTCTTTCTTCATATTCAATCTGAACCGTCCTCTGTCTTTTCCGTTAAAACTAATCTGTTTTGATATATACGAGCATTACGGCACGCGCTTCGCGCGTGATGAAGGGATCTGAATTATTTTTCTACAAATTGTATTGTTTAATACGTTTAAAAGAAAATGATCTCCATAAATATTTATCATACTTTTGTGTTGAATCAAACGTAGTTAATTTGTAATTTTATTTCTAAGTTGCAATACCTAATTCTTTATTAGTTTAAATTTTTATTTGTATTATTAGTTAATAAAAAACGAATTTGTAAAGTAGTTTATTTGTTAGGTCCTATTTTCAAGTGATCGTAAGAATTGGTAAATATTTGTAAAGGAAATTTTAAATTTGCGAAGAAAAATTAATTGTCAGATCCTATTTTTAAGTTATGTTAAATTTTAATAATATCTATACTGAGGCATTTTTGGTATTTCATACTGACACTAAAAGAGTGTGACAGCAAATATATTACAACTATTACTAAAGGAATATATATATATATATATATATATATATATATATATAAAGGATAATTTTGGAACTTCACGGTCGGACCAAAAGATTGCGCTTTTAAGCCAACGATTAATAAAGATATGTAAAAAAATAAAAATAAAAAACTAAGTAGTTAATCATGGAAATGAAATAAGTGATAACAAAATCATCACAAATTTACAATTATAGAACATATGAATTAACAAAAATTCTTGATGAATAATAAATGTGAACTTTAAATTAAAAAACGCAGCACGTCTTCTCGAAGATACAATAGTAAACTACTGTATATCGGTATCCAAATCTATATATATTCCAAATCAATAAAAATCTAAGATATCTCATATATTAGATGATACCGAAGGCAATTATTCATTACCAAATACAAATTATATTTATATTGTACGAAGTTGTATACATAAAAATCGTTAATTAATCTCATATACACATAAATGTGAATAACATACCGATTCTAACCATATATGAAAATATTTGAAGGATATATAGATTATTCTTTTGAACTTATAAGTTGATAAAGGTTGAGTATGTAACTAATTAAAGTGAGAAATTTAGATACTTTCAAACATATAGAAAAAAGTGCAAAATATACAACTTTATTAGAGATGATGAAAGCTTTATTTAGTGACCATCAACTACTTTCGTCTGACATAAGCAAATACACATCGTAAATTTACGTCTTTAAGAGGATAAAGTGCGTTCAAATGGAGATGATTTAAGGTTAGACAACTACCAAGTTTTACTTATGAAATAATATTTGTAGCCCAACTTAAGATATCTTATATAGGAGATGAGATTCCATAGTGTGGAATTAAAGTGATTCATTATTACTGCAACAATTTTTTTGTTAATTATTATAATATATTGTTATTATTAGTTATCAAAATTAATAATAATTAATAATTAATTAATTATCATCAAAACTAAATAAACTAATAAAATAACATAATTGCACATTAATACTCAACTTAAATGTCCAAAACTTTAGCAAATCACCCTTCATTGTACATTTGTACTTGTCTGAAAACCAAACCTTAATATGGTTGTTCATTTGCAAGTTATTCAACATAATGGTATGTGTATTATTTTATAGGAGCGAATGCTTATATTTTATTTCTTATGTATTATTAAATCAAATAGTCAGTCGACGGTATAATAATAGCCAGCTAACTTTATGGTAACGGCGTTATCTTTTTGCTGACATGAATGAATAAAAGCCTTCTGATGTCTTTCTTCATATTAAATCTGAACCGTCCTCTGTCTTTTCCGTTAAAACTAATCTGTTTTGATATATACGAGCATTACGGCACGCGCTTCTCGCGTGATGAAGGGATCTGAATTATTTTTCTACAAATTGTATTGTTTAATACGTTTAAAAGAAAATGATCTCCATAAATATTTATCATACTTTTGTGTTGAATCAAACGTAGTTAATTTGTAATTTTATTTCTAAGTTGCACTATCTAATTTTTTATTTGTTTAAATTTTTATTTGTATTATTAGTTAATAAAAAACGAATTTGTAAAGTAGTTTATTTGTTAGGTCCTATTTTCAAGTGATCGTAAGAAGTGGTAAATATTTGTAAAGGAAATTTTAAATTTGCGAAGAAAAATTAATTGTCAGATCCTATTTTTAAGTTATGTTAAATTTTAATAATATTTGTACGGAGGCATTTTTGGTATTTCATACTCACACTAAAAGAGTGTGACAACAAATATATTACAACTATTACTAAAAGAATATATATATATATATATATATATATATATATATATATAAAGGGCAATTTTGGAACTTCACGGACGGACCAAAAGATTGCGCTTTTAAGCCAACTATTAATAAAGATATGTAAAAAAATAAAAATACAAAACTAAGTAGTTAATCATGGAAATAAAATAAGTGATAACAAAATCAACACAAATTTACAATTATAGAACATATGAATTAAAAAAAATTCTTGATGAATAATAAATGTGAACTTTAAATTAAAAAACGCAGCGCGTCTTCACGAAGATACAATAGTAAACTTCCGTATATCAGTATCCAAATCTATATATATTCCAAATCAATAAAAATCTAAGATATCTCATATATTAGATGATACCGAAGGCATTTATTCATTACCAAATACAAATTATATTTATATTGTACGAAGTTGTATACATAAAAATCGTTAATTAATCTCATATACACATAAATGTGAATAACCTAATGATTCCAACCATATATGAAAATATTTGAAGGATATATAGATTATTCTTTTGAACCTATAAGTTGATAAAGGTTGAGTATGTAACTGAGAAAGTGAGAAATTTAGATACTTTCAAACATATAGAAAAAAGTGCAAAATATACAACTTTATTAGAGATGATGAAAACTTTATTTTGTGACCATCAACTACTTTCGTCTGACATAAGCAAATACACATCGTAAATTTACGTCTTTAAGAGGATAAAGTGCATTCAAATGGAGAAGATTTAAGGTTAGACTACTACCAAGTTTTACTTATGAAATAATATTTGTAGCCCAACTTAAGATATCTTATATAGGAGATGAGATTCCATAGTGTGGAATTAAAGTGATTCATTATTACTGCAACAATTTTTTTGTTAATTATTATAATATATTGTTATTATTAGTTATCAAAATTAATTGTAATTTATATATAATTAATTATCATCAAAACTAAATAAACTAATAAAATAACATAATTTCACATTAATACTCAACTTAAATGTCCAAAACTTTAGCAAATCACCCTTCATTGTACATTTGTACTTGTCTGAAAACCAAACCTTAATATGGTTGTTCATTTGCAAGTTATTCAACATAATGGTATGTGTATTATTTTATAGGAGCGAATGCTTATATTTTATTTCTTATGTATTATTAAATCAAATAGTCAGTCGACGGTATAATAATAGCCAGCTAACGGTATGGTAACGGCGTTATCTTTTTGCTGACTTGGATGAATAAAAGCCTTCTGATGTCTTTCTTCATATTAAATTCCTAAATCACAACCATTCTTTACCTCTTGTTTGTCTTGCCGTTATCTTACCATTAAAACAAAGGAATTATGCCCAACTTAAGATATCTTATATAGGAGATAAGATTCCATAGTGTGGAATTAAAGTGATTCATTATTACTGCAACAATTTTTTTGTTAATTATTATAATATATTGTTATTATTAGTTATCAAAATTAATTGTAATTTATAATTAATTAATTATCATCAAAACTAAATATACTAATAAAATAACATAATTGCACATTAATACTCAACTTAAATGACCACAACTTTAGCAAATCACCCTTCATTGTACATTTGTACTTGTCTGAAAACCAAACCTTAATATGGTTGTTCATTTGCAAGTTATTCAACATAATGGTATGTGTATTATTTTATAGGAGCGAATGGTTATATTTTATTTCTTATGTATTATTAAATCAAATAGTCAGTCGACGGTATAATAATAGCCAGCTAACGGTATGGTAGCGGCGTTATCTTTTTGCTGACTTGGATGAATAAAACCTTCTGATGTCTTTCTTCATATTAAATTCCTAAATCACAACCATTCTTTATCTCTCGTTTGTCTTGTCGTTATCTTACCGTTAAAACAAAGGAATTTTGCCCAACTTAAGATATCTTATATAGGAGATGAGATTCCATAGTGTGGAATTAAAGTGATTCATTATTACTGCAACAATTTTTTTGTTAATTATTATAATATATTGTTATTATTAGTTATAAAAATTAATTGTAATTTATAATTAATTAATTATCATCAAAACTAAATATACTAATAAAATAACATAATTGCACATTAATACTCAACTTAAATGTCCAAAACTTTAGCAAATCACCATTCATTGTACATTTGTACTTGTCTGAAAACCAAACCTTAATATGGTTGTTCATTTGCAAGTTATTCAACATAATGGTATGTGTTTTATTTTATAGGAGCTAATGGTTATATTTTATTTCTTATGTATTATTAAATCAAATAGTCAGTTGACGGTATAATAATAGCCAGCTAACGGTATGGTAACGGCGTTATCTTTTTGCTGACTTGGATGAATAAAAGCCTTCTGATGTCTTTCTTCATATTAAATTCCTAAATCACAACCATTCTTTATCTCTTGTTTGTCTTGCCGTTATCTTACCGTTAAAACAAAGGAATTTTGCCCAACTTAAGATATCTTATATAGGAGATGAGATTCCATAGTGTGGAATTAAAGTGATTCATTATTACTGCAACAATTTTTTTGTTAATTATTATAATATATTGTTATTATTAGTTATCAAAACTAATTGTAATTTATAATTAATTAATTATCATCAAAACTAAATATACTAATAAAATAACATAATTGCACATTAATACTCAACTTAAATGTTCAAAACTTTAGCAAATCGCCCTTCATTGTACATTTGTACTTGTTTGAAAACCAAACCTTAATATGGTTGTTCATTTGCAAGTTATTCAACATAATGGTATGTGTATTATTTTATAGGAGCAAATGCTTATATTTTATTTCTTATGTATTATTAAATCAAATAGTCAGTCGATGGTATAATAATAGCCAGCTAAAGGTATGGTAACGGCGTTATCTTTTTGCCGACTTGGATGAATAAAAGCCTTCTGATGTCTTTCTTCATATTAAATCCCTAAATCACAACCATTCTTTATCTCTTGTTTGTCTTGCCGTTATCTTACCGTTAAAACAAAGAAATTTTGCTATATAGATATATATAACGAGATAAAAGATAAATAAATTGTAGTACCGACTCATCAAAAAAATCAGTTCCATAAACAAAGACAACTGGCATTTCACTTCACTCTTTTCTTTTTTCTTTTTTGGTTTTATATTAATACAAATATAAATGTTTCAAAATAAGAAATATTACATTCAACAGTCGCTGCTGAGTGTCCAATCCGAGGGACACCTTACAGCGACGATTTATGGCTTTAATCTCCACCTTCAGTCATACGACGAATCCTCGCCTTCAAATTGTCATACGACGAACCATCGCCTCCAGAGTCAGAGTCGAAATACCTTCGAATTATCGCAACATCTTCATGCAGATAGGAAACATTTTGTAGAAGCAAAACCAACAGTTGATGGTTGGGATTCTGTAGAATGCTTTGCGAAATCGATCGCAACAGCCGGTTGTTTTGCCGTTGTATTGACATGGCTCGGCGACCAATGCCAGCGAAGTAAACACAAGACCCAGCTACCCCAAAAATCTGAAAGCGAAAATAAATAAAAGAACAAAAAAAAAATTAATTAATTATTTAACAATCAGGGTTAGGTATGATCTGCTACGGTAGGTTTTTTTTAAGAGTCGAAATCAATTTTTACCCCAACGTAAATAAGAATCCTCTCTGCTACCCAGCCGTTTTCCGCCATGGCGGCCATCAAATTCCTAGACAAGACGGCGGACACTATCCCCAGGATTATAACAAAGATAGGCAACATCATATGTTATGACCCGCTATTTTGGACCATTCAAATCGACAATAAAACCATACATGTCCGACTTGAATAATTCAAAATACCATATTGTTAATTAAAATTTGTCAAAACTTAAAATATACAGTAAATAAATCAATCACAGATCACATAGTAATATAATGCAGCGGAATAGATAAAGAATAGTAGTTTATGAAGCTACTATATACCTCAGAGTTAGAAATAAAATACAACCGAATGGTTCAAATGCAGTGAAGTCTCCAATGCAACAGATGACTTCTCTGAACCAATCAACTGGATGAATGAAGGAATAGATAGCTGGATCTTCAAGCAAAGCTCCAACTTCGAAGGCGAGTCTCAAATGCTGTATCACTCAGTCTGACCCGAGCGTAAAGCAAAACACAAAACACTCGAGTCAGGATTAACATTCTTATATCAATAAATCCAACTCAAATGAAATATCAACTGAAATACAAGTAACTTAAAGGATGTTTGGGATAACCATCCTCTAAGGGTCCATGGAACTATCTACAAGGTAGAAATATACACTATACACCGTGGTCATTTCAGCTTAATTTATACTTCAAAACCAAATATCATTTCACTTCAAATATCTCTATATTTCCCAAAATAGTATTTACATATATTAAATAATTTATACAGTAAAGTATTTTCAATTTTAATTCAACTCAATTCCAAAAATAACCACTTCAATTTTATCGATCTCAAATTCGGATTTGTAATCACAAAATACCCCTTTATATTTCAATATATTTCAAGACTTTAAGTATTCAACGTTTCAAACTAAATTTTTATTCAATTTAGTTTTCTAAATAATAAATTCAAATTTAGTTCAACCTAAATTTTCATTTTAATTCAATTTAGTTTCTAAATAACAAATTCAACTATATTGATTTCAAATACAGATCCGAATCTCAAAATAAACCATTTAAATTCCAATATAGGTCAAAGCTTTAGTATTTAAATGTTCAATTTAACAGTTTCCTATAGATCTCGATTTAACCTCATTATTATTTAGTCTTGAAATACTCCCTCATTAGATATAATATCATTTAAGTAACCTTAAATTACATTTTACTCAATATTTTCTTTAATTTATTTAAACGTGAAATATTCATTAAATCACATAAATCAAAAATCCAGTTATAAAATCATACCTTTAAATTTCCCATTCAAAAATTTCAAATTGATTTAATTAAATAAATCCTCATTTAAATACTATTTTTAATAAACCAAAATTTATCTCTCAATCTTAATTATTCAATTTATTACAAGAAAATCTATTTGAAATATAGATTTACATAAATACTCAACCATATTATCCGTATTAAATTAATCTAATTTAAATCAAATATTACGACTAAATCTATATATAAAATTTCCATTTATATAATATCTTAAGAATCAATATTATTTAAACCATATATTTTTTTTCAAAATTATAAAAATTATTTTCAGAATATTTATATGGACCAACGGTGTCTGTATATATTTCCTATCATATAGTCTAGTGCTACGGATGTTTATCATTTCAATCCGTACACTAAATATATACGGGCGGATATCATTTCAACCCGTAATCCCAAATTCAATTAAATGAAAATCGCTTGGGTTTATCATTTCAACCCATAACGATTTTCTCCTATTCTAAAGTCCGTTCGGGTATGTATCATTTCAACCCATAGTGATTTCTAAACTACAGGGAACTTACAGAGTGATAACAGATAATACAATAAAATAACAGGCATATATCATCAATAACAATATAATATAAACAACAGGATATGGTGTCATATCCCGCAGGTGAACAGTTACAGATAATAGCATATATAACAAATTTAAATAACTACAGCAGCATATTTCAATTGTCGTTTCAATTGAAATCAAATTTAATGAATAAAAGAATGTTAATCGTGAGTGATTGCTCACCTTTCGAGGCTAGATAGATTGGACAAAGAATTGAGCTACGCTGGATCACAATCTAGACATCGAACAAATCCAAACAAAATTTTCAAAGCAAAGCAAGATTGGCACGAATACGATGGACAACTGATAAATAGAGATCGATGAAAATAGATCAGAAACTGCTTTATGTAGACCGAAATGAAATACAAATATTATTTTATTATACTACTCTCTTAACCAATATTAGTTTTGAAACGCATTAAAATTACATATACATACATACGTTTTCAAACAAACGTAAATAATAGAAAACTGCAAAACTATGTTTAAAACCAATATTAACATAAATTTTTTATAATCATATTTAAATCAACATTTAAGTCAACATTCCACATTATTATTGTTAAGACCAATATCGACTTTTCTTAATTTGTTGAAACACTACACACCTTATACTTGATATAAATTTACCTTTTGCAAAATATTTATAAGAAAGAGAAGGGCGAGAGCACAGCTCCAACTTAATTTAACAATTTAAATTCCAGTACTTTCTTTAATATTAAAACAGGCTTCAGGCATTTCTTACATGTTAACACTTACATTAAACTTTCTTTATCATCTTAAAAATATCAATGTCAAATTTTAACCCATATAATCACTGGTATAAACTTACATTTTAAAACAACAAATCTTAGATCTTATAAAACTGTATTTGTATAATAATTCATCTCTGGACAGACACACAAACTAACTTAAAATATATTATACTATATATTCTCCCCAAAATTTTATAACTCTACAACTATATTTTAAACAACAGAAGGAAATTTAAACCCATGCAAACTCTACCTATATATCAAACTTATGTTTTATAACTTACTATATATTAATATGTTTATAAATGTATACTGTCCCACAAATATATATTATAAAATTAACACCTTTTTATAAACAATACAATATAAGATTAACACCTTTCTTTTTTTTATATAAAAATCTTACATGCTGTAACATATATGCAGACTGCTAAACATCTTATATTATATATAAACAGTATGAAATAACCCAATGTATATTCAAAAGTCATACTAAACAAATTTCAATAAATACTCATATAAAACTAACCATAGAACAAATGCAAATGTTTATAACTTTATATTTAATGTATACTTGCGCTGCACTATATAAACATACTTATAATGTAAAATATATACTTGAAGCATGTTATGCTTAAAATAAAGGAAAAGCAAAAGCAATATAAACAATAAGAAAACAAAAGAAAAGGAGGAAAAAAAAAAGAAATAAGAAGAAAAAAAAATTAGTGCAGCCATTTACCTACAGAAGAAGCTTCACACGCAAGAGAGGAGATGAAAATCTATTGATATGGAGTAGGGTATGTACGAGTGATTTGTATTTATAAGAGAAGCCTCACATTGATAGAGTGGAAAGAAATTTTGTTTAAAGTGGCAAGAAATAAAGATAGTAATGGCTAGAGGAAATTTAGGAATTTATTCCTATAATTTAAGGAGAGAAAAAAAAAGAAAGAGGAAATAAATTAAAACAAATATATAAAGATTAAATGCTGGTGAACAGAGGAAATAAAATGAAACAAATATGTATATAAACATTGAATGCTGGTGAAAAGGAAAATAAATTAAAAAAATATGTATAAAGATTGAATGCACATGAATAGAGAAAATGAATTAAAACAAATATGTATAAAGATTGAGTGTTGGTGAAAAGAGGAAATAAATTAAAACAAATAAGAAGAGAATGGATTGATTTAAAGGAAAGGCAATGGATGGTTTAGAAATAAATAAATGTAAAACGTATACGTTTTAAATTTCAAAAAGGAAAGAAATAAATACGGGAATGGCAACAGATCTTGCAAGCAGGGAAATAACGTAAAAAGAGGAAGAGAAAGAGGCGTATAAATGAATGGTAAATAAATTTAGATTTCAAATGAAATAAATGGAACAACAGAGATTAAAGTATGGATGTAAATCCAGGAATAATAAAAAGCAACGGTTATATGTCGATTAAGAAAAATAATTAAAACAATTAATGGCTTAAATGGGGCAACATGTTTCAAATTTTTTAAATGCAAAAGAAACGTACACTATAAATATAAAGTTTTCAAAAGCACAAGAAACGTAAAGCTGTCCATTGATTCATCAAAACGTTATTAAGTAATAAATTGAAATGAATATAAAAATAAAAGTAATTGTAATGGTCAATAGTTGATTTAGCTATACACTTAAAGCAATAAATTTTTGTTTGTTTGTACAACACAAAATGAGTTTTGAAAGTCAAGGATATAAAAATGGATAAAATGAAAGAAATCAGGAAATTTTGTGAGCAATAGGTTTCTAAGGAAAGGTAGGCTTACATCATATATACATGCTGAGATGATTAGGCACGTTCAAAAATTTTGAAGCAAATGAAGGAATTGGAAATAAATATAAAATGAAAGAAATTTGAAAAGTCCGTAGCTATGATTTAGCCAAAATTTATTAAAGCCATTTACTAGGAAGGTTGGAACCGAAATAATAGGGAGAGGAAGGCACATTAAATTTGATGACAAAGTTGTGTTCAGATCTATAAGCAAGTTGTTTATATATTATAGGCCTTATGAAAGCGAGGGAAGGAACGGATGCTACTAGCTTGATGATTTGAGATTCTTTCGAGCGTTAAAAACAAAAATAAAGGGAAACCAGAATAAATGCACCACCATAAATATAAATATACGCTTCAATTGCAAAAGAAACGTATAGAGAAAATTATGGGTAGTGGGAAAAGTAAAGTCAGTGCACGAAACTACAAGGAATAATAAAAGCAAGGTCGATGATCTCAAATTTATTAATGGTTACGAATGGAAAAGTCTACCTGAATTGGAAAAGTATTAAGCAATAGAAATCTTTAACGGTAGTAAAAAGAAACCGTTACGCACTGATTTAGAAATCAATTAAAGCAATTAATAGCTTGAATTGGACAGCACGTTTTCTCAATTAAATAAACTTCCATAAAATTATTTGAAAATTTACAATCTGCTATATTTAAATATACGTATTCTAAATATAAACTTTTTATTTAAAAATTCAATTATTATAAGATTTCACAAATATTTAATTAAATACGTTATAGAATCAATTAAAAATTGTTAAAATTTTCCGGGTCGTTACATCATAGCTAACTCCGAATGCTAAGAATAATAAGCAATAGTTGTTGTTATATAGTGGGCTGATAACCGACCCCGAATCGGGTTTAGCAAATGGTAAGAAGGCCGTAATGTCACTTGCCTTTAAGGGCCATAACGTAGGGTTTTTTTTTTGGAACAAACGTTG
This sequence comes from Allium cepa, assembly GCA_030765085.1. Lineage (NCBI taxonomy): Eukaryota > Viridiplantae > Streptophyta > Magnoliopsida > Asparagales > Amaryllidaceae > Allium > Allium cepa. Next base: position 196,210,483 of record CM060928.1, read on the forward strand.
AAAGGGCCAAGCCCATAAGCTAACAACCAGAACCGGGTCGAATTATCAAACCCGAAACAAAATAATAAAACAAAACCCTCACCCTCTCAAACCCTAAACACGCCGACATAACAACATAACTCAAAATAAACGAATGAAGAGAAACATAAAACTTTAAAAATGGCAGATCACCAAAGCTATTTTTCTATCCTACTTCGTTCTGCTACTCTCTCCTCGTTTCCAATAAGAAAGAGCGCTGTTAGATCCAGCTCTCATACCTCTACCGCTGTCGAATCTGTACTCATCCATGCGATAGCAACTATCGTTGCTAAGATGCATATAATTGTTAGATCTAGAATCATCTCGACCTAGATCTAACGATTTCTCCTTCAAATTGTTGTCTCTGAACAAGTTAATTCTGCTGCTCGAGTTATTGATGCTGGAATGCACTAAATCGTTAGATCTAGCGTCAAAGTGACCTGGATCTGACGATAATCTCCTAGAGTTGATATTACTCTCCAGATTAGCTCTAATATTGTAGTAACTGTAGGGTTAGAAAAGCTAATCATTATATTGAAATATTATTATTGATATAAAAGATATAATTTGCAAATGTTTTGGGAATGATAATTTTGGTAAACGACAGATTTCTAAAAGGATTTTTTGATAAAGTATGTTTTAAGTAATGAGATTTTGACAAACAATTGAAGTTGGTGAAAAGATATTACTTTTATTAGTGAGAAAATAGTTTTCATACTAATTACGGCTTTACCACGCCAAAGTTTACGATATATGCCACACTTCATCTAGCCATGTTTGTAGTCTTCAAAGTCAATCATAGGCAGTACATAAGATATCAACTTTGGTTGATATGGAATGGATCTTCTTGGTAGAAGTTGTTGAGACTTTGTTTTGATTCATGACACAAAGCTATCACTACAACATATAGATTTGACGACTGTTACGATAAAAAGAGAATATATACTACATGGAGACAAGACATCAAAATCGGTGCATCAATTTTTATTATTTTTGCTTTGAGTCTTAAGTTACTTTTGTTAAGATCTCTCCTCGTTTACATATATATTAGCTTATATATATAATCTTCTTATTTTCAAATAATTTATACATATATAAGCATATGAATTATATATATATTATCAAATTTTTTCATTTAGAATCATATATATATATATATATATATATATATATATAAACCTGTGAAAACTGTGCAAATTGCATAGAAATTACCAGGTCAGTCGACTGACCTGAAAATTTTTGTGCAACATGCACAGGTGCACATATATACAAATATAGATTTAAAAATTCGTTTGAATATCCAGTCGTTTGACCCAGAGATTCAATTTACTAAATTTTTATAACAGCTATATTTTTTGAAAAGACACGACCATTTGTGAAGAGATATGAATCTCTACAAAGAGATTTGGACGCAACACTTCAATAGAACTCTTCGTCAATGGTCGCTGCCTTTTAACATCTGTAAATACATATTCTAACTTGATTCAAAATTACTGAATTTTCTTATCTTTCTTTTCTAACTCTCTTGAGTATACTTGCGACTATACTCTCAAATATTCTGCATTAACATCTTGTAAGAAATATTATTCCTTTCTATTCTTCATACACTTCAAATACACACACACACACACACACACACACACTCGAGGAGAAGATCATAGAAAGGGTGTACTATGAACAAATTTATCCGTGTTATCAGAACACAAAAAGTCAAACAATCTTTTGTATTTGTGGAAGTCCTGTTCTGCTGCTCAGGCATGTGAAGTCCTCTTCGGCTGCTGAGGCGAAATCCTGTTTTGCTGCTCAGGTCCTTGTTCGGCTGCTCAAGGGTTGTATCGACCTATTCCTCCAGGTTAAGTGAGGGTTATTGTTTTAGTGAAATTCCAGAAGGAGTCTAACTGGATGTAGGACGGAGCTCTGAACCAAACTAAAAATCTCTGGTGTTATTTTTATTATTCTGCTTTTATATTCCGCATTACTTACTGTATAACTATCATCACTATACTCTGCATTATCGTATATCCATATTACACGATCCATAGCCTACTTTCATTTGGTATCAGAGCGAGGTTTTCATATAACCGTAACACAGTTATCTGATACTCTAATAATATGAAAACTAACACTAGCACTAGCATTAATACTAGCTTCATAAAATGACAATACACTGCACGTCCACCACTATTCAATGGCATAAACTATAACTATTGGGCCACATGAATGAGAATATATATGCAAGCAAATGGTTTTGATTCATGGAATATAACTCAGAAAGAATACACTATTCCTACTGAGGAGTATTCTACTTGGACAAATACACAGAAACTAGATGCCACAGCAAATGCAAAAGCAATGAATATGTTGTTTTGTGCCTTAGATAAAAATGAGTTTAACCGTGTTAGCATGTGCAACGCTGCATATGAAATATGGCATACACTTGAAGCTACACATGAAGGAACTAGCAAGGTCAAACAAAACAAAATATCCATGCTCAAAAGTCAGTTTCAAAACATTAGAATGAAAGATAATGAATCTATAAATGATGTGTATTCAAGATTTTAGGATACTTATCAATCATTAGTAGGACTAGGAGAAAAATATTTAGATTTTGATATTGTATCCAAAATCCTTAACTCTTTAACGGAAGAATGGGAAAGAAAAGTTCTCGCTATTGAAGAAGCGAACGATATTTTCAAAATAACTTCGGAAGAGTTAATAGGAAATCTAATGTCCTATGAAGTCAATTTGCAGGCTAAACGAGCTCAAGCTCAAGAAAAAAAGAATATAGCATTCCATGCAGAACAAGAAGAATCAGATTCAGACAAAGACAACCTAGCCTTTATTGCCAAAAACTTCAAGAAATTCTTAAAGTATAGAACAGGAAACGAAAACAATGGCAAGAGAAACTCAAACAGCAATAAACCACCATCTTCATCAATTCTGGAGTGCTTTAACTGTAACAAAAAGGGACATATACAGAAGGATTGTCTGGACCAAAAGAAAAAATATCACAATAAAAGGAAGGACAAATTCAGAAGGAAAGCTTTCTCAGTTACAAGGGATGATTCAGAATCTTCCTCCTCCTCAGAAAGCGAGAGTGACAGCGATAATGAACAAGCCAATATATGCTTTTTAGCCAAAGATAATGAGGTAAGTGGTTTAACTTTTGATTATATGATATAGATAGTTAGATACTTTAAAAAGTCTCGAAAGAAAATACAAAGAGGCTGTTGAAAATCAGAATAAGGCAGAATTGGAAAGAGAAATGCTTAAAGACAAGAAGAAAATATTGGAAGAAGAACTTGAGAAAACTCAAGAACCGCTTTCAAATGTTAATTCTCAACTAACATTATTAAGTCAAGAAATCGAGACTCAAAAAGAAAAGAATAGCTCGAAAGGAATTCCATGTTTTTCCATTTCCATGTTTTTCCGTTTAAAATAGCTCGGAAGGAATTCCTTCCGGTTTCTGATGGAAAAAAGCGAAAATTTCCACTGTTTTCCATGGAAATTTTATTCCTACCGATATTATTGTATGATTAGTTTAACTAGACCAGACATATAAAAAATATTATAAATTTCTTTTCGTTGTGAATAATGCATAGAAGCATCAAATCCAAATGCTGACAGGCGGAATTCTTATCTAAAACCTGTCATTAACCTACTTAATACAAGTTCTATTGGGGTAATAAATTCATTTTCCTTCAAATATCAGCTCAAATACAAACTAACAACAGTAACATCCAAACACAATTTACATCAAAATCAAAAGTCATGGTACAAAATTGTACGCAAAACAGTTTGGATAAAAAAATTAAAACAAAGCATCAAACTTTTCATTTTTAAATGGAGCAAACCGAATTCACCAAGGTATGAGGCAGTTTAGTGAGCAGATTCCATGGGAGTAATAATCTGGACGAGCTGCATCTCTTCGGATCAAAGCAGATCCATACTTGGGCAGCAATTGCCTCCTTGAGAATTTGCCATTTCGCCGCCTCAAAATTGATCTACTTTTATGAAATCTAGGGTTTTTCTTTCTCTGTTTCTTATTTATCCCATAACAATCCGCCCTTACGTATGTGTAACGACCGCGATTTTTCATACGCGAAAAATCGAACCATTTAATTGAAAGAAGGAGGTAGAAGAAGAGAAAACAGAAAACAACATCAGAATCTAACCATCGCAGCGGAATAAAATATAATATATAATAACAGATCTTTACACAAAAGGAAACTTTATTTGTTTTATACATACATCATCAGAATATACATATCACACAACCGAACAGAAACCATCACATGTCCTCATACAACTGAATATACAACCAAACAACACAGTGGAATATATAAAACATGTACGAGTAATACGTCTCGCCATCCAGCTCGTCTCCTGAGCTCCACAGCATCATATCCTGTATCCTATAATATTCGGTCTGACCCGAGCATTACAGTTAAATAACACCCCAGTCAGTCTGGAAAACCAGCGTGAGAAAATCACACTCAATTGGATTATTAAAGTTTCAAAAAATCTTTTGAAAACAAAAGCATCTCGTAAGACCACGCCACAAATAAACATGTCGGTTTTTTACCTTACGATAGCTAAAACATTTCTATTAAAATCCTCTGATATTATAATAGTGTTTATTCACAAATACTTATAAAATAGCCGAAATTGTTACATTCATTAAATTCCAGCATACTAGCCACAAAGTGGGTAATACAAACAAAACTCGTACAAGGCACGTAGGAAGAATGGATTTCCAACGAATGACTAGGCATTGGGGTACCACCTGTCACAGTACGTGGCCTAGATCACAGTACCGAGGAGCCACCCTAACTCCCCTGCAACACAAGGCCGGAACCATCCCTTGCTGGACAGTTCCAAATAAGATCACCCCGCGGTTGGGATCAGCAACCGCCACACAGCCGAGATAAAAAGGGACATCTAGACAGGGATGACCTTACTCTCAAGTGGGGGCTACCCACGAAGCCTTGCTGCATAACCCCTGATTTTCAGTCATTCCCGGTTGATGAGGCTTGAGGCTAAACGTTACCTTTAGAACGTATCCCTTAGAATGCTCATCGTTCACCTGACGATGTTCTAAAAGCATTCATCCATACAAGTCCGTCCCGAGTTCGAACGGAACTGAATGCACTATTCCTACTACATCCATTTTGGAAATATCCTTAGGATTAGTAGCGACTAGCCCTTGCACTTCACTGCTCCAACTTCGACTCCGAACTCGATTCCCACGAAACGTACAAATCGGATCGAAGTGGTTTTCGAGAAATAAATCTCGATCCCGGTCTCTTCGAAACGATCAGCGCATTTGGCCAATATCGATAGTCAGTTATTTAACTATCAATTAATATCCACAACAACCATCAACCAATAAATAATTTCCCACATTATTTATTAATCCCAAAAATATCTTCATAGTATATAATTTCCAATTTCAACCCTTTTTGGAAACAGTTTCAAAACCACCTTTCCTTTCACAGCATACTTTTACAATTGTTTATTTCCACTGAAACGCTAAGTATAAAATACTTCAGATTTTAAATAATTTTAAATCACTTTATTATAAAATATACTTTATAATATTAAAATTAAAACTACTTTAATACTTGATAAAAATGTATACTTAAGAATGCTTTAAATAAAACCACCTTATAAAATATAACTAATTTTTTTTTCTAAAATATAATGCAAATCACTTTTATATAATTATTACGATAATAATAAAATTTCCAAACATGCTTTTAAAATAACATTAAAACCTTAACTTGTATTTAAAATTGCTTTGAAAACCATACTTGGCTATCCAAGGAAATACTCTTCTCTTTCACATCCTTTAAAAATAAATCTCCATTTATTTTAAACACATTTACCATTTCTTTAATAAATTCACACCTTGAATTTATATTTCCTAATCCACTTCACTTTTATAAACCCAGTTTATAAATTTCAAAATCTCACTTCTCTTTAATTTCAATTCCAAACACTTAAGTAAATTTACAATTATTTCTAATTTACCTTACTTTGAAATAAATTTCTTCACCTACTTTATTTATTTCAAAATCTATTAACTTTAAGATTTCTATTTCTTATTTATGGGTTTAAACCTTTCTAACTGAAAATGCCAATTCAGATTTTTCATCTCTTCTATATCTTTTAATTAACTTTAAACTTTAGATTTAAAAATAAATTCTTTATTCTCTATTCTTTTAATAATATCACTTACACTTAAAATTTATTATCCCACGGGATATTCAAATTTCCCCTTTTATTCTCAGGATTTATTTATTTGAATTGTTAAAAAGAATTATTTTTGTTTTTCTTCTAATTCACTTTTCTATTTATTTGAATTCTCTATAATTGATTTACTTCAATTTTACTCTTTTATTTCTTTTCAAAAATCCAATTCTATAGATTTGGATAACTCAGAATACTAAAATATTCAATCCAATCATATCATCCTATACTTCATACAATAATCACAGGATATCAAATATTCATAGCACAGAATATTAAATAATCAAAATAATTTTGAGGAATCCAGTTGGATCCCTCCAACCTGTTTCCCTGCATCCACAAACGTTAGCACATCATAAAATACCAATTCCATTTCGAGGTGGAATATCACGGTATATGGGATTAATATAAATCATCCGCTATTATGCGGCGCATAGGGTCTCATCCGCTATATAATGCGGGAAATCAAACATTCCAAGATGTAATATATACTATAATATAGCATATCAAATCAATTCAACCATTCAACCAATTATTTAAATTTAACTATTTAGATTTAAATTAAATTCAGCTGAGTGAGATTAACTCACCTTTGATTCTGTATGCAATCCAATCCAACCCGGCTTGCTTCTATCAGATTTTGACCTTGTATAACAATCATATGATTTATTAACACTTTTGAAATAACTTGAACAATTTATTTCCATTTTATAAATTTAATTAACCAATGATTCTATTTTAACTAATAAATTTTAAATTTTAAACTAATTCTCTTTTAACATATTATTTTAGCAACCAATTAATTTAATAAGTTAGTTAAATAAATTAATTTCCAACAATACACTATTTTAAAATAACCTAGTAAATTAAATAGGTATGTGTGCATTTATTAATACCTCCTTTACTGTATATACACGTGTATATGAGATATTTATATTTATTTTATTTCTGAAACTACATATATATTTGTAAAATAGTCTACATAGTTTTAAAATCTATTGTATATTTATATATATATATATATATTTATTTATTTAATATTATTTTTTATAACATTAAAACCCTTATGTTTCTTTTCTTATTCACATATTGGAATATATATACCTTTAAATAAAACATAACATTGCTATAGAATCTTCTTCCTATTTATATTTTTCTCAGTTTACCTTTAATTTAAAAATAGGCAGATTTATCCATGGTTATTATTATTTACAATCTATAAACAATATCTATAAAATTTTAAAACTAAAAATAGATTTTAATTTACTTTTTTATTTATTAACAACCAACTTAGAAATTTAATAATTTAAATTGATGGGAAAAATACCTCACTGATTCCTCTTCCCTTGCTCACTGACCAACTCCAAAACCCAGAATCCAATCTGGAGCCCTATCAACACACGCGCGTCCCAACAGCCACTCGCGTCCCAACAACCTCATGAACGCGAACACCACGCCCAGTTAACCACCATCTGTCGAGCTATTCGATTTCGATCTAAGATAAAGGAGAGCTCGATCGAACAGAGAGAAACCCGATGCTGCGATTCGAACGTGAGTACCATACTTCGCGAATCAACATGGAGGAGGAAGCTCGATTCGAATCGGAGGAACGATGATGTTCGTAGGCTCGACACCGATAAGTTGAAACCCCAGTGTCCCCATTATTTTATTTTTTTTCGTTCGAGATTTCGAAGGAGAGTGGTTGGGTATAAAAATGAAGGGAAGTTTTGAATCAATACTAGAGGAAGATGAATTGCTTTTGTTCGGCCACCATTTTTCTCTAAAACGAAAGATTACGTTTTCTCTGAGAAGTCGACTTTGATTTGAAATTGCTAGTACTCGTTGCATTTTTTTTAAAGGAAGAACGAGGGAACGTGATGGGATGTTAACGTATGTAACTCAACATACAACAACGACCTGAGGTGTAAGCAAAAAGATTTGATGGAAATATAGATTTTGAAAGGTTGAAAAGAATATATAAAATGTTAAATCATCTCGAATTCCCAACTTAAAAATTTCGACGTCCTATCAAGGCGTTTTCTTACTATACGATCACACAACTCCAAACACTACAAAAATTGAAATCCGATAATAATACAATATTACGGACCCAATGGACCTGGTTTCGTCGAATTCCGAGACTGTGCCTCGGAAGACTAGTTTTAAATATCGATTTAAACGATAAAATTTTAAAACTGAACAAACCACTGTTAATTTCAATTTTACAACTTCTATTATCTTCAGTGTTAAAAATATAAATTTTATAAGCCTTCAAATTATGTTTTAACAGGCTTAAAACTCCAGATTCAATAATTTATCCAATTACGATAATTAAATTCAACAAATAAATTATCCAATAAATACTGATATTTGAAATTAAAGTTAAAAATTAAACCTTGAATATTTAAAATTAATTTAATATCCCAATTTCAAATATACAGAAATTCTGGGTCGTCACATTCCTCCCCCCTTAAAAGAATTTTGTCCCCGAAGTTACTAGTTAGGATGAATGATTCGATACCCATTACTATTTTCCTAAAACCAAACAGTTTTATCAACTTGTCATAACTTATCTTTTATTAAAGACCCACTATTACCCCAACCAACTTCCCAAAACCTTCTATAGTTTCCAAATACCTTACTTATTTAACCATTCAAATTTAAATCCAATTTAAATTATCAAAATTTTCTCAAAAATTTTCTAACTCTCTAAATTTTCGAAAAATTTCGCCAGCGTCTCCTTTGCGCGGCTAGCTCGGTACTACTACAAAATGGCTCTACGGCCTCCCAAATCCAAAAAGAAACAAAAAGCCAAGTGGCTAGATCAAAACCCAATCAAATTTCATAAAGAAATTTAAACACATACCTTTTTGTCGGGCCATTAAATTTTATCTTCTGAAATCGAAAATCTCAATTTATCCATTGCTTTTACATACTTGTATATCCTACTAAGCAATAACATCCAATTATAGCTTTAAAACCATTTTATACATTCCTTTACAAATTTTCAGTATTTGCTTTACTTAAGCCCGTTCGATGCACCTATATCATCCGTACGCAATACCAAATTTGATCGCTCACTCGATCACACAATTTCACTTCCGAACTAGCATCGTCCACCCGACTTTCTAGTGCGGACTCAGATCTGGTTTCTTGATCAAAAACCGTTATTCTCCTTGCATAGCCGTAAACTATGATAGAGAATTTCCAGAATCAATCAAAACTCCATATCCAGGTTCGCCGTCGAAAATCGAGTGAAACATCCTAACTCGGATTGATATAACTATATCGAAATTCTGTGCCCGAATCCGGATCAAATTTGCTATGCGAATAAAATAATATATGTACATCCTATGTATAAATTCCAATTGATTTCATTTATATCGATTTCCTCTTTATTCACGTTCATTTTGATTGTCATTCGTGTATTAATAATTATCTCACCATTTCCAGTTTAATCCTTTTTATGCAATTATCCGCTTAGAATAATCTTTTTTTTAATACCAATTTTACTTAAGAATTTTATTTTTCAATCCTTAAGTTTAATTTAAACATTTCGTACATTTCTTACATTAATTTTCACTTTACTATCAAGTTTATTTTTATTACTATTCATTTTTATTCACTTTGCCTTTACAATTTCATTTGAATTCCATTTGGCTTCCACTTTGAATATTGAATTAGTTTCACTTACTAATTAATTTAAGCCTCAATTAAAAGTTTATTTACAAACTTTACTTTCTTAAGTTCCTTCGATTTTTACTTACTTTACATTCACATTTAAAATAGATTTCAATTATTTAGTTCCAATTCCATTTGTTTAGCAAATTTAGATCATTTGCCGTTAATGAAAATTTTCAAAAATTTCAAAAAATTTCTAACTGCCAAAATTTACGGAAAATTTTGGCAGAGTCTTCATTGTACGGAGGGACTTCTGCGATATCGCAGGATGCACAAAAACATATATACACCGGCCTCAGGCCGGAAATCACAATATATATCAATATATGCAGTTCATATCTCCTATTTAGAATTTTTGCGTAAGCGTACCTTATTTTAGCATTTTAAGCAAGCGGCTATATATATATTTAAGCATTAGCGCAGTTAAATCCAACCAATCGGCTTTCCCAAAACCTGTACTAACTCAACTTAAACAGGTAAATGACATATTAACATTTCAATTCATTTCAATAGCTAAAACATGGGTTTTACAGATCATACTTACCAAACAACACTTAAAAGTAATTTATAAAACTTCAACCACCAATTTAATTGTTTTCACTCGCTTCCAACCAATTTTAATGTCATTTCATTCAATTCCAATGGTTTACAATTCAATTCCTTATATTCAATTTAGTTTAATCCAAACCAGCTCATATTCAATTCATTTGATTTCAAAAATCAAATTTTATTTCACTTCTAACAATTTATAGAATTTTATTTTATTAAATACAAGGACCTTTTCCAATTTATTTCAACTTACATGGATTTTCTTTGCACTACAAACCATTACCACTTTAATCCGATTCCATTTTAATTTTCAACTCACATTATCAAATGTCATTCAATTTATGCTTGAATTGGATTTGTTTACAATTCACACTAAATCCATTTTAATCCAATTCAATTTTTATTCGACAACACTTTCAATTTATCTTGCATTCCACAATTTCACTTAAGCTAGGCTTTTATCCGAATATTACTTAAGTTATTTATCTTCTTCAAGTTATTTCAACTTCAAAACTCAAGTTATTTATATATATTTTTGTAAGTACTTTTCAATTTAAATCCTTAATTTAATTTTCCCTTATCAAATCCATTTCATCTATATTTCTATCAATCTCATTCACAATTTACCATTTAGCTCTGAATTATACAATATATTTAGCCAACTAATATTTTTATTATTCCATAATCATTTTAAATAAGATTCCAGAGTTTAAACAATTTCCAAAATACGAAATCACCTTTGAAACCAACTATATCCAAAATTCTTTCTTGTTTCAAAACCAAACCCAGTTTTTGCAAACAAACACCAATTCAACATCCCGGTAGCAATTCCACTTTTGGAAACTCGAAAATAAATATCGATGATGCTGCAGTCATTACCGAAATTATTTTCCAGCGACCCAAAGAGAATTTAATGCTTTTATCTCTCTAAAAACATTTCAAATATTTTTAAATTCCAAATCTCTCCATATTCAATACCAATTCAAAATATTTCCGAAATAATACTACTATTATTTCTCCAAAACCTTTGAAAATCATTTCCAAATCCAAAGGAATTTAATTTTTTCCCAAAAATTCCAAATTGCAATTCCTTTAAATCCATTTCGATTTATTTTCAAATATTTCTCTGGAATCCCATTTCCAATTATAAATCACATTTTTATATGAAGTTTATTTCAATTTATAAATTTCATTTATAATCTATAATTCAAGTTCCATTTTATTATCTTAATTTGTTTCCTTAACTTTGGCTATACTCGTTTTCTTATTCAATTTTTACGCTTAAATGATAATAATCTAATATTATCACTCCTTATCAACCAAGCATCCAAATACTATGGTAATTTACAAAAATTATTTCTTTTATATACAAAAAATAATTTGGGTAAAATTATTTCATTTACCCTATTTTAAAACAATACTGCGTCGAATTGTTTTATTCAAGTATTTAGAGATCCCTATCAATAACGTTAATTACTCGTATTGACCAGAATCCATAAATTACTCAATAAACCAATTAACACAATATAAAACAATTTTATATTCACTAACAAATACGCACTCATATTTATTAATACGCTCAAACTCATTCTAGAGTTCTATCGACTCTATTTCAATGAGTAATTTCCACCAGAGCCAAGGTTATCACCAACCAAAGCTCTGATACCACTGTAACGGCCGCGATTTTTCATACGCGAAAAATCGAACCATTTAATTGAAAGAAGGAGGTAGAAGAAGAGAAAATAGAAAACAACATCAGAATCTAACCATCGCAGCGGAATAAAATATAATATATAATAACAGATCTTTACACAAAAGGAAACTATATTTGTTTTATACATACATCATCAGAGTATACATATCACACAACTGAACAGAAACCATCACATGTCCTCATACAACTGAATATACAACCAAACAACACAGCGGAATATATAAAACATGTACGAGTAATACGTCTCGCCATCCAGCTCGTCTCCTGAGCTCCACAGCATCATATCATGTATCCTATAATACTCGGTCTGACCCGAGCATTACAGTTAAATAACACTCGAGTCAGTCTGGAAAACCAGCGTGAGAAAATCACTGTGAAGACCCGCAAATCCGTACTCCTTAAATATACACTAATCTCCATAGATTAACTCAAGATGAACAGAAATATGAATTATCAATGTTTAAGAAAAAGAAACAGGATAGAAGAAGAGATAAGAAGATAGAAAATAAAGGGAAAGGAAATAGAAAATAGAACGGAACAGAAAGAAAACAACAGAACAACAACAGAATCTCACAATTCGCAGCGGAACAACATATAATACATAAATGAATAATCTTTAAACAAAGAACTATATCAGTTATTACATTTTTATACATTTCATCATATCATCATTACATCATCATCAGAGTGTACAACAACAAACAACAACAAACAGCGGAAAAAGAAATACTATATACTAGTAATACGCCATGCCATCCAGCTTGCATCCAGCAACTCAAGAATATCCTGATAAACCTTAACTCTTGACTGCCCGTGTGGAAATTGGTGGGCACCCAGAGTTTAGGAAGGAAAACAATAAACTCCGAGTCAGTCATGTGACTGGTGTGGAAACTCAAAACAGTTTATTTATCTTAAAAAATCAAAATAGAGGAATATTTTTAAAGTCAATTCGCAATGCTTTTAAAAATGAGACTACCATAAGGCCTCCCGCACACACACACAATGCAAACGCAGAATCGGAGGAGATTTCTCCTTATGATAGTCAAAGATGCTTGATACGCATTAAAAAGAACATTTGATATTATTACTAGTGCGTAGTGTAGGAAAAATTTATTTCGAAAGTAGAATATAAATCTTAGCCAGCATAGACATTTCGAACTATGCCTACTATAGCTAACTATGTTCAATAGCAGGTTACCGCCACATTCCATAGCAGGTTATACAACTAAAACCGTACAAGTCTCGTATTGTTTCTTTGGATTTCCAACGAATGGTCAGGCCAAGGAACTTCCCATTGCCACATGAGAACGCCTCTGGAAGGACGTCCCCGAGAACCAAACCGGATCTCTGCCAACACAAGGCCGGGTTACCCCTAACTGAGTAACAACTGACCGAGTATGTCATCCCCCGGTCCTTTGGGACCTTTAACCGAGCGCTCGTAATCAATTCACACAATCATAAAGTGTTTTCAACATGAGTAAATATCTGGGCTCCATACCATGATACCACCCTTTTCCAGAAGGAAATGCACATACCCTAAAGGGCGCTACCCCTCATAACCTTGCTGCATCTTTCCTGTTTTGACCATTCCCGAGGTGTGAGGCTCGACGAAGTCACGTCCACAAAAACATACTTTATACAAAAGCCATGCTTTGGGTCAACAAATGATCATAGAAATGATCACCAGGATAGACGATCAAATAAATGATCACCAGGATAGACGATCAAATAAATGATCATATCACAAATAATCAACACAATGATCATTTTACAGCAACACTCAGCATGTCACATTACCAAATTGGGAATATATCGCTGATAACTTTCAACTACATAACCTCTGTGTTAAGCTAAAAGAATAAATTCTCCGCCACCAACAGAAATATATTTGAAAGAAATCGGCTTTATATCTCAATTTGTAATGTCAGACATACAATCCATACAAGTCTGTTCCGGGCTCGAACAGAACCGAAGGCACTTACAAAGAAGTCCTTGTAATCCGGATATCCACAATCCTGATCGGATTTCCCATCACATATGGAGAACTCAATACCGGAGCAACTCGGTGCAGAGTCAATCGACAGGTCATCCTATCGCTCTCGCAAATACCGGGTCTTCAACACCGATCTTCAATGCTATCCATTACGTCGTATCACTATTCGGAATGGGTAATCCGAATAACGAGCGCAATAATTCAAAAATAAGTGTAGCATTCAAATTCAACAAATCACAACAAATACCTTTCAAAGGTAAATATTGATAGTCGGTTATTGAACTATCAATGGATATGCACACATCACCAGATTCCAAATAATTTTCCAAATTATTTATTTCCCAAAAATATCTTTACTAGATATATAATTTTCACACTTCAAAAATAAATCAATATTTATCTTTAAACGAATTCCCTTTTTTTTTATAAATTCCATAGTGAATTTATATTTCACAATACCTATGAATATACGATTTCAATTATTCATTTTCAGTTTATCTTCAAAAAGATAAATTCTCAAAATATTCACTTCACATTGGAAAAACATTTCCATACTTATTTATTCATAAGTAATTCACAATCCATTTATTTTCAACACTTGGAAAATATTCAATATACTTAAATCGAGATTAAGTATATATTTCATTCTTTAAGGAAATCATTCTCTTAACCATATTTATTTGGGCCAAAACGAATGTTGCGTAAAACATCGTTATGACAACCCAAAATCACTAGTATAGGGATTCAAAATTAAAATAGATATATAGATCCCAATACTATACAAAACATTTCCTTTCGGAAATAATTTACTATAACGACAGTGTTATAGTCCATCATTTCTTTTTATTTCTCGAAAACGTCTATTTCAACAATAAATGTTGAAATCTATGGTTTCGAATCTCAACACATTTTAAAACATCGTTAGATCGTTTTAATTCTGTTTAAAATATCACACCCTAAACATTTTCTTTAACATATTATTCACTATTCAAAAACGTGAATATACTTTGTTAACAAATTTCATCCTTTTATTCATTTTATTTCAAAGGATTATTCACAGTCAAAACGTGAATATAACTCCATTAATAGGTTTCAACAATTTACTTATCAAAATAAGTCGTTTGCGAATTTATAAAACAACGTTTATAAATTCCTTTATTAACCTATTCAATTCATAATTCAATCATAAACCAAAGGTCTGTATTTTAAGTTAAACACTTAAAATTTATTTGTTTACTAAATCGTTCCTTTAAACTTCATAATTATAAATCTTATAACTTATAAGATTCGTTTATTTACCCAAATATATTCTTTAATAACTTCACGAAATTTATAAATCTTATTATTTATAAATTTCACTTATAACTTCACCATTTATAATTTTATAAATTCCATTCACTTATGCAACCATTTTCACTTCATTCAAACACTTATAAAAACTCGTTTTATAATTCAAATATTTTAATTTACAAATATCCATTTTATAAATCTTTTATATAAATCAATTTATATTATTCTTTTAAAACATCTTTAATGTCCTTTATAATTTCATCATTTTGATTTATAAAATAATTAATTTTCATAAATCCTATATTTAAACTTTTCACAATAAATTCAGAAATCCCGTTTTGACTATTTTATAAAATCATTAACCCCATATTTTCAAAAATCAGTTTTAAACTATATTTCTCAAAAATATAATTTTTATAACATTAAAAAATTATATCGTTTATTTATTTAAAATGAATCAATTTCCAAACATATAGTATATTTTCAAAAATCACTTTAAAAATCATTTTAAAGTTCCAAATTTGGTCCAATGATGCTACATACCAAATAGTCAATCACGACAACAACGATATCATATATCGATATGATAATCCATCAAATATCAAAATATCTGAAATCAAATAAAAACTGTTGAGGAATCCAGTTGGATCCCCCCAACCTGTTTCCTGCATCCACAAACATTAGCACAATACCAATTCCGCTCCAGTACGGAATTATCGCGGTATATGGGATTTAAAATATTATCCGCTTAATAGACGGCGCAATAGGGTCTCATCCGCTATACAAATGCGGGAAATCAATCAACTGCAATATATACATATACCAATATATATATATTGCTATTATATATAATACCAATTTCACTGTTTATGAAATATTCGCGGTATATGTTTTTAATAAATAACATCCGCTTACTAACGGCGCATAATGTCTATTTTAACAATCAATAGATAACAATCATCATTCAAACATGCATTCAAATATTTTAAATCTAACTATTTAAAATAAAATCGAAACCGATTCGATTGAGTGAGAAGTTCTCACCTTGATTTCAATTTCGTTTTAGCGATTTATTTCGAATAAAATTAAACGGACGTTTAATTCTACCCAAAATTCTCACTAACTCCAAATGACTCCAATCGAATTCCATAGCGTAGTGCTCGTCCATACGATTCCAACGCAACTGGTTTCGCGCGTTTTCGACCTCGTATGAAAAAGTTATGCATTTAACAAGTTTACACGAATTTAAACTTAATAATTACAACATATATTTCTATTTTAAAACCAAACTAAACCACAACCGTTAGATCTCACCCCTCAACATCATCAGGCCGCACACCCCTTCTTCCCTAACTCACGCATATGCTCCCTGTAACTCACGCACGTACAAACCCATGAACACAAAACTAGGGTTCCACTTTGCAATCTCCTCGCTCGACGAAACTTCATCAAACCACCTCCATATTGAAGCCCATTGCAAGAGCTACGCTCGGCTGCAGTACCATAGAGCTCGGCCACCTATAGCCCATCGTATTGCGTGCGCAACCAAGCACCTTTCGGCCATGATTTTTCCCTCCTCGCTACGTTGAACGACGACCCACCGTATTGATTTGAAGATCTTGACACGCTCTACGATTTGTTAGTTGAGAACATTGGCTAATTGTTTGTAGATTGGGAGAGATTGAGGGGAGAAGTTGAGACAATTTCGGCCATACATCAGGTTGGAGGCGGCTGTAGAATATTAGGGTTAGGTTTAGTTTTTTTTTTATTTGTGAAGGTGGCTATTTATAGAGAATCGAACGACACTATTCATTCCGGAAATTCCAAACTCCGACTTACGCGCGGTGACCGGCGTTTCTAGGGTTTACCCCGCGTTTCGGACACAATGGAATAGGTTTCGAAAGCTAATTCGGATATCTGTGCGAGTTATGGCAATAAACGTTCAATTTAAATTAAACCGATTTAAACGATTTTCTAGGCGTTTTAATTTGTACCGGAAAAACGGTAAATCCAATTGACACGAAATTTAAAACCTTACAATAATATCACATTACGGATCCGATGAAACTAGTTTCGTCGAAATCCGAGACTTTTTGAAAAATGGCTATTTTAACTCGCTAAATTAATATTAAAAACAATTCGATGCGTTTCGAGCTGCTACGATCAAACGATAACTCCGATTGACACGAAAATTGAAATCCGGTAATAACTAACTATTACGGATCCAATGGAACTAGTTTCGTCCAATTCCGAGACTGTTCAAAAATTGACTAATTTCACTAGTCGATTAAATATTAAAATATTCAATTTTCACAAATTAACTTTTAATTCGATTTTAAAAGTTCTAAAATATCTTTCTAACTTCAATATGATAAAACAAAATTTTACAAATCATTTTCAATCATATTTAACTCAATTTTCAATTATTTCCATAATTTAACATATTAAATTATCGATTTAATTATTCAATTAAATCCAATTATTCAAAATAAAATTTACTTGACTTATAAATTCACTTATTAATATTTAAAATTAATTAAATATTCAAATTTTAAATAATTAAAATTCTGGGTCGTTACAATCTTCCCCCCTTAAAAGAATTTCGTCCTCGAAATTATCAAGTAAGAAAAGTTACAGAATTTATTAACTTTCCATAAATCCATAGTTAAACTTCTTATAATACTTTACTAAGTTTCAAATCATACTTAGTTATCTTTTCAAAAACAACTACTATTGTTTAACTTTCAATTCCAAAACAAAGTTAAAGTTTTCAAAATTTTTCAATTTTCTCAAATTTTTCTAACGCCTTAAATTTCCGAAAAAATTCGCCATAGTCTCCTTTGCGCGGCTCGATCCGAAAAAAAAAATGACAGTATATATATCACAAATATACATCTCATCAAGTAATGAGGCATCCCGAAGGGAAAAAATGTAAAAGTACGGTATGTAATCCGAGATATGTACCTTATATTTTATTAGCGAGCATATACGGCTAATATAGCGCGAAAGCAAGCTCCAAATGCAAAGCAAACGCAATCCGCACCTACTAATCACTCAACAAACAACACGAGAATCATGTATATAGACAATAGTATCAATATACAACATATAGCAACATAATAACTACATATGTCAACATAGCAAATGCAGTAAAAGCAATATATTCAACCATCAACCAACTAACATCCAACTAGCATTCATAACCAATAAATATTCATTCATACTCTCATTAATATTCAATGAAATGGGTTTTCAATTTAATCACATTTGATTCATTAACATTGGATTTTATCAACATTCATTTTCAATTAGTTTATATTCACTAATTCATATTCAAGTTGGTTCACTTCCAAATCAAATTCAATTCTATTTAAGATTCACTTAACTTCCAATTGAATTCCAATTACTTTAGCTTCCAATTTCATTAGTTCTTAATGAATTATATACAATCAACTAACAAACATATAACAATCAATGTATATTAATTACAACCAAATTTCTTTTCTTATATTCATTCAATTATTCAACTTCCAATAACATTAAATTTTAATGAATTAACACTTAAACTCATTTTTCCATATCAATTATTTACATTTAATTGATTAATATTTAATCCATTAATTCAACTCAATTACTAAAGTTGAATTTCATTTATATAACTCAAGTTCACATTTATCACTTCACTTTATTAATTTACTTTGATACCAATATCAACTTCATTCAACATTTCTTAAGTTATATTTCCATTTTTAAAGTAAATTTCCATTTAACTTTAAATTCATTTTTATTAAAACTCATATTCATAAATATATTCATATAGTTTCACTTCTTATATATATATATAAGTTTATTTCACAATTGTAAATCACTTTAATTATAATTCAATTCTTATAATTCTTTTGCTTATATAATTATTCTTTTATTTAGATTATTCAAACAACTAAATAATCAACTTATATACACTTTAATAATTTTGAAAAATTATTTCTTTATATATAAAATATACTCAAGGTAAACTTATTTAATTTACCAATTTTAAAACAATACCGTGTCGGTTTATCTTGTTTAAGAGTTTAGAAACCCATATCTACGATAGTTAGCTAGACTACATCGACTGGAATTTATAAACAATCAACCGATAAGTCAACACAATACAAAACAATTTTATATTCACTAACAAATACGCTCTCATAGCTATTATTACACTTAAACTCATTCTAGAGTACTACTGACTCTATCTCTAATGAGTAATATCCAACAGAACCATGGTTGTCGCTTAACCATATGCTCTGATACCACCTGTGAAGACTCGCAAATCCGTACTCCTTGAATATACACTAATCTCCATAGATTAACTCAAGATGAACAGAAATACGAATTATTAATGTTTAAGAAAAAGAAACAGGATAGTAGAAGAGATAAGAAGATAGAAAATAGAGGGAAAGGAAATAGAAAATAGAACGGAACAGAAAGAAAACAACAGAACAACAACAGAATCTCACAATTCGCAGCGGAACAACATATAATACATAAATGAATAATCTTTAAACAAAGAACTATATCAGTTATTACATTTTTATACATTTCATCATATCATCATTACATCATCATCAGAGTGTACAACAACAAACAACAACAAACAGCGGAAAAAAAATACTATATACTAGTAATACGCCATGCCATCCAGCTTGCATCCAGCAACTCCAGAATATCCTGATAAACCTTAACTCTTGACTGCCCGTGTGGAAATTGGTGGGCACCCAGAGTTTAGGAAGGAAAATAATAAACTCCGAGTCAGTCATGTGACTGGTGTGGAAACTCAAAACAGTTTATTTATCTTAAAAAATCAAAATAGAGGAATATTTTTAAAGTCAATTCGCAATGCTTTTAAAAATGAGACTACCATAAGGCCTCCCGCACACACACACAATGCAAACGCAGAATCAGAGGAGATTTCTCCTTATGATAGTCAAAGATGCTTGATACGCATAAAAAAGAACATTTGATATTATTACTAGTGCGTAGTGTAGGAAAAATTTATTTCGAAAGTAGAATATAAATCTTAGCCAGCATAGACATTTCGAACTATGCCTACCATAACTAACTATGTTCAATAGCAGGTTACCGCCACATTCCATAGCAGATTATACAACTAAAACCGTACAAGTCTCGTATTGTTTCTTTGGATTTCCAACGAATGGTCAGGCCAAGGAACTTCCCATTGCCACATGAGAACGCCTCTGGAAGGACGTCCCTGAGAACCAAACCGGATCTCTGCCAACACAAGGCCGGGTTACCCCTAACTGAGTAACAACTGACCGAGTATGCCATCCCCCAGTCCTTTGGGACCTTTAACCGAGCGCTCGTAATCAATTCACACAATCATAAAGTGTTTTCAACATGAGTAAATATCTGGGCTCCATACCATGATACCACCCTTTTCCAGAAGGAAATGCACATACCCTAAAGGGCGCTACCCCTCATAACCTTGCTGCATCTTTCCTGTTTTGACCATTCCCGAGGTGTGAGGCTCGACGAAGTCACGTCCACAAAAACATACTTTATACAAAAGCCATGCTTTGGGTCAACAAATGATCATAGAAATGATCACCAGGATAGACGATCAAATAAATGATCCTATCACAAATAATCAACACAATGATCATTTTACAGCAACACTCAGCATGTCACATTACCAAATTGGGAATATATCGCTGATAACTTTCAACTACATAACCTCTGAGCTCGTACGTCTCAGAGAAGGGTGTTAAGCTAAAAGAATAAATTCTCCGCCACCAACAGAAATATATTTGAAAGAAATCGGCTTTATATCTCAATTTGTAATGTCAGACATACAATCCATACAAGTCTGTTCCGGGCTCGAACAGAACCGAAGGCACTTACAAAGAAGTCCTTGCAATCCGGATATCCACAATCCTGATCGGATTTCCCATCACATATGGAGAACTCAATACCGGAGCAACTCGGTGCAGAGTCAATCGACAGGTCATCCTATCGCTCTCGCAAATACCGGGTCTTCAACACCGATCTTCAATGCTATCCATTACGTCGTATCACTATTCGGAATGGGTAATCCGAATAACGAGCGCAATAATTCAAAAATAAGTGTAGCATTCAAATTCAACAAATCACAACAAATACCTTTCAAAGGTAAATATTGATAGTCGGTTATTGAACTATCAATGGATATGCACACATCACCAGATTCCAAATAATTTTCCAAATTATTTATTTCCCAAAAATATCTTTACTAGATATATAATTTTCACACTTCAAAAATAAATCAATATTTATCTTTAAACGAATTCCCTTTTTTTTTATAAATTCCATAGTGAATTTATATTTCACAATACCTATGAATATACGATTTCAATTATTCATTTTCAATTTATCTTCAAAAAGATAAATTCTCAAAATATTCACTTCACATTGGAAAAACATTTCCATACTTATTTATTCATAAGTAATTCACAATCCATTTATTTTCAACACTTGGAAAATATTCAATATACTTAAATCGAGATTAAGTATATATTTCATTCTTTAAGGAAATCATTCTCCTAACCATATTTATTTGGGCCAAAACGAATGTTGCGTAAAACATCGTTACGACAACCCAAAATCACTAGTATAGGGATTCAAAATTAAAATAGATATATAGATCCCAATACTATACAAAACATTTCCTTTCGGAAATCATTTACTATAATAACAGTGTTATAGTCCATCATTTCTTTTTATTTCTCAAAAACGTCTATTTCAACAATAAATGTTGAAATCTATGGTTTCGAATCTCAACACATTTTAAAACATCGTTAGATCATTTTAATTCTGTTTAAAATATCACACCCTAAACATTTTTTTTAACATATTATTCACTATTCAAACACGTGAATATACTTTGTTAACAAATTTCATCCTTTTATTCATTTTATTTCAAAGGATTATTCACAGTCAAAACGTGAATATAACTCCATTAATAGGTTTCAACAATTTACTTATCAAAATAAGTCGTTTGCGAATTTATAAAACAACGTTTATAAATTCCTTTATTAACCTATTCAATTCATAATTCAATTATAAACCAAAGGTCTGTATTTTAAGTTAAACACTTAAAATTTATTTGTTTACTAAATCGTTCCTTTAAACTTCATAATTATAAATCTTATAACTTATAAGATTCCTTTATTTACCCAAATATATTCTTTAATAACTTCACGAAATTTATAAATCTTATTATTTATAAATTTCACTTATAACTTCACCATTTATAATTTTATAAATTCCATTCACTTATGCAATCCATTTTCACTTCATTCAAACACTTATAAAAACTCGTTTTATAATTCAAATATTTTAATTTACAAATATCCATTTTATAAATCTTTTATATAAATCAATTTATATTATTCTTTTAAGACATCTTTAATCTCCTTTATAATTTCATCATTTTGATTTATAAAATAATTAATTTTCATAAATCCTATATTTAAACTTTTCACAATAAATTCAGAAATCCCGTTTTAACTATTTTATAAAATCATTAACCCCATATTTTCAAAAATCAGTTTTTAACTATATTTCTCAAAAATATAATTTTTATAACATTAAAAAATTATATCGTTTATTTATTTAAAATGAATCAATTTCCAAACATATAGTACATTTTCAAAAATCACTTTAAAAATCATTTTAAAGTTCCAAATTTGGTCCAATGATGCTACATACCAAATAGTCAATCACGACAACAACGATATCATATATCGATATGATAATCCATCAAATATCAAAATATCTGAAATCAAATAAAAACTGTTGAGGAATCCAGTTGGATCCCCCCAACCTGTTTCCTGCATCCACAAACATTAGCACAATACCAATTCCGCTCCAGTACGGAATTATCGCGGTATATGGGATTTAAAACATTATCCGCTTAATAGACGGCGCAATAGGGTCTCATCCGCTATACAAATGCGGGAAATCAATCAACTGCAATATATACATATACCAATATATATATATTGCTATTATATATAATACCAATTTCACTGTTTATGAAATATTCGCGGTATATGTTTTTAATAAATAACATCCGCTTACTAACAGCGCATAATGTCTATTTTAACAATCAATAGATAACAATCATCATTCAAACATGCATTCAAATATTTTAAATCTAACTATTTAAAATAAAATCGAAACCGATTCGATTGAGTGAGAAGTTCTCACCTTGATTTCAATTTCGTTTTAGTGATTTATTTCGAATAAAATTAAACAAACGTTTAATTTTACCCAAAATTCTCACTAACTCCAAACGACTCCAATCCAATTCCATAGCGTAGTGCTCGTCCATACGATTCCAACGCAACTGGTTTCGCGCGTTTTCGACCTCGTATGAAAAAGTTATGCATTTAACAAGTTTACACGAATTTAAACTTAATAATTACAACATATATTTCTATTTTAAAACCAAACTAAACCACAACCGTTAGATCTCCCCCCTCAACATCATCAGGCCGCACACCCCTTCTTCCCTAACTCACGCATATGCTCCCTGTAACTCACGCACGTACAAACCCATGAACACAAAACTAGGGTTCCACTTTGCAATCTCCTCGCTCGACGAAACTTCATCAAACCACCTCCATATTGAAGCCCATTGCAAGAGCTACGCTCGGCTGCAGTACCATAGAGCTCGGCCACCTGTAGCCCATCGTATTGCGTAGGCAACCAAGCACCTTTCGGCCATGATTTCTCCCTCCTCGCTACGTTGAACGACGACCCACCGTATTGATTTGAAGATCTTGACACGCTCTACGATTTGTTAGTTGAGAACATTGGCTAATTGTTTGTAGATTGGGAGAGATTGAGGGGAGAAGTTGAGACAATTTCGGCCATACATCAGGTTGGAGGCGGCTGTAGAATATTAGGGTTAGGTTTAGTTTTTTTTTTATTTGTGAAGGTGGCTATTTATAGAGAATCGAACGACACTATTCATTCCGGAAATTCCGAACTCCGATTTACGCACGGTGACCGACGTTTCTAGGGTTTACCCCGCGTTCCGGACACAATGGAATAGGTTTCGAAAGCTAATTCGGAAATCTGTGCGAGTTATGGCAATAAACGTTCAATTTAAATTAAACCGATTTAAACGATTTTCTAGGCGTTTTAATTTGTACCGGACAAACGGTAAATCCAATTGACACGAAATTTGAAACCTTACAATAATATCACATTACGGATCCGATGAAACTGGTTTCGTCGAAATCCGAGACTTTTTGAAAAATGGCTATTTTAACTCGCTAAATTAATATTAAAAACAATTCGATGCGTTTCGAGCTGCTACGATCAAACGATAACTCCGATTGACACGAAAATTGAAATCCGGTAATAACTAACTATTACGGATCCAATGGAACTAGTTTCGTCCAATTCCGAGACTGTTCAAAAATTGACTAATTTCACTAGTCGATTAAATATTAAAATATTCAATTTTCACAAATTAACTTTTAATTCGATTTTAAAAGTTCTAAAATATCTTTCTAACTTCAATATGATAAAACAAAATTTTACAAATCATTTTCAATCATATTTAACTCAATTTTCAATTATTTCCATAATTTAACATATTAAATTATCGATTTAATTATTCAGTTAAATCCAATTATTCAAAATAAAATTTATTTGACTTATAAATTCACTTATTAATATTTAAAATTAATTAAATATTCAAATTTTAAATAATTAAAATTCTGGGTCGTTACACACACTCAATTGGATTATTAAAGTTTCAAAAAATCTTTTGAAAACAAAAGCATCTCGTAAGACCACGCCACAAATAAACATGTCGGTTTTTTACCTTACGATAGCTAAAACATTTCTATTAAAATCCTCTGATATTATAATAGTGTCTATTCACAAATACTTATAAAATAGCCGAAATTGTTACATTCATTAAATTCCAGCATACTAGCCACAAAGTGGGTAATACAAACAAAACTCGTATAAAGCACGTAGGAAGAATGGATTTCCAACGAATGACTAGGCACTGGGGTACCATCTGTCACAGTACGTGGCCTAGATCACAGTACCGAGGAGCCACCCTAACTCCCCTGCAACACAAGGCCGGGACCATCCCTTGTTGGACAGTTCCAAAAAAGATCACCCCGCGGTTGGGATCAGCAACCGCCACACAGCCGAAATAAAAAGGGACATCTAGACAGGGATGACCTTACTCTCAAGTGGGGGCTACCCACGAAGCCTTGCTGCATAACCCCTGATTTTCAGTCATTCCGGGTTGATGAGGCTTGAGGCTAAACGTTACCTTTAGAACGTATCCCTTAGAATGCTCATCGTTCACCTGACGATGTTCTAAAAGCATTCATCCGTTCAAGTCCGTCCCGGGTTCGGATGGAACCGAAGGCACTATTCCTACTACATCCATTTTGAAAATATCCTCAGGATTAGTAGCGACTAGCACTTGCACTTCACTGCTCCATCTTCGACTCCGAACTCGATTCCCACGAAACGTACAAATCGGATCGAAGTGGTTTTCGAGAAATAAATCTCGATCCCGGTCTCTTCGAAACGATCAGCGCATTTGGCCAATATTGATAGTCGGTGATTTAACTATCAATTAATATCCACAACAAACATCAACCAATAAATAATTTCCCACATTATTTATTAATCCCAAAAATATCTTCACAATATATAATTTCCAATTTCAACCCTTTTTGGAAACAGTTTCAAAACCAGTTTTCCTTTCACAGCATACTTTTACAATTATTTATTTCCACTGAAACGCTAAGTATAAAATACTTTAGATTTTAAATAATTTTAAATCACTTTATTATAAAATATACTTTATAATATTAAAATTATAACTACTTTAATACTTGATAAAAATGTATACTTAAGAATGCTTTAAATAAAACCACCTTATAGAATATAACTAATATTTTTTTTCTAAAATATAATGCAAATCACTTTTATATAATTATTACGATAATAATAAATTTTCCAAACGTGCTTTTAAAATAACATTAAAACCTCAACTTGTATTTAAAATTGCTTTGAAAACCATACTTCGCTATCCAAGGAAATACTCTTCTCTTTCACATCCTTTAAAAATAAATCTCCATTTATTTTAAACACATTTACCATTTCTTTAATAAATTCACACCTTGAATTTATATTTCCAAATCCAATTCACTTTTATAAACCCAGTTTATAAATTTCAAAATCTCACTTCTCTTTAATTTCAATCCCAAACACTTAAGTAAATTTACAATTATTTCTAATTTACCTTACTTTGAAATAAATTTCTTCACCTACTTTATTTATTTCAAAATCTATTAACTTTAAGATTTCTATTTCTTATTTATGGGTTTAAACCTTTCTAACTGAAAATGCCAATTCAGATTTTTCATCTCTTTTATATCTTTTAATTAACTTTAAACTTTAGATTTAAAAATAAATTCTTTATTCTCTATTCTTTTAATAATATCACTTACGCTTAAAATTTATTATCCCACGGGATATTCAAATTTCCCCTTTTATTCTCAGGATTTATTTATTTGAATTGTTAAAAAGAATTATTTTTGTTTTTCTACTAATTCACTTTTCTATTTATTTGAATTCTCTATAATTGATTTACTTCAATTTTACTCTTTTATTTCTTTTCAAAAATCCAATTCTATAGATTTGGATAACTCAGAATACTAAAATATTCAATCCAATCATATCATCCTATACTTCATACAATAATCACAGGATATCAAATATTCATAGCACAGAATATTAAATAATCAAAATAATTTTGAGGAATCCAGTTGGATCCCTCCAACCTGTTTCCCTGCATCCACAGACGTTAGCACATCATAAAATACCAATTCCACTTCGAGGTGGAATATCACGGTATATGGGATTAATATAAATCATCCGCTATTATGCGGCGCATAGGGTCTCATCCGCTATATAATGCGGGAAATCAAACATTCCAAGATGTAATATATACTATAATATAGCATATCAAATCAATTCAACCATTCAACCAATTATTTAAATTTAACTATTTAGATTTAAATTAAATTCAGCTGAGTGAGATTAACTCACCTTTGATTCTGTATGCAATCCAATCCAACCCGGCTTGCTTCTATCAGATTTTGACCTTGTATAACAATCATATGATTTATTAACACTTTTGAAATAACTTGAACAATTTATTTCCATTTTATAAATTTAATTAACCAATGATTCTATTTTAACTAATAAATTTTAAATTTTAAACTAATTCTCTTTTAACATATTATTTTAGCAACCAATTAATTTAATAAGTTAGTTAAATAAATTAATTTCCAACAATACACTATTTTAAAATAACCTAGTAAATTAAATAGGTATGTGTGCATTTATTAATACCTCCTTTACTGTATATACACGTGTATATGAGATATTTATATTTATTTTATTTCTGAAACTACATATATATTTGTAAAATAGTCTACATAGTTTTAAAATCTATTGTATATTTATATATGTATTTATTTATTTATTTAATATTATTTTTTATAACATTAAAACCCTTATGTTTCTTTTCTTATTCACATATTGGAATATATATACCTTTAAATAAAACATAACATTGCTATAGAATCTTCTTCCTGTTTATATTTTTCTCAGTTTACCTTTAATTTAAAAATAGGCAGATTTATCCATGGTTATTATTATTTACAATCTATAAACAATATCTATAAAATTTTAAAACTAAAAATAGATTTTAATTTACTTTTTTTTTATTAACAACCAACTTAGAAATTTAATAATTTAAATTGATGGGAAAAATACCTCACCGATTCCTCTTCCCTTGCTCACTGACCAACTCCAAAACCTAGAACCCAATCTGGAGCCCTATGAACACACGCGCGTCCCAACAGCCACTCGCGACCCACGAGTACGCAACACCACAGGCCACCACAACCTCCTGAACGCGAACACCACGCCCAGTTAACCACCATCTGTCGAGCTATTCGATTTCGATCTAAGATAAAGGAGAGCTCGATCGAACAGAGAGAAACCCGATGCTGCAATTCGAACGTGAGTACCATACTTCGCGAATCAACATGGAGGAGGAAGCTCGATTCGAATCGGAGGAACGATGATGTTCAGAGGCTCGACACCGATAAGTTCAAACCCGAGTGTCCCCATTATTTTTTTTTCGCTCGAGATTTCGAAGGAGAGTGGTTGGGTATAAAAACGAAGGGAAGTTTTGAATCAATACTGGAGGAAGATGAATTGCTTTTGTTCGGCCACCATTTTTCTGTAAAACGAATGATTACGTTTTCTTTGAGAAGTCGACTTTGATTTGAAATTGCTAGTACTCGTTGCATTTTTTTTTAAAGGAAGAACGAGGGAACGTGATGGGATGTTAACGCATTTAACTCAACATACAACAATGACCTAAGGTGTAAGCAAAAAGATTTGATGGAAATATAGATTTTGAAAGGTTGAAAAGAATATATAAAATGTTAAATCATCTCGAATTCCCAACTTAAAAATTTCGACGTCCTATCAAGGCGTTTTCTTACTATACGATCACACAACACCAAACACAACAAAAATTGAAATCCGATAATAATACAATATTACGGACCCAATGGAACTGGTTTCGTCGAATTCTGAGACTGTGCCTCGGAAGACTATTTTTAAATATCGATTTAAACGATAAAATTTTAAAACTGAACAAACCACTGTTAATTTCAATTTTACAACATCTATTATCTTCAGTGTTAAAAATATAAATTTTATAAGCCTTCAAATTATGTTTTAACAGGCTTAAAACTCCAGATTCAATAATTTATCCAATTCCGATAATTAAATTCAACAAATAAATTATCCAATAAATACTGATATTTGAAATTAAAGTTAAAAATTAAACCTTGAATATTTAAAATTAATTAAATATCCCAATTTCAAATATACAGAAATTCTGGGTCGTCACAGTATGGTTTGAATCGACACGTGTGTCTGTTTAAATCGTGTAAAAAGGCGGGATGTTACAGTTGGTATCAAAGCTTTGGTTTAGTTATAAAATCTTGGCTTTGTGGGGTTTGACTCTTTGTTAATAGGGTAGTAATACTCTATGGGAGTCAATGAGGGTATACATATATGAGAGAGCGTATTTGTTAGTGTTACAAAAATGTTTTAATATTGTGTTAATCTGTCCGTTTTGTATTTATAAATTCTGGTTGATGCATGGGACGCTATGACATCAATAGGGATTTCTAAACACTTAATAGGACAGACCGACATAATATTTGTTTTATATAGGTGAATGAAATAATTTTGCCTGTTATATTTTCTGTATAAAAAATATTTTATAAAGATATATATATTTGGTTGCTATAAATTGGGTGTTAGGTAATGAAAATATTAATAATAATTGAAGCTGAGTTGAAAATAAAAATAAATAAAATTAGAAATTTAGAATTAAGTTCCGGGGTTGAAAAACTTTCTTTCGAAATCTTTTGGAATATAATAAAAATATTGTTTATAGGTATTTTCTGATATAAATATTTCAATAAAATTTGAAAGAAATGTTTTAAAAGAAATTCTGGAAAGAAATTAGTTGTACTCCCCTCTTCGTCGCTGGGAAATAATTTCGGTGATGGCGGCCGCATCATCGACTTTCATGTTCGAGTTTCGAAGGAGGGAGGCCACTGTAGTAGTTCTACTGCAGATTCATTTTAAGGAAAATTATAAAAATTTTAATTGTTTTAAATATAATTAGATATATGTAAGTTGTAAGAATATAGTTATCTATTATTTTAAAATAATTTGAAATTTAACCCGGTATTTAACTCTTAAATTTTCGTTAATTAATTTGTTTCAATTATTGTAGTAAAATTTAATTTAACTTAAAATTTAAACCCTAAATAAAATATGAGATTTAAATGCTAAGTTATAAATGGAAATTTGTAACAGATGAAACAAGAGTAATATTATTGAACATTAAATTTAATTAAAGGATGAGATAAAACTTGTATAAGTTCATTTGCATTTTCTTTAACATATATAACTTACCAAAAATAAAAAGTTGAAATGTTTAATAAGAAATGTAATAGAAATGTGTACAAGTAAAAGTAGGTAATATAAATAAATGACTGCAAACCCTAGTTAAAGAATTAATAAAAATCCTTTACTTATAAGAATGGATGTTATAAGGTTTAGAATTAAGTGTAATTAAAAAGGGTTCCTATAATTAAATATAATAAATGTAAGCATTGAATAAATGATTGAAATTGAGAAGTGCATTAAATATAATACAAATAAAAAAAACTCACATGACCTGAATAAATAAAAATGAATAATTGTAAGTAATAAGTAGAAATAAAGGAAACAACCACTGAATGAGAAAATAAAATTTGAAGTTTGTTAGAAATAAATGTAAATTATAAAAGAAAAATTTATGTGGTTTGAATAAAAGAAAGGAAATCAAACAACTAAAGTATGAAATGAATTTATATAAGTTAATTTGATTTGTTGGTTCGAATCGATATTGTTTGATCTATGGTTGGTTGGGTAAGGAAATTTGAAGTTGTTGGATGAATAAATAATCTATTTTTGTCCCATCTAAGACTGTTGAGTAAATGATGCACTGGATAGTTATTTTTCATTCCGTACCATTTCAAGTTTTGAACCCGAACAACTATTTGCTTGTTTGATTGAATGGTTGCCTTGAATTTGTTGTGTATGCTGTTGTTAAAATTGATGGTTGTTGTATTGATTTGTTGTTAGTGATTGAAACTACTTAGATATTTCACTTTATGTAAATTGTTAACCTTTTGGATTTTATAAGTGAAATATAGGTTATGGAAGCAAGTGCTACTGCTTTTGGTTCCATAAATTAAGCGTAAATTGCCCGACAAATCGGTACGTTTTCGGATTACGTTTTATAGCGCTATTTTTATATATTTTCCCGTGTTGGGATATACTAATTTGGATATTATATATGATATTTTGTTATATTTAATATTATATTTTCTCCCGAGCCTCTCCGTACAAAGGAGACTCTGCCAAAATTTTCCGTAAATTTTGGACTTAGAAATATTTTGAAAAGTTTTTCAAACTTTAGTAATTTAAGTATAAAAAAAATATAATGATTTTAAAATGGGTATACTTTATTTAAGGTAATAAATTTAGTAAATTATTGTTTATAAGTTAATATTTGGAATAAGATGAATTATTATTTAATTCTTTCTTCTCCCTTCTTTTTCCTTTTCGGGGACGAAAAGTTTTGAGTGGGGGAGAGTGTAACGACCCATATAAATTCGATGTTAAAATGAATAAAATTAATATGATTTTTATTATAAATTTTAAAAGGAATAAAAATCTTATTTATTTATATGAAAGAGAATGTTGAAATTTGATGTACCAAGGGAAATTAGAATTTACAAATTTAAATATATATTGTAATTAATAGTAATAGTGGAAATTGTTGCATTGGATATAAGGTTAGAATAAGTAAAGTAATGCAAGTATTGGATTTAACAATGAAATAAAATATTGATTATGGGTATTGAATGTAAATGGGGGAAATAAAGAAATGCAGGACAATTTTCAGTTGTCTTACGGTTATGCTTATCATGGGAAACAACTTGCATTGATGGAGTTGCACGGTAATGATGCTTTGTCTTATAATGATTTGAGTTGGTATTTGGAAGCAGTGAAGAAATCTAATCTAGATAGTTATGTTGATATGGATTTTGATCCTTGTAGTAATGAATTTCAAAGGGTGGTTATTGCCTTTGGCGCTTGTTTACTTGGTTTCAAGTCTTGTCGTCCTATGATATTCTTAGATGCTACTCACTTGAAGGGATGTCCTGGTGTATTGATGGGTGCTACTGCAAAAAATGGTGATCAAAGTATGTGTTTGTTTTCAAACTTGATTTGTTTATATTGAGATTATAATACTTGGCATAATTATTAATGTACATTCTTTTATCATAATTTGTATTCTGTTGGTATTAGTTTTAAGAAATGTAGTTTATAAGTAGCAAGTTTCTAGTATCAGAATTTTTATTGTACTAAATTGTAAGTTTGTATTTCGTCTAATATGTTCATACTGCTAAACATGAGATTAGTATCAGTTTTTGTATATTATTAGTATCAGTTCTAATTAGTTCATATATGGTATCATTTATAGTTATGTAGTATTGGAATTTGCTTTGTATCGAAATATATGTCATTTTTTGGTTTCTTTGTTGTTTTAGAATGAAGATTAATGTGCATAATGTTGTGCTTATCAATATTTTTATAATGGTCATATCAGGTTTTAGGTATCAATTTTGTTATTGTTAGTATCAGTTTTATGAATTGTTTTATATTTATGGTTGTATTTACTTTTTTTTTACTAATTATTTTTGCATTTGCAGGTTTCTTTCCTTTAGCTATGAGTGTAGTTTCTGTTGAAAATGTGGATAACTGGACATGGTTTTTGAACCATTTAAAACAAATGCTTCAAGAAGAGCGTACTATAGTTTTTATGTCCGATCGCCACCAAGGTTTGCTTTCAGGTGTTCGTGATGTTTTCCCTTCAGATTGTCACAGTTACTGCTACTTGCATATGGAACAAAATCTTCTTTCTGCAGTGAAAGCCAAAAAT
This sequence comes from Allium cepa, assembly GCA_030765085.1. Classification (NCBI taxonomy): domain Eukaryota; kingdom Viridiplantae; phylum Streptophyta; class Magnoliopsida; order Asparagales; family Amaryllidaceae; genus Allium; species Allium cepa. The sequence continues at coordinate 196,243,666 of CM060928.1, forward strand.
GCAAATGTGTCTATTGTTGATTTATTCAAAATGTTTTCTAGAGCTTCAAATCTATATGAATTTTAAGGAGCATATTCTAAGTTTTGTCAAATTGGTGGTGTTGCTGGTGTTAATTTTTTAAAGGATAAGCCATTTGATAAGTGGGTGGATTTATTTTTTCCAGGGAAACGTTATGGTGAATATAGTTCCAATGTTGTAGAAAGTTTTAACAGTTGGATTTTAAATGAACGAGCATTGCCTATTACTTTGTGTTTAAATGGTATTCGTATTAAGATTATGGAACAAATGGCTAGAAGAAGAAAAGAATGTCGTTTGTGGAGAACAAGTCTATGTCCTTCTATGGAGTTACGTTTAGATGAATTGATTGAAGAAGGGTTTGGATGGGATGTATATAAATCTTCTGATTTTGCTTTTGAAGCAAAATCTCCAAACTCTCATTGTGTTGATTTGAAGGAGCGCATTTGTAGTTGCAACAAGTGGAAAATTACAGGATTTCCTTGTGCTCATACTATAAAGTGTATGAACAAGTCTAAGTTGTCTGTATATGATTTTGTCGAGAATTATTTCACTGTTGATGCTTATCGATGTTCTTATGCCAATGCTATAAATCCTATTCCAAATTATGATAGGCCTATTGTTGATGGTAGCATACAAGATGTTATTAAGCCACCAAAGGAGAACCATGGCGCTGGCAGACCATCAGTGAAGCACAAAGGAGGATTTTCATATTTTCATAACAAGCAAAACAGATGTAACAACCCGCATATTTAACGATTTTATATTTAAATGTTTTGTTTAAATATAGCGTCGTTAGTCGGATTTGGGTCCGAAATGTTACTTTTTGCAAACGGCCGAATTGGAGCTTGAAACCACCTCCATTGGTTCCAAAATGGCGTTTGCGATCTTTTTGAGTATAATCTTTGATATGTTTGGAGTTAGTGAAATTTTGACCTTTTTCTATTGGGTTTTGGGTTTGGGTTCAGCCCACTAGCCTAACTAAATACCCTAGCTCGGCCCCTTCTCTTCATTTCATCTTTATTTCATTTTCATTTCTCGAGCAAAACTGAAAATGGTGGAAGGGAAGAGGAAATAGAAATTGCAAGCCCTAGTTTCTCCTTTGTAACTTGATTTCTTGCTCCAAAATCATAGAGAAGCCATAGGTAAGTCTCTCTTCTTCTTCTCCAACTCTTTCTCCTTCAATTTCAGAAAGTTTTCCTAAACCTAACTTAGGAAAATACTTGTTTGTTCTTAGATTGAAGCTTGTTGGGTTGAAGTAGTGTTTGTTGGTCTTCTCTTTGCAAATTGAACTCCATCTTCTTCATTTTGGGTAAAAGGTGAGTTTTGAACTCACATCTACTTCTCTTGATTTCTTTGATGTTGGGTATGAATTTCCTAGCACTTGTTCATATGCTCTTGCTTTTGGTTTGGATTGAATTGGTGAATATCCAAATTTCTAGTGTTTGGGTTCAATTCTTTAAAGAACCTAACTTTGATGTTTGAATATGTTTTTGGTTGCGAATCGGAGAGCTAATGGAGCTGGGGTATCTATTGGGTAAGGCTCCTTAGGTCCATTGCTCGAACGGTCGCATTTTGGAAGAACTTGAATTTCATTGGAAAAAAAGGGCAGAAACTGCAAATTTATGCAGTTCGGCCGACCGAGCCCTGCAGCCGGTCGACCGACCTGCTCATGTCGAGTTTTTTTTATTTTTTGCATCTGGCCAGCCGACCGAGCCCTGCAACCGGTCGACCGACCTGCTCATGTTTTGCCTGTTTTGCCTATTTTTGCATATTTTGATTTGTTTTCCAAATTTTATCGATCCAAGTTGCTTTTTAGTGGTTGTCATTGCATCTTTGGCTTTGATAACTTATCTTTGACTTCATTCACGGGTTTTCATAAATAATCCCTCTAAATCGTATTAAAAGTTTCCTTCTCCAATTCTTAAATTCTATTTATAATGCACACACAATTTCGCACTTCGAGCGAAGTGGAAGGAAGATTAAATGGTTTGGTAAAACACGGACCATGAATCCCTGCGTTTATCTTTCTGATTAGTCCCTGACCTATTCGATTGACTGTTTTGACCTTTGTGTCTGCTTTACCGATGAGATGAGGTGAACTTTGTACTGCTTTGAGTGTGAAAGTGACTGACGGATAGTAAATCGTCTAGTGCGAACGAGTGGTTATGGGACATACGTTAACACTTTTCGGATTCCTCTTCGAGAGTTGTGACACATTCCGCCAGTTAGTGGTGTCCAGTACTGGGTCTCTGACCTTCACCACTACGGTTTGTTGCCTTCGGGTATGTGCCTTCGGGTTTGTTGCCCTTTAGCATCACTTCCGATGTTGGTCGTTATGAGCCGCATGGGTGATATTGGGTTGCCCTTTAGTATCGCTTCCGATGTTGGTCGTTATTAACCGCATGGGTGATATTGGGTTTGGAGTCTTCGGGCTCATGGATCCTTGTTTGTACAGTACTGAGCTCGAGCAAATTTTCTGATGATTAATTCATATGTATATTCCCTAGGTATCGCCCTTCGATGTTGGTCATTATGAGCCACATGATGCGTAGCGTTTACCTTGTGGAACTTGTATACCTTATTGGTATTTGTTATTTGCCTTTTTGGCTTGATTTGGGATGTTTGTATCCTTTGTTTCTATATGTTGCCGATGATATGAGGCTTGTTATGTTATCATATGATTCATCTTTTGTTAGATGATTGTGTTATCTCCCTTAGAGATATTTGTTATCCCTTGTAACCTTGCAGGTTTATTGTTGTTCAGTTTAGCTAACTGATTTGTTTAGCTAGACTGACCCGTGTATTTTTACTCGGGTCAGACCGAGATGTTTCAGGTTAGGTACTTTGGACTTAGCCTATTTTGCTTCCGCATGGACTACTCCGCTAGCTTCTTTTTGTCATGGCTTTTTGTGTAGTCCCATTTTGTAGTAACTCTGATTTATTCTATTGACTCGTCTGTATATTGTGGTTTGCTATACCACTTGACATGTATTATTTTGTGTACTCTGTTATGTATCTGTATATGTGTATATGACGATTTACTGTTATGTGATGTATATTACATTTGAGTTATTATATTCTGTTCTGATAGATCCAACCACCTATGGTTTTGTTTTAAGTATTCATTGGGTATGTCGACCTGGTTGGTATGTTATTGTCGATGTATTCAATAGATAATTAGAGCAAGGCTATAGATGGTCGCTCCTAACCAGCCTTATTCTCCGTGTTAGTTGACGACATTACCTTGTAGTGTCCTTGGCTAGCGTGGGTATAGAGGTGGGGCGTCACAGCGTGGTATCAGAGCCAAGTTCAGAACAAAATATGATAAACACAGAATATATGCAAATATTATGGTACATCAAAGTGTACAAGTGATGCAAATCTTTGAATCATTGTGTCTCTTTATTCCATCAAGGTTAGATAGAGTTTGGGAATACGTCTAGGAATGCATTTTATTCCGTAGTATTCCATATTGCAATATCTACCTTGTGAATAATCTTTTTCCTATCTTACCTTCAGCGTATGGCTGGAAGAGGCAGGGGACGACGTTCGGGTGCTGGGCAATCCAGTGGCTCACATCCGGATGGCGTATATATGTCTGCTGATCAATTTTTGGAGTAGTTTAGGAGCACTCAGCCTCTAGTTCCTCCTCGAGTGTCTCCACCTCGCAAGTCTGCCTTTGCACGCCAGTGTAGTGATTTTTCTCATCTTGGAGGAAAGCCGTTTAAAGGCTCCGAGTCCGTTCTTGAAGTCCAAGCTTGGCTTCACACGTGCGAGCGTATCTTCTCTCGCATGGATCTTTCTGACCATGATAGAGTTCTTGTAACTTCTAGTTTATTACAAGAGCGTGCTCTTGATTGGTATGAGCTTCTTGTAGCCGAGATTGATAAGTCTACTCTTTCTTGGACTCGGTTTCGAGAGCGATTTGAACTTAAGTTCGTTCCTGAATCTGAAAAAGTTTTATTGACCCGTCGCTTCCTTGAGTTGAAGCAAGGGAAATCTTCTGTTTCTGAGTATGTTGCATCATTCGAGGCTTTATCTAAGTATGGTCTTGAATTCATCAGCACTTCTTATAAGAAGAATTTGAAGTTTGTTTCTGGTCTTAAGAAGTATCTTAAGAAATCTTTGTTGCTCCAGCTTAAATTTTCTTTTAAGGAGTTGGTTGATTCGGCACTTCACCTCGAGACTGCGAGAAGGAGTGTGATAGTGATGTTGATGTTGAGGTTTCCAAGAACCCCAACAAGAGGCCGTTTCCAATTCAGAAGTCCAGGCCTTTTCCTTCTAAGAAGAAGAAGACTGGTGGTCCTAGCTCTCAGCCTCAGTCTTCCGGAACACCTTTCGTCAGAAAGTGTTTCAATTGTGGTTCTTCGGATCATATTATTCGAGCTTGTCCTAAGCCTCTCTTCTGCCGTTATTGCAAGAAGGAAGGTCATCATGTTTCAGCTTGCCCTACTGTTCCGGCTAGTGCCAAGTCTAGCAGGCTTTATGCTGCTAAGGCTTCTGAAGGTCCTTCTCCATCCAAAGGTACATCTTCATCTATTTTGGAAGGTTCTATTTTATTTCATGACCATAGTATACGAGTTCTTTTTGATACGGGAGCATCACATTCTTTCGTATCGAAAAAGCTCGTTGATGATATATCTTTGGATGTTTCTTGTTTGATTACTTCATTGAGGATTGCGAATCCTATTGGGGGATCCGCGATCCTTAGTTTGCTTTATGATGATGTTGAGATTGTTTTGTGTGGCTTTTCCTTTCGTGCGAATTTGCACGTTATTTCTAGTCTGGGATTTGATATGATTTTGGGAATGGACTGGCTAGTGAGATATGATGCTAGGATTATTTGTTCGGAGAGGATTGTATATCTTCGACATCCAGATTCGCCTACTCAGTTATCTCTTGTTCTTCGGGATGTGGATAATTCCGAAATGGCTTTATATTCTCTTTATTCGCGAGATGATGATGATATATCTCGTATTCCTATTGCTTGTGACTTTTCTGATGTTTTTGAGCCTGTATCGGGTTTGCCACCTAAGCGGGCAATTGAGTTCCGCATTGATCTCATTCCAGGCACGCAGCCAGTTAGTCGTCCTCCTACGAGGATGTCTACAAGGGAAAATGAGGAACTCAAGAAGCATCTTTTAGAGCTTGAGTCCAAGCAGTTGATTCAGTCCAGTTTTTCTCCGTGGGGATCCACGGCCGTCTTCGTGAAAAAGTCTGATGGAACTCTTAGGCTTTGCATTGACTATCGCAAGCTTAACGAGTTAACCATTAGGAATAGGTATCCATTGCCTAGCATCGATGATATGTTCGATCTATTGAGTGGGGCTAAGGTCTTTTCTCAGCTCGACCTTGCCACAGGTTTTCATCAGTTACAAGTCACGGAGGATAGCATACCTCTCACCGCTTTCTGCACTCGGTATGGTTCTTTTGAGTGGCTTGTTATGCAGTTCGGTTTGACGAACGCTCCTGCTTTCTTTGTCGATCTCATGAATCGGGTATTCCGGGAATATCTCGATAAGTTCGTGCTTGTCTTCATTGATGATATCCTTATTTATTCTAAGTCTGAAGCCGAGCATGCTAATCACTTGAGAATTGTCTTGAGTACTCTCCGTCATCATCAGCTTAAAGCCAAATTCTCCAAGTGCCACTTTTGGGAGAATAAGGTTAAGTTCTTAGGCCATGTTGTATCTTCCGATGGCATTTCTGTCGATCCCTCAAAGATCGAAGCCATCCAGAATTGGAAAAGGCCTGAGAATGTGCATGAGATTCATAGTTTCCTTGGATTGGAGGGGTATTACCGTCGGTTCATTAAGGAATTTTCCCGTGTTGTGCTTCCTCTCACTTGCCTTACTCGGAAAGGCATTCGTTTTGATTGGTCCGACAAGTGTGAAGCTTCCTTTCTGACATTGAAGGAACTTCTCACTAATGCTCCTATCCTTGTGGTTCCCGAAGGGAATCATGACCTTGTCGTCTACACCGATGCTTGTGGTAGTGGTCTCGGTGCTATTCTTATGCAGATGGATCGGGTAGTTGCTTATGCTTCTAGGCAACTGCGTCCGAATGAAGTTCGCTATGCAACTCATGATCTTGAGCTTGCCGCCATTGTCTTTGCCTTGAAGATTTGACGACATTATTTATTGGGCGAGCGCTTCATTCTCTATACCGATCATAAATCTTTGAAGTATTTGTTCACTCAGAAGGAACTCAATATGAGGCAACAACGTTGGCTCGAGTTTCTTGCTTCTTATGACTTTGATATCCAGTATACCCCTGGTAAGGGTAATCGCGTTGCTGATGCACTTAGTCGCAAACATTCGGCTGTTATTTCTATGATGCTTGCCGAATGGAATATTCTTGAGACTCTATCTTTTTGTGAAATTCGGGATCGAGGTTCATCTTCTGATTCTCCTATTCTATTATTTAGTTTGGGAGCTCGACCTATTTTGTTGGATCGTATTGCCGATGCTCAGCAGCGTTATCCTGATTTGTTGCATTTTATTCAGCTTTGTGAGTCTGGATCTTGTGATGAGGCGTTGCAAGATTTTAGCATTGATTCTCATGGGTGTCTTCGTAAGAAGAACCGTCTTTTTGTGCCTTCTGATCTTGCACTTAGGCATGACATTCTTGATGACTGTCACCGTTCTAAGTATACTATTCATCCCGGTAGTAGCAAGATGTATGCCGATATGCGTCGTCTTTATTATTGGGAAGGCATGAAGCGCGATGTGGCGAGTTATGTGAGTAATTGCTTAACTTGTCAGCGTGTTAAGGCCGAACATCAGCGTCCTTCTGGTCTTCTTCAGCCTCTTGAGATTCCATTGTGGAAATGGGATCAGATATCTATGGATTTTATTGACGGCCTACCTCGTTCGAGATCAGGCCATTCTAGCATTTGGGTTATTGTTGATCGTCTCACCAAGTCTGCTCACTTTGTCCCTATTAAGTCTAATAGGACAGCTTCGCATTTGGCTAAGTTGTATGTCAAGGAAATCGTGAGACTTCACGGTGTTCCTAGTTCTATTGTGAGGGATCGTGATCCTTTATTCACGAGTCATTTTTGGAAGAGTCTTGAGCAAGCTTTGGGAACAAAGCTTAATTTTTCTACAGCTTATCATCCGCAGTCTGACGGACAGACTGAACGGGTGAATCGTATCTTGGAAGATCTTCTCCGTATTTGTATTTTTGATTTTGGTGGAAGTTGGAAGGATCACCTACCTCTTGTAGAATTCTCCTACAACAATAGTTTTCAATCTAGTATCGGTATGGCTCCTTTCGAAGCCTTATACGGAAGGCCATGTCGATCACCTTCATGTTGGTTAGAATCTGGAGAGAAGCTTATTCTTGGTCCAGATTTTGTTCGTGATTCTTCTGAGAAAATTGATCTTATCCGGTTGAGAATGAAAGAGGCACAGAGTCGCCAGAAATCCTACGCGGACAACCGTAGGAAGCCTCTCGAGTTCTCGATCGGCGATCTTGTTTTTATTCGTGTTTCTCCTTTGAAAGGGGTTACGTTTCAGTACGACTGGGAAATTGGCTCCTCGCTTTATAGGACCATTTTCTATTACTGAACGTATTGGCCCTGTGGCTTATAGAGTTTCACTTCCTGTTCATTTATCTGGCATTCATGACGTGTTTCACGTCTCGCAACTTCGGAAGTGTCTTCGGGAGTCGGATTCTGTTATTACTTCTCCTGATTTGCAAGAGCTTGAGATCTCACCGGACTTATCTATTGTACAACAACCTATTCGCGTGCTTGACATGGAGGTGCGACACCTTCGGAACAAGGACGTGCCGCTCGTTAAAGTTCAATGGTCCGCTAATCCCAATGACTGTACTTGGGAAACCAAAGAGTTTATTGAGCGATCTTATCCGAGTTTTCTTTCTTAGCTTGAGAACGGTGAGTATGTCTTTTCATCTCAAGCTTATTTTCTTTTCTTTTGATTGATTGTATGTATGTAGTTGTTACAAATATCGTCTCTAGGAATTGCGGGGACGCAATTTTGTAAGGAGGGGAGATCTGTAACAACCCGCATATTTAACAATTTTATATTTAAATGTTTTGTTTAAATATTGCGTCGTTAGTCGGATTTGGGTCCGAAATGTTACTTTTTGCAAACGGCCGAATTGGAGCTTGAAACCACCTCCATTGATTCCAAAATGGCATTTGCGATCTTTTTTAGTATGACCTTTGATATGTTTGGAGTTAGTGAAATTTTGACCTTTTTCTATTGGGTTTTGGGTTTGGGTTCAGCCCACTAGCTTAACTAAATACCCTAGCTCAGCCCCTTCTCTTCATTTCATCTTTATTTCATTTTCATTTCTCGAGCAAAACTGAAAATGGTGGAAGGGAAGAGGAAATAGAAATTGCAAGCCCTAGTTTCTCCTTTGTAACTTGATTTCTTGCTCCAAAATCATAGAGAAGCCATAGGTAAGTCTCTCTTCTTCTTCTCCAACTCTTTCTCCTTCAATTTCAGAAAGTTTTCCTAAACCTAACTTAGGAAAATACTTGTTTGTTCTTAGATTGAAGCTTGTTGGGTTGAAGTAGTGTTTGTTGGTCTTCTCTTTGCAAATTGAACTCCATCTTCTTCATTTTGGGTAAAAGGTGAGTTTTGAACTCACATCTACTTCTCTTGATTTCTTTGATGTTGGGTATGAATTTCCTAGCACTTGTTCATATGCTCTTGCATTTGGTTTGGATTGAATTGGTGAATATCCAAATTTCTAGTGTTTGGGTTCAATTCTTTAAAGAACCTAACTTTGATGTTTGAATATGTTTTTGGTTGCGAATCGGAGAGCTAATGGAGCTGGGGTATCTATTGGCTAAGGCTTCTTAGGTCCATTGCTCGAACGGTCGCATTTTGGAAGAACTTGAATTTCATTGGGAAAAAAGGGCAGAAACTGCAAATTTATGCAGTTCGGCCGACCGAGCCCTGCAGCCGGTCGACCGACCTGCTCATGTCGAGTTTTTTTTTATTTCCTGCATCTGGCCAGCCGACCGAGCCCTGCAACCGGTCGACCGACCTGCTCATGTTTTTCCTGTTTTGCCTATTTTTGCATATTTTGATTTGTTTTCCAAATTTTATCGATCCAAGTTGCTTTTTAGTGGTTGTCATTGCATCTTTGGCTTTGATAACTTATCTTTGACTTCATTCACGGGTTTTCATAAATAATCCCTCTAAATCGTATTAAAAGTTTCCTTCTCCAATTCTTAAATTCTATTTATAATGCACACACAATTTCGCACTTCGAGCGAAGTGGAAGGAAGATTAAATGGTTAGGTAAAGCACGGACCATGAATCCCTGCGTTTATCTTTCTGATTAGTCCCCGACCTATTCGATTGATTGCTTTGACCTTTGTGTCTGGTTTACCGATGAAATGAGGTGAACTTTGTACTGCTTTGAGTGTGAAAGTGACCGACGGATAGTAAATCGTCTAGTGCGAACGAGTGGTTATGGGACATACGTTAACACTTATCGGATTCATCTTCGAGAGTTGCATTATCTCCTCTACCATATGTAATTTTACGTTAATTAACATGGTTCAAATCGTATTTCAATTAACCAAATACGGCATTATGTAGTTCTACTGTTGTTAGGTGTTTACCTTAATACCATTGTACAACATGCGTTTTTTGCTTTCATTTAAAAACCTATCGGGTAGCTTAATATAGTTACATCTATTTGGTTTACCATGCTTATCCATCCAAGCTTCATCCATTGCTCGCTAATGCATCACCACCGTGTAACACAAATTTCTTTCTAAATATTCTTATTCATTGATGTTATACCAGGTGTATTTAAAAAAAAATTGCACAATGTACAGAAGATGTTCATTCAAGAAACAACTTCCAATCTAGTGCAGAGCAAAACTAAGTAAAAGAATGAATTAGGAAATGGTAAGTAACAGCTATGCAAGCAGGGAACAAAAAATTAGCAAGGCGGCACAAATCAGTAATTTATGCGAACATCTTGTGTACATTGTAGTAAATGATACGTAAACACGAGCCAGCAAAATCTGAGGATCAAACGTTATCATCATAATCCAAAATAAATGGCAGGGTTAAAAACCAAGTCGTCACCGTCGCTAAATTATATCTTGGAACCGAGTGAGGAAGGAAGCAATTACCTGTACATCCTATGCAGGGGTAAGGCGGAGGACGAGTGAACGACAGGCTCTACTCGTCTGGGCAGGCAGCAAGAAGATCTACAGAAGGACAATGTTTTTGGGGGAAAAGACGGGTGGCGGTAGGGGCGAGAGAGAAAGACAAATGTGCTAGGAGGCGACGATCGGGTAGGTAAGATGGCGGGCGTTGCGGATATTGGAAGCAACGTGCGTGGGAGAAGAATTGCGGTGGAGCGGTCGCTAGAAAGAAGGAAGTGGAATGGAGTGGATAGGGAAGGCAGTTGGGAGAACGCGTGATGGAGCAACTGATATAACACGTGACAGGAGGAAGAAGAAAAAGGCGGATTGAACACGGTATTAGCATTTTGAAATGAGGGCCTGGGGGAAATCCATGTCAGCAGTCCAAGGTTCCTGTTTTAATATAAAGTAATAGATGTTTATACCTAAATTCAAATTTATGTTTTAGATCAAAATTTAATGCTAGTTTATATTGAAATCTCATACGTTGTTAAATTAAATATTAATAGGAGATGATAAAGGGGGTAAAATAGATTTACACTTGACTATTTCCTTTCCAATTAGACTTTATTAGATTTTTATTGCAACATAACTTACCTTTTCATCTTCACTTTTCTAATTTACTCTTACATTCATTGCCTCTTAATGTGGATTATTTTCATACCTTTTATTTATGAATGTAAACTATAAGTGGCGATAAAGACGTACATATATATTATACACCTTCTTATATTACCTTGTTTATGCTATCATATTTTCGAATGAATGTTAATGCATTCCTTGTAAAACATTCAATCGAAATGTTAACATGTTGTTTAATTTCCAATCTAATCACAAATAGAGAGAAATGGAGATTTCTTAATGCTGCATATTCTTTTAATTTATGACACAAATTTGGGTGGACAATTTATTTTCATTTATTGTGTGTTAATTAAATCTTTAAAAGATGTTAATTTTGGTATGTTTAGGGTTAACAAAATTTATTAAGTAAACGATTGTTTTGAAATTTGAATTCTAAAAGTTTGTTCACATTTACTTTATTTCTTTCCATTCATTTTTCCAACTTCATCTATAAATACCCCGCTAAACCCTAGCCTCTGCCTATTCTCATTTGTGTGCGCGTAAAATTTCATCAGCTCCTTCTCCTCCTCAATGGCAGACAAACAAATCTTAGTTCCAAATAAAATTTCCAAACCAAATCAAAAGCTAAAATTCAAACTTCTTAGAAAAATCTGGAAGCAAAACGCATGAGGGAGAGAGGGAAAGAAAGGGGGATGACGTGGCGCTTGAAGGTGTTCTTTTATTTCTATTCTTTTTTTTCTTTTTTGAAATTTCAATCACCATTAATGCGTATAACTTTCTCCTACGAACTCCGTTTCACGCGAGATTTTTTTTGTTAGGATCGTAATAAAATTCTGGAACTTTTGACACTAGTTTGGACAGATTTGGAGACCGTCGAATTTTTGGGTTTAAATCGGATTTAAATTCGATTTAAATTCAAAAGGTGAGTGTTTTAACCCACTCACAACTTCTAAAATTTCTTATGTTTGATATGAGTAGAAATTTATTTATGACTGTTTGGCATGTTTTATTCATCATCTCTGTTAAATCGCATTTATTTAATTTAACTGTTAATTAATTTTATTTGCTGCATATAAATTGACAGTTAGAATTTAGTTATTTGCATATAACTGCTAGTTCAACAGTTTTTAAATTTATTTATTTGCATATAAACTGCTAGTTTAACAGTTATTAAATTTATTATTGAATATAAACTGTTAGTTAATACCTGTATTTATTACCTGTATAATTTATATGCTCTATATCGATGATTGTTAAATTGGATGATGATTGCAAATAATGGTTGATGATTGATATTGGATGAATGGATGCTATATTTATATTGTATAAATTGCAAGTCATCATGCATTTTCATTTCATTCGGGATTGTGGTTTGAAATGATATACAACCGCATTTTTATTTTAAATTGTGGATTGAAATGATAAACATCTGTATCACTTGACCATAGGGTAGAAAATTTTATACAGGCACCGCGATATATATATATATAATTATTTTTGAAATGATTTTCTATGGTGTTGTAAAGCTATATATATGGTTTATGAGATTTTGATTTGGTTATTAATAAAGGTTATTTATATATAGAAATTTTCGGTTTTTAAGCTTGTGTAAAAATTGATTTGAAGTATAAAATAAAGTTTGATTTTTTAGATCAAATACGATTAAGTTTTATTTAAAAATTTAATTCTGGAGTTTTAATGACTTAAATGCGAATAAAATTGGAAGATGAATATTAAGTTAAATCGAAATTTAAATAAAAGTTAAATTTTTAAAGGATATGATTTTATAACTTGATTTTTGTGTAAAGTGATTTAAATGCATATCAGGTTCACTTAAATGAATATATCAAGTTTAATAAATTGAAGATTTTCCAGTTATGTGAAGTTAAAGGTTTTACTTAAATTATATTGAATTCATTAAGTAAAATTTTCAAGTCTAAATAATAAGAAAAATTGAATTTAATATATATGGGATTTTCAAATGAGTTCGTTTTGAAATGGTGAAATATTTAAAGCTTTGAAACATAAGAATTGAAATGGTATTTGGAAGTTTAAATCGATATTTGGAATTGACTTGTGAAATCTAAAGAAGCTATTTTGTTTTATAAAAGTAGTTTGATATTTAACCACTTAAGAGATGGAAACTTGTTTCAAAGTTATGATTTTCAAGGTAGTATAATTTGGAAATATTATATTCAAGAGTTTTGATTTCTAAATATTTTATTTTTGAAAACCCTATGATTTTGGAAAGAATATACATTGGAAAATAAAATGATATCGTATTGATTTAGGGTTTTAAAGATATAAATGATATCGTATTTATATGGGTTTAAAATGGATATTTTATTCTGGTTTTAAAGTATAAATTGTTTTAAATGACCGTGGTGTTATAATAACGTTTGGTTGTTGAAGAGACCGGGATCGGAAGTTGTCATACTCTCTGCCAACTCCGAAAACCACTTTAACAACCGTGTACGCGGTGGAGATTCCAGAATGAAGTAGGTTGGTAGCGACGTTTCCTTTGAGGTAAATACGTGGATCCGACTCCCGTGAGTTGGCATAAGGTGGCTAAAACAGGAGCGATTCTCGGGCCAATGAGGTCATACCTCTGATCGGACACTCCTCTTCGATACTATACTTTGACTATGGATTGATTCAGTGACCACTTTTATTTTGATTTGGGGGAGTTTGTTCGAGGTGGGCGGTAACTGTGGCTACGCGTTTCCACCAGCCCGGATAGTAATTGGTATATCTACCCTGGCATTGCCTAGTTGTGCCGTGTCACCTACCCTAGCACGCCTTCTACGAGTTTCTATTTGTGTCGTGCCTATGGAGTATCCTCTGGTAGCTTCTCGATCAGGAGGTATTACGGTACTGTATAGGTTATAGGCATTATTTGTGTCAAGGGCTATAAGGGTAACCCCTTAACGCTATTAAAAAGTAAGTTTATTTTACAATTAGACACTATTATAATAGCGCAATATACTACATAGTAAATAGTTTAACGGATCCTTAGGAGATGTAAATCCCGAGCATCTTTTGAGTTACTGTAATCATATTCATTTCTGATAATTTAACTCACATAAGATCTTTTAGTTATGACTCGAGTGTTTTTGTCTTTTCAAATTCGCTCGGGTCAGTCCGAGCATTTCAGAATTGAAGATTTTATTTCTGGAGGAAGAAGACAGAGATTTTATTATTATTACTATAGATTATATGGTTCCACTACACGCATATTGTTCCGCTGCATTGTTATATGGTATGTGTACTCTGATATGTATTGGATAAATAAATCAAAGGTTTTGTAAACAGATTTATGAACTGTATATTTGATTATATATTTTATCCATCCGTTGTGAGAATCTGTTTAGTTTTTCTTTCTCTATTTCTTATTTGTCCCATAACAATCCGCCCTTACATATGGTTTGAATCGACACATGTGTCTGTTTAAATCGTGCAAAAAGGCGGGATGTTACAAAATACAAATTATATTTATATTGTACGAAGTTGTATACATAAAAATCGTTTATTAATCTCATATACACATAAATGTGAATAACCAACCGATTCCAACCATATATGAAAATATTTGAAGGATATATAGATTATTCTTTTGAACTTATAAGTTGATAAAGGTTGAGCATGTAACTGAGAAAGTGAGAAATTTAGATACTTTCAAACATATAGAAAAAAGTGCAAAATATACAACTTTATTAGAGATGATGAAAGCTTTATTTAGTGACCATCAACTACTTTCGTCTGACATAAGCAAATACACATCGTAAATTTACGTCTTTAAGAGGATAAAGTGCATTCAAATGGAGATGATTTAAGGTTAGACAACTACCAAGTTTTACTTATGAAATAATATTTGTAGCCCAACTTAAGATATCTTACATAGTAGATGAGATTCAATAGTGTGGAATTAAAGTGATCCATTATTACTGCAACAATTTTTTTCTTAATTATTATAATATATTGTTATTATTAGTTATCAAAATTAATTGTAATTTATAATTAATTAATTATCATCAAAACTATATAAACTAATAAAATAACATAATTGCACATTAATACTCAACTTAAATGTCCAAAACATTAGCAAATCACCCTTCATTGTACATTTGTACTTGTCTGAAAACCAAACCTTAATATGGTTGTTTATGTGCAAGTGATTTAACATAATGGTATGTGTATTATTTTATAGGAGCGAATGCTTATATTTTATTTCTTATGTATTATTAAATCAAATAGTCAGTCGACGGTATAATAATAGCCGGCTAACGGTTAGGTAACGGCGTTATCTTTTTGCTGACTTGGATGAATAAAAGCCTTCTGATGTCTTTCTTCATATTAAATCTGAACAGTCCTCTGTCTTTTCCATTAAAAGTAATCTGTTTTGATATATACGAGCATTACGGCACGCGCTTCGCGCGCGATGAAGGGATCTGAATTATTTTTCTACAAATTATATTGTTTAATACGTTTAAAAGAAAATGATCTCCTTAAATATTTATCATACTTTTGTGTTGAATCAAACGTAGTTAATTTGTAATTTTATTTCTAAGTTGCAGTATCTAATTTTTTATTAGTTTAAATTTTTATTTTTATTATTAGTTAATAAAAAACGAAATTTTTAAGTAGTTTATTTGTTAGGTCCTATTTTCAAGTGATCGTAAGAATTGGTAAATATTTGTAAAGGAAATTTTTAATTTGCGAAGAAAAATTAATTGTCAGATCCTATTTTTAAGTTATGTTGAATTTTAATAATATCTATAAGGGGCATTTTTGGTATTTCATACTGACACTAAATGAGTGTGACAGCAAATATATTACAATTATTACTAAAGGAATATATATATATATATATATATATATATATATGTAAAGGGCAATTTTGGAACTTCACGGTCGGACCAAAAGATTGTGCTTTTAAGCCAACTATTAATAAAGATATGTAAAAAAATAAAAATAAAAAACTAAGTAGTTAATCATGGAAATGAAATAAGTGATAATAAAATCATCACAAATTTACAATTATAGAACATATGAATTAACAAAAATTCTTGATGAATAATAAATGTGAACTTTAAATTAAAAAACGCAGCGCGTCTTCTCGAAGATACAATAGTAAACTTCCGTATATCAGTATCCAAATCTATATATATTCCAAATCAATAAAAATCTAAGATATCTCATATATTAGATGATACCGAAGGCAATTATTCATTACCAAATACAAATTATATTTATATTGTACAAAGTTGTATACATAAAAATCGTTAATTAATCTCATATACACATAAATGTGAATAACATACCGATTCCAACCATATATAAAAATATTTGAAGGATATATAGATTATTCTTTTGAAATTATAAGTTGATAAAGGATGAGCATGTAACTGAGAAAGTGAGAAATTTAGATACTTTCAAACATATAGAAAAAAGTGCAAAATATACAACTTTATTAGAGATGATGAAAGCTTTATTTAGTGACCATCAACTACTTTCGCCTGACATAAGCAAATACACATCGTAAATTTACGTCTTTAAGAGGATAAAGTGCATTCAAATGGAGATGATTTAAGGCTAGACAACTACCAAGTTTTACTTATGAAATAATATTTGCAGCCCAACTTAAGATATCTTACATAGGAGATGAGATTCCATAGTGTGGAATTAAAGTGATTCATTATTACTGCAACAATTTTTTTGTTAATTATTATAATATATTGTTATTATTAGTTATCAAAATTAATTGTAATTTATAATTTATTAATTATCATCAAAACTATATAAACTAATAAAATAACATAACTGCACATTAATACTCAACTTAAATGTCCAAAACTTTAGCAAATCACCCTTCATTGTACATTTGTACTTGTCTGAAAACCAAACCTTAATATGGTTGTTCATTTGCAAGTTATTCAACATAATGGTATGTGTATTATTTTATAGGAGCGAATGCTTATATTTTATTTCTTATGTATTATTAAATCAAATAGTCAGTCGACGGTGTAATAATAGCCAGCTAACGGTATGGTAACGGCGTTATCTTTTTGCTGACTTGGATGGATAAAAGCCTTCTGATGTCTTTCTTCATATTAAATCTGCACCGTCCTTTGTCTTTTACGTTAAAACTAATCTGTTTTGATGTATACGAGCACTACCGCACGCGCTTCGCGCGTGATGAAGGGATCTGAATTATTTTTCTACAAATTGTATTGTTTAATACGTTTAAAAGAAAATGATCTCTACAAATATTTATCATACTTTTTTGTTGAATCAAACGTAGTTAATTTGTAATTTTATTTCTAAGTTGCAATATCTAATTTTTTATTAGTTTAAATTTTTATTTGTATTATTAGTTAATAAAAAACGAATTTATAAAGTAGTTTATTTGTTAGGTCCTATTTTCAAGTGATCGTAAGAATTGGTAAATATTTGTAAAGGAAATTTTTAATTTGCGAAGAAAAATTAATTGTCAGATCCTATTTTTAGGTTATGTTAAATTTTAACAATATCTATACGGAGGCATTTTTGGTATTTCATACTGACACTAAAAGAGTGTGACAGCAAATATATTACAACTATTACTAAAGGAATATATATATATATAAAGGGCAATTTTGGAACTTCACGGTCGGACCAAAAGATTGCGCTTTTAAGCCAACTATTAATAAAGATATGTAAAAAATAAAAATAAAAAACTAAGTAGTTAATCATGGAAATGAAATAAGTGATAACAAAATCATCACAAATTTACAATTATAGAACATATGAATTAACAAAAATTCTTGATGAATAATAAATGTGAACTTTAAATTAAAAAACGCAGCGCGTCTTCTCGAAGATACAATAGTAAACTTCTGTATATCAGTATCCAAATCTATATATATTCCAAATCAATAAAAATCTAAGATATCTCGTATATTAGATGATACCGAAGGCAATTATTCATTACCAAATACAAATTATATTTATATTGTACGAAGTTGTATACATAAAAATCGTTAATTAATCTCATATACACATAAATGTGAATAACATACATATTCCAACCATATATGAAAATATTTGAAGGATAAATAGATTATTCTTTTGAACTTATAAGTTGATAAAGGTTGCGTATGTAACTGAGAAAGTGAGAAATTTAGATACTTTCAAACATATAGAAAAAAGTGCAAAATATACAACTTTATTAGAGATGATGAAAGCTTTATTTAGTGACCATCAACTACTTTCGTCTGACATAAGAAAATACACATCTTAAATTTACGTCTTTAAGAGGATAAAGTGCATTCAAATGGAGATGATTTAAGGTTAGACAACTACCAAGTTTTACTTATGAAATAATCTTTGTAGCCCAACTTAAGATATCTTACATAGGAGATGAGATTCCATAGTGTGGAATTAAAGTGATTCATTATTACTGCAACAATTTTTTTGTTAATTATTATAATATATTGTTATTATTAGTTATCAAAATTAATTATAATTTGTAATTAATTAATTATCATCAAAACTTTATAAACTAATAAAATAACGTAATTGCACATTAATACTCAACTTAAATGTCCAAAACTTTAGCAAATCACTCTTCATTGTACATTTGTACTTGTCTGAAAACCAAACCTTAATATGG
This sequence comes from Allium cepa, assembly GCA_030765085.1. Lineage (NCBI taxonomy): Eukaryota > Viridiplantae > Streptophyta > Magnoliopsida > Asparagales > Amaryllidaceae > Allium > Allium cepa. The sequence goes on from CM060928.1 coordinate 196,262,061, forward strand.
TTGTTCATTTGCAAGTTATTCAACATAATGGTATGTGTATTATTTTATAGGAGCGAATGCTTATATTTTATTTCTTATGTATTATTAAATCAAATAGTCAGTCGACGGTGTAATAATAGCCAGCTAACGGTATGGTAACGGTGTTATCTTTTTGCTGACTTGGATGGATAAAAGCCTTCTGATGTCTTTCTTCATATTAAATCTGAACCGTCCTTTGTCTTTTCCGTTAAAACTAATCTGTTTTGATATATACGAGCACTACGGCACGCGCTTCGCGCGTGATGAAGGGATCTGAATTATTTTTCTACAAATTGTATTGTTTAATACGTTTAAAAGAAAATGATCTCCATAAATATTTATCATACTTTTGTGTTGAATCAAACGTAGTTAATTTGTAATTTTATTTCTAAGTTGCAATATCTAATTTTTTATTAGTTTAAATTTTTATTTGTATTATTAGTTAATAAAAAACAAATTTGTAAAGTAGTTTATTTGTTAGGTCCTATTTTCAAGTGATCGTAAGAATTGGTAAATATTTGTAAAGGAAATTTTAAATTTGCGAAGAAAAATTAATTGTCAGATCCTATTTTTAAGTTATGTTAAATTTTAATAATATCTATACGGAGGCATTTTTGGTATTTCATACTGACACTAAAAGAGTGTGACAGCAAATATATTACAACTATTACTAAGGGAATATATATATATATAAAGGGCAATTTGGAACTTCACGGTCGGACCAAAAGATTGCGCTTTTAAGCCAACTATTAATAAAGATATGTAAAAAAATAAAAATAAAAAACTAAGTAGTTAATTATGGAAATGAAATAAGTGATAACAAAATCATCACAAATTTACAATTATAGAACATATGAATTAACAAAAATTCTTGATGAATAATAAATGTGAACTTTAAATTAAAAAACGCAGCGCGTCTTCTCGAAGATACAATAGTAAACTTCTGTATATCAGTATCCAAATCTATATATATTCCAAATCAATAAAAATCTAAGATATCTCATATATTAGATGATACCGAAGGCAATTATTCATTACCAAATACAAATTATATTTATATTGTACGAAGTTGTATACATAAAAATCGTTAATTAATCTCATATACACATAAATGTGAATAACATACTGATTCCAACCATATGTGAAAATATTTGAAGGATAAATAGATTATTCTTCTGAACTTATAAGCTGATAAAGTTTGAGTATGTAACTGAGAAAGTGAGAAATTTAGATACTTTCGAACATATAGAAAAAAGTGCAAAATATACAACTTTATTAGAGATGATGAAAGCTTTATTTAGTGACCATCAACTACTTTCGTCTGACATAAGCAAATACACATCGTAAATTTACGTCTTTAAGAGGATAAAGTGAATTCAAGTGGAGATGATTTAAGGTTAGACAACTACCAAGTTTTACTTATGAAATAATCTTTGTAGCCCAACTTAAGATATCTTACATAGGAGATGAGATTCCATAGTGTGGAATTAAAGTGATTCATTATTACTGCAACAATTTTTTTGTTAATTATTATAATATATTGTTATTATTAGTTATCAAAATTAATTGTAATTTATAATTTATTAATTATCATCAAAACTATATAAACTAATAAAATAACATAACTGCACGTTAGTACTCAACTTAAATGTCAAAAACTTTAGCAAATCACCCTTCATTGTACATTTTTACTTGTCTGAAAACCAAACCTTAATATGGTTGTTCATTTGCAAGTTATTCAACATAATGGCATGTGTATTATTTTATAGGAGCGAATGCTTATATTTTATTTCTTATGTAATAGTCAGTCGACGGTATAATAATAGCCAGCTAACGGTATGGTAACGGCGTTATCTTTTTGCTGACTTGGATGAATAAAAGCCTTCTGATGTCTTTCTTCATATTAAACTGAACCGCCCTTTGTCTTTTCAATTAAAACTAATCTGTTTTGATATATACGAGCACTAAGGCACGCGCTTCGCGCGTGATGAAGGGATCTGAATTATTTTTCTACAAATTGTATTGTTTAATACGTTTAAAAGAAAATGATCTCCATAAATATTTATCATACTTTTTTGTTGAATCAATCGTAGTTAATTTGTAATTTTATTTCTAAGTTGCAATATCTAATTTTTTATTAGTTTAAATTTTTATTTGTATTATTAGTTAATAAAAAACGAATTTCTAAAGTAGTTTATTTGTTAGGTCCTATTTTCAAGTGATCGTAAGAATTGGTAAATATTTGTAAAGGAAATTTTTAATTTGCGAAGAAAAATTAATTGTCAGATCCTATTTTTAGGTTATGTTAAATTTTAACAATATCTATACTGAGGCATTTTTGGTATTTCATACTGACACTAAAAGAGTGTGACAGCAAATATATTACAACTATTACTAAAGGAATATATATATATAAAGGGCAATTTTGGAACTTCACGGTCGGACCAAAACATTGCGCTTTTAAGCCAACTATTAATAAAGATATGTAAAAAAAATAAAAATAAAAAACTAAGTAGTTAATCATTGAAATGAAATAAGTGAGAACAAAATCATCACAAATTTACAATTATAGAACATATGAATTAACAACAACTCTTGATGAATAATAAATGTGAACTTTAAATTAAAAAATGCAGCGCGTCTTCTCGAAGATACAATAGTAAACTTCTGTATATCAGTATCCAAATCTATATATATATTCCAAATCAATAAAAATCTAAGATATCTCATATATTAGATGATACCGAAGGCAATTATTCATTACCAAATACAAATTATATTTATATTGTACGAAGTTGTATACATAAAAATCGTTAATTAATCTCATATACACATAAATGTGAATAACATACTGATTCCAACCATATATGAAAATATTTGAAGGATATATAGATTATTCTTTTGAACTTATAAGTTGATAAAGGTTGAGTATGTAACTGAGAAAGTGAGAAATTTAGATACTTTCAAACATATAGAAAAAAGTGCAAAATATACAACTTTATTAGAGATGATGAAAGCTTTATTTAGTGACCATCAACTACTTTCGTCTGACATAAGAAAATACACATCGTAAATTTACGTCTTTAAGAGGATAAAGTGCATTCAAATGGAGATGATTTAAGGTTAGACAACTACCAAGTTTTACTTATGAAATAATATTTGTAGCCCAACTTAAGATATCTTATATAGGAGATGAGATTCCATAGTGTGGAATTAAAGTGATTCATTATTACTGCAACAATTTTTTTGTTAATTATTATAACATATTGTTATTGTTAGTTATCAAAATTAATTGTAATTTATAATTAATTAATTATCATCAAAACTAAATAAACCAATAAAATAACAAAATTGCACATTAATACTCAACTTAAATGTCCAAAACTTTAGCAAATCACCCTTCATTGTACATTTGTACTTGTCTGAAAACCAAACCTTAATATGGTTGTTCATTTGCAAGTTATTCAACATAATGGTATGTGTATTATTTTATAGGAGCGAATGCTTATATTTTATTTCTTATGTATTATTAAATCAAATAGTCAGTCGACGGTATAATAATAGCCAGCTAACAGTATGGCATCGGCGTTATCTTTTTGCTGACTTGGATGAATAAAAGCCTTCTGATGTCTTTCTTCGTATTAAATCTGAACCGTCCTCTGTCTTTTCCGTTAAAACTAATCTGTTTTGATATATACGAGCATTACGGCACGCGCTTCGTGCGTGATGAAGGGATCTGAATTATTTTTCTACAAATTGTATTGTTTAATACGTTTAAAAGAAAATGATTTCCATAAATATTTATCATACTTTTGTGTTGAATCAAACGTAGTTAATTTGTAATTTTATTTCTAAGTTGCAATATCTAATTTTTTATTAGTTTAAATTTTTATTTGTATTATTAGTTAATAAAAAACTAATTTGTAAAGTTGTTTATTTGTTAGGTCCTATTTTCAAGTGAACGTAAGAATTGGTAAATATTTGTAACGGAAATTTTAAATTTGCGAAGAAAAATTAATTGTCAAATCCTATTTTTAAGTTATGTTAAATTTTAATAATATCTATACGGAGGCATTTTTGGTATTTCATACTGACACTAAAAGAGTGTGACAGCAAATATATTATAACTATTACTAAGGGAATATAAATATATAAAGGGCAATTTTGGAACTTCACGGTCGGACTAAAAGATTGCGCTTTTAAGCCAACTATTAATAAAGATATGTAAAAAAATAAAAGTAAAAAACTAAGTAGTTAATCATGGAAATGAAATAAGTGATAACAAAATCATCACAAATTTACAATTATAGAACATATGAATTAACAAAAATTCTTGATGAATAATAAAAGTGAACTTTAAATTAAAAAACGCAGCGCGTCTTCTCGAAGATACAATAGTAAACTTCTGTATATCAGTATCCAAATCTATATATATTCCAAATCAATAAATATCTAAGATATCTCATATATTAGATGATACCGAAGGCAATTATTCATTACCAAATATGTAACGACCCATATAAATTCGATGTTAAGATGAATAAAATTAATAAGATTTTTATTATAAATTTAAAAAGGAATAAAATTCTGATTTATTTATATGAAAGAGAATGTTGAAATTTGATGTACCTAGGGAAATTAGAATTTACAAATGTAATTATATATTGTAATTAATAGTAATAGTGGAAATTGTTGCATTGGATATAAGGTTAGAATAAGTAAAGTAATGCAAGTATTGGATTTAACAATGAAATAAAATATTGATTATGGGTATTGAATGTAAATGGGGGAAATAAAGAAATGCAGGACAATAAATAATTTATTTAATACAATCCCTTTTATTTGTAAACTATTGTAAGGTGTTAATTAATTATGAAAATTTGGTAATAGGTTCAAATTGTATGTTAGACAATCAATTGCAATAATTAAAGTTGGTAATTAATGGATTTGATGGAATAATTAATTAGATCTAGAATCTTAATTGGTATGGGTGCATATATATATATATATATATATATATATATATATATATATATATGATGGAATATAAAAGGGTAAAATAATCATATACAAGTATAATTAAGGTTAAATAGTGGGATTACTAGTAAATTCAGTCATTTACCAATATAGATAATTTGATGTGCCTTAAGTTTAATTAAGAAAATAACGGAAGGAATAAATGAGATTATTTAGAGTATTAATTATAATTGGATTTAATTGGAATTTTTGATATTTGGTTTAAATAGGAAAGGAGTATACAAAAGTAATTGCGAATAGTGAAGTCACAGCTGTAAATGGAAGAAATTGAAATAAGGGGCAGTAAACATTGAATAAATTTATAGTAATAAATGCCAACATTGGATCGTAATAAATATAATTAAATATTACAGGTGGGTGAACGTAAAGATAAGGGTTAAGAGTGTTGGAATAGGTATATTAAAATAAATATAAAGTGTAAATGTAAGTATTTATAGGGACATGAATTATTTGAAGGAAAATATTTGGTAAAAAGGGGTTTGGGCTAAGGAAAGGTTATTGATTGTTTTGAAACCTTATTTAATATGGGAAATTAATTTAGCATAAGCAAAACCAATGCAAATATTTAATTTATCAGTGAAGCAATAATAATAAATAGTAAATCAATTCAAAGTTATGTACAATGGGAATGTGAATTTGGGGAATAGATTCAAGTATAAATGAGTTGTTCAAATAATACATAATAAGTGCAAATTTGAATGAATCAATGGGAGTAGATTTAGGTATAGAAATGTAAACTTTATTTACAAGGCAATGTTTTATGAAATAAAAAGATAAAAACCTATGTTAATAATTTCATAAGGTATTGTTGATTTAATAGTAGGAGTGTAAATAAAAAAAGAATAAGAATGAATAAGTTTAATAAAGCAGTAAACATATGTTTATTTATTTGAAATGTTTGTTAGCTGAAAGATTGATTGTAGAGATGAGTAACTATTATTTATTGAGAAATATGTAATTACTATTTGTATCCAATAATGTAAATATGTTTAAGTTACTATTAGATAGGAAAATTGTTTAATTCTCATAACATTCATTTAGTCCATTTTGAAACTTAATCAACTGAAATGAATGTAATTGAAAATTTCTAATTAATAGGAGAGAGAATACTAATTGTAAATTTATAGGTGTAATTAAAAGCAGCTTATGTTTTGTGAAAATAAGGAAAGTTTGATTTAATAAAAAAAACATTTACATCAAATAAAATGAATGTTTCATTTATGAATGTAGGTCTAATTTCATTAAAATATAGAATAGAATGATTGATTTAAAAAAGAAAAGAAATATATGTTTATTTGAACTGTGTTTTAGCTTACAGATTGATTACAAGAATAGGAAAATAATATATTTCAGTAAGTTATTTATTACTCTTGCGTATAAACAATTTTCGTATTTTTATTTTTCATGCATTTTGTTGTCTGTTTTGAAATTTTAACTTTGTAAGTGATTGCAATTAATGTAGTTCAAATGTTTCGATTAAAAGGAAAGAAACGGTGATTACAATTAATAGATTTAACCCAAAAAATGCACGTTTTGTGTTAAACAAAATTTAATGCTAGTTTACTACATATACTAGTGAGTGGCCCGTGCTTCGCACATGGGCATCGATATACCATGGGGTTCGTAATATAATCAACGGAAATGGAACGGTACATCGGAGTGTTGAGCATATATTGTAAATACACATTAGTGGACATTGTTATTCAAATTCATGTATCATGACAAACACGGTGTGTATCCGCAAGGGTAATGTACACAACAACGGTAATCATACGTAGTAAGTTAAGGTCGGAGCGGATTGTTATTTAAAATACAAACATGTAGTACGTATGAAAGCACGCAAAGTTAATGTCATATATCATGATACGTATGGGAAAAAAAGGTGTGGTAAAAAAGAAGAAAAAAGTGTTAATGAGTACATTGAATGGAGAAATTATGGATCATGAATGGTAGGAAAGTTAGATCGAGATTTAGCTTTTTGATACCCTGGACCACATTGATCAACGAACTTCTGCTGACTCAAATTAAAAACTGAGGGCCATGGCACTTAAAAAAAAATATGTTGAATTTTTTCATAGCAACAATAAATCGTAACTCCACGATACACATGAGGACAATTCAAAAACTATTGCATCAGCTTTATCACCAATTGTACAATCGTAACGAATGCATTGATTAGGAAGTGCAGTTTTAGTCATGTACAGTTTTCTGTAATCACTGAATTTCGTCGTAAATACTACTGGGACAAACATATATTAGGAAGTGCAGGATAATATTTTTTTAAAATAAATTATCAAATAAGCGTAATATTATACATGTAGATGCGCATTATAGCAACACACTTACCCACATGTTAGATGATATGGTGTTGACCATGAAGTATTCAAAGTCTTACTCTCCACGGGAAACTCCAAAACTGCATAGCAGGGAGAGCAAAGATGGATTCAAATAGGAAAATCAAAACACCTGAGCCGAATTAGAAAAGTGTACACCCTAAGATGTTGGAAAGTAGAGTAAAATAAAAGCAGAGAAGGGTAGAAGTTGCCAGTTACCATGTCATGAATCAGCGATGGATGGATGAAGACCCGGTCGCCAAAAGTCACGCACCTCTAGCGAATAGTGGGTCGTAGTCAGTGGTGTGGATGTTGGCGGTGTTGGAGGTTAGGCTAAGTTTCGTCCGATGTGTGTTGGACAGCAGTTCGATGAAAGGGACACTGTAGACTGTGACTGTCTTCAGTAACTTGCAGCTGTCACGTGAAGGTTTAAGCTACTGTTAACAACATTTGAAGGATCATGTTTCCCACATATTTGCTCATACATATATACTAAAAAGACCATAGCTATGAAAAAATTATACGAGCAGGTATAAGCATTCAGTAAATTTATTTTGTGTTTGCCGGTATGTACGAATGTAAGAACAAGGTATAACTTTATTATGTACATACCTGGGCGAAGTTTTATTGAATACGTAAAAAACGGTTTCACGAAGTGCTTGGGCAAAGAGTAAGAGGGTGTAATGTTCATCAGTCCTGTCAGATCATGGAAGATATGTGCACCTGAAACATGGATCGAGCTCAAATTATTAAACAAAAATATGTATGGGTGTATTAGTTAGAGAAACACGTTGATGAATAGGCCTGTGGAACAATTACTTCACTGTACAACATTAAATTTTGAAATGGGAAGCAATAGAGTTACGTCACCGAGAGCAGAGTTTTGTTCACGTCTTTAACTGCTAAGTAATAAATTTTACGGAATGATTTTTTGAACATTGATAATTTATAACTATAGTCTATAAAGATAATACCAACGTCCTAGCATCATGAAAGAAACTCCTTTCACCTTCATTTCAATAAGTGAAATACGATAGTTTGAGAATATATGGTATAACTTATATATACCGATAGTTACAAAATGCCGGTTGTATTGTTTTGAACCAACCAGCAGCCCATTACAAATGTTTTCTTTGTTTTGCATGCATATAAAAGCTTGTATAATATCCTCTTCTTATGTGTAATCAAAAAACTACTAAAAAAACAAATATAATAAGTACAATGTTTTCTTCAATTCTTACAATTTCACAATCATTTAGCGTCGACTGAAAGCATTGTCAAAATGAACTGTTTAAATTTATTTCGTTACTCAAACATATAATACAAACAACATGTAGATGCAGAAGCTGCATTTGTGTTCCTACACGTTTAGCACATACGTTAAGTTTTTAAATTCCAACAAAATGATGAAGAAAACATATCCAACTAAAATAATAAAAGCTGAAGTTAAAGAGCATTAAACCAAATATGACATATTGTTAATTAACTATTTATTGAAATCGTATTTCATGGATACTGTTGTAAATGAACATTGTTAAAATCCCTGTGTTCCGCTATTTCAAAATACTAATCCTTGCGAACTCTAATTTGTTTAACCACTTATCAAAACCAATTCTCCCTACTCTCTTTTTGGATGTTTCAAATTTTTTTGACTACCCCAATAAAAATTCTCTAATCCCCCTAATTATGACCACTCTTGGGATCATTGAACAGTTATGGTCGATTGCATAAACTTGGTGACGAAAGTGTTGTCCGCTTCATAAAATTCAATTGTTACTACAATTATGCTCCTCTTAACAAAATTCAATCTACCAGATATTTTCAAACCATTTGTTGTAGATGTAGGTATTTTTATAAATGATTATGCTGGAAAATTGTGAAAAACATGGTTCAACTGTTACTACGACTATGCTCCTCTTACCAAAATTTACGGTGATTGCTTTAGTTGTGCAAAGCTTTATGGCGGTTGCTTTAGTTGTGCAAAGCAGTTTTTTTTAAAGTTTCGGTATTACCCAAACTATACGACAGGGGAATTAAATGCAAAGCACACAGCAAGTACATGGCTGAATTCCAACATCTGATTTCGTTTTGCATTATCTCCTCTACCATATGTAATTTTACGTTAATTAACATGGTTCAAATCGTATTTCAATTAACCAAATACGACATTATGTAGTTCTATTGTTGTTAGGTGTTTACCTTAATACCATTGTACAACATGCGTTTTTTGCTTTCATTTAAAAACCTATCGGGTAGCTTAATATAGTTACATCTATTTGGTTTACCATGCTTATCCATCCAAGCTTCATCCATTGCTCGCTAATGCATCACCACTGTGTAACACAAATTTCTTTCTAAATATTCTTATTCATTGATGTTATACCAAGTGTATTTAAAAAAAAAATTGCACAATGTACAGAAGATGTTCATTCAAGAAACAACTTCCAATCTAGTACAGAGCAAAACTAAGTAAAAGAATGAATTAGGAAATGGTAAGTAACAGCTATGCAAGCAGGGAACAAAAAATTAGCAAGGAAGCACGAATCAGTAATTTATGCGAACATCTTGTGTACATTGTAGTAAATGATACATAAACACGAGCCGACAAAATCCGAGGATCAAACGTTATCATCATAATCCAAAATAAATGGCAGGGTTAAAAACCAAATCGTCACCGTCGCTAAATTATATCTTGGAACCGAGTGAGGAAGGAAGCAATTACCTATACAGCTTACGCATGGGTAAGGCGGAGGATGGGTGAACGGCGGGCTCTACTCGTCTGGGCAAGCGGCAAGAAGATCTACAGAAGGACAATGTTTTTGGGGGAAAAAACGGGTGGCGGTAGGGGCGAGAGAGAAAGACAGTTGTGCTAGGAGGCGACGATCGGGTAGGTAAGATGGCGGGCGTTGCGGATATTGGAAGCAACGTGCGTGGGAGAAGAATTGCGATGGATCGGTTGCTAGAAAGAAGGAAGTGGAATGGAGTGGATAGGGAAGGCAGTTGGGAGAACGCGTGATGGAGCAACTGATATAACACGTGACAGGAGGAAGAAAAAAAAGGCGGATTGAACACGGTATTAGCATTTTGAAATGAGGGCCTGGGGGAAATCCATGTCAGCAGTCCAAGGTTCCTGTTTTAATATAAAGTAATAGATGTTTATACCTAAATTCGAATTTATGTTTTAGATCAAAATTTAATGCTAGTTTATATAGAAATCTCATACGTTGTTAAATTAAATATTAATAGGAGATGATAAAGGGGGTAAAATAGATTTACACTTGACTATTTCCTTTCCAATTAAACTTTATTAGATTTTTATTGCAACATAACTTACCTTTCCATCTTCACTTTTCTAATTTACTCTTACATTCATTGCCTCTTTATGTGGATTATTTTCATATCTTTTATTTATGAATGTAAACTATAAGTGGCGATAAAGACGTACATATATATTATACACCTGCTTATATTACCAAATAGGGAGAAATGAAGATTTCTTAATGCTGCATATTCTTTTAATTTATGACACAAATTTGGGTGGACAATTTATTTTCATTTATTGTGTGTTAATTAAATCTTTAAAAGATGTTAATTTTGGTATGTTTAGGGTTAACAAAATTTATTAAGTAAACGATTGTTTTGAAATTTGAATTCTAAAAGTTTGTTCATATTTACTTTATTTCTTTCCATTCATTTTTCCAACTTCATCTATAAATACCCCGCTAAACCCTAGCCTCCGCCTATTCTCATTTGTGTGCGCGTAAAATTTCATCAGCTCCTTCTCCTCCTCAATGGCAGACAAACAAATCTTAGATCCAAATAAAAATTCCAAACCAAATAAAAAGCTAAAATTCAAACTTCTTAGAAAAATCTGGAAGCAAAACGCATGAGGGAGAGAGGGAAAGAAAGGGGGATGACGTGGCGCTTGAAGGTGTTCTTTTATTTCTATTCTTTTTTTTCTTTTTTGAAATTTCAATCACCATTAATGCGTATAACTTTCTCCTACGAACTCCGTTTCACGCGAGATTTTTTTGTTAGGATCGTAATAAAATTCTGGAACTTTTGACGCTAGTTTGGACAGATTTGGAGACCGTCGAATTTTTGGGTTTAAATCGGATTTAAATTCGATTTAAATTCAAAAGGTGAGTGTTTTAACCCACTCACAACTTCTAAAATTTCTTATGTTTGTTAAATTGAATTTTGATATGAGTAGAAATTTATTTATGACTGTTTGGCATGTGTTATTCATCATCTCTGTTAAATCGCATTTATTTAATTTAACTGTTAATTAATTTTATTTGCTGCATATAAATTGACAGTTAGAATTTAGTTATTTGCATATAACTGCTAGTTCAATAGTTTTTAAATTTATTTATTTGCATATAAACTGCTAGTTTAACAGTTATTAAATTTATTATTGAATATAAACTGTTAGTTAATACCTGTATTTATTACCTGTATAATTTATATGCTCTATATCGATGATTGTTAAATTGGATGATGATTGCAAATAATGGTTGATGATTGATATTGGATGAATGGATGCTATATTTATATTGTATAAATTGCAAGTCATCATGCATTTTTATTTCATTCGGGATTGTGGTTTGAAATGATATACAACTGCATTTTATTTTAAATTGTGGATTGAAATGATAAACATCCATATCACTTGACCATAGGGTAGAAAATTTTATACAGGCACCGCGATATATATATATATATATATATATATAATTATTTTTGAAATGATTTTCTATGGTGTTGTAAAGCTATATATATGGTTTATGAGATTTTGATTTGGTTATTAATAAAGGTTATTTATATATAGAAATTTCCGGTTTTTAAGCTTGTGTAAAAATTGATTTGAAGTATAAAATAAAGTTTGATTTTTTAGATCAAATACGATTAAGTTTTATTTAAAAATTTAATTCTGGAGTTTTAATGACTTAAATGCGAATAAAATTGGAAGATGAATATTAAGTTAAATCGGAATTTAAATAAAAGTTAAATTTTTAAAGGATATGATTTTATAACTTGATTTTTGTGTAAAGTGATTTAAATGCATATCAGGTTCACTTAAATGAATATATCAAGTTTAATAAATTGAAGATTTTCCAGTTATGTGAAGTTAAAGGTTTTACTTAAATTATATTGAATTCATTAAGTAAAATTTTCAAGTCTAAATAATAAGAAAAATTGAATTTAATATATATGGGATTTTCAAATGAGTTCGTTTTGAAATGGTGAAATATTTAAAGCTTTGAAACATAAGAATTGAAATGGTATTTGGAAGTTTAAATCGATATTTGGAATTGACTTGTGAAATCTAAAGAAGCTATTTTGTTTTATAAAAGTAGTTTGATATTTAACCACTTAAGAGATGGAAACTTGTTTCAAAGTTATGATTTTCAAGGTAGTATAATTTGGAAATATTATATTCAAGAGTTTTGATTTCTAAATATTTTATTTTTGAAAACCCTATGATTTTGGAAAGAATATACATTGGAAAATAAAATGATATCGTATTGATTTAGGGTTTTAAAGATATAAATGATATCGTATTTATATGGGTTTAAAATGGATATTTTATTCTGGTTTTAAAGTATAAATTGTTTTAAATGACCGTGGTGTTATAATAACGTTTGGTTGTTGAAGAGACCGGGATCGGAAGTTGTCATACTCTCTGCTAACTCCGAAAACCACTTTAACAACCGTGTACGCGGTGGAGATTCCAGAATGAAGTAGGTTGGTAGCGACGTTTCCTTTGAGGTAAATACGTGGATCCGACTCCCGTGAGTTGGCATAAGGTGGCTAAAACAGGAGCGATTCTCGGGCCAATGAGGTCATACCTCTGATCGGACACTCCTCTTCGATACTATACTTTGACTATGGATTGATTTAGTGACCACTTTTATTTTGATTTGGGGGAGTTTGTTCGAGGTGGGCGGTAACTGTGGCTACGCGTTTCCACCAGCCCGGATAGTAATTGGTATATCTACCCTGGCATTGCCTAGTTGTGCCGTGTCACCTACCCTAGCGCGCCTTCTACGAGTTTCTATTTGTGTCGTGCCTATGGAGTATCCTCTGGTAGCTTCTCGATCAGGAGGTATTACGGTACTGTATAGGTTATAGGCATTATTTGTGTCAAGGGCTATAAGGGTAACCCCTTAACGCTATTAAAAAGTAAGTTTATTTTACAATTAGACACTATTATAATAGCGCAATATACTACATAGTAAATAGTTTAACGGATCCTTAGGAGATGTAAATCCCGAGCATCTTTTGAGTTACTGTAATCATATTCATTTCTGATAATTTAACTCACATAAGATCTTTTAGTTATGACTCGAGTGTTTTTGTCTTTTCAAATTCGCTCGGGTCAGTCCGAGCATTTCAAAATTGAAGATTTTATTTCTGGAGGAAGAAGACAGAGATTTTATTATTATTACTATAGATTATATGGTTCCACTACACGCATATTGTTCCGCTGCATTGTTATATGGTATGTGTACTCTGATATGTATTGGATAAATAAATCAAAGGTTTTGTAAACAGATTTATGAACTGTATATTTGATTATATATTTTATCCATCCGTTGTGAGAATCTGTTTAGTTTTTCTTTCTCTATTTCTTATTTGTCCCATAACAATCCGCCCTTACATATGGTTTGAATCGACACATGTGTCTGTTTAAATCGTGCAAAAAGGCGGGATGTTACAAAATACAAATTATATTTATATTGTACGAAGTTGTATACATAAAAATCGTTTATTAATCTCATATACACATAAATGTGAATAACCAACCGATTCCAACCATATATGAAAATATTTGAAGGATATATAGATTATTCTTTTGAACTTATAAGTTGATAAAGGTTGAGCATGTAACTGAGAAAGTGAGAAATTTAGATACTTTCAAACATATAGAAAAAAGTGCAAAATATACAACTTTATTAGAGATGATGAAAGCTTTATTTAGTGACCATCAACTACTTTCGTCTGACATAAGCAAATACACATCGTAAATTTACGTCTTTAAGAGGATAAAGTGCATTCAAATGGAGTTGATTTAAGGTTAGACAACTACCAAGTTTTACTTATGAAATAATATTTGTAGCCCAACTTAAGATATCTTACATAGTAGATGAGATTCAATAGTGTGGAATTAAAGTGATCCATTATTACTGCAACAATTTTTTTCTTAATTATTATAATATATTGTTATTATTAGTTATCAAAATTAATTGTAATTTATAATTAATTAATTATCATCAAAACTATATAAACTAATAAAATAACATAATTGCACATTAATACTCAACTTAAATGTCCAAAACATTAGCAAATCACCCTTCATTGTACATTTGTACTTGTCTGAAAACCAAACCTTAATATGGTTGTTTATGTGCAAGTGATTTAACATAATGGTATGTGTATTATTTTATAGGAGCGAATGCTTATATTTTATTTCTTATGTATTATTAAATCAAATAGTCAGTCGACGGTATAATAATAGCCGGCTAACGGTTAGGTAACGGCGTTATCTTTTTGCTGACTTGGATGAATAAAAGCCTTCTGATGTCTTTCTTCATATTAAATCTGAACAGTCCTCTGTCTTTTCCATTAAAAGTAATCTGTTTTGATATATACGAGCATTACGGCACGCGCTTCGCGCGCGATGAAGGGATCTGAATTATTTTTCTACAAATTATATTGTTTAATACGTTTAAAAGAAAATGATCTCCTTAAATATTTATCATACTTTTGTGTTGAATCAAACGTAGTTAATTTGTAATTTTATTTCTAAGTTGCAGTATCTAGTTTTTTATTAGTTTAAATTTTTATTTTTACTATTAGTTAATAAAAAACGAAATTTTTAAGTAGTTTATTTGTTAGGTCCTATTTTCAAGTGATCGTAAGAATTGGTAAATATTTGTAAAGGAAATTTTTAATTTGCGAAGAAAAATTAATTGTCAGATCCTATTTTTAAGTTATGTTGAATTTTAATAATATCTATAAGGGGCATTTTTGGTATTTCATACTGACACTAAATGAGTGTGACAGCAAATATATTACAATTATTACTAAAGGAATATATATATATATATATATATATATATATATATATATATATATATATATATATATATGTAAAGGGCAATTTTGGAACTTCACGGTCGGACCAAAAGATTGTGCTTTTAAGCCAACTATTAATAAAGATATGTAAAAAAATAAAAATAAAAAACTAAGTAGTTAATCATGGAAATGAAATAAGTGATAACAAAATCATCACAAATTTACAATTATAGAACATATGAATTAACAAAAATTCTTGATGAATAATAAATGTGAACTTTAAATTAAAAAACGCAGCGCGTCTTCTCGAAGATACAATAGTAAACTTCCGTATATCAGTATCCAAATCTATATATATTCCAAATCAATAAAAATCTAAGATATCTCATATATTAGATGATACCGAAGGCAATTATTCATTACCAAATACAAATTATATTTATATTGTACAAAGTTGTATACATAAAAATCGTTAATTAATCTCATATACACATAAATGTGAATAACATACCGATTCCAACCATATATAAAAATATTTGAAGGATATATAGATTATTCTTTTGAAATTATAAGTTGATAAAGGATGAGCATGTAACTGAGAAAGTGAGAAATTTAGATACTTTCAAACATATAGAAAAAAGTGCAAAATATACAACTTTATTAGAGATGATGAAAGCTTTATTTAGTGACCATCAACTACTTTCGTCTGACATAAGCAAATACACATCGTAAATTTACGTCTTTAAGAGGATAAAGTGCATTTAATTGGAGATGATTTAAGGCTAGACAACTACCAAGTTTTACTTATGAAATAATATTTGTAGCCCAACTTAAGATATCTTATATAGGAGATGAGATTCCATAGTGTGGAATTAAAGTGATTCATTATTACTGCAACAATTTTTTTGTTAATTACTATAATATATTGTTATTACTAGTTTTCAAAATTAATTGTAATTTATAATTAATTAATTATCATCAAAACTAAATAAACTAATAAAATAACATAATTGCACATTAATACTCAACTTAAATGTCCAAAACTTTAGCAAATCACCCTTCATTGTACATTTGTACTTATGTGAAAACCAAACCTTAATATGGTTGTTCATTTGCAAGTCATTCAACATAATGGTATGTGTATTATTTTATAGGAGCGAATGCTTATATTTTATTTCTTATGTATTATTAAATCAAATAGTCAGTCGACGGTATAATAATAGCCAGCTAACGGTATGGTAACGGCGTTATCTTTTTGCTGACTTGGATGAATAAAAGCCTTCTGATGTCTTTCTTCATATTAAATCTGAACCGTCCTTTGTCTTTTCCGTTAAACTAATCTGTTTTGATCTATACGAGCATTACGGCACGCGCTTCGCGCGTGATGAAGGGATTTGAATTATTTTTCTACAAATTGTATTGTTTAATACGTTTAAAAGAAAATGATCTCCACAAATATTTATCATACTATTGTGTTGAATCAAACGTAGTTAATTTGTAATTTTATTTCTAAGTTGCAATATCTAATTTTTTATTAGTTTAAATTTTTATTTGTATTATTAGTTAATAAAAAATGAATTTTTAAAGTAGTTTATTTGTTAGGTCCTATTTTCAAGTGATCGTAAGAATTGGTAAATATTTGTAAAGGAAATTTTGAATTTGCGAAGAAATATTAATTGTCAGATCTTATTTTTAAGTTATGTTAAATTTTAATAATATCTATACGGAGGCATTTTTGGTATTTCATACTGACACTAAAAGAGTGTGACAGCAAATATATTACAATTATTACTAAAGGAATATATATATATATAAAGGGCAATTTTGGAACTTCACGGTCGGACCAAAAGATTGCGCTTTTAAGCCAACTATTAATAAACATATGTAAAAAAATAAAAATAAAAAACTAAGTAGTTAATCATGGAAATTAAATAAGTGATAACAAAATCATCACAAATTTACAATTATAGAACATATGAATTAACAAAAATTCTTGATGAATAATAAATGTGAATAACATACTGATTCCAACCATATATGAAAATATTTGAAGGATATATAGATTATTCTTTTGAACTTATAAGTTGATAAAGGTTGAGTATGTAACCGAGAAAGTGAGAAATTTAGATACTTTCAAACATATAGAAAAAAGTGCAAAATATACAACTTAATTAGAGATGATGAAAGCTTTATTTAGTGACCATCAACTACTTTCGTCTGACATAAGCAAATACACATCGTAAATTTACGTCTTTAAGAGGATAAAGTGCATTCAAATGGAGATGATTTAAGGTTAGACAACTACCAAGTTTTACTTATGAAATAATCTTTGTAGCCTATGGTAGCTTCCCGATCAGGAGGTATTACGGTACTGTATTGACTATTGGCATTATTTGTGTTAGGGGCCATATGGGTAACCCCTTAACGCTATTAAAAAGTAAGTTTATTTTACAATTAGACACTACTATAATAGCGCAATATACTACATAGTAAATAGTTTAACAGATCCTTAGAAGATGTAAATCCCGAGCATCTTTTGAGTTACTGTAATCATATTTATTTCTGTTAATTTAACTCACATAAGATCTTTTAGCTCTGACTCGAGTGTTTTTGTCTTTTCAAATTCGCTCGGGTCAGTCCGAACATTTCAGGATTGAAGATTTTATTTCTGGAGGAAGAAGACGGAGATTTTATTATTATTACTATAGATTATATGGTTCCACTACACGCATATTGTTCCGCTGCATTTTTATATGGTATGTGTACTCTGATATGTATTGGATAAATGAATATAAGGTTTTGTAAACAGATTTATGAACTGTATATTTGATTATTATATTTTATCCTTCCGCTGTGAGATTCAGTTTAGTTTTTCTTTCTCTATTTCTTATTTGTCCCATAACAATCCGCCCTTACGTATGGTTTGAATCGACACGTGTGTCTGTTTAAATCGTGCAAAAAGGAGGGATGTTACAAAATACAAATTATATTTATATTGTACGAAGTTGAATACATAAAAATCATTAATTAATCTCATATACACATAAATGTGAATAACCTACCGATTCCAACCATATATGAAAATATTTGAAGGATATATAGATTATTCTTTTGAACTTATAAGTTGATAAAGGTTGAGCATGTAACTGAGAAAGTGAGAAATTTAGATACTTTCAAACATATAGAAAAAAGTGCAATACAACTTTATTAGAGATGATGAAAGCTTTATTTAGTGACCATCAACTACTTTCGCCTGACATAAGCAAATACACATCGTAAATTTATGTCTTTAAGAGGATAAAGTGCATTTAAATGGAGATGATTTAAGGTTAGACAACTACCAAGTTTTACTTATGAAATAATATTTGTAGCCCAACTTAAGATATCTTATATAGGAGATGAGATTCCATAGTGTGGAATTAAAGTGATTCATTATTACTGCAACAATTTTTTTGTTAATTATTATAATATATTGTTATTATTAGTTATCAAAATTAATTGTAATTTATAATTAATTAATTATCATCAAAACTAAATAAACTAATAAAATAACATAATTGCACATTAATTGTAACAACCCGCATATTTAACGATTACATATTTAAATGTTTGATTTAAATATGGCGTCGTTATTCGGATTTTGGGGTCCGAAATGTCACTTTTTGCAAACGGCCGAATTGGGACTCGAAACCATTTCCATTGGTTCCAAAATGTCGTTTGCGATCTTTTTGAGTATAATCTTTGATATGTTTGGAGTAAGTTGAATTTTGCTACTTTTTCTATTGGGTTTAGGGTTTGGGTTCAGCCCACTAGCTAACTAAACCCACTTAACCCCTCTGCTTCAGCCCTCTCCTCTCCATTCACTCTCATTTCATTTCATTTCTTAAGTAAAAAACTGAAATGGGGGAAAGGAAGTGGAAATAGAAATTAGCAAGCCCTAGTTTCCTTTGCAAAGCTTGATTCTTGCTCCAAAATGAAAGGGAATCCATTGGTAAGTTCATCTCCATCTTCTCCATCTCTTCTCCTCTTCAATTTCAGTAATTTCCTAACCCTAACTTAGGAAATACTTGCTTTGATTCTAGATTGAAACTTGTAGTGTTGAAGTGGAGTGTAGTTGGTTGATTCCTTGCATTTGTGCTTCTTCGTCTTCTTTGTTTTGTATAAAAAGGTGAGTTTTGAACTCACATCTACTTCTCTTGATTTCATGGATGTTGGGTATGATTTCCTAACAAATATTCATGTGTTATTGCTTTGGATTTAGAAAGAATTTGCATTTCATTGATATAGGGCAAGAAGTGCTGGAAAACAGCCTTCGGCCGACCGAGCGCAGGCTTCGGTCGACCGACCTGCTGCCCCGAGCCATATTTGGTTTCCTGCATCTGGCCGGCCGACCGAGCCCTGTAGTCCGGTCGACCGACCTGCTCTGTTCTGCCTGTTTTGCCTATTTTGCATATTCGATTGATTTTTCGGATTTTATCGATTCAAGTTGGTTTTTAGTGGTTGTTATTGCATCTTTGGCTTTGATAACTTATTTTTGACTTCATCCACGGGTTTTTATAAAATAATCTTTCTAATCATATTAAAAGCTCGTTTCTCCAATTATAAATTCTATTTAAACACACGCACAATTTCGCACTTCGAGCGAAGTGGAAGGGTGATTAAATGGTTGGGCAAAACACGGACCATGAATCTGTGCGTTTATCCTTCAGATTAATCCCCGACCTATTCAATTGATCGTTTTGACCTTTGGGTTTGGTTTATCGATGATATGAGGTAAACTTTGTACTGCTTTGAGTGTGAAAGTGGCTGACGGATAGTAAACCGTTTAGTGCGAACGAGTGGTTATGGGACATACGTTAACACTTTTCGGATTCCTTTTTGAGAGTTGTGGCACATTCCGCCACTTAGTGGTGTCTAGTACGGGGTCTTTGACCTTCACCACTACGGTTTGTCGCCCTATAGTATCGCTTTTGGAGTTGGTCCATCGTCACCGCTCGAGAGATACTTGGGTTTGTCGCCTTCGGGTTTGTTGCCCCATTGTATCGCTTTCGGAGTTGGTCATTTGTCACCGCTCGAGTGATATTGGGTTGCTATTGTATCGCTTCAGATGTCGGCCGTTATGCGCCACATGGGTGATATTAGGTTGCCCTATTGTATTGCTTTCGGAGTTGGTCATTCGTTACCGCTCGAGCAATTTTTATGATGTTTCAATTGAGATGTATATTCCCTAGGTATCGCCCCTCGATGTAGGTCTTTTTGAACCACACGATATGTAGTGATCACCTTGTGAACTTGTATACCATATTGGTATTTGTTATTTGCCTTTTTGGCTTGATTTGGGATATTTGTGTCCTTTGTTTCTATATGTTGCCGATGATATGAGGCTTGTTCTATATGATTCATCTCTTGTTGATGATTGTGTTATCTCCTCTAGAGATATTTGTTATACTGTATGACCTTGCAGGTTTATTATTGATCAGTTTATCTAACTGATTTGTTTAGCTAGACTGACCCGGGTATTTTATACTCGGGTCAAACCGAGATGTTTCAGGTTAGCTGCTTTGGACTTAGCCTCTTTTGCTTCCGCATGTACTACTCCGCTAGCTTCTTTTTGTCATAGCTTTTTGTGTAGTCCTTATATGTTGTAACTCTGATATGTATTCTTGTGAACTCGTATGTATATTGTGGTTTGCTATACCACTTGATATGTATCATTTTGTATACTCTGTTATGTATCTATATATGTGTATGTGATGATTTACTGTTCTGTGATGTGTATTACATTTGAGTTGTTATATTCTGTTCTGATAGATCCTATAGCCATTGTAGTCTTGCTTTAAATATTTATTGAATACGTCGAACTGTTTGTGATTCTACTTTTCGACGTGTTTAGTGAATAGTTAAGGTAAGATTACACATGGTCGCTCCTATCCAGCCTTATTCTCCGTGTTAGCACACGGTATTATCTATACAATACTCTTTGCTGTGGGTATAGAGGTGGGGCGTCACAGCGTGGTATCAGAGCTGCGTTCAGAACAAAATATGATAAACACGGAACAGAAGCACATATTATGGTACATCAAAGTGTAACAAGTGTTACAGATCTTTGAATCATCGTGCTTTTATTCCCTCCGTGTTTTTGGGGTAGATAGGATTTAGGGAATATGTCTAGGAATTTATTTTATTCCGTAGTATTCCGTATTGAAATATCTACCTTGTAGTTAATCTTTATCTTCTTCAACTTTCAGCTTATGGCTGGAAGAGGCAAAGGACGATGCTCGGGTGCTGGGCAATCCAGTGGCTCGCATCCGGACGGCGTTTATATGTCTGCCGATCAGTTTATGGAGTTGTTTAGGAGCACTCAGCCTCCAGCTCCTACTCGAGTGTCTCCACCTCGCAAGTCTACC
The DNA here is from genome assembly GCA_030765085.1 of Allium cepa. Classification (NCBI taxonomy): domain Eukaryota; kingdom Viridiplantae; phylum Streptophyta; class Magnoliopsida; order Asparagales; family Amaryllidaceae; genus Allium; species Allium cepa. Next base: position 196,283,938 of record CM060928.1, read on the forward strand.
TTTGCACGCTTGTGCAGTGATTTTACTCATCTTGGAGGAAAGCCGTTTAAAGGCTCCGACTCTGTTCTTGAGACCCAAGCTTGGTTTCGCACGTGCGAACGTATCTTCTCTAGAATGGATATTTCTAATCATGATAGAGTTCTTGTAACTTCTAGCTTATTGCGAGAGCGTGCCCTTGATTGGTACGAGCTTCTTGTAGCCGAAATTGATGAGTCTGCTCTTTCTTGGACTCAGTTTCGGGAACGATTCGAACTCAAGTTCGTTCCTGAATCTGAGAAAGCTTTGTTGTCCCGGCGCTTTCTTGAGTTGAAGCAAGGGGAGTCTTCCGTTTTTGAATATGTTGCATCTTTCGAGGCCTTATCTATGTATGGTCTTGAATTCATTAGCACTTCTTATAGGAAGAATCTGAAGTTTGTATCTGGTCTTAAGAAATGTCTTAAGAAGTCTTTATTTCTTGAGCTTAAGCTTTCCTTTGAGGAGTTAGTTGATTCTGCACTTCATCTCGAAGCCATCGAGGGGGAGTGTGATAGTAGTGATGATGCTGAGGTTTGCAAGAACCCCAACAAAAAGCAGTCTCCATTGGATGAGCCGGAATTTTTCCCTTCCAAGAAGAAAAAGTCCGTTGAATCCGATTCTCAGTCTCAGTCTGCTGGAACACCTTCCATTCGGAAGTGTTTCAATTGTGGTTCCCCTGATCATATGATTCGAGCTTGTCCTAAGCCTCTCTTCTGCCGCTATTGCAAGAAGGAAGGTCATCGTAGTTCCACTTGTCCCATTGCTCCGAATAATTCTCCATCTGGCAAGTTAAATGTAGCAGATGCTTTTGGAGGATCTTCTCGAGCATAAGGTATGTCTCCATCTATTTTGGTAGGTCTCTATTTTCTTTGTGATTTCGATTCCAATTTGATGGTATCATTTTATTCCTTAATCCCTCATGACGAGGAAAGTGTTGTTTCTCTCATTCTTGTAGTTTGAGAATTTTCTGACATTTTTGAGCTTTTCTTAGGATTATCACCTAAGCAATCTTTTGAGTAGTGTTAAGGTCTTTTTAGCTCGACCTTACCACCGGTTTTGATTTGGTTGCGAGTTGCGGAAGTTAGCACTCCATTTACCGCATTCCGCACTCGTTGTAATTCTTATAAATGATTTGTTATGTCATTCAGTTTGTCTAGCTCATTTCATCCATTTTATGAATCGAGTATCCTGTGAATATCTCGATGATTCCATTTTGGTATTTATTGATGTTGGATGGAAAATAGCAATTTAAAGAATTTTGGAAATCTTTTTCATAAGATTTATTTATAAGTATAATTGGATTTTTGTTCTTTAAACGAACAAAGAATATTTTTAAAAGTTTTTAGAAACATGTTTATCATATAGAAGATGATTTTGTGATTGTATTGCCCATTGAGTGCTTTAAGAATTCTGGTCGATGCGCTTGATCAACGTTATCGATAGGAATTTCCTAAACGCTTTGATGAGTCAATCAGGCACAGTAAATTGATTTGGAATAAGTAAATTTTTCTTGAAAGATTATTACATAAAGATAATTGTAATTTCGAAAGTCTTAGCTTTTTGGGAAAGAAATTTAATTTAAAAGAACTCTTTCTTTTTGATATCCCTATTCTTGTTATTCCCGTAGGGAACCAATGCTTTATCTTTTGTACCAATACTAGTCGTGTTGGTTTGAATGTCGTTCTCTTGCAAAAGAAAACGTGCTATCACTTATGTTCTAACCCATTATAGCCTATCGAGACTAGGTATGCCACTCATGATCTAGTGCTCACGGCTATTGTTTTCGCTCTTTATATTTGGCATCATTATTTTTGGGTAAGGAATTTTGTTCTCCTCACCAATCATAATTTTTGAATGTTTAATTTCTCATAAGGAACTTAGTGTTGGCTCGAGTTCCTTGCATCTTATGACCTTGATATTCTTTGTATACTCCCGGAAGGAGGATCGTGTTCCAATGCACTTTGTTGTAAGCAACAAGTGATTGTTTCTTTGTTGATGTCCGAATGGAATGATCTTTTTACAAAGTTCATCGGACGTTTTATTGTGCTTCATTTTGTTGAGCTTTGGTTCATTTGACGTATTGTTTGTACCACGTCGGTGTTCCAAATTATTTTGAGCTTAGGAATCCATAGAATTCTCTGAGCAATCAAGTTCGGACTTACTCCTTTGTGCACTTTATGGTGAACTTCTTATTCTGTAATTCTTTTGTGCTAGTATGTTTGTGGGAGTTGGGAGAATCACCTACCTCTTGTAGGGTTCTCCTACCATAATAGTTTTCTATCTTTGCTTTGAAACGGTGAGAATGTCTTTTCATCTCAAGCTTATTTCCTTTTCTTTTGAATGTTGTATGTATGTAGTTGTTACAAATATTGTCTCTAGAAATTGCGGGGACGCAATTTTGTAAGGAGGGGAGATCTGTAACAACCCGCATATTTAACGATTACATTTTTAAATGTTTGATTTAAATATGGCGTCGTTATTCGGATTTTGGGGTTCGAAATGTCACTTTTTTCAAACGGCCAAATTGGGACTCGAAACCATTTCCATTGGTTCCAAAATGTCGTTTGCGATCTTTTTGAGTATAATCTTTGATATGTTTGGAGTAAGTTGAATTTTGCTACTTTTTCTATTGGGTTTAGGGTTTGGGTTCAGCCCACTAGCTAACTAAACCCACTTAACCCCTCTACTTCAGCCCTCTCCTCTCCGTTCACTCTCATTTCATTTCATTTCTTAAGTAAAAAACTAAAATGGGGGAAAGGAAGTGGAAATAGAAATTAGCAAGCCCTAGTTTCCTTTGCAAAGCTTGATTCTTGCTCCAAAATGAAAGGGAATCCATTGGTAAGTTCATCTCCATCTTCTCCATCTCTTCTCCTCTTCAATTTCAGTAATTTCCTAACCCTAACTTAGGAAATACTTGCTTTGATTCTAGATTGAAACTTGTAGTGTTGAAGTGGAGTGTAGTTGGTTGATTCCTTGCATTTGTGCTTCTTCGTCTTCTTTGTTTTGTGTAAAAAGATGAGTTTTGAACTCACATCTACTTCTCTTGATTTCATGTATGCTGGGTATGATTTCCTAACAAATATTCATGTGCTATTGCTTTGGATTTAGAAAGAATTTGCATTTCATTGATATAGGGCAAGAAGTGCTGGAAAACAGCCTTCGGCCGACCGAGCGCAGGCTTCGGTCGACCGACCTGCTGCCCGAGCCATATTTGGTTTCCTACATCTGGCCGGCCGACCGAGCCCTGTAGCCCGGTCGACCGACCTGCTCTGTTCTGCCTGTTTTGCCTATTTTGCATATTTGATTGATTTTCCGGATTTTATCGGTTCAAGTTGGTTTTTAGTGGTTGTTATTGCATCTTTGGCTTTGATAACTTATTTTTGACTTCATCCACGGGTTTTTATAAAATAATCTTTCTAATCATATTAAAAGCTCGTTTCTCCAATCTATAAATTCTATTTAAACACACGCACAATTTCGCACTTCGAGCGAAGTGGAAGGGTGATTAAATGGTTGGGCAAAACACGGACCATGAATCTGTGCGTTTATCCTTCTGATTAATCCCCGACCTATTCAATTGATCGTTTTGACCTTCGGGTTTGGTTTATCGATGATATGAGGTAAACTTTGTACTGCTTTGAGTGTGAAAGTGGCTGACGGATAGTAAACCATTTAGTGCGAACGAGTGGTTATGGGACATACGTTAACACTTTTCGGATTCCTTTTCGAGAGTTGTGACACATTCCGCCAGTTAGTGGTGTCCAGTACGGGGTCTTTGACCTTCACCACTACGGTTTGTCGCCCTATAGTATCGCTTTTGGAGTTGGTCCATCGTCACCGCTCGAGAGATACTTGGGTTTGTCGCCTTCGGGTTTGTTGCCCCAATGTATCGCTTTCGGAGTTGGTCATTCGTCACCGCTCGAGTGATATTGGGTTGCTATTGTATCGCTTCCGATGTCGGCCGTTATGCACCACATGGGTGATATTAGGTTTCCCTATTGTATTGCTTTCGGAGTTGGTCATTCGTTACCGCTCGAGCAATTTTTATGATGTTTCAATTGTGATGTATATTCCCTAGGTATCACCCCTCGGTGTAGGTCTTTTTGAACCACACGATATGTAGTGATCACCTTGTGAATTTGTATACCATATTGGTATTTTTTATTTGCCTTTTTGGCTTGATTTGGGATATTTGTGTCCTTTGTTTCTATATGTTGCCGATGATATGAGGCTTGTTCTATATGATTCATCTCTTGTTGATGATTGTGTTATCTCCTCTAGAGATATTTGTTATACTGTATGACCTTGCAGGTTTATTATTGATCAGTTTATCTAACTGATTTGTTTAGCTAGACTGACCCAGGTATTTTATACTCGGGTCAGACCGAGATGTTTCAGGTTAGGTGCTCTGGACTTAGCCTCTTTTGCTTCCGCATGGACTACTCCGCTAGCTTCTTTTTGTTATAGCTTTTTGTGTAGTCCTTATATGTTGTAACTCTGATATGTATTCTTGTGAACTCGTATGTATATTGTGGTTTGCTATACCACTTGATATGTATCATTTTGTATACTCTGTTATGTATCTATATATGTGTATGTGATGATTTACTTTTCTGTGATGTGTATTACATTTGAGTTGTTATATTCTGTTCTGATAGATCCTATAGCAATTGTAGTCTTGCTTTAAATATTTATTGAATACGTCGAACTGTTTGTGATTCTACTTTTAGACGTGTTTAGTGAATAGTTAAGGTAAGATTACACATGGTCGCTCCTATCCAGCCTTATTCTCCGTGTTAGCAGACGGTATTATCTATACAATACTCTTTGCTAACGTGGGTATAGAGGTGGGGCGTCACAGCGTGGTATCAGAGCTGCGTTCAGAACAAAATATGATAAACACAGAACAGAAGCACATATTATGGTACATCAAAGTGTAACAAGTGTTACAGATCTTTGAATCATCGTGCTTTTATTCCCTCCGTGTTTTTGGGGTAGATAGGATTTAGGGAATACGTCTAGGAATATATTTTATTCCGTAATATTCCGTATTGAAATATCTACCTTGTAGTTAATCTTTATCTTCTTCAACTTTCAGCTTATGGCTGGAAGAGGCAAAGGACGATGCTCGGGTGCTGGGCAATCCAGTGGCTCGCATCCGGACGGCGTTTATATGTCTGCCGATCAGTTTATGGAGTTGTTTAGGAGCACTCAGCCTCCAGCTCCTACTCGAGTGTCTCCACCTCGCAAGTCTACCTTTGCACGCTTGTGCAGTGATTTTACTCATCTTGGAGGAAAGCCGTTTAAAGGCTCCGACTCTGTTCTTGAGACCCAAGCTTGGTTTCGCACGTGCGAACGTATCTTCTCTAGAATGGATATTTCTAATCATGATAGAGTTCTTGTAACTTCTAGCTTATTGCGAGAGCGTGCCCTTGATTGGTACGAGCTTCTTGTAGCCGAAATTGATGAGTCTGCTCTTTCTTGGACTCAGTTTCGGGAAGGATTCGAACTCAAGTTCGTTCCTGAATCTGAGAAAGCTTTGTTGTCCCGGCGCTTTCTTGAGTTGAAGCAAGGGGAGTCTTCCGTTTTTGAATATGTTGCATCTTTCGAGGCCTTATCTATGTATGGTCTTGAATTCATTAGCACTTCTTATAGGAAGAATCTGAAGTTTGTATCTGGACTTAAGAAATGTCTTAAGAAGTCTTTATTGCTTGAGCTTAAGCTTTCCTTTGAGGAGTTAGTTGATTCTGCACTTCATCTCGAAGCCATCGAGGGGGAGTGTGATAGTAGTGATGATGCTGAGGTTTGCAAGAACCCCAACAAAAAGCAGTCTCCATTGGATGAGCCGGAATTTTTCCCTTCCAAGAAGAAAAAGTCCGTTGAATCTGATTCTCAGTCTCAGTCTGCTGGAACACCTTCCATTCGGAAGTGTTTCAATTGTGGTTCCCTGATCATATGATTCGAGCTTGTCCTAAGCCTCTCTTCTGCCTCTATTGCAAGAAGGAAGGTCATCGTAGTTCCACTTGTCCCATTGCTCCGAATAATTCTCCATCTGGCAAGATAAATGTAGCAGATGCTTTTGGAGGCTCTTCTCGAGCATAAGGTATGTCTCCATCTATTTTGGTAGGTCTCTATTTTCTTTGTGATTTCGATTCCAATTTGATGGTATCATTTTATTCTTTAATCCCTCATGACGAGGAAAGTGTTGTTTCTCTCATTCTTGTAGTTTGAGAATTTTCTGACATTTTTGAGCTTTTCTTAGGATTATCACCTAAGCAATCTTTTGAGTAGTGTAAAGGTCTTTTTAGCTCGACCTTACCACCGGTTCTGATTTGGTTGCGAGTTGCGGAAGTTAGCACTCCATTTACCGCATTCCGCACTCGTTGTAATTCTTATAAATGATTTGTTATGTCATTCAGTTTGTCTAGCTCATTTCATCCATTTTATGAATCGAGTATTCTATGAATATCTCGATGATTCCATTTTGGTATTTATTGATTTTGGATGGAAAATAGCAATTTAAAGAATTTTGGAAATCTTTTTCATAAGATTTATTTATAAGTATAATTGGATTTTTGTTCTTTAAACGAACAAAGAATATTTTTAAAAGTTTTTAGAAACATGTTTATCATATAGAAGATGATTTTGTGATTGTATTGCCCATTGAGTGCTTTAAGAATTCTGGTCGATGCGCTTGATCAACGTTATCGATAGGAATTTCCTAAACGCTTTGATGAGACAATCAGGCACAGTAAATTGATTTGGAATAAGTAATTTTTTCTTGAAAGATTATTACATAAAGATAATTGTAATTTTGAAAGTCTTAGCTTTTTGGGAAAGAAAGTTAATTTAAAAGAACTCTTTCTTTTCGATATACCTATTCTTGTTATTCCCGTAGGGAACCAATGCTTTATCTTTTGTACCAATACTAGTCGTGTTGGTTTGAATGTCGTTCTCTTGCAAAAGAAAACGTGCTATCACTTATGTTCTAACCCATTATAGCCTGTCGAGACTAGGTATGCCACTCATGATCTAGTGCTCACGGCTATTGTTTTCGCTCTTTATATTTGGCATTATTATTTTTGGGTAAGGAATTTTGTTCTCCTCACCAATCATAATTTTTGAATGTTTAATTTCTCATAAGGAACTTAGTGTTGGCTCGAGTTCCTTGCGTCTTATGACCTTGATATTCTTTGTATACTCTCGGAAGGGGGATCGTGTTGCCAATGCACTTTGTTGTAAGCAACAAGTGATTGTTTCTTTGTTGATGTCCGAATGGAATGATCTTTTTACCAAGTTCATCGGACGTTTTATTGTGCTTCATTTTGTTGAGCTTTGGTTCATTTGACGTATTGTTTGTACCACATCGGTGTTCCAAATTATTTTGAGCTTAGGAATCCATAGAATTCTCTGAGCAATCAAGTTCGGACTTACCCCTTTGTGCACTTTATGGTGAACTTCTTATTCTGTAATTCTTTTGAACTAGTATGTTTGTGGGAGTTGGGAGAATCACCTACCTGTTGTAGGGTTCTCCTACAATAATAGTTTTCTATCTTTGCTTTGAAACGGTGAGAATGTCTTTTCATCTCAAGCTTATTTCCTTTTCTTTTGAATGTTGTATGTATGTAGTTGTTACAAATATCGTCTCTAGAAATTGCGGGGACGCAATTTTGTAAGGAGGGGAGATCTGTAACAACCCGCATATTTAACGATTACATATTTAAATGTTTGATTTAAATATGGCGTTGTTATTCGGATTTTGGGGTCCGAAATGTCACTTTTTTCAAACGGCCGAATTGGGACTCGAAACCATTTCCATTGGTTCCAAAATGTCGTTTGCGATCTTTTTGAGTATAATCTTTGATATGTTTGGAGTAAGTTGAATTTTGCTACTTTTTCTATTGGGTTTAGGGTTTGGGTTCAGTCCACTAGCTAACTAAACCCACTTAACCCCTCTACATCAGCCCTCTCCTCTCCGTTCACTCTCATTTCATTTCATTTCTTAAGTAAAAAACTGAAAAGGGGGAAAGTAAGTGGAAATAGAAATTAGCAAGCCCTAGTTTCCTTTGCAAAGCTTGATTCTTGCTCCAAAATCAAAGGGAATCCATTGGTAAGTTCATCTCCATCTTCTCCATCTCTTCTCCTCTTCAATTTCAGTAATTTCCTAACCCTAACTTAGGAAATACTTGCTTTGATTCTAGATTGAAACTTGTAGTGTTGAAGTGGAGTGTAGTTGGTTGATTCCTTGCATTTGTGCTTCTTCATCTTCTTTGTTTTGTGTAAAAAGGTGAGTTTTGAACTCACATCTACTTCTCTTGATTTCATGGATGTTGGGTATGATTTCCTAACAAATATTCATGTGCTATTGCTTTGGATTTAGAAAGAATTTGCATTTCATTGATATAGGGCAAGAAGTGCTGGAAAACAGCCTTCGGCCGACCGAGCGCAGGCTTCGGTCGACCGACCTGCTGCCCCGAGCCATATTTGGTTTCCTGCATCTGGCCGGCCGACCGAGCCCTGTAGTCCGGTCGACCGACCTGCTCTGTTCTGCCTGTTTTGCATATTTGATTGATTTTCTGGATTTTATCGGTTCAAGTTGGTTTTTAGTGGTTGTTATTGCATCTTTGGCTTTGATAACTTATTTTTGACTTCATCCACGGGTTTTTATAAAATAATCTTTCTAATCATGTTAAAAGCTCGTTTCTCCAATTTATAAATTCTATTTAAACACACGCACAATTTCGCACTTCGAGCGAAGTGGAAGGGTGATTAAATGGTTGGGCAAAACACGGACCATGAATCTGTGCGTTTATCCTTCTGATTAATCCCCGACCTATTCAATTGATCGTTTTGACCTTCGGGTTTGGTTTATCGATGATATGAGGTAAACTTTGTACTGCTTTGAGTGTGAAAGTGGCTGACGGATAGTAAACCGTTTAGTGCGAACGAGTGGTTATGGGACATACGTTAACACTTTTCGGATTCCTTTTCGAGAGTTGTGACACATTCCGCCAGTTAGTGGTGTCCAGTACGGGGTCTTTGACCTTCACCACTACGGTTTGTCGCCCTATAGTATCGCTTTTGGAGTTGGTCCATCGTCACCGCTCGAGAGATACTTGGGTTTGTCGCCTTCGGGTTTGTTGCCCCATTGTATCGCTTTCGGAGTTGGTCATTCGTCACCGCTCGAGTGATATTGGGTTGCTATTGTATCGCTTCCGATGTCGGCCGTTATGCGCCACATGGGTGATATTAGGTTGCCCTATTGTATTGCTTTCGGAGTTGGTCATTCGTTACCGCTCGAGCAATTTTTATGATGTTTCAATTGAGATGTATATTCCCTAGGTATCGCCCCTCGGTGTAGGTCTTTTTGAACCACACGATATGTAGTGATCACCTTGTGAACTTGTATACCATATTGGTATTTGTTATTTGCCTTTTTGGCTTGATTTGGTATATTTGTGTCCTTTGTTTCTATATGTTGCCGATGATATGAGGCTTGTTCTATATGATTCATCTCTTGTTGATGATTGTGTTATCTCCTCTAGAGATATTTGTTATACTGTATGACCTTGCAGGTTTATTATTAATCAGTTTATCTAACTGATTTGTTTAGCTAGACTGACCCGGGTATTTTATACTCAGGTCAGACTGAGATGTTTCAGGTTAGGTGCTTTGGACTTAGCCTCTTTTGCTTCCGCATGGACTATTCCGCTAGCTTCTTTTTGTCATAGCTTTTTGTGTAGTCCTTATATGTTGTAACTCTGATATTTATTCTTGTGAACTCGTATGTATATTGTGGTTTGCTATACCACTTGATATGTATCATTTTGTATACTCTGTTATGTATCTATATATGTGTATGTGATGATTTACTGTTCTGTGATGTGTATTACATTTGAGTTGTTATATTCTGTTCTGATAGATCCTATAGCCATTGTAGTCTTGCTTTAAATATTTATTGAATACTTCGAACTGTTTGTGGTTCTACTTTTCGACGTGTTTAGTGAATAGTTAAGGTAAGATTACACATGGTCGCTCCTATCCAGCCTTATTCTCCGTGTTAGCAGACGGTATTATCTATACAATACTCTTTGCTAACGTGGGTATAGAGGTGGGGCGTCACAGCGTGGTATCAGAGCTGCTTTCAGAACAAAATATGATAAACACAGAACAGAAGCACATATTATGGTACATCAAAGTGTAACAAGTGTTACAGATCTTTGAATCATCGTGCTTTTATTCCCTCCGTGTTTTTGGGGTAGATAGGATTTAGGGAATACGTCTAGGAATATATTTTATTCCGTAGTATTCCGTATTGAAATATCTACCTTGTAGTTAACCTTTATCTTCTTCAACTTTCAGCTTATGGCTGAAAGAGGCAGAGGACGACGCTCGGGTGCTGGGCAATCCAGTGGCTCGCATTCGGACGGCGTTTATATGTCTGCCGATCAGTTTATGGAGTTGTTTAGGAGCACTCAGCCTCCAGCTCCTACTCGAGTGTCTCCACCTCGCAAGTCTACCTTTGCACGCTTGTGCAGTGATTTTACTCATCTTGGAGGAAAGCCGTTTAAAGGCTCCGACTCTGTTCTTGAGACCCAAGCTTGGTTTCGCACGTGCGAACGTATCTTCTCTAGAATGGATATTTCTAATCATGATAGAGTTCTTGTAACTTCTAGCTTATTGCGAGAGCGTGCCCTTGATTGGTACGAACTTCTTGTAGCCGAAATTGATGAGTCTGCTCTTTCTTGGACTCAGTTTCGGGAACGATTCGAACTCAAGTTCGTTCCTGAATCTGAGAAAGCTTTGTTGTCCCGGCGCTTTCTTGAGTTGAAGCAAGCGGAGTCTTCCGTTTCTGAATATGTTGCATCTTTCGAGGCCTTATCTATGTATGGTCTTGAATTCATTAGCACTTCTTATAGGAAGAATCTGAAGTTTGTATCTGGTCTTAAGAAATGTCTTAAGAAGTCTTTATTGCTTGAGCTTAAGCTTTCCTTTGAGGAGTTAGTTGATTCTTTACTTCATCTCGAAGCCATCGAGGGGGAGTGTGATAGTAGTGATGATGTTGAGGTTTGCAAGAACCCCAACAAAAAGCAGTCTCCATTGGATGAGCCGGAATTTTTCCCTTCCAAAAAGAAAAAGTCCGTTGAATCTGATTCTCAGTCTCAGTCTGCTGGAACACCTTCCATTCGGAAGTGTTTCAATTGTGGTTCCCTGATCATATGATTCGAGCTTGTCCTAAGCCTCTCTTCTGCCGCTATTGCAAGAAGGAAGGTCATCGTAGTTCCACTTGTCCCATTGCTCCGAATAATTCTCCATCTGGCAAGTTAAATGTAGCAGATGGTTTTGGAGGCTCTTCTCGAGCATAAGGTATGTCTCTATCTATTTTGGTAGGTCTCTATTTTCTTTGTGATTTCGATTCCAATTTGATGGTATCATTTTATTCTTTAATCCCTCATGACGAGGAAAGTGTTGTTTCTCTCATTCTTGTAGTTTGAGAATTTTCTGACATTTTTGAGCTTTTCTTAGGATTATCACCTAAGCAATCTTTTGAGTAGTGTTAAGGTCTTTTTAGCTCGACCTTACCACCGGTTTTAATTTGGTTGCGAGTTGCGGAAGTTAGCACTCCATTTACCGCATTCCGCACTCGTTGTAATTCTTATAAATGATTTGTTATGTCATTCAGTTTGTCTAGCTCATTTCATCCATTTTATGAATCGAGTATTCTGTGAATATCTCGATGATTCCATTTTGGTATTTATTGATTTTGGAAGGAAAATAGCAATTTAAAGAATTTTGGAAATCTTTTTCATAAGATTTATTTATAAGTATAATTGGATTTTTGTTCTTTAAACGAACAAAGAATATTTTTAAAAGTTTTTAGAAACATGTTTATCATATAGAAGATGATTTTATGATTGTATTGCCCATTGAGTGCTTTAAGAATTCTGGTCGATGCGCTTGATCAACGTTATCGATAGGAATTTCCTAAACGCTTTGATGAGACAATCAGGCACAGTAAATTGATTTGGAATAAGTAAATTTTTCTTGAAAGATTATTACATAAAGATAATTGTAATTTTGAAAGTCTTAGCTTTTTGGGAAAGAAAGTTAATTTAAAAGAACTCTTTCTTTTCGATATCCCTATTCTTGTTATTCCCGTAGGGAACCAATGCTTTATCTTTTGTACCAATACTAGTCGTGTTGGTTTGAATGTCGTTCTCTTGCAAAAGAAAACGTGCTATCACTTATGTTCTAACCCATTATAGCCTATCGAGACTAGGTATGCCACTCATGATCCAGTGCTCATGGCAATTGTTTTCGCTCTTTATATTTGGCATCATTATTTTTGGGCAAGGAATTTTGTTCTCCTCACCAATCATAATTTTTGAATGTTTAATTTCTCATAAGGAACTTAGTGTTGGCTCGAGTTCCTTGCATCTTATGACCTTGATATTCTTTGTATACTCCCGGAAGGAGGATCGTGTTGCCAATGCACTTTGTTGTAAGCAACAAGTGATTGTTTCTTTGTTGATGTCCGAATGGAATGATCTTTTTACCAAGTTAATCGGACATTTTATTGTGCTTCATTTTGTTGAGCTTTGGTTCATTTGACGTATTGTTTGTACCACGTCGGTGTTCCAAATTATTTTGAGCTTAGGAATCCATAGAATTCTCTGAGCAATCAAGTTCGGACTTACCCCTTTGTGCACTTTGTGGTGAACTTCTTATTCTGTAATTCTTTTGTGCTAGTATGTTTGTGGGAGTTGGGAGAATCACCTACCTCTTGTAGGGTTCTCCTACAATAATAGTTTTCTATCTTTGCTTTGAAACGGTGAGAATGTCTTTTCATCTCAAGCTTATTTCCTTTTCTTTTGAATGTTGTATGTATGTAGTTGTTACAAATATCGTCTCTAAAAATTGCGGGGACGCAATTTTGTAAGGAGGGGAGATCTGTAACAACCCGCATATTTAACGATTACATTTTTAAATGTTTGATTTAAATATGGCGTCGTTATTCGGATTTTGGGGTCCGAAATGTCACTTTTTTCAAACGGCCGAATTGGGACTCGAAACCATTTCCATTGGTTCCAAAATGTCGTTTGCGATCTTTTTGAGTATAATCTTTGATATGTTTGGAGTAAGTTGAATTTTGCTACTTTTTCTATTGGGTTTAGGGTTTGGGTTCAGCCCACTAGCTAACTAAACCCACTTAACCCCTCTACATCAGCCCTCTCCTCTCCATTCACTCTCATTTCATTTCATTTCTTAAGTAAAAAACTGAAAAGGGGGAAAGGAAGTGGAAATAGAAATTAGCAAGCCCTAGTTTCCTTTGCAAAGCTTGATTCTTGCTCCAAAATCAAAGGGAATCCATTGGTAAGTTCATCTCCATCTTCTCCATCTCTTCTCCTCTTCAATTTCAGTAATTTCCTAACCCTAACTTAGGAAATACTTGCTTTGATTCTAGATTGAAACTTGTAGTGTTGAAGTGGAGTGTAGTTGGTTGATTCCTTGCATTTGTGCTTCTTCATCTTCTTTGTTTTGTGTAAAAAGGTGAGTTTTGAACTCACATCTACTTCTCTTGATTTCATGGATGTTGGGTATGATTTCCTAACAAATATTCATGTGCTATTGCTTTGGATTTAGAAAGAATTTGCATTTCATTGATATAGGGCAAGAAGTGCTGGAAAACAGCCTTCGGCCGACCGAGCGCAGGCTTTGGTCGACCGACCTGCTGCCCCGAGCCATATTTGGTTTCCTGCATCTGGCCGGTCGACCGAGCCCTGTAGTCCGGTCGACCGACCTGCTCTGTTCTGCCTGTTTTGCCTATTTTGCATATTTGATTGATTTTCTGGATTTTATCGATTCAAGTTGGTTTTTAGTGGTTGTTATTGCATCTTTGGCTTTGATAACTTATTTTTGACTTCATCCACGGGTTTTTATAAAATAGTCTTTCTAATCATATTAAAAGCTCGTTTCTCCAATTTATAAATTCTATTTAAACACACGCACAATTTCGCACTTCGAGCAAAGTGGAAGGGTGATTAAATGGTTGGGAAAAACACGGACCATGAATCTGTGCGTTTATCCTTCTGATTAATCCCCGACCTATTCAATTGATCGTTTTGACCTTCGGGTTTGGTTTATCGATGATATGAGGTAAACTTTGTACTGCTTTGAGTGTGAAAGTGGCTGACGGATAGTAAACCGTTTAGTGCGAACGAGTGGTTATGGGACATACGTTAACACTTTTCGGATTCCTTTTCGAGAGTTGTGACACATTCCGCCAGTTAGTGGTATCCAGTACGGGGTCTTTGACCTTCACCACTACGGTTTGTCGCCCTATAGTATCGCTTTTGGAGTTGGTCCATCGTCACCGCTCGAGAGATACTTGGGTTTGTCGTCTTCGGGTTTGTTGCCCCATTGTATCACTTTCGGAGTTGGTCATTCGTCACCACTCAAGTGATATTGGGTTGCTATTGTATCGCTTCCGATGTCGGCCGTTATGCGCCACATGGGTGATATTAGGTTGCCCTATTGTATTGCTTTCGGAGTTGGTCATTCGTTACCGCTCGAGCAATTTTTATGATGTTTCAATTGAGATGTATATTCCCTAGGTATCGCTCCTCGATGTAGGTCTTTTTGAACCACACGATATGTAGTGATCACCTTGTGAACTTGTATACCATATTGGTATTTGTTATTTGCCTTTTTGGCTTGATTTGGGATATTTGTGTCCTTTGTTTCTATATGTTGCCGATGATATGAGGCTTGTTCTATATGATTCATCTCTTGTTGATGATTGTGTTATCTCCTCTAGAGATATTTGTTATACTGCATGACCTTGCAGGTTTATTATTGATCAGTTTATCTAACTGATTTGTTTAGCTAGACTGACCCGGGTATTTTATACTCGGGTTAGACCGAGATGTTTCAGGTTAGGTGCTTTGGACTTAGCCTCTTTTGCTTCCGCATGGACTACTCCGCTAGCTTCTTTTTGTCATAGCTTTTTGTGTAGTCCTTATATGTTGTTACTCTGATATGTATTCTTGTGAACTCGTATGTATATTGTGGTTTGCTATACCACTTGATATGTATCATTTTGTATACTCTGTTATGTATCTATATATGTGTATGTGATGATTTACTGTTCTGTGATGTGTATTACATTTGAGTTGTTATATTCTGTTCTGATAGATCCTATAGCCATTGTAGTCTTGCTTTAAATATTTATTGAACACGTCGAACTGTTTGTGATTCTACTTTTCGACGTGTTTAGTGAATAGTTAAGTAAGATTACACATGGTCGCTCCTATCCAGCCTTATTCTCCGTGTTAGCAGACAGTATTATCTATACAATACTCTTTGCTAACGTGGGTATAGAGGTGGGGCGTCGCATTAATACTCAACTTAAATGTCCAAAACTTTAGCAAATCACCCTTCATTGTACATTTGTACTTGTCTGAAAACCAAACCTTAATATGGTTGTTCATTTGCAAGTTATTCAACATAATGGTATGTGTATTATTTTATAGGAGCGAATGCTTATATTTTATTTCTTATGTATTATTAAATCAAATAGTCAGTCGACGGTATAATAATAGCCAGCTAACGGTAAGGTAACGGCGTTATCTTTTTGCTGACTTGGATGAATAAAAGCCTTCTGATGTCTTTCTTCATATTAAATCTGAACCGTCCTCTGTCTTTTCCATTAAATGTAATATGTTTTGATATATACGAGCATTACGGCACGCGCTTCGCGCGTGATGAAGGGATCTGAATTATTTTTCTACAAATTGTATTGTTTAATACGTTTAAAAGAAAATGATCTCCATAAATATTTATCATACTTTTGTGTTGAATCAAACGTAGTTAATTTGTAATTTTATTTCTAAGTTGCAGTATCTAATTTTTTATTAGTTTAAATTTTTATTTGTATTATTAGTTAATAAAAAACGAATTTTTAAAGTAGTTTATATGTTAGGTCCTATTTTCAAGTGATCGTAAGAATTGGTAAATATTTGTAAAGGAAATTTTAAATTTGCGAAGAAAAATTAATTGTCAGATCCTATTTTTAAGTTATGTTGAATTTTAATAATATCTATACGGAGGCATTTTTGGTATTTCATACTGACACTAAAAGAGTGTGACAGCAAATATATTACAACTATTACTAAAGGAATATATATATAAAGGGCAATTTTGTAACTTCACGGTCGGACCAAAAGATTGCGCTTTTAAGCCAACTATTAATAAAGATATGTAAAAAAATAAAAATAAAAAACTAAGTAGTTAATCATGGAAATGAAATAAGTGATAACAAAATCATCACAAATTTACAATTATAGAACATATGAATTAACAAAAATTCTTGATGAATAATAAATGTGAACTTTAAATTAAAAAAACGCAGCGCGTCTTCTCGAAGATACAATAGTAAACTTCTGTATATCAGTATCCAAATCTATATATATTCCAAATCAATAAAAATCTAAGATATCTCATATTTTAGATGATACCGAAGGCAATTATTCATTACCAAATACAAATTATATTTATATTGTACGAAGTTGTATACATAAAAATCGTTAATTAATCTCATATACACATAAATGTGAATAACATACTGATTCCAACCATATATGAAAATATTTGAAGGATATATAGATTATTCTTTTGAAGTTATAAGTTGATAAAGGTTGAGTATGTAACTGAGAAAGTGAGAAATTTAGATACTTTCAAACATATAGAAAAAAGTGCAAAATATACAACTTTATTAGAGATGATGAAAGCTTTATTTAGTGACCATCAACTACTTTCGTCTGACATAAGCAAATACACATCGTAAATTTACGTCTTTAAGAGGATAAAGTGCATTCAATTGGAGATGATTTAAGGTTAGACAACTACCAAGTTTTAGTTATGAAATAATATTTGTAGCCGAACTTAAGATATCTTATATAGGAGCTGAGATTCCATAGTGTGGAATTAAAGTGATTCATTATTACTGCAACAATTTTTTTGTTAATTATTATAATATATTGTTATTACTAGTTTTCAAAATTAATTGTAATTTATAATTAATTAATTATCATCAAAACTAAATAAACTAATAAAATAACATAATTGCACATTAATGCTCAACTTAAATGTCCAAAACTTTAGCAAATCAACCTTCATTGTACATTTGTACTTGTATGAAAACCAAACCTTAATATGGTTGTTCATTTGCAAGTTATTCAACATAATGTTATGTGTATTATTTTATAGGAGCGAATGCTTATATTTTATTTCTTATGTATTATTAAATCAAATAGTCAGTCGACGGTATAATAATAGCCAGCTAACGGTATGGTAACAGCGTTATCTTTTTGCTGACTTGGATGAATAAAAGCCTTCTGATGTCTTTCTTCATATTAAATCCAAACCGTCCTTTGTCTTTTCCATTTAAACTAATCTGGTTTGATATATACGAGCATTACGGCACGTGCTTCGCGCGTAATGAAGGGATCTGAATTATTTTTCTACAAATTGTATTGTTTAATACGTTTAAAAGAAAATGATCTCCACAAATATTTATCATACTTTTGTGTTGAATCAAACGTAGTTAATTTGTAATTTTATTTCTAAGTTGCAATATCTAATTTTTTATTAGTTTAAATTTTTATTTGTATTATTAGTTAATAAAAAACGAATTTGTAAAGTAGTTTATTTGTTAGGTCCTATTTTCAAGTGATCGTAAGAATTGGTAAATCTTTGTAAAGGAAATTTTAAATTTGCGAAGAAAAATTAATTGTCAGATCCTATTTTTAAGTTATGTTAAATTTTAATAATATATATACGGAGGCATTTTTGGTATTTCATACTGACACTAAAAGAGTGTGACAGCAAATATATTACAACTATTACTAAAGGAATATATATATATATATATATATAAAGGGAAATTTTTGAACTTCACGGTCGGACCAAAAGATTACGCTTTTAAGCCAACTATTAATAAAGATATATAAAAAAATAAAAATAAAAAACTAAGTAGTTAATCATGGAAATGAAATAAGTGATAACAAAATCATCACAAATTTACAATTATAGAATATATGAATTAACAAAAATTCTTGATGAATAATAAATGTGAACTTTAAATTAAAAAACGCAGCGCGTCTTCTCGAAGATACAATAGTAAACTTCTGTATATCAGTATCCAAATCTATATATATTCCAAAGTGGAAATTAGGTTGAAGGGCTTCTATTTGCAGGGTAATAATTTTTAAGGACAACATATCTTAATAATTAGTTTGAAGGACAATTTACAGCATAATGATAAATTCATTTATCTTTTTTAGTTATACGAGAAAATGATAAATCCTTTTATCATTATTTCTGTATAACTGAAAATGATAAATTCTTTTAGCTTTTTCCTGTAAAATGTCCTTAAAACTAATTTTTCAAAAATAATGTCCTTAAAACTTATTACTTGCACAAATAAGCCCTTGAAGTGAAAATCCCCTATTCCAAATCAATAAAAATCTAAGATATCTCATATATTAGATGATACCGACGGCAATTATTCATTACCAAATACAAATTATATTTATATTGTACGAAGTTGTATACATAAAAATCGTTAATTAATCTCATATACACATAAATGTGAATAACATACTGATTCCAACCATATATGAAAATATTTGAAGGATATATAGATTATTCTTTTGAAGTTATAAGTTGATAAAGGTTGAGTATGTAACTGAGAAAGTGAGAAATTTAGATACTTTCAAACATATAGAGAAAAGTGCAAAATATACAACTTTATTAGAGATGATGAAAGCTTTATTTAGTGACCATCAACTACTTTCGTCTGACATAAGCAAATACACATCGTTAATTTACGTCTTTAAGAGGATAAAGTGCATTCAAATGGAGATGATTGAAGGTTAGACAACTACCAAGTTTTACTTATGAAATAATCTTTGTAGCCCAACTTAAGATATCTTACATAGGAGATGAGATTCCATAGTGTGGAATTAAAGTGATTCATTATTACTGCAACAATTTTTTTGTTAATTATTATAATATATTGTTATTATTAGTTATCAAAATTAATTGTAATTTATAATTAATTAATTATCATCAAAACTATATAAACTAATAGAATAACGTAATTGCACATTAATACTCAACTTACTTGTCCAAAACTTTAGCAAATCACCCTTCATTGTACATTTGTACTTGTATGAAAACCAAACCTTAATATGGTTGTTCATTTGCAAGTTATTCAACATAATGGTATGTGTATTATTTTATAGGAGCGAATGCTTATATTTTATATCTTATGTATTATTAAATCAAATAGTCAGTCGACGGTATAATAATAGCCAGCTAACGGTATGGTAACGGCGTTATCTTTTTGCTGACTTGGATGAATAAAAGCCTTCTGATGTCTTTCTTCATATTAAATCTGAACCGTCCTTTGTTTTTTCCGTTAAAACTAATCTGTTTTGATATATACGAGCATTACGGCACGCGCTTCGCGTGTGATGAAGGGATCTGAATTATTTTTCTACAAATTGTATTGTTTAATATGTTTAAAAGAAAATGATCTCCATAAATATTTATCATACTTTTGTGTTGAATCAAACGTAGTTAATTTGTAATTTTATTTTTAAGTTGCAATATCTAATTTTTTATTAGTTTAAATTTTTATTTGTATTATTAGTTAATAAAAAACGAATTTTTAAAGTAGTTTATTTTTTAGGTCCTATTTTCAAGTGATCATAAGAATTGGTAAATATTTGTAAAGGAAATTTTAAATTTGCGAAGAAAAATTAATTGTTAGATCCGATTTTTAAGTTATGTTAAATTTCAATAATATCTATATGGAGGCATTTTTGGTATTTCATACTGACACTAAAAGAGTGTGACAACAAATATATTACAACTATTACTAAAGGAATATATATATATATATATATATATATATATAAAGGACAATTTTGGAACTTCACGGTCGGACCAAAAGATTGCGCTTTTAAGCCAACTATTAATAAAAAATAAGGCTTAATATAAAATAATATGTCTAATAACGAAGATTAATTTAATAAAATTCAATATACTAAAATTAAATAAAATTTAATTTAACTAATAATATATTGATATGTTTTTAAAACATTTATTTAAAATTTCTGTTAATAGTTTAAAATAAAATTTATAACTTCAATAAATTAAGATTGAAATGTAAATTGAAATTGATTTGTAATTTAATGTGGTTATTAATTAATTTAGATAAGGATTTATTTGGAACTTACTAATTCTGAGATTTACTGTTATGGTTTATAACTCGATTAACTTGATTTTGAATTAAGGTGAGTTGATGAATATTTTCAAATTTAAATAAAAATTGAAATCCAATATTTAATTTGATTTAAATTTGTAATTTGAGATATTATGTGAATGTTTACTTAAAGATTAGTAAGTGGATATTTTCAGAATTTAATAAATTGAAGTTGAATATTTAATTTTGATTTAATTTTGTGATTTTGAGATTAAATTCAAATATTTATAAAATTATTTTATAAAATAACCACGATGTGAAATGAGTATGTAAATTAAGTCCCTGTTTTTTTAAATCAAAAAATGCAAGTTAGCTTGTGCTTTTTAAACATTAATATTTTTATGAAAATTTCAAAAATTTTAAATATATTTCAAAATCAGAAAGCGCAAGTTATCTTGCACTTTTCTATTAACTTGCACTTTCCAAAATTTTGAAAATTTTAAAAAAAATTCAAAATTTCAAAAAAAATTCCAATCAGAAAAGTGCAGGTTACCTTGCATTTTCTGTCAGAAAAATGCAAGACAACTTGTGTTTTTTATTTTTCAAATACAAGGACCAAATTTACATATTCATTTCTATAGGGACTTTTCTTATAACAACATCAAAACAGGGACTTGAGACTCTTATCTTGTATATAAAATGTGCTAAAGCGAATATGGGTGACAGCAAATATATTACAACTATTACTAAAGGAATATATATAAAGGACAATTTTGGAACTTCACGGTCGGACCAAAAGATTGCGCTTTTAAGCCAACTATTAATAAAGATATGTAAAAAAATAAAAATAAAAAACTAAGTGGCTAATCGTGGAAATGAAATAAGTGATAACAAAATCATCACAAATTTGCAATTATAGAACATATGAATTAATAAAAATTCTTGATGAATAATAAATGTGAACTTTAAATTAAAAAAAGCAGCACGTCTTCTCGAAGATACAATAGTAAACTTTTGTATATCAGTATCCAAATCTATATATATTCCAAATCAATAAAAATCTAAGATATCTCATATATTAGATGATATCGAAGGCAACTATTCATTACCAAATACAAATTATATTTATATTGTACGAAGTTGTATACATAAAAATCCTTAATTAATCTCATATACACATAAATGTGAATAACATACTGATTCCAACCATATATGAAAATATTTGAAGCATATATAGATTATTCTTTTGAAGTTATAAGTTGATAAAGGTTTAGTATGTAACTAAGAAAGTGAGAAATTTAGATACTTTCAAACATATAGAAAAAAGTGCAAAATATACAACTTTACTAGAGATGATGAAAGCTTTATTTAGTGACCATCAACTACTTTCGTCTGACATAAGCAAATACACATCGTAAATTTACGTCTTTAAGAGGATAAAGTGCATTAAAATGGAGATGATTTAAGGTTAGACAACTACCAAGTTTTACTTATGAAATAATATTTGTCCATTAATTGCACATTAATACTCAACTTAAATGTCCAAAACTTTAGCAAATCACCCTTCATTGTACATTTGTACTTGTCTGAAAACCAAACCTTAATATGGTTGTTCATTTGCAAGTTATTCAACATAATGGTATGTGTATTATTTTATAGGAGCGAATGCTTATATTTTATTTCTTATGTATTATTAAATCAAATAGTCAATCGACGGTATAATAATAGCCAGCTAACGGTATGGTAACGGCGTTATCTTTTTGCTGACTTGGATGAATAAAAGCCTTCCGATGTCTTTCTTCATATTAAATCTGAACCGTCCTTTGTCTTTTCCGTTAAAACTAATCTGTTTTGATATATACGAGCATTACGGGACGCGCTTCGCGCGTGATGAAGGGATCTGAATTATTTTTCTACAAATTGTATTGTTTAATATGTTTAAAAGAAAATGATCTCCATAAATATTTATCATACTTTTGTGTTGAATCAAACGTAGTTAATTTGTAATTTTATTTCTAAGTTGCAATATCTAATTTTTTATTAGTTTAAATTTTTATTTGTATTATTAGTTAATAAAAAACGAATTTTTAAAGTAGTTTATTTGTTAGGTCCTATTTTCAAGTGATCATAAGAATTGGTAAATATTTGTAAAGGAAATTTTAAATTTGCGAAGAAAAATTAATTGTTAGATCTTATTTTTAAGTTATGTTAAATTTTAATAATATCTATACGGAGGCATTTTTGGTATTTCATACTGACACTAAAAGAGTGTGACAACAGGTATATTACAACTATTACTAAAGGAATATATATATATATATAAAGGACAATTTTGGAACTTCACGGCCGGACCAAAAGATTGCGCTTTTAAGCCAACTATTAATAAAAAATAAGACTTAATATAAAATAATATGTCTAATAACGAAGATTAATTTAATAAAATTCAATATACTAAAATTAAATAAAATTTAATTGAACTAATAATATATTGATATGTTTTTAAAACATTTATTTAAAATTTCTGTTAATAGTTTAAAATAAAATTTATAACTTTAATAAATTAAGATTGAAATGTAAATTGAAATTGATTTGTAATTTAATGTGGTTATTAATTAAATGTAAATAAGGATTTATATGGAACTTACTAATTCTGAGATTTACTGTTATGGTTTATAACTTGATTAACTTGATTTTGAATTAAGGTGAGTTGATGAATATTTTCAAATTTAAATAAAAATTGAAATCCAATATTTAATTTGATTTAAATTTGTAATTTGAGATATTATGTGAATGTTTACTTAAAGATTAGTAAGTGGATATTTTCAGAATTTAATAAATTGAAGTTGAATATTTAATTTTGATTTAATTTTGTGATTTTGAGATTAAATTCAAATATTTATAAAATTGTTTTATAAAATAACCACGGTGTGAAATGAGTATGTAAATTAAGTCCCTTTTTTTTAAATCAAAAAATGCAGGTTAGCTTGTGCTTTTTAAACATTAATATTTTTTTGAAAATTTCAAAAATTTTAAAAATATTTCAAAATCAGAAAGCGCAAGTTATCTTGCACTTTTCTATTAACTAGAACTTTCCAAAATTTTGAAAATTTTAAAAAAAATTCAAAATTTCAAAAAAATTCCAATCAGAAAAGTGCAGGTTACCTTGCATTTTCTGTCAGAAAAATGCAAGACGACTTGTGTTTTTTATTTTTCAAATATAAGGATCAAATTTACATATTCATATCTACAGGGACTTTTCTTATAACAACATCAAAAACAGGGACTTGAGACTCTTATCTTGTATATAAAATGTGCTAAAGCGGATATGGGTGACAACAAATATATTTCAACTATTACTTAAGGAATATATATAAAGGACAATTTTGGAACTTCCCGGTCGGACCAAAAGATTGCGCTTTTAAGCCAACTATTAATAAAGATATGTAAAAAAATAAAAAACTAAGTGGTTAATCATGGAAATGAAATAAGTGATAACAAAATCATCACAAATTTACAATTATAGATCATATGAATTAACAAAAATTCTTGATGAATAATAAATGTGAACTTTAAATTAAAAAAAGCAGCACGTCTTCTCGAAGATACAATAGTAAACTTCTGTATATCAGTATCCAAATCTATATATATTCCGAATCAATAAAAATCTAAGATATCTCATATATTAGATGATACCGAAGGAAACTATTCATTACCAAATACAAATTATATTTATATTGTACGAAGTTGTATACATAAAAATCCTTAATTAATCTCATATACACATAAATGTGAATAACATACTGATTCCAACCATATATGAAAATATTTGAAGGATATATAGATTATTCTTTTGAAGTTATAAGTTGATAAAGGTTTAGTATGTAACTAAGAAAGTGAGAAATTTAGATACTTTCAAACATATAGAAAAAAGTGCAAAATATACAACTTTATTAGAGATGATGAAAGCTTTATTTGGTGACCATCAACTACTTTCGTCTGACATAAGCAAATACACATCGTAAATTTACGTCTTTAAGAGGATAAAGTGCATTAAAATGGAGATGATTTAAGGTTAGACAACTGCCAAGTTTTACTTATGAAATAATATTTGTAGCCCAACTTAAGATATTTTATATAGGAGATGAGATTCCATAGTGTGGAATTAAAGTGATTCATTATTACTGCAACAATTTCTTTGTTAATTATTATAATATATTGTTATTATTAGTTACCAAAATTAATTGTAATTTATAATTAATTAATTAATTATCATCAAAACTAAATAAACTAATAAAATAACATAATTGCACATTAATACTCAACTTAAATGTCCAAAACTTTAGCAAATCACCTTCATTGTACATTTGTACTTGTCTGAAAACCAAACCTTAATATGGTTGTTCATTTGCAAGTTATTCAACATAATGGGGTGTGTATTATTTTATAGGAGCGAATGCTTATATTTTATTTCTTATGTATTATTAAATCAAATAGTCAGTCGACGGTATAATAATAGCCAGCTAACAGTATGGTAACAGCGTTATCTTTTTGCTGACTTGGATGAATAAAAGCCTTCCGATGTCTTTCTTCATATTAAATCTGAACCGTCCTCTGTCTTTTCCGTTAAAACTAATCTGTTTTGATATATACGAGCATTACGGCACGCGCTGCGCGCGTGGTGAAGGGATCTGAATTAGTTTTCTACAAATTATATTGTTTAATACGTTTAAAAGAAAATGATCTCCACAAATATTTATCATACTTTTGTGTTGAATCAAACGTAGTTAATTTGTAATTTTATTTCTAAGTTGCAATATCTAATTTTTTTATTAGTTTAAATTTTTATTTGTATTATTAGTTAATAAAAAACGAATTTGTAAAGTAGTTTATTTGTTAGGTCCTATTTTCAAGTGATCGTAAGAATTGGTAAATGTTTGTAAAGGAAATTTTAAATTTGCGAAGAAAAATTAATTGTCACATCCTATTTTTAAGTTATGTTAAATTTTAATAATATCTATACGGAGGCATTTTTGGTATTTCATACTGACACTAAAAGAGTGTGACAGCAAATATATTACAACTATTACTAAAGGAATATATATATATATATATATATATAAAGGAAAATTTTGGAACTTCACGGTCGGACCAAAAGATTACGCTTTTAAGCCAACTATTAATAAAGATATGTAAAAAAATAAAAATAAAAAACTTAGTAGTTAATCATGGAAATGAAATAAGTGATAACAAAATCATCACAAATTTACAATTATAGAACATATGAATTAACAAAAATTCTTGATGAATAATAAATGTGAACTTTAAATTAAAAAACGCAGCGCGTCTTCTCGAAGATACAATAGTAAACTTCTGTATATCAGTATCCAAATCTATATATATTCCAAATCAATAAAAATCTAAGATATCTCATATATTAGATGATACCGAAGACAATTATTCATTACCAAATACAAATATTATTTATATTGTACGAAGTTGTATACATAAAAATCGTTAACTAATCTCATATACACATAAATGTGAATAACATACTGATTCCAACCATATATGAAAATATTTGAAGGATATATAGATTATTCTTTTTAACTTATAAGTTGATAAAGGTTGAGTATGTAACTGAGAAAGTGAGAAATTTAGATACTTTCAAACATATAGAAAAAAGTGCAAAATATACAACTTTATTAGAGATGATGAAAGCTTTATTTAGTGACCATCAACTACTTTCGTCTGACATAAGCAAAAACACATCGTAAATTTACGTCTTTAAGAAGATAAAGTGCATTCAAATGGAGATGATTGAAGGTTAGAAAACTACCAAGTTTTACTTATGAAATAATCTTTGTAGCCCAATGTTAGATATCTTACATAGGAGATGAGATTCCATAGTGTGGAATTAAAGTGATTCATTATTACCGCAACAATTTTTTTGTTAATTATTATAATATATTGTTATTATTAGTTATCAAAATTAATTGTAATTTATAATTAATTAATTATCATCAAAACTATATAAACTTATAAAATAACATAATTGCACATTAATACTCAACTTAAATGTCCAAAACTTTAGCAAATCACCCTTCATTGTACATTTGTACTTGTCTGAAAACCAAACCTTAATATGGTTGTTCATTTGCAAGTTATTCAACATAATGGTATGTGTATTATTTTATAGGAGCGAATGCTTATATTTTATTTCTTATGTATTGTTAAATCAAATTGTCAGTCGACGGTACAATAATAGCTGGCTAACAGTATGGTAACGGCCTTATCTTTTCAAGTGATCATAAGAATTGGTAAATATTTGTAAAGGAAATTTTAAATTTGCGAAGAAAAATTAATTGTTAGATCCTATTTTTAAGTTATGTTAAATTTTAATAATATCTATACGGAGGCATTTTTGGTATTTCATACTGACACTAAAAGAGTGTGACAGCAAATATATTACAACTATTACTAAAGGAATATATATACATAAAGGACAATTTTGGAACTTCACGGTCGGACCAAAAGATTGCGCTTTTAAGCCAACTATTAATAAAAAATAAGACTTAATATAAAATAATATGTCTAATAACAAAGATTAATTTAATAAAATTCAATATACTAAAATTAAATAAAATTTAATTTAACTAATAATATATTGATATGTTTTTAAAACATTTATTTAAAATTTCTGTTAATAGTTTAAAATAAAATTTATAACTTTAATAAATTAAGATTGGAATGTAAATTGAAATTGATTTGTAATTTAATGTGGTTATTAATTAAATTTAGATAAGGATTTATTTGGAACTTACTAATTCTGAGATTTACTGTTATGGTTTATAACTCAATTAACTTGATTTTGAATTAAGGTGAGTTGATGAATATTTTCAAATTTAAATAAAAATTGAAATCCAATATTTAATTTGATTTAATTTGTAATTTGAGATATTATGTGAATGTTACTTAAAGATTAGTAAGTGGATATTTTCAGAATTTAATAAATTGAAGTTGAATATTTAATTTTGATTTAATTTTGTGATTTTGAGATTAAATTCAAATATTTATAAAATTGTTTTATAAATTAACCACGGTGTGAAATGAGCATGTAAATTAAGTCCCCGTTATTTTTAAATCAAAAAATGCAAGTTAGCTTGTGCTTTTTAAACATTAATTTTTTTTTGAAAATTTCAAAAATTTTAAAAATATTTCAAAATCAGAAAGCGCAAGTTATCTTGCACTTTTCTATTAACTTGCACTTTCCAAAATTTTGAAAATTTTAAAAAAAATTCAAAATTTCAAAAAAAAATTCCAATCAGAAAAGTGCAGGTTACCTTGCATTTTCTGTCAGAAAAATGCAAGACAACTTGCGTTTTTTATTTTTCAAATATAAGGACCAAATTTACATATTCATTTCTATAGGGACTTTTCTTATAACAACATCAAAAACAGGGACTTGAGACTCTTATCTTGTATATAAAATGTGCTAAAGCGGATATGGGTGACAGCAAATATATTACAACTATTACTAAAGGAATATATATAAAGGACAATTTTGGAACTTCACGGTCGGACCAAAAGATTGCGCTTTTAAGCCAACTATTAATAAAGATATGTAAAAAAAATAAAAATAAAAAACTAAGTGGTCAATCATGGAAATGAACTAAGTGATAACAAAATCATCACAAATTTACAATTATAGAACATATGAATTAACAAAAATTCTTGATGAATAGTAAATGTGAACTTTAAATTTAAAAAAGCAGCACGTCTTCTCGAAGATACAATAGTAAACTTCTGTATATCAGTATCCAAATCTATATATATTCCAAATCAATAAAAATCTAAAATATCTCATATATTAGATGATACCGAAGGCAACTATTCATTACCAAATACAAATTATATTCATATTGTACGAAGTTGTATACATAAAAATCCTTAATTAATCTCATATACACATAAATGTGAATTACATACTGATTCCAACCATATATGAAAATATTTGAAGGATATATGGATTATTCTTTTGAAGTTATAAGTTGATAAAGGTTTAGTATGTAACTAAGAAAGTGAGAAATTTAGATACTTTCAAACATATAGAAAAAAGTGCAAAATATACAACTTTATTAGAGATGATGAAAGCTTTATTTAGTGACCATCAACTACTTTCGTCTGACATAAGCAAAAACACATCGTAAATATACGTCTTTAAGAAGATAAATTGCATTCAAATGGAGATGATTGAAGGTTAGACAACTACCAAGTTTTACTTATGAAATAATCTTTGTAGCCCAACGTTAGATATCTTACATAGGAGATGAGATTCCATAGTGTGGAATTAAAGTGATTCATTATTACTGCAACAATTTTTTTGTTAATTATTATAATATATTGTTATTATTAGTTGTAACATTCCTAATTTTTTAGCTAAAAATAATTTGATAATTGATTTAATATTTGAGATTAAATCTTAAAAAGATATTGGTAATCAAATTTATTTTGGATTTGATTGTAAATTTATTTAGATTTATTGACATTTGAAATATAAAAATAAAAATTGAATTCATCAAATTTAATAATATATATGTTCATACAAATGAATTATAATTTGGAAATTTAAATTTGAAATTTAATAAATATATAGACAAGGAATATTGTTGATGTGAAAATACTAAAATGAATATATTTAAAACAAATTCGATTTTATTTTGGAATAAATATGAAAATTCCAGAATGAGTTAAAATTATGTGTTATAAAATAATATTTGGATTAGAATTCAATTATAAACATTTTGAATAATAAATATAGTTGTATATAAGTATATAAAAGCAATAAATACAAGATTACTTGTACAAAATATAAATAAACATAGTTAATGTGTATAAGAAAATAAAATTTGTAAATATAACCTAACTAAGGATCTAAACATAAATTAAATTGAATATATTTTAAATATCAATATATAAAATAAATAAATAAAATATATGTTAAAGGGATATGAATCATTTTTTCTTATAGTGTATAAATAGTTATAGAAGGAAAAAA
Organism: Allium cepa; assembly: GCA_030765085.1. Lineage (NCBI taxonomy): Eukaryota > Viridiplantae > Streptophyta > Magnoliopsida > Asparagales > Amaryllidaceae > Allium > Allium cepa. Next base: position 196,313,280 of record CM060928.1, read on the forward strand.
AATAGAAAATAATATAAGGTTATTTGGATATAATGGATTTTAAAAGTTGTAGCAATAAAATAAAATAAATACAAGTGTATGTAAATAACTTGTGAATAAATTAATAAAAGGCTACATACATAGAAACATGTTTACACATTAAAAATAAAGTAAGGGCTGAAAATAAAAATAAATTTTATTTGAATTCAAACAAGTGTAAGAGAATTCATATTTTAACTTACAAGTGGCAAGGAAATCTATTCTTTTGGATTTGATCTTTGGAAACATGAAAAAGAAGAAAAGACAAGTCAAGTTGCTTTTATCTTTATCAAAAAAATTTGCTCAGATCTGAAAATCAAGTTTTAAAGCAACCACAAAACCTGAGGAAACAAACATAAACAATTCGAAACCCTTTTCATTTTCAAATCTGAAAACAAGATAAGTTTTCAGAATTCAAAGCAAAACAAAATACAGATCAAAGAAAAGAATGAAAATCAATTCAAAACAAATGCAAGTTCAAGCTTTTAGCCTGGAAACAACAAAAAAAGAGTGAAAGATCAAAGAAGTAAAGTTTCTCAACAACCAAAGTGCCTATTTTCTTCTTCAGTTCAAAAGAAACAGACCTCACAAATCAGAAAACAAAGGGAAAAAAAATATCGTATCAAAGCATTTCAATTAGGAACAACGCTTGAAAACCAAAACTTCAACAAGCTTCAACCTTAAATCTGAAGCAAAAGAAGCAGTAACCTGGAAGCATGCAAGCCTGCATTTGCAATTCAACCTGCAAATCTAGTCAAGCCTGTAATTTTTTCAAACAGGCAAGTAAATTTTCTTTAGGCTTAGAATTTAAGTAAAACATAAGTTTAAATCAATAAATTTAATTAGTTGCAGGAAAAACAAACTCAGTTCAAACATAAAAGAAAAAAAATTCAAGCTCGGTTGCAAAATTTCTGTCCTCTGTTCAATCTGTTCCAGGTGAGCAAACATCATCCCTATCGAATTTTACTTGTTTTGTTTGTTGCATGTGATAGGGGGTTCTTGCTTCGTGGTTTGGTGGTGAACGAGAGACTCTTACCCCTACATGTCCTCTCTTAGTGAATAGGGGTTGGTTAGGCGCAAGCCTAGACAGTCGAAAGGCTGGCCGTAAAAGCAAGGTCTGGGGTACCATTGTATGCCACGGTGGGTCTGGGATGGTTGCAAAGCCTACCGGTCGCCATTGCCTCGTGTCGTTACAGTGGTATCAGAGCTGAGGGTGAAAACTTAGCTCAGGAGTATAACACATTAAGTAGCTCATTAGAGATAGGGTGAAGTGTACCCTAGGATGAGTAATCCCTAAGATATCTGTTTGAATGCCTCAGTAAATTCTCTTACTATTCACTGATAGTGAGTATGAGTGCAAGAAGAGAACGAGATAGGGGACAGGGAAATACCAATACAAATGGTCAATACCCTGCGACAGTGGAAATATCTTTCTTATCAATCTCCTTTGATTCGTCTTTTCAAATTCTTTGATTGCTTCTGGCAGCTCGAGGAGTAGCTTCGGTGTGATGGTGGCCCTACGAATCGTATAGATAAGTCTCTATTTCATATTCTCTTCGCCAAATTTCTTTCAGCTTTTCGATTTTAACTTTAGCAAAATTGAAATTTAATTTGAAATAAATTGGTTAACCAAAATATAAAGCTAAATAAATTGTATCGATAAAATGATATCGGTTAAAACCAAATGTAAAATTTTATTGTCATTTCTTGTGAATGTCAAAGTCAAGTCCGAAGAGTGACAAATTATATATACACTTTGAGATGTTTCAATTTGAATTGAATCCATTTATCTATCGTTTGGGTCCAGACATATACTACGAATGCTTAGTTATCCCTTCGAACTAACCAGTGCCCATGCATATTTCGTAGACCTGGTGACCCGAGTATCTTGAATAATATCGAATGAGTATGTTCTCATATTATTGATGTTCTGATTTGGTAAACCGAATACAGAATAAATATTTCGACCTGATCTGATCAATTGTGTATTTATCTAACATCTATTCTTTCTCGTCTCCCTTGCAAATTTCGGGGACGAAATTTCTTAAGGTGGGGAACCTGTAACATTCCTAATTTTTTAGCTAAAAATAATTTGATAATTGATTTAATATTTGAGATTAAATCTTAAAAAGATATTGGTAATCAAATTTATTTTGGATTTGATTGTAAATTTATATAGATTTATTGACATTTGAAATATAAAAATAAAAATTGAATTCATCAAATTTAATAATATATATGTTCATACAAATGAATTATAATTTGGAAATTTAAATTTGAAATTTAATAAATATATAGACAAGGAATATTGTTGATGTGAAAATACTAAAATGAATATATTTAAAACAAATTCGATTTTATTTTGGAATAAATATGAAAATTCCAGAATGAGTTAAAATTATGTGTTATAAAATAATATTTGGATTAGAATTCAATTATAAACATTTTGAATAATAAATATAGTTGTATATAAGTATATAAAAGCAATAAATACAAGATTACTTGTACAAAATATAAATAAACATAGTTAATGTGTATAAGAAAATAAAATTTGTAAATATAACCTAACTAAGGATCTAAACATAAATTAAATTGAATATATTTTAAATATCAATATATAAAATAAATAAATAAAATATATGTTAAAGGGATATGAAGCATTTTTTCTTATAGTGTATAAATAGTTATAGAAGGAAAAAAAAATAGAAAATAATATAAGGTTATTTGGATGTAATGGATTTTAAAAGTTGTAGCAATAAAATAAAATAAATACAAGTGTATGTAAATAACTTGTGAATAAATTAATAAAAGGCTACAAACATAGAAACATGTTTACACATTAAAAATAAAGTAAGGGCTGAAAATAAAAATAAATTTTATTTGAATTCAAACAAGTGTAAGAGAATTCATATTTTAACTTACAAGTGGCAAGGAAATCTATTCTTTTGGATTTGATCTTTGGAAACATGAAAAAGAAGAAAAGACAAGTCAAGTTGCTTTTATCTTTATCAAAAAATTTTGCTCAGATCTGAAAATCAAGTTTTAAAGCAACCACAAAACCTGAGGAAACAAACATAAACAATTCGAAACCCTTTTCATTTTCAAATCTGAAAACAAGATAAGTTTTCAGAATTCAAAGCAAAACAAAATACAGATCAAAGAAAAGAATGAAAATCAATTCAAAACAAATGCAAGTTCAAGCTTTTAGCCTGGAAACAACAAAAACAGAGTGAAAGATCAAAGAAGTAAAGTTTCTCAACAACCAAAGTGCCTATTTTCTTCTTCAGTTCAAAAGAAACAGACCTCACAAATCAGAAAACAAAGGGAAAAAAATATATCATATCAAAGCATTTCAATTAGGAACAACGCTTGAAAACCAAAACTTCAACAAGCTTCAACCTTAAATCTGAAGCAAAAGAAGCAGTAACCTGGAAGCATGCAAGCCTGCATTTGCAATTCAACCTGCAAATCTAGTCAAGCCTGTAATTTTTTCAAACAGGCAAGTAAATTTTCTTTAGGCTTCGAATTTAAGTAAAACATAAGTTTAAATCAATAAATTTAATTAGTTGCAGGAAAAACAAACTCAGTTCAAACATAAAAGAAAAAAAAATTCAAGCTCGGTCGCAAAATTTCTGTCCTCTGTTCAATCTGTTCCAGGTGAGCAAACATCATCCCTATCGAATTTTACTTGTTTTGTTTGTTGCATGTGATAAATCTGTGAATCTTGTTTTGAAGATTTTGTTTATGTGTTTGTATGAACTTCAGTTCATATGTGATATGTATATGTGACTGTGTTGAATTTTTTTTTTGTGTGCTTCCCTGCCTTTTGAGTCAGGGTAGAAAACCTTAGGAAATTTAAATCTTTCTTTCCTAATCATTATCAGGTTTGGGTTTCAAAACAAAATAGGTGAGTTTAAGTATGAATTATAGTTTAAAATAGTTTTTCAAGAAGAATAAGAATACAGTATGTAAAAAAAATTGGGTTTTTACAGAGGAAACTCAAATTTTGAATAAATTCGAATGTCACAATTTAGTGATTCAATTACATAAAATGAACTGGCATTAGAAAATGGGATTTTTAAAACAAGTGTGATGATTTTTAGTTGAGTAATGTGAGAGCAGCTTTGGGTTGATCAAAGGTCGGGTTTTGACCGATTTCAGGCGGTCAGAGGCACTAGCGAGGTCGGGGTTTGGGGTAAAGCTAGGTGAGTGATCAGGGTGTAAGGGAAAAATGGCAGTGATGGTGCTCGTGGACTGTGGCGTCGGCGAGAAGGCGTTTGGGTTTTAAACCCTAATTATGTTGAGGTCGGGAAATTTATCACCGTGACTTCAATGGAGCGTCGAGTGGGTCGAGAGAAAGGGAAAAGGGAGAGGGGTGTCCAATGAAGCTTGCGGCGAGGAGACGTGAATTCCGGTGGTGGGAAGGCGGTGATACGAGGCAGAGGTTGTCTGGTAATACTTTTTTGGACATGGTGAAGTGTCAAAATGGGATTTAAGCATTTTCGTGTAGAAGAGGATAGCCAGGGTTGACGTCGAGGTCATTGGTGACTTGGTGGCGATGCCGGTGATGTTCGACACGGCTTCGATGCCGTGTGCACGTGCACGAGCTAAAATTTGTGCAGCTGGAATTTTTGGTTAGGGAAGAAGTTTGGCTGTTGAGGAAGATATGGGTTCTCGGGTAGAAATTCGAGCAGATGACGATATAACTCGAGCAGTGATCGGGTTGTTTTGGTTAGTTTTAAAAAAAAATGAAAACTGGAACAAAGTTTAGATCGGAGAAGAAGAAGTAATGTCTCGGGGTGGTCTCGAGAATTTGAACGCGTAACTCAAAGTAATCGGCGAGGGGCTTTAAAAAAAAAGAGGGAGAAGAAGCACGTACAGATGAATGTCTCAGGGAATTGAGTGAATAACTCGAAGCACTACTCGAGTTTAACCAGGAGATACTCTTGCAGTAATGTGTACTAAAAATAAAGTTAGGTAACTTATTTTCTGTAAGTTTTAAATACTATAGAGTAATAAAGGTTTAACTGTTGAGTTAAAAATGTAATACAAGTCTCTAAAGTTTATTAACAATTAAGTTTATACTTAATAATGATTTGACTTTCAAAGTTTTCAAGAAGAACTTTAAAACGTTAATTAAGATAACTAATCAATATTGATTGTTTTGGAGAGTAGTTAAGGCTGATTACTTTATAACGGTATTTAGAGTTTAAATTGGTTAATGATTGAGTAAATAATAAAATTGTAATTAGTTACTTAAGTAAATTAACGAATGATTAATTGTTAATCAATTAAGTAATTTAATTAAGAATTAATAGACGATTAATTAAGTAATTAGCAGTTAATAAATGAGTAATTAAGTTTTTTTTAATTAAATAATTAAGGTTAATTAATTATAATTAATTAGTAACCAATTAAGGAATGATTAATTTTTTAATCAAGTTTTATAATGAATAATTAAAGATTGCTAATTAATTGTTCAAGAATAATTGATTAATTGAATAAAGATTTATTTAAAGTTTGATTAGGGTTATTTAATTTCATGATTTATGTAACTAATTAATGATTAAAAGGTTAATTAATTTATAATTTAAAGGATAATTGATTATGTGATTAATTAATTAAGGTGATTAATTTGAGAATAATTAATTAAAGATCAATTAATTAATGAAATTTATTAGGGATAACTACTTACTGTAATTAATTAAATGGTAATTAATTAATGGTTAATTAATCAATGTAGTTAATCAAGATAATCAATTAAAGGTTAATTAATTAATGAAAGTAATTAAGAAGTGATTATTAATTAAGAATTAATTAATTATTGTAATTAATTAAGGATAATTAATCAAAAGATTAATTATAAATTAAAATTTAATTAATAAATGATTAAGGAGTAATTAATCAAATTAATTTGTAATTAATTAATATTAATTAACCAAGATTAAAAAATTTATTCATAAGTGATTAATCTGATTTAATTTAGATTAGATAATTTAATTTATTTTTACTTATGGATGTTTGGATTCTATTGGATGTTTGGATGGTTGATATTCCCCATATGTGATGCTTCGTGATATTTTGTGATGTGAGTTGCTGTGCATTGATCTTTGATTTCTGTGATATGTTTCTGTGTAAGCACCCCTTGGCCGTTGAACGGCATTTAAATTTCGATGCGACAGGGAGTCGGATTCCAGTTTGTTATCCGAAACCCACATCGAATCATATTAGTGAATTTTTATGATTTATTTTATCTATGAATCTGTGAATGAAGATAAGTGTTATGGGTTATACCACTTATCGATATCCTTATGATTGATATTGTGCACTATTGTGTAAAACCCTTGGACCACACTTATACACACACAAATATGGATTGCACGTGGAAATTGATTAAGTCACAGATTTTTGAAATAGTTTTTAAAATTGAATTCTTGAATCCAAAATAGTTTTGAAATTGGAATTGAAAGCTTTTGGAAAAATGAGTTTCAAAAATAGAAGTTATTTTGAATAACTTAATGAAGTTTTGAAATTTAATTAATTTGATTTAAATTTGGATTCGATATTTGAATTGAATATAAAAACTGGGAGTTATGGTTTAAAAGTTTATACAAGTTATAAAGATGTTTATATGGGTTTTTAAACCATTTAAAAAGGCATTGTTTTGGGGACTTAAATTCAAACCCGAGTTTTTTTCTTAAATGGCTTTAACTTTTGAAGAAGATTATCAAACCTTGTTTTGAAATCGAAGAGAATTTTAAATGGTATATCTTTCATATAAAAGAGTTGAATTGGAAATGGTTTGAAAGTTGTGAATTAAATCTTTAATTTAAAGATTGGATAAGTTAACCCAATTAGAAATGAAATAGTTTTGGAAACTATGAATTAACCTTTGTGAAAAAAATTGGTAACTTTGTGAAATGAACTTGTTTATTTTAAGTTTTGGAAGGGTAATTTGTTTAAACCATTTAAAGAAAGGTTTTGGATAATAAGTTGTGACTTAATTGAAATCCCATATCCATATGTTTTAAATGTTGTGCTCACTATTCGGTTTAGCCGGGAGAGGACCTTTGTGTCATATAACCCATTCCGAATATGTGATAGACGTTATGGATAGCATTTGAAGACCGGTGGTGAAGACCGTGTATTTGCGAGAACGATATGATGACTTGTCGATTGTCTCTACACTGAGTCGCGCCGGTATAGAGATTTCCTAAGTGATGGGAAGTCCGATCGGGATTGTGGATACCCGGATTGCAAGGGCTTCTTCGGAAGTGCCTTCGGTTCTGTTCGAGCCCGGAACAGACTTGTATGGTCGTGTGTCTAACACTACCCTTTGAGATATAGAGCCGATTTCTTTCAAATACATATCTGTTGGTGGCGGAGAATTTATTCTGTTAGCTTAACATCCTTCTCTGAGACGTACGAGCTCAGAGGTTATGTAGTTGAAGGTTATCAGCGATATACTCCCAATTTGGTAGTGTGGCATGCTAAGTGCTACTGTGTGATTGATGATCATTTGTTGATCATTTATGATCAAAGCATGGCTTTGTGAAAAAGCGTAGCTTTGTGGACGGAACCTCATCGAGCCTCACAAACCGGTAATGGTCGAAACAGGAAAGATGCGGCAAGGTTTCAGGGGTAGCTCCCCTAGGGTATGACCATTCCTTCTGGAAAAGGGTGGTATCATGGTATGGAGCCCAGATACTTACTCATGTGGGCACTGTAGTATATATCTATTACTGTGTGATGTTGTTGGTGTAGAGGATCCTCGGTTAAAGGTCCCAAAGGACCGGGGGTGGCATATCTCAGGTTTTATTCCCCGGGAAGGGGGTAGCCGGCCTTGTTTAGCAGAGAGCCGGGTAGGTTCTCGGGGCGTCCCGCCAGAGGCGTTCCCATGTGGCAATAGGAAGTTCCTTAGCCTGACCATTTGTTGGAAATCCAATCAAAACAATACGCGCCCTATACGGTTTTAGTTGTATAACCTGCCATGGAATGTGGCGGTAACCTGCTATTGAACATGGTAGCTATAGTAGGCATACGACGAAATGTTGTATGCTGGCTAGGATTAATATTTTACTTTTGAAATGGTTTTTTTTCACACTGTGCACTTATAGTAATAATATCAAAGAAATTTTCCTCGTATCAAGCATATTTGACTATCATAAGGATAAATCTCCTCCAATTCTGCGTTTGCATTGTGTGTGTGGCGGGAGGCCTTATGGTAGTTTCATTTTCCAAAAGCATTGCGGATTTCAAAACTTAAAATCTTTTGATTGTTTTAAAAGACCAAACTGTTTTGTTTGCTCACACCAGTCCCATGACTGACCTGGAGTTTATTGTTCCCTTCCTAAACTCTGGGTGCCCACTATTTTCCCACACGGGCAGTCTAGAGTTGGGTTTTTCAGATAGTCAGGTTTAGTAGGTTATCTGGAGCTAGTTGGGTCTTTGGATCGGACCAGTCTTGCTCTCTTAGTGAATGTGATTGGGAGTTCGAGCTATTTCTGGATTGAAGCTTTGGATTGAAGATGGAGTTCTTGGAGTTTGGCATTGAAGGCATTCTATTTTCCACTACTATTTCTTGTATCTCTAATAGTATTGATAGCCAATGTATCATTCTATTGTATTCAGTTGTATCTGATATTGTATCAAATGTTCTATATGATATTATTTCATTTCTTCCGCTGTGTTATTTACTTAATGTGTTATAAGTTCCGGCGAACCAGGTTCGACGTTTGGATCTGCGGCATTTGAATACAAGTGTCGTATTCGGTGCCGATTTTCGAAGGTCGAGTCAGGATCGTTACATTAGTTATCAAAATTAATTGTAATTTATAATTAATTAATTATCATCAAAACTATATAAACTAATAAAATAACATAATTGCACATTAATACTCAACTTAAATGTCCAAAACTTTAGCAAATCACCCTTCATTGTACATTTGTACTTGTCTGAAAACCAAACCTTAATATGGTTGTTCATTTGCAAGTTATTCAACATAATGGTATGTATATTATTATATAGGAGCGAATGCTTATATTTTATTTCTTATGTATTATTAAATCAAATAGTCAGTCGACCGTATAATAATAGCCAGCTAACGGTATGGTAACGGCGTTATCTTTTTGCTGACTTGGATGAATAAAAGCCTTCTGATGTCTTTCTTCATATTAAATCTGAACCGTCCTTTGTCTTTTCTGTTAAAACTAATCTGTTTTGATATATACGAGCACTACGGCACGCGCTTCGCGCGTGATGAAGGGTTCTGAATTATTTTTCTACAAATTGTATTGTTTAATATGTTTAAAAGAAAATGATCTCCATAAATATTTATCATACTTTTGTGTTGAATCAAACATAGTTAATTTGTAATTTTATTTCTAAGTTGCATTATCTAATTTTTTATTAGTTTAAATTTTTATTTGTATTATTAGTTAATAAAAAACAAATTTTTAAAGTAGTTTATTTGTTAGGTACTATTTTCAAGTGATCATAAGAATTGGTAAATATTTGTAAAGGAAATTTTAAATTTGCGAAGAAAAATTAATTGTTAGATCCTATTTTTAAGTTATGTTAAATTTTAATAATATCTATACGGAGGCATTTTTGGTATTTCATACTGACACTAAAAGAGTGTAACAGCAAATATATTACAACTATTACTAAAGGAATATATATATATATATATATATATATATATAAAGGACAATTTTGGAACTTCACGGTCGGACCAAAAGATTGCGCTTTTAAGCCAACTATTAATAAAAAATAAGACTTAATATAAAATAATATGTCTAATAACGAAGATTAATTTAATAAAATTCAATATACTAAAATTAAATAAAATTTAATTTATCTAATAATATATTGATATGTTTTTAAAACATTTATTTAAAATTTTTGTTAATAGTTTAAAATAAAATTTATAACTTTAATAAATTAAGATTGAAATGTAAATTGAAATTGATTTGTAATTTAATGTGGTTATTAATTAAATTTAGATAAGGATTTATTTGGAACTTACTAATTCTGAGATTTACTGTTATGGTTTATAACTCGATTAACTTGACTTTGAATTAAGGTGAGTTGATGAATGTTTTCAAATTTAAATAAAAATTGAAATCCAATATTTAATTTGATTTAATTTGTAATTTGAGATATTATGTGAATGTTTACTTAAAGATTAGTAAGTGGATATTTTCAGAATTTAATAAATTGAAGTTGAATATTTAATTTTGATTTAATTTTGTGATTTTGAGATTAAATTCAAATATTTATAAAATTGTTTTATAAATTAACCACGGTGTGAAATGAGCATGTAAATTAAGTCCCTGTTTTTTTTAAATCAAAAAATGCAAGTTAGCTTGTGCTTTTTAAACATTAATATTTTTTTGCAAATTTCAAAAATTTTAAAAATATTTCAAAATCAGAAAGCGCAAGTTATCTTGCACTTTTCTATTAACTTGCACTTTCCAAAATTTTGAAAATTTTAAAAAAAATTCAAAATTTCAAAAAATATTCCAATCAGAAAAGTGCAGGTTACCTTGCATTTTCTGTCAGAAAAATGCAAGACAACTTGAGTTTTTTATTTTTCAAATATAAGGACCAAATTTACATATTCATTTCTACAGGGACTTTTCTTATAACAACATCAAAACAGGGACTTGAGACTCTTATCTTGTATATAAAATGTGCTAAACTGGATATGGGTGACAGCAAATATATTACAACTATTACTAAAGGAATATATATAAAGGACAATTTTGGAACTTCACGGTCGGACCAAAAGATTGCGCTTTTAAGCCAACTATTAATAAAGATATGTAAAAAAATAAAAATAAAAAACTAAGTGGTTAATCATGGAAATGAACTAAGTGATAACAAAATCATCACAAATTTACAATTATAGAACATATGAATTAACAAAAATTCTTGATGAATAATAAATGTGAACTTTAAATTAAAAAAAGCAGCACGTCTTCTCGAAGATACAATAGTAAACTTCTGTATATCAGTATCCAAATCTATATATATTCCAAATCAATAAAAATCTAAGATATCTCATATATTAGATGATACCGAAGGCAACTATTCATTACCAAATACAAATTATATTTATATTGTACGAAGTTGTATACATAAAAATCCTTAATTAATCTCATATACACATAAATGTGAATAACATACTGATTCCAACCATATATGAAAATATTTGAAGGATATATAGATTATTCTTTTGAAGTTATAAGTTGATAAAGGTTTAATATGTAACTAAGAAAGTGAGAAATTTAGATACTTTCAAACATATTGAAAAAAGTGCAAAATATACAACTTTATTAGAGATGATGAAAGCTTTATTTAGTGACCATCAACTACTTTCGTCTGACATAAGCAAATACACATCGTAAATTTACGTCTTTAAGAGGATAAAGTGCATTAAAATGGAGATCATTTAAGGTTAGACAACTACCAAGTTTTACTTATGAAATAATATTTGTAGCCCAACTTAAGATATCTTATATAGGAGATGAGATTCCATAGTGTGGAATTAAAGTGATTCATTATTACTGCAACAATTTTTTTATTAATTATTATAATATATTGTTATTATTAGTTATCAAAATTAATTGTAATTTATAATTAATTAATTATCATCAAAACTATATAAACTAATAAAATAACATAATTGCACATTAATACTCAACTTAAATGTCCAAAACTTTAGCAAATCACCCTTCATTGTACATTTGTACTTGTCTGAAAACCAAACCTTAATATGGTTGTTCATTTGCAAGTTATTCAACATAATGGTATGTGTATTATTTTATAGGAGCGAATGCTTATATTTTATTTCTTATGTATTACTAAATCAAATAGTCAGTCGACGGTATAATAATAGCCAGCTAACGGTATGGTAACGGCGTTATCTTTTTGCTGACCTGGATGAATAAAAGCCTTCTGATGTCTTTCTTCATATTAAATCTGAAACGTCCTCTGTCTTTTCCGTTAAAACTAATCTGTTTTGATATATACGAGCATTACGGTACGTGCTTCGCGCGTGATGAAGGGATCTGAATTAGTTTTCTACAAATTGTATTGTTTAATACGCTTAAAAGAAAATGATCTCCACAAATATTTATCATACTTTTGTGTTGAATCAAACGTAGTTAATTTGTAATTTTATTTCTAAGTTGCAATATCTAATTTTTTATTAGTTTAAATTTTTATTTGTATTATTAGTTAATAAAAAACGAATTTGTAAAGTAGTTTATTTGTTAGGTCCTATTTTCAAGTAATCGTAAGAATTGGTAAATGTTTGTAAAGGAAATTTTAAATTTGCGAAGAAAAATTAATTGTCAGATCCTATTTTTAAGTTATGTTAAATTTTAATAATATCTATACGGAGGCATTTTTGGTATTTCATACTGACACTAAAAGAGTGTGACAGCGAATATTACAACTATTACTAAAGGAATATATATATATAAAGGGAAATTTTGGAACTTCACTGTCGGACCAAAAGATTGCGCTTTAAACCCAACTATTAATAAAGATATGTAAAAAAATAAAAATAAAAAACTAAGTAGTTAATAATGGAAATGAAATAAGTGATAACAAAATCATCACAAATTTACAATTATAGAACATATGAATTAACAAAAATTCTTCATGAATAATAAATGTGAACTTTAAATTAAAAAACGCAGCGCGTCTTCTCAAAGATACAACAGTAAACTTCTGTATATCAGTATCCAAATCTATATATATTCCAAATCAATAAAAATCTAAGATATCTCATATATTAGATGATACTGAAGGCAATTATTCATTACCAAATACAAATAATATTTATGTTGTACGAAGTTGTGTCATAAAAATCGTTAATTAATCTCATATACACATAAATGTGAATAACATACTGATTCCAACCATATATGAAAATATTTGAAGGATATATAGATTATTCCTTTGAACTTATAAGTTGATAAAGGTAGAGTACGTAAATGAGAAAGTGAGAAATTTAGATACTTTCAAACATATAGAAAAAAGTGCAAAATATACAACTTTATTAGAGATGATGAAAGCTTTATTTAGTGACCATCAACTACTTTCGTCTGACATAAGCAAATACACATCGTAAATTTACGTCTTTAAGAGGATAAAGTGCATTCAAATGGAGATGATTGAAGGTTAGACAACTACCAAGTTTTACTTATGAAATAATCTTTGTAGCCCAACTTAAGATATCTTACATAGGAGATGAGATTCCATAGTGTGGAATTAAAGTGATTCATTATTACTGCAACAATTTTTTTGTTAAATATTATAATATATTGTTATTATTAGTTATCAAAATTAATTGTACTTTATAATTAATTAATTATCATCAAAACTATATAAACTAATAAAATAACATAATTGCACATTAATACTCAACTTAAATGTCCAAAACTTTAGCAAATCACCCTTCATTGTACATTTGTACTTGTCTGAAAACCAAACCTTAATATGGTTGTTCATTTGCAAGTTATTCAACATAATGGTATGTGTATTATTTTATAGGAGCGAATGCTTATATTTTATTTCTTATGTATTATTAAATCAAATAGTCAGTCGACGGTATAATAATAGCCAGCTAACGGTATGGTAACGGCGTTATCTTTTTGCTGACTTGGATGGGTAAAAGCCTTCTGATGTCTTTCTTCGTATTAAATCTGAATCGTCCTCTGTCTTTTCCGTTAAAACTAATCTGTTTTGATATATACGAGCATTACGGCACGCGCTTCGCGCGTAGTGAAGGGATCTGAATTATTTTTCTACAAATTGTATTGTTTAATACGTTTAAAAGAAAATGATCTCCATAAATATTTTTTCATACTTTTGTGTTGAATCAAACGTAGTTAATTTGTAATTTTATTTCTAAGTTGCAATATCTAATTTTTTATTAGTTTAAATTTTATTTGTATTATTATTTAATAAAAAACGAATTTTTAAAGTAGTTTATTTGTTAGGTCCTATTTTCAAGTGATCATAAGAATTGGTAAATATTTGTAAAGGAAATTTTAAATTTGCGAAGAAAAATTAATTGTTAGATCCTATTTTTAAGTTATATAAAATTTTAATAATATCTATACGGAGGCATTTTTGGTATTTCATACTGACACTAAAAGAGTGTGACAGCAAATATATTACAACTATTACTAAAGGAATATATATATATATATATATATATATATATATATATAAAGGACAATTTTGGAACTTCAAGGTCGGACCAAAAGATTGCGCTTTTAAGCCAACTATTAATAAAAAATAAGACTTAATATAAAATAATATGTCAAATAACGAAGATTAATTTAATAAAATTCAATATACTAAAATTAAATAAAATTTAATTTAACTAATAATATATTGTTATGTTTTTAAAACATTTATTTAAAATTTCTGTTAATAGTTTAAAATAAAATTTATAACTTTAATAAATTAAGATTGAAATGTAAATTGAAATTGATTTGTAATTTAATGTGGTTATTAATTAAATTTAGATAAGGATTTATTTGGAACTTACTAATTCTGAGATTTACCGTTATGGTTTATAACTCGATTAACTTGATTTTGAATTAAGGTGAGTTGATGAATGTTTTCAAATTTAAATAAAAATTGAAATCCAATATTTAATTTGATTTAATTTGTAATTTGAGATATTATGTGAATGTTTACTTAAAGATTAGTAAGTGGATATTTTTAGAATTTAATAAATTGAAGTTGAATATTTAATTTTGATTTAATTTTGTGATTTTGAGATTAAATTCAAATATTTATAAAATTGTTTTATAAATTAACCACGGTGTGAAATGAGCATGTAAATTAAGTCCCTGTTTTTTTTTAAATCAAAAAATGCAAGTTGGCTTGTGCTTTTTAAACATTAATATTTTTATGAAAATTTCAAAAATTTTAAAAATATTTCAAAATCAGAAAGCGCAAGTTATCTTGCACTTTTCTATTAACTTGCACTTTCCAAAATTTTGAAAATTTTAAAAAAAATTCAAAATTTCAAAAAAAAATTCCAATCAGAAAAGTGCAGGTTACCTTGCATTTTCTGTCAGAAAAATGCAAGACAGCTTGCGTTTTATATTTTTCAAATTTAAGGACCAAATTTACATATTCATTTCTACAGGGACTTTTCTTATAACAACATCAAAAACAGGGACTTAAGACTCTTATCTTGTATATAAAATGTGCTAAAGCGGATATGGGTGACAGCAAATATATTACAACTATTACTAAAGGAATATATATAAAGGACAATTTTGGAACTTCACGGTCGGACCAAAAGATTGCGCTTTTAAGCCAACTATTAATAAAGATATGTAAAAAAATAAAAATAAAAAACTAAGTGGTTAATCATGGAAATGAACTAAGTGATAACAAAATCATCACAAATTTACAATTATAGAACATATGAATTAACAAAAATTCTTGATGAATAATAAATGTGAACTTTAAATTAAAAAAAGCAGCACGTCTTCTCGAAGATACAATAGTAAACTTCTGTACATCAGTATCCAAATCTATAAATATTCCAAATCAATAAAAATCTAAGATATCTCATATATTAGGTGATACCGAAGGCAACTATTCATTACCAAATACAAATTATATTTATATTGTACGAAGTTGTATACTTAAAAATCCGTAATTAATCTCATATACACATAAATGTGAATAACATACTGATTCCAACCATATATGAAAATATTTGAAGGATATATAGATTATTCTTTTGAAGTTATAAGTTGATAAAGGTTTAGTATGTAACTAAGAAAGTGAGAAATTTAGATACTTTCTAACATATAGAAAAAAGTGCAAAATATACAACTTTATTAGAGATGATGAAAGCTTTATTTAGTGACCATCAACTACTTTCGTCCGACATAAGCAAATACACATCGTAAATTTACGTCTTTAAGAGCATAAAGTGCATTAAAATGGAGATGATTTAAGGTTAGACAACTACCAAGTTTTACTTATGAAATAATATTTGTAGCCCAACTTAAGATATTTTATATAGGAGATGAGATTCCATAGTGTGGAATTAAAGTGATTCATTATTACTGCAACAATTTTTATGTTAATTATTATAATATATTGTTATTATTAGTTACCAAAATTAATTGTAATTTATAATTAATTATCATCAAAACTAAATAAACTAATAAAATAACATAATTGCACATTAATACTCAACTTAAATGTCCAAAACTTTAGCAAATCACCCTTCATTGTACATTTGTACTTGTCTGAAAACCAAACCTTAATATGGTTGTACATTTGCAAGTTATTCAACATAATGGTATGTGTAGTATTTTATAGGAGTGAATGCTTATATTTTATTTCTTATATATTATTAAATCAAATAGTCAGTCGACGGTATAATAATAGCCAGCTAACGGTATGGTAACGGCGTTATCTTTTTGCTGACTTGGATAAATAAAAGCCTTCCGATGTCTTTCTTCATATTAAATCTGAACTGTCCTCTGTCTTTTCCGTTAAAACTAATCTGTTTTGATATATACGAGCATTACGGTACGCTATTCGCGCGTGATGAAGGGATCTGAATTAATTTTCTACAAATTGTATTGTTTAATACGTTTAAAAGAAAATGATCTCCACAAATATTTATCATACTTTTGTGTTGAATCAAACGTAGTTAATTTGTAATTTTATTTCTAAGTTGCAATATCTAATTTTTTTTATTAGTTTAAATTTTTATTTGTATTATTAGTTAATAAAAAAGGAATTTGTAAAGTAGTTTATTTGTTAGGTCCTATTTTCAAGTGATCGTAAGAATTGGTAAATGTTTGTAAAGGAAATTTTAAGTTTGCGAAGAAAAATTAATTGTCAGATCCTATTTTTAAGTTATGTTAAGTTTTAATAATATCTATACGGAGGCATTTTTGGTATTTCATACTGACACCAAAAGAGTGTGACAGCAAATATATTACAACTATTACTAAAGGAATATATATATATATATATATATATATATATATATATATATAAAGGGCAATTTTGGAACTTCACGGTCGGACCAAAAGATTACGCTTTTAAGCCAACTATTAATAAAGATATATAAAAAAATAAAAATAAAAAACTAAGTAGTTAATCATGGAAATGAAATAAGTGATAACAAAATCATCACAAATTTACAATTATAGAACATATGAATTAACAAAAATTCTTGATGAATAATAGATGTGAACTTTAAATTAAAAAACGCAGCGCGTCTTCTCGAAGATACAATAGTAAACTTCTGTATATCAGTATCCAAATCTATATATATTCCAAATCAATAAAAATCTAAGATATCTCATATATTAGATGATACCGAAGGCAATTATTCATTACCAAATAAAAATTATATTTATATTGTACGAAGTTGTATACATAAAAATCGTTAATTAATCTCATATACACATAAATGTGAATAACATACTGATTCCAACCATATATGAAAATATTTGAAGGATATATAGATTATTCTTTTGAAGTTATAAGTTGATAAAGGTTGAGTATGTAACTGAGAAAGTGAGAAATTTAGATACTTTCAAACATATAGAAAAAAGTGCAAAATATACAACTTTATTAGAGATGATGAAAGCTTTATTTAGTGACCATCAACTACTTTCGTCTGGCATAAGCAAAAACACATCGTAAATTTACGTCTTTAAGAAGATAAAGTGCATTCAAATGGAGATGATTGAAGGTTAGACAACTACCAAGTTTTACTTATGAAATAATGTTTGTAGCCCAACGTTAGATATCTTACATAGGAGATGAGATTCCATAGTTTGGAATTAAAGTGATTCATTATTACTCCAATAATTTTTTTGTTAATTATTATAATATATTGTTATTATTAGTTATCAAAATTAATTGTAATTTATAATTAATTAATTATCATCAAAACTATATAAACTAATAAAATAACATAATTGCACATTAATACTCAACTTAAATGTCCAAAACTTTAGCAAATCACCCTTCATTGTATATTTGTACTTGTCTGAAAACCAAACCTTAATATGGTTGTTCATTTGCAAGTTATTCAACATAATGGTATGTGTATTATTTTATAGGAGCGAATGCTTATATTTTATTTCTTATGTATTATTAAATCAAATAGTCAGTCGACGGTATAATAATAGCCAGCTAACGGTATGGTAACGACGTTATCTTTTTGCTGACTTGGATGAATAAAAGCCTTCTGATGTCTTTCTTCATATTAAATCTGAACCGTCCTTTGTCTTTTCTGTTAAAACTAATCTGTTTTGATATATACGAGCATTACGGCACGCGCTTCGCGCGTGATGAAGGGATCTGAATTATTTTTCTACAAATTGTATTGTTTAATATGTTTAAAAGAAAATGATCTCCATAAATATTTATCATACTTTTGTGTTGAATCAAACGTAGTTAATTTGTAATTTTATTTCTAAGTTGCAATATCTAATTTTTTATTAGTTTAAATTTTTATTTGTATTATTAGTTAATAAAAAATGAATTTTTAAAGTAGTTTATTTGTTAGGTCCTATTTTCAAGTGATCATAAGAATTGGTAAATATTTGTAAAGGAAATTTTAAATTTGCGAAGAAAAATTAATTGTTAGATCCTATTTTTAAGTTATGTTAAATTTTAATAATATTTATACGGAGGCATTTTTGGTATTTCATACTTACACTAAAAGAGTGTGACAGCACATATATTACAACTATTACTAAAGGAATATGTATATATAAAGGACAATTTTGGAACTTCACGGTCGGACCAAAAGATTGCGCTTTTAAGCCAACTATTAATAAAAAATAAGACTTAATATAAAATAATATGTCTAATAACGAAGATTAATTTAATAAAATTCAGTATACTAAAATTAAATAAAATTTAATTTAACTAATAATATATTGATATGTTTTTAAAACATTTATTTAAAATTTCTATTAATAGTTTAAAATAAAATTTATAACTTTAATAAATTAAGATTGAAATGTAAATTGAAATTGATTTGTAATTTAATGTGGTTATTAATTAAATTTAGATAAGGATTTATTTGGAACTTACTAATTCTGAGATTTACCGTTATGGTTTATAACTCGATTAACTTGATTTTGAATTAAGGTGAGTTGATGAATGTTTTCAAATTTAAATAAAAATTGAAATCCAATATTTAATTTGATTTAATTTGTAATTTGAGATATTATGTGAATGTTTACTTAAAGATTAGTAAGTGGATATTTTTAGAATTTAATAAATTGAAGTTGAATATTTAATTTTGATTTAATTTTGTGATTTTGAGATTAAATTCAAATATTTATAAAATTGTTTTATAAATTAACCACGGTGTGAAATGAGCATGTAAATTAAGTCCCTGTTTTTTTTTAAATCAAAAAATGCAAGTTGGCTTGTGCTTTTTAAACATTAATATTTTTATGAAAATTTCAAAAATTTTAAAAATATTTCAAAATCAGAAAGCGCAAGTTATCTTGCACTTTTCTATTAACTTGCACTTTCCAAAATTTTGAAAATTTTAAAAAAAATTCAAAATTTCAAAAAAAAATTCCAATCAGAAAAGTGCAGGTTACCTTGCATTTTCTGTCAGAAAAATGCAAGACAGCTTGCGTTTTATATTTTTCAAATTTAAGGACCAAATTTACATATTCATTTCTACAGGGACTTTTCTTATAACAACATCAAAAACAGGGACTTAAGACTCTTATCTTGTATATAAAATGTGCTAAAGCGGATATGGGTGACAGCAAATATATTACAACTATTACTAAAGGAATATATATAAAGGACAATTTTGGAACTTCACGGTCGGACCAAAAGATTGCGCTTTTAAGCCAACTATTAATAAAGATATGTAAAAAAATAAAAATAAAAAACTAAGTGGTTAATCATGGAAATGAACTAAGTGATAACAAAATCATCACAAATTTACAATTATAGAACATATGAATTAACAAAAATTCTTGATGAATAATAAATGTGAACTTTAAATTAAAAAAAGCAGCACGTCTTCTCGAAGATACAATAGTAAACTTCTATATATCAGTATCCAAATCTATATATATTCCAAATCAATAAAAATCTAAGATATCTCATATATTAGATGATACCGAAGGCAACTATTCATTACCAAATACAAATTATATTTATATTGTACGAAGTTGTATGCATAAAAATCCTTAATTAATCTCATATACACATAAATGTGAATAACATACTGATTCCAACCATATATGAAAATATTTGAAGGATATATAGATTATTCTTTTGAAGTTATAAGTTGATAAAGGTTTAGTATGTAACTAAGAAAGTGAGAAATTTAGATACTTTCAAACATATAGAAAAAATTACAAAATATACAACTTTATTAGAGATGATGAAAGCTTTATTTAGTGACCATCAACTACTTTCGTCTGACATAAGCAAATACACATCGTAAATTTACGTCTTTAAGAGGATAAAGTGCATTAAAATGGAGATGATTTAAGGTTAGACAACTACCAAGTTTTACTTATGAAATAATATTTGTAGCCCAACTTAAGATATCTTATATAGGAGATGAGATTCCATAGTGTGGAATTAAAGTGATTCATTATTACTGCAACAATTTTTTTGTTAATTATTATAATATATTGTTATTATTAGTTATCAAAATTAATTGTAATTTATAATTAATTAATTATCATCAAAACTAAATAAACTAATAAAATAACATAATTGCACATTAATACTCAACTTAAATGTCCAAAACTTTAGCAAATCACCCTTCATTGTACATTTGTACTTGTCTGAAAACCAAACCTTAATATGGTTGTTCATTTGCAAGTTATTCAACATAATGGTATGTGTATTATTTTATAGGAGCGAATGCTTATATTTTATTTCATATGTATTATTAAATCAAATAGTCAGTCGACGGTATAATAATAGCCAGCTAACAGTATGGTAACGACGTTATCTTTTTGCTGACTTGGATGAATAAAAGCCTTACATGTCTTTCTTCATATTAAATCTGAACCGTCCTCTGTCTTTTCCGTTAAAACTAATCTGTTTTGATATATACGAACATTACGGCACGCGCTTCGCGCGTGATGAAGGGATCTGAATTAGTTTTCTACAAATTGTATTGTTTAATACGCTTAAAAGAAAATGATCTCCACAAATATTTATCATACTTTTGTGTTGAATAAAACGTAGTTAATTTGTAATTTTATTTCTAAGTTGCAATATCTAATTTTTTATTAGTTTAAATTTTAATTTGTATTATTAGTTAATAAAAAACGAATTTGTAAAGTAGTTTATTTGTTACGTCCTATTTTCAAGTGATCGTAAGAATTGGTAAATGTTTGTAAAGGAAATTTTAAATTTGCGAAGAAAAATTAATTGTCAGATCCTATTTTTAAGTTATGTTAAATTTTAATAATATCTATACGGAGGCATTTTTGGTATTTCATACTGACACTAAAAGAGTGTGACAACGAATATATTACAACTATTACTAAAGGAATATATATACATATAAAGGGCAATTTTGGAACTTCACGGTCGGACAAAAAGATTGCGCTTTAAACCCAACTATTAATAAAGATATGTAAAAAAATAAAAATAAAAAACTAAGTAGTTAATAATGGAAATGAAATAAGTGATAACAAAATCATCACAAATTTACAATTATAGAACATATGAATTAACGAAAATTCTTGATGAATAATAAATGTGAACTTTAAATTAAAAAACGCTGCGCGTCTTCTCGAAGATACAATAGTAAACTTCTGTATATCAGTATCCAAATCTATATATATTCCAAATCAATAAAAATCTAAGATATCTCATATATTAGATGATACCGTAGGATATTATTCATTACCAAATACAAATAATATTTATGTTGTACGAAGTTGTATCATAAAAATCGTTAATTAATCTCATATACACATAAATGTGAATAACATACTGATTCCAACCATATATGAAAATATTTGAAGGATATATAGATTATTCCTTTGAACTTATAAGTTGATAAAGGTAGAGTATGTAACTGAGAAAGTGAGAAATTTAGATACTTTCAAACGTATAGAAAAAAGTGCAAAATATACAACTTTATTAGAGATGATGAAAGCTTTATTTAGTGACCATCAACTACTTTCGTCTGACATAAGCAAATACACATCGTAAATTTACGTCTTTAAGAGGATAAAGTGCATTCAAATGGAGATGATTGAAGGTTAGACAACTACCAAGTTTTACATATGAAATAATCTTTGTAGCCCAACTTAAGATATCTTACATAGGAGATGAGATTCCATAGTGTGGAATTAAAGTGATTCATTATTACTGCAACAATTTTTTTGTTAATTATTATAATATATTGTTATTATTAGTTATCAAAATTAATTGTAATTTATAATTAATTAATTATCATCAAAACTATATAAACTAATAAAATAACATAATTGCACATTAATACTCAACTTAAATGTCCAAAACTTTAGCAAATCACCCTTCATTGTACATTTGTACTTGTCTGAAAACCAAACCTTAATATGGTTGTTCATTTGCAAGTTATTCAACATAATGGTATGTGTATTATTTTATAGGAGCGAATGCTTATATTTTATTTCTTATGTATTATTAAATCAAATAGTCAGTCGACGGTATAATAATAGCCAGCTAACGGTATGGTAACGGCGTTATCTTTTTGCTGACTTGGATGAGTAAAAGCCTTCTGATGTCTTTCTTCATATTAAATCTGAATCGTCCTCTGTCTTTTCCGTTAAAACTAATCTGTTTTGATATATACGAGCATTACGGCACGCGCTTCGCGCGTAATGAAGGGATCTGAATTATTTTTCTACAAATTGTATTGTTTAATACGTTTAAAAGAAAACGATCTCCATAAATATTTATCATACTTTTGTGTTGAATCAAACGTAGTTAATTTGTAATTTTATTTCTAAGTTGCAATATCTAATTTTTTATTAGTTTAAATTTTTATTTGTATTATTATTTTATAAAAAACGAATTTGTAATTTAGTTTATTTGTTAGGTCCTATTTTCAAGTGATCATAAGAATTGGTAAATATTTGTAAAGGAAAATTTAAATTTGCGAAGAAAAATTAATTGTCAGATCCTATTTTTAAGTTATGTTAAATTTTAATAATATCTATACGGAGGCATTTTTGGTATTTCATACTAACACTAAAAGTGTGTGACAACAAATATATTACAACTATTACTAAAGGAATATATCTCTACTAATAATGCAAATACTTTGGTGTGGTGAAGCTTTTTCAAACTTTCCAAACAACCCATTGACATACTATCGACAGAACTAAATACAAAAAACGGAATGAGGGCATATCTGTCCTTTGTCCTACCCATGCTCTAATCCCCACTAAAATTTCAGTTGTTCGTCAATAATTCTTCCCACTTTCTGCTATCCCCATTCTATCGTTCCAATGTCTTCTGCTCCAACCGCCTCTCACAAAATTCTCCTTCTTTCGTTTCTTCTACAAACTAAATCGATACGCTATTCATATCGGAACACGGGTGCTCAAAATCGAGTATTAGCGGAAAAGGCTTGACTCGGTTTCATGTCTGGACTATGCTCTCTTCTACCTCTAACCCGGTGATGCTTGGCATTGAAATACAGCGTATCTCCATGTTGATTTTCTTTTCAATTCAATGGTTCCAGGTGTAAATCGACGAGCTAACAAATTATGATTTAGGTAACCTAATTTTAAGGGATCTTCGATTTTTTGCTTTGGAGAGGTAGGGATTCGGGTATGGTTTGGCTTCAAATCTAGCATGCTTAGGTCTGGATCTGGTGATTGGCGAAGTTAGTTGTAGGTTCAAGGTGGAGGTGGGCATCGGAGGCTACGATGGCTTTGTTTGTTTAAGGCGCAGTGGAAATAGAAGTGTCGACAGTGGACTCCGGTGGTTTTGCTTTGTGGTGCTGAAGGTATTCGGTTGCAAATCAGATGGAATAGGTTATGATTGTAACTCATGAGTGAATTTTTGTCAAATATAATGAGTTACCTATGTCTAATATTCTCAATATGCTCAAATTTGACAAAAATATCCACAATACACAGGTAAAACTATTGGTTGTCATATATGGAGTTTATATCACTTTATGTATCTAATTAGTAATAAAGTTTGTTATTTGTACCTTCAGTGGCTTATATTGAATAACACATGAAGTTATGTATATTTGAATTTGCTGGATATGCTCACGCTTGGCAACAAACTAAAAAGAAATTCAGTTGATAGGATAACCACGTTGGATCTACCTATCCTTTGGCATAAGTGAACATATTCAAAGGTTAGTCGATTATTCATTCGAACACATCATTTATTCAGCTCATCCAAGATATATTATGAAATTATAAGATATTTCTAGAGAAACATGAGGTAGAACTTCATCGAAGATATAATATGAAATTATAAGATATTTCTAGAGAAACCTGAGGTAGAACTTCATCCAAGACATTTATTCATTGGGTTGAATTTACAAGTTTAATATATGTTTCTTCATTATGTCATCACTAAGGATAAAATTTCTTGAGTTGTTATTTAGTGGAGTAGACCATGCGAATAGAATTAACATGTATTTATGTGTGTATCTTGCATTTTCGTTTTACTTGATTATTTTTAATCCACTTGAACTTTTTTTTAGATTTATGAAAAAAAAGCACTAAAGTTTCTTTAGGTCTATCGCATAGATCAAGTTTTCTCCAAAATTATTTGGCATGATTCAGACAGTAAGTCTACATTTATCACAAGTCACAACAGCGTGAACCCATAAGAATTTGGTTTTAACATGTTATCACATTTTAGTAATTGTTGCTTGGTGTCCCTTTAATTTACTAGGTGTCAACAAATATTGTAACGCGCATGTTGATACCTTCAATCCATGTTTTTAAAATCACACAATTGTAATGCACGATCAAATGAATGTAAATAGAAAGACGTATCAAAATTATAGTACAACATCAAAAGTTTATACTTACCTTACATAAAGTATATTTTTTCACCACTGATATTTTTCCCTTTTAAAATTACCTGCATAGCTCTAAGGTGGAGGAAGTTGCCAAGGAATATGCTGCCACTATCAGTTTCAAGGAAAAACCAAACTTCGTATACATTACTCTCCACATTGATGGTTATGGGCAGCACTAGCAACCATGGCGATACAATTAAGTAATTACCTTCTCCTCCAATGGTTCCATTTGAGAATTTTAGGTCTATGTTCTAGCTCATTTTTACAGGAAGTGGACAAGTTTCCAAAGTACAAACCTCTGGCATCATAAGCTACGTGTGGAGAGATGAATGATTCTGATTCATTAAAGGCAGTTGTGGGGCCCACGAGAGATTTTGGTTATGCTTTCTGACTTTTGGAGCTTATAACTATTTACTGAAGAGGTAACTATAAGCCATCTTCTAATAAGTGGCGATTGAGGATTTGACTTTGTAAAACAGCTATGAAGTAAATGTCCACCATTTTACCATGTTAAATAAAGTCTTCTTTGGACGTTATTGCTCCTTTAAACATTTGTTAACCTTAAAAATAGAATATTTGATCGTAAAATAAAATAAAAGATATATTATTCATGAGTAATGTAAGCTTATGCTAGGTCGGTTGGGTAATCAAAGTTTGTTATATTTTTCTCACCCTTCATGTAATCATTGAATTGTGTAACAAAAATATGTTAAGTAAAAGAATTCCAGTTTGACGATGCAGTTTCATGATTCATTTACAATTGTGTTTTTCCCCCAAACATAGTGGTGGCAGGAGTACAACTTCAGCTCCATTGGTATCACAGATTCACAAAGCAGTTTACTGTTAATTATTTGTATTCTTTCATAATAAGTAGGATGACTATTATTCAGCATAGCCTATATTTTCTGTAATATTTCGGCTTAGGAGGCCGTCTAAATTTGCTAGAGCATTTATAGACAACAAAGTTAAGGAACTAATTTACACAGTTAATACTACACCTCCCAAAACATTAATATATCGAACTTCTTTACACACATACGTATATACATATATATACGTTAGGATTTATGTGCTAATATTTTTTCCCGTTCACGCTTTGTTAGTTTTCCCGTGACACTGCCATGCTTTAAATCCACCATTTTACTGTCTTCTGGCTGTTCCAAACTCACTGTTCTAAATTGACAACTGAATTGTCCTCTACAAACACTTAGTTGATGTAAAAATTGCATCTATACTAACTTATTTTACTAATGTCTGTGCGTATATATGTGTACATATATACGTTTGCATTTATGTGCTAATATTTTTTTTCTCATTCACACTTTGTCAGTTTTCCCGTAATACTGCTATGCTTTAAGTCCACCATTCTAATTGTCTTCTGGCTGTTCTAAACTCACTGTTCTAAATTCTCAACTAAATTGCCCTCTACAAACACTTAGTTGATGTAAAAATTGCATCTATACTAACTTATTTTAATAATGTCTCTGTATATTACCATGTACAAAAGATCAGTTTTTAGGCTCATAAATAGACATACATAGGAAATTTTTTTTTGAAGTTTTTAATTATGTCATACCGGTCTGGCATATTGATTTCTACAGTCCATGCAACTTTGAGTAAAAATAACTTTATATACAAGCATACATCACACATACGTGCATTTAACAACTAAGGATATTCAGTTTTTATTCAATAAATAATTAATGGATGGATATATGCTATAAATGCAAAATCTTTGGTGGTCACGCCGTTTTTATTTCAAGTAGTTGGTGGTGGTGTTGCTTGCAAACTAATAGTGAAATCCATTGATGGGTGGTCAGTAAGAGAATGGTGGTTGAGATTGTAAACCAACAGTGAGATTGAAGCGGGTATTTCAGGAATTTCAAAAAGAAACCGTGGAAATTCTATTCATCGAATTCTCTTTTTTAATAGTAGCGATGGGTAAAATAATGAGCAGTAGCATGATGGAGAAACATACTTGCTCATTGAATTGAGGTAGTTGGCAACAAAATGAAACATTGACAAAATACAAAGATTTGAGAACAAAATGAGTTCATATAGCAATTTTTTTTTTCACAATGGACATTTAACATAGTTTTCTTCGCAACCAACCAATTTTACACAAGTTTGCCTTATGCACGTCCACCGGACGTGCCTTCGTACTTGTATATATAAAGGGCAATTTTGGAACTTCACGGTCGGACCAAAAAATTGCGCTTTTAAGCCAACTATTAATAAAGATATGTAAAAAAATAAAAATAAAAAACTAAGTAGTTAATCATGGAAATTAAATAAGTGATAACAAAATCATCACAAATTTGCAATTATAGAACATATGAATTAACAAAAATTCTTGATGAATAATAAATGTGAACTTTAAATTAAAAAACGCAGCGCGTCTTCTCGAAGATACAATAGTAAACTTCTGTATATCGGTATCCAAATCTATATATATTCCAAATCAATAAAAATCTAAGATATCTCATATATTAGATGATACTGAAGGCAATTATTCATTACCAAATACAAATTATATTTATATTGTACGAAGTCGTATACATAAAAGTCGTTAATTAATCTCATATACACATAAATGTGAATAACATACTGATTCCAACCATGTATGAAAATATTTGAAGGATATATAGATTATTCTTTTGAACTTATAAGTTGATAAAGGTTGAGTATGTAACTGAGAAAGTGAGAAATTTAGATACTTTCAAACATATAGAAAAAAGTGCAAAATATACAACTTTATTAGAGAGGATGAAAGCTTTATTTAGTGACCATCAACTACTTTCGTCTGACATAAGCAAATACACATCGTAAATTTACGTCTTTAAGGGGATAAAGTGCATTCAAATGGAGATGATTGAAGGTTAGACAACTACCAAGTTTTACTTATGAAATAATCTTTGTAGCCCAACGTAAGATATCTTACATAGGAGATGAGATTCCATAGTATGGAATTAAAGTGATTCATTATTAGTGCAATAATTTTTTTGTTAATTATTATAATATATTGTTATTATTAGTTATCAAAATTAATTGTAATTTATAATTAATTAATTATCATCAAAACTATATAAACTAATAAAATAACATAATTGCACATTAATACTCAACTTAAATGTCCAAAACTTTAGCAAATCACCCTTCATTGTACATTTGTACTTATCTGAAAACCAAACCTTAATATGGTTGTTCATTTGCAAGTTATTCAACATAATGGTATGTGTAATATTTTATAGGAGCGAATGCTTATATTTTATTTCTTATGTATTATTAAATCAAATAGTCAGTCGACGGTATAATAATAGCCAGCTAACGGTATGGTAACGGCGTTATCTTTTTGCTGACTTGGATGAATAAAAGCCTTCTGATGTCTTTCTTCATATTAAATCTGAACCGTCCTTTGTCTTTTCCGTTAAAACTAATCTGTTTTGATATATACGAGCATTACGGCACGCGCTTCGCGCGTGATGAAGGGATCTGAATTATTTTTCTACAAATTGTATTGTTTAATATGTTCAAAAGAAAATGATCTCCATAAATATTTATCGTACTTTTGTGTTGAATCAAACGTAGTTAATTTGTAATTTTATTTCTAAGTTGCAATATCTAATTTTTTATTAGTTTAAATTTTTATTTGTATTATTAGTTAATAAAAAATGAATTTTTAAAGTAGTTTATTTGTTAGGACCTATTTTCAAGTGATCATAAGAATTGGTAAATATTTGTAAAGGAAATTTTAAATTTGCGAAGAAAAATTAATTGTTATATCCTATTTTTAAGTTATGTTAAATTTTAATAATATCTATACGGAGGCATTTTTGGTATTTCATACTGACACTAAAAGCGTGTGACAACAAATGTATTACAACTATTACTAAAGGAATATATATATATATAAATATATATATATATATATAAAGGACAATTTTGGAACTTCACGGTCGGACCAAAAGATTGCGCTTTTAAGCCAACTATTAATAAAAAATAAGACTTAATATAGAATAATATGTCTAATAACGAAGATTAATTTAATAAAATTCAATATACTAAAATTAAATAAAATTTAATTTAACTAATAATATATTGATATGTTTTTAAAAAATTTATTTAAAATTTCTGTTAATAGTTTAAAATAAAATTAATAACTTTAATAAATTAAGATTGAAATGTAAATTGAAATTGATTTGTAATTTAATGTGGTTATTAATTACATTTAGATAAGGATTTATATGGAACTTACTAATTCTGAGATTTACTGTTATGGTTTATAACTCGATTAACTTGATTTTGAATTAAGGTGAGTTGATGAATATTTTCAAATTTAAATAAAAATTGAAATCCAATATTTAATTTGATTTAAATTTGTAATTTGAGATATTATGTGAATGTTTACTTAAAGATTAGTAAGTGGATATTTTCAGAATTTAATAAATTGAAGTTGAATATTTAATTTTGATTTAATTTTGTGATTTTGAGATTAAATTCAAATATTTATAAAATTGTTTTATAAAATAACCACGGTGTGAAATGAGTATGTAAATTAAGTCCTTTTTTTTAAATCAAAAAATGCAAGTTGGCTTGTGCTTTTTAAACATTAATATTTTTTTGAAAATTTCAAAAATTTTAAAAATATTTCTAAATCAGAAAGCGCAAGTTATTTTGCACTTTTCTATTGACCAGCACTTTCCAAAATTTTGAAAATTTTAAAAAAAATTCAAAATTTCAAAAAAAATTCCAATCAGAAAAGTGCAGGTTACCTTGCATTTTCTGTCACAAAAATGCAAGACGACTTGCGTTTTTTATTTTTCAAATATAAGGACCAAATTTACATATTCATTTCTACATGGACTTTTCTTATAACAACATCAAAAACAGGGACTTGAGACTCTTATCTTGTATATAAAATGTGCTAAAGCGGATATGGGTGACAGCAAATATATTACAACTATTACTAAAGGAATATATATAAAGGACAATTTTGGAACTTCACGGTCGGACCAAAAGATTGCGCTTTTAAGCCAACTATTAATAAAGATATGTAAAAAAATAAAAAACAAAAAACTAAGTGGTTAATCATGGAAATGAAATAAGTGATAACAAAATCATCACAAATTTACAATTATAGAACATATGAATTAACAAAAATTCTTGATGAATAATAAATGTGAACTTTAAATTAAAAAAAGCAGCACGTCTTCTCGAAGATACAATAGTAAACTTCTGTATATCAGTATCCAAATCTATATATATTCCAAATCAATAAAAATCTCAGATATCTCATATATTAGATGATACCGAAGGCAACTATTCATTACCAAATACAAATTATATTTATATTGTACGAAGTAGTATACATAAAAATCCTTAATTAATCTCATATACACATAAATGTGAATAACATACTGATTCCAACCATATATGAAAATATTTGAAGGATATATAGATTATTCTTTTGAAGTTATAAGTTGATAAAGGTTTAGTATGTAACTAAGAAAGTGAGAAATTTAGATACTTTCAAACATATAGAAAAAAGTGCAAAATATACAACTTTATTAGAGATGATGAAAGCTTTATTTAGTGACCATCAACTACTTTCGTCTGACATAAGCAAATACACATCGTAAATTTACGTCTTTAAGAGGATAAAGTGCATTAAAATGGAGATGATTTAAGGTTAGACAACTACCAAGTTTTACTTATGAAATAATATTTGTAGCCCAACTTAAGATATTTTATATAGGAGATGAGATTCCATAGTGTGGAATTAAAGTGATTCATTATTACTGCAACAATTTTTTTGTTAATTATTATAATATATTGTTATTATGAGTTATCAAAATTAATTGTAATTTATAATTAATTAATTATCATCAAAACTAAATAAACTAATAAAATACACATTAATACTCAACTTAAATGTCCAAAACTTTAGCAATCACCCTTCATTGTACATTTGTACTTGTCTGAAAACCAAACCTTAATATGGTTGTTCATTTGCAAGTTATTCAACATAATGGTATGTGTATTATTTTATAGGAGCGAATGCTTATATTTTATTTCTTATGTATTATTAAATCAAATAGTCAGTCGACGGTATAATAATAGCCAGCTAACAGTATGGTAACGGCGTTATCTTTTGCTGACTTGGATGAATAAAAGCCTTCTGATGTCTTTCTTCATATTAAATCTGAACCGTCCTTTGTCTTTTCCGTTAAAACTAATCTGTTTTGATATATACGAGCATTACAGCACGCGCTTCGCGCGTGATGAAGGGATCTGAATTAGTTTTCTACAAATTGTATTGTTTAATACGTTTAAAAGAAAATGATCTCCCCAAATATTTATCATACTTTTGTGTTGAATCAACGTAGTTAATTTGTAATTTTATTTCTAAGTTGCAATATCTAATTTTTTTATTAGTTTAAATTTTTATTTGTATTATTAGTTATTAAAAAACGAATTTGTAAAGTAGTTTATTTGTTAGGTCCTATTTTCAAGTGATCGTAAGAATTGGTAAATGTTTGTAAAGGAAATTTTAAATTTGCGAATAAAAATTAATTGTCAGATCCTATTTTTAAGTTATGTTAAATTTTAATAATATCTATACGGAGGCATTTTTGGTATTTCATACTGACACTAAAAGAGTGTGACAGCAAATATATTACAACTATTACTAAAGGAATATATATATATAAAGGGCAATTTTGGAACTTCATGGTCAGACCAAAAGATTACGCTTTTAAGCCAACTATTAATAAAGATATGTAAAAAAATAAAAATAAAAAACTAAGTAGTTAATCATGGAAATGAAATAAGTGATAACAAAATCATCACAAATGTACAATTATAGAACATATGAATTAACAAAAATTCTTGATGAATAATAAATGTGAACTTTAAATTAAAAAACGCAGCGTGTCTTCTCGAAGATACAATAGTAAACTTCTGTATATCAGTATCCAAATCTATATATATTCCAAATCAATAAAAATCTAAGATATCTCATATATTAGATGATACCGAAGGCGATTATTCATTACCAAATACAAATTATATTTATACTGTACGAAGTTGTATACATAAAAATCGTTAATTAATCTCATATACACATAAATGTGAATAACATACTGATTCCAACCATATATGAAAATATTTGAAGGATATATAGATTATTCTTTTGAACTTATAAGTTGATAAAGGTTGAGTATGTAACTGAGAAAGTGATAAATTTAGATACTTTCAAACATATAGAAAAAAGTGCAAAATATACAACCTTATTAGAGATGATGAAAGCTTTATTTAGTGACCATCAACTACTTTCGTCTGACATAAGCAAAAACACATCGTAAATTTACGTCTTTAAGAAGATAAAGTGCATTCAAATGGAGATGATTGAAGGTTAGACAACTACCAAGTTTTACTTATGAAATAATGTTTGTAGCCCAACGTTAGATATCTTACATAGGAGATGAGATTCCATAGTGTGGAATTAAAGTGATTCATTATTACTGCAACAATTTTTTTGTTAATTATTATAATATATTGTTATTATTAGTTATCAAAATTAATTGTAATTTATAATTAATTAATTATCATCAAAACTATATAAACTAATAAAATAACATAATTGAACATTAATACTCAACTTAAATGTCCAAAACTTTAGCAAATCACCCTTCATTGTACATTTGTACTTGTCTGAAAACCAAACCTTAATATGGTTGTTCATTTGCAAGTTATTCAACATAATGGTATGTGTATTATTTTATAGGAGCGAATGCTTATATTTTATTTCTTATGTATTACTAAATCAAATAGTCAGTCGACGGTATAATAATAGCCAGCTAACGGTATGGTAACGGCGTTATCTTTTTGCTGACCTGGATGAATAAAAGCCTTCTGATGTCTTTCTTCATATTAAATCTGAAACGTCCTCTGTCTTTTCCGTTAAAACTAATCTGTTTTGATATATACGAGCATTACGGCACGTGCTTCGCGCGTGATGAAGGGATCTGAATTAGTTTTCTACAAATTGTATTGTTTAATACGCTTAAAAGAAAATGATCTCCACAAATATTTGTCATACTTTTGTGTTGAATCAAACGTAGTTAATTTGTAATTTTATTTCTAAGTTGCAATATCTAATTTTTTATTAGTTTAAATTTTTATTTGTATTATTAGTTAATAAAAAACGAATTTGTAAAGTAGTTTATTTGTTAGGTCCTATTTTCAAGTGATCGTAAGAATTGGTAAATGTTTGTAAAGGAAATTTTAAATTTGCGAAGAAAAATTAATTGTTAGATCCTATTTTTAAGTTATGTTAAATTTTAATAATATCTATACGGAGGCATTTTGGTATTTCATACTGACACTAAAAGAGTGTGACAGCAAATATATTACAACTATTACTAAAGGAATATATATATATATATATATAAAGGACAATTTTGGAACTTCACGGTCGGACCAAAAGATTGCGCTTTTAAGCCAACTATTAATAAAAAATAAGACTTTTTTTTTGAACTGGTACTTTATATACAACAAATTATTGGGACAACATATCCCATGTCAAATAAACGTCCGAAAGCAAGTTTCGAACTTGTGACATCCTGCACCAAAGCCGCATCAATTAACCACTTGGACAAAGGTGCTTGTCAAAAAATAAGACTTAATATAAAATAATATGTCTAATAACGAAGATTAATTTAATAAAATTCAATATACTAAAATTAAATAAAATTTAATTTAACTAATAATATATTGATATGTTTTTAAAACATTTATTTAAAATTTCTGTTAATAGTTTAAAATAAAATTTATAACTTTAATAAATTAAGATTGAAATGTAAATTGAAATTGATTTGTAATTTAATGTGGTTATTAATTAAATTTAGATAAGGATTTATTTGGAACTTACTAATTCTGAGATTTACTGTTATGGTTTATAACTCGATTAACTTGATTTTGAATTAAGGTGAGTTGATGAATATTTTAAAATTTAAATAAAAATTGAAATCCAATATTTAATTTGATTTAATTTGTAATTTGAGATATTATGTGAATGTTTACTTAAAGATAAGTAAGTGGATATTTTCAGAATTTAATAAATTAAAGTTGAATATTTAATTTTGATTTAATTTTGTGATTTTGAGATTAAATTCAAATATTTATAAAATTGTTTCATAAATTAACCACGGTGTGAAAGGAGCATGTAAATTAAGTCCCTGTTATTTTTAAATCAAAAAATGCAAGTTAGCTTGTGCTTTTTAAACATTAATATTTTTTTGAAAATTTCAAAAATTTTAAAAATATTTCAAAATCAGAAAGCGCAAGTTATCTTGCACTTTTCTATTAACTTGCACTTTCCAAAATTTTGAAAATTTATAAAAAAATTCAAAATTTCAAAAAAAATTCCAATCAGAAAAGTGCAAGTTACCTTGCATTTTCTGTCAGAAAAATGCAAGACAACTTGCGTTTTTTATTTTTCAAATATAAGGACCAAATTTACATATTCATTTCTACAGGGACTTTTCTTGTAACAACATCAAAAACAGGGACTTGAGACTCTTATCTTGTATATAAAATGTGCTAAAGCGAATATGGGTGACGCAAATATATTACAACTATTACTAAAGGAATATATATAAAGGACAATTTTGGAACTTCACGGTCGGACCAAAAGATTGCGCTTTTAAGCCAACTATTAATAAAGATATGTAAAAAAATAAAAATAAAAAACTAGGTGGTTAATCATGGAAATGAACTAAGTGATAACAAAATCATCACAAATTTACAATTATAGAACATATGAATTAACAAAAATTCTTGATGAATAATAAATGTGAACTTTAAATCAAAAAAAGCAGCACGTCTTCTCGAAGATACAATAGTAAACTTCTGTATATCAGTATCCAAATCTATATATATTCCAAATAAATAAAAATCTAAGATATCTCATATATTAGATGATACCGAAGGCAACTATTCATTACCAAATACAAATTATATTTATATTGTACGAAGTTGTATACATAAAAATCCTTAATTAATCTCATATACACATAAATGTGAATAACATACTGATTCCAACCATATATGAAAATATTTGAAGGATATATAGATTATTCTTTAGAAGTTATAAGTTGATAAAGGTTTAGTATGTAACTAAGAAAGTGAGAAATTTAGATACTTTCAAACATATAGAAAAAAGTGCAAAATATACAACTTTATTAGAGATGATGAAAGCTTTATTTAGTGACCATCAACTACTTTCGTCTGACATAAGCAAATACACATCGTAAATTTACGTCTTTAAGAGGATAAAGTGCATTAAAATGGAGATGATTTAAGGTTGGACAACTACCAAGTTTTACTTATGAAATAATATTTGTAGCCCAACTTAAGATATCTTATATAGGAGAGGAGATTCCATAGTGTGGAATTAAAGTGATTCATTATTACTGCAACAATTTTTTTGTTAATTATTATAATATATTGTTATTATTAGTTATCAAAATTAATTGTAATTTATAATTAATTAATTATCATCAAAACTAAATAAACTAATAAAATAACATAATTGCACATTAATACTCAACTTAAATGTCCAAAACTTTAGCAAATCACCCTTCATTGTACATTTGTACTTGTCTGAAAACCAAACCATAACATGGTTGTTCATTTGCAAGTTATTTAACATAATGGTATGTGTATTATTTTATAGGAGCGAATGCTTATATTTTATTTCTTATGTATTATTAAATCAAATAGTCAGTCGACGGTATAATAATAGCCAGCTAACAGTATGGTAACGGCGTTATCTTTTTGCTGACTTGGATGATTAAAAGCCTTCTGATGTCTTTCTTCATATTAAATCTGAACCGTCCTCTGTCTTTTCCGTTAAAACTAATCTGTTTTGATATATACGAGCACTACGGCACGCGCTTCGCGCGTGATGAAGGGATTTGAATTAGTTTTCTACAAATTGTATTGTTTAATATGCTTAAAAGAAAGTGATCTCCACAAATATTTATCATACTTTTGCATTGAATCAAACGTAGTTAATTTGTAATTTTATTTCTAAGTTGCAATATCTAATTTTTTATTAGTTTAAATTTTTATTTGTATTATTAGTTAATAAAAAACGAATTCGTAAAGTAGTTTATTTGTTAGGTCCTATTTTCAAGTGATCGTAAGAATTGGTAAATGTTTGTAAAGGAAATTTTAAATTTGCGAAGAAAAATTGATTGTCAGATCCTATTTTTAAGTTATGTTAAATTTTAATAATATCTATACGGAGGCATTTTTGGTATTTCATACTAACACTAAAAGAGTGTGACAGCGAATATATTACAACTATTACTAAAGGAATATATATATATAAAGGGCAATTTTGGAACTTCACGGTCGGACCAAAAGATTGCGCTTTAAACCCAACTATTAATAAAGATATGTAAAAAAATAAAAATAAAAAACTAAGTAGTTAATAATGGAAATGAAATAAGTGACAACAAAATCATCACAAATTTACAATTATAGAACATATGAATTAACAAAAATTCTTGATGAATAATAAATGTGAATTTAAATTAAAAAACGCAGCGCGTCTTCTCGAAGATACAATAGTAACCTTCTGTATATCAGTATCCAAATCTATATATATTCCAAATCAATAAAAATCTAAGATATCTCATATATTAGATGATACCGAAGGCAATTATTCATTACCAAATACAAATAATATTTATGTTGTACGAAGTTGTATATATAAAAATCGTTAATTAATCTCATATACACATAAATGTGAATAACATACTGATTCCAACCATATATGAAAATATTTGAAGGATATATAGATTATTCCTTTGAACTTATAAGTTGATAAAGGTAGAGTATGTAACTGATAAAGTGAGAAATTTAGATACTTTCAAACATATAGAAAAAAGTGCAAAATATACAACTTTATTAGAGATGATGAAAGCTTTATTTAGTGACCATCAACTACTTTCGTCTAACATAAGCAAATACACATCGTAAATTTACGTCTTTAAGAGGATAAAGTCCATTCAAATGGAGATGATTGAAGGTTAGACAACTACCAAGTTTTACTTATGAAATAATCTTTGTAGCCCAACTTAAAATATCTTACATAGGAGATGAGATACCATAGTGTGAAATTAAAGTGATTCATTATTACTGCAACAATTTTTTTGTTAATTATTATAAAATATTGTTATTATTAGTTATCAAAATTAATTGTAATTTATAATTAATTAATTATCATCAGAACTATATAAACTAATAAAATAACATAATTGCACATTAATACTCAACTTAAATGTCCAAAACTTTAGCAAATCACCCTTCATTGTACATTTGTACTTGTCTGAAAACCAAACCTTGATATGGTTGTTCATTTGAAAGTTATTCAACATAATGTATGTGTATTATGTTATAGGAGCGAATGCTTATATTTTATTTGTCATGTATTATTAAATCAAATAGTCAGTCGACGGTATAACAATAGCCAGCTAACGGTATGGTAACGGCGTTATCTTTTTGCTGACTTGGATGAGTAAAAGCCTTCTGATGTCTTTCTTCATATTAAATCTGAACCGTCCTTTGTCTTTTCAATTAAAACTAATCTGTTTTGATATATACGAGCATTACGGCACGCGCTTCGCGCGTAATGAAGGGATCTGAATTATTTTTCTACAAATTGTATTGTTTAATACGTTTAAAAGAAAACGATCTCCATAAATATTTATCATACTTTTGTGTTGAATCAAACGTAGTTAATTTGTAATTTTATTTCTAAGTTGCAATATCTAATTTTTTATTAGTTTAAATTTTTATTTGTATTATTATTTAATAAAAAACGAATTTGTAATGTAGTTTATTTGTTAGGTCCTATTTTCATGTAACCATAAGAATTGGTAAATATTTGTAAACGAAATTTTAAATTTGTGAAGAAAAATTAATTGTCAGATCCTATTTTTAAGTTATGTTAAATTTTAATAATATCTATACGGAGGCATTTTTGGTATTTCATACTGACACTAAAAGAGTGTGACAGCAAATATATTACAACTATTGCTAAAGGAATATCTATATATATATATATAAAGGGCAATTTTGGAACTTCACGGTCGGACCAAAAGATTGCGCTTTTAAGCCAACTATTAATGAAGATATGTAAAAAAATAAAAATAAAAAAATAAGTAGTTAATTATGGAAATGAAATAAGTGATAACAAAATCATCACAAATTTACAATTATAGAACATATGAATTAACAAAAATTCTTGATGAATAATAAATGTGAACTTTAAATCAAAAAACGCAGCGCGTCTTCTCGAAGATACAATAGTAAACTTCTGTATATCAGTATCCAAATCTATATATATTCCAAATCAATAAAAATCTAAGATATCTCATATATTAGATGATACCGAAGGCAATTATTCATTACCAAATACAAATTATATTTATATTGTACGAAGTTGTATACATAAAAGTCGTTAATTAATCTCATATACACATAAATGTGAATAACATACTGATTCCAACCATATATGAAAATATTCGAAGGATATATAGATTATTCTTTTGAACTTATAAGTTGATAAAGGTTGAGTATGTAACTGAGAAAGTGAGAAATTTAGATACTTTCAAACATATAGAAAAAAGTGCAAAATATACAACTTTATTAGAGATGATGAAAGCTTTATTTAGTGACTATCAACTACATTCGTCTGACATAAGCAAATACACATCGTAAATTTACGTCTTTAAGAGGATAAAGTGCATTCAAATGGAGATGATTGAAGGTTAGACAACTACCAAGTTTTACTTATGAAATAATCTTTGTAGCCCAACGTAAGATATCTTACATAGGAGATGAGATTCCATAGTGCGGAATTAAAGTGATTCATTATTGCTGCAACATTTTTTTTGTTAATTATTATAATATATTGTTATTATTAGTTATCAAAATTAATTATAATTTATAATTAATTAATGATCATCAAAACTATATAAACTAATAAAATAACATAATTGCACATTAATACTCAACTTAAATGTCCAAAACTTTAGCAAATCACCCTTCATTGTACATTTGTACTTGTCTGAAAACCAAACCTTAATATGGTTGTTCATTTGCAAGTTATTCAACATAATGGTATGTGTATTATTTTATAGGAGCGAATGCTTATATTTTATTTCTTATGTATTATTAAATCAAATAGTCAGTCGACGGCATAATAATAGCCAGCTAACGGTATGGTAACGACGTTATCTTTTTGCTGACTTGGATGAATAAAAGCCTTCTGATGTCTTTCTTCATATTAAATCTGAACCGTCCTTTGTCTTTTCCGTTAAAACTAATCTGTTTTGATATATACGAGCATTACGGCACGCGCTTCGCGCGTGATGAAGGGATCTGAATTATTTTTCTACAAATTGTATTATTTAATATGTTTAAAAGAAAATGATCTCCATAAATATTTATCTTACTTTTGTGTTGAATCAAACGTAGTTAATTTGTAATTTTATTTCTAAGTTGCAATATCTAATTTTTTATTAGTTTAAATTTTTATTTGTATTATTAGTTAATAAAAAACGAATTTTTAAAGTAGTTTATTTGTTAGGTCCTATTTTCAAGTGATCATAAGAATTGGTAAATATTTGTAAAGGAAATTTTAAATTTGCGAAGAAAAATTAATTGTTAGATCTTATTTTTAAGTTATGTTAAATTTTAATAATATCTATACGGAGGCATTTTTGGTATTTCATACTGACACTAAAAGAGTGTGGCAACAGGTATATTACAACTATTACTAAAGGAATATATATATATATATATATATATATATATATATATATATATATATATAAAGGACAATTTTGGAACTTCACGGCCGGACCAAAAGATTGCGCTTTTAAGCCAACTATTAATAAAAAATATGACTTAATATAAAATAATATGTCTAATAACGAAGATTAATTTAATAAAATTCAATATACTAAAATTAAATAAAATTTAATTTAACTAATAATATATTGATATGTTTTTAAAACATTTATTTAAAATTTCTGTTAATAGTTTAAAATAAAATTTATAACTTTAATAAATTAAGATTGAAATGTAAATTGAAATTGATTTGTAATTTAATGTGGTTATTAATTAAATGTAAATAAGGATTTATATGGAACTTACTAATTCTGAGATTTACTGTTATGGTTTATAACTCGATTAACTTGATTTTGAATTAAGGTGAGTTGATGAATATTTTCAAATTTAAATAAAAATTGAAATCCAATATTTAATTTGATTTAAATTTGTAATTTGAGATATTATGTGAATGTTTACTTAAAGATTAGTAAGTGGATATTTTCAGAATTTAATAAATTGAAGTTGAATATTTAATTTTGATTTAATTTTGTGATTTTGAGATTAAATTCAAATATTTATAAAATTGTTTTATAAAATAACCATGGTGTGAAATGAGTATGTAAATTAAGTCCCTTTTTTTTAAATCAAAAAATGCAGGTTAGCTTGTGCTTTTTAAACATTAATATTTTTTTGAAAATTTTAAAAATATTTCAAAATCAGAAAGCGCAAGTTATCTTGCACTTTTCTATTAACTAGCACTTTCCAAAATTTTGAAAATTTTAAAAAAAATTCAAAATTTCAAAAAAAATCCCAATCAGCAAAGTGCAGGTTACCTTGCATTTTCTGTCAGAAAAATGCAAGACGACTTGCGTTTTCTATTTTTCAAATATAAGGATCAAATTTACATATTCATTTCTACAGGGACTTTTCTTATAACAACATCAAAAACAGGGACTTGAGACTCTTATCTTGTATATAAAATGTGCTAAAGCGGATATGGGTGACAACAAATATATTTCAACTATTACTAAAGGAATATATATAAAGGACAATTTTGGAACTTCCCGGTCAGACCAAAAGATTGCGCTTTTAAGCCAACTATTAATAAAGATATGTAAAAAAATAAAAATAAAAAAATAAGTGGTTAATCATGGAAATGAACTAAGTGATAACAAAATCATCACAAATTTACAATTATAGAACATATGAATTAACAAAAATTCTTGATGAATAATAAATGTGAACTTTAAATTAAAAAAAGCAGCACGTCTTCTCGAAGATACAATAGTAAACTTCTGTATATCAGTATCCAAATCTATATATATTCCAAATCAATAAAAATCTAAGATATCTCATATATTAGATGATACCGAAGGCAACTATTCATTACCAAATACAAATTATATTTATATTGTACGAAGTTGTATACTTAAAAATCCTTAATTAATCTCATATACACATAAATGTGAATAACATACTGATTCCAACCATATATGAAAATATTTGAAGGATATATAGATTATTCTTTCGAAGTTATAAGTTGATAAAGGTTCAGTATGTAACTAAGAAAGTGAGAAATTTAGATACTTTCAAACATATAGAAAAAAGTGCAAAATATACAACTTTATTAGAGATGATTAAAGCTTTATTTAGTGACCATCAACTACTTTCGTCTGACATAAGCAAATACACATCGTAAATTTACGTCTTTAAGAGGATAAAGTGCATTAAAATGGAGATGATTTAAGGTTAGACAACTACCAAGTTTTACTCATGAAATAATATTTGTAGCCCAACTTAAGATATTTTATATAGTAGATGAGATTCCATAGTGTGGAATTAAAGTGATTCATTATTACTGCAACAATTTTTTTGTTAATTCTTATAATATATTGTTATTATTAGTTATCAAAATTAATTGTAATTTATAATTAATTAATTATCATCAAAACTAAATAAACTAATAAAATAACATAATTGCACATTAATACTCAACTTAAATGTCCAAAACTTTAGCAAATCACCCTTCATTGTACATTTGTACTTGTCTGAAAACCAAACCTTAATATGGTTGTTCATTTGCAAGTTATTCAACATAATGGTATGTGTATTATTTTATAGGAGCGAATGCTTATATTTTATTTCTTATGTATTATTAAATCAAATAGTCAGTCGACGGTATAATAATAGCCAGCTAAAGGTATGGTAACGGCGTTATCTTTTTGCTGACTTGGATGAATAAAAGCCTTCCGATGTCTTTCTTCATATTAAATCTGAACCGTCCTCTGTCTTTTCCGTTAAAACTAATCTGTTTTGATATATACGAGCATTACGGCACGCTCTTCGCGCGTGATGAAGGGATCTGAATTAGTTTTCTACAAATTGTATTGTTTAATACGTTTAAAAGAAAATGATCTCCACAAATATTTATCATACTTTTGTGTTGAATCAAACGTAGTTAATTTGTAATTTTATTTCTAAGTTGCAATATCTAATTTTTTTATTAGTTTAAATTTTTATTTGTATTATTAGTTAATAAAAAACGAATTTGTAAAGTAGTTTATTTGTTAGGTCCTATTTTCAAGTGATCGTAAGAATTGGTAAATGTTTGTAAAGGAAATTTTAAATTTGCGAAGAAAAATTAATTGTCAGATCCTATTTTTAAGTTATGTTAAATTTTAATAATATCTATACGGAGGCATTTTTGGTATTTCATACTGACACTAAAAGAGTGTGACAGCAAATATATTACAACTATTACTAAAGGAATATATATATATATATATAAAGGGCAATTTTGGAACTTCACGGTCGGACCAAAAGATTACGCTTTTATGCCAACTATTAATAAAGATATGTAAAAAAATAAAAATAAAAAACTAAGTAGTTAATCATGGAAATGAAATAAGTGATAACAAAATCATCACAAATTTACAATTATAGAACATATGAATTAACAAAAATTCTTGATGAATAATAAATGTGAACTCTAAATTAAAAAACGCAGCGCGTCTTCTCGAAGATACAATAGTAAACTTCTGTATATCAGTATCCAAATCTATATATATTCCAAATCAATAAAAATCTAAGATATCTCATATATTAGATGATACCGAAGGCAATTATTCATTACCAAATACAAATTATATCTATATTGTACGAAGTTGTATACATAAAAATCGTTAATTAATCTCATATACACATAAATGTGAATAACATACTGATTCCAACCATATATGAAAATATTTGAAGGATATATAGATTATTCTTTTGAACTTATAAGTTGATAAAGGTTGAGTATGTAAATGAGAAAGTGAGAAATTTAGATACTTTCAAACATATAGAAAAAAGTGCAAAATATACAATTTTATTAGAGATGATGAAAGCTTTATTTAGTGACCATCAACTAGTTTCGTCTGACATAAGCAAAAACACATCGTAAATTTACGTCTTTAAGAAGATAAAGTGCATTCAAATGGAGATGATTGAAGGTTATACAACTACCAAGTTTTACTTATGAAATAATGTTTGTAGCCCAACGTTAGATATCTTACATAGGAGATGAGATTCCATAGTGTGGAATTAAAGTGATTCATTATTACTGCAACAATTTTTTTGTTAATTATTATAATATATTGTTATTATTAGTTATCAAAATTAATTGTAATTTATAATTAATTAATTATCATCAAAACTATATAAACTAATAAAATACACATTAATACTCAACTTAAATGTCCAAAACTTTAGCAATCACCCTTCATTGTACATTTGTACTTGTCTGAAAACCAAACCTTAATATGGTTGTTCATTTGCAAGTTATTCAACATAATGGTATGTGTAATATTTTATAGGAGCGAATGCTTATATTTTATTTCTTATGTATTATTAAATCAAATAGTCAGTCGACGGTATAATAATAGCCAGCTAACGGTATGGTAACGACGTTATCTTTTTGCTGACTTGGATGAATAAAAGCCTTCTGATGTCTTTCTTCATATTAAATCTGAACCGTCCTTTGTCTTTTCCGTTAAAACTAATCTGTTTTGATATATACAAGAATTACGGCACGCGCTTCGCGCGTGATGAAGGGATCTGAATTATTTTTCTAGAAATTGTATTGTTTAATATGTTTAAAAGAAAATGATCTCCATAAATATTTATCATACTTTTGTGTTGAATCAAACGTAGTTAATTCGTAATTTTATTTCTAAGTTGCAATATCTAATTTTTTATTAGTTTAAATTTTTATTTGTATTATTAGTTAATAAAAAACGAATTTTTAAAGTAGTTTATTTGTTAGGTCCTATTTTCAAGTGATCATAAGAATTGGTAAATATTTGTAAAGGAAATTTTAAATTTGCGAAGAAAAATTAATTGTTAGATCCTATTTTTAAGTTATGTTAAATTTTAATAATATCTATACGGAGGCATTTTTGGTATTTCATACTGACACTAAAAGAGTGTGACAGCAAATATATTACAACTATTACTAAAGGAATATATATATATATAAAGGACAATTTTGGAACTTCACGGTCGGACCAAAAGATTGCGCTTTTAAGCCAACTATTAATAAAAAATAAGACTTAATATAAAATAATATGTCAAATAACGAAGATTAATTTAATAAAATTCAATATACTAAAATTAAATAAAATTTAATTTAACTAATAATATATTGTTATGTTTTTAAAACATTTATTTAAAATTTCTGTTAATAGTTTAAAATAAAATTTATAACTTTAATAAATTAAGATTGAAATGTAAATTGAAATTGATTTGTAATTTAATGTGGTTATTAATTAAATTTAAATAAGGATTTATATGGAACTTACTAATTCTGAGATTTACTGTTATGGTTTATAACTCGATTAACTTGATTTTAAATT
The DNA here is from genome assembly GCA_030765085.1 of Allium cepa. Classification (NCBI taxonomy): domain Eukaryota; kingdom Viridiplantae; phylum Streptophyta; class Magnoliopsida; order Asparagales; family Amaryllidaceae; genus Allium; species Allium cepa. Next base: position 196,358,176 of record CM060928.1, read on the forward strand.
AAGGTGAGTTGATGAATATTTTCAAATTTAAATAAAAATTGAAATCCAATATTTAATTTGATTTAATTTGTAATTTGAGATATTATGTGAATGTTTACTTAAAGATAAGTAAGTGGATATTTTCAGAATTTAATAAATTGAAGTTGAATATTTAATTTTGATTTAATTTTGTGATTTTGAGATTAAATTCAAATATTTATAAAATTGTTTTATAAAATAACCACGGTGTGAAATGAGTATGTAAATTAAGTCCTTTTTTTTAAATCAAAAAATGCAAGTTGGCTTGTGCTTTTTAAACATTAATATTTTTTTGAAAATTTCAAAAATTTTAAAAATATTTCAAAATCAGAAAGTGCAAGTTATCTTGCACTTTTCTATTAACTAGCACTTTCCAAAATTTTGAAAATTTTAAAAAAAATTCAAAATTTCAAAAAAAATCCCAATCAGAAAAGTGCAGGTTACCTTAAATTTTCTGTCAGAAAAATGCAAGACGACTTGCGTTTTTTATTTTTCAAATATAAGGACCAAATTTACATATTCATTTCTACAGGGACTTTTCTTATAACAACATCAAAAACAGAGACTTGAGACTCTTATCTTGTATATAAAATGTGCTAAAGCGGATATGGGTGACAACAAATATATTTCAACTATTACTAAAGGAATATATATAAAGGACAATTTCGGACCTTCACGGTCGGACCAAAAGATTGCGCTTGTAAGCCAACTATTAATAAAGATATGTAAAAAAATAAAAATAAAAAACTAAGTGGATAATCATGGAAATGAAATAAGTGATAACAAAATCATCACAAATTTACAATTATAGAACATATGAATTAACAAAAATTCTTGATGAATAATAAATGTGAACTTTAAATTAAATAAAGCAGCACGTCTTCTCGAAGATACAATAGTAAACTTCTGTATATCAGTATCCAAATCTATATATATTCCAAATCAATAAAAATCTAAGATATCTCATATATTAGATGATACCGAAGGCAACTATTCATTACCAAATACAAATTATATTTATATTGTACGAAGTTGTATACTTAAAAATCCTTAATTAATCTCATATACACATAAATGTGAATAACATACTGATTCCAACCATATATGAAAATATTTGAAGGATATATAGATTATTCTTTTGAAGTTATAAGTTGATAAAGGTTTAGTATGTAACTAAGAAAGTGAGAATTTTAGATACTTTCAAACATATAGAAAAAAGAGCAAAATATACAACTTTATTAGAGATGATGAAAGCTTTATTTAGTGACCATCAACTACTTTCGTCCGACATAAGCAAATACACATCGTAAATTTACGTCTTTAAGAGGATAAAGTGCATTCAAATGGAGATGATTGAAGGTTAGACAACTACCAAGTTTTACATATGAAATAATCTTTGTAGCCCAACTTAAGATATCTTACATAGGAGATGAGATTCCATAGTGTGGAATTAAAGTGATTCATTATTACTGCAACAATTTTTTTGTTAATTATTATAATATATTGTTATTATTAGTTATCAAAATTAATTGTAATTTATAATTAATTAATTATCATCAAAACTATATAAACTAATAAAATAACATAATTGCACATTAATACTCAACTTAAATGTCCAAAACTTTAGCAAATCACCCTTCATTGTACATTTGTACTTGTCTGAAAACCAAACCTTAATATGGTTGTTCATTTGCAAGTTATTCAACATAATGGTATGTGTATTATTTTATAGGAGCGAATGCTTATATTTTATTTCTTATGTATTATTAAATCAAATAGTCAGTCCACGGTATAATAATAGCCAGCTAACGGTATGGTAACGGCGTTATCTTTTTGCTGACTTGGATGAGTAAAAGCCTTCTGATGTCTTTCTTCATATTAAATCTGAATCGTCCTCTGTCTTTTCCGTTAAAACTAATCTGTTTTGATATATACGAGCATTACGGCACGCGCTTCGCGCGTAATGAAGGGATCTGAATTATTTTTCTACAAATTGTATTGTTTAATACGTTTAAAAGAAAATGATCTCCATAAATATTTATCATACTTTTGTGTTGAATCAAACGTAGTTAATTTGTAATTTTATTTCTAAGTTGCAATATCTAATTTTTTATTAGTTTAAATTTTTATTTGTATTATTATTTAATAAAAAACGAATTTGTAATTTAGTTTATTTGTTAGGTCCTATTTTCAAGTGATCATAAGAATTGGTAAATATTTGTAAAGGAAATTTTAAATTTGCGAAGAAAAATTAATTGTCAGATCCTATTTTTAAGTTATGTTAAATTTTAATAATATCTATACCGAGGCATTTTTGGTATTTCATACTGACACTAAAAGAGTGTGACAGCAAATATATTACAACTATTACTATAGGAATATATCTCTACTAATAATGCAAATACTTTGGTGTGGTGAAGCTTTTTCAAACTTTCCAAACAACCCATTGACATACTATCGACAGAACTAAATACAAAAAACGGAATGAGGGCATATCTGTCCTTTGTCCTACCCATGCTCTAATCCCCACTAAAATTTCAGTTGTTCGTCAATAATTCTTCCCACTTTCTGCTATCCCTATTTTATCGTTCCAATGTCTTCTGCTCCAACCGCCTCTCACAAAATTCTCTTTCTTTCGTTTCTTCTACAAACTAAATCGATACGCTATTCATATCGGAACACGGGTGCTCAAAATCGAGTATTAGCGGAAAAGGCTTGACCCGGTTTCATGTCTGGACTATGCTCTCTTCTACCTCTAACCCGGTGATGCTTGGCATTGAAATACAGCGTATCTCCATGTTGATTTTCTTTTCAATTCAATGGCTCCAGGTGTAAATCGACGAGCTAACAAATTATGATTTAGGTAACCTAATTTTAAGGGATCTTCGATTTTTTGCTTTGGAGAGGTAGGGATTCGGGTATGGTTTGGCTTCAAATCTGGCATGCTTAGGTCCGGATCTGGTGATTGGCAAAGTTAGTTGTAGGTTCAAGGTGGAGGTGGGCATCGGAGGCTACGATGGCTTTGTTTGTTTAAGGCGCAGTGGAAATAGAAGTGTCGACAGTGGACTCCGGTGGTTTTTCTTTGTGGTGCTGAAGGTATTCGGTTGCAAATCAGATGGATAGGTTATGATTGTAACTCATGAGTGAATTTTTGTCAAATATAATGAGTTACCTATGTCTAATATTCTCAATATGCTCAAATTTGACAAAAATATCCACAATACACAGGTAAAACTATTGGTTGTCATATGTGGAGTTTATGTCACTTTATGTATCTAATTAGTAATAAAGTTTGTTATTTGTACCTTCAGTGGCTTATATTGAATAACACATGAAGTTATGTATATTTGAATTTGCTGGATATGCTCACGCTTGGCGACAAACTAAAAAGAAATTCAGTTGATAGGATAACCACGTTGGATCTACCTATCCTTTGGCATAAGTGAACATATTCAAAGGTTAGTCGATTATTCATTCGAACACATCATTTATTCAGCTCATCCAAGATATATTATGAAATTATAAGATATTTCTAGAGAAACATGAGGTAGAACTTCATCCAAGATATAATATGAAATTATAAGATATTTCTAGAGAAACCTGAGGTAGAACTTCATCCAAGACATTTATTCATTGGGTTGAATTTACAAGTTTAATATATGTTTCTTCATGAGGTCATCACTAAGGATAAAATTTCTTGAGTTGTTATTTAGTGGAGTAGACCATGCGAATAGAATTAACATGTATTTATGTGTGTATCTTGCATTTTCGTTTTACTTGATTATTTTTAATCCACTTGAACTTTTTTTTAGATTTATGAAAAAAAAGCTCTAAAGTTTCTTTAGGTCTATCGCATAGATCAAGTTTTCTCCAAAATTATTTGGCATGATTCAGACAGTAAGTCTACATTTATCACAAGTCACAACAGCGTGAACCCATAAGAATTTGGTTTTAACATGTTATCACATTTTAGTAATTGTTGCTTGGTGTCCCTTTAATTTACTAGGTGTCAACAAATATTGTAACGCGCATGTTGATACCTTCAATCCATGTTTTTAAAATCACACAATTGTAATGCACGATCAAATGAATGTAAATAGAAAGACGTATCAAAAATTATAGTACAACATCAAAAGTTTATACTTACCTTACATAAAGTATATTTTTTCACCACTGATATTTTTCCCTTTTAAAATTACCTGCATAGCTCTAAGGTGGAGGAAGTTGCCAAGGAATATGCTGCCACTATCAGTTTCAAGGAAAAACCAAACTTCGTATACATTACTCTCCACATTGATGGTTATGGGCAGCACTAGCAACCATGGCGATACAATTAAGTCATTACCTTCTCCTCCAATGGTTCCATTTGAGAATTTTAGGTCTATGTTCTAGCTCATTTTTACAGGAAGTGGACAAGTTTCCAAAGTACAAACCTCTGGCATCATAAGCTACGTGTGGAGAGATGAATGATTCTGATTCATCAAAGGCAGTTGTGGGGCCCACGAGAGATTTTGGTTATGCTTTCTGACTTTTGGAGCTTATAACTATTTACTGAAGAGGTAACTATAAGCCATCTTCTAATAAATGGCGATTGAGGATTTGACTTTGTAAAACAGCTATGAAGTAAATGTCCACCATTTTACCATGTTAAATAAAGTCTCCTTTGGACGTTATTGCTCCTTTAAACATTTGTTAACCTTAAAAATAGAATATTTGATCGTAAAATAAAATAAAAGATATATTATTCATGAGTAATGTAAGCTTATGCTAGGTCGGTTGGGTAATCAAAGTTTGTTATATTTTTCTCACCCTTCATGTAATCATTGAATTGTGTAACAAAAATATGTTAAGTAAAAGAATTCCAGTTTGACGATGCAGTTTCATGATTCATTTACAATTGTGTTTTTCCCCCAAACATTGTGGTGGCAGGAGTACAACTTCAGCTCCATTGGTATCACAGATTCACAAAGCAGTTTACTGTTAATTATTTGTATTCTTTCATAATAAGTAGGATGACTATTATTCAGCATAGCCTATATTTTCTGTAATATTTCGGCTTAGGAGGCCGTCTAAATTTGCTAGAGCATTTATAGACAACAAAGTTAAGGAACTAATTTACACAGTTAATACTACACCTCCCAAAACATTAATATATCGAACTTCTTTACACACATACGTATATACATATATATATACGTTAGGATTTATGTGCTAATATTTTTTCCCGTTCACGCTTTGTTAGTTTTCCCGTGACACTGCCATGCTTTAAATCCACCATTTTACTGTCTTCTGGCTGTTCCAAACTCACTGTTCTAAATTGACAACTGAATTGTCCTCTACAAACACTTAGTTGATGTAAAAATTGCATCTATACTAACTTATTTTACTAATGTCTGTGCGTATATATGTGTACATATATACGTTTGCATTTATGTGCTAATATTTTTTTTCTCATTCACACTTTGTCAGTTTTCCCGTAATACTGCTATGCTTTAAGTCCACCATTCTAATTGTCTTCTGGCTGTTCTAAACTCACTGTTCTAAATTCTCAACTAAATTGCCCTCTACAAACACTTAGTTGATGTAAAAATTGCATCTATACTAACTTATTTTAATAATGTCTCTGTATATTACCATGTACAAAAGATCAGTTTTTAGGCTCATAAATAGACATACATAGGAAATTTTTTTTTTGAAGTTTTTAATTATGTCATACCGGTCTGGCATATTGATTTCTACAGTCCATGCAACTTTGAGTAAAAATAACTTTATATACAAGCATACATCACACATACGTGCATTTAACAACTAAGGATATTCAGTTTTTATTCAATAAATAATTAATGGATGGATATATGCTATAAATGCAAAATCTTTGGTGGTCACGCCGTTTTTATTTCAAGTAGTTGGTGGTGGTGTTGCTTGCAAACTAATAGTGAAATCCATTGATGGGTGGTCAGTAAGAGAATGGTGGTTGAGATTGTAAACCAACAGTGAGATTGAAGCGGGTATTTCAGGAATTTCAAAAAGAAACCGTGGAAATTCTATTCATCGAATTCTCTTTTTTAATAGTAGCGATGGGTAAAATAATGAGCAGTAGCATGATGGAGAAACATACTTGCTCATTGAATTGAGGTAGTTGGCAACAAAATGAAACATTGACAAAATACAAAGATTTGAGAACAAAATGAGTTCATATAGCAATTTTTTTTTTCACAATGGACATTTAACATAGTTTTCTTCGCAACCAACCAATTTTACACAAGTTTGCCTTATGCACGTCCACCGGACGTGCCATCGTACTTGTATATATAAAGGGCAATTTTGGAACTTCACGGTCGGACCAAAAAATTGCGCTTTTAAGCCAACTATTAATAAAGATATGTAAAAAAATAAAAATAAAAAACTAAGTAGTTAATCATGGAAATTAAATAAGTGATAACAAAATCATCACAAATTTGCAATTATAGAACATATGAATTAACAAAAATTCTTGATGAATAATAAATGTGAACTTTAAATTAAAAAACGCAGCGCGTCTTCTCGAAGATACAATAGTAAACTTCTGTATATCGGTATCCAAATCTATATATATTCCAAATCAATAAAAATCTAAGATATCTCATATATTAGATGATACCGAAGGCAATTATTCATTACCAAATACAAATTATATTTATATTGTACGAAGTCGTATACATAAAAGTCGTTAATTAATCTCATATACACATAAATGTGAATAACATACTGATTCCAACCATGTATGAAAATATTTGAAGGATATATAGATTATTCTTTTGAACTTATAAGTTGATAAAGGTTGAGTATGTAACTGAGAAAGTGAGAAATTTAGATACTTTCAAACATATAGAAAAAAGTGCAAAATATACAACTTTATTAGAGAGGATGAAAGCTTTATTTAGTGACCATCAACTACTTTCGTCTGACATAAGCAAATACACATCGTAAATTTACGTCTTTAAGAGGATAAAGTGCATTCAAATGGAGATGATTGAAGGTTAGACAACTACCAAGTTTTACTTATGAAATAATCTTTGTAGCCCAACGTAAGATATCTTACATAGGAGATGAGATTCCATAGTATGGAATTAAAGTGATTCATTATTAGTGCAATAATTTTTTTGTTAATTATTATAATATATTGTTATTATTAGTTATCAAAATTAATTGTAATTTATAATTAATTAATTATCATCAAAACTATATAAACTAATAAAATAACATAATTGCACATTAATACTCAACTTAAATGTCCAAAACTTTAGCAAATCACCCTTCATTGTACATTTGTACTTATCTGAAAACCAAACCTTAATATGGTTGTTCATTTGCAAGTTATTCAACATAATGGTATGTGTAATATTTTATAGGAGCGAATGCTTATATTTTATTTCTTATGTATTATTAAATCAAATAGTCAGTCGACGGTATAATAATAGCCAGCTAACGGTATGGTAACGGCGTTATCTTTTTGCTGACTTGGATGAATAAAAGCCTTCTGATGTCTTTCTTCATATTAAATCTGAACCGTCCTTTGTCTTTTCCGTTAAAACTAATCTGTTTTGATATATACGAGCATTACGGAACGCGCTTCGCGCGTGATGAAGGGATCTGAATTATTTTTCTACAAATTGTATTGTTTAATATGTTTAAAAGAAAATGATCTCCATAAATATTTATCATACTTTTGTGTTGAATCAAACGTAGTTAATTTGTAATTTTATTTCTAAGTTGCAATATCTAATTTTTTATTAGTTTAAATTTTTATTTGTATTATTAGTTAATAAAAAATGAATTTTTAAAGTAGTTTATTTGTTAGGACCTATTTTCAAGTGATCATAAGAATTGGTAAATATTTGTAAAGGAAATTTTAAATTTGCGAAGAAAAATTAATTGTTATATCCTATTTTTAAGTTATGTTAAATTTTAATAATATCTATACGGAGGCATTTTTGGTATTTCATACTGACACTAAAAGCGTGTGACAACAAATGTATTACAACTATTACTAAAGGAATATATATATATATATATATAAAGGACAATTTTGGAACTTCACGGTCGGACCAAAAGATTGCGCTTTTAAGCCAACTATTAATAAAAAATAAGACTTAATATAGAATAATATGTCTAATAACGAAGATTAATTTAATAAAATTCAATATACTAAAATTAAATAAAATTTAATTTAACTAATAATATATTGATATGTTTTTAAAAAATTTATTTAAAATTTCTGTTAATAGTTTAAAATAAAATTAATAACTTTAATAAATTAAGATTGAAATGTAAATTGAAATTGATTTGTAATTTAATGTGGTTATTAATTACATTTAGATAAGGATTTATATGGAACTTACTAATTCTGAGATTTACTGTTATGGTTTATAACTCGATTAACTTGATTTTGAATTAAGGTGAGTTGATGAATATTTTCAAATTTAAATAAAAATTGAAATCCAATATTTAATTTGATTTAAATTTGTAATTTGAGATATTATGTGAATGTTTACTTAAAGATTAGTAAGTGGATATTTTCAGAATTTAATAAATTGAAGTTGAATATTTAATTTTGATTTAATTTTGTGATTTTGAGATTAAATTCAAATATTTATAAAATTGTTTTATAAAATAACCACGGTGTGAAATGAGTATGTAAATTAAGTCCTTTTTTTTAAATCAAAAAATGCAAGTTGGCTTGTGCTTTTTAAACATTAATATTTTTTTGAAAATTTCAAAAATTTTAAAAATATTTCTAAATCAGAAAGCGCAAGTTATTTTGCACTTTTCTATTGACCAGCACTTTCCAAAATTTTGAAAATTTTAAAAAAAAATTCAAAATTACAAAAAAAATTCCAATCAGAAAAGTGCAGGTTACCTTGCATTTTCTGTCACAAAAATGCAAGACGACTTGCGTTTTTTATTTTTCAAATATAAGGACCAAATTTACATATTCATTTCTACATGGACTTTTTTTATAACAACATCAAAAACAGGGACTTGAGACTCTTATCTTGTATATAAAATGTGCTAAAGCGGATATGGGTGACAGCAAATATATTACAACTATTACTAAAGGAATATATATAAAGGACAATTTTGGAACTTCACGGTCGGACCAAAAGATTGCGCTTTTAAGCCAACTATTAATAAAGATATGTAAAAAAATAAAAAATAAAAAACTAAGTGGTTAATCATGGAAATGAAATAAGTGATAACAAAATCATCACAAATTTACAATTATAGAACATATGAATTAACAAAAATTCTTGATGAATAATAAATGTGAACTTTAAATTAAAAAAAGCAGCACGTCTTCTCGAAGATACAATAGTAAACTTCTGTATATCAGTATCCAAATCTATATATATTCCAAATCAATAAAAATCTCAGATATCTCATATATTAGATGATACCGAAGGCAACTATTCATTACCAAATACAAATTATATTTATATTGTACGAAGTAGTATACATAAAAATCCTTAATTAATCTCATATACACATAAATGTGAATAACATACTGATTCCAACCATATATGAAAATATTTGAAGGATATATAGATTATTCTTTTGAAGTTATAAGTTGATAAAGGTTTAGTATGTAACTAAGAAAGTGAGAAATTTAGATACTTTCAAACATATAGAAAAAAGTGCAAAATATACAACTTTATTAGAGATGATGAAAGCTTTATTTAGTGACCATCAACTACTTTCGTCTGACATAAGCAAATACACATCGTAAATTTACGTCTTTAAGAGGATAAAGTGCATTAAAATGGAGATGATTTAAGGTCAGACAACTACCAAGTTTTACTTATGAAATAATATTTGTAGCCCAACTTAAGATATTTTATATAGGAGACGAGATTCCATAGTGTGGAATTAAAGTGATTCATTATTACTGCAACAATTTTTTTGTTAATTATTATAATATATTGTTATTATGAGTTATCAAAATTAATTGTAATTTATAATTAATTAATTATCATCAAAACTAAATAAACTAATAAAATACACATTAATACTCAACTTAAATGTCCAAAACTTTAGCAATCACCCTTCATTGTACATTTGTACTTGTCTGAAAACAAAACCTTAATATGGTTGTTCATTTGCAAGTTATTCAACATAATGGTATGTGTATTATTTTATAGGAGCGAATGCTTATATTTTATTTCTTATGTATTATTAAATCAAATAGTCAGTCGACGGTATAATAATAGCCAGCTAACAGTATGGTAACGGCGTTATCTTTTGCTGACTTGGATGAATAAAAGCCTTCCGATGTCTTTCTTCATATTAAATCTGAACCGTCATCTGTCTTTTCCGTTAAAACTAATCTGTTTTGATATATACGAGCATTACGGCACGCGCTTCGCGCGTGATGAAGGGATCTGAATTAGTTTTCTACAAATTGTATTGTTTAATACGTTTAAAAGAAAATGATCTCCACAAATATTTATCATAATTTTGTGTTGAATCAACGTAGTTAATTTGTAATTTTATTTCTAAGTTGCAATATCTAATTTTTTTATTAGTTTAAATTTTTATTTGTATTATTAGTTATTAAAAAACGAATTTGTAAAGTAGTTTATTTGTTAGGTCCTATTTTCAAGTGATCGTAAGAATTGGTAAATGTTTGTAAAGGAAATTTTAAATTTGCGAATAAAAATTAATTGTCAGATCCTATTTTTAAGTTATGTTAAATTTTAATAATATCTATACGGAGGCATTTTTGGTATTTCATACTGACACTAAAAGAGTGTGACAGCAAATATATTACAACTATTACTAAAGGAATATATATATATATAAAGGGCAATTTTGGAACTTCACGGTCAGACCAAAAGATTACGCTTTTAAGCCAACTATTAATAAAGATATGTAAAAAAATAAAAATAAAAAACTAAGTAGTTAATCATGGAAATGAAATAAGTGATAACAAAATCATCACAAATGTACAATTATAGAACATATGAATTAACAAAAATTCTTGATGAATAATAAATGTGAACTTTAAATTAAAAAACGCAGCGTGTCTTCTCGAAGATACAATAGTAAACTTCTGTATATCAGTATCCAAATCTATATATATTCCAAATCAATAAAAATCTAAGATATCTCATATATTAGATGATACCGAAGGTGATTATTCATTACCAAATACAAATTATATTTATATTGTACGAAGTTGTATACATAAAAATCGTTAATTAATCTCATATACACATAAATGTGAATAACATACTGATTCCAACCATATATGAAAATATTTGAAGGATATATAGATTATTCTTTTGAACTTATAAGTTGATAAAGGTTGAGTATGTAACTGAGAAAGTGATAAATTTAGATACTTTCAAACATATAGAAAAAAGTGCAAAATATACAACCTTATTAGAGATGATGAAAGCTTTATTTAGTGACCATCAACTACTTTCGTCTGACATAAGCAAAAACACATCGTAAATTTACGTCTTTAAGAAGATAAAGTGCATTCAAATGGAGATAATTGAAGGTTAGACAACTACCAAGTTTTACTTATGAAATAATGTTTGTAGCCCAACGTTAGATATCTTACATAGGAGATGAGATTCCATAGTGTGGAATTAAAGTGATTCATTATTACTGCAACAATTTTTTTGTTAATTATTATAATATATTGTTATTATTAGTTATCAAAATTAATTGTAATTTATAATTAATTAATTATCATCAAAACTATATAAACTAATAAAATAACATAATTGAACATTAATACTCAACTTAAATGTCCAAAACTTTAGCAAATCACCCTTCATTGTACATTTGTACTTGTCTGAAAACCAAACCTTAATATGGTTGTTCATTTGCAAGTTATTCAACATAATGGTATGTGTATTATTTTATAGGAGCGAATGCTTATATTTTATTTCTTATGTATTACTAAATCAAATAGTCAGTCGACGGTATAATAATAGCCAGCTAACGGTATGGTAACGGCATTATCTTTTTGCTGACCTGGATGAATAAAAGCCTTCTGATGTCTTTCTTCATATTAAATCTGAAACGTCCTCTGTCTTTTCCGTTAAAACTAATCTGTTTTGATATATACGAGCATTACGGCACGTGCTTCGCGCGTGATGAAGGGATCTGAATTAGTTTTCTACAAATTGTATTGTTTAATACGCTTAAAAGAAAATGATCTCCACAAATATTTATCATACTTTTGTGTTGAATCAAACGTAGTTAATTTGTAATTTTATTTCTAAGTTGCAATATCTAATTTTTTATTAGTTTAAATTTTTATTTGTATTATTAGTTAATAAAAAACGAATTTGTAAAGTAGTTTATTTGTTAGGTCCTATTTTCAAGTGATCGTAAGAATTGGTAAATGTTTGTAAAGGAAATTTTAAATTTGCGAAGAAAAATTAATTGTTAGATCCTATTTTTAAGTTATGTTAAATTTTAATAATATCTATACGGAGGCATTTTGGTATTTCATACTGACACTAAAAGAGTGTGCCAGCAAATATATTACAACTATTACTAAAGGAATATATATATATATATATATAAAGGACAATTTTGGAACTTCACGGTCGGACCAAAAGATTGCGCTTTTAAGCCAACTATTAATAAAAAATAAGACTTTTTTTTTGAACTGGTACTTTATATACAAAAAATTATTGGGACAACATATCCCATGTCAAATAAACGTCCGAAAGCAAGTTTCGAACTTGTGACATCCTGCACCAAAGCCGCATCAATTAACCACTTGGACAAAGGTGCTTGTCAAAAAATAAGACTTAATATAAAATAATATGTCTAATAACGAAGATTAATTTAATAAAATTCAATATACTAAAATTAAATAAAATTTAATTTAACTAATAATATATTGATATGTTTTAAAACATTTATTTAAAATTTCTGTTAATAGTTTAAAATAAAATTTATAACTTTAATAAATTAAGATTGAAATGTAAATTGAAATTGATTTGTAATTTAATGTGGTTATTAATTAAATTTAGATAAGGATTTATTTGGAACTTACTAATTCTGAGATTTACTGTTATGGTTTATAACTCGATTAACTTGATTTTGAATTAAGGTGAGTTGATGAATATTTTAAAATTTAAATAAAAATTGAAATCCAATATTTAATTTGATTTAATTTGTAATTTGAGATATTATGTGAATGTTTACTTAAAGATAAGTAAGTGGATATTTTCAGAATTTAATAAATTAAAGTTGAATATTTAATTTTGATTTAATTTTGTGATTTTGAGATTAAATTCAAATATTTATAAAATTGTTTCATAAATTAACCACGGTGTGAAAGGAGCATGTAAATTAAGTCCCTGTTATTTTTAAATCAAAAAATGCAAGTTAGCTTGTGCTTTTTAAACATTAATATTTTTTTGAAAATTTCAAAAATTTTAAAAATATTTCAAAATCAGAAAGCGCAAGTTATCTTGCACTTTTCTATTAACTTGCACTTTCCAAAATTTTGAAAATTTATAAAAAAATTCAAAATTTCAAAAAAAATTCCAATCAGAAAAGTGCAAGTTACCTTGCATTTTCTGTCAGAAAAATGCAAGACAACTTGCGTTTTTTATTTTTCAAATATAAGGACCAAATTTACATATTCATTTCTACAGGGACTTTTCTTGTAACAACATCAAAAACAGGGACTTGAGACTCTTATCTTGTATATAAAATGTGCTAAAGCGGATATGGGTGACAGCAAATATATTACAACTATTACTAAAGGAATATATATAAAGGACAATTTTGGAACTTCACGGTCGGACCAAAAGATTGCGCTTTTAAGCCAACTATTAATAAAGATATGTAAAAAAATAAAAATAAAAAACTAAGTGGTTAATCATGGAAATGAACTAAGTGATAACAAAATCATCACAAATTTACAATTATAGAACATATGAATTAACAAAAATTCTTGATGAATAATAAATGTGAACTTTAAATCAAAAAAAGCAGCACGTCTTCTCGAAGATACAATAGTAAACTTCTGTATATCAGTATCCAAATCTATATATATTCCAAATAAATAAAAATCTAAGATATCTCATATATTAGATGATACCGAAGGCAACTATTCATTACCAAATACAAATTATATTTATATTGTACGAAGTTGTATACATAAAAATCCTTAATTAATCTCATATACACATAAATGTGAATAACATACTGATTCCAACCATATATGAAAATATTTGAAGGATATATAGATTATTCTTTAGAAGTTATAAGTTGATAAAGGTTTAGTATGTAACTAAGAAAGTGAGAAATTTAGATACTTTCAAACATATAGAAAAAAGTGCAAAATATACAACTTTATTAGAGATGATGAAAGCTTTATTTAGTGACCATCAACTACTTTCGTCTGACATAAGCAAATACACATCGTAAATTTACGTCTTTAAGAGGATAAAGTGCATTAAAATGGAGATGATTTAAGGTTGGACAACTACCAAGTTTTACTTATGAAATAATATTTGTAGCCCAACTTAAGATATCTTATATAGGAGAGGAGATTCCATAGTGTGGAATTAAAGTGATTCATTATTACTGCAACAATTTTTTTGTTAATTATTATAATATATTGTTATTATTAGTTATCAAAATTAATTGTAATTTATAATTAATTAATTATCATCAAAACTAAATAAACTAATAAAATAACATAATTGCACATTAATACTCAACTTAAATGTCCAAAACTTTAGCAAATCACCCTTCATTGTACATTTGTACTTGTCTGAAAACCAAACCATAACATGGTTGTTCATTTGCAAGTTATTTAACATAATGGTATGTGTATTATTTTATAGGAGCGAATGCTTATATTTTATTTCTTATGTATTATTAAATCAAATAGTCAGTCGACGGTATAATAATAGCCAGCTAACAGTATGGTAACGGCGTTATCTTTTTGCTGACTTGGATGATTAAAAGCCTTCTGATGTCTTTCTTCATATTAAATCTGAACCGTCCTCTGTCTTTTCCGTTAAAACTAATCTGTTTTGATATATACGAGCACTACGGCACGCGCTTCGCGCGTGATGAAGGGATTTGAATTAGTTTTCTACAAATTGTATTGTTTAATATGCTTAAAAGAAAGTGATCTCCACAAATATTTATCATACTTTTGCATTGAATCAAACGTAGTTAATTTGTAATTTTATTTCTAAGTTGCAATATCTAATTTTTTATTAGTTTAAATTTTTATTTGTATTATTAGTTAATAAAAAACGAATTCGTAAAGTAGTTTATTTGTTAGGTCCTATTTTCAAGTGATCGTAAGAATTGGTAAATGTTTGTAAAGGAAATTTTAAATTTGCGAAGAAAAATTGATTGTCAGATCCTATTTTTAAGTTATGTTAAATTTTAATAATATCTATACGGAGGCATTTTTGGTATTTCATACTAACACTAAAAGAGTGTGACAGCGAATATATTACAACTATTACTAAAGGAATATATATATATAAAGGGCAATTTTGGAACTTCACGGTCGGACCAAAAGATTGCGCTTTAAACCCAACTATTAATAAAGATATGTAAAAAAATAAAAATAAAAAACTAAGTAGTTAATAATGGAAATGAAATAAGTGACAACAAAATCATCACAAATTTACAATTATAGAACAAATGAATTAACAAAAATTCTTGATGAATAATAAATGTGAATTTAAATTAAAAAACGCAGCGCGTCTTCTCGAAGATACAATAGTAAACTTCTGTATATCAGTATCCAAATCTATATATATTCCAAATCAATAAAAATCTAAGATATCTCATATATTAGATGATACCGAAGGCAATTATTCATTACCAAATACAAATAATATTTATGTTGTACGAAGTTGTATATATAAAAATCGTTAATTAATCTCATATACACATAAATGTGAATAACATACTGATTCCAACCATATATGAAAATATTTGAAGGATATATAGATTATTCCTTTGAACTTATAAGTTGATAAAGGTAGAGTATGTAACTGAGAAAGTGAGAAATTTAGATACTTTCAAACATATAGAAAAAAGTGCAAAATATACAACTTTATTAGAGATGATGAAAGCTTTATTTAGTGACCATCAACTACTTTCGTCTGACATAAGCAAATACACATCGTAAATTTACGTCTTTAAGAGGATAAAGTCCATTCAAATGGAGATGATTGAAGGTTAGACAACTACCAAGTTTTACTTATGAAATAATCTTTGTAGCCCAACTTAAAATATCTTACATAGGAGATGAGATACCATAGTGTGAAATTAAAGTGATTCATTATTACTGCAACAATTTTTTTGTTAATTATTATAAAATATTGTTATTATTAGTTATCAAAATTAATTGTAATTTATAATTAATTAATTATCATCAAAACTATATAAACTAATAAAATAACATAATTGCACATTAATACTCAACTTAAATGTCCAAAACTTTAGCAAATCACCCTTCATTGTACATTTGTACTTGTCTGAAAACCAAACCTTGATATGGTTGTTCATTTGAAAGTTATTCAACATAATGGTATGTGTGTTATTTTATAGGAGCGAATGCTTATATTTTATTTCTCATGTATTATTAAATCAAATAGTCAGTCGACGGTATAACAATAGCCAGCTAACGGTATGGTAACGGCGTTATCTTTTTGCTGACTTGGATGAGTAAAAGCCTTCTGATGTCTTTCTTCATATTAAATCTGAACCGTCCTTTGTCTTTTCAATTAAAACTAATCTGTTTTGATATATACGAGCATTACGGCACGCGCTTCGCGCGTAATGAAGGGATCTGAATTATTTTTCTACAAATTGTATTGTTTAATACGTTTAAAAGAAAACGATCTCCATAAATATTTATCATACTTTTGGGTTGAATCAAACGTAGTTAATTTGTAATTTTATTTCTAAGTTGCAATATCTAATTTTTTATTAGTTTAAATTTTTATTTGTATTATTATTTAATAAAAAACGAATTTGTAATGTAGTTTATTTGTTAGGTCCTATTTTCATGTAACCATAAGAATTGGTAAATATTTGTAAACGAAATTTTAAATTTGCGAAGAAAAATTAATTGTCAGATCCTATTTTTAAGTTATGTTAAATTTTAATAATATCTATACGGAGGCATTTTTGGTATTTCATACTGACACTAAAAGAGTGTGACAGCAAATATATTACAACTATTGCTAAAGGAATATCTATATATATATATATAAAGGGCAATTTTGGAACTTCACGGTCGGACCAAAAGATTGCGCTTTTAAGCCAACTATTAATGAAGATATGTAAAAAAATAAAAATAAAAAAATAAGTAGTTAATTATGGAAATGAAATAAGTGATAACAAAATCATCACAAATTTACAATTATAGAACATATGAATTAACAAAAATTCTTGATGAATAATAAATGTGAACTTCAAATTAAAATACGCAGCGCGTCTTCTCGAAGATACAATAGTAAACTTCTGTATATCAGTATCCAAATCTATATATATTCCAAATCAATAAAAATCTAAGATATCTCATATATTAGATGATACCGAAGGCAATTATTCATTACCAAATACAAATAATATTTATGTTGTACGAAGTTGTATATATAAAAATCGTTAATTAATCTCATATACACATAAATGTGAATAACATACTGATTCCAACCATATATGAAAATATTTGAAGGATATATAGATTATTCCTTTGAACTTACAAGTTGATAAAGGTAGAGTATGTAACTGAGAAAGTGAGAAATTTAGATACTTTCAAACATATAGAAAAAAGTGCAAAATATACAACTTTATTAGAGATGATGAAAGCTTTATTTAGTGACCATCAACTACTTTCGTCTAACATAAGCAAATACACATCGTAAATTTACGTCTTTAAGAGGATAAAGTGCATTCAAATGGAGATGATTGAAGGTTAGACAACTACCAAGTTTTACTTATGAAATAATCTTTGTAGCCCAACTTAAGATATCTTACATAGGAGATGAGATTCCATAGTGTGGAATTAAAGTGATTCATTATTACTGCAACAATTTTTTTGTTAAATATTATAATATATTGTTATTATTAGTTATCAAAATTAATTGTAATTTATAATTAATTAATTATCATCAAAACTATATAAACTAATAAAATAACATAATTGCACATTAATACTCAACTTAAATGTCCAAAACTTTAGCAAATCACCCTTCATTGTACATTTGTACTTGTCTGAAAACCAAACCTTAATATGGTTGTTCATTTGCAAGTTATTCAACATAATGGTATGTGTATTATTTTATAGGAGCGAATGCTTATATTTTATTTCTTATGTATTATTAAATCAAATAGTCTGTCGACGGTATAATAATAGCCAGCTAACGGTATGGTAACGGCGTTATCTTTTTGCTGACTTGGATGAGTAAAAGCCTTCTGATGTCTTTCTTCGTATTAAATCTGAATCGTCCTCTGTCTTTTCCGTTAAAACTAATCTGTTTTGATATATACGAGCATTATGGCACGCGCTTCGCGCGTAATGAAGGGATCTGAATTATTTTTCTACAAATTGTATTGTTTAATACGTTTAAAAGAAAATGATCTCCATAAATATTTTTTCATACTTTTATGTTGAATCAAACGTAGTTAATTTGTAATTTTATTTCTAAGTTGCAATATCTAATTTTTTATTAGTTTAAATTTTTATTTGTATTATTATTTAATAAAAAACGAATTTGTAATGTAGTTTATTTGTTAGGTCCTATTTTCAAGTGATCATAAGAATTGGTAAATATTTGTAAAGGAAATTTTAAATTTGCGAAGAAAAATTAATTGTCAGATCCTATTTTTAAGTTATGTTAAATTTTAATAATATCAATACGGAGGCATTTTTGGTATTTCATACTCTCCACATTGATGGTTATGGGCAGCACTAGCAACCATGGCGATACAATTAAGTCATTACCTTCTCCTCCAATGGTTCCATTTGAGAATTTTAGGTCTATGTTCTAGCTCATTTTTACAGGAAGTGGACAAGTTTCCAAAGTACAAACCTCTGGCATCATAAGCTACGTGTGGTGAGATGAATGATTCTGATTCATCAAAGGCAGTTGTGGGGCCCACGATAGATTTTGGTTATGCTTTCTGACTTTTGGAGCTTATAACTATTTACTGAAGAGGTAACTATAAGCCATCTTCCAATAAGTGGCGATTGAGGATTTGACTTTGTAAAACAGCTATGAAGTAAATGTCCACCATTTTACCATGTTAAATAAAGTCTCCTTTGGACGTTATTGCTCCTTTAAACATTTGTTAACCTTAAAAATTGAATATTTGATCGTACAATAAAATAAAAGATATATTATTCATGAGTAATGTAAGCTTATGCTAGGTCGGTTGGGTAATCAAAGTTTGTTATATTTTTCTCACCCTTCATGTAATCATTGAATTGTGTAACAAAAATATGTTAAGTAAAAGAATTCCAGTTTGACGATGCAGTTTCATGATTCATTTACAATTGTGTTTTTCCCCCAAACATAGTGGTGGCAGGAGTACAACTTCAGCTCCATTGGTATCACAGATTCACAAAGCAGTTTACTGCTAATTATTTGTATTCTTTCATAATAAGTAGGATGACTATTATTCAGCATAGCCTATATTTTCTGTAATATTTCGGCTTAGGAGGCCGTCTAAATTTGCTAGAGCATTTATAGCCAACAAAGTTAAGGAACTAATTTACACAGTTAATACTACACCTCCCAAAACATTAATATATCGAACTTCTTTACACACATACGTATATACATATATATACGTTAGGATTTATGTGCTAATATTTTTTCCCGTTCACGCTTTGTTAGTTTTCCCGTGACACTGCCATGCTTTAAATCCACCATTTTACTGTCTTCTGGCTGTTCCAAACTCACTGTTCTAAATTGACAACTGAATTGTCCTATACAAACACTTAGTTGATGTAAAAATTGCATCTGTACTAACTTATTTTACTAATGTCTGTGCGTATATATGTGTACATATATACGTTTGCATTTATGTGCTAATATTTTTTTTCTCATTCACACTTTGTCAGTTTTCCGGTAATACTGCTATGCTTTAAGTCCACCATTCTAATTGTCTTCTGGCTGTTCTAAATTCTCAACTGAATTGCCCTCTACAAACACTTAGTTGATGTAAAAATTGCATCTATACTAACTTATTTTAATAATGTCTCTGTATATTACCATGTACAAAAGATCAGTTTTTAGGCTCATAAATAGACATACATAGGAATTTTTTTTTTGAAGTTTTTAATTATGTCATACCGCTCTGGCATATTGATTTCTACGGTCCATGCAACTTTGAGTAAAAATAACTTTATATACAAGCATACATCACACATACGTGCATTTAACAACTAAGGATATTCAGTTTTTATTCAATAAATAATTAATGGATGGATATATGCTATAAATGCAAAATCTTTGGTGGTCACGCCATTTTTATTTCAAGTAGTTGGTGGTGGTGTTGCTTGCAAATTAATAGTGAAATCCATTGATGGGTGGTCAGTAAGAGAATGGTGGTTGAGATTGTAAACCAACAGTGAGATTGAAGCGGGTATTTCAGGAATTTCAAAAAGAAACCGTGGAAATCCTATTCATCGAATTCTCTTTTTTAATAGTAGCGATGGGTAAAATAATGAGCAGTAGCATGATGGAGAAACATACTTGCTCATTGAATTGAGGTAGTTGGCAACAAAATGAAACATTGACAAAATACGAAGATTTGAGAACAAAATGAATTCATATAGCAATTTTTTTTCACAATGGACATTTAACATAGTTTTCTTCACAACCAACCAATTTTACACAAGTTTGCCTTATGCACGTCCACCGGACGTGCCTTCGTACTTGTATATATAAAGGGCAATTTTGGAACTTCACGGTCGGACAAAAAGATTGCACTTTTAAGCCAACTATTAATAAAGATATGTAAAAAAATAAAAATAAAAAACTAAGTAGTTAATCATGGAAATGAAATAAGTGATAACAAAATCATCACAAATTTACAATTATAGAACATATGAATTAACAAAAATTCTTGATGAATAATAAATGTGAACTTTAAATTAAAAAACGCAGCGCGTCTTCTCGAAGATACAATAGTAAACTTCTGTATATCAGTATCCAAATCTATATATATTCCAAATCAATAAAAATCTAAGATATCTCATACATTAGATGACACCGAAGGCAATTATTCATTACCAAATACAAATTATATTTATATTGTACGAAGTTGTATACATAAAAGTCGTTAATTAATCTCATATACACATAAATGTGAATAACATACTGATTCCAACCATATATGAAAATATTCGAAGGATATATAGATTATTCTTTTGAACTTATAAGTTGATAAAGGTTGAGTATGTAACTGAGAAAGTGAGAAATTTAGATACTTTCAAACATATAGAAAAAAGTGCAAAATATACAACTTTATTAGAGATGATGAAAGCTTTATTTAGTGACTATCAACTACATTCGTCTGACATAAGCAAATACACATCGTAAATTTACGTCTTTAAGAGGATAAAGTGCATTCAAATGAAGATGATTGAAGGTTAGACAGCTACCAAGTTTTACTTATGAAATAATCTTTGTAGCCCAACGTAAGATATCTTACATAGGAGATGAGATTCCATAGTGCGGAATTAAAGTGATTCATTATTGCTGCAACAATTTTTTTGTTAATTATTATAATATATTGTTATTATTAGTTATCAAAATTAATTATAATTTATAATTAATTAATGATCATCAAAACTATATAAACTAATAAAATAACATAATTGCACATTAATACTCAACTTAAATGTCCAAAACTTTAGCAAATCACCCTTCATTGTACATTTGTACTTGTCTGAAAACCAAACCTTAATATGGTTGTTCATTTGCAAGTTATTCAACATAATGGTATGTGTATTATTTTATAGGAGCGAATGCTTATATTTTATTTCTTATGTATTATTAAATCAAATAGTCAGTCGACGGCATAATAATAGCCAGCTAACGGTATGGTAACGACGTTATCTTTTTGCTGACTTGGATGAATAAAAGCCTTCTGATGTCTTTCTTCATATTAAATCTGAACCGTCCTTTGTCTTTTCCGTTAAAACTAATCTGTTTTGATATATACGAGCATTACAGCAGGCGCTTCGCGCGTGATGAAGGGATCTGAATTATTTTTCTACAAATTGTATTATTTAATATGTTTAAAAGAAAATGATCTCCATAAATATTTATCTTACTTTTGTGTTGAATCAAACGTAGTTAATTTGTAATTTTATTTCTAAGTTGCAATATCTAATTTTTTATTAGTTTAAATTTTTATTTGTATTATTAGTTAATAAAAAACGAATTTTTAAAGTAGTTTATTTGTTAGGTCCTATTTTCAAGTGATCATAAGAATTGGTAAATATTTGTAAAGGAAATTTTAAATTTGCGAAGAAAAATTAATTGTTAGATCTTATTTTTAAGTTATGTTAAATTTTAATAATATCTATACGGAGGCATTTTTGGTATTTCATACTGACACTAAAAGAGTGTGGCAACAGGTATATTACAACTATTACTAAAGGAATATATATATATATATATATATATATATATATATATATATATAAAGGACAATTTTGGAACTTCACGGCCGGACCAAAAGATTGCGCTTTTAAGCCAACTATTAATAAAAAATATGACTTAATATAAAATAATATGTCTAATAACGAAGATTAATTTAATAAAATTCAATATACTAAAATTAAATAAAATTTAATTTAACTAATAATATATTGATATGTTTTTAAAACATTTATTTAAAATTTCTGTTAATAGTTTAAAATAAAATTTATAACTTTAATAAATTAAGATTGAAATGTAAATTGAAATTGATTTGTAATTTAATGTGGTTATTAATTAAATGTAAATAAGGATTTATATGGAACTTACTAATTCTGAGATTTACTGTTATGGTTTATAACTCGATTAACTTGATTTTGAATTAAGGTGAGTTGATGAATATTTTCAAATTTAAATAAAAATTGAAATCCAATATTTAATTTGATTTAAATTTGTAATTTGAGATATTATGTGAATGTTTACTTAAAGATTAGTAAGTGGATATTTTCAGAATTTAATAAATTGAAGTTGAATATTTAATTCAGGAAATTATTGTCAAGGACAAAATTTCACAGCTTTTTAGCCTCAAGGACAGACCTTCAATATTTTATCCTGAAGGACAACTTTCTGTAGGTATCAGTTTTTAGTTATTGACAGCAGTTTTTAGGTATCAGTTTGTAGTTATCGGTAGCAGTTTTTAGGTATCAGTTTTTAGCTCGGTATCAGTTTTGTTGTCCTTATGAATAATTTGGAAAATGTTTGTCCTTGTAAATAAATTTTAGAAGAATGTTTGTCCTTGTGGCAAAAATATTGAGGTCGTGTCCTTGAGGCAAAAAATATAGAAATTTTTGTCCTTTAAATTAATTTCCCCTTTCCAATATTACTATTAATTACAATATATAATTAAATTTCTAAATTCTAATTTCCCTTGGTACATCAAATTTCAACATTCTCTTTCATATAAATAAATCATATTTTTATTCCTTTTTAAATTTATAACAAAAATCTTATTAATTTTATTCATCTTAATATCGAATTTATATGGGTCGTTACATATTTGGTAATGAATAATTGCCTTCGGTATCATCTAATATATGAGATATCTTAGATTTTTATTGATTCGGAATATATATAGATTTGGATACTGATATACAGAAGTTTACTATTGTATCTTCGAGAAGACGCGCTGCGTTTTTTAATTTAAAGTTCACATTTATTATTCATCAAGGATTTTTGTTAATTCATATGTTCTATAATTGTAAATTTGCGATGATTTTGTTATCACTTATTTCATTTCCATGATTAACTACTTAGTTTTTTATTTTTATTTTTTTTACATATCTTTATTAATAGTTGGCTTAAAAGCGCAATCTTTTGGTCCGACCATGAAGTTTCAAAATTGCACTTTATATATATATTCCCTTAGTAATAATTATAATATATTTGCCGTCACACTCTTTTAGTGTCAGTATGAAATACCAAAACAGCCTCCGTATAGATATTATTAAAATTTAACATAACTTAAAAATAGGATCTGACAATTAATTTTTCTTCGCAAATTTAAAATTTCCTTTACAAATATTTACCAATTCTTACGATCACTTGAAAATAGGACCTAACAAATAAACTACTTTACAAATTCGTTTTTTATTAACTAATAATACAAATAAAAATGTAAACTAATAAAAAATTAGATATTGCAACTTAGAAATAAAATTACAAATTAACTACGTTTGATTCAACACAAAAGTATGATAAATATTTATGGAGATCATTTTCTTTTAAACGTATTAAACAATACAACTTGTAGAAAAATAATTCAGATCCCTTCATCACCCACGAAGCGCGTGCCGTAATGCTCGTATATATCAAAACATATTAGTTTTAACGGAAAAGACAGAGAAAGGTTCAGATTTAATATGAAGAAAGACATCAGAAGGCTTTTATTCATCCAAGTCAGCAAAAAGATAACGCCGATACCATACCGTTAGCTGGCTATTATTATACTGTCGACTGACTATTTGATTTAATAATACATAAGAAATAAAATATAAGCATTCGCTCCTATAAAATAATACACATTCTATTATGTTGAATAACTTGCAAATGAACAACCATATTAAGGTTTGGTTTTCAGGCAAGTACAAATGTACAATGAAGGGTGATTTGCTAAAGTTTTGGACATTTAAGTTGAGTATTAATGTGCAATTATGTTATTTTATTAGTTTATTTAGTTTTGATGATAATTAATTAATTATAAATTACAATTAATTTTGATAACTAATAATAACAATATATTATAATAATTAACAAAAAAAATGTTGCAGTAATAATGAATCACTTTAATTCCACACTATGGAATCTCATCTCCTATATAAGATATCTTAAGTTGGGCTACAAATATTATTTCATTAGTAAAACTTGGTAGTTGTCAAACCTTAAATCATCTCCATTTGAATGCACTTTATCCTCTTAAAGACGTAAATTTACGATGTGTATTTGCTTATGTTAGACTAAAGTAGTTGATGGTCACTAAATAAAGCTTTCATCATCTCTAATAAAGTTGTATATTTTGCACTTTTTTCTATATGTTTGAAAGTATCTAAATTTCTCACTTTCTCAGTTGCATACTCAACCTTTATCAACTTATAAGGTCAAAAGAATAATCTATATATCCTTCAAATATTTTCATATATGGTTGGAATCAGTATGTTATTCACATTTATGTGTATATGAGATTAATTAACGATTTTTATGTATACAACTTCGTACAATATAAATATAATTTGTATTTGGTAATGAATAATTGCCTTCGGTATCATCTAATATATGAGATATCTTAGATTTTTATTGATTTGGAATATATATAGATTTGGATGCTGATATACAGAAGTTTACTATTGTATCTTCGAGAAGACGCGCTGCGTTTTTTAATTTAAAGTTCACATTTATTATTCATCAAGAATTTTTGTTAATTCATATGTTCTATAATTGTAAATTTGTGATGATTTTGTTATCACTTATTTCATTTCCATGATTAACTACTTAGTTTTTTATTTTTATTTTTTTACATATCTTTATTAATAGTTGGCTTAAAAGCGCAATCTTTTGGTCCGACCGTGAAGTTCCAAAATTGCCCTTTATATATATATATATATTCCTTTAGTAATAGTTGTAATATATTTGCTGTCACACTCTTTTAGTGTCAGTATGAAATACCAAAAATGCCTCCGCATAGATATTGTTAAAATTTAACATAACTTAAAAATAGGATCTGACAATTAATTTTTCTTCGCAAATTTAAAATTTCCTTTACAAATATTTACCAATTTTTACGATCACTTGAAAATAGGACCTATCAAATAAACTACTTTATAAATTCGTTTCTTATTAACTAATAATACAAATAAAAATTTAAACTAATAAAAAATTAGATATTGCAACTTAGAAATAAAATTACAAATTAACCACGTTTGATTCAACAAAAAAGTATGATAAATATTTATGGAGATCATTTCTTTTAAACGTATTAAACAATACAATTTGTAAAAAAATAATTCAGATCCCTTCATCACGCGCGAAGCGCGTGCCGTAATGCTCGTATATATCAAAACAGATTAGTTTTAATGGAAAAGACAAAGGACGGTTCAGATTTAATATGAAGAAAGACATCAGAAGGCTTTTATTCATCCAAGTCAGCAAAAAGATAACGCCATTACCATACCGTTAGCTGGCTATTATTATACCGTCGACTGACTATTTGATTTAATAATACATAAGAAATAAAATATAAGCATTCGCTCCTATAAAATAATACACATACCATTATGTTGAATGACTTGCAAATGAACAACCATATTAAGGTTTGGTTTTGCAGACAAGTACAAATGTACAATGAAGGGTGATTTGCTAAAGTTTTGGACATTTAAGTTGAGTATTAATGTGCAATTATGTTATGTGGAAATTAGGATGAAGGGCTTCTATTTACAGGGTAATAAGTTTTAAGGACAGCACTTCTGAATAATTAGTTTTAAGGACAATTTACAGCATAATGATAAATTCATTTATCTTTTTAAGTTATACAGAAAAAAGATAAATCCTTTTATCTTAATTCCTCTATAATTGAAAATGGTAAATTCTTTTATCTTTTTCCAGTAAAATATCCTTAAAACTAATTTTTCAGAAATAGTGTCCTTAAAACTTATTACCCTGCACAAATAAGCCCTTGAAGTGAAAATCCCCTTATGTTATTTTATTAGTTTATATAGTTTTGATGATAATTAATTAATTATAAATTACAATTAATTTTGATAACTAATGATAACAATATATTATAATACTTAACGAAAAAATTGTTGCAGTAATAATGAATCACTTTAATTCCACACTATGGAATCTCATCTCCTATGTAAGATATCTTAAGTTGGGCTACAAAGATTATTTCATAAGTAAAACTTGGTAGTTGTCTAACCTTAAATCATCTCCATTTGAATGCACTTTATCCTCTAAAAGACGTAAATTTACGATGTGTATTTGCTTATGTCAGACGAAAGTAGTTGATGGTCACTAAATAAAGCTTTCATCATCTCTAATAAAGTTGTATATTTTGCACTTTTTTCTATATGTTTGAAAGTATCTAAATTTCTCACTTTCTCAGTTACATACTCAACCTTTATCAACTTATAAGTTCAAAAGAATAATCTATTTATCCTTCAAATATTTTCAAATATGGTTGGAATCAGTATGTTATTCACATTTATGTGTATATGAGATTAATTAATGATTTTTATGTATACAACTTCGTACAATATAAATATAATTTGTATTTGGTAATGAATAATTGCCTTCGGTATGATCTAATATATGAGATATCTTAGATTTTTATTGATTTGGAATATATATAGATTTGGATACTGATATATAGAAGTCTACTATTGTATCTTCGAGAAGACGCGCTGCGTTTTTTAATTTAAAGTTCACATTTATTATTCATCAAGAATTTTTGTAAATTCATATGTTCTATAATTGTAAATTTGTGATGATTTTGTTATCACTTATTTCATTTCCATAATTAACTACTTAGTTTTTTATTTTTATTTTTTTACATATCTTTATTAATAGTTGGCTTAAAAGCGCAATCTTTTGGTCCGACCGTGAAGTTCCAAAATTGCCCTTTATATATATATATTCCCTTAGTAATAGTTGTAATATATTTGCTGTCACACTCTTTTAGTGTCAGTATGAAATACCAAAAATGCCTCCGTATAGATATTATTAAAATTTAACATAACTTAAAAATAGGATCTGATAATTAATTTTTCTTCGCAAATTTAAAATTTCCTTTACAAATATTTACCAATTCTTATGATCACTTGAAAATTGGACCTAACAAATAAACTACTTTACAAATTCGTTTTTTATTAACTAATAATACAAATAAAAATTTAACTAATAAAAAGTTAGATATATTCAAATTAGAAATAAAATTACAAATTAACTACGTTTGATTCAACACAAAAGTATGATAAATATTTATGGAGATCATTTTCTTTTAAACGTATTAAACAATACAATTTGTAGAAAAATAATTCAGATCTCTTCATCACGCACGAAGCGCGTGCCGTAATGCTCGTATATATCAAAAAAGATTAGTTTTAACGGAAAAGACAGAGGACGGTTCAGATTTAGTATGAAGAAAGACATCAGAAGGCTTTTATTCATCCAAGTCAGCAAGAAGATAACGCCGATACCATACCGTTAGCTGGCTATTATTATACCGTCGACTGACTATTTGATTTAATAATACATAAGAAATAAAATATAAGCATTCGCTCCTATAAAATAATACACATACCATTATGTTGAATAACTTGCAAATGAACAACCATATTAAGGTTTGGTTTTCAGACAAGTACAAATGTACAATGAAGGGTGGTTTGTTAAAGTTTTGGACATTTAAGTTGAGTATTAATGTGCAATTATGTTATTTTATTAGTTTGTTTAGTTTTGATGATAATTAATTAATTATAAATTACAATTAATTTTGATAACTAATAATAACAATATATTATAATAATTAACAAAAAAATTGTTGCAGTAATAATGAATCACTTTAATTCCACACTATGGAATCTCATCTCCTATATAAGATATCTTAAGTTGAGCTACAAATATTATTTCATAAGTAAAGCTTGGTAGTTGTCTAACCTTAAATCATCTCCATTTGAATGCACTTTATCCTCTTAAAGACGTAAATTTACGATGTGTATTTTCTTATGTCAGACGAAAGTAGTATGGTCACTAAATAAAGCTTTCATCATCTCTAATAAAGTTGTATATTTTGCACTTTTTTCTATATGTTTGAAAGTATCTACATTTCTCACTTTCTCAGTTACATACTCAAGCTTTATCAACTTATAAGTTCAAAAGAATAATCTATATATCCTTCAAATATTTTCATATATGGTTGGAATCAGTATGTTATTCACATTTATGCGATATGAGATTAATTAACGATTTTTATGTATACAACTTCGTACAATATAAATATAATTTGTATTTGGTAATGAATAATTTCCTTCGGTATGTTCTACTATATGAGATATCTTAGATTTTTATTGATTTGGAATATATATAGATTTGGATACTGATATACAGAAGTTTACTATTGCATCTTCGAGAAGACGAGCTGCGTGTTTTAATTTAAAGTTCACATTTATTATTCATCAAGAATTTTTGTTAATTCATATGTTCTATAATTGTAAATTTGTGATGATTTTGTTATCACTTATTTCATTTCCATGATTAACTACTTAGTTTTTTATTTTTATTTTTTTACATATCTTTATTAATAATTGGCTTAAAAGCGCAATCTTTTGGTCCGACCGTGAAGTTCCAAAATTGCCCTTTATATATATATATATATATTCCTTTAGCAATAGTTGTAATATATTTGCTGTCACACTCTTTTAGTGTCAGTATGAAATACCAAAAATGCCTCCGTATAGATATTATTAAAATTTAACATAACTTAAAAATAGGATCTGACAATTAATTTTTCTTCGCAAATTTAAAATTTCCTTTACAAATATTTACCAATTCTTATGATCACTTGAAAATAGGACCTGACAAATAAACTACATTACAAATTCGTTTTTTATTAAATAATAATATAAATTAAAATTTAAACTAATAAAAAATTTGATATTGCAACTTAGAAATAAAATTACAAATTAACTATGTTTGATTCAACGCAAAAGTATGATAAATATTTATGGAGATCATTTTTTTTAAACGTATTAAACAATACAATTTGTAGAAAAATAATTCAGATCCCTTCATCACGCGCGAAGCGCGTGCCGTAATGCTCGTATATATCAAAACAGATTAGTTTTGATGGAAAAGACAAAGGACAGTTCAGATATAATATGAAGAAAGACATCAGAAGGCTTTTATTCATCCAAGTCAGCAAAAAGATAACACCGTTACCATAACGTTAGCTGGCTATTATTATACCGTCGACTGACTATTTGATTTAATAATACATAAGAAATAAAATATAAGCATTCGCTCCTATAAAATAATACACATACCATTATGTTGAATAACTTGCAAATGAACAACCATATTAAGGTTTGGTTTTCAGACAAGTACAAATGTACAATGAAGGGTGATTTGCTGAAGTTTTGGACATTTAAGTTGAGTATTAATGTGCAATTATGTTATTTTATTAGTTTATATAGTTTTGATGATAATTAATTAATTAAAAATTACAATTAATTTTGATAACTAATAATAACAATATATTATAATAATTAAAAAAAAATTGTTGCAGTAATAATGAATCACTTTAATTCCACACTATGGAATCTCATCTCCTATGTAAGATATCTTAAGTTGGGCTACAAAGATTATTTCATAAGTAAAACTTGGTAGTTGTCTAACCATCAATCATCTCCATTTGAATGCACTTTATCCTCTTAAAGACGTAAATTTACGATGTGTATTTGCTTATGTCAGACGAAAGTAGTTGATGGTCACTAAATAAAGCTTTCATCATCTCTAATAAAGTTGTATATTTTGCACTTTTTTCTATATGTTTGAAAGTATCTAAATTTCTCACTTTCTCAGTTACATACTCTACCTTTATCAACTTATAAGTTCTAAAGAATAATCTATATATCCTTCAAATATTTTCATATATGGTTGGAATCAGTATGTTATTCACATTTATGTATATATGAGATTAATTAACGATTTTTATGTATACAACTTCGTACAACATAAATATTATTTGTATTTGGTAATGAATAATTGCCTTCGGTATCATCTAATATATGAGATATCTTAGATTTTTATTGATTTGGAATATATATAGATTTGGATACTGATATACAAAAGTTTACTATTGTATGCGTTTTTTAATTTAAAGTTCACATTTATTATTCATCAAGATTTTTTTTAAATTCATATGTTCTATAATTGTAAATTTGTGATGATTTTGTTATCACTTATTTCATTTCCATAAGTAACTACTTAGTTTTTAATTTTTATTTTTTTACATATCTTTATTAATAGTTGGGTTTAAAGCGCAATCTTTTGGTCCGACCGTGATGTTCCAAAATTATCCTTTAAATATATATATTCCTTTAGCAATAGTTGTAATATATTTGCTGTCACACTCTTTTAGTGTCAGTATGAAATACCGAAAATGCCTCCATATAGATATTATTAAATTTTAACATAACTTAAAAATAGGATCTGACAATTAATTTTTCTTCGCAAATTTAAAATTTCCTTTACAAATATTTACCAATTCTTACGATCACTTGAAAATTGGACCTAACAAATAAACTACTTTACAAATTCATTTTTTATTAACTAATAATACAAATAAAAATTTGAACTAATAAAAAAATTAGATATTGCAACTTAGAAATAAAATTACAAATTAACTACGTTTGATTCAACACAAAAGTATGATAAATATTTATGGAGATCATTTTCTTTTAAACGTATTAAACAATACAATTTGTAGAAAAATAATTCAGATCCCTTCATCACGCGCGAAGCGCATGCCATAATGCCCGTATATATCAAAACAGATTAGTTTTAACGGAGAAGACAAAGGACGGTTCAGATTTAATATGAAGAAAGACATCAGAAGGCTTTTATTCATCCAAGTCTGCAAAAAGATAACGCCGTTACCATACCGTTAGCTGGCTATTATTATACCGTCGACTTACTATTTGATTTAATAATACATAAGAAATAAAATATAAGCATTCGCTCCTATAAAATAATACACATACCATTATGTTGAATAACTTGCAAATGAACAACCATATTAAGGTTTGGTTTTCAGACAAGTACAATTGTACAATGAAGGGTGATTTGCTAAAGTTTTGGACATTTAAGTTGAGTATTAATGTGCAATTATGTTATTTTATTAGTTTATTTAGTTTTGATGATAATTAAATAATTATAAATTACAATTAATTTTGAAAACTAATAATAACAATATATTATAATAATTAACAAAAAAATTGTTGCAGTAATAATGAATCACTTTAATTCCACACTATGGAATCTCATCTCCTATATAAGATATCTTAAGTTGGGCTACAAATATTATTTCATAAGTAAAACTTGGTAGTTGTCTAACCTTAACATCTCCATTTGAATGCACTTTATCCTCTTAAAGACGTAAATTTACGATGTGTATTTGCTTATGTGAGACGAAAGTAGTTGATGGTCACTAAATAAAGCTTTCATCATCTCTAATAAAGTTGTATATTTTGCACTTTTTCTATATGTTTGAAAGTATCTAAATTTCTCACTTTCTCATTTACATACTGTAACAACCCGCATATTTGTCGATTTTATATTTAAATATTTTATTTAAATATTCTATCGTTAGTCGGATTTTAGTCCGAAAAGCTACTTTTTGCATACGGTCGAATTAGGACTCGGGACCACTCCCACTGAGTTTAAAATGCCGTTTGTGACCTTTTTGAGTATAAGCTTCGATATGTTTGGAGAAAGTTGATTTTTGCTACTTTTCACTTTGGGTTTGGTTTTGGGCTCAGCCCTATGTTTAACTTAAGCTCAAATCTGAGCCACTCTTCCCCACTCACCCTCATTCTCTTCTCTTTTCAGTTCTAGAGCATTAATGGTGGGAGAGGTTGGAAATTAAAACTCCAAAACCCTAGTTCATCTTGCAAATCCAATTCTTAGCTCCAAATTCAAGAGAATCCATTGGTAAGCATTCTCTTCTTCTTCTCCAACTTATTCTCTTACCAATTTCAGAAATTCCTAAACCTAATTTTGGGAATGATCTTGTTTTGAGCATAGATTCAAGCTCATTTGGGTTGTGTTGAAGAGAGGTTGATTCTCCATTTGCTTTCAAGCTTCTTCTTGTTTGATTTTGCGAAAAGGTGAGATTTTTAATCTCACATCTAAGTCTATGAATTATCTTCGATTGTTAGATATGAATTCCTAACACTTATTCTTGTGCAATCGCTTTTGATTTGGATTGCTTTTGAGAATATTCCAATTTTAGGGTTTGAAAGCCAAATCCTTAAAAATCATAGCTTTGAGGTTCAAGTGTGTTTTTGGTGATGCATCGAGGAGCCAATAGGACCGGGTAGCCGTTAGGCATAATTCCCTAACGTCCGTGCTCGTTCGGTTGCGAATTGGTGGAGGTTGTACATCAATTTATGGGCATCAATTTGCAGAGCATCAGGTTCGGCCGACCGACCCCCTGGTCCGGTCGACCGACCTGCTAGTAAAAGTGCAGTTGCACTTCTCTGTTTTTGGTTCGGTCGGCCTGCTGCAGGGCTCGATCGACCAACCTGATGCCCGAGAAATTTTCAAAACAGGGTTCGGTCGACCGAGCTCTGCAGCCGGCCGACCGACCTGATGCAATTTTGCCTGCATGCCTATTTACTTGAGAATTCCAATTTAAATCGATTCGTGATGACCCTATTTGTTGTTATCATTTATTATGACTTTGATGACTCCTTTTTAGGGATTTTTGAATATCCATTTCTATGGATTCTTTATCGGTTTCTTTGGATTTTATTCACGTCTTCGAATGTGAATTTTAGTGATTGATTGTTCTTACAATCTTCTTTGTGATTTGTCACTTTAAAAATATAAAGGTTTTCTATACTAGTAGTAAATATCAAAACTCTTTCCTCAAACGATTTCAATACTATTTTAATACCAAATTCGTTTATAAAACCGTTTCCCAATCTATTAGTATATACAAACCTTTACCTCACTCGTATGAGAAATCTAATTAAACGGCTTAGTAAAACAAGTGGTATGAAACGCTTGCGTTTATTTCGTCGGTTAATTCTTGGACTTGTTCGATTGAATCTCTTGTGACAATTTTCTAGTGGAGATCTACAATTTGTTCGTAAATATTTAAGTTAAGCTAGTGGTTATGGGACATGAAGCTAAGCTCATATATTTACTAGCTTACTGTAATCGACACTTCTCTTTGATCATGACGATCATCTTTATGATTTAGACTAGCAATGTGCGATGTCTCTTTGTCTGCGAGGGAGACTAAACCCTGTTTTGTGGAGTTTCGACTCAATTTGGTGGGGGTAGCAACCCATGGTCTTCGGGCCGTTTGTGGAGCTTCGGCTCAATTTGTGATGGTTAACAACCATGGAATTAGCGTTTCGTTTGTGATACACGTGTTGGTGGGCTTTGTGCTCCCGTTTGTGATAGGCCTCCCCCCCTTTGTGATTTCTGGATTTCTTGGGATGATTTCTAGAATTTGTGTTTCACCAATTTTCGTGATTTCCAATGATAAGCTTTATCAATATTTGTGCATTGGTGAATTTGTATGTCATTGACTTTTGTGATAAGTTTTATCAATATTTGTGCATTGGTGAATTTGTGTGTCATTGACTTTTGTGATTGACATTGATATTATCGTCAATATTTGTGGTTTGATGAACGAAATAAGGAGTATGACATTTCTTTGATTCTTGTGTAGAATTTGTGATATTGATTAATCTCTTGTTTATTTTCAATTACTTATATATATCACAGCTTGGAATTGTGATTATTATGTGTTTAGTCATATCTCTTATTCTATATCGTTTCATCTGATATTTATAGTTAGACTGACCCGTTTATTATTTTCTTATTAAATAATACTCGGGTCATACCGATATGTTACAGGTGCTTCTGCTTGACTTCTCTCTTGGGATTGATTTCTCTGACTTTTGGCTTACTACTTAGATTAGTAATTTATTTTGGTGTATACATTCGGGATATAGACTCCATAATGTATACTTATTCTTTTGTGTAGTTCATGTAACTATTCTTTTGTGATATTGTGGATCTCTTTAGACCACTACTCTGACGTACACTTTTATGTGTAATATTCATATCTTATTCCGCCTTTGTGATATGAATTATCTGTGACTGATTTGTGTTATGTTTATTTCTATATTTGTTTCCGAAGACCTTTATAGCCACTGTGTAGTAGCTTTGAGTTTGTGTCGGTATGTCGGATTTCCTCTTGAGATGAAAAGTTATATTTTTATCTGGCATATCGGTACTCGCACAAAGAAATTATACAGATGGTCGCTCCTCAACAGCCTTATTCTCCGTGCTAGTCGACAACATTACACCGTAGTATTCTTGGCTAGCTTGGGTATAGAGGTGGGGCGTCACAGCTTGGTATCAGAGCCAAACTTTGGAACAATATGGAATATTATAACAAGGATCATCGTCCTAAGTCCATCTTAGGAGTCGTGCTTTAGGATTTTATTCGGGTCTTCGTACCGTCCTATCCTATTTTATTGTATGGATCCTTGTTTTATCTATCAAGATTGCTTGATATTTATTTTGAGAATAACTTTTCTCCTTCTTTCTTTCTTAAAGAAGAGAAATGTCTAGACCAGGCCGCCCCAGAGCTGGACCATCTAGTGTTGCAACCCAGGATGGAGTTTTTATGACTGCTCAACAGCTTCTTGATTTAGTGACAAATGCTCAAGCAGCTGGAGCTAACCCGGAACCTACTCACCCAAAGTCGGGATTTGCACACTTGTGTAGCGATTACACAAATTTGGGTGGGGAGCCATTCAAAGGTTCCGAAACTATTATTGAAGTACAGGCTTGGCTAAGGTCATGCGATCGAATCTTTTCTCGCATGAATCTTATTGACCATCACCGAGTTCAGGTGGCCTCTAGTATGCTCCGAGAAAGAGCATTGGACTGGTACGAGCTTCTTATTTCTGAGATTAATGAAGCGGATCTCACCTGGGAGCAATTCCGAGAACGCTTCGAGTTGAAATTTGTACCAGAAGCTGAGAAAGTGACGTTGGCTCGACGATTTATAGACCTTGTTCAAGGTGAGTCCTCCGTGACTGATTACGTCGCCTCCTTCGAGTCGATTTCCAAATATGGGGTTGAATACATCAACACCCCTTTAAAGAAGAACCAGAGGTTCGTCTATGGCTTAAACAAAAGTCTCAAGAAGCCAGTACTTCTAAAATTAGAAGTTTCTTTCGACCAACTCGTTGATATCGCTCTTCGTCTTGAAGAGGCGGATAGGGAGAACGATGTTGAAGTGGTGGGTTCCAAACCAAACTTCAACAACAACAAGAAGAGGCCAAACAAATTCAAAGGCCCCTTTCCTAATAAGAAAGGGAAGCAAGCAACCTCCGTGGCAAAGACTTCTTCCTTTGGTCGTGGGGAATGCTATAATTGTGGTTCGAAGGACCATTACGCGAAAAAGTGTCCAAAGTCTCTCTCTTGTCGCTACTGCAAGGGCCCCGGTCATGTTATATCCTCATGCCCCAAGCTTCAGGGCAGGAAGGAGGGAAAGCTTAATGTGGCTCAAGCCCCTGGCAACACATCTCGTGGCCAAGGTATTTCTCATTCTATTCTGGATGGAATTATTTTATTTTGTGATCATCCTATTCGAGTTCTTTTTGATACGGGTGCGTCTCATTCTTTTATATCAAAAGAACTTGTTGATACTTTTTCTTTGGATGTTTTATGTTTAATGACTTCTTTGAGAATTGCAAATCCGGTTGGTGGATCCGCGAAAATCAGTTTATTGTGTAAAGATGTCGAGATTATTTTGTGTGATTTTTCTTTCCTAGCCGATTTGCATGTCATGCGTTATTTAGGCTTTGGAATGATTTTGGGAATGGATTGGCTTAACCGTTATGTAGCTCATATCCTATGTCCTGAGCGGACTATTCATCTTCGACATCCTCAATCTGTTAATCAGGTTTCTGTTATTCTTAAAGATTCGGATTCTGCTTTGGTTGCATCTTTATATTCTTTAAACCCTCGTGATGACGATGATGATGATGAGGGTGATATTATTTCTCTTATTCATGTCGTTTGTGAATTTTTCGACATATTCGAGCCCGTTTTAGGATTACCACCTAAGCGAGCAATTGAGTTCAGAATTAATCTCATTCCTGGAGCTCAACCTATCACCCGCCCTCCTTATCGTATGTCCAATAGAGAAAACGAGGAGATGCGTAAACAATTATCCGAATTGGAGACGAAGCAATTTATTCGCTCTAGTTCCTCGCCTTGGGGAGCTCCGGCTATTTTTGTGAAGAAATCCGATGGTACACTTAGGCTTTGCGTTGACTACCGCAAGCTTAATGATCTTACTATCAAAAATAAATATCCTTTACCTCGGATTGATGATCTATTCGATCAACTTAGTGGTGCTAGAGTCTTTTCGCAATTAGACTTAGCTACTGGATTTCATCAGCTTCGTATTGCAGAGGATAGTATTCCATTGACATCGTTCTGTACTCGTTATGGATCTTATGAATGGCTTGTTATGCCATTTGGTCTAACGAATGCTCCCGCTTATTTTGTTGATCTTATGAATAGAGTTTTCAAAGACTTCCTCGATCGATTTGTTCTCATCTTTATCGATGATATTCTTGTGTATTCTAAAACCGAGGAAGAGCATGAAAAACATCTTCGGATTGTGTTGGAAACTCTTAGGAGTAATCAATTAAAGGCAAAATTTTCTAAATGCCACTTTTGGCAATCTCGTGTGAAGTTTCTCGGTCATATTATTTCTGAATCCGGAATTTCCGTGGATCCTTCAAAGATCGAAGCGATTCAAGATTGGAAGAGACCGGAGAGTGTGACAGAGATTCGTAGTTTTCTGGGATTGGCAGGTTATTACCGCCAATTTATCAAAGACTTTTCTAAGATTGCCGTGCCTCTCACTAGCTTAACCAAGAAAGGCATTAAATACATTTGGTCGGACAAATGTGAAACTTCTTTTCAGAAATTAAAAGAACTCCTTTCTGATGCTCCTATTCTTGTTATTCCCGAGGGGAATCAAGATTTCGTTGTTTATACCGATGCTAGTCGCGTTGGTTTGGGTGTCGTTCTTATGCAAAGAGAACGTGTTATTGCTTAAGCTTCTAGGCAATTGAAGCCTGCTGAGACTAGATATGCCACTCATGATTTAGAGCTCGCGGCTATTGTTTTCGCCCTTCGTATTTGGCGTCATTATCTTTTAGGAGAGAAATTTGTTCTTTATACCGATCATAAGTCCTTGAAGTATTTGTTCTCTCAAAAGGAACTTAATTTGCGTCAACAGCGTTGGCTCGAATTTCTTTCACCATATGATCTTGATATTCTTTATACTCCCGGTAAGGGTAATCGTGTCGCCGATGCTCTTAGCCGTAAACAACAAGCTGTTGTTTCTATGATGATATCCGAATGGAACGATCTCGAGATCTTATCCACTTGTGAGATTCGAGGCCGCGTATCCGATTTATGCTCATCATTTGTTTTATGTAGCCTTGAGGCTCATTCTTCTCTTTTAGACCGCATTCTTGAAGCCCAAAGGCTAGATACCGAAATGGCTCTTCTTGGCCAAAATATTAGGGATAAAATTGATATTGAAGGACTGAAAGACTTTGATATCGATTCTCGTGGCGGCATTCGGAGATTTGGTAGACTTATCGTGCCAAATATTTGTTATCTTCGAAAAGATATTTTAGAAGATTCACATCGTTCTAAATTTACCATTCATCCCGGTAGTAGTAAAATGTACGTGGATATGAAGCGACTTTATTATTGGGAGGGAATGAAACTTGACATCGCTAACTTCGTTAAGCGTTGCATGACTTGCCAACTCGTTAAGGCCGAACATCAAAGGCCCGGTGGGTTATTGCAACCTTTAGAAATTCCAATTTGGAAGTGGGATCAAATTTCCATGGATTTTATAGATGGCCTTCCCCGTTCTCGATCGGGTCATGATAGCTTATGGGTGATCGTTGATAGACTTACTAAATCCGCCCATTTTATTCCCGTTCGGTCTAACCGAACCGTTCCTCTTTTGGCCAAGCTCTTTCCCAAAGAGATTGTTAAATTACATGGTGTTCCTACTTCTTTTGTTAGTAATCGTGATCCATTGTTTACTAGTGGATTTTGGAAGAGTCTTCAAAAAGCTTTGGGAACAAAGCTTAATTTTAGCACCGCTTATCATCGTCAGTCCGATGGACAAACCGAGCGTGTGAATCAAACTCTTGAAGATCTTCTTCGTTCTTGTGTGCTTGATTTTGGTGGAAGTTGGGAAGATCATATTTCACTTGTTGAATTTTCCTATAATAATAGCTTCCAATTTAGTATTGGTATGGCACCTTTCGAGGCACTCTATGGAAGGCCATGCCGATCTCCTTCTTGTTGGCTTGAGGCCGGTGAGAAACTGGTTTTAGGTCCAGATTTTATTCGGGATTCCACAGAGAAAATTGACCTTATTCGACATAGAATGAAAGAAGCCCAGAGTAGACAAAAATCCTATGCCGATAACCGAAAAAGGAAGTTAGAATTTTCTGTGGGAGATC
This sequence comes from Allium cepa, assembly GCA_030765085.1. Lineage (NCBI taxonomy): Eukaryota > Viridiplantae > Streptophyta > Magnoliopsida > Asparagales > Amaryllidaceae > Allium > Allium cepa. The sequence goes on from CM060928.1 coordinate 196,397,777, forward strand.
TTGTGTTCATTCGTGTTTCACCTATGAAAGGTGTTGTACGTTTCAGTCGATTGGGAAAATTGGCGCCTCGATATATTGGGCCATTTCCTATCACTGATCTATTGGTTCCTTGGCTTATCGCCTTTTATTACCGACTCAATTTTCTACTATCCATGACGTGTTTCACGTTTCTCAACTTCGGAAATGTCTTCGAGATTCCGATTCTATTCTTGAGCCCGGTGTTGTGGAAGAAATAAAAGTTTCGCCTAATTTAACTTATGAGCAACATCCTATTCGAATTATTACTTCGGAGGTCAAACGTCTTCGAAATAAAGATGTTCCGCTTGTGAATGTTCAATGGTCTTCAAATCCTAAGGATTGTTCTTGGGAGTCTAGAGAGTTCATCGAGCGATCACATCCGGACTTACTTTCCAGTGCTCTTTAAGGTGAACCTTTTATTTCAAATTTCTTTTGTGTTGAATATGCTTTTATGGTTGTTACTTTATATTCTCTTCTTAAATATTGCGAGGACGCAATTTCTTTAAGGAGGGGAGTCTGTAACAACCCGCATATTTGTCGATTTTATATTTAAATATTTTATTTAAATATTCTATCGTTAGTCGGATTTTAGTCCGAAAAGCTACTTTTTGCATACGGTCGAATTAGGACTCGGGACCACTCCCATTGAGTTTAAAATGCCGTTTGTGACCTTTTTGAGTATAAGCTTCGATATGTTTGGAGAAAGTTGATTTTTGCTACTTTTCACTTTGGGTTTGGTTTTGGGCTCAGCCCTATGTTTAACTTAAGCTCAAATCTGAGCCACTCTTCCCCACTCACCCTCATTCTCTTCTCTTTTCAGTTCTAGAGCATTAATGGTGGGAGAGGTTGGAAATTAAAACTCCAAAACCCTAGTTCATCTTGCAAATCCAATTCTTAGCTCCAAATTCAAGAGAATCCATTGGTAAGCATTCTCTTCTTCTTCTCCAACTTATTCTCTTACCAATTTCAGAAATTCCTAAACCTAATTTTGGGAATGATCTTGTTTTGAGCATAGATTCAAGCTCATTTGGGTTGTGTTGAAGAGAGGTTGATTCTCCATTTGCTTTCAAGCTTCTTCTTGTTTGATTTTGCGAAAAGGTGAGATTTTTAATCTCACATCTAAGTCTATGAATTATCTTCGATTGTTAGGTATGAATTCCTAACACTTATTCTTGTGCAATTGCTTTTGATTGGATTGCTTTTGAGAATATTCCAATTTTAGTGTTTGAAAGCCAAATCCTTAAAAATCATAGTTTTGAGGTTCAAATGTGTTTTTGGTGATGCATCGAGGAGCCAATAGGACCGGGTAGCCGTTAGGCATAATTCCCTAGCGTCCGTGCTCGTTCGGTTGCGAATTGGTGGAGGTTGCACATCAATTTATGGGCATCAATTTGCAGAGCATCAGGTTCGGCCGACCAACCTGCTAGTAAAAGTGCAGTTGCACTTCTCTGTTTTTGGTTCGGTCGGCCTGCTGCAGGGCTCGGTCGACCGACCTGATGCCCGAGAAATTTTCAAAACAGGGTTCGGTCGACCGAGCTCTGCAGCCGGCCGACCGACCTGATGCAATTTTGCCTGCATGCCTATTTACTTGAGAATTCCAATTAAATCGATTCGTGATGACCCTATTTGTTGTTATCATTTATTATGACTTTGATGACTCCTTTTTAGGGATTTTTGAATATCCATTTCTATGGATTCTTTATCGGTTTCTTTGGATTTTATTCACGTCTTCGAATGTGAATTTTAGTGATTGATTGTTCTTACAATGTTCTTTGTGATTTGTCACTTTAAAAATATAAAGGTTTTCTATACTAGTAGTAAATATCAAAACTCTTTCCTCAAACGATTTTAATACTATTTTAATACCAAATTCGTTTATAAAACCTTTTCCAATCTATTAGTATATACAAACCTTTACCTCACTCGTATGAGAAATCTAAGTAAACGGCTTAGTAAAACAAGTGGTATGAAACGCTTGCGTTTATTTCGTCGGTTAATTCTTGGACTTGTTCGATTGAATCTCTTGTGACAATTTTCTAGTGGAGATCTACAATTTGTTCGTAAATATTTAAGTTAAGCCAGTGGCTATGGGACACGAAGCTAAGCTCATATATTTACTAGCTTACTGTAATCGACACTTCTCTTTGATCATGACGATCATCTTTGTGATTTAGACTAGCAATGTGCGATGTCTCTTTGTCTGCGAGGGAGACTAAACCCCGTTTTGTGGAGTTTCGCCTCAATTAGGTGGGGTAGCAACCCATGGTCTTTGGGCCGTTTGTGGAGCTTCGGCTCAATTTGTGATGGTTAGCAATCATGAAATTAGCGTTCCGTTTGTGATACACGTGTTGGTGGGCTTTGTGCTCCCGTTTGTGATAGGCCTCCCCCCCTTTGTGATTTCTGGATTTCTTGAGATGATTTCTAGAATTTGTGTTTCACCAATTTTCGTGATTTCCATTGATAAGTTTTATCAATATTTGTGCATTGGTGAATTTGTGTGTCATTGACTTTTGTGATTTCCATTGATAAGTTTTATCAATATTTGTGCATTGGTGAATTTGTGTGTCATTGACTTTTGTGATTGACATTGATATTATCGTCAATATTTGTGGTTTGATGAACGAAATAAGGAGTATGACATTTCTTTGATTCTTTTGTAGAATTTGTGATATTGATTAATCTCTTGTTGATTTTCAATTACTTATATATATCACAGCTTGGAATTGTGATTATTATGTGTTTAGTCATATCTCTTATTCTATATCGTTTCATCTGATATTTATAGTTAGACTGATCCGTTTATTATTTTCTTATTAAATAATACTCGGGTCAGACCGAGATGTTACAGGTGCTTCTGCTTGACTTCTCTCTTGGGATTGATTTCTCTGACTTTTGGCTTACTACTTAGATTAGTAATTTATTTTGGTGTATACACTCGAGATATAGACTCCATAATGTATACTTATTCTTTTGTGTAGTTCATGTAACTATTCTTTTGTGATATTGTGGATCTCTTTAGACCACTACTCTGATGTACACTTTTATGTGTAATATTCATATCTTATTCCGCCTTTGTGATATGAATTATCTGTGACTGATTTGTGTTATGTTTATTTCTATATTTGTTTCTGAAGACCTTTATAGCCACTATGTAGTAGCTTTGAGTTTGTGTCGGTATGTCGGATTTCCTCTTGAGATGAAAAGTTATATTTTTATCTGGCATATCGGTACTCGCACAAAGCAATTATACAGATGGTCGCTCCTCAACAGCCTTATTCTCCGTGCTAGTCGACAGCATTACACCGTAGTGTTCTTTGCTAGCGTGGGTATAGAGGTGGGGCGTCACACATACTCAACCTTTATCAACTTATAAGTTCAAAAGAATAATCTATATATCCTTCAAATATTTTCATATATGGTTGGAATCAGTATGTTATTCACATTTATGTGTATATGAGATTAATTAACGATTTTTATGTATACAACTTCGTACAATATAAATATAATTTGTATTTGGTAATGAATAATTGCCTTCGGTGTCATCTAATATATTAGATATCTTAGATTTTTATTGATTTGGAATATATATAGATTTGGATACTGATATACAGAAGTTTACTATTGTATCTTCGAGAAGACGCGCTGCGTTTTTTAATTTAAAGTTCACATTTATTATTCATCAAGAATTTTTGTTAATTCATATGTTCTATAATTGTAAATCTATGATGATTTTGTTATCACTTATTTCATTTCCATGATTAACTACTTAGTTTTTTATTTTTATTTTTTTACATATCTTTATTAATAGTTGGCTTAAAAGCGCAATCTTTTGGTCCGACCATGAAGTTCCAAAATTGCCCTTTATATATATATATATATATATTCCTTTAGTAATAGTTGTAATATATATGCTGTCACACTCTTTTAGTGTCAGTATGAAATACCAAAATGCCTCCGTATAGATATTATAAAAATTTAACATAACTTAAAAATAGGATCTGACAACTAATTTTTCTTCGCAAATTTAAAATTTCCTTTACAAAGATTTACCTATTCTTACGATCACTTGAAAATAGGACCAAACAAATAAACTACTTTACAAATTCGTTTTTTATTAACTAATAATACAAATAAAAATTTAAACTAATAAAAAATTAGATATTGCAACTTAGAAATAAAATTACAAATTAACTACGTTTGATTCAACACAAAAGTATGATAAATATTTGTGGAGATCATTTTCTTTTAAACGTATTAAACAATACAATTTGTAGAAAAATAATACAAATCCCTTCATCACACGCAAAGCGCGTGCCGTAATGCTCGTATATATCAAAAAAGATTAGTTTTAACGGAAAAGACAGAGGACGATTCAGATTTAATATGAAGAAAGACATCAGAAGGCTTTTATTCATCCAAGTCAGCAAAAAGATAACGTCGTTATCATACCGTTAGCTGGCTATTGTTATACCGTCGACTGACTATTTGATTTAATAATACATAAGAAATAAAATATAAGCATTCGCTCCTATAAAATAATACACATTCCATTACGTTGAATAACTTGAAAATGAACAACCATATTAAGGTTTGGTTTTCAGACAAGTACAAATGTACAATGAATGGTGATTTGCTAAAGTTTTGGACATTTAAGTTGAGTATTAATGTGCAATTGTAACGACTCGGTATTTTCAACCATTCGCATCCATTATAAGTGTATAGGTAGACACTCATGCCAGAATTGAATTGCTCAAAATACCGCGTTGTAAATAAAATTTTGGCAAACCTCAGAATATAAAGTAAATAAAAATCATAGATCACAGACACAGAGTATAGAAAAATGCAGCGGAAGAAAAAGAGATAGTAGTTCATGAAGCTACTATATAAATATGAGTCACATCAGAGTTAAATAAGATACAACAGAAGAGTAACAGGATACATCAGGTACAAATCAGATACATCACTGAACTACTGGATACTGAAACAAAATAGATGGCTGGATCTTCAAGGAAATCTCCAACGCCGAAGGTGAATCTTGAATGCTAACTCAATCAATCTGACCCGAGCGTAAAGCAAAACACAAAACCCTCGAGTCAGGACATAAATACTTATAAACTGTAAATCAACTCAAGTGAACAGTAACAAAATGCATCAGTAACTTAAAGGATGCTTGGGACCGCCCATCCTCTAAGGATCCGTTAAACTATTTACTATGTGGTAATATAAGCTATATACGGTAGTGTCTAATCAGTAAAGTATAATCATATAGAAAATAGCGTTAAGGGGATGGTGAACCTTAACGCGGTCGGATCTTTAAAACCAAAATCGTAGTGGGCTCGATATAAGGATATGACACGGCACGCGAGGCAATGTCAGGGTGGATACACCGTTTGCACTCCCGGACTGGTGGTGACGGCAAGCCAGCTGCTTCCGCCCACCTCGAACAATACCCCCGAATCAAAGTGGCGCCACCGAATCGAATCACAACAATAATAGAATAGTTTCCGATGGAGCATGCTCGATGAAAGGGTGCGACCATTTGTGTAGCCCGGTATAGCTCCTGTTTTAGTCATATATGCCAACTCACGGGAGTTGGGTCCACGTAATATACCTCGAGAACGTCGCCACCATCCTACTTCATTCTGGAATCTCCACCGCGTACACAGTTGTTAAAGTAGTTTTCGGTATTGTCCGGCTATAAGACAATATCCGATCCCGGTCACTTTAACAACTAATCGTTATTATAACCCATGGATATTTATTTCAAATAATTTATACTTTCAAGACCAAATATCATACTCATTTCAAAACAATATCACAATTGTATCATTTCCATTTCAAAAGTAATTCAATATTATTCATTCAAATAAAGCCCAAATTTTCAAATCATTGAATATTTCTTTAAATTTATTAAACTTGAAATATTCCTTTAAATTATCATAGAATTTTGGAAATGTTTCCTTAAGGAATCATAGCATTTTTGGAATGTACTACTTTCCACTTTACATTGTATATAATCAAAGTATCGATAAGCTTAAAATTTTAACATGTCAATTTATCATAGCCTTATAGTTAAATAAACTTTCTTACTGTAATATACAATTTAAACCGAAATTCTTATGTTAAGTTAAAAGCACCTTATTAAATTACATTATTATTACAATAAAGAAACTTTATTATTTTAATCATTTAAAGTATGCCATTCACATAAATTAAAACTTGCTTATCAAATGTACGTTATCAACTTACATTTTATTATTACAGTAAGTAACATTTATCATTTTAATCAATTTAAAATACACCATTACATTGATTAAAATCTACGTGTCAAATGTACGTTTTAAATTTTATATTCCTATTACAATAATGAACATTTATTCATTAAATCAATACCACACTACTAAAAACTTTACATGTTTCTTTCTTAATTAAAACTTTACATGTTCTTGCATTAATTAAAACTTTCATGTTCTCCCATAAATTAGGACTTTACACGTTTCTTTCATTAATTAAAAGCTTATACGTTTCTTTCATTAATTAAAACTTATACCTTTCTTTCATTAATTAGGAATTTACATGTTCCTATCATTAATTAGAACACCATACGTTCTTTCATTAATTAAAACCTATACGTTTCTTTCATAAATTAAAAACTATACGTTTCTTTCATAAATTAAAACCTATACGTTTCTTTCATAAATTGAACCTATACGTTTCTTTCATAAATTAAAACCTATACGTTTCTTTCATAAATTAAAACCTATACGTTTCTTTCATAAATTAAAACCTAACATTTCAGATTTATATTACCATTTCACAAATTTAACTAAACTTTCAGTTTATTTAATTAATTTAACATCTTTAGTTAAAATTCAAATTTCACATTTTCAAGTCAAGTTATATTTTAAAATTTCATTTTTCAACAGTCATTTATTCAACCACTTAAATTTATAGAAAAATCAATAATTCTTTAATAAATCACTTAAATTCAAATACATATCAATTTATCATATTTACCATTTTTCAAATAAAATTAAAGTCCATTTTATTCATGTAACTTAAATATCATTTTTAGTCAAAATTCCAAATTTCAAACATAAGTTATATTTCAAAAATCCAGTTAATCCATTCATAAATTACATTTTTAACACATAGAAAAATCATAATTTATTTATTTTAAAACCTTTCAAAATCCATTTAAATCAAATTTCATAATTTTATATTTTTAAAATACTTAAAATATTCAAAGCACTTTATAGAATAACCACGGGTCTGTATATAGTTTCCTAACCTAGGTCAAGTGATACGGATATGTATCATTTCAATCCGCAGTTTAAAAGGTAAAAATACGGGTTCTATCATTTCAAACCCGCAATCCCAAGTTTAAATAAATAAATAAAATAACTCAGGCCTATCATTTCAGCCCATAATGATTTTTATCCTAGCAGGGAACTTGTAGTGTGATCATATACAGAAATAATATAAACAATGTCAATATCACAATATACAGTCATGTATTAGATGTCAGGTGAAAATTAACAGTTTTAACATGTTAATAACATGGTAATAACACGGTATAGCATATCATATGATCATCATTAACTTGCATAAACATTTTACATTACTAAACACTTGTCATCAATCCACTTTTCATAAGTATATATGTCGGAGTGAGAAAGACTCACCTTTTTCAAAGCTAGAGACCAAAACAACATACAAGCACGACTCCAAAGGCACGACAAGTACAATTTCACGACTTTTGATTTGAGTTGAAAGATAGCCAAGATATGATTTTGTATCAACAACCCAAAACAAAACAAACCAGACACTATATAAACATTCAACATAAAATAACATTGAAACAATTTTGAAATATAAAGCGAAATGAACAAGATAGATTGGACCTTGCTTCAACCACTTCAATGCTTGGCCTAAGGGACACTTATGCTTGGCTATGATGATGCTTTGGCTCAGGTATGACATCATATAGGTCAGGTTTAACATCATATAGGCAAGGCAACAAGTGAATATGAAGGGAATGAGGCAACAATGGTTAAAAAAACATTGTTTTTAGGCATGTAGGTTGCAATTTGAAGGGTTTGGCCACCATAGATGGCTCGGCCATGGTCATGGTTGGTGGAGTAGATGGTGTTGGAGGCATGGAAGAGATGTAGGAGTTTGTGGCTGCGGCTATGGAGAAGAGGCCGATCCAAACTTAGAAGAGAAATAAGGCAAAATTGCATAGAAAAGTAAGAAAAGTATAAAGAAGAGAGGGATTTACCAAATTTTTTTCTTCAAGGTGGAGGCCATGATTTTTAGGATTCCGAGGCTTCAAAAATTCATGAATGACAAGAGGAAGTCGGCTGCAAAGGATGGGGAAAGGAATGGCTAAGATGAATTGATGTATTAATGACAGAAGAAACTGCAAAAGAAACGGATAAAACGTTTTTCCGTTTCTTAGCTCTTAACCCTTTCAAATTTATCATATATATTTATATACATCCAAATAACTGAAAATAATTAAAATCTCAGTTAAAATTCGAAAATATAACAGATAAACAAAATAAAAAAAATTAAATATTAATTAGATATGATTAAATAAGAAAAATAGCACAGAAAAATGAAAACTAGACTTAAGAATTAGAAATAACTTCAATACACTTTGGAAAAATTTACTTTAATTTAAATACATGTAAAATGAATAAAAATAAAGTAAAACACAGCAAATAAAAGTGAGTGCATAAAATAAATAAATAAATTTTAATTATATATAATTAAAATAAGAAAATGGCTTAAAATTGCAGACTAGGCTTTAAAAATTAGAAATAAATCCAAATGAACTTTAGAAAATATTCATGGACTTGTAAAATTTTTATAACAAATAAAATAACAAAAAATAAAAGTGCATTCACAAAAAAAAATTTAAATATAATTTATATGAAGAAAATGGCAGAAAATTAGAAAACAGCCTTTAAAAATAGGAAATAAATACAGTAAATTTTGGAAAAATTCTATTATCATTTAAAAATATTTAAAATTCAAAATATACATAATAAAACATATTATCACATATTAAAATAAAATATAACCAAGAAGAAGTAATTTATACAATTTAAAATAGTCATTGTTAAATAACCCTATATACGCACAATATTGTAAAGGGTATAACTTTCACAATTTACATCCAAATTCAACGAAACGAAAAGTGGTGTTCTTATAATTTTATGTACTTTCATAATAAAAGAAAAAAATTAAATTTTAAACTTTTAAGTTGAAAGTCACAGTTTGACTATTTTGACCAAAATCAGCATTTCAGGCAAATATTTCAACTTACACAAGTTTGGGATTATAACTCATAAAAATCAAGATTATATTTAAATAATAAATTTAATCATTTCAAATAAGTAAAATAAGTTTTAAATCAAAATCTTACATTAAAAATAATTGAAATATACAATAAAATAATTATAAAATACAGGGTTGTTACACTCTCCCCCACTCAAAACTTTTCGTCCCCAAAAAGGAATGAGGTATGGAAGGGCACAGAAAAGATAGAGTGAAATAGGATTAAGAAAAGATGGCAAGGAGATTGAAATTATACCTGATAACTGTTGTTATAGGTAAGTTTCGCAAGGTGCAGATTATCAAAGATTATAGAAAGATTTCTAAACAGAAAGATCATAGAAAGATGCATATACCAGTCTATAGCAAGATAAGGATGATAAGAACAACCAAAAGATAGTTTGAAAGACAAAATAAGGAAATGAATTTGAAAGCATGGAGATTTCAACTTAAATAGAAAATAAACTTTTACACAAGTTACATAAATCTTAACTATCTCAAATTTCATTATCTTATTATCCAATCATGTTAAATTAACATTTTTTTTAAAACCATGGGTTAGAAAAATAATCATTTATTACACTCACAATGTGTTTAATAAATTTTATTCTTCTTTATTCCTAATAAAAATTAAATTTATTCCTCTCAATATATTTATCACTCATGTTCAATATACTTACACTTATTATAACTGCTTTCTTTTATTCTTAGTTCTTTTAACATCATTTTGTTGTAAGTTATTCAATTTCCCTTTATTATATTTACCTCTGTTAATCATTTTATAATTAAAATTTAAGTGTATAACATTTATTATAACCACTCAAATTTTATAAAAAAAAACTTTTTATATTGTATATTATTCAATTACATTGTTAACTTCTAAAATTTTGGTAAGTTATATTTGAATGCAATTGTATTATACAAATAAACCTTCCAATTAAATCATTTCATGCTTGATATTCATCCAAAATTTTGATAGATTGATTTTTTTTTTTGGAATTATTCTTTAAAATAAAATTTAAGCATTAAATTTTCGATTTCTTCAAACCATTTAGAGATAAGTAATAATATATATACATATATAATATGTCAAATCAAATTTCAATCATATATATATATATATATTATAAATTAAGTCATATTTTAGAAATTCAAATCAATTTAATTTCCCGAAACAAAGCTGTAGCAAGACTATAGAACAGTCTCTTAACTTTGAAACTCGAAAATGAACGTCGATGATGTCGCGATCATCACCGAAGTTATTTTCCAGCGACAAAGAGAAGAGCACTAATTTTAAACCTTTAAAATTCTTTGAAAACAAATTTCTATTCAAAATACTTTAAATAATATAACCTTTTAAAACTTTAAACCAAAGTTCGACATAATCGGGATTTAAATCCTTAAATTCTTGTTTTAAATTCATTTCAGTTCCCAAATAAATTTATAAACAAATATTTATAGATCTATTTGTAGAACAATAAATGATAAATCAAGTATTATCATTTCAAATTATCAATTTAAATCATTTCATTAAGTTCCATAAATTTACTTATATATCAAAATTTATTTCATTAACCAAAATTTTTTTTAAAAAAAAATAATATATTGTGTCCGTTTGTTCTGTCAAAGTGTTTTGGAAATCTTATCGATAGCGCTGATCAGACGTATCGATCAGAAACCCACTCAACATCAACAACTCAAACAACACAATATATAAAACATTTTAATTTTAAATACTAGTTTACAAATACACTATACATGAATGATTTTCAAAGAAGGATAGAGATTCAAATTTTTGATTAACACAAATCAAAGGAGATTATGATTTAAAAATAAGTTGGAAACAAGGATGACATAATTAAATAACAGAATAGGAAGATGGATAAGCTTATATAAATCACGGGCAACCTTAACTGGGTCAACCGTGACTTAAAGAATAAGATCAATGTTGATTTTTCTAGGGTAAATCTACATTCGATCTCAAGAGTTAGAGTTTGAAATAACAAAAGATATTAGCATCTAAACCAAGGATAGATAAGAATCTCTGGTGAATCGATGCTAACTGCAAAGGAGTTTTCCCCCTTTTTCAATTAAATTTGAAATTGGCGTGATCGCCGACTCACTAGAAAGATCATTCGAAGCGGAGTTATGGAATACTCCAGAGTCAAAAGAAGATGAATAGTGAGGGATACGAATGGATTTTGGAACTGTAGGGAACGTTCCAAAATTCAAAGGAATTGAGTCAAAAAAGAAGAGATTCAAACTCGAATGAAAGTGATTCTGTAAATACATTCACTCCATATGCTGAGTTTTGCCTAGAGCTACCAAAGCTCTGATACCAACTGTAACGACTCGGTATTTTCAACCATTCGCATCCATTATAAGTGTATAGGTAGACACTCATGCCAGAATTGAATTGCTCAAAATACCGCGTTGTAAATAAAATTTTGGCAAACCTCAGAATATATAGTAAATAAAAATCACAGATCACAGACACAGAATATATAAAAATGCAGTGGAAGAAAAAGAGATAGTAGTTCATGAAGCTACTATATAAATATGAGATACATCAGAGTTAAATAAGATACAACAGAAGAGTAACAGGATACATCAGGTACAAATCAGATACATCACTGAACTACTGGATACTGAAACAAAATAGATGGCTGGATCTTCAAGGAAAGCTCCAACGCCGAAGGTGAATCTTGAATGCTAACTCAATCAATCTGACCCGAGCGTAAAGCAAAACACAAAACCCTCGAGTCAGGACATAAATACTTATAAACTGTAAATCAACTCAAGTGAACAGTAACAAAATGCATCAGTAACTTAAAGGATGCTTGGGACCGCCCATCCTCTAAGGATCCGTTAAACTATTTATTATGTAGTAATATATGCTATATACGGTAGTGTCTAATCAGTAAAGTATAATCATATAGAAAATAGCGTTAAGGGGATGGTGAACCTTAACGCGGTCGGATCTTTAAAACCAAAATCGTAGTGGGCTCGATATAAGGATATGACACAGCACGCGAGGCAATGTCAGGGTGGATATACCGTTTGCACTCCCGGACCGGTGGTGACGGCAAGCCAGCAGCTTCCGCCCACCTCGAACAATACCCCCGAATCAAAGTGGTGCCACCGAATCGAATCACAACAATAATAGAATAGTTTCCGATGGAGCATGCTCGATGAAAGGGTGCGACCATTTGTGTAGCCCGGTATAGCTCCTGTTTTAGTCATATATGCCAACTCACGGGAGTTGGGTCCACGTAATATACCTCGAGAACGTCGCCACCATCCTACTTCATTCTAGAATCTCCACCGCGTACACAGTTGTTAAAGTGGTTTTCGGTATTGTCCGGCTATAAGACAATATCCGATCCCGGTCTCTTTAACAACTAATCGTTATTATAACCCATGGATATTTATTTCAAATAATTTATACTTTCAAGACCAAATATCATACTCATTTCAAAACCATATCACAATTGTATCATTTCCATTTCAAAAACAATTCAATATTATATCATTCAAATAAAACCCAAATTTTCAAATCATTGAATATTTCTTTAAATTTATTAAACTTGAAATATTCCTTTAAATTATCATAGAATTTTGGAAATGTTACCTTAAGGAATCATAGCATTTTTGGAATGTACTACTTTCCACTTTACATTGTATATAATCAAAGTATCGATAAGATTAAAATTTTAACATGTCAATTTATCATAGCCTTATAGTTAAATAAACTTTCTACTGTAATATACAATTTAAACCGAAATTCTTATGCTAAGTTAAAAGCACCTTATTAACTTACATTATTATTACAATAAAGAAACTTTATTATTTTAATCATTTAAAGTATGCCATTCACATAAATTAAAACTTGCTTATCAAATGTACGTTATCAACTTACATTTTATTATTACAGTAAGTAACATTTGTCATTTTAATCAATTTAAAATACACCATTACATTGATTAAAATCTACGTGTCAAATGTACGTTTTAAATTTTATATTCCTATTACAATAGTGAACATTTATTCATTAAATCAATACCACACTACTTAAAACTTTACATGTTTCTTTCTTAATTAAAACTTTACATGTTCTTGCATTAATTAAAACTTTCATGTTCTCCCATAAATTAGGACTTTACACGTTTCTTTCATTAATTAAAAGCTTATACGTTTCTTTCATTAATTAAAACTTATACATTTCTTTCATTAATTAGGAATTTACATGTTCCTATCATTAATTAGAACACCATACGTTCTTTCATTAATTAAAACCTATACGTTTCTTTCATAAATTAAAACCTATACGTTTCTTTCATAAATTAAAACCTATACGTTTCTTTCATAAATTAAAACCTATACGTTTCTTTCATAAATTAAACCTATACGTTTCAGATTTATATTATCATTTCACAAATTTAACTAAACTTCCAGTTTATTTAATTAATTTAACATCTTTAGTTAAAACTCAAATTTCACATTTTCAAGTCAAGTTATATTTTAAAATTTCATTTTTCAACAGTCACTTATTCAACCACTTAAATTTATAGAAAAATCAATAATTCTTTAATAAATCACTTAAATCAAATATAAATCAATTTATCATATTTATCATTTTTCAAATAAAATTAAAGTCCATTTTATTCATGTAACTTAAATATCATTTTTAGTCAAAATTCCAAATTTCAAACATAAGTTATATTTTAAAAATCCAGTTAATCCATTCATAAATTACATTTTTAACACATAAAAAAATCATAATTTATTTATTTTAAAACCTTTCAAAATCTATTTAAATCAAATTTCATAATTTTATATTTTTAAAATACTTAAAATATTCAAAGCACTTTATAGAATAACCACGGGTCTGTATATAGTTTCCTAACCTAGGTCAAGTGATACGGATATGTATCATTTCAATCCGCAGTTCAAAAGGTAAAAATCTGGGTTCTATCATTTCAAGCCCGCAATCCCAAGTTTAAATAAATAAATAAAATAACTCAGGCCTGTCATTTCAGCCCATAATGATTTTTATCCTAACACGGAACTTGTAGCGTGATCATATACAGAAATAATATAAACAATGTCAATATCACAATATACAGTCATGTATCAGATGTCAGGTGAAAATTAACAGTTTTAACACGGTAATAACATGGTAATAACACGGCATAGCATATCATATGATCATCATTAACTTGCATAAACATTTTACATTACTAAACACTTGTCATCAATCCACTTTTCATAAGTATATATGTCAGAGTGAGAAAGACTCACCTTTTTCAAAGCTAGAGACCAAAACAACATACAAGCACGACTCCAAAGGCACGACAAGCACAATTTCACGACTTTTGATTTGAGTTGAAAGATAGCCAAGATATGATTTCGTATCAACAACCCAAAACAAAAAAAACCAGACACTATATAAACAGTCAACATAAAATAACATTGAAACAATTTTGAAATACAAAGCGAAATGAACAAGATGGATTGGACCTTGCTTCAACCACTTTAATGCTTGGCCTAAGGGACACTTATGCTTGGCTATGATGATGATTTGGCTCAGGTATGACATCATATAGGTCAGGTTTAACATCATATAGGCAGGGCAACAAGTGGAGATGAAGGGAATGAGGAAACAATGGTCAAAAAACATTGTTTTTAGGCATGTAGGTTGCAATTTGAAGGGTTTGGCCACCATAGATGGCTCGGCCATGGTCATGGTTGGTGGAGTAGATGGTGTTGGAGGCATGGAAGAGATGTAGGAGTTTGTGGCTGCGGCTATGGAGAAGAGGCCGATACAAACTTAGAAGAGAAACAAGGCAAAATTACATAGAAAAGTAAGAAAAGTAGAAAGAAGAGAGGGATTTACCTAATTTTTTTTCTTCAAGGTGGAGGCCATGATTTTTAGGATTTTGGGGCTTCAAAAATTCATGAATGACAAGAGGAAGTCGGCTGCAAAGGATGGGGAAAGGAATGGCTAAGATGAATTGATGTATTAATGACAGAAGAAACTGCAAAAGAAACGGATAAAATGTTTTTCCGTTTCTTAGCTCTTAACCCTTTCAAATTTCTCATATATATTTATATACATCAAATAACTGAAAGTAATTAAAATATCAGTTAAAATTCGAAAATATAACAGATAAACAAAATAAAAAAAAATTAAATATTAATTAGTTATGATTAAATAAGAAAAATAACGTAGAAAAATGAAAACTAGACTTAAGAATTAGAAATAACTTCAATACACTTTGGAAAAATTTACTTTAATTTAAATACATGTAAAATGAATAAAAATAAAGTAAAACACAGCAAATAAAAGTGAGTGCATAAAATAAATAAATAAATTTTAATTATATATAATTAAAATAAGAAAATGGCTTAAAATTGTAGACTAGGCTTTAAAAATTAGAAATAAATCCAAATGAACTTTAGAAAATCTTCATGGACTTGTAAAAATTTTATAAAAAATAAAATAACAAAAAATAAAAGTGCATTCACAATTTTTTTTTAAATATAATTTATATGAAGAAAATGGCGGAAAATTAGAAAACAGCCTTTAAAAATAGGAAATAAATACAGTAAATTTTGGAAAAATTCTATTATCATTTAAAAATATTTCAAAGTCAAAATATACATAATAAAACATATTATCACATATTAAAATAAAATATAACCAAGAAGAAGTAATTTATACAATTTAAAATAGTCATTATTAAATAACCCTATATACGCACAATATTGTAAAGGGTATAACTTTCACAATTTACATCCAAATTCAACGAAACGAAAAGTAGTGTTCTTATAATTTTATGTACTTTCATAATAAAAGAAAAAAAATAAATTTTTAAACTTTTAAAATTTTAAGTTGAAAGTCACAGTTTGACTATTTGGACCAAAATCAGCATTTCAGGCAAATATTTCAACTTACACAAGTTTGGGATTATAACTCATAAAAATCAAGATTATATTTAAATAATAAATTTAATCATTTCAAATAAGTAAAATAAGTTTTTAAATCAAAATCTTACATTAAAAATAATTAAAATATACAATAAAATAATTACAAAATACAGGGTTGTTACAGCAATTGTGTTATTTTATTAGTTTATTTAGTTTTGATTATAATTAATTAATTATAAATTACAATTAATTTTGAAAACTATTAATAACAATATATTATAATAACTAACAAAAAAATTGTTGTAGTAATAACGAATCACATTAATTCCACACTATAGAATCTCATCTCCTATATAAGATATCTTAAGTTGGGCTACAAATATTATTTCATAAGTAAAACTTGGTAGTTGTCTAACCTTAAATCATCTCCATTTGAATGCACTTTATCCTCTTAAAGACGTAAATTTACGATGTGTATTTGCTTATGTCAGACGAAAGTAGTTGATGGTCACTAAATAAAGCTTTCATCATCTCTAATAAAGTTGTATATTTTGCACTTTCTTCTATATGTTTGAAAGTATCTAAATTTCTCACTTTCTCAGTTACATACTCAACCTTTATCAACTTATAAGTTCAAAAGAATAATCTATATATCCTTCAAATATTTTCATATATGGTTGGAATCAGTATGTTATTCACATTTATGTGTATATGAGATTAATTAACGATTTTTATGTATACAACTTCGTACAATATAAATATAATTTGTATTTGGTAATGAATAATTGCCTTCGGTATCATCTAATATATGAGATATCTTAGATTTTTATTGATTTGGAATATATATAGATTTGGATACTGATATACAAAAGTTCACTATTGTATCTTCGAGAAGACGCGCTGAGTTTTTTAATTTAAAGTTCACATTTATTTTTCATCAAGAATTTTTGTTAATTCATATGTTCTATAATTGTAAATTTGTGATGATTTTTTTATCACTTATTTCATTTCCATGATTAACTACTTAGTTTTTTATTTTTATTTTTTTACATATCTTTATTAATAGTTGGCTTAAAAGCGCAATCTTTTGGTCCGACGGTGAAGTTCCAAAATTGCCCTTTATATATATATAATCCTTTAGTAATAGTTGTAATATATTTGCTGTCACACTCTTTTAGTGTCAGTATGAAATACCAAAAATGCCTCCGTATAGATATTATTAAAATTTAACATAACTTAAAAATAGGATCTGGCAATTACTTTTTCTTCGTAAATTTAAAATTTCCTTTACAAATATTTACCAAATCTTACGATCACTTGAAAATAGGACCTAACAAATAAACTACTTAAAAAATTCATTTTTTATTAACTAATAATACAAATAAAAATTTAAACTAAAAAAAATTAGATATTGCAACTTCGAAATAAAATTACAAATTAACTACGTTTGATTCAACACAAAAGTATGATAAATATTTGTGGAGATCATTTACTTTTAAACGAATTAAACAATACAATTTGTAGAAAAATAATTCAAATCCCTTCATCACGCGCGAAGCACGTGCCGTAATGCTCGCATATATCAAAACAGATTAGTTTTATCGGAAAAGACGAAGGACGGTTCAGATTTAATATGAAGAAAGACATCAGAAGGCTTTTATTCATCCAAGTCAGCAAAAAGATAACGCCGTTACCATACCGTTAGCTGGCTATTATTATACCGTCGACTGACTATTTGATTTAATAATACATAAGAAATAAAATATAAGCATTCGCTCCTATAAAATAATACACATACCATTATGTTGAATAACTTGCAAATGAACAACCATATTAAGGTTTGGTTTTCAGACAAGTACAAATGTACAATGAAGGGGGATTTGCTAAAGTTTTGGACATTTAAGTTGAGTATTAATGTGCAATTATGTTATTTTATTAGTTTATTTAGTTTTGATGATAATTAATTAATTATAAATTACAATTAATTTTGAAAACTAGTAATAACGATATATTACAATAATTAACAAAAAAATTGTTGCAGTAATAATGAATCACTTTAATTCCACACTATGGAATCTCATCTCCTATATAAGATATCTTAAGTTGGGCTACAAATATTATTTCATAAGTAAAACTTGGTAGTTGTCTAACCTTAAATCATCTCCAAATGAATGCACTTTATCCTCTTAAAGATGTAAATTTACGATGTGTATTTGCTTATGTCAGACGAAAGTAGTTGATGTCACTAAATAAAGCTTTCATCATCTCTAATAAAGTTGTATATTTTGCACTTTTTTCTATATGTTTGAAAGTATCTAAATTTCTCACTTTCTCAGTTACATGCTCAACCTTTATCAACTTATAAGTTCAAAAGAATAATCTATATATCCTTCAAATATTTTCATATATGGTTGGAATCGGTATGTTATTCACATTTATGTGTATATGACATTAATTAACGATTTTTATGTATACAACTTCGTACAATATAAAAATAATTTGTATTTGGTAATGAATAATTGCCTTCGGTATCATCTAATATATGAGATATCTTAGATTTTTATTGATTTGGAATATATATAGATTTGGATACTGATATACAGAAGTTTACTATTGTATCTTCGAGAAGACGCGCTGCGTTTTTTAATTTAAAGTTCACATTTATTATTCATCAAGAATTTTTGTTAATTCATATGTTCTATAATTGTAAATTTGTGATGATTTTGTTATCACTTATTTCATTTCCATGATTAACTACTTAGTTTTTTATTTTTATTTTTTTACATATCTTTATTAATAGTTGGCTTAAAAGTACAATCTTTTGGTCCGACCGTGAAGTTCCAAAATTTCCCTTTATATATATATATATTCCTTTAGTAATAGTTGCAATACATCTACTGTCACAATCTTTTAGTGTTAGTATGAAATACCAAAAATGCCTCCGTATAGATATTATTAAAATTCAACATAACTTAAAAATAGGATCTGACAATTAATTTTTCTTCGCAAATTTAAAATTTCCTTTACAAATATTTACCAATTCTTACGATCACTTGAAAATAGGACCTAACAAATAAACTACTTTAAAAATTTGTTTTTTATTAACTAATAATACAAATAAAAATTTAAACTAATAAAAAATTAGATACTGCAACTTAGAAATAAAATTACAAATTAACTACGTTTGATTCAACACAAAAGTATGATAAATATTTATGGAGATCATTTTCTTTTAAACGTATTAAACAATCCAATTTGTAGAAAAATAATTCAGATCCCTTCATCACGCGCGAAGCGCGTGCCGTAATGCTCGTATATATCAAAACAGATTACTTTTAATGGAAAAGACAGAGGACGGTTCAGATTTAATATGAAGAAAGACATCAGAAGGCTTTTATTCATCCAAGTCAGCAAAAAGATAACGCCGTTACCATACCGTTAGCTGGCTATTTGTAACAACCTAGTATTCCATACCGAATAATTATCATCTTAGCACGATTTCTTCTCCTAACTTATTGCCAATTGAAGTTTTTAAATCGAATTAAAATTTCTTTGTTAAAAAGATTGGTGGGCTTTGAAATTTAAATAGTGGTCCATATTTTTATTGGGCCGTGATAATTTGCTAAGGCTTATAACCGGTTTCTTTTCCCCCTTTATGCATTCTCGTTCGAGACCTAAAACGAACGAACGAAAATAAAATGGAGGCTATCTCGTTCGCCCCCTTCTCCAGATTAGGGCTTCTCGAAAATCGAAAATGCCGATGCTCGATTGAAGAGGCGATTCAGCGCTCTGGTTCATCCATCGATGGCCTCCTCGTAGCTTGCTCCAGCTGCTTCGACTCGTGATAAGGTGAGTGGTCTTCCGCTCACATCTAGTTCAAGTCGGTTTTTCATGATTTCTGCCTTGTTTAAATTCGTGTTTTTGGTTGCTTGATTAATTGGTTTTCACGGCTAAAAATTGGTTTGTTGGGAAGATGATTTTCGGGTTCGCTTGTTTTCTTTGAATTTCTGGCATCACCGATCCTTTGGGCTTTGATTTCTATGGCCCTTGTTAGCTTCGCCTCTGGCCATTTTGGTGCTCATCCCTGAGCATTTTCAATCTGTCATGTTCTTTGTTGTAAGGTTGAATCACTACCATTTGTTTTCTAGTGTGATACTTGCACTGTTTCACGTGTGCTCAATATCCTTTGATGTCGGTCGAGTTCAACTGATTCTGGTATGTTTCTGTTAGGATCTGTTGTTCATGTTTGAACTAGTTTGGGTGGTCACTGACACCTTGTAGCTTCCCTGACCTGTGCACTCCATTCTCTTGTGTTCACCCTTGTAGTATATACTGATGCATGAATGTGTGCCCATTTGGTTTGATGTTGAGACCACTGTGGCATTTGTGACCTGCATATGTTTTCAGTTGCAGTTACATTCGTCTCCCTTTTTGTACCTGTTGCACTGGTGTATGCATATCCTGCTTTGAACCTTGCACTTGAATTTGATATCTGCAATGATATTGAACTTCTTCATGTTTCACTGTATGTTAAAACATGATATTCTCTCTTCACTTAATCACTGCCTTCAGGTCATTCATGTTGCAACTGTAATTTTCAGTGTGGCATTCATTCTCTATTATGTTGATTGTGTTGCAGTGTTCATATATGGATATTTAAAACCATATCATTGTTGAGGCTGTGACACTTGATGTCGCAGTTGCTTGACCCAGTTTCATTCCTCTTGAGTCTGTTGTGGTTGCATTGCCCACCTGTAGCACTGCTTCATGTCAAACTTGATGATGCCTTGGTAGTCTGTTTACGGTCAGCACTTCACTGCTATGTCATTCATGTTGCATATCCTTTGTAGCACACTTGAACTTGTCTATGCAATTTGCCACTGTTTCATATATGACATAGTTTGCATATTAGTTGTTACTGTTGCCTTGAACTGTTGCCATAACATTCATGTGCATTTTCTATTTAAGTGAAATTGATTTCGAGTTGTGTTATTGAACGCTTGATTTTCAATGAGCATTGTGCATATCACTTCCACCATTATGTCATTCAGTTTGTATTTATATTTCATCAATGCTTGCTGATTGACCTGCTGCACTATATGTTGTGCTTGATTCATTTATGCATCTCTGATTTGCCCACTTATTTCCTGACCTGTAGCACTATTTTTAGTGCTGCTGTGTTATGTAGTTCACTGTCGAGTTTTTGCATTTGACCTTGTGCATTTCTGCACTGGACTGAGTCATGTTCATGCCATTGGGCACTGAGTTGTTTGATCGACTCTTGCGTTCCTTTTGTTTGGCCTGGACCACTGTCGAGTTCATTTGCTGTTGGACTTCATGCACCTATGTACTCCACTGTCCATGTTTTAATGATACTGTAACTTGGGTTTGGTACCATTTTCTTGATGCCTTCATGCTATACATATGTATATCCTTAAACTGCTTTTGTTCTTCGTCCCTATGCAGCTCTGGACTGTACTACTTTTACTGTCCCTATTGCATCTGTATGCACCATTGTGTTACACCACTGTCTTGTCTTAAATTTGGGTTGGAACTTTGCTACACCACTGCCTTTATTTGTTAGTTAGCACTGTTTCATTATGTCACTGCCATGTGCATTTGGATTGATTTTCGAATTACACTTGAGTTGAATCCAGTGACTCGGGTTTGATCTTGTGTTTGCTTATGAATTATCATTGGGTACATCATCACTGTAGTGGCAAGGCAGTGCACGCAAGCGTGAACTGCAGCCACACGGTATTCATTGGGTACATCATCACCGTTGTGGCAAGGCAGTGCACGCAAGCGTGAACTGCAGCCACACGGTATCGATTTTATTGGTATTTCTTTTGTTTTTGATGCGTTGATCTTTTGTGAAACGCATGTTTTAGTGGCGTGGCAGTACACGCTTGCGTATACTGCAGCCCTACTCGAGTTGACGTTTTAATTGATGTTCCAATCGTTTGAATTGGTTCGCGTTATATTTACTGTTATCCGATTTATTTATTTAAGAATCGGATAGGTAAATTTATTGTGACTGTCGTCTATTCATTATTTAATTATTATTGCTTCTGTGCACTAATAACTGAGTTTGAATTAGACTGACCCGAGTATTATTTTCTTTTGAATTTAATACTCAGGTCAGACCGAGTATTTTCAGGTTGTAGATATTCTGCTTTGGGATGCTGCTTGAGCTATGAAGACTTTTCATATCTTTTGGAGTTGTCGAGTCATAGTATAGGTTGATATGTATTCATGTATATTAGTCGATAATGTACTTGTATACATAACTTCCTGAGTCGACTGTTGTAGTTGTATCACATGTACCGTGTCAAATGTATTGTAACTGACATCAGTTATTATATATATATGAGACTTTCTGTTTCATCTGTGTTCTGCATTTAAATTATCTGCGTTATTATTTTATAATTTTGTCCTAGACTATTATAGCCACTGTGTGGTAGCTTTGAGTTTGCATCGGCATGTCGGATTTTCCTCTTGAAATAGAATGCATGTTTTTACTATCTGACATATCAGTGCTCGCACAAGGCAATTACACGGATGGTCGCTCCTCAACAGCCTTATTCTCCGTGCTAGTTGACAGCACTACACCGTAGTGTTCTTGGCTAGCGTGGGTATAGAGGTGGGGCGTCACACTATTATTATACCGTCGACTGACTATTTGATTTAATAATACATAACAAATAAAATATAAGCATTCGCTCCTATAAAATAATACACATACCATTATGTTGAATAACTTGCAAATGAACAACCATATTAAGGTTTGGTTTTCAGACAAGTACAAATGTACAATGAAGGGTGATTTGCTAAAGTTTTGGACATTTAAGTTGAGTATTAATGTGCAATTATGTTATTTTATTAGTTTATTTAGTTTTGATGATAATTAATTAATTATAAATTACAATTAATTTTGATAACTAATAATAACAATATATTATAATAATTAACAAAAATATTGTTGTAGTAATAATGAATCACTTTAATTCCACACTATGGAATCTCATCTCCTATATAAGATATCTTAACTTGGGCTACAAATATTATTTCATAAGTAATACTTGGTAGTTGTCTAACCTTAAATCATTTCCATTTGAATGCACTTTATCCTCTTAAAGACGTAAATTAACAATGTGTATTTGCTTATGTCAGACGAAAGTAGTCGATGGTCACTAAATAAAGCTTTCATCATCTCTAATAAAGTTGTATATTTTGCACTTTTTTCTATATGTTTGAAAGTATCTAAATTTCTCACTTTCTTAGTTACATACTCAACCTTTACCAACTTATAAGTTCAAAAGAATAATCTATATATCCTTCAAATATTTTCATATATGGTTGGAATCAGTATGTTATTCACATTTATGTGTATATGAGATTAATTAACGATTTTTATGTATACAACTTCGTACAATATAAATATAATTTGTATTTGGTAATGACTAATTTCCTTCGGTATCATCTAATATATGAGATATCTTAGATTTTATTGATTTGGAATATATATAGATTTGGATACTGATATACAGAAGTTTACTATTGTATCTTCGAGAAGACGCGCTGCGTTTTTTAATTTAAAGTTCAAATTTATTATTCATCAAGAATTTTTGTTAATTCATATGTTCTATAATTGTAAATTTGTGATGTTTTTGTTATCACTTATTTCATTTCCATGATTAACTACTTAGTTTTTTATTTTTATTTTTTTTACATATCCTTATTAATAGTTGGCTTAAAAGCGCGATCTTTTGGTCCGACCGTGAAGTTCCAAAATTGTCCTTTATATATATATATTCCTTTAGTAATAGTTGTAATATATTTGTTGTCACACTCTTTTAGTTTCAGTATGAAATACCAAAAATGCCTCCGTATAGATATTATTAAAATTTAACATAACTTAAAAATAGGATCTGACAATTAATTTTTCTTTGCAAATTTAAAATTTCCTTTACAAATATTTACCAATTCTTACGATCACTTGAAAATAGGACCTAACAAATAAACTACTTTACAAATTCGTTTTTTATTAACTAATAATACAAACAAAAATTTAAACTAATAAAAAATTAGATATTGCAACTTAGAAATAAAATTACAAATTAACTACGTTTGATTCAACACAAAAGTATGATAAATATTTATGGAGATCATTTTCTTTTAAACGTATTAAACAATACAATTTGTAGAAAAATAATTCAAATCTCTTCATCACACGCGAAGCGCGTGCCGTAATGCTCGTATATATCAAAAAAGATTAGTTTTAACGGAAAAGACAGAGGACGATTCAGATTTAATATGAAGAAAGACATCAGAAGGCTTTTATTCATCCAAGTCAGCAAAAAGATAACGCCGTTGCCATACCGTTAGCTGGCTATTATTATACCGTCGACTGACTATTTGATTTAATAATACATAAGAAATAAAATATAAGCATTCGCTCCTATAAAATAATACACATACCATTATGTTGAATAACTTGCAAATGAACAACCATATTAAGGTTTGGTTTTCAGACAAGTACAAATGTACAATGAAGAGTAATTTGCTAAAGTTTTGGACATTTAAGTTGAGTATTAATGTGCAATTATGTTATTTCATTAGTTTATTTAGTTCTGATGACAATTAATTAATTATAAATTACAATAAATTTTGATAACTAATAATAACAATATATTATAATAATTAACAAAAAAATTGTTGCAGTAATAATGAATCACTTTAATTCCACACTATGGAATCTCATCTCCTATATAAGATATCTTACGTTGGGCTACAAATATTATTTTATAAGTAAAACTTGGTAGTTGTCTAACCTTAAATCATCTCCATTTGAATGCATTTTATCCTCTTAAAGACGTAAATTTACGATGTGTATTTGCCTATGTCAGACGAAAGTAGTTGATGGTAACTAAATAAAGCTTTCATCATCTCTAATAAAGTTGTATATTTTGCACTTTTTTCTATATGTTTGAAAGTATCTTAATTTCTCACTTTCTCGGTTACATACTCAACCTTTATCAACTTATAAGTTCAAAAGAATAATCTATATATCCTTCAAATATTTTCATATATGGTTGGAATCAGTATGTTATTCACATTTATGTGTATATGTGATTAATTAACGATTTTTATGTATACAACTTCGTACAATATAAATATAATTTGTATTTGGTAATGAATAATTGCCTTCGGTATCATCTAATATATGAGATATCTTAGATTTTTATTGATTTGGAATATATATAGATTTGGATACTGATATACAGAAGTTTACTATTGTATCTTCGAGAAGACGCGCTGCGTTTTTTAATTTAAAGTTCACATTTATTATTCATCAAGAATTTTTGTTAATTCATATGTTCTATAATTGTAAATTTGTGATGATTTTGTTATCACTTATTTCATTTCCATGATTAACTACTTAGTTTTTTATTTTTATTTTTTTACATATCTTTATTATTAGTTGACTTAAAAGCACAATCTTTTGGTCCGACCGTGAAGTTCCAAAATTTCCCTTTATATATGTATATTCCTTTAGTAATAGTTGTAATATATTTGCTATCACACTCTTTTAGTGTCAGTATGAAATACCAAAAATGCCTCCGTATAAATATTATTAAAATTTAACATAACTTAAAAATAGGATCTGACAATTAATTTTTCTTCGCAAATTTAAAATTTCCTTTACAAACATTTACCAATTCTTACGATCACTTGAAAATAGGACCCAACAAATAAACTACTTTACAAATTCGTTTTTTATTAACTAATAGTACAAATAAAAATTTAAACCAATAAAAAATTAGATATTGCAACTTAGAAATAAAATTACAAATTAACTACGTTTGATTCAACACAAAAGTTTGATAAATATTTGTGGAGATCATTTTCTTTTAAACGTATTAAACAATACAATTTGTAGAAAAATATTTCAGATCCCTTCATCACGCGCGAAGCGCGTGCCGTAATGCTCGTATATATCAAAATAGATTAGTTTTAACGGAAAAGACAGAGGACGGTTCAGATTTAATATGAAGAAAGACATCAGAAGGCTTTTATTCATCCAAGTCAGCAAGAAGATAACGCCGTTACCATACCGTTAGCTGGCTATTATTATACCGTCGACTGACTATTTGATTTAATAATACATAAGAAATAAAATATAAACATTCGCTCCTATAAAATAATACACATACCATTATGTTGAATAACTTGCAAATGAACAACCATATTAAGGTTTGGTTTTCAGACAAGTACAAATGTACAATGAAGGGTGATTTGCTAAAGTTTTGGACATTTAAGTTGAGTATTAATGTGCAATCATGTTATTTTATTAGTTTATTTAGTGTTGATGATAATTAATTAATTATAAATTACAATTAATTTTGATAACTAATAATAACAATATATTATAATAATTAACAAAAAAATTGTTGCAGTAATAATGAATCACTTTAATTCCACACTATGGAATCTCTTCTCCTATATAAGATATCTTAAGTTGGGCTACCAATATTATTTCATAAGTAAAACTTGGTAGTTGTCTAACCTTAAATCATCTCCATTTTAATGCACTTTATCCTCTTAAAGACGTAAATTTACGATGTGTATTTGCTTATGTCAGACGAAAGTAGTTGATGGTCACTAAATAAAGCTTTCATCATCTCTAATAAAGTTGTATATTTTGCACTTTTTTCTATATGTTTGAAAGTATCTAAATTTCTCACTTTCTTAGTTACATACTAAACCTTTATCAACTTATAACTTCAAAAGAATAATCTATATATCCTTCAAATATTTTCATATATGGTTGGAATCAGTATGTTATTCACATTTATGTGTATATGAGATTAATTAAGGATTTTTATGTATACAACTCCGTACAATATAAATATAATTTGTATTTGGTAATGAATAGTTGCCTTCGGTATCATCTAATATATGAGATATCTTAGATTTTTATTGATTTGGAATATATATATAGATTTGGATACTGATATACAGAAGTTTACTATTGTATCTTCGAGAAGACGTGCTGCTTTTTTTTAATTTAAAGTTCACATTTATTATTCATCAAAAATTTTTGTTAATTCATATGTTCTATAATTGTAAATTTGTGATGATTTTGTTATCACTTATTTCATTTCCATGATTAAACACATAGTTTTTTATTTTTATTTTTTTACATATCTTTATTAATAGTTGGCTTAAAAGCGCAATCTTTTGGTCCGACCGTGAAGTTCCAAAATTGTCCTTTATATATATTCCTTTAGTAATAGTTGTAATATATTTGCTGTCACCCATATCCGCTTTAGCACATTTTATATACAAGATAAGAGTCTCAAGTCCCTATTTTTGATGTTGTTATAAGAAAAGTCCCTGTAGAAATGAATATGTAAATTTGGTCCTTATATTTGAAAAATAAAAAACGCAAGTTGTCTTGCATTTTTCTGGCAGAAAATGCAAGGTAACCTGCACTTTTTTGATTGGAATTTTTTTTGAAATTTTGGAAAGTGCAAGTTAATAGAAAAGTGCAAGATAACTTGCACTTTCTGATTTTGAAATATTTTTAAAATTTTTGAAATTTTCAAAAAAATATTAATGTTTAAAAAGCACAAGCTAACTTACATTTTTTGATTTAAAAAAAACAGGGACTTAATTTACATACTCATTTCACACCGTGGTTATTTTATAAAACAATTTTATAAATATTTGAATTTAATCTCAAAATCACAAAATTAAATCAACATTAAATATTCAACTTCAATTTACTAAATTCTGAAAATATCCACTTACTAATCTTTAAGTAAACATTCACATAATATCTAAAATTACAAATTTAAATCAAATTAAATATTGGATTTCAATTTTTATTTAAATTTGAAAATATTCATCAACTCACCTTAATTCAAAATCAAGTTAATCGAGTTATAAACCATAACAGTAAATCTCAGAATTAGTAAGTTCCAAATAAATCCTTATCTAAATTTAATTAATAACCACATTAAATTACAAATCAATTTCAATTTACATTTCAATCTTAATTTATTAAAGTTATAAATTTTATTTTAAACTATTAACAGAAATTTTAAATAAATGTTTTAAAAACATATCAATATATTATTAGTTAAATTAAATTTTATTTAATTTTAGTATATTGAATTTTATTAAATTAATCTTCGTTATTAGACATATTATTTTATATTAAGTCTTATTTTTTATTAATAGTTGGCTTAAAAGTGCAATCCTTTGGTCCGACCGTGAAGTTCCAAAATTGTCCTTTATATATATATATTCCTTTAGTAATAGTTGTAATATATTTGCTGTCACACTCTTTTAGTGTCAGTATGAAATACCAAAAATGCCTCCGTATAGATATTATTAAAATTTAACATAACTTAAAAATAGGATCTAACAATTAATTTTTCTTCGCAAATTTAAAATTTCCTTTACAAATATTTACCAATTCTTATGATCACTTGAAAATAGGACCTAACAAATAAACTACTTTAAAAATTCGTTTTTTATTAACTAATAATACAAATAAAAATTTAAACTAATAAAAAATTAGATATTGCAACTTAGAAATAAAATTACAAATTAACTACGTTTGATTCAACACAAAAGTATGATAAATATTTATGGAGATCATTTTCTTTTAAACATATTACACAATACAATTTGTAGAAAAATAATTAAGATCCCTTCATCACGCGCGAAGCGCGTGCCGTAATGCTCGTATATATCAAAACAGATTAGTTTTAACGCAAAAGACAAAGGACGGTTCAGATTTAATATGAAGAAAGACATCAGAAGGCTTTTATTCATCCAAGTCAGCAAAAAGATAACGCCGTTACCATACCGTTAGCAGGCTATTATTATACCGTCGACTGACTTTTGATTTAATAATACATAAGAAATAAAATATAAGCATTCGCTCCTATAAAATAATACACATACCATTATGTTGAATAACTTGCAAATGAACAACCATATTAAGGTTTGGTTTTCAGACAAGTACAAATGTACAATGAAGGGTGATTTGCTAAAGTTTTGGACATTTAAGTCGAGTATTAATGTGCAATTATGTTATTTTATTAGTTTATTTAGTTTTGATGATAATTAATTAATTATAAATTACAATTAATTTTGAAAACTAATAATAACAATATATTATAATAATTAACAAAAAAATTGTTGCAGTAATAATGAATCACTTTAATTCCACACTATGGAATCTCATCACCTATATAAGATATCTTAAGTTGGGCTACAAATATTATTTCATAAGTAAAACTTGCTAGTTGTCTAACCTTAAATCATCTCCATTTGAATGCATTTTATCCTCTTAAAGACGTAAATTTACGATGTGTATTTGCTTATGTCAGACGAAAGTAGTTGATGGTCACTAAATAAAGCTTTCATCATCTCTAATAAAGTTGTATATTTTGCACTTTTTTCTATATGTTTGAAAGTATCTAAATTTCTCACTTTCTCAGTTACATACTCAACCTTTATCAACTTATAAGTTCAAAAGAATAATCTATATATCCTTCAAATATTTTCATATATGGTTGGAATCAGTATGTTATTCACATTTATGTGTATATGAGATTAATTAACGATTTTTATGTATACAACTTCGTACAATATAAATATAATTTGTATTTGGTAATGAATAATTGCCTTCGGCATCATCTAATATATGAGATATCTTAGATTTTTATTGATTTGGAATATATATAGATTTGGATACTGATATACAAAAATTTACTATTGTATCTTCGAGAAGACGCGCTGCGTTTTTTAATTTAAAGTTCACATTTATTATTCATCAAGAATTTTTGTTAATTCATTTGTTCTATAATTGTAAATTTGTGATGATTTTGTTATCACTTATTTCATTTCCATGATTAACTACTCAGTTTTTTATTTTTATTTTTTTACATATCTTTATTAATAGTTGGCTTAAAAGCGTAATCATTTGGTCTGACCGTGAAGTTCCAAAATTACCCTTTATATATATATATATATATATTCCTTTAGTAATAGTTGTAATATATTTGCTGTCACACTCTTTTAGTGTCAGTATAAAATACCAAAAATGCCTCCGTATAGATATTATTAAAATTTAACATAACTTAAAAATTGGATCTGACAATTAATTTTTCTTCGCAAATTTAAAATTTCCTTTACATAGATTTACCAATTCTTACGATCACTTGAAAATAGGACCTAACAAATAAACTACTTTACAAATTCGTTTTTTATTAACTAATAATACAAATAAAAATTTAAACTAATAAAAAATTAGATATTGCAACTTAGAAATAAAATTACAAATTAACTACGTTTGATTCAACACAAAAGTTTGATAAATATTTGTGGAGATCATTTTCTTTTAAACGTATTAAACAATACAATTTGTAGAAAAATATTTCAGATCCCTTCATCACGCGCGAAGCACGTGCCGTAATGCTCGTATATATCAAAATAGATTAGTTTTAACGGAAAAGACAAAGGACGGTTCAGATTTAATATGAAGAAAGACATCAGAAGGCTTTTATTCATCCAAGTCAGCAAGAAGATAACGCCGTTACCATACCGTTAGCTGGCTATTATTATACCGTCGACTGACTATTTGATTTAATAATACATAAGAAATAAAATATAAACATTCGCTCCTATAAAATAATACACATACCATTATGTTGAATAACTTGCAAATGAACAACCATATTAAGGTTTGGTTTTCAGACAAGTACAGATGTACAATGAAGGGTGATTTGCTAAAGTTTTGGACATTTAAGTTGAGTATTAATGTGCAAGTATGTTATTTTATTAGTTTATTTAGTTTTGATGATAATTAATTAATTATAAATTACAATTAATTTTGAAAACTAGTAATAACAATATATTATAATAATTAACAAAAAAATTGTTGCAGTAATAATGAATCACTTTAATTCCACACTATGGAATCTCATCTCCTATATAAGATATCTTAAGTTGGGCTACAAATATTATTTCATAAGTAAAACTTGGTAGTTGTCTAACCTTAAATCATCTCCATTTGAATGCACTTTATCCTCTTAAAGACGTAAATCTACGATGTTTATTTGCTTATGTCAGACGAAAGTAGTTCATGGTCACTAAATAAAGCTTTCATCATCTCTAATAAAGTTGTATGTTTTGCACTTTTTTCTATATGTTTGAAAGTATCTAAATTTCTCACTTTCTCGGTTACATACTCAACCTTTATCAACTTATAAGTTCAAAAGAATAATCTATATATCCTTCAAATATTTTCATATATGGTTGGAATCAGTATGTTATTCACATTTATGTGTATATGAGATTAATTAACGATTTTTATGTATACAACTTCGTACATTATAAATATAATTTGTATTTGGTAATGAATAATTGCCTTCGGTATCATCTAATATATGAGATATCTTAGATTTTTATTGATTTGGAATATATATAGATTTGGATACTGATATACAGAAGTTTACTATTGTATCTTCGAGAAGACGCGCTGCGTTTTTTAATTTAAAGTTCACATTTATTATTCATCAAGAATTTTTGTTAATTCATATGTTGTATAATTGTAAATTTGTGATGATTTTGTTATCACTTATTTCATTTCCATGATTAACTACTTAGTTTTTTATTTTTATTTTTTTACATATTTTTATTAATAGTTGGCTTAAAAGCGCAATCTTTTGGTCCGACCGTGAAGTTCCAAAATTGCCCTTTATATATATATATATATTCCTTTAGTAATAGTTGTAATATATTTGCTGTCACACTCTTTTAGTGTCAGTATGAAATACCAAAAATGCCTCCGTATAGATATTATTAAAATTCAACATAACTTAAAAATAGGATCTGACAATTAATTTTTCTTCGCAAATTTAAAAATTCCTTTACAAATATTTACCAATTCTTACGATCACTTGAAAATAGGACCCAACAAATAAACTACTTTAAAAATTCGTTTTTTATTAACTAATAATACAAATAAAAATTTAAACTAATAAAAAATTAGATACTGGAACTTAGAAATAAAATTACAAATTAACTACGTTTGATTCAACACAAAAGTATGATAAATATTTATGGAGATCATTTTCTTTTAAACGTATTAAACAATACAATTTCCTTTTAATGGAAAAGAAAGAGGACGGTTCAGATTTAATATGAAGAAAGACATGTATTCATCCAAGTCAGCAAAAAGATAACGCCGTTACCTTACCGTTAGCTGGCTATTATTATACCGTCGACTGACTATTTGATTTAATAATACATAAGAAATAAAATATAAGCATTCGCTACTATAAAATAATACACATACCATTATGTTGAATAACTTGCAAATGAACAACCATATTAAGGTTTGGTTTTCAGACAAGTACAGATGTACAATGAAGGGTGATTTGCTAAAGTTTTGGACATTTAAGTTGAGTATTAATGTGCAATTATGTTATTTTATTAGTTTATTTAGTTTTTATGATAATTAATTAATTATAAATTACAATTAATTTTGATAACTAATAATAACAATATATTATAATGATTAACAAAAAAATTGTTGCAGTAATAATGAATCACTTTAATTCCACACTATGGAATCTCATCTCCTATATAAGATATCTTAAGTTGGGCTACAAATATTATTTCATAAGTAAAACTTGGTAGTTGTCTAACCTTAAATCATCTCCATTTGAATGCACTTTATCCTCTTAAAGACGTAAATTTACGATGTGTATTTGCTTATGTCAGACGAAAGTAGTTCATGGTCACTAAATAAAGCTTTCATCATCTCTAATAAAGTTGTATGTTTTGCATTTTTTTCTATATGTTTGAAAGTATCTAAATTTCTCACTTTCTCGGTTACATACTCAACCTTTATCAACTTATAAGTTCAAAAGAATAATCTATATATCCTTCAAATATTTTCATATATGGTTGGAATCAGTATGTTATTCACATTTATGTGTATATGAGATTAATTAACGATTTTTATGTATATAGCTTCGTACAATATAAATATAATTTGTATTTGGTAATGAATAATTGCCTTCGGTATCATCTAATATATGAGATATCTTAGATTTTTATTGATTTGGAATATATATAGATTTGGATACTGATATACAGAAGTTTACTATTGTATCTTTGAGAAGACGCGCTGCGTTTTTTAATTTAAAGTTCACATTTATTATTCATCAAGAATTTTTGTTAATTCATATGTTCTATAATTGTAATTTTGTGATGATTTTGTTATCACTTATTTCATTTCCATTATTAACTACTTAGTTTTTTATTTTTATTTTTTTACATATCTTTATTAATAGTTGGGTTTAAAGCGCAATCTTTTGGTCCGACCGTGAAGTTCCAAAATTGCCTTATATATATATATATATATATATATTCCTTTAGTAATAGTTGTAATATATTAACAATCATCGACATAGAGCATATAAATTATACAGGTAATAAATACAGGTATTAACTAACAGTTTATATTCAATGATAAATTTAATAACTGTTAAACTAGCAGTTTATATGCAAATAAATAAATTTAAAAACTGTTGAACTAGCAGTTATATGCAAATAACTAAATTCTAACTGTCAATGTAACGACCCAGGATTTTTAGTAATTAAAAATTTGAATATTTAATTAATTTTAAATATTAATAAGTGAATTTATAAGTCAAATAAATTTATTTTGAATAATTGGATTTAATTGGATAATTAAATCGATAATTTAATATGTGAAATTATGGAAATAATTGAAAATTGGGTTAAATATGATTGAAAATGATTTGTAAAATTTTATTCTATCATATTGAAGTTAGAACGATATTTTAGAACTTTTAAAATCGAATTAAAAGTTAATTTGTGAAAATTGAATATTTTAATTTTAAATCGACTAGTGAAATTAGCCAATTTTCAAACAGTCTCAGAATTGGACGAAACTAGTTCCATTGGATCCGTAATAGTTAGTTATTTCCGGATTTCAATTTTCGTATCAATCGGAGTTATCGTTTGATCGTGGTAGCTCGAAACGCATCGAATTGTTTTTAATATTAATTTGGCGAGTTAAAATAGCCATTTTTCATACTGTCTCGGATTTCGACGAAACCAGTTTCATCGTATCCGTAATGTGATATTATTGTAGGGTTTCAAATTTCGTGTCAATTGGATGTACCGTTTGTCCGGTACAAATTAAAACGCCTAGAAAATCGTTTAAATCGGTTTAATTTAAATTGAACGTTTATAGCCATAACTCGCACAGATGTCCGAATTAGCTTCCGAAACCTATTCCATTGTGTCCAGAACGCGGGGTAAACCCTAGAAACGCTGGTTACGGCACGTAAATCGGAGTTTGAAAATCCCGGATGAATAGTGTTCAAGAATTCTCTATAAATAGCCACCATCACAACTAAAAAAAAAAAAAAATATAAACCTAACCCTAATTTATGCACAGCCGCCACCTTAGCCATCAATGGCCGAAAAAAACAACAGACTTCTCCTCCTCTTATCTCTTCATCCACTCAACGATTCAACAAACTCTCAACTAGTAAATCGAAGAGCACGAAGAGCTCTATAATATCAACGGTGATGATCGGGTTTGCTTGAGTGGATCGTCGGCAAAATCGCCTTGAAGTCAGGCCGTTCATCATGCAATTCGAGCCTCATATGGTGGCCGAGCTCCACGTGGGGGTGGCCGAAGTTTGAGCATGTTAGGGGCTTCAAAATGCAAGTTCCTGATCAAATTTCTATCGAGCAAGGAAGTTGAAAAAATCAAAACCTAAATTTGAAGAAATGGGTTCTTATGCGTATTGAATGTCTGTAGATGGAACGAGAGGGAGAAGGGGCATGCGCACGGTTCTGATGAAAGGGAGCTTGTGATCTACGGCTATGATAGTTGAGGATTTAAAATTATAAATTATGTTATAAATTTATGTATATAAAATCGTGTAAACTTCATAAATTCATATCTTTTTCATACGAGGTCGAAAACGCGCGAAACCAGTTGCGTTGGAATCGTATGGAAGAGCACTACGCTATGGAGTTGGATTGGAGTCGTTTGGAGTTAGTGAGAATTTCGGGTAAATTAAACGTCCGTTTAATTTTATTCGAAATAAATCGCTAAAACGAAATTGAAATCAAGGTGAGAACTTCTCACTCAATCGAATCAGTTTCGATTTATATTTTAAATAGTTAGATTTAAAATATTTGAATGTATGTTTGAATGATGATTGTTATCTATTGATTGTTAAAATAGACATTATGCGCCGTTAGTAAGCGGATGTTATTTATTAAAAACATATACCGCGAATATTTCATAAACAGTGAAATTGGTATTATATATAATAACAATATATATATATATATATATATATATATATATATATATTGGCATATGTATATATTGCAGTTGTTGATTTCCCGCATTTTTTAGCGGATGAGACCCTATTGCGCCGTTATTAAGCGGATAATATTTTAAATCCCATATACCGCGATAATTCCGTACTGGAGCGGAATTGGTATTGTGCTAATGTTTGTGGATGCAGGAAAACCGGTTGGAGGGATCCAACTGGATTCCTCAACAGTATTTATTTGATTTCAGATATTTTGATATTTGATGGATTATCATATCGATATATGATATCGTTGTTGTCGTGATTGACTATTTGGTATGTAGCATCATTGGACCAAATTTTGGAACTTTAAAAAATGATTTTTAAAGCGATTTTTGAAAATATACTATATGTTTGGGATTGATCCATTATAAATGAATAACGTTATAATTTTTAAAAGTTATAAAAATTATGATTTTTGAGAAATACGGTTAAAGATTGATTTTTGAGAAATATAGTTAAAAAAACTGATTTTTGAGAATATGATGCTGATGATTTTATAAAATAGTAAAATCAGGATTTTTGAAATTATTGTGAAAAGTTTAAATATAGGATTTATGAAATTTAATTATTTTATAAATCAGAATGATGAAATTATAAAGGAGATTAAAGATGTTTTAAAAGAATAATATAAATTGATTTTATAAAGGATTTATAAATTGGTATTTATTAATGAAAAGATTTGAATTATAAAACGAGTTTTTATAAGTGTTTGAATGAAGTGAAAATGGATTGCATAAGTGAATGAAATTTATAGAATTATGAACAGTGAAGTTATAAATGGAATTTTATAAGCAGTAGGTTTATAAAATTTGTGAAGTTATTAAAATAATGATTTTGGATAAATAAATGAATCTTATAAGTTATAAGATTTAAAATTATGAAGTTCAAAGGAACGATTTTGTAAACAAATAAATTATAAGTATTTGACTTATAATATGAACCTTTAGTTTATAATTGAGTTATAAATCGAATAGGTTAATAAAGGAGATGTATAAAAAGGAAGTAGTTATAAAACAAATAGAAATAGCATTTATAAACGTTGTTTTATAAAATTCGTAAACGACTTATTTTGATAAGTAAATTGTTATAACTTAATTATGGAGTTCTATTCACGTTTTAGACAGTGAATAATCCTTTAAAATGAAATGTATAGAAATGATGAAATTGGTTAACGTAGTATATTCACGTTTTTGGATAGTGAATAATATGTTAAAGAAAATGTTTAGATTTGATGTTTTAAATAGAATTAAAACGATCTAACGATGTTTTAAAATGTGTTGAGATTCGAAACCATAGATTTCAACATTTATTGTTGAAATAGACGTTTTCGAGAAATAGAAGGAAATGGTGGACTATAACACTGTTGTTATAGTAAATGATTTCCGAAAGGAAATGTTTTGTTATAGTATTGGGATTTATATACATCTATCTTAAATTCGAATCCCTATACTAGTTATTTTGGGTTGTCGTAACGATGTTTTACGTAACATTCGTTTTGGCCCAAATAAATATGTTTAAGAGAATGATTTCAGTAAAGAATGAAATATATACTTAATTTCGATTTAAGTATATTGAATATTTTCCAAGTGTTGAAAATAGATGGATTTGAGAATTACTTAATAAGTAAGTATGGAAATGTTTTCCAATATAAAGCGAATATTTTGAGAATTTATCTTTTTGAAGATAAATTGAAATGAATAATTGAAAATCGTATATTCATAGATATTGTGAAATATAAATTCACTAAGGAATTTATAAAAAGGGGAATTTGTTTAAAAATAAATATTGATTTATTTTTGAAGTGTGAAAATTATATATCTTGTAAAGATATTTTGGAAAATAAATAATTTGGAAAATTATTTGGAATCTGGTGATGTGTGCATATCCATTGATAGTTCAAGAACCGACTATCAATATTTACCTTTGAAAGGTATTTGTTGTGATTTTGTTGAATTTGAATGCTACACTTATTTTTAAATTATTGCGCTCGTTATTTGGATTACCTATTCCGAATAGTGATACGACGTAATGGATAGCATTGAAGATCGGTGTTGAAGACCCGGTATTTGCGAGAGCGATAGGATGACCTGTCGATTGACTCTGCACCGAGTTGCTCCGGTATTGAGTTCTCCATATGTGATGGGAAATCCGATCAGGATTGTGGATATCCGGATTTCAAGGACTTCTTTGTAAGTGCCTTCGGTTTTGTTCGAGCTCGGAACAGACTTGTATGGATTGTATGTCTGACGTTACAAATTGAGATATAAAGCAGATTTCTTTCAAATATATTTCTGTTGGTGGCGGAGAATTTATTCTTTTAGCTTAACACCCTTCTCTGAGACGCACGAGCTCAGAGGTTATGTAGTTGAAGGTTATCAGCGATATATTCCCAATTTGGTAATGTGACATGCTGAGTGTTGCTGTTAAATGATCATTGTGTTGATTATTTTTGATAGGATCATTTGTTTGATCGTCTATCTTGGTGATCATTTCTATGATCATTTGTTGACCCAAAGCATGGCTTTTGTATAAATTATGTTTTTGTGGACGTGACTTCGTCGAGCCTCACACCTCGGGAATGGTCAAAACAGGAAAGATGCGGCAAGGTTATGAGGGGTAGTGCCCTTTAGGGTATGTGCATTTCCTTCTGGAAAAGGGTGGTATCATGGTATGGAGCCCAGATACTTACTCATGTTGAAAACACTTTATGATTGTGTGAATTGATTACGAGCGCTCGGTTGAAAGGTCCCAAAGGACCGGGGGATGGCATATTCGGTCAGTTGTTACTCAGTTAGGGGTAACCCGGCCTTGTGTTGGTAGAGATCCGGTTTGGTTCTCGGGGATGTCCATCCAGAGGCATTCTCATGTGGCAATGGGAAGTTCCTTGGCCTGATCATTCGTTGGAAATCCAAAGAAACAATACGAGACTTGTACGGTTTTAGTTGTATAACCTGCTATGGAATGTGGCGGTAACCTGCTATTGAACATAGTTAGCTATAGTAGGCATAGTTCGGAATGTCTATGCTGGCTAAGATGTAACGACTCGGATTTTGCCCGCTTGAAAATCGACATCCATACTTCAAATCGTACTCGAATGTCATAGATTCGACCGTTCAAATCCGATTCCCCGGAGCTTATAACAACATTAAGTAAATAACACAGCGGAATAAAAGAATAATACATTGATATACAGCTTTGATACAATATCTGATACAACAGATGATCCAATAGATATCAATATACATCAGAGATATGATACAATAAAATAGCAGCGGAAAAGAAAACGATAGATAACATCTAGCAGTGCAACAATATAACTCTGAGATAGTCTTCAATGAAGAACTCCAAAAACTGCAACTCCATTTCCAAGAATCAATCCAGCAGAAGCTCGAACTCCCCATAACGATGCACCAAGCTCAGCAAGTCTGGTGCGAACCAAAGACTGAACTAACTCCAGATAATCCACTATATCTGACTATCTGAAAAACCCAACTCTAGACTGCTCGTGTAGAAATATAATGAGCACCCAGAGTTTAGGAAAGAAACAATAAACTCCGGATCAGTCGTGGGACTGGTGTGAGCAACAAAAACAGTTTATCTATTAAAAACATTCAACAAAAGATTTTCAAAGTCAATTCGCAATGCTTTTTAAAAAATGAGACTACCATAAGGCCTCCCGCACACACACACAATGCAAACGCAGAATCGGAGGAGATTTCTCCTTATGATAGTCAAAGATGCTTGATACGCATTAAAAGAAACATTTGATATTATTACTAGTGCATAGTGTAGGAAAAATTCATTTCGAAAGTAGAATATAAATCTTAGCCAACATACGACCATTATCGTATGCCTACTATAGCTAACCATGTTCAATAGCAGGTTACCGCCACATTCCATGGCAGGTTATACAACTAAAACCGTACAAGGTTCGTATTGTTTCTTTGGATTTCCAACGAATGATCAGGCCAAGGAACTTCCCATTGCCACATGAGAATGCCTCTGGATGGACATCCCCGAGAACCAAACCGGATCTCTACCAACACAAGGCCGGGTTACCCTTAACTGAGTAACAACTGACCGAATATGCCATCCCCCGGTCCTTTGGGACCTTTATCCGAGAGCTCTCTAATCAATTCACACAATCATAACAAAGTGTTTTCAACATGTGTAAGTATCTGGGCTCCATACCATGATACCACCCTTTTCCAGAAGGAAATGCACATATCCTAAAGGGCGCTACCCCTCATAACCTTGCCTCATCTTTCCTGTTTTGACCATTCACGAGGTGTGAGGCTCGACGAAGTTACGTCCACAAAAACATACTTTATACAAAAGCCATGCTTTGGGTCAACAAATGATCATAGAAATGATCACCAGGATAGACGATCAAACAAATGATCCTATCACAAATAATCAACACAATGATCATTTCACAGCAACACTCAGTATGTCACATTACCAAAATTGGGAATATATCGCTGATAACCTTCAACTATATAACCTCTGAGTTCGTACGTCTCAGAGAAGGGTGTTAAGCTAAGAGAATAAATTCTCCGCCACCAACAGAAATATATTTGAAAGAAATCGGCTTTACATCTCAACTTGTAATGTCAGGCATACAATCCATACAAGTCTGTTCTGGGTTCGAACAGAACCGAAGGTACTTACAAAGAAGTCCTTGCAATCCGGATATTCACAATCCCGATCGGATTTCCCATCACTTAGGGAGTTTCTATACCGGCGCGACTCGGTGCAGAAACAATCGATAGGTCATCCTATCGCTTTCGCAAATACTTGGTCTTCATCACCGGTCTTCAAATGCTATCCATAGCGTCAAATCACATATTCAGAATGGGTTATATGACACAAAGGTCCTTTCCCGGCTAAACCGAATAGTGAGCGAAACATTTTAAAAATATATGGATATTGGGATTTCAATTAAGTCACAACTTAATAATTCAAAACTTTTCTTCAAATGGTTTAAATAAATTACCATTTTCAATCTTTAAAAAAGATTCATTTTCACAACCTTTAACGGTTTAAACAATTTTCACATTTTAATCTTTTAAATAAAAGATTCATTCACAGATTTTCCAAATCAATTTTCATTTCAATTTGATTAACTCGTTAAATCTTTAAATCAAAGATTTAACTTATAGCCTTCAAGACAATTTCAATTCAATTTGATTTAAACAAATCATCAATTTAAATCTGTTAAAAATAAACAGATTTAATTCATAGCTTTCAAAAAGAATTCATTCATAACTTAGGAAAATCATTTCTCTATTCAATCTTGAAATTCCCCTAATTAACTGGAATCTCAGTTCTTATCGAAAAGTGTTTATCATTTGAAAACAACAGTTTTCATTTTGGAAATCTGATTCATTTATACGAGTTGAAATCCTTGGGTTAAATTCAAATTCTCAAAAATAATACTTTAAAAATGATTCAACTCTTAATGAATAGTATAATATCGTTGATCCCTAGTTTCAAATTACAGAATTCAATTCCTAATTTTGAATTCAAATTTAAATCAAAGTATTTAAATTCCAACACTTAATCCAGTTATTCAAAATAAATTTCCATCTTTGAAATTCCATTTCAAAAGCTTTTCACTTCTATTCCAATTCCATTTCCAAAACATTTGAATTTAAAAATTCAAATTTTAAACTATTTCAAAAATCT
Source organism: Allium cepa (assembly GCA_030765085.1). Lineage (NCBI taxonomy): Eukaryota > Viridiplantae > Streptophyta > Magnoliopsida > Asparagales > Amaryllidaceae > Allium > Allium cepa. Next base: position 196,439,215 of record CM060928.1, read on the forward strand.
GCGACTTAATCGATTTCCTCGTGAAATCCATATTTGTGTGTGTATGGTGTAGTCCATGGGTTTAACACAATAGTGCAACATCATTCAATCATCATAGATCAAAACACAGAAATATAGTTGATAAGCGATATAAATTATAACGCTTATCGTCCATTCACAGATTCACAGATAATATACAAATGTAAATAAATACACACAGCTCAATCTACAGAACAAAATATCACAAATCAGATAGGATAATCAATTCAAGGCATTTCATACAGTACAATCATTCATAAGTATTCAATAAACATTTATAAGCAGGATTAATTCATAATTAAATCCTGATTTATTCAATTTATTTCTAAATTTAATTCAATTACTTATGAACTAATCATCCAATTCCTGATTTATTAATTTCAAATCATTTGATATAATCAGTTAATCAAACACTTTAATTAATTATATTATTTATAATTAATCATATTAATTAAATTGACTTTTAAACCAATTATATAATTAATTAACTTCTTAATTAATTATTTCAAGAAATTTACGATTTAATTACTTACCACTAAGCAATCATCTCATAATAACAAATCATTAATCACCAATTTATCTTTATCATTGATTAAATCAAAATATTCAATTTAATTACGATTAGTAATTAACCCCTTAATTGCTTTCATTAAGTAATTAACAATTTACAATTGATTATCTTAATCTATAAATCCAATTAATTATTGAAATTAATCACATTAATTTAATTACTTAATAATTTCTAGTTAATTATCTTTATTAACTAATAACATTTCTTTAATTTCTTTCTTAAGAAATTATCTTAGATTAATTCATTATTAATCATTTCTAATTTTAAATTAATCTAATCATTTATTTATAAATTAAATAAATAAGTCATTCTTAATTATCTTACAAATTAAATCACTTAAATATCTTAATTTTTCTAAGATAATCCATTTACTTTATTAACGACTTCATTAATGTGGATTTAAACATTACGTTTTCAAATTTAGTTTCAATTTCCATTTTAAATTTAAGATTTTGATATTTAATTTTAACCAAATCTGAGTATCAATTTATAAACCTATATAAGAAAAGTCCTAACTAATTTACTTGAATTTTTATTTGAAATTTAAGTCTTAACATACATTTCTTTTTAACTTGCCAATTCAAGTGAAAACCAATTTTTTAACTTTTCATTGGAAATTCTTTTTATAAAAGAACTTAAATCAAAATCTAATTCAAATATTTATTTTAGTTCATATCTAAACACTTGATTAAACTTGGCTTTGAAACTTTGATTTAAATCTTTTATTTTATTTATAATTTGAGGTTAGGTTTTAAAGTATATAACAGAAAACAGGTTTAAACCTGTTCCAGTCTTCGACCCGAGCCAGAAGCAACTTGCTTCGAGTCCCAAAACCACTTTACTCGAGCAAAACTCGAGTTCTTCCCATTTTCCCCGTGTCACTCACCCTTCCCACCTTCTTCTTCTTCTTCTTCTTCAGTACTTATCTTCTCCTATCTTTTTCTTTAAGTTATAAAACTGCTTCGAGTCTATTCGTCGTTCTCACGCACTCGACCCCGAGTTCCAACCCCACATGCTCGAAAACGTCACCGAACCCAAAAACTCATACGTGCACATGATCAACTGTGCACGTGCACTCGCCACTGGCGAACTTCCGTCACCAGAGTCGATCACCCAGCAGTCGACTAACGACCATCCATACGATCCCGATCCTCAAAACACTCAAAACAACTTCACATCAAAATCGAGTAGTAATTCCCAAACCTGGAACTCGAACTGCAAACGAAAGCCCAACCTGTCAACGCCGTTCGCTCGACACTCCGACCACCATTCACCACCAAACTCCGGCCATAGCGTCATCAATCTTCCCTCTACCTCCCCACGAAACCGCGTGACACTCGATCCATCTTTGACGACGTGCGAGTAGAAAATATCGGCCACCCCAAAACTAGGTCACCGAAGTTTGATCACTTCCCGCCGCCACCACAAATCTTCGTTCATCCTCCAAGTATTTTTCCTAGGGCCACTGATCATTCCTCCACCTCCAGGAGGAAGCTCGACCACCACGACTCCATAGATCGTCAGAGTTCGGCCAAAACTCAATTTCCAGGCAATCCCCAAATTCACATCCAATGCCTCACTTTAAATCGTGATTTTGATTTCAAAAATCACAACTTTCCAGGCCAAATCAATTTATGTATTTGAATCTGAGAATTGTATAAATTGATTTTTAACATGTTTATAAAAGTTTATAGTAAATTTGGATTTCCAGGCACTATATAAATATATACATGTTTAAAACTAAATTGGGATCCTATTTCATGTTTAAACAAACTGAATTGGCATGAAAACTAATGCCTATTAGAGATCAGAGGTGAAGAAAATGCAATTTGAATTTAATTTAGACTTTACAAGTTAAAGTAGAGAAGAACAACATATAAAATCATTCAGATATCCATATGTATACACAGAGAGATACATATGTAACAATATACATAATCCAGATTTCAACTCTATAATCAGGTTCATATGTTTAAGCTTTTAAAAAGGGGGTTACTCACCTGTCTGAGAAGAAGAACAGAGCATACTTAAATTTGAAAACAGCCTGCACTTTTTAAAACTGGAAATGGCATTGCTTTTGATTCTAAATCTTCTTGCTTTTTTTTTTTTCTTTTCTCAGTTTTGAAGAATGAAACTGTAATGATAATTAGGATGTATATATGAAGTTAAAGTATACAGTTTTGAAGTCCTTAGCAAGTACAGGATGCAACTGTATGGCTGAGGTGCATTAGTTATGGGCTAGAGATATAACATTATGTACTTGTTGCTTTGTACTTAGATACTTTTATTTGCTTGCTTTGTTCTTGCTTGTCTCGGCTATGATGATAGCAGTATGGTGAGCTGCAGCTTTGTCTTGACAAAATGCTTTGTTTATTTATATTTTTATTTCCAGGCTCTTGTATTGCTTTTGCTTTGTTAATGTTTCTTGTTTCATATTTTACATTGTATCTAGTTACTTTATTTAGTTTGTTCTTTTTTTTTCTATGCATATGTTTATTTAGTTAGCTTTGTAACCTGCTTTGTATTTTATTTGATTTCTTTCTTTTGCAAGCTACATACTAAAACTATTTATATTTGTTTGTATTTATTATGTTTGATTTGTTTTGTTATTGGTTATAACTTTAACTTATATAGGTACCAATATATTCTATTTTGTTCTTTCTTATACATTTGTTTATTTATGTAAAAATATATACTTTTATTTTGCTTACTTAAATGTATTTGCTTTATTCTTGCATTTTAAATTTACTTCTATTTTTAGTTTTAAATAATTATCATAAATTTTACTTTAAAAATTATTGAGTTATATTTCTCTATATATACACATATATTTTATATAACTCAAATTATCATCCTTTATAAATTTTTAAATCAATTTATTTATTTATTTTTATACTTGTGTCAATGTATATACTTTTGTTTTATTTATTTTGCATATTGATTTACAACTTTGTTTCATATTTAAATGTCGTTTCTTTTCTTTTCTTATGACTTACATATTAATTTTCAACTTAAATACTTATCGTCTTGTATTTTTATTTCTATTTATTTTAAAAACCATTTATTTAAGATTTTATCTCAAATCCAATATATACATATATATTCACATATATACAAATTGTCAAATCCATATGACTTTATATATTTTCTAGTCGAATCGGGGAAATTCGCTTCCATTTAAATTAATTTATCTTACAATTTTATTCAAAAATTCATTTAATTATCAATTTAAATTAAATTAAAATCTGGGGTCGTTACATAATATTTATATTCTACTTTCGAAATGAATTTTTCCTACACTATGCACTAATAATAATATCAAATGTTCTTTTTAAATGCGTATCAAGCATCATTGACTATCATAAGGAGAAATCTCCTCCGATTCTGCGTTTGCATTGTGTGTGTGTGCGGGAGGCCTTATGGTAGTCTCATTTTTAAAGCATTGCGAATTGACTTAAAAAAATATTCCTCTATTTTGTTTTTTTAAAGATAAATAAACTGTTTTGAGTTCTCACACCAGTCACATGACTGACTCGGAGTTTATTGTTTTCCTTTCTAAACTCTGGGTGCCCACCAATTTCCACACGGGCAGTCAAGAGTTAGGTTTATCAGGATATTCTGGATATTCAGGAGTTGCTGGAGGCAAGTTGGATGGCATGGCGTAATTACTAGTATATAGTATTTCTTTTTCCGCTGCACTGTTTGTTGTTGTTGTTGTTGTACACTCTGATGATGATGTAATGTAACGCAATGTATAAAATGTAATAACTGATATAGTTCTTTGTTTAAAGATTATTCATTTATCTACTATATGTTGTTCCGCTGCGAATTGTGAGATTCTGATATTGTTGTGTTGTGTTCTGTTCCGTTCTATTTTCTATTTTCTTTCTGTTCTTTCTATTTTCTCTTCTCTCTATTTTTCTATCTCTTCTGTCTCTCCTTTTCTTTCTTTCCTTTTCTTAAACCATAACATTTCGGGTTTCCGGCCTTCGATTTCTCGGCAGTCGATAAAGTGAGTATCGATGTTGAATTTTCGAAAGTCGAAAATTTCTCGGGACGTTACAGTCAATTTATATGCAACAAATAAAATTAATTAACAGTTAAATTAAATAAATGCGATTTAACAGAGATGATGAATAAAACATACCAAACAGTCATAAATAAATTTCTACTCATATCAAAAATCAATTTAACAAACATAAGAAATTTTAGAAGTTGTGAGTGGGTTAAAACACTCACCTTTTGAATTTAAATCGAATTTAAATCCGATTTAAACCCAAAAATTCGACGGTCTCCAAATCTATCCAAACTAGCGTCAAAAGTTCCAGAATTTTATTACGATCCTAACAAAAAAAATCTCGCGTGAAACGGAGTTCGTAGGAGAAAGTTATATGCATTAATGGTGATTGAAATTTCAAAAAAGAAAAAAAAGAATAGAAATAAAAGAACACCTTCAAGCGCCACGTCATCCCCCTTTCTTTCCCTCTCTCCCTCATGCATTTTGCTTCTAGATTTTTCTAAGAAGTTTGAATTTTAGCTTTTGATTTGGTTTGGAATTTTTATTTGGATCTAAGATTTGTTTGTCTGCCATTGAGGAGGAGAAGGAGCTGATGAAATTTTACGCGCACACAAATGAGAATAGGCGGAGGCTAGGGTTTAGCGGGATATTTATAGATGAAGTTGGAAAAATGAATGGAAAGAAATAAAGTAAATATGAACAAACTTTTAGAATTCAAATTTCAAAACAATCGTTTACTTAATAAATTTTGTTAACCCTAAACATACCAAAATTAACATCTTTTAAAAATTTAATTAACACACAATAAATGAAAATAAATTGTCCACCCAAATTTGTGTCATAAATTAAAAGAATATGCAGCATTAAGAAATCTTCATTTCTCCCTATTTGGTAATATAAGCAGGTGTATAATATATATGTACGTCTTTATCGCCACTTATAGTTTACATTCATAAATAAAAGGTATGAAAATAATCCACATAAAGAGGCAATGAATGTAAGAGTAAATTAGAAAAGTGAAGATGGAAAGGTAAGTTATGTTGCAATAAAAATCTAATAAAGTCTAATTGGAAAGGAAATAGTCAAGTGTAAATCTATTTTACCCCCTTTATCATCTCCTATTAATAATTAATTTAACAACGTATGAGATTTCAATATAAACTAGCATTAAATTTTGATCTAAAACATAAATTTGAATTTAGGTATAAACATCTATTACTTTATATTAAAACAGGAACCTTGGACTGCTGACATGGATTTCCCCCAGGCCCTCATTTCAAAATGCTAATACCGTGTTCAATCCGCCTTTTTTTTCTTCCTCCTGTCACGTGTTATATCAGTTGCTCCATCACACGTTCTCCCAACTGCCTTCCCTATCCAGTCCATTCCACTTCCTTCTTTCTAGCAACCGATCCATCGCAATTCTTCTCCCACGCACGTTGCTTCCAATATCCGCAACGCCCGCCATCTTACCTACCCGATCATCGCCTCCTAGCACAGCTGTCTTTCTCTCTCGCCCCTACCGCCACCCGTCTTTTCCCCCAAAAACATTGTCCTTCTGTAGATCTTCTTGCCGCCTGCCCAGACGAGTAGAGCCTGCCGTTCACCCATCCTCCGCCTTACCCTTGCGTAGGCTGTACAGGTAATTGCTTCCTTCCTCACTCGGTTCCAAGATATAATTTAGCGACGGTGACGATTTGGTTTTTAACCCTGCCATTTATTTTGGATTATGATGATAACGTTTGATCCTCAGATTTTGCTGGCTCGTGTTTACGTATCATTTACTACAATTTACACAAGATGTTCGCATAAATTACTAATTCGTGCTGCCTTGCTAATTTTTTGTTCCCTGCTTGCATAGCTGTTACTTACCATTTCCTAATTCATTCTTTTACTTAGTTTTGCTCTGCACTAGATTAGAAGTTGTTTCTTGAATGAACATCTTCTGTACATTGTGCAATCTTTTTTAAATACACTTGGTATAACATCAATGAATAAGAATATTTAGAAAGAAATTTGTGTTACACAGTGGTGATGCATTAGCGAGCAATGGATGAAGCTTGGATGGATAAGCATGGTAAACCAAATAGATGTAACTATATTAAGCTACCCGATAGGTTTTTAAATGAAAGCATAAAACGCATGTTGTACAATGGTATTAAGGTAAACACCTAACAACAATAGAACTACATAATGTCGTATTTGGTTAATTGAAATACGATTTGAACCATGTTAATTAACGTAAAATTACATATGGTGGAGGAGATAATGCAAAACGAAATCTGATGTTGGAATTCAGCCATGTACTTGCTGTGTGCTTTGCATTTAATTCCCCTGTCGTATAGTTTGGGTAATACCGAAACTTAAAAAAAAACTGCTTTGCACAACTAAAGCAACTGCCATAAAGCTTTGCACAACTAAAGCAATCACCGTAAATTTTGGTAAGAGGAGCATAGTCGTAGTAACAGTTGAACCATGTTTTTCACAATTTTCCAGCATAATCATTTATAAAAGACCTACATCTACAACAAATGGTTTGAAAATATCTGGCAGATTGAATTTTGTTAAGAGGAGCATAGTTGTAGTAACAATTGAATTTTATGAAGCGGATAGCACTTTCGTCACCAAGTTTATGCAATCGACCATAACTGTTCAATGATCCCAAGAGTGGTCATAATTAGGGGGATTAGAGAATTTTTATTGGGGTAGTCAAAAAAAATTGAAACATCCAAAAAGAGAGTAGGGAGAATTGGTTTTGATAAGTGGTTAAACAAATTAGAGTTCGCACGGATTAGTATTTTGAAATAGCGGAACACAGAGATTTTAACAATGTTCATTTACAAAAGTATCCATGAAATAGATTTCAATAAATAGTTAATTAATAATGTGTCATATTTGGTTTAATGCTCTTTAACTTCAGCTTTTATTATTTTAGTTGGATATGTTTTCTTCATCATTTTGTTGGAATTTAAAAACTTAACGTATGTGCTAAACGTGTAGGAACACAAATGCAGCTTCTGCATCTACATGTTGTTTGTATTATATGTTTGAGTAACGAAATAAATTCAAACAGTTCATTTTGACAATGCTTTCAGTCGACGCTAAATGATTGTGAAATTGTAAGAATTGAAGAAAACATTGTACTTATTATATTTTCTTTTTAGTAGTTTTTTGATTACACACAAGAAGATGATATTATACAAGCTTTTATATGCATGCAAAACAAAGAAAACATTTGTAATGGGTTGCTGGTTGGTTCAAAACAATACAACCGGCATTTTGTAACTATCGGTATATATAAGTTATACCATATATTCTCGAACTATCATATTTCACTTATTGAAATGAAGGTGAAAGGAGTTTCTTTCATGATGCTAGGACGTTGGTATTATCTTTATAGACTATAGTTATAAAATATCAATGTTCAAAAAATCATTTCGTAAAATTTATTACTTAGCAGTTAAAGACGTGAACAAAACTCTGCTCTCGGTGACGTAACTCTATTGCGTCCCATTTCAAAATTTAATGTTGTATAGTGAAGTAATTGTTCCACAGGCCTATTCATCAACGTGTTTCTCTAACTAATACACCCATACATATTTTTGTTTAATAATTTGAGTTCGATCCATGTTTCAGGTGCACAAGCACTTCGTGAAACCGTTTTTTAGGTATTCAATAAAACTTCGCCCAGGTATGTACATAATAAAGTTATACTTTGTTCTTACATTTGTACATACCGGTAAACGCAAAATAAATTTACTGAATGCTTATACCTGCTCGTATAATTTCTTCATAGCTATGGTCTTTTTAGTATATATGTATGAGCAAATATGTGGGAAACATGATCCTTCAAATGTTGTTAACTGTAGCTTAAACCTTCACGTGACAGCTGCAAGTTACTGAAGACAGTCACAGTCTACAGTCTCCCTTTCATCGAACTGCTGTCCAACACACATCGGACGAAACTTAGCCTAACCTCCAACACTGCCAACATCCACACCACTGACTACGACCCACTATTCGCTAGAGGTGCGTGACTTTTGGCGACCGGGTCTTCATCCATCCATCGCTGATTCACGACATGGTAACTGGCAACTTCTACCCTTCTCTGCTTTTATTTTACTCTACTTTCCAACATCTTAGGGTGTACACTTTTCTAATTCGGCTCAGGTGTTTTGATTCTCCTATTTGAATCCATCTTTGCTCTCCCTGCTATGCAGTTTTGGAGTTTCCCGTGGAGAGTAAGACTTTGAATACTTCATGGTCAACACCGTATCATCTAACATGTGGGTAAGTGTGTTGCTATAATGCGCATCTACATGTATAATATTACGCTTATTTGATAATTTATTTGAAAAAAATATTATCCTGCACTTCCTAATATATGTTTGTCCCAGTAGTATTTACGACGAAAGTCAGTGATTACAAAAAACTGTATATGACTAAAACTGCACTTCCTAATCAATGCATTCTTTACGATTGTACAATTGGTGATAAAGCTGATGCAATTGTTTTTGAATTGTCCTCCTGTGTATCGTGGAGTTACGATTTATTGTTGCTATGGAAAAATTCAACATATTTTTTTTTAATTGCCATGGCCCTCAGTTTTTAATTTGAGTCAGCAGAAGTTCGTTGATCAATGTGGTCCAGGGTATCAAAAAGCTAAATCTCGATCTAACTTTCCTACCATTCATGATCCATAATTTCTCCGTTCAATGTACTCATTAACACTTTTTTCTTCTTTTTCACCACACCTTTTTTTCCCATACGCATCATGATGTATGACATTAACTTTGCTTGCTTTCATACGTACTACATGTTTGTATTTTAAATAACAATCCGCTCCGACCTTAACTTACTACGTATGATTACCGTTGTTGTGTACATTACCCTTGCGGATACACACCGTGTTTGTCATGCTACATGAATTTGAATAACAATGTCCACTAATGTGTATTTACAATATATGCTCAACACTACGATGTACCGTTCCATTTCCGCTGATTATATTATGAACCCCATGGTATATCGATGCTCGTGTACGAAGCACGGGCCACTCACTAGTATATGTAGTAAACTAGCATTAAATTTTGTTTAACACAAAACGTGCATTTTTTTGGTTAAATCTATTAATTGTAATCACCGTTTCTTTCCTTTTAATTAAACATTTGAACTACATTAATTGCAATCACTTACAAAGTTAAAATTTCAAAACAGACAACAAAAATGCATGAAAAATAAAAATACAAAAATTGTTTATACGCAAGAGTAATAAATAACTTACTGAAATATATTATTTTTCTATTCTTCTAATCAATCTGTAAGCTAAAAAACAGTTCAAATAAACATATATTTCTTTTTTTTAAATCAATCATTCTATTCTATATTTTAATGAAATTAGACCTACATTCATAAATGAAACATTCATTTTATTTGATGTAAATGTTCTTTTTATTAAATCAAACTTTCCTTATTTTCACAAAACATAAGCTGCTTTTAATTACACCTATAAATTTACAATTAGTATTCTCTCTCCTATTAATTAGAAATTTTCAATTACATTCATTTCAGTTGTTTAAGTTTCAAAATGGACTAAATGAATGTTATGAGAATTAAACAATTTTTCCTATCTAATAGTAAGTTAAACATATTTGCATTATTGGATACAAATAGTAATTACATATTTCTCACTAAATAATAGTTACTCATCTCTACAATCAATCTTTCAGCTAACAAACATTTCAAATAAATAAACATATGTTTACTGCTTTATTAAACTTATTCATTTTTATTCTTTTTTTATTTACACTCCTACTATTAAATCAACAATACCTTATGAAATTATTAACGTAGGTTTTTATCTTTTTATTTCATAAAACATTGCCTTGTAAATAAAGTTTACATTTCTATACCTAAATCTACTCCCATTGATTCATTCAAATTTGCACTTATTATGTATTATTTGAACAACTCATATATACTTGAATCTATTCCCCAATTTCACATTCCCATTGTACATCACTTTGAATTGATTTACTATTTATTATTATTGCTTCACTGATAAATTAAATATTTGCATTGGTTTTGCTTATGCTAAATTAATTTCCCATATTAAATAAGGTTTCAAAACAATCAATAACCTTTCCTTAGCCCAAACCCCTTTTTACCAAATATTTTCCTTCAAATAATTCATGTCCCTATAAATACTTACATTTACACTTTATAGTTATTTTAATATACCTATTCCAACACTCTTAACCCTTATCTTTACGTTCACCCACCTGTAATATTTAATTATATTTATTACGATCCAATGTTGGCATTTATTACTATAAATTTATTCAATGTTTACTGCCCCTTATTTCAATTTCTTCCATTTACAGCCACGACTTCACTATTCACAATTACTTTTGTATACTCCTTTCCTATTTAAACCAAATATCAAAAATTCCAATTAAATCCAATTATAATTAATACTCTAAATAATCTCATTTATTCCTTCCGTTATTTTCTTAATTAAAATTAAGGCACAACAAATTATCTATATTGGTAAATGACTGAATTTACTAGTAATCCCACTATTTAGCCTTAATTATACTTGTATATGATTATTTTACCCTTTTATATTCCATCATATATATATATATATATATATATATATATGCACCCATACCAATTAAGATTCTAGATCTAATTAATTATTCCATCAAATCCATTAATTACCAACTTTAATTATTGCAATTGATTGTCTAACATACAATTTGAATCTATTACCAAATTTTCATAATTAATTAACACCTTACAATAGTTTACAAATAAAAGGGATTGTATTAAATAAATTATTTATTGTCCTGCATTTCTTTATTTCCCCCATTTACATTCAATACCCATAATCAATATTTATTTCATTGTTAAATCCAATACTTGCATTACTTTACTTATTCTATCCTTATATCCAATGCAACAATTTCCACTATTACTATTAATTACAATATATAATTAAATTTGTAAATTCTAATTTTCCCTTATTACATCAAATTTCAACATTCTCTTTCATATAAATAAATCAGATTTTTATTCCTTTTTAAATTTATAATAAAAATCTTATTAATTTTATTCATCTTAACATCGAATTTATATGGGTCGTTACATATTTGGTAATGAATAATTGCCTTCGGTATCATCAAATATATGAGATATCTTAGATTTTTATTGATTTGGAATATATATAGATTTGGATACTGATATACAGAAGTTTACTATTGTATCTTCGAGAAGACGCGCTGCGTTTTTTAATTTAAAGTTCACATTTATTATTCATCAAGAATTTTTGTTCATTCATATGTTCTATAATTGTAAATTAGTGATGATTTTGTTATCACTTATTTCATTTCCATGATTAACTACTTAGTTTTTTATTTTTTTACATATCTTTATTAATAGTTGGCTTAAAAGCGCAATCTTTTGGTCCGACTGTGAAGTTCCAAAATTGCCCTTTATATATATATATATATTCCCTTAGTAATAGTTATAATATATTTGCTGTCACACTCTTTTAGTGTCAGTATGAAATACCAAAAATGCCTCCGTATAGATATTATTAAAATTTAAGATAACTTAAAAATAGGATCTGACAATTAATTTTTCTTCGCAAATTTAAAATTTCCTTTACAAATATTTACCAATTCTTACGATCACTTGAAAATAGGACCTAACAAATAAACTACTTTACAAATTCGGTTTTTATTAACTAATAATACAAATAAAAATTTAAACTAACTAAAAATTATATGTTGCAACTTAGAAATAAAATTACAAATTAACTACGTTTGATTCAACACAAAAGTATGATAAATATTTACGGAGATCATTTTCTTTTAAACGTATTAAACAATACAATTTGTAGAAAAATAATTCAGATCCCTTCATCACGCACGAAGCGTGTGCCGTAATGCTCATATATATCAAAACAGATTAGTTTTAACGGAAAAGACAGAGGACGGTTTAGATTTAATATGAAGAAAGACATCAGAAGGCTTTTATTCATCCAAGTCAGCAAAAAGATAACGCCGATACCATACCGTTAGCTGGCTATTATTATACCATCGACTGACTATTTGATTTAATAATACATAAGAAATAAAATATAAGCATTCGCTCCTATAAAATAATACACATACCATTATGTTGAATAACTTGCAAATGAACAACCATATTAAGGTTTGGTCTTCAGACAAGTACAAATGTACAATGAAGGGTGATTTGCTAAAGTTTTGGACATTTAAGTTGAGTATTAATGTGCAATTATGCTATTTTATTGGTTTATTTAGTTTTGATGATAATTAATTAATTATAAATTACAATTAATTTTGATAACTAATAATAACAATATATTATAACAATTAACAAAAAATTGTTGCAGTAATAATGAATCACTTTAATTCCACACTATGGAATCTCATCTCCTATATAAGATATCTTAAGTTGGGCTACAAATATTATTTCATAAGTAAAACTTGGTAGTGGTCTAACCTTAAATCATCTCCATTTGAATGCACTTTATCCTCTTAAAGACGTAAATTTACGGTGTGTATTTGCTTATGTCAGACGAAAGTAGTTGATGGTCACTAAATAAAGCTTTCATCATCTCTAATAAAGTTGTATATTTTGCACTTTTTTCTATATGTTTGAAAGTATCTAAATTTTTCACTTTCTCAGTTACATACTCAACCTTTATCAACTTATAAGTTCAAAAGAATAATCTATATATCCTTCAAATATTTTCATATATGGTTGGAATCAGTATGTTATTCACATTTATGTGTATATGAGATTAATTAACGATTTTTATGTATACAACTTCGTACAATATAAATATAATTTGTATTTGGTAATGAATAATTGCCTTCGGTATCATCTAATATATGGGATATCTTAGATTTTTATTGATTTGGAATATATATAGATTTGGATACTGATATACAGAAGTTTACTATTGTATCTTCGAGAAGACGCGCTGCGTTTTTTAATTTAAAGTTCACATTTATTATTCATCAAGAATTTTTGTTAATTCATATGTTCTAAAATTGTAAATTTGTGATGATTTTGTTATCACTTATTTCATTTCCATGATTAACTACTTAGTTTTTTATTTTTATTTTTTTACATATCTTTATTCATAGTTGGCTTAAAAGCGCAATCTTTTGGTCCGACCGTGAAGTTCCAAAATTGCCCTTTGTATATATATATATATATTCCTTTAGTAATAGTTGTAATATATTTGCTGTCACACTCTTTTAGTGTCAGTATGAAATACCAAAAATGCCTCCGTATAGATATTGTTAAAATTTAACATAACTTAAAAATAGGATCTGACAATTAATTTTTCTTCGCAAATTAAAAATTTCCTTTACAAATATTTACCAATTCTTACGATCACTTGAAAATAGGACCTAATAAATAAACTACTTTATAAATTCGTTTTTTATTAACTAATAATACAAATAAAAATTTAAACTAATAAAAAATTAGATATTGCTACTTAGAAATAAAATTACAAATTAACTACGTTTGATTCAACAAAAAAGTATGATAAATATTTATGGAGATCATTTTCTTTTAAACGTATTAAACAATACAATTTGTAGAAAAATAATTCAGATCCCTTCATCACGCGCGAAGCGCGTGCCGTAGTGCTCGTATATATCAAAACAGATTAGTTTTAACGGAAAAGACAAAGGACGGTTCAGATTTAATATGAAGAAAGACATCAGAAGGCTTTTATTCATCCAAGTCAGCAAAATGATAACGCCGTTACCATACCATTAGCTGGCTATTATTATACCGTCGACTGACTATTTGATTTAATAATACATAAGAAATAAAATATAAGCATTCGCTCCTATAAAATAATACACATACCATTATGTTGAATAACTTGAAAACGAACAACCATACTAAGGTTTGGTTTTCAGACAAGTACAAATGTACAATGAGGGTGATTTGCTAAATTTTTGGACATTTAAGTTGAGAATTAATGTGCAGTTATGTTATTTTATTAGTTTATATAGTTTTGATGATAATTAATTAATTATAAATTACAATTAATTTTGATAACTAATAATAACAATATATTATAATAATTAACAAAAAAATTGTTGCAGTAATAATGAATCACTTTAATTCCACACTATGGAATCTCATCTCCTATGTAAGATATCTTAAGTTGGGCTACAAAGATTATTTCATAAGTAAAACTTGGTAGTTGTCTAACCTTAAATCATCTCCATTTGAATGCACTTTATCCTCTTAAAGACGTAAATTTACGATGTGTATTTGCTTATGTCAGACGAAAGTAGTTGATGGTCACTAAATAAAGCTTTCATCATCTCTAATAAAGTTGTATATTTTGCACTTTTTTCTATATGTTTGAAAGTATCTAAATTTCTCACTTTCTCAGTTACATACTCAACCTTTATCAACTTATAAGTTCAAAAGAATAATCTATTTATCCTTCAAATATTTTCACATATGGTTGGAATCAGTATGTTTTTCACATTTATGTGTATATGAGATTAATTAACGATTTTTATGTATACAACTTCGTACAATATAAATATAATTTGTATTTGGTAATGAATAATTGCCTTCGGTATCATCTAATATGTGAGATATCTTAGATTTTTATTGATTTGGAATATATATAGATTTGGATACTGATGTACAGAAGTTTACTATTGTATCTTCGAGAAGACGCGCTGCGTTTTTTAATTTAAAGTTCACATTTATTATTCATCAAGAATTTTTGTTAATTCATATGTTCTATAATTGTAAATTTGTGATGATTTTGTTATCACTTATTTCATTTCCATGATTAACTACTTAGTTTTTTATTTTTATTTTTTACATATCTTTATTAATAGTTGGCTTAAAAGCGCAATCTTTTGGTCCGACCGTGAAGTTCCAAAATTGCCCTTATATATATATATATATATATATTCCTTTAGTAATAGTTGTAGTATATTTGCTGTCACACTCTTTTAGTGTCAGTATGAAATACCAAAAATGCCTCCGTATAGATATTGTTAAAATTTAACATAACTTAAAAATAGGATCTGACAATTAATTTTTCTTCGCAAATTAAAAATTTCCTTTACAAATATTTACCAATTCTTACGATCACTTGAAAATAGGACCTAACAAATAAACTAATTTATAAATTCGTTTTTTATTAACTAATAATACAAATAAAAATTTAAACTAATAAAAATTAGATATTGCAACTTAGAAATAAAATTACAAATTAACTACGTTTGATTCAACAAAAAAGTATGATAAATATATATGGAGATCATTTTCTTTTAAACGTATTAAACAATACAATTTGTAGAAAAATTGTAACAACTCGCATATTTATCGATTTTATATTTAAATATTTTATTTAAATATTTTATCAATACTCGGATTTTAGTCCGAAAAGCTACTTTTTGCATATGGTCGAATTAGGACTCGGGACCACTCCCATTGAGTTTAAAATGCCGTTTGCGACCTTTTTGAGTATAAGCTTCGATATGTTTGGAGAAAGTTAATTTTTGCTACTTTTCACCTATGGTTTGGTTTTGGGCTCAGCCCTATGTTTAACTTATGCTCAAATCTGAGCCACTCTTCCCCACTCACCCTCATTCTCTTCTCTTTTCAGTTCTAAGGCAATAATGGTGGGAGAGATAGGAAATTAAAACTCCAAAACCCTAGTTCCTCTTGCAACCTCTAATTCCTAGCTCCAAATTCAAGAGAACCCACTGGTAAGCATTCTCTCCTTCTTCTCCAACTTATTCTCTTACCAATTTCAGAAATTCCTAAACCTAATTTTGGGAATGTTCTTGTTTTGAGCTTAGATTCATGCTCATTTGGGTTGTGTTGAAGAGAGGTTGATTCTCCATTTGCTTTCAATCTTCTTCTTGTTCGATTTTGTAAAAAGGTGAGATTTTTAATCTCACATCTATGCTTATAATTATCTCCGATTGTTAGGTATGAATTCCTAACACTTATTCGTGTGCATTTGCTTTCGGTTTGGATTGATTTGGTGAATATTCCAATTTTTAATGTTTTGAGTTCAGTTCGTTAAAAATCCTAACTTGGACGTTTTAACATGTTTTTGGTGATGCATCGAGGAGCTTATAGGGCCGGGTAGTCGATTGGCATAATCCCTTAGCGCCGTTGCTCGAGAGAATGCAATTTGGTCAAGATTGAACCTCATTTGTAATAGGCAGGGAAGAGGCTGGAAACAGGTTCGGCCGACCGACCCCCCTGGTCCGGTCGACCGACCTGCTAGTATAAGTGCCTCTGTTTCTGGTTTGGCCGACCGACCCCCCTGGTTCGGTCGACCGACCTGATGCTCGAGAAGTTTTTCAAAACAAGGTTCGGTCGACCGAGCCCTGAGGCCGGCCGACCGACCTGATGTTATTTTGCCTATTTCGCCTATTTTGTGTGGTTTCCAACTTTAATCGATTCGTGTTGTTTCCTATGTCTTGTTATCATTTGTTATGACTTTGATGACTCCTTTTTAGGGATTTTTGAGTATCCATTTGATGGATTCTTTATCGGTTTCGTTGGATTTTTATTCACATCTTCGTATGTGAATTTTAGTGATTGATTGTTCATACAATTTTCTTTGTGTTTTGTCACTTTAAAAATATAAAGGTTTTCTATACTAGTAGTAAATATCAAAACTCTTTCCTCAAACGATTTCAATACTATTTTAATACCAAATTCGTTTATAAAACTGTTTTCCAATCTATTAGTATATATAAACCTTACCTCACTCGTATGAAAAATCTAATTAAACGACTTAGTAAAACAAGTGGTATGAAACGCTTGCGTTCACTTTGTCGGTTAATTCTTGGACTTGTTCGATTGAATCTCTTGTGACAAATTTACAGTGGAGATCTACAGTTTGTTCGTAAATATTTAAATTAGGCAAGTGGTTATGGGACATGAAGCTAAACTCATATATTTACTAGCTTAGTGTAATTGACACTTCTCGTTGATCATGACGATCATCTTTGTGATTTAGACTAGCAATGTGCGATGTCTCTTTGTCTGCGAGGGAGACTAAACCCCGTTTTGTGGAGTTTCGACTCAATTTGGTGGGGTAGCAACCCATGGTCTTCGGGCCGTTTGTGGAGCTTCGGCTCAATTTGTGATGATTAGCAACCATGGAATTAGCGTTCCGTTTGTGATACACATGTTGGTGGGCTTTATGCTCCCGTTTGTGATAGGCCTCCCCCCTTTGTGATTTCTGGATTTCTTGAGATGATTTCTAGAATTTGTGTTTCACCAATTTTCGTGATTTCCATTGATAAGTTTTATCAATATTTGTGCATTGATGAATTTGTGTGTCATTGACTTTTGTGATTGACATTGATATTATTGTCAATATTTGTGCATTGGTGAATTTGTGTGTCATTGACTTTTGTGATTGACATTGATATAATCGTCAATATTTGTGGTTTGATGAACGAAATAAGGAGTATGGCATTTCTTTGATTCTTGTGTAGATTTGGTGATATTGATTAATCTCTCATTGATTTTCAATTACTTATATATATATCACAGCTTGGAATTGTGATTATTATGTGTATAGTCATATCTCTTATTCTATATCGTTTCATCTGATATCTATAGTTAGACTGATCCGTTTATTATTTTCTTATTAAATAATACTCGGGTCAGACCGAGATGTTACACGTGCTTCTGCTTGACTTCTCTCTTGGGATTGATTTCTCTGACTTTTGGCTTACTACTTAGATTAGTAGTTTATTTTGTTATATACATTTGAGATTTAGACTCCATAATGTATACTTATTCTTTTGTGTAGTTCGTGAAACTATTCTTTTGTGATATTGTGGATCTTTTTAGACCACTACTCTGATGTACACTTCCTAGTGTAATATTCATATCTTCTTCCGCCTTTGTGATATGAATTATCTGTGACTGATTTATGTTATGTTTATTTCTATATTTGTTTTTGAAGATATTACAGCCACTGTGTAGTAGCTTTGAGTTTGTGTCGGTATGTCGGATTTCCCTCTTGATAAAGAAATATATGCTATACTATCTGACATATCGATGCTCGCGCAAAGAAATTACACGGATGGTCGCTCCTCAACAGCCTTATTCTCCGTGCTAGTTGACAGCATTCACCGTAATGTTCTAGGCTAGCGTGGGTATAGAGGTGGGGCGTCACAAAAATAATTCAGATCCCTTCATCACGCGCGAAGCGCGTGCCGTAGTGCTCGTATATATCAAAACAGATTAGTTTTAACGGAAAAGACAAAGGACGGTTCAGATTTAATATGAAGAAAGACATCAGAAGGCTTTTATTCATCCAAGTCAGCAAAAAGATAACGCCGTTACCAAACCGTTAGCTGGCTATTATTATACCGTCGACTGACTATTTGATTTAATAATACATAAGAAATAAAATATAAGCATTCACTCCTATAAAATAACACATACCATTATGTTGAATAACTTGCAAATGAACAACCATATTAAGGTTTGGTTTTCAGACAAGTACAAATGTACAATGAAGGGTGATTTGCTAAAGTTTTGGACGTTTAAGTTGAGTATTAATGTGCAATTATGTTATTTTATTAGTTTATATAGTTTTGATGAAAATTAATTAATTATAAATTACAATTAATTTTGATAACTAATAATAACAATATATTATAATAATTAACAAAAAAAATTGTTGCAGTAATAATGAATCACTTTAATTCCACACTATGGAATCTCATCTCCTATGTAAGATATCTTAAGTTGGGCTACAAAGATTATTTCATAAGTAAAACTTGGTAGTTGTCTAACCTTAAATCATCTCCATTTGAATGCACTTTATCCTCTTAAAGACGTAAATTTATGATGTGTATTTGCTTATGTCAGACGAAAGTAGTTGATGGTCACTAAATAAAGCTTTCATCATCTCTAATAAAGTTGTATATTTTGCACTTTTTTCTATATGTTTGAAAGTATCTAAATTTCTCACTTTCTCAGTTACATACTCAACCTTTATCAACTTATAAGTTCAAAAGAATAATCTATTTATCCTTCAACTATTTTCATATATGGTTGGAATCAGTATGTTATTCACATTTATGTGTATATGAGATTAATTAACGATTTTTATGTATACAACTTCGTACAATATAAATATAATTTGTATTTGGTAATGAATAATTGCCTTCGGTATCATCTAATATATGAGATATCTTAGATTTTTATTGATTTGGAATATATATAGATTTGGATACTGATATACAAAAGTTTACTATTGTATCTTCGAGAAGACGCGCTGCGTTTTTTAATTTAAAGTTCACATTTATCATTCATCCAGAATTTTTGTTAATTCATATGTTCTATAATTGTAAATTTGTGATGATTTTGTTATCACTTATTTCATTTCCATAATTAACTACTTAGTTTTTTATTTTTATTTTTTTACATATCTTTATTAATAGTTGGCTTAAAAGCGCAATCTTTTGGTCCGACGGTGAAGTTCCAAAATTGCCCTTTATATATATAGATATTCCTTTAGCAATAGTTGCAATATGTTTGTTGTCACACTCTTTTAGTGTCAGTATGAAATACCAAAAATGCCTCCGTATAGATATTATTAAAATTTAACATAACTTAAAAATAGGATCTGACAATTAATTTTTCTTCGCAAATTTAAAATTTCCTTTACAAATATTTACCAATTCTTATGATCACGTGAAAATAGGACCTAACAAATAAACTACGTTACAAATTCGTTTTTTATTAAATAATAATACAAATAAAAATTTAAACTAATAAAAAATTAGATATTGCAACTTAGAAGTAAAATTACAAATTAACTACGTTTGATTCAAAACAATAGTGTGATAAATATTTATGGAGATCATTTTCTTTTAAACGTATTAAACAATATAATTTGTAGAAAAATAATTCAGATCCCTTCATTACGCGCGAAGCGCGTGCCGTAATGCTCGTATATATCAAAACAGATTAGTTTTAATAGAAAAGACAAAGGACGGTCCAGATTTAATATGAAGAAAGACATCAGAAGGCTTTTACTCATCCAAGTCAGCAAAAAGATAACGCCGTTACCATACCGTTAGCTGGCTATTATTATACCGTCGACTGACTATTTGATTTAATAATACATAAGAAATAAAATATAAGCATTCGCTCCTATAAAATAATACACATACCATTATGTTGAATAACTTGCAAATGAACAACCATATTAAGGTTTGGTTTTCAGATAAGTACAAATATACAATGAAGGGTGATTTGCTAAAGTTTTGGACATTTAAGTTGAGTATTAATGTGCAATTATGTTATTTTATTAGTTTATATAGCTTTGATGGTAATTAATTAATTATAAATTACAATTAATTTTGATAAATAATAATAACAATATATTATAATAATTAACAAAAAAATTGTTGCAGTAATAATGAATCACTTTAATTCCACACTATGGAATCTATCTCCTATGTAAGATATCTTAAGTTGGGCTACAAAGATTATTTCATAAGTAAAACTTGGTAGTTGTCCAACCTTCAATCATCTCCATTTGAATGCACTTTATCCTCTTAAAGACGTAAATTTACGATGTGTATTTGCTTATGTCAGACGAAAGTAGTTGATGGTCACTAAATAAAGCTTTCATCATCTCAAATAAAGTTGTATATTTTGCACTTTTTTCTATATGTTTGAAAGTATCTAAATTTCTCACTTTCTCAGTAACATACTCTACCTTTATCAACTTATAAGTTCAAAGGAATAATCTATATATCCTTCAAATATTTTCATATATGGTTGGAATCAGTATGTTATTCACATTTATGTGTATATGAGATTAACTAACGATTTTTATGTGTACAACTTCGTACAACATAAATATGATTTGTATTTGGTAATGAATAATTGCCTTCGGTATCATCTAATATATGAGATATCTTAGATTTTTATTGATTTGGAATATATATAGATTTGGATACTGATATACAGAAGTTTACTATTGTATCTTCGAGAAGACGCGCTGCGTTTTTTAATTTAAAGTTCACATTTATTATTCATCAAGAATTTTTGTTAATTCATATATTCTATAATTGTAAATTTGTGATGATTTTGTTATCACTTATTTCATTTCCATTATTAACTACTTAGTTTTTTATTTTTATTTTTTACATATCTTTATTAATAGTTGGGTTTAAAGTGCAATCTTTTGGTCCGACCGTGAAGTTCCAAAATTGCCCTTTATATATATATATATATTCCTTTAGTAATAGTTGTAATATATTCGCTGTCACACTCTTTTAGTGTCAGTATGAAATACCAAAAATGCCTCTGTATAGATATTATTAAAATTTAACATAACTTAAAAATAGGATCTAACAATTAATTTTTCTTCGCAAATTTAAAATTTCCTTTGCAAACATTTACCAATTCTTATGATCACTTGAAAATAGGACCTAACAAATAAACTACTTTACAAATTCATTTTTTATCAACTAATAATACAAATAAAAATTTAAACTAATAAAAAATTAGATATTGCAACTTAGAAATAAAATTACAAATTAACTACGTTTGATTCAACACAAAAGTATGATAAATATTTGTGGAGATCATTTTCTTTTAAACGTATTAAACAATACAATTTGTAGAAAAATAATTCAGATCCCTTCATCACGCGCGAAGCGCGTGCCATAATGCTCGTATATATCAAAACAGATTAGTTTTAACGGAAAAGACAGACGACGGTTCAGATTTAATATGAAGAAAGACATCAGAAGGCTTTTATTCATCCAAGTCAGCAAAAAGATAACGCCGTTACCATACTTTTAGCTGGCTATTATTATACCGTCGACTGACTATTTGATTTAATAATACATAAGAAATAAAATATAAGCATTCGCTCCTATAAAATAATACACATACCATTATGTTGAATAACTTGCAAATGAACAACCATATTAAGGTTTGGTTTTCAGACAAGTACAAATGTACAATGAAGGGTGATTTGCTAAAGTTTTGGACATTTAAGTTTGTGCAATTATGTTATTTTATTAGTTTATTTAGTTTTTATGATAATTAATTAATTATAAATTACAATTAATTTTGATAACTAATAATAACAATATATTATAACAATTAACAAAAAAATTGTTGCAGTAATAATGAATCACTTTAATTCCACACTATGGAATCTCATCTCCTATATAAGATATCTTAAGTTGGGCTACAAATATTATTTCATAAATAAAACTTGGTAGTTGTCTAACCTTAAATCATCTCCATTTTAATGCACTTTATCCTCTTAAAGACGTAAATTTACGATGTGTATTTGCTTATGTCAGACGAAAGTAGTTGATGGTCACTAAATAAAGCTTTCATTATCTCTAATAAAGTTGTATATTTTGCACTTTTTTCTATATGTTTGAAAGTATCTAAATTTCTCACTTTCTTAGTTACATACTAAACCTTTATCAACTTATAACTGCAAAAGAATAATCTATATATCCTTCAAATATTTTCATATATGGTTGGAATCAGTATGTTATTCACATTTATGTGTATATGAGATTAATTAAGGATTTTTATGTATACAAGTTCGTACAATATAAATATAATTTGTATTTGGTAATGAATAGTTGCCTTCGGTATCATCTAATATATGAGATATCTTAATATATGAGATATCTTAGATTTTTATTGATTTGGAATATTTGTAGATTTGGATACTGATATACAGAAGTTTACTATTGTATCTACGAGAAGACGTGCTTCTTTTTTTAATTTAAAGTTCACATTTATTATTCATCAAGAATTTTTGTTAATTCATATGTTCTATAATTGTAAATTTGTGATGATTTTGTTATCACTTAGTTCATTTCCATGATTAACCACTTAGTTTTTTATTTTTATTTTTTTACATATCTTTATTAATAGTTGGCTTAAAAGCGCAATCTTTTGGTCCGACCGTGTAGTTCCAAAATTGTCCTCTATATATATTCATTTAGTAATAGTTGTAATTTATTTGCTGTCACCCATATCCGCTTCAGCACATTTTATATACAAGATAAGAGTCTCAAGTCCCTGTTTTTGATGTTGTTATAAGAAAAGTCCCTATAGAAATGAATATGTAAATTTGGTCCTTATATTTGAAAAATAAAAAACGCAAGTTGTCTTGCATTTTTCTGACAGAAAATGCAAGGTAACCTGCACTTTTCTGATTGGAATTTTTTTTGAAATTTTGAATTTTTTTTAAAATTTGCAAAATTTTGGAAAGTGCAAGTTAATAGAAAAGTGCAAGATAACTTGCGCTTTCTGATTTTGAAATATTTTTAAAATTTTTGAAATTTTCAAAAAAATATTAATGTTTAAAAAGCACAAGCTAACTTGCATTTTTTGATTTAAAAAAAACAGGGACTTAATTTACATGCTCATTTCACACCGTGGTTAATTTATAAAACAATTTTATAAATATTTGAATTTAATCTCAAAATCACAAAATTAAATCAAAATTAAATATTCAACTTCAATTTATTAAATTCTGAAAATATCCACTTACTAATCTTTAAGTAAACATTCACATAATATCTCAAATTACAAATTAAATCAAATTAAATATTGGATTTCAATTTTTATTTAAATTTGAAAATATTCATCAACTCACCTTAATTCAAAATCAAGTTAATCGAGTTATAAACCATAACAGTAAATCTCAGAATTAGTAAGTTCCAAATAAATCCTTATCTAAATTTAATTAATAACCACATTAAATTACAAATCAATTTCAATTTACATTTCAATCTTAATTTATGAAAGTTATAAATTCTATTTTAAACTATTAACAGATATTTTAAATAAATGTTTTAAAAACATATCAATATATTATTAGTTAAATTAAATTTTATTTAATTTTAGTATATTGAATTTTATTTAATTAATCTTCGTTATTAGACATATTATTTTATATTAAGTCTTATTTTTTATTAATAGTTGGCTTAAAAGCGCAATCTTTTGGTCCGACCGTGAAGTTCCAAAATTGTCCTTTATATATATATATATATTCCTTTAGTAATAGTTGTAATATATTTGCTATCACACTCTTGTCAGTATGAAATACCAAAAATGCCTCCGTATAGATATTATTAAAATTTAACATAACTTAAAAATAGGATCTAACAATTAATTTTTCTTCGCAAATTTAAAATTTCCTTTACAAATATTTACCAATTCTTATGATCACTTCAAAATAGGACCTAACAAATAAACTACTTTAAAAATTCGTTTTTTATTAACTAATAATACAAATAAAAATTTAAACTAATAAAAAATTAGATATTGCAACTTAGAAATAAAATTACAAATTAACTACGTTTGATTCAACACAAAAGTATGATAAATATTTATGGAGATCATTTTCTTTTAAACATATTAAACAATACAATTTGTAGAAAAATAATTCAGATCCCTTCATCACGCGCGAAGCGCGTGCCGTAATGCTCGTATATATCAAAACAGATTAGTTTTAACGGAAAAGACAAAGGATGGTTCAGATTTAATATGAAGAAAGACATCAAAAGGCTTTTATTCATCCAAGTCAGCAAAAAGATAATGCCGTTACCATACCGTTAGCTGGCTATTATTATACCGTCGACTGACTATTTGATTTAATAATACATAAGAAATAAAATATAAGCATTCGCTCCTATAAAATAATACACATACCATTATGTTGAATAACTTGCAAATGAACAACCATATTAAGGTTTGGTTTTCAGACAAGTACAAATGTACAATGAAGGGTGATTTGCTAAAGTTTTGGACATTTAAGTTGAGTATTAATGTGCAATTATGTTATTTTATTAGTTTATATAGTTTTGATGATAATTAATTAATTATAAATTACAATTAATTTTGATAACTAATAATAACAATATATTATAATAATTAACAAAAAAATTGTTGCAGTAATAATGAATCACTTTAATTCCACACTATGGAATCTCATCTCCTATGTAAGATATCTAACGTTGGGCTACAAAGATTATTTCATAAGTAAAACTTGGTAGTTGTCTAACCTTAAATCATCTCCATTTGAATGCACTTTATCCTCTTAAAGACGTAAATTTACGATGTGTATTTGCTTATGTCAGACCAAAGTAGTTGATGGTCACTAAATAAAGCTTTCATCATCTCTAATAAAGTTGTATATTTTGCACTTTTTTCTATATGTTTGAAAGTATCTAAATTTCTCACTTTCTCAGTTACATACTCAACCTTTATCAACTTATAAGTTCAAAAGAATAATCTATATATCCTTCAAATATTTTCATATATGGTTGGAATCAGTATGTTATTCACATTTATGTGTATATGAGATTAATTAACGATTTTTATGTATACAACTTCGTACAATATAAATATAATTCGTATTTGGTAATGAATAATTGCCTTCGGTATCATCTAATATATGAGATATCTTAGATTTTAATTGATTTGGAATAAATATAGATCTGGATACTGATATACAGAAGTTTACCATTGTATCTTCGAGAAGACGCGCTGCGTTTTTTAATTTAAAGTTCACATTTATTATTCATCAAGAATTTTTGTTAATTCATATGTTCTATAATTGTAAATTTGTGATGATTTTGTTATCACTTATTTCATTTCCATGATTAACTACTTAGTTTTTTATTTTTATTTTTTTACATATCTTTATTAATAGTTGGCTTAAAAGCGTAATCTTTTGGTACGACCGTGAAGTTCCAAAATTGCCTTTTATATATATATATATATATATATATATATATATATATATATATATATATATATATATATTCCTTTAGTAATAGTTGATATATATTTGGTGTCACACTCTTTTAGTGTTAGTATGAAATACCAAAAATGCCTCCGTATAGATATTATTAAAATTTAACATAACTTAAAAATAGGATCTGACAATTAATTTTTCTTCGCAAATTTAAAATTTCCTTTACAAACATTTACCAATTCTTACAATCACTTGAAAATAGGACCTAACAAATAAACTACTTTACAAATTCGTTTTTTATTAACTAATAATACAAATAAAAATTTAAACTAATAAAAAAAATTAGATATTGCAACTTAGAAATAAAATTACAAATTAACTACGTTTGATTCAACACAAAAGTATGATAAATATTTGTGGAGATCATTTTCTTTTAAACGTATTAAAAAATACAATTTGTAGAAAACTAATTCAGATCCCTTCATCACGCGCGAAGCGCGTGCCGTAATGCTCGTATATATCAAAACAGATTAGTTTTAACGGAAAAGACAGAGGACGGTTCAGATTTAATATGAAGAAAGACATCGGAAGGCTTTTATTCATCCAAGTCAGCAAAAAGATAACGCCGTTACCATACTGTTAGCTGGCTATTATTATACCGTCGACTGACTATTTGATTTAATAATACATAAGAAATAAAATATAAGCATTCGCTACTATAAAATAATACACATACCATTATGTTGAATAACTTGCAAATGAACAACCATATTAAGGTTTGGTTTTCAGACAAGTACAAATGTACAATGAAGGGTGATTTGCTAAAGTTTTGGACATTTAAGTTGAGTATTAATGTGCAATTATGTTATTTTATAAGTTTATTTAGTTTTGATGATAATTAATTAATTATAAATTACAATTAATTTTGATAACTAATAATAACAATATATTATAATAATTAACAAAAAAATTGTTGCAGTAATAATGAATCACTTTAATTCCACACTATGGAATCTCATCTCCTATATAAAATATCTTAAGTTGGGCTACAAATATTATTTCATAAGTAAAACTTGGTAGTTGTCTAACCTTAAATCATCTCCATTTTAATCACTTTATCCTCTTAAAGACGTAAATTTACGATGTGTATTTGCTTATGTCAGACGAAAGTAGTTGATGGTCACTAAATAAAGCTTTCATCATCTCTAATAAAGTTGTATATTTTGCACTTTTTTCTATATGTTTGAAAGTATCTAAATTTCTCACTTTCTTAGTTACATACTAAACCTTTATCAACTTATAACTTCAAAAGAATAATCTATATATCCTTCAAATATTTTCATATATGGTTGGAATCAGTATGTTATTCACATTTATGTGTATATGAGATTAATTAAGGATTTTTATGTATACAAGTTCGTACAATATAAATATAATTTGTATTTGGTAATGAATAGTTGCCTTCGGTATCATCTAATATATGAGATATCTTAATATATGAGATAGCTTAGATTTTTATTGATTTGGAATATATATAGATTTGGATACTGATATACAGAAGTTTACTATTGTATCTTCGAGAAGACGTGCTGCTTTTTTTAATTTAAAGTTCACATATATTATTCATCAAGAATTTTTGTTAGTTCATATGTTCTATAATTGTAAATTTGTGATGATTTTGTTATCACTTATTTCATTTCCATGATTAACCACTTAGTTTTTTATTTTTATTTTTTTACATATCTTTATTAATAGTTGGCTTAAAAGCGCAATCTTTTGGTCCGACCGTGAAGTTCCAAAATTGTCCTTTATATATATTCCTTTAGTAATAGTTGTAATATATTTGCTGTCACCCATATCCGCTTTAGCACATTTTATATACAATATAAGAGTCTCAAGTCCCTGTTTTTGATGTTGTTATAAGAAAAGTCCCTGTAGAAATGAATATGTAAATTTGGTCCTTATATTTGAAAAATAAAAAAGCAAGTCGTCTTGCATTTTTCTGACAGAAAATGCAGGTAACCTGCACTTTTCTGATTGGATTTTTTTTTGAAATTTTGAATTTTTTTAAAATTTTCAAAATTTTGGAAAGTGCAAGATAACTTGCGCTTTCTGATTTTGAAATATTTTTAAAATTTTTGAAATTTTCAAAAAAATATTAATGTTTAAAAAGCACAAGCTAACTTGCATTTTTTGATTTAAAAAAACAGGGACTTAATTTACATACTCATTTCACACCGTGGTTATTTTATAAAACAATTTTATAAATATTTGAATTTAATCTCAAAATCACAAAATTAAATCAAAATTAAATATTCAACTTCAATTTATTAAATTTTGAAAATATCCACTTACTAATCTTTGAGTAAACATTCACATAATATCTCAAATTACAAATTTAAATCAAATTAAATATTGGATTTCAATTTTTATTTAAATTTGAAAATATTCATCAACTTACCTTAATTCAAAATCAAGTTAATCGAGTTATAAACCATAACAGTAAATCTCAGAATTAGTAAGTTCCATATAAATCCTTATCTAAATTTAATTAATAACCACATTAAATTACAAATCAATTTCAATTTACATTTCAATCTTAATTTATTAAAGTTATAAATTTTATTTTAAACTATTAACAGAAATTTTAAATAAATGTTTTAAAAACATATCAATATATTATTAGTTAAATTAAATTTTATTTAATTTTAGTATATTGAATTTTATTAAATTAATCTTCGTTATTAGACATATTATTTTATATTAAGTCTTATTTTTTATTAATAGTTGGCTTAAAAGCGCAATCTTTTGGTCCGACCGTGAAGTTCCAAAATTGTCCTTTATATATATATTCCTTTAGTAATAGTTGTAATATATTTACTGTCACACTCTTTCAGTGTCAGTATGAAATACCAAAAATGCCTCCGTATAGATATTATTAAAATTTAACATAACTTAAAAATAGGATCTAACAATTTATTTTTCTTCGCAAATTTAAAATTTCCTTTACAAATATTTACCAATTCTTATGATCACTTGAAAATAGGACCTAACAAATAAACTACTTTAAAAATTCGTTTTTTATTAACTAATAATACAAATAAAAATTTAAACTAATAAAAAATTAGATATTGCAACTTAGAAATAAAATTACAAATTAACTACGTTTGATTCAACACAAAAGTATGATAAATATTTATGGAGATCATTTTCTTTTAAACATATTAAACAATACAATTTGTAGAAAAATAATTCAGATCCCTTCATTACGCGCGAAGCGCGTGCCGTAATGCTCGTATATATTAAAACAGATTAGTTTTAATGGAAAAGACAAAGGACGGTTCAGATTTAATATGAAGAAAGACATCAGAAGGCTTTTACTCATCCAAGTCAGCAAAAAGATAACGCCGTTACCATACCGTTAGCTGGCTATTATTATACCGTCGACTGACTATTTGATTTAATAATACATAAGAAATAAAATATAAGCATTCGCTCCTATAAAATAATACACATACCATTATGTTGAATAACTTGCAAATGAACAACCATATTAAGATTTGGTTTTCAGAGAAGTACAAATGTACAATGAAGGGTGATTTGCTAAAGTTTGGGACATTTAAGTTGAGTATTAATGTGCAATTATGTTATTTTATTAGTTTATATAGTTTTGATGATAATTAATTAATTATAAATTACAATTAATTTTGATAACTAATAATAACAATATATTATAATAATTAACAAAAAAAATGTTGCAGTAATAATGAATCACTTTAATTCCACACTATGGAATCTCATCTCCTATTTAAGATATCTTACGTTGGGCTGCAAAGATTATTTCATAAGTAAAACTTGGTAGTTGTCTAACCTTCAATCATCTCCATTTGAATGCACTTAATCCTCTTAAAGATGTAAATTTACGATGTGTATTTGCTTATGTCAGACGAAAGTAGTTGATGGTCACTAAATAAAGCTTTCATCATCTCTAATAAAGTTGTATATTTTGCACTTTTTTCTATATGTTTGAAAGTATCTAAATTTCTCACTTTCTCAGTTACATACTCAACCTTTATCAACTTATAAGTTCAAAAGAATAATCTATATATCCTTCAAATATTTTCATATATGGTTGGAATCATTATGTTATTCACATTTATGTGTATATGAGATTAATTAAGGATTTTTATGTATACAACTTCGTACAATATAAATATAATTTGTATTTGGTAATGAATAATTGCCTTCGGTATCATCTAATATATGAGATATCTTAGATTTTTATTGACTTGGAATATATATAGATTTGGATACTGATATACAGAAGTTTACTATTATATCTTCGAGAAGACGCGCTGCGTTTTTTAATTTAAAGTTCACATTTATTATTCATCAAGAATTTTTGTTAATTCATATGTTCTATAATTGTAAATTTGTGATGATTTTGTTATCACTTATTTCATTTCCATGATTAACTACTTAGTTTTTTATTTTTATTTTTTTACATATCTTTATTAATAGTTGGCTTAAAAGCGCAATCTTTTGGTCCGACCGTGAAGTTCCAAAATTGCCCTTTATATATACAGGTACGAAGGCACGTCCGGTGGACGTGCATAAGGCAAACTTGTGTAAAATTGGTTGGTTGCGAAGAAAACTATGTTAATTGTCCATTGTGAAAAAAAAATTGCTATATGAATTCATTTTGTTCTCAAATCTTCGTATTTTGTCAATGTTTCATTTTGTTGCCAACTACCTCAATTCAATGAGCAAGTATGTTTCTCCATCATGCTACTGCTCATTATTTTACCCATCGCTACTATTAAAAAAGAGAATTCGATGAATAGAATTTCCACGGTTTCTTTTTGAAATTCCTGAAATACCCGCTTCAATCTCACTGTTGGTTTACAATCTCAACCACCATTCTCTTACTGACCACCCATCAATGGATTTCACTATTAATTTGCAAGCAACACCACCACCAACTACTTGAAATAAAAACGGCGTGACCACCAAAGATTTTGTATTTATAGCATATATCCGTTCATTAATTATTTATTGAATAAAAACTGAATATCCTTAGTTGTTAAATGCACGTATGTGTGATGTATGCTTGTATATAAAGTTATTTTTACTCAAAGTTGCATGGACTGTAGAAATCAATATGCCAGACCGGTATGACATAATTAAAAACTTCAAAAAAAAAAAATTCCTATGTATGTCTATTTATGAGCCTAAAAACTGATCTTTTGTACATGGTAATATACAGAGACATTATTAAAATAAGTTAGTATAGATGCAATTTTTACATCAACTAAGTGTTTGTAGAGGGCAATTCAGTTGAGAATTTAGAACAGTGAGTTTAGAACAGCCAGAAGACAATTAGAATGGTGGACTTAAAGCATAGCAGTATTACGGGAAAACTGACAAAGTGTGAATGAGAAAAAAAATATTAGCACATAAATGCAAACGTATATATGTACACATATATACGCACAGACATTAGTAAAATAAGTTAGTACAGATGCAATTTTTACATCAACTAAGTGTTTGTAGAGGACAATTCAGTTGTCAATTTAGAACAGTGAGTTTGGAACAGCCAGAAGACAGTAAAATGGTGGATTTAAAGCATGGCAGTGTCACGGGAAAACTAACAAAGCGTGAACGGGAAAAAATATTAGCACATAAATCCTAACGTATATATATGTATATACGTATGTGTGTAAAGAAGTTCGATATATTAATGTTTTGGGAGGTGTAGTATTAACTGTGTAAATTGGTTCCTTAACTTTGTTGGCTATAAATGCTCTAGCAAATTTAGACGGCCTCCTAAGCCGAAATATTACAGAAAATATAGGCTATGCTGAATAATAGTCATCCTACTTATTATGAAAGAATACAAATAATTAACAGTAAACTGCTTTGTGAATCTGTGATACCAATGGAGCTGAAGTTGTACTCCTGCCACCACTATGTTTGGGGGAAAAACACAATTGTAAATGAATCATGAAACTGCATCGTCAAACTGGAATTCTTTTACTTAACATATTTTTGTTACACAATTCAATGATTACATGAAGGGTGAGAAAAATATAACAAACTTTGATTACCCAACCGACCTAGCATAAGCTTACATTACTCATGAATAATATATCTTTTATTTTATTTTACGATCAAATATTCAATTTTTAAGGTTAACAAATGTTTAAAGGAGCAATAACGTCCAAAGGAGACTTTATTTAACATGGTAAAATGGTGGACATTTACTTCATAGCTGTTTTACAAAGTCAAATCCTCAATCGCCACTTATTAGAAGATGGCTTATAGTTACCTCTTCAGTAAATAGTTATAAGCTCCAAAAGTCAGAAAGCATAACCAAAATCTCTCGTGGGCCCCACAACTGCCTTTGATGAATCAGAATCATTCATCTCACCACACGTAGCTTATGATGCCAGAGGTTTGCACTTTGGAAACTTGTCCACTTCCTGTAAAAATGAGCTAGAACATAGACCTAAAATTCTCAAATGGAACCATTGGAGGAGAAGGTAATGACTTAATTGTATCGCCATGGTTGCTAGTGCTGCCCATAACCATCAATGTGGAGAGTAATGTATACGAAGTTTGGTTTTTCCTTGAAACTGATAGTGGCAGCATATTCCTTGGCAACTTCCTCCACCTTAGAGCTATGCAGGTAATTTTAAAAGGGAAAAATATCAATGGTGAAAAAATATACTTTATGTAAGGTAAGTATAAACTTTTGATGTTGTATTATAATTTTTTATACGTCTGTCTATTTACATTCATTTGATCGTGCATTACAATTGTGTGATTTTAAAAACATGGATTGAAGGTATCAACATGCGCGTTACAATATTTGTTGACACCTAGTAAATTAAAGGGACACCAAGCAACAATTACTAAAATGTGATAACATGTTAAAACCAAATTCTTATGGGTTCACGCTGTTGTGACTTGCGATAAATTTAGACTTACTGTCTGAATCATGCCAAATAATTTTGGAGAAAACTTGATCTATGCGATAGACCTAAAGAAACTTTAGAGCTTTTTTTTCATAAATCTAAAAAAAGTTCAAGTGGATTAAAAATAATCAAGTAAAACGAAAATGCAAGATACACACATAAATACATGTTAATTCTATTCGCATGGTCTACTCCACTAAATAAAAACTCAAGAAATTTTATCCTTAGTGATGACATAATGAAGAAACATATATTAAACTTGTAAATTCAACCCAATGAATAAATGTCTTGGATGAAGTTCTACCTCAGGTTTCTCTAGAAATATCTTATAATTTCATATTATATCTTGGATGAAGTTCTACCTCATGTTTCTCTAGAAATATCTTATAATTTCATAATATATCTTGGATGAGCTGAATAAATGATGTGTTCGAATGAATAATCGACTAACCTTTGAATATGTTCACTTATGCCAAAGGATAGGTAGATCCAACGTGGTTATCCTATCAACTGAATTTCTTTTTAGTTTGTTGCCAAGCGTGAGCATATCCAGCAAATTCAAATATACATAACTTCATGTGTTATTCAATATAAGCCACTGAAGGTACAAATAACAAACTTTATTACTAATTAGATACATAAAGTGATATAAACTCCACATATGACAACCAATAGTTTTACCTGTGTATTGTGGATATTTCTGTCAAATTTGAGCATATTGAGAATATTTGACATAGGTAACTCATTATATTTAACAAAAATTCACTCATGAGTTACAATCATAACCTATTCCATCTGATTTGCAACCGAATACCTTCAGCACCACAAAGCAAAACCACCGGAGTCCACTGTCGACACTTCTATTTCCACTGCGCCTTAAACAAACAAAGCCATCGTAGCCTCCGATGCCCACCTCCACCTTGAACCTATAACTAACTTCGCCAATCACCAGATTCGGACCTAAGCATGCCAGATTTGAAGCCAAACCATACCCGAATCCCTACCTCTCCAAAGCAAAAAATCGAAGATCCCTTAAAATTAGGTTGCCTAAATCATAATTTGTTAGCTCGTCGATTTACACCTGGAACCGTTGAATTGAAAAGAAAATCAACATGGAGATACGCTGTATTTCAATGCCAAGCATCACCGGGTTAGAGAGCATAGTCCAGACATGAAACCGGGTCGAGCCTTTTCCGCTAATACTCGATTTTGAGCACCCGTGTTTCGATATGAATAGCGTATCGATTTAGTTTGTAGAAGAAATGAAAGAAGGAGAATTTTGTGAGAGGCGGTTGGAGCAGAAGACATTGGAACGATAAAATGGGGATAGCAGAAAGTGGGAAGAATTATTGACGAACAACTGAAATTTTAGTGGGGATTAGAGCATGGGTAGGACAAAGGACAGATATGCCCTCATTCCGTTTTTTGTATTTAGTTTTGTCGATAGTATGTCAATGGGTTGTTTGGGAAGTTTGAAAAAGCTTCACCACACCAAAGTATTTGCATTATTAGTAGAGATATATTCCTTTAGTAATAGTTGTAATATATTTGCTGTCACACTCTTTTAGTGTCAGTATGAACCAAAAATGCCTCCGTATAGATATTATTAAAATTTAACATAACTTAAAAATAGGATCTGACAATTAATTTTTCTTCGCAAATTTAAAATTTCCTTTACAAACATTTACCAATTCTTACGATCACTTGAAAATAGGACCTAACAAATAAACTACTTTACAAATTCGTTTTTTATTAACTAATAATACAAATAAAAATTTAAACTAATAAAAAATTAGATATTGCAACTTAGAAATAAAATTACAAATTAACTACGTTTGATTCAACACAAAAGTATGATAAATATTTGTGGAGATCATTTTCTTTTAAACGTATTAAACAATACAATTTGTAGAAAACTAATTCAGATCCCTTCATCACGCGCGAAGCGCGTGCTGTAATGCTCGTACATATCAAAACAGATTAGTTTTAACGGAAAAGACAGAGGACGATTCAGATTTAATATGAATAAAGACATCAGAAGGCTTTTATTCATCCAAGTCAGCAAAAAGATAACACCGTTACCATACTGTTACCTGGCTATTATTATACCGTCGACTGACTATTTGATTTAATAATACATAAAAAATAAAATATAAGCATTCGCTCCTATAAAATAATACGCATACCGTTATGTTGAATAACTTGCAAATGAACAACCATATTAAGGTTTGGTTTTCAGACAAGTACAAATGTACAATGAAGGGTGATTTGCTAAAGTTTTGGACATTTAAGTTGAGTATTAATGTGCAATTATGTTATTTTATTAGTTTATTTAGTTTTGATGATAATTAATTAATTATAAATTACAATTAATTTTGGTAACTAATAATAACAATATATTATAATAATTAACAAAAAAATTGTTGCAGTAATAATGAATCACTTTAATTCCACACTATGGAATCTCATCTCCTATATAAGATATCTTAAGTTGGGCTACAAATATTATTTCATAAGTAAGACTTGGTAGTTGTCTAACCTTAAATCATCTCCATTTTAATGCACTTTATCCTCTTAAAGACATAAATTTACGATGTGTATTTGCTTATGTCAGACGAAAGTAGTTGATGGTCACTAAATAAAGCTTTCATCATCTCTAATAAAGTTGTATATTTTGCACTTTTTTCTATATGTTTGAAAGTATCTAAATTTCTCACTTTCTCAGTTACATACTAAACCTTTATCAACTTATAACTTCAAAAGAATAATCTATATATCCTTCAAATATTTTCATATATGGTTGGAATCAGTATGTTATTCACATTTATGTGTATATGAGATTAATTAAGGATTTTTACGTATACAACTTTAAACAATATAAATATAATTTGTATTTAATGATGAATAGTTGCCTTCGGTATCATCTATATCAGATATCTTAGATTTTTATTGATTTGGAATATATATAGATTTGGATACTGATATACAGAAGTTTACTATTGTATCTTCGAGAAGACGTGCTGCTTTTTTTAATTTAAAGTTCACATTTATTATTCATCAAGAATTTTTGTTAATTCATATGTTCTATAATTGTAAATTTGTGATGATTTTGTTATCACTTATTTCATTTCCATGATTAACAACTTAGTTTTTTATTTTTATTTTTTTACATATCTTTTTAATAGTTGGCTTAAAAGCGCAATCTTTTGGTCGACCGTGAAGTTCCAAAATTGTCCTTTATATATATTCCTTTAGTAATAGTCGTAATATATTTGCTGTCACCCATATCCGCTTTAGCACATTTTATATACATGATAAGAGTCTCATGTCCCTGTTTTGATGTTGTTATAAGAAAAGTCTCTGTAGAAATGAATATGTAAATTTGGTCCTTGTATTTGAAAAATAAAAAACGCAAGTTGTCTTGCATTTTTCTGACAGAAAATGCAAGGTAACCTGCACTTTTCTGATTGCAATTTTTTTTTGAAATTTTGAATTTTTTTTAAAATTTTCAAAATTTTGGAAAGTGCAAGTTAATAGAAAAGTGCAAGATAACTTGCGCTTTCTGATTTTGAAATATTTTTAAATTTTTTGAAATTTTCAAATAAATATTAAGGTTTAAAAATCACAAGCTAACTTGCATTTTTTGATTTAAAAAAAACAGGGACTTAATTTACATACTCATTTCACACTGTGGTTATTTTATAAAACAATTTTATAAATATTTGAAATTAATCTCAAAATCACAAAATTTAATCAAAATTAAATATTCAACTTCAATTTATTAAATTCTGAAAATATCCACTTACTAATCTTTAAGTAAACATTCACATAATATCTCAAATTACAAATTTAAATCAAATTAAATATTGGATTTCAATTTTTATTTAAATTTGAAAATATTCATCAACTCACCTTAATTCAAAATCAAGTTAATCGAGTTATAAACCATAACAGTAAATCTCAGAATTGGTAAGTTCTAAATAAATCCTTATCTAAATTTAATTAATAACCACATTAAATTACAAATCAATTTCAATTTACATTTCAATCTTAATTTATTAAAGTTATAAATTTTATTTTAAACTATTAACAGAAATTTTAAATAAATGTTTTAAATACATATCAATATATTATTAGTTAAATTAAATTTTATTTAATTTTAGTATATTGAATTTTATTAAATTAATCTTCGTTATTAGACATATTATTTTATATTAAGTCTTATTTTTTATTAATAGTTGGCTTAAAAGCGCAATCTTTTGGTCCGACCGTGAAGTTCCAAAATTGTCCTTTATATATATATATATATTCCTTTAGTAATAGTTGTAATATATTTGCTGTCACACTCTTTTAGTGTCAGTATGAAATACCAAAAATGCCTCCGTATAGATATTATTAAAATTTAACATAACTTAAAAATAGGATCTAACAATTAATTTTTCTTCGCAAATTTAAAATTTCCTTTACAAATATTTACCAATTCTTATGATCACTTCAAAATAGGACCTAACAAATAAACTACTTTAAAAATTCGTTTTTTATTAACTAATAATACAAATAAAAATTTAAACTAATAAAAAATTAGATATTGCAACTTAGAAATAAAATTACAAATTAACTACGTTTGATTCAACACAAAAGTATGATAAATATTTATGGAGATCATTTTCTTTTAAACATATTAAACAATACAATTTGTAGAAAAATAATTCAGATCCCTTCATCACGCGCGAAGCGCGTGCCGTAATGCTCGTATATATCAAAACAGATTAGTTTTAACGGAAAAGACAAAGGACGGTTCAGATTTAATATGAAGAAAGACATCAGAAGGCTTTTATTCATCCAAGTCAGCAAAAAGATAACGCTGTTACCATACTGTTAGCTGGCTATTATTATACCGTCGACTGACTATTTGATTTAATAATACATAAGAAATAAAATATAAGCATTCGCTCCTATAAAATAATACACATACCGTTATGTTGAATAACTTGCAAATGAACAACCATATTAAGGTTTGGTTTTCAGACAAGTACAAAAGTACAATGAAGGTTGATTTGCTAAAGTTTTGGACATTTAAGTTGAGTATTAATGTGCAATTACGTTATTTTATTAGTTTATATAGTTTTGATGATAATTAATTAATTATAAATTACAATTAATTTTGATAACTAATAATAACAATATATTATAATAATTAACAAAAAAATTGTTGCAGTAATAATGAATCACTTTAATTCCACACTGTGGAATCTCATCTCCTATGTAAGATATCTTAAGTTGGGGCTACAAAGATTATTTCATAAGTAAAACTTGGTAGTTGTCTAACCTTCAATCATCTCCATTTGGATGCACTTTATCCTCTTAAAGAGGTAAATTTACGATGTGTATTTGCTTATGTCAGACGAAAGTAGTTGATGGTCACTAAATAAAGCTTTCATCATCTCTAATAAAGTTGTATATTTTGCACTTTTTTCTATATGTTTGAAAGTATCTAAATTTCTCACTTTCTCAGTTACATACTCAACCTTTATCAACTTATAACTTCAAAAGAATAATCTATATATCCTTCAAATATTTTCATATATGGTTGGAATCAGTATGTTATTCACATTTATGTGTATATGAGATTAATTAACGATTTTTATGTATACAACTTCTTACAATATAAATATAATTTGTATTTGGTAATGAATAATTGCCTTCGGTATCATCTAATATATGAGATATCTTAGATTTTTATTGATTTGGAATAGGGGATTTTCACTTCAAGGGATTATTTGTGCAGGTAATAAGTTTTAAGGACATTATTTTTGAAAAATTAGTTTTAAGGACATTTTACAGGAAAAAGATAAAAGAATTTATCATTTTCAGTTATACATAATTAATGATAAAAGGACTTATCATTTTCTTGTAGAACTAAAAAAGATAAATGAATTTATCATTATGCTGTAAATTGTCCTTAAAACTAATTATTCAGAAATGTTGTCCTTAAAACTTATTACCCTGCAAATAGAAGGCCTTCAACCTAATTTCCACTTTGGAATATATATAGATTTGGATACTTATATACAGAAGTTTACTATTGTATCTTCGAGAAGACGCGCTGTGTTTTTTAATTTAAAGTTCACATTTATTATTCATCAAGAATTTTTGTTAATTCATATGTTCTATAATTGTAAATTTGTGATGATTTTGTTATCACTTATTTCATTTCCATGATTAACTACTTAGTTTTTTATTTTTATTTTTTTACATATCTTTATTAATAGGTTGCTTAAAAGCGTAATCTTTTGGACCGACCGTGAAGTTCCAAAATTGCCCTTTATATATATATATATATATATATATATATATATATATATATATATATTCCTTTAGTAATAGTTGTAATATATTTGCTGTCACACTCTTTTAGTGTCGGTATGAAATACCAAAAATGCCTCCGTATAGATATTATTAAAATTTAACATAACTTAAAAATAGGATCTGACAATTAATTTTTCTTCGCAAATTTAAAATTTCCTTTACAAAGATTTACCAATTCTTACGATCACTTGAAAATAGGACCTAACAAATAAACTACTTTACAAATTCGTTTTTTATTAACTAATAATACAAATAAAAATTTAAACTAATAAAAAATAAGATATTGCAACTTAGAAATAAAATTACAAATTAACTACGTTTGATTCAACACAAAAGTATGATAAATATTTGTGGAGATCATTTTCTTTTAAACGTATTAAACAATACAATTTGTAGAAAAATAATTCAGATCCCTTCATCACGCGCGAAGCACGTGCCGTAATGCTCGTATATATCAAAACAGATTAGTTTTAATGGAAAAGACAAAGGACGGTTCAGATTTAATATGAAGAAAGACATCAGAAGGCTTTTATTCATCCAAGTCAGCAAAAAGATAACGCCGTTACCATACCGTTAGCTGGCTATTATTATACCGTCGACTGACTATTTGATTTAATAATACATAAGAAATAAAATATAAACATTCGTTCCTATAAAATAATACACATAACATTATGTTTAATAACTTGCAAATGAACAACCAAATTAAGGTTTGGTTTTCAGACAAGTATAAATGTACAATGAAGGGTGATTTGCTAAAGTTTTGGACATTTAAGTTGAGCATTAATGTGCAATTATGTTATTTTATTAGTTTATTTAGTTTTGATGATAATTAATTAATTATAAATTACAATTAATTTTGAAAACTAGTAATAACAATATATTATAATAATTAACAAAAAATTGTGGTAGTAATAATGAATCACTTTAATTCCACACTATGGAATCTCATCTCCTATATAAGATATCTTAAGTTGGGCTACAAATATTATTTCATAAGTAAAACTTGGTAGTTGTCTAACCTTAAATCATCTCCAATTGAATGCACTTTATCCTCTTAAAGACGTAAATTTACGATGTGTATTTGCTTATGTCAGACGAAAGTAGTTGATGGTCACTAAATAAAGCTTTCATCATCTCTAATAAAGTTGTATATTTTGCACTTTTTTCTATATGTTTGAAAGTATCTAAATTTCTCACTTTCTCAGTTACATACTCAACCTTTATCAACTTATAACTTCAAAAGAATAATCTATATATCCTTCAAATATTTTCATATATGGTTGGAATCAGTATGTTATTCACATTTATGTGTATATGAGATTAATTAACGTTTTTTATGTATGCAACTTCGTACAATATAAATATAATTTGTATTTGGTAATGAATAATTGCCTTCGGTATCATCTAATATATGAGATATCTTAGATTTTTATTGATTTGGAATATATATAGATTTGGATACTGATATACAGAAGTTTACTATTGTATCTTCGAGAAGACGCGCTGCGTTTTTTAATTTAAAGTTCACATTTATTATTCATCAAGAATTTTTGTTAATTCACATGTTCTATAATTGTAAATTTGTAATGATTTTGTTATCACTTATTTCATTTCCATGATTAACTACTTAGTTTTTTATTTTTATTTTTTTACATATCTTTATTAATAGTTGGCTTAAAAGCGCAATCTTTTGGTCCGACCGTGAAGTTCCAAAATTGCCCTTTATATATATATGTATATATATATATATATTCCTTTAGTAATAGTTGTAATATATTTGCTGTCACACTCTTTTAATGTCAGTATGAAATACCAAAAATGCCTCCGTATAGATATTATTAAAATTCAACATAACTTAAAAATAGGATCTGACAATTAATTTTTATTCGCAAATTTAAAATTTCCTTTACA
Source organism: Allium cepa (assembly GCA_030765085.1). Taxonomy (NCBI): domain Eukaryota; kingdom Viridiplantae; phylum Streptophyta; class Magnoliopsida; order Asparagales; family Amaryllidaceae; genus Allium; species Allium cepa. Next base: position 196,480,920 of record CM060928.1, read on the forward strand.
AATATTTACCAATTCTTACGATCACTTGAAAATAGGACCTAACAAATAAACTACTTTAAAAATTCGTTTTTTATTAACTAATAATACAAATAGAAATTTAAACTAATAAAAAAATTAGATACTGCAACTTAGAAATAAAATTACAAATTAACTACATTTGATTCAACACAAAAGTATGATAAATATTTGTGGAGACCATTTTCTTTTAAACGTATTAAACAATACAATTTGTAGAAAACTAATTCAGATCCCTTCATCACGCGCGAAGCGCGTGCCGTAATGCTCGTATATATCAAAACAAATTACTTTTAATGGAAAAGACAGAGGACGGTTCAGATTTAATATGAAGAAAGACATCAGAAGGCTTTTATTCATCCAAGTCAGCTAAAAGATAACGCCGTTACCTTACCGTTAGCTGGCTATTATTATACCGTCGACTGACTATTTGATTTAATAATACATAAGAAATAAAATATAAGCATTCGCTCCTATAAAATAATACACATACCATTATGTTGAATAACTTGCAAATGAACAACCATATTAAGGTTTGGTTTTCAGACAAGTACAAATGTACAATGAAGGGTAATTTGCTAATGTTTTGGACATTTAAGTTGAGTATTAATGTGCAATTATGTTATTTTATTAGTTTATTTAGTTTTTATGATAATTAATTATAAATTACAATTAATTTTGATAACTAATAATAACAATATATTATAATAATTAACAAAAAAATTGTTGCATTAATAATGAATCACTTTAATTCCACACTATGGAATCTCATCTCCTATATAAGATATCTTAAGTTGGGCTACAAATATTATTTCATAAGTAAAACTTGGTAGTTGTCTAACCTTAAATCATCTCCATTTGAATGCACTTTATTCTCTTAAAGACGTAAATTTACGATGTGTATTTGCTTATGTCAGACGAAAGTAGTTGATGGTCACTAAATAAAGCTTTCATCATCTCTAATAAAGTTGTATATTTTGCACTTTTTTCTATATGTTTGAAAGTATCTAAATTTCTCACTTTCTCAGTTACGTGCTCAACCTTTATCAACTTATAAGTTCAAAAGAATAATCTATATATCCTTCAAATATTTTCATATATGGTTGGAATCGGTAGGTTATTCACATTTATGTGTATATGAGATTAATTAATGATTTTTATGTATACAACTTCGTACAATATAAATATAATTTGTATTTTGTAACATCCCGCCTTTTTGCACGATTTAAACAGACACACGTGTCGATTCAAACCATACGTAAGGGCAGATTGTTATGGGACAAATAAGAAATAGAGAAAGAAAAACTAAACAGAATCTTATAGCAGAAGGATAAAATATAATAATCAAATATACAGTTCATAAATCTGTTTACAAAACCTTTGATTTATTTATCCAATACATATCAGAGTACACATACCATATAACAATGCAGCGGAACAATATGCGTGTAGTGGAACCATATAATCTATAGTAATAATAATAAAATCTCTGTCTTCTTCCTCCAGGAATAAAATCTTTAATCCTGAAACGCTCGGACTGACCCGAGCGAATTTGAAAAGTCAAAAACACTCGAGTCAGAACTAAAAGATCTTATGTGAGTTAAATTAACAGAAATAAATATGATTACAGTAACTCAAAAGATGCTCAGGATTTACATCTCCTAAGGATCCGTTAAACTATTTACTATGTAGTATATTGCGCTATTATAATAGTGTTTAATTGTAAAATAAATTTACTTTTTAATAGCTTTAAGGGGTTACCCATATAGCCCTTAACACAAATAATGCCAATAGTCTATACAGTACCGTAATACCTCCTGATCGGGAAGCTACCAGAGGATACTCCATAGGTACGACACAAATAGAAACTCGTAGTAGGCGCGCTAGGGTAGGTGACACGGCACAACTAGGCAATGCCAGGGTAGATATACCAATTACTATCCGAGCTGGTGGAAACGCGTAGCCGCAGTTACCGCCCACCTCGAACAAACTACCCCAAATCAAAATAAAAGTGGTCACTGAATCAATCCAAAGTCAAAGTATAGTATCGAAGAGGAGTGTCCGATCAGAGATATGACCTCATTGGCCCGAGAATCGCTCCTGTTTTAGCCACCTTATGCCAACTCACGGGAGTCGGATCCACGTATTTACCTCAAAGGAAACGTCGCTACCAACCTACTTCATTCTGGAATCTCCACCGCGTACACGGTTGTTAAAGTGGTTTTCAGAGTTGGCAGAGAGTATGACAACTTCCGATCCCGGTCTCTTCAACAACCAAACGTTATTATAACACCGCGGTCATTTAAAATAATTTATACTTTAAAACCAGAATAAAATATCCATTTTAAACCCACATAAATACGATATCATTTATATCTTTAAAACCCTAAATCAATACGATATCATTTTATTTTCCAATGTATATTCTTTCCAAAATCATAGGGTTTTCCAAAATAAAATATTTAGAAATCAAAACTCTTGAATATAATATTTCCAAATTATACTACCTTGAAAATCATAACTTTGAAACAAGTTTCCATCTCTTAAGTGGTTAAATATCAAACTACTTTTATAAAACAAAATAGCTTCTTTAGATTTCACAAGTCAATTCCAAGTATCGATTTAAACTTCCAAATACCATTTCAATTCTTATGTTTCAAAGCTTTAAATATTTCACCATTTCAAAACGAACTCATTTGAAAATCCCATATATATTAAATTCAATTTTTCTTATTATTTAGACTTGAAAATTTTACTTAATGAATTCAATATAATTTAAGTAAAACCTTTAACTTCACATAACTGGAAAATCTTCAATTTATTAAACTTGATATATTCATTTAAGTCAACCTGATATTCATTTAAATCACTTTACACAAAAATCAAGTTATAAAATCATATCCTTTAAAAATTTAACTTTTATTTAAATTCCGATTTAACTTAATATTCATCTTCCAATTTTATTCACATTTAAGTCATTAAAACTCCAGAAATTAAATTTTTAAATAAAACTTAATCGTATTTGATCTAAAAAATCAAACTTTATTTTATACTTCAAATCAATTTTTACACAAGCGTAAAAACCGGAAATTTCTATATATAAATAACCTTTATTAATAACCAAATCAAAATCTCATAAACCATATATATAGCTTTACAACACCATAGAAAATCATTTCAAAAATAATTATATATATATATACCGCGGTGCCTGTATAAAATTTTCTACCCTATGGTCAAGTGATACGGATGTTTATCATTTCAATCCGCAATTTAAAATAAAAATGCGGTTATATATCATTTCAAACCACAATGCCGAATGAAATGAAAATGCATGATGACTTGCAATTTATACAATATAAATATAGCATCCATTCATCCAATATCAATCATCAACCATTATTTGCAATCATCATCCAATTTAACAATCATCGATATAGAGCATATAAATTATACAGGTAATAAATACAGGTATTAACTAACAGTTTATATTCAATAATAAATTTAATAACTGTTAAACTAGCAGTTTATATGCAAATAAATAAATTTAAAAACTGTTGAACTAGCAGTTATATGCAAATAACTAAATTCTAACTGTCAATTTATATGCAACAAATAAAATTAATTAATAGTTAAATTAAATAAATGCGATTTAACAGAGATGATGAATAAAACATGCCAAACAGTCATAAATAAATTTCTACTCATATCAAAAATCAATTTAACAAACATAAGAAATTTTAGAAGTTGTGAGTGGGTTAAAACACTCACCTTTTGAATTTAAATCGAATTTAAATCCGATTTAAACCCAAAAATTCGACGGTCTCCAAATCTATCCAAACTAGCGTCAAAAGTTCCAGAATTTTATTACGATCCTAACAAAAAAAATCTCGCGTGAAACAGAGTTCGTAGGAGAAAGTTATACGCATTAATGGTGATTGAAATTTCAAAAAAGAAAAAAAAGAATAGAAATAAAAGAACACCTTCAAGCGCCACGTCATCCCCCTTTCTTTCCCTCTCTCCCTCATGCGTTTTGCTTCCAGATTTTTCTAAGAAGTTTGAATTTTAGCTTTTGATTTGGTTTGGAATTTTTATTTGGATCTAAGATTTGTTTGTCTGCCATTGAGGAGGAGAAGGAGCTGATGAAATTTTATGCGCACACAAATGAGAATAGGCGGAGGCTAGGGTTTAGCGGGGTATTTATAGATGGAGTTGGAAAAATGAATGGAAAGAAATAAAGTAAATATGAACAAACTTTTAGAATTCAAATTTCAAAACAATCGTTTACTTAATAAATTTTGTTAACCCTAAACATACCAAAATTAAAATCTTTTAAAGATTTAATTAATAAATGAAAATAAATTTTCTACCCAAATTTGTGTCATAAATTAAAAGAATATGCAGCATTAAGAAATCTTCATTTCTCCCTATTTGGTAATATAAGCAGGTGTATAATATATATGTACGTCTTTATCGCCACTTATAGTTTACATTCATAAATAAAAGATATGAAAATAATCCACATAAAGAGGCAATGAATGTAAGAGTAAATTAGAAAAGTGAAGATGGAAAGGTAAGTTATGTTGCAATAAAAATCTAATAAAGTCTAATTGGAAAGGAAATAGTCAAGTGTAAATCTATTTTACCCCCTTTATCATCTCCTATTAATATTTAATTTAACAACGTATGAGATTTCAATATAAACTAGCATTAAATTTTGATCTAAAACATAAATTTGAATTTAGGTATAAACATCTATTACTTTATATTAAAACAGGAACCTTGGACTGCTGACATGGATTTCCCCCAGGCCCTCATTTCAAAATGCTAATACCGTGTTCAATCCGCCTTTTTTTTCTTCCTCCTGTCACGTGTTATATCAGTTGCTCCATCATGCATTCTCCCAACTGCCTTCCCTATCCACTCCATTCCACTTCTTTCTAGCAACCGATCCATCGCAATTCTTCTCCCACGCATGTTGCTTCCAATATCCGCAACGCCCGCCATCTTACCTACCCGATCGTCGCCTCCTAGCACAGCTGTCTTTCTCTCTCGCCCCTACCGCCACCCGTCTTTTCCCCCAAAAACATTGTCCTTCTGTAGATCTTCTTGCCGCCTGCCCAGACGAGTAGAGCCTGCCGTTCACCCATCCTCCGCCTTACCTCTGCGTAGGCTGTACAGGTAATTGCTTCCTTCCTCACTCGGTTCCAAGATATAATTTAGCAACGGTGACGATTTGGTTTTTAACCCTGCCATTTATTTTGGATTATGATGATAACGTTTGATCCTCAGATTTTGCTGGCTCGTGTTTACGTATCATTTACTACAATGTACGCCAGATGTTCGCATAAATTACTGATTCGTGCTGCCTTGCTAATTTTTTGTTCCCTGCTTGCATAGCTGTTACTTACCATTTCCTAATTCATTCTTTTACTTAGTTTTGCTCTGCACTAGATTGGAAGTTGTTTCTTGAATGAACATCTTCTGTACATTGTGCAATTTTTTTTTAAATACACTTGGTATAAAATCAATGAATAAGAATATTTAGAAAGAAATTTGTGTTACACAGTGGTGATGCATTAGCGAGCAATGGATGAAGCTTGGATGGATAAGCATGGTAAACCAAATAGATGTAACTATATTAAGCTACCCGATAGGTTTTTAAATGAAAGCAAAAAACGCATGTTCTACAATGGTATTAAGGTAAACACCTAACAACAATAGAACTACATAATGTCGTATTTGGTTAATTGAAATACGATTTGAACCATGTTAATTAACGTAAAATTACATATGGTAGAGGAGATAATGCAAAACGAAATCGGATGTTGGAATTCAGCCATGTACTTGCTGTGTGCTTTGCATTTAATTCCCCTGTCGTATAGTTTGGGTAATACCGAAACTTTAAAAAAAAACTGCTTTGCACAACTAAAGCAACCACTATAAAGCTTTGCACAACTAAAGCAATCACCGTAAATTTTGGTAAGAGGAGCATAGTCGTAGTAACAGTTGAACCATGTTTTTCACAATTTTCCAGCATAATCATTTATAAATGACCTACATCTACAACAAATGGTTTGAAAATATCTGGCAGATTGAATTTTGTTAAGAGGAGCATAGTTGTAGTAACAATTGAATTTTATGAAGCGGACAGCACTTTCGTCACCAAGTTTATGCAATCGACCATAACTGTTCAATGATCCCAAGAGTGGTCATAATTAGGGGGATTAGAGAATTTTTATTGGGGTAGTCAAAAAAAATTGAAACATCCAAAAATAGAGTAGGGAGAATTGGTTTTGAAAAGTGGTTAAACAAATTAGAGTTCGCACGGATTAGTATTTTGAAATAGCGGAACACAGGGATTTTAACAATGTTCATTTACAACAGTATCCATGAAATACGATTTCAATAAATAGTTAATTAACAATATGTCATATTTGGTTTAATGCTCTTTAACTTCATCTTTTATTATTTTAGTTGGATATGTTTTCTTCATCATTTTGTTGGAATTTAAATACTTAACGTATGTGCTTAACGTGTAGGAACACAAATGCAGCTTCTGCATCTACATGTTGTTTGTATTATATGTTTGAGTAACGAAATAAATTCAAACAGTTCATTTTGACAATGCTTTCAGTCGACGCTAAATGATTGTGAAATTGTAAGAATTGAAGAAAACATTGTACTTATTATATTTGCTTTTTAGTAGTTTTTTGATTACACACAAGAAGAGGATATTATACAAGCTTTTATATGCATGCAAAACAAAGAAAACATTTGTAATGGGCTGCTGGTTGGTTCAAAACAATACAACCGACATTTTGTAACTATCGGTATATATAAGTTATACCATATATTCTCAAACTATCGTATTTCACTTATTGAAATGAAGGTGAAAGGAGTTTCTTTCATGATGCTAGGACGTTGGTATTATCTTTATAGACTATAGTTATAAATTATCAATGTTCAAAAAATCATTCCGTAAAATTTATTACTTAGCAGTTAAAGACGTGAACAAAACTCTGCTCTCGGTGACGTAACTCTATTGCTTCCCATTTCAAAATTTAATGTTGTACAGTGAAGTAATTCTTCCACAGGCCTATTCATCAACGTGTTTCTCTAACTAATACACCCATACATATTTTTGTTTAATAATTTGAGTTCGATCCATGTTTCAGGTGCACATATCTTCCACGATCTGACAGGACTGATGAACATTACACCCTCTTACTCTTTGCCCAAGTACTTCGTGAAACCGTTTTTTACGTATTCAATAAAACTTCGCCCAGGTATGTACATAATAAAGTTATACCTTGTTCTTACATTCGTACATACCGGTAAACGCAAAATAAATTTACTAAATGCTTATACCTGCTCGTATAATTTCTTCATAGCTATGGTCTTTTTAGTATATATGTATGAGCAAATATGTGGGAAACATGATCCTTCAAATGTTGTTAACTGTAGCTTAAACCTTCACGTGATAGCTGCAAGTTACTGAAGACAGTCACAGTCTACAGTCTCCCTTTCATCGAACTGCTGTCCAACACACATCGGACGAAACTTAGCCTAACCTCCAACACCGCCAACATCCGCACCATTGACTACGACCCACTATTCGCTAGAGGTGCGTGACTTTTGGCGACCGGGTCTTCATCCATCCATCGCTGATTCATGACATGGTAACTGGCAACTTCTACCCTTCTCTGCTTTTATTTTACTCTACTTTCCAACATCTTAGGGTGTACACTTTTCTAATTCGGCTCAAGTGTTTTGATTCTCCTATTTGAATCCATCTTTGCTCTCCCTGCTATGCAGTTTTGGAGTTTCCCGTGGAGAGTAAGACTTTGAATACTTCATGGTCAACACCGTATCATCTAACATGTGGGTAAATGTGTTGCTATAATGCGTATCTACATGTATAATATTACGCTTATTTGATAATTTATTTGAAAAAAATATTATCCTGCACTTCCTAATATATGTTTGTCCCAGTAGTATTTACGACGAAATTCAGTGATTACAAAAAACTGTACATGACTAAAACTGCACTTCCTAATCAATGCATTCGTTACTGTAACGACCCGTATTTTACGTGTCTACAAATCGTAAAATAGTTGCATTAGGTCGTTGATGTTGTTAACTCGTTTAGAGTATGAGTCGACCAAAGCTTAAGTCGTTTGGAGTTTGAGTCGTGTAGTGCTTAGGACGGTTTAGCGACCTATAGAAGTTGGCGAGTTAAGGGTTTAGGCGACTTAAGAGGTTAGGTCGAATGGGAGTTAGGTCGTGTAAAAGTTAACTCGTGTGGTGCTTAAGTCGTGGGTAGCTTAGGTCAGGTATTTCTTAAGTCGTGGACGAGTTAAGGAATGGAGCGACCTATAGGTTTGAACGAGTTAGCGTGTTAGTGTTAGAACGAGTTAACGGTTTAGTGGATTGGGCGACTCATTGAATTGGACGACCTAAGAGAGTGACTGACCTAATGGGATAAGTGGGTGAGTGGTGGTTGACGACTTAAGGATTCGAGCGACCTAATAGAAGTCAGCGACTTAGTGGTGAGCGACCTATATTAGACAACAGTGTATAGATAGGTCGCGAGCGACTTAGTGATTAGGTCGCATAAGTGTTAGGTCGTGTGACCCTGTGTTGTAGTTAGGTCGTGAACGACCTAAGGCTTAAGTCGTTATGGTATAAGTCGTAAGTCGTAGGGACCTAGGCTTAGTATTAAGTCACTGGGTCGTGTCTTAGTTAACTCGCTTACGAGTTAGGTCGCGAGCAATGTTGGGTCGTGTCTGGGTTGAGTCGCGACCTTTGTTAAGTCATTGAGTCGCTAAGCCGTGTAAGTGTTTTAGGTCGTTACTGACTTATGTTAAGTCGTGTGCGTGCATGGGTAGGTTATGGATGTGCATGTACGTTAGGTTATAGGTCGAGAGTGTTAGGTCGGGGACGACTTGTGGGGTAGGTCGACGGCGACTCATGGGGGCGAACGACTCATGGGTTTTTCAGCCTATAAATAGAGGGTTTGGTTCACTTTTTGGCATCGGATTTTGAAGCGACGAAGTGCTGCCATTTTGAGAGCTCGACTACAACACTTCTTCACTTCTTTTCTCCACTCTAATATAGTGATTCCTTCCATCTAAATTGAAGATCAAATCGAAGATCCAAGAGCCAAAGTTGAAGATCTCCATCCATCAAAGAGAGATTTCATCGTTTGAAACGGAGCTTTGGAGGATCAAGCTTGATTCTTTGCTGTCCAGATTTGGAGTTGGTTGTTTTTGAGGTGTTTAGGTGATTCGGTGAGTGGTAGTTATCTCTCACACGGACCCAAGGGAGTATATTGGATCGGTGGCTCGTTTGTGTGTTAAAGATAGTGATTTCTTGCATTTTCCTTAAGTCTGCATGTAGATCCATCGTCTATGAAGTTTTGACACCTATTTTACTACATGTTAACTTATGCAAGTTTATTCATCAATTTGTAGTGATAATTTCCATAATTCATATTTTGTTGGATTCGGACACTTTATTTACGAAATTGCCATTCTTGTATAATTGTTTATTTAGATCTTGTTTGAATGATTGATTACTTGGATTAATGTTTGATTTGATTGATTAGTTGATTGATAACTTGATTTGGACAAGTTGGTCGAAGATGATTCAAAAGCTAAGTGGAAAGGCTCTTGAATAAGGAAAGCTGCTTGTGGCATATGAAGCGGATGTTGAAGCTCATATGGATAGATTTGATGATGATGTTGAGATGGGACTTTGCCATGATGCATGAGGCAAACCAAGATGTTGAAATGGGACTTTGCTATGATGCGATGAAGCAAAGCATGATGTGAGAAAGCCTTGGTTTAATCCAGACGGGATCATCCCAAGCATGTTGATAACTCGGTGATGCGGTCTGGGTTTGTGGATAATGGTTAGCTTGAGAGGTGCTTGAGCTAGTATGGGAATAGTCGTCGAGGAGGATGACTAGAAGGCTGAGATTTCATCGTTGTTGAAGGTTCTAGCATGCTCAAAGCAAGAGTACGTTGGGACGGGTCACGATGATGTTCCAAGCACGGGTCACGATGACGTGCTAGTACTCTGGGCAGATGCGATAGTCCTAGGCACGGGTCACGACGACGTGCGGAGCTATGTCTAGAACCGGGGTTGCCATTAGCCCTTGACGGACGGCTGAAAGAAGGTGCCGGTCATTCAATTAACGGTGATATAAAGGCAATGATAACAGTGATAGCTAGAGTCATGGATGTTTGATTGTATCATCATTCGGCCTCAAGAGCGGTGTTTTCTGGGTGCTTATCTGATCTTGGTTTAGGCCTTGGGGGTTTGTATTTGGAAAACATCGACCTTGACTCGAGTGATAATTGCTTTACTTAAATTGTCTGCTTTGCTATGTTTGTTTATGCTTAGAGGGTCTGGGGGCTATCACTGTAGAATGAGGTAGAGTGGGATGGTTGAGTTCCTATTCCTCTTACCCTTTATGCTCTTTTGGTATGTTTGATAGTTGATTTACTGCTCACTAAGACTGTTGTCTGACTCAAGGTTTTATGTTCAACTCTTATTACCTTGGGCTGTTCATCCATGTTGGGATGGGCAGACTAGGTAGCAGGTGACAGGTGCTGTTCTTGGCTACCAACGCTGTTGATGACGAAGACGAGCTGGAGGCTTCTGCATATTGTTTTCTTACTATATGTACTGGATGTTCCGCTGTTTGTTTGATACTCTGAGTGTTATGTAGTGAGGCTTGATGTATTGACTATTCAGATGATTGTATAAAACTATTGTGAGTTTATATGATGAGACTTCTGTTCTATAGAGCTTCACTATGTATACTTTCTATTGTATTTTATCCATGCATTGTGAGTAATACGATAGACTATTCTGTTTTATCTTACCCTAACTATCGTCCATGGCTGCCTGGCACACCTTTCAATGCACCATTCCCTTGTTTTCGTGCGGGAGTCATGGGCGGTCGTCACAGTTACGATTGTAAAATTGGTGATAAAGCTGATGCAATAGTTTTTGAATTGTCCTCCTATGTATCGTGGAGTTACGATTTATTGTTGCTATGAAAAAATTCAACATATTTTTTTTTAAGTGCCATGGCCCTCAGTTTTTAATTTGAGTCAGCAGAAGTTCGTTGATCAATGTGGTCCAGGGTATCAAAAAGCTAAATCTCGATCTAACTTTCCTACCATTCATGATCCATAATTTCTCCGTTCAATGTACTCATTAACACTTTTTTCTTCTTTTTTACCACACCTTTTTTTCTCATACGCATCATGATGTATGACATTAACTTTGCGTGCTTTCATACGTACTACATGTTTGTATTTTAAATAACAATCTGCTCCGACCTTAACTTACTACGTATGATTACCGTTGTTGTGTACATTACCCTTGCGGATACACACCGTGTTTCTCATGATACATGAATTTGAATAACAATGTCCACTAATGTGTATTTACAATATATGCTCAACACTCCGATGTACCGTTCCATTTCCGCTGATTATATTACGAACCCCATGGTATATCGATGCCCGTGTGCGAAGCACGGGCCACTCACTAGTATATGTAGTAAACTAGCATTAAATTTTGTTTAACACAAAACGTGCATTTTTTTGGTTAAATCTATTAATTGTAATCACCGTTTCTTTCCTTTTAATTGAAACATTTGAACTACATTAATTACAATCACTTACAAAGTTAAAATTTCAAAACAGACAACAAAAATGCATGAAAAATAAAAATACAAAAATTGTTTATACGCAAGAGTAATAAATAACTTACTGAATAATATTATTTTCCTATTCTTGTAATCAATCTGTAAGCTAAAACACAGTTCAAATAAACATATATTTCTTTTTTTTAAAATCAATCATTATATTCTATATTTTAATGAAATTAGACCTACATTCATAAATGAAACATTCATTTTATTTGATGTAAATGTTCTTTTTATTAAATCAAACTTTCCTTATTTTCACAAAACATAAGCTGCTTTTAATTACACCTATAAATTTACAATTAGTATTCTCTCTCCTATTAATTAGAAATTTTCAATTACATTCATTTCAGTTGATTAAGTTTCAAAATGGACTAAATGAATGTTATGAGAATTAAACAATTTTTCCTATCTAATAGTAACTTAAACATATTACATTATTGGATACAAATAGTAATTACATATTTCTCACTAAGTAATAGTTACTCATCTCTACAATCAATCTTTCAGCTAACAAACATTTCAAATAAATAAACATATGTTTACTGCTTTATTAAACTTATTCATTTTTATTCTTTTTTTATTTACACTCCTACTATTAAATCAACAATACCTTATGAAATTATTAACATAGGTTTTTATCTTTTTATTTCATAAAACATTGCCTTGTAAATAAAGTTTACATTTCTATACCTAAATCTGCTCCCATTGATTCATTCAAATTTGCACTTATTATGTATTATTTGAACAACTCATTTATACTTGAATCTATTCCCCAATTCACATTCCCATTGTACATAACTTTGAATTGATTTACTATTTATTATTATTGCTTCACTGATAAATTAAATATTTGCATTGGTTTTGCTTATGCTAAATTAATTTCCCATATTAAATAAGGTTTCAAAACAATCAATAACCTTTCCTTAGCCCAAACCCCTTTTTACCAAATATTTTCCTTCAAATAATTCATGCCCCTATAAATACTTACATTTACACTTTATAGTTATTTTAATATACCTATTCCAACACTCTTAACCCTTATCTTTACGTTCACCCACCTGTAATATTTAATTATATTTATTACGATCCAATGTTGGCATTTATTACTATAAATTTATTCAATGTTTACTGCCCCTTATTTCAATTTTTTCCATTTACAGCTGCGACTTCACTATTCGCAATTACTTTTGTATACTCCTTTCCTATTTAAACCAAATATCAAAAATTCCAATTAAATCCAATTATAATTAATACTCTAAATAATCTCATTTATTCCTTCCGTTATTTCCTTAATTAAAATTAAGGCACATCAAATTATCTATATTGGTAAATGACTGAATTTACTAGTAATCCCACTATTTAACCTTAATTATACTTGTATATGATTATTTTACCCTTTTATATTCCATCATATATATATATATATATATATATATATATATGCACCCATACCAATTAAGATTCTAGATCTAATTAATTATTCCATCAAATCCATTAATTACCAACTTTAATTATTGCAATTGATTGTCTAACATACAATTTGAACCTATTACCAAATTTTCATAATTAATTAACACCTTACAATAGTTTACAAATAAAAGGGATTGTATTGAATAAATTATTTATTGTCCTGCATTTCTTTATTTCCCCCATTTACATTCAATACCCATAATCAATATTTTATTTCATTGTTAAATCCAATACTTGCATTACTTTACTTATTCTAACCTTATATCCAATGCAACAATTTCCACTATTACTATTAATTACAATATATAATTAAATTTGTAAATTCTAATTTCCCTTGGTACATCATATTTCAACATTCTCTTTCATATAAATAAATCAGATTTTTATTCCTTTTTAAATTTATAATAAAAATCTTATTAATTTTATTCATCTTAACATCGAATTTATATGGGTCGTTACATATTTGGTAATGAATAATTGCCTTTGGTATCATCTAATATATGAGATATCTTAGATTTTTATTGATTTGGAATATATATAGATTTGGATACTGATATACAGAAGTTTACTATTGTATCTTCGAGAAGACGCGCTGCGTTTTTTAATTTAATGTTCACATTTATTATTCATCAATAATTTTTGTTAATTCATATGTTCTATAATTGTAAATTTGCGATGATTTTGTTATCACTTATTTCATTTCCATGATTAACTACTTAGTTTTTTATTTTTATTATTTTACATATCTTTATTAATAGTTGGCTTAAAAGCGCAATCTTTTGGTCCGACCGTGAAGTTCCAAAATTGCCTTTTATATATATATATATATATATATATATATATATATATATATATATATATATTCCCTTAGTAATAGTTATAATATATTTGCTGTCACACTCTTTTAGTGTCAGTATGAAATACCAAAAATGCCTCCGTATAGATATTATTAAAATTTAACATAACTTAAAAATAGGATCTGACAATTAATTTTTCTTCGCAAATTAAAAATTTCCTTTACAAATAATTACCAATTCTTACGATCACTTGAAAATAGGACCTAACAAATAAACTACTTTACAAATTAGTTTTTTATTAACTAATAATACAAATAAAAATTTAAACTAATAAAAAATTAGATATTGCAACTTAGAAATAAAATTACAAATTAACTACGTTTGATTCAACACAAAAGTGTGATAAATATTTATGGAGATCATTTTCTTTTAAACGTATTAAACAATACAATTTGTAGAAAAATAATTCAGATCCCTTCATCACGCACGAAGCGCGTGCCGTAATGCTCGTATATATCAAAACAGATTAGTTTTAACGGAAAAGACAGAGGACAGTTCAGATTTAATATGAAGAAAGACATCAGAAGGCTTTTATTCATCCAAGTCAGCAAAAATATAACGTCGATACCATACCGTTAGCTGGCTATTATTATACCGTCGACTGACTATTTGATTTAATAATACATAAGAAATAAAATATAAGCATTCGCTCCTATAAAATAATACACATACCATTATGTTGAATAACTTGCAAATGAACAACCATACTAAGGTTTGGTTTTCAGACAAGTACAAATGTACAATGAAGGGTGATTTGCTAAAGTTTTGGACATTTAAGTTGAGTATTAATGTGCAATTATGTTATTTTTGTAACAACCCGCATATTTAACGATTTTATATTTAAATGTTTGATTTAAATATAGCGTCGTTATTCGGATTTTGGGGTCCGAAATGTTACTTTCTGCAAATGGCCGAATTGGAGCTCGAAACCATTTCCATTGAGTCCCAAATGGCGTTTGCGATCTTTTTGAGTATAATCTTTGATATGTTTGGAGTTTGTGAAATTTTGGCTACTTTTCCTATTGGGTTTGGGGTTGGATTCAGCCCACTAGCTCACTTAACCCCTAGCTCAACCCTTCTCTACATTTCATCTTCATTTCATTTTATTTCTCAAACTAAAAACTGAAATGGGGGAAAGGAAAGAGAAATAGAAATTAGCAAGCCCTAGTTTCTCCTTTGTAACTTGATTCTTGCTCCAAAGTCAAAGAGAATCCATTGGTAAGTTCATCTCCACCTTCTCCATCTTTTCTCCTCTTTAATTTCAGTAATTTCCTAACCCTAACTTAGGAAATACTTGCTTTTGATTCTAGATTGAAGCTTGTAGTGTTGAAGTGGAGTGTAGTTGGTTGATCCCTTGCAATTGTGCTTCTTCATCTTCTTTGTTTTGTGTAAAAAGGTGAGTTTTGAACTCACATCTACTTCTCTTGATTTCATTGATGTTAGGTATGAATTCCTAACACCTTGTTCATATGCACTTGCAATTGGTTTGGGTTGAATTGGGGAACATTCCAATTTTTAGTGTTTTGGGTTCAAATCTTTGAAATCCTAACTTTGATGTTTTAATCATGTTTTGGTGATGCATCGAGGAACATATAGGGCCGGGTTGTCGATTGGCATAAGCCCTTAGAGCCAATGTTCGTCCGATTGCATTTTGGGAGAGTTTGCTCTTCATTTGAATAAGGCTGAAAAACAGCCCAGGCATGATTCAGTCGACTGAAAACTCTGCACAGTCGACTGAACCTGAAACCCGAGAGTTTCCAGGCATGATTCAGTCGACTGAAAAACTCTGCACAGTCGACTGAACCTGGAAACAGAAAGTTTCCTGAACCTGGAAAATTTTCCAGGTATAGGGTCAGTCGACTGAAAACTCTGTTCAGTCGACTGAACCTGCTGTTTCAGCCCACTTTGCCTTTTGGGATTGAATTTTCAATTTGAATCGATTCATGATGATCCTATGTATGATTATCAATTGTTTTGACTTTGATGGTTCCTTTTAATTTTAATCCACGGGTTTTTATAAAATAATCTCTCGAATCGCATTTAAAAGTTCGTTTCTCTAATATATAAATTCTATTTAAAACACACACACTTTCGCACTTCGAACGAAGTGGAAGGGTAATTAAATGGTTGGGCAAAACATGGACCATGAATCTGTGCGTTTATCTTTCCGATTAATCCTTGACCTATTCGATTGATTGTTTTGACCTTCGGGTTTGGTTTATCGATGATATGAGGTAAACTTTGTACTGCTTTGAGTTTGAAAGGGACTGACGGATAGTAAACCGTTTAGTGCGAACGAGTGGTTATGGGACATACGTTAACACTTTTCGGATTCCTTTTCGAGAGTTGTGACACATTCCGCCAGTTAGTGGTGTCCAGTACTGGGTCTTCGACCTTCACCACTACGGTTTGTTGCCTCTGGGATAGTGTCTTCGGACTGTCTCCCTAGGTTTGTTGCCTTCGGGTATGTTGCCTTCGGATGTGTGCCTTCGGGTTTGTTGCCCTATATAGTTTCGCTCTGATGTTGGCCTTATGTGCCGCATGGGTGATACTTGGGTTTGGAGTCTTCGGGCTCATGCATCCTTGTTTGTACAGTACTGAGCTCGAGCAAATTTTATGATGTTTCATTGATATGTATATTCCCTTGGTATCGCCCTTCGGTATTGGTCTTTTTGAGCCGCATGGAGTATAGCGTTTACCTTATGGAACTTGTATACCTTATTGGTATTTGTTGTTTGCCTATTGGCTTGTTTTGGGATATTTGTATCCTTTGTTTCTATATGTTGCCGATGATATGAGGCTTGTTCTATATGATTCATCTCTTGTTGATGATTGTGTTATCTCCCCTAGAGATATTTATTATACTGTATGACCTTGCAGGTTTATTAGTGTTCAGTTTATCTAACTGATTTGTTATCTAGACTGACCCGTGTATTTTATACTCGGGTCAGACCGAGATGTTTCAGGTTAGGTGCTTTTGGAGACTTAGCCTATTTTGCTTCCGCATGGACTATTCGCTAGCTTCATTTTGTTATAGCGTCTTTTGTAGTCCTTATCTGTTATAACTCTGATTTATACTCTTTCGTCTCGTCTGTATATGGTGGTCTCCTGTACCACTTGACATGTATTATTTTGTATACTCTGTGGTGTATCTGTGTTTGTGTATATTGTGATCGACTGTTCTGTGATGTATATTACATTTGAGTAGTTATATTTTCTCTGATATATCCTCTAGCCATTGTAGTTTTGCTTTAAATATTTATTGAATAGGTCGAATTTTAATGTGTTTCTACTTTTCGACATATTTAGTGAATAGTTAAGGTAAGATTGCACATGGTCGCTTCCATTATACTCTATTGTCCGCGTTAGCCGACAGTATTATCTATGTAATACTCTTTGTTAACGAGGCTCTCGGAGTGGGGCGTCACAGCGTGGTATCGGAGCGAGGTTCAGAACAAAATATGATAAACACAGAATAGATGCACATATTATGGTACATCAAAGTGTACAAGTGATACAGATCCTTGAATCATCGTGTCTCTTTATTCCATCAAGGTTAGATAGATATTGGAAATACGTCTAGGAATGCATTTTATTCCGTAGTATCCCATATTGTAATATCTACCTTATGAATAATCTTGTTCTTATCTTACTTTCAGCTTATGTCTGGAAGAGGCAGGGGTCGACGTTCGGATGTTGGGCAATCTAGTGGCTCGCATCCGGATGGCGTATATATGTCTGCCGATCAGTTTTTGGAATTGTTTAGGAGCACTCAGCCTCCCATTCCTCCTCGAGTGTCTCCACCTCGCAAGTCTGCTTTTGCACGTCAGTGCAGTGATTTTGCTCATCTTGGAGGAAAGCCGTTTAAGGGCTCCGAGTCTGTTCTTGAAGTCCAAGCTTGGCTTCGCACGTGCGAGCGTATTTTCTCTCGCATGGATCTTTCTGACCATGAAAGAGTTCTTGTAACTTCTAGCTTATTACAAGAGCGTGCTCTTGACTGGTATGAGCTTCTTGTAGCTGAAATTGATGAGTCTACTCTTTCTTGGACTCAGTTTCGGGGACGATTTGAACTCAAGTTCGTTCCTGAATCTGAAAAAGTTTTATTGACCCGTCGTTTTCTTGAGTTGAAGCAAGGGAAATCTTCTGTTTCTGAGTACGAGGCTTTATCTCAGTATGGTCTTGAATTCATCAGCACTTCTTATAAGAAGAATTTGAAGTTTGTTTCTGGCCTTAAGAAATATCTTAAGAAGTCCTTGTTGCTCCAGCTTAAACTTTCTTTTGAGGAATTGGTTGATTCGGCGCTTCACTCGAGACCGTCGAGAAGGAGTGTGATAGTGTTGTTGATGTTGACGTTTCCAGAAACCCCAACAAGAAGCATTTTCCAATTCAGAAGAAGCCTTTTCCTTATAAGAAGAAGAAGACCGGTGGTCCTAGCTCTCAGCCTCAATCTTCCGGAACACCTTTCGTTCGAAAGTGTTTTAATTGTGGTTCTCCGGATCATATTATTCGAGCTTGTCCAAAGCCTCTCTTCTGCCGTAATTGCAAGAAGGAAGGTCATCATGTTTCTGCTTGTCCTACTGCTCCTGCTAATGCAAAATCTGGCAAGCTCAATGTGGCTAATGCTTCTGGAGGTCCTTCTCAATCCAAAGGTATGACTCCATCTATTTTGGAGGGTTCAATTCTATTTCATGATCATAGTATACGAGTTCTTTTCGATACGGATGCTTCACATTCTTTCGTATCGAAGAAGCTTGTAAATGATTTATCTTTGGATGTTTCTTGTATGGTTACTTCTTTAAGGATTGCGAATCCTATTGGGGGATCCGCTACCCTTAGTTTTCTTTGTGATGATATTGAGATTGTTTTATGTGGCTTTTCTTTCCGTGCGAATCTGCACGTTGTTTCTCATTTGGGTTTTGATATGATTTTTGGTATGGACTGGCTAGTGAGGTACGATGCCAGGATTATTTGTTCCGAGAGAATTTTATATCTTTGTCATCCTGATTCACCTTCTCAGTTATCTCTTGTTCTTCGGGATGTGGATAATTCCGAGATGGCTTTGTATTCTCTTGATTCGCGAGATGGTGATGATGTATCTCGTATTCCTATTGCTTGTGACTTTTCTGATGTTTTTGAACCTGTTTCGGGTTTGCCACCCAAACGGGCAATTGAGTTCCGCATTGGTCTCATTCCAGGCGCGCAGCCATTTAGTCGTCCTCCCACGAGGATGTCTACAAAGGAAAATGAGGAACTCAAGAAGCAGCTTTTAGAGCTCGAGTCCAAGCAGTTGATTCAGTCCAGTTTTTCTCCGTGGGGATCTGCGGTCGTTTTTGTGAAGAAGTCTGATGGAACTCTTAGGCTTTGCATTGACTATCGCAAGCTTAACGAGTTGACCATTAGAAATAGGTATCCATTGCCTAGGATCGATGATATGTTCGATCTATTGAGTGGTGCCAAGGTCTTTTCTCAGCTTGACCTTGCCACAGGTTTTCATCAGTTACGAGTCGCGGAGGATAGCATACCTCTTACCGCTTTCCGCACTAGTTATGGTTCTTTTGAGTGGCTCGTTATGCCGTTCGGTTTGACGAACGCTCCTGCTTTCTTTGTTGACCTCATGAATCGAGTATTCCGGGAATATCTCGATAAGTTTGTTCTTGTCTTCATTGATGATATCCTTATTTATTCTAAGTCTAAAGCTGAGCATGCTAATCACTTGAGAATTGTCTTGAGTACTCTTTGTCGTCATCAGCTTAGAGCCAAATTCTCCAAGTGCCACTTTTGGGAGAATAAGGTTAAGTTCTTAGGCCATGTTGTATCTTCCGATGGCATTTCTATCGATCCCTCAAAGATCGAAGCCATCCAGTATTGGAAGAGGCCTGAGAATGTGCATGAGATTCGTAGTTTCCTTGGATTGGCAGGTTATTACCGGCGGTTCATTAAGAGCTTTTCCCATGTTGTGCTTCCTCTCACAAGCCTTACTCGGAAAGGCATTCGTTTTATTTGGTCCGACAAGTGTGAAGCTTCCTTTCAGACATTGAAAGAACTTCTCACTAATGCTCCTATTCTTGTGGTTCCCGAAGGGAATCATGATCTTGTTGTCTACACCGATGCGTGTGGTAGTGGTCTCGGTGCTATGCTTATGCAGAGAGATCGGGTAGTTGCTTATGCTTCTAGGCAACTACGTCCGAATGAAGTTCGCTATGCCACTCATGATCTTGAGTTAGCCGCCATTGTCTTTGCCTTGAAGATTTGGCGACATTATTTGTAACGACCCTGATTCGACCTTCGAAAATCGGCACCGAATACGACACTCGTATTCAAATGCTGAAGATCCAAACGTCGAACCTGGTTCGTCGGAGCTTATAACACATTAAGTAAATAACACAGCGGAAGAAATGAATAGCATATATCAATATACAACATTTGATACAATAACTGATACAACATGAATGATACAACAGAATGGTACAATAGATATCAACATTATCAGAGATACAAAGAATAGCAGCGGAAATATAATAATAACACTAGCAGCGGAACAAAATCTCCAAAATAGTCTTCAAGAAAGAACTCCAGTATCAGTAATCTCCATCTCCAAAGCACCAATCCAGAAATAGCTCGAACTCCAAATCAAGATGAAGAGAAACAACTTTATCCAAAATGCGATTGCCAAATCCTAAGGCTGAAAGCTATCGAATCTACCCCTACTATAGATTATCTGAAAATCCCAACTCTAGACTGCCCGTGTGGGAAAATGGTGGGCACCCAGAGTTTAGGAAAGGAACAATAAACTCCAGGTCAGTCATGGGACTGGTATAAGCAAACAAAAACATTTGGTCTTTTAAACAAACAAGAGAATTTAAATTTTAAAAAAACCGCAATGCTTTGGAAAATGAAACTACCATAAGGCCTCCCGGCACACACACAATGCAAACGCAGACTTGGAGGAGATTTCTCCTTATGATAGTCAAATATGCTTAATACGAGAAAATTTTCTTTGATATTATTACTAGTGCATAGTGGAAGATCTTTCGAAAGTATAATATAAATCCTAGCCAACATAGGTACCATGATGCTATGCCTACTATAGCTGCCATGTTAAATGGCAGGTTCTACAACTAAAACCGTACAAGGCACGTATTGGATGAATGGATTTTCAACAAATGGTCAGGCTAAGCAACTTCCTATTGCCACATGGGTACGCCTCTAGCGGGACGTCCCGAGAACTAACGTTACGGTTAGATCTCTGCCAACACAAGGTCGGGTTACCTCTGTAACTAGGTAACTACTACACGAATATGCCATCCCCCGGTCCTTTGGGACCTTTATCCGAGCGCGCGCAACAACAACCACAAAGTATCACAAAGTAATAGATCTGCAGTATCCACATGAGTAAGTATCTGGGCTCTATACTATGATACCACCCTTTTCTAGAAGGAAATGACATACCCTAAAGGGCGCGACCCTCATAACCTTGCCGCATCTTTCCTGTTTCGACCATTTCCGGGGAGTGAGGTCCTGATGCAGTCTCGTCCACAAAGCTACGCTTAATACAAAAGCCATGCTTCGATCACAAATGATCATCATCACACAGCAGCACTCAGCATGCCACATTACCAAATTGGGAATATATCACTGATAAATATCAACTACATAACCTCTGAGCTCATGCGTCTCAGAGAAGGGTGTTAAGCTAAGAGAATAAATTCTCCGCCACCAAGCAGAAATGTATTTGATAGAAATCAGTTTAATATCTCAAAGTGTAATGTCGGACATACAACTATACAAGTCTGTTTCGGGTTCGAACAGAACCGAAGGCACTTCCGAAGAAGCCCTTGCAAATCCGGGTATCCACAATCCCGATCAGACTTCCCATCACTTAGGGAGAACTCTATGCCGGAGCAACTCGGTGCAGAGTCAATCGATAGGTTATCCTATCGTTCTCACAAATACCCGGTCTTCACCACCGGTCTTCAAATGCTATCCATAACGTCGTATCACTATTCGGAATGGGTTGTATGACACAAGGTCCTCTCCCGGCTAAACCGAATAGTAAGCACCATATTTAAAAACATATGGATATGGGATTTCGGTTAAGTCACAACTTAATATCCAAAACTTTCATTTAAATGGTTTAAATCAAATTACCATTTCAAATCTTTAAACAAAAGATTTATTTCACAAAGTTTAACTAGTTTCACAAAGACCCGTTTACGGTTTCCAAAACAATATCCTTTTTAATTGGATTAATTCATTTAACCTTTAAATCCAAGGTTTTACTCATAGCTTCCAAACCCGTTTTCAATTAATCATTCACAACTTGGAAAACCATTTCAATTCAAACTTGAAATTCCTTTTATACAAATTGGAAATTCATTTCTTATACGAAAGCTTTATCATTTGAAAACAAACAGTTTCCATTTCGGAAAAATCCGATTCCAATTATACAAGTTAAAGTTTTTCAAACTCGGGTTAAATTTAAATCCCATAACAACACTAAAAAAAATGGTTTAAAAACCCATATAACTTGTATGACCTTTTACTTCATAAATTCTCAAAGTAGGATTAAATTTCAAAACTTGAATTCAATTTTAAATTGAATTATTAAGTTTCAAAACTTTATTAAGTTATTCAAAACAACTTTTATTTTAGAAATTCTTTTCCAAAAGCTTTTCACTTTAAGTCCAATCCATTTCCAAAACCATTTGAATTTAAAATTTCAATTTTAAAATTATTTCAAAAATATGTGACTTAACCGATCTCCACGTGCAATCCATAATTGTGTGTGTATAGTGTAGTCCAGGGGTATTACACGAAAGTGCACAACAACAATCATCACAGATATATCGATAAGCGGTATAACCCATAACGCTTATATTCATTAACAGATTCATAGATAAAGTAAATTTATCAATCACAAAGATTCACTAATATGATTCGATGTGGGTTTCGGATAACAAACTGGAATCCGACTCCCTGTCGCATCGAAATTCAAATGTCGTTTACGGGTCAAGGGGCTTTCATATTCATATGACAGTATATTCATCACAAATATAGCAGCTCAGTACAAAGCATCACATAGCATCACATCACATATCAAATATGTCAATCCATCACACAACATTCAAAACCAATTAAACCACTTTGCTTAAGGTGAATAAATCATATGGTTTTAAAGTTATTGCTTTCATAATTACTTTCATTGGTAATCTTTAATCAATGATTAATTATCATGAACTTCAATTGATTAAGTTTTAATCACCTTCTTTAATTAATTCTCTTAATTAATTAACCCTTAATTGTAATTAATTGAATCTTAATTACTGTTATTAATTAATTATTCCTTAATTAATCACTTTAATAAATAAACCCTTAATTGTAATTAATTGAATCTTAATTACTGTTATTGGTTAATTATTCCTTAAATTACAAATTAATTACTTTAAGAATAATTAATCTTAAACCTTTAAGTTTCAAACCCTTAATTACTTTAAGTAATTATCCTTTTCATTAATTTATTAATAAATTAATTATCCATTTAATTACCCTAATAATTAAATGAATTACAAATCATTAAATTCTAATTTAACTTTAAGATAAAACCTTTTCTTATCTATGGTTAAATTATCATTCAAAATTGTTAAACATTTAAATTTGAAAACTTAGATTTATTTTAAACAAAGATTCAAATTTATATTTGAATCAGATTTAAACTTTGTTTAAAACATTTCTTTATATTTCAAATTCCAATTTAAATTCGAATTCGTTTAAAAAAACTTTTAAACACTTAACCCATTTTTTTTAATTTTATTTAAACAAATTTGAATTTAAACAAATTTGAATTTAAACTTTATTCATTTCCCGCTATGATTCGAATTAAGCTTGAATCCATAATTTACAATTAGATTTAAAACTTATTTCAAATTTTTGCTTAACATTTTAAGTTTCAGTTTAGATTTTCAAAACGGAACAAGTTCCAAACTCGAACAAAACTAACTCGAGCTAGACCTAAATCACTCGAGTCTAACCTAACTTGAGCAAATTACTAAAATAACTCAAGTAAAACTTCGAGTAGCATTTCATTTTGAAACATATTTAAAAACTTAAATATTGGCAGTTTTAATGCATAAACCTGTAATATCTAACACACTCGAGTCCTCACATCCCTGACTTCGAGCCAATACGCAAAATCCTCGAACGCAAACCCTGATAAAACCCATTCCTTCTTCAACTTTAACTGTATTCAGGAACACCCCACATCTTCTTTTACTTCGAGCAAATTTGCAACTTTCACGAGTCGCCCCTGAGTAACCTTCTTCTTCTCCAACGTGATACCCATCAGACACACGAATGCCTACGTGCAACGTGCACAACCCCAGAGCCACTTCTGACCATCGCCACTAACGTTGACAAGTCGACAGCCATCCCCTCTAACGCCACGACCACCTAGCAACTCGAGTTCAACTGGAAATCGAGATCGAGTATCTCAGCAACAATTTGGAAACCCAAAACGACTAACCCAATCACCGCGTAATCACCCTGCACCCCGCCTCAGGCCATCAGAGGCCACGCCACCGCGACTAAAACCACCTCGTTCAACAACGCAACGCTTAGCCCAACTCCGGTGTAATCCGATGCAGTGAACTTGACGCAATCTCCACCTCAAACCGTTGTTCAAAAACAAACTCTAAAACCCTATAACCTCACCGTGACTCCACCATGGTTATTAATAAATTCAATGAGTATTTTTCCCATTATTCTCGAACTACGAGCTTCCTCTGACAAGAATCTTAAGCCCTAATTTTGCCTCGATCGACGGCAATTCACCGAAGAACGTTTACCGTTCAACTCAATAATGCGCACTATATACAGATCTAAAAATCTTGAAACTTGCTTTAAAATTCCTCATTTTGTAATCCAAATCTAATTATGAAGTCAAAACCTAATTTTAAAATCATCAATTTTGGACATGTTTATAACATCTCTGTAATTCCGCAAAAATTTGAGTTATTTTCTGATATTTTATAGTTGAAATTATTTTTAAAAATTGAATCTAAGTATCTCTAACATTTTTCATTTATAGATTATAACTCAACACTGCTTTATTTTGGAGACTCGAATTTTTTTTTCTTATGGTTTACTTGTAAACCTATAACTCAATGTAACAAGAAAAAGAGACAGAGGGAAAGAAAGGAAAAAAACAAAGTTGTTTACAGGTTTTCACTTTTTTTTATTTTTTTATTTTTCCTGACTAGAACCAGAGATTGAATTTATATAATCAACATGCAAAAACCAAACATCCATACATATATTCAGGATGTAAACAAAGTTTAATTTCCTACATCATCCAACATCCACACAGCAACCAAAGATTTGAGGAATCAAAAGTTTTCTCACAAGCATCAGAGTATTAAAACATGTTAATAGTTGAAAAGAAATAGTTTGCTCACAGGCATTAACAGTAAAATAGATTTCAGGAGGGAAAGTTGCTCACCTGGATATTTGTACCAGAGAAGAACAGAGAGGAAACAAGCCTGCATTTTTTTTCTTTCTTTCTTTCTTTGATTGCTTTGCATTTCCCTTTTGATTTGCTCAAGTGCTTTGAAAACTTTGAATTTGTTTGATTTGTTTCCTGAGCTGGTTTACAAAGTTGTTCAAATCTTTGTTGTACTTAACTTATTATATACAAACAATTTTATTTACTTATAGGTTTGAAATATTGTTATACACAAGAAGCTTCCTTTTTTTTCTGCCACTTGAAATCCAGGAATGAATTTAATCTTTGAACCTAGTTTCTTCCTGCAACTGTTAAATAAGGTTGTTTAAATCTTTGTTTCATTTTCTGATTACTAACATCAATTCAATTTTTTTAAAGAAAAATAAATTTACTTGCCTTCAATTATTTCCAGAGAGCTTTGAACCCAGATTTGCTTTTCCAGGTTGATATTTGTATTGCTATTTGAATTGTTTTCCAGATTTTGATCTCTCTCTAGTTTGTTTTCCTGATCTTTGAAATGCTTTACTTTGTTTTCACTCTATTTTTCAGGTTGCTTTTCAGATTTGATGTTGCCGTAAACAAGCTTGATCTTCAGCTGATATCTATGTTTGTTTTTTTTATTGTTTTTTTCTTGTCCAAATCTTTGATCTGCAGATTTGATTGGTGGCTGATAGGGGGTGTTTGGAGGCTAATGATATTCTCTAGTGTGCAAAAGATATGCCATTGATTATCTTTGTCTTCTTTTATTTGTTTCATAGCTGAAAAAAAATGTTATTTCTTTATTTTTGTAATTTTAAATTTGATTATTTTATAAATGCAATGATGCCATTTGTATACACATATACACAAAGTTTGAAAGAATTGTTTCTAACCAATCTTTACATTATACAAGTTGCACTTCAATGATTTATTTAAATGCCAATTATTTAAATTTCAAAACTCAATCAAGTTATTTAAAATAACTTATATTTTTGAAATACATTTTTTTCAAAAGCTTTTCAATTCTAATTCCAAAACTATTTTGGGTTCAAAAATTCAATTTTAAGATTATTTCAATATTTTAATCTCAAAATAAAATTGGGATTTAATTATATATTACTATCACTCATTTTTATTTGTTTAGGATTTTTCTTCCAATTTAATTTGAAATTAAATTCCAAAAGTTTAAAACATATTATTTATTTAAATTTATAACTTTGGGATGTTACTTTTTATCTATAAGATTTTAAATATAGAAATTCAAAATCTTAATTAAATTTTAAAATAAATACCCAAATAAATAAATATCCTATTTAATTTGAAAAATTCAAATTAATTTACAATTTTATCCAAAAATTTATTTACACTGTCAATTTAATTTTAATTAAAAATCAGGATCGTTACATTATTTATTGGGCGAGCGCTTCATTCTCTATACCGATCATAAATCTTTGAAGTATTTGTTTACTCAAAAGGAACTCAATATGAGACAACATCGTTGGCTCGAGTTTCTTGCTTCCTATGACTTTGATATCCAGTTTACCCTTGGTAAGGGTAATCGTGTTGCAGATGCGCTTAGTCGTAAACATTCGGTTGTTATTTCTATGATGCTTGCCGAATGGAATATTCTTGAGACTCTATCTTTTTGTGAAATTCGTGATCGAGGTTCATCTTCTGATTCTCCTATTCTATTATTTAGTTTGGGAGCTCGACCTATTTTATTGGATCGTATTGCCGATGCTCAGCGACGTGATCCTGATTTGTTGCATTTTATTCAGCTTTGTGAGTCTGGATCTTGTGATGAGGCGTTGCAAGATTTTAGCATTGATTCTCATAGGTGTCTTCGTAAGAAGAACCGTCTTTTTGTGCCTTCTGATTTTGCACTTAGGCATGACATTCTTGATGATTGCCATCGTTCTAAGTATACCATTCATCCCGGTAGTAGTAAGATGTATGCCGATATGCATCGTCTTTATTATTGGGAAGGCATGAAGCGCGATGTGGCGAGTTATGTGAGCAACTGCATGACATGTCAACGTGTGAAGGTCGAACATCAGCATCCTTCTGGACTTCTTCAACCTCTTGAGATTCCATTGTGGAAGTGGGATCAAATTTCTATGGATTTTATTGACGGCCTACCTCGTTCGAGATCAGGTCATTCTAGTATTTGGGTTATTGTTGATCGCCTCACCAAGTCTGCTCATTTTGTCCCTATTAAGTCTAATAGGACAGCTTCGCATTTGGCCAAGTTGTATGTCAAGGAAATCGTGAGACTTCACGGTATTCCTAGTTCTATTGTGAGTGATCGTGATCCTTTATTCACGAGTCATTTTTGGAAGAGTCTTCAGCAAGCTTTGGGAACAAAGCTTAATTTTTCTACAGCTTATCATCCGTAGTCTGACGGACAGACTGAACGGGTGAATCGTATTTTGGAAGATCTTCTCCGTATTTGCATTTTTGATTTCGGTGGTTGTTGGGAGGATCACCTACCTCTTGTAGAGTTCTCCTACAACAATAGTTTTCAGTCTAGTATCGGTATGGCTCCTTTCGAAGCCTTATACGGAAGGCCATGTCGATCACCTTCTTGTTGGTTGGAATCTGGGGAGAAGCTTATTCTTGGCCCGGACTTATCTATTGTACAGCAACCTATTCGCGTGCTTGACACGGAGGTGCGACACCTTCGGAACAAGGACGTGCCGCTCGTTAAAGTTCAATGGTCCGCTAATCCCAATGACTGTACTTGGGAAACCAGAGAGTATATCGAGCGATCTTATCCAGGTTTTCTATCCTTGCTTCGTAATGGTAAGTCTATTTCTGTGTCTAAAGTTTATTCTTTCTTTTGTATGTTGTATGTATGTAGTTGTTACAAATATCGTCTCTAGGAATTGCGGGGACGCAATTTTGTAAGGAGGGGAGATCTGTAACAACCCGCATATTTAACGATTTTATATTTAAATGTTTGATTTAAATATAGCGTCGTTATTCGGATTTTGGGGTCCGAAATGTTACTTTCTGCAAATGGCCGAATTGGAGCTCGAAACCATTTCCATTGAGCCCAAAATGGCGTTTGCAATCTTTTTGAGTATAATCTTTGATATGTTTGGAGTTTATGAAATTTTGGCTACTTTTCCTATTGGGTTTGGGGTTGGATTCAGCCCACTAGCTCACTTAACCCCTAGCTCAACCCTTCTCTTCATTTCATCTTCATTTCATTTTATTTCTCAAACTAAAAACTGAAATGGGGGAAAGGAAAGAGAAATAGAAATTAGCAAGCCCTAGTTTCTCCTTTGTAACTTGATTCTTGCTCCAAAATCAAAGAGAATCCATTCGTAAGTTCATCTCCACCTTCTCCATCTTTTCTCCTCTTCAATTTCAGTAATTTCCTAACCCTAACTTAGGAAATACTTGCTTTTGATTCTAGATTGAAGCTTGTAGTGTTGAAGTGGAGTGTAGTTGGTTGATCCCTTGCAATTGTGCTTCTTCATCTTCTTTGTTTTGCGTAAAAAGGTGAGTTTTGAACTCACATCTACTTCTCTTGATTTCGTTGATGTTAGGTATGAATTCCTAACACCTTGTTCATATGCACTTGCAATTGGTTTGGGTTGAATTGGGGAACATTCCAATTTTTAGTGTTTTGGGTTCAAATCTTTGAAATCCTAACTTTGATGTTTTAATCATGTTTTGGTGATGCATCGAGGAACATATAGGGTCGGGTTGTCGATTGGCATAAGCCCTTAGAGCCAATGTTCGTCCGATTGCATTTTGGGAGAGTTTGCTCTTCATTTGAATAAGGCTGAAAAACAGCCCAGGCATGATTCAGTCGACTGAAAACTCTGCACAGTCAACTGAACCTGAAACCCGAGAGTTTCCAGGCATGATTCAGTCGACTGAAAAACTCTGCACAGTCGACTGAACCTGGAAACAGAAAGTTTCCTGAACCTGGAAAATTTTCCAGGTATAGGGTCAGTCGACTGAAAACTCTGTTCAGTCGACTGAACCTGCTGTTTCAGCCCACTTTGCCTTTTGGGATTGAATTTTCAATTTGAATCGATTCATGATGATCCTATGTATGATTATCAATTGTTTTGACTTTGATGGTTCCTTTTAATTTTAATCCACGGGTTTTTATAAAATAATCTCTCGAATCGCATTTAAAAGTTCGTTTCTCTAATTTATAAATTCTATTTAAAACACACACACTTTCGCACTTCGAACGAAGTGGAAGGGTGATTAGATGGTTGGGCAAAACACGGACCATGAATCTGTGCGTTTATCTTTCCTATTAATCCTTGACCTATTCGATTGATTGTTTTGACCTTCGGGTTTGGTTTATCGATGATATGAGGTAAACTTTGTACTGCTTTGAGTGTGAAAGGGACTGACGGATAGTAAACCGTTTAGTGCGAACAAGTGGTTATGGGACATACGTTAACACTTTTCGGATTCCTTTTTGAGAGTTGTGACACATTCCGCCAGTTAGTGGTGTCCAGTACTGGGTCTTCGACCTTCACCACTACGGTTTGTTGCCTCTGGGATAGTGTCTTCGGACTGTCTCCCTAGGTTTGTTGCCTTCGGGTATGTTGCCTTCGGGTGTGTGCCTTCGGGTTTGTTGCCCTATATAGTTTCGCTCTGATGTTGGCCTTATGTGCCGCATGGGTGATACTTGGGTTTGGAGTCTTCGGGCTCATGCATCCTTGTTTGTACAGTACTGAGCTCGAGCAAATTTTATGATGTTTCATTGATATGTATATTCCCTTGGTATCGCCCTTCGGTATTGGTCTTTTTGAGCCGCATGGAGTATAGCGTTTACCTTGTGGAACTTGTATACCTTATTGGTATTTGTTGTTTGCCTATTGGCTTGTTTTGGGATATTTGTATCCTTTGTTTCTATATGTTGCCGATGATATGAGGCTTGTTCTATATGATTCATCTCTTGTTGATGGTTGTGTTATCTCCCCTAGAGATATTTATTATACTGTATGACCTTGCAGGTTTATTAGTGTTCAGTTTATCTAACTGATTTGTTATCTAGACTGACCCGTGTATTTTATACTCGGGTCAGACCGAGATGTTTCAGGTTAGGTGCTTTTGGAGACTTAGCCTATTTTGCTTCCGCATGGACTATTCGCTAGCTTCATTTTGTTATAGCGTCTTTTGTAGTCCTTATCTGTTATAACTCTGATTTATACTCTTTCGTCTCGTCTGTATATGGTGGTCTCCTGTACCACTTGACATGTATTATTTTGTATACTCTGTGGTGTATCTGTGTATGTGTATATTGTGATTGACTGTTCTGTGATGTATATTACATTTGAGTTGTTATATTTTCTTCTGATAGATCCTATAGCCATTGTAGTTTTGCTTTAAATATTTATTGAATAGGTCGAATTTTAATGTGTTTCTACTTTTCGACATATTTAGTGAATAGTTAAGGTAAGATTGCACATGGTCGCTTCCATTATACTCTATTGTCCGCGTTAGCCGACAGTATTATCTATGTAATACTCTTTGTTAACGAGGCTCTCAGAGTGGGGCGTCACAATTTTATTGGTTTATTTAGTTTTGATGATAATTAATTAATTATAAATTACAATTAATTTTGATAACTAATAATAACAATATATTATAATAATTAACAAAAAAATTGTTGCAGTAATAATGAATCACTTTAATTCCACACTATGGAATCTCATCTCCTATATAAGATATCTTAAGTTGGGCTACAAATATTATTTCATAAGTAAAACTTGGTAGTTGTCTAACCTTAAATCATCTCCATTTGAATGCACTTTATCCTCTCAAAGACGTAAATTTACGATGTGTATTTGCTTATGTCAGACGAAAGTAGTTGATGGTCACTAAATAAAGCTTTCGTCATCTCTAATAAAGTTGTTTATTTTGCACTTTTTTCTATATGTTTGAAAGTATCTAAATTTCTCACTTTCTCAGTTACATACTCAACCTTTATCAACTCATAAGTTCAAAAGAATAATCTATATATCCTTCAAATATTTTCATATATGGTTGGAATCAGTATGTTATTCACATTTATGTGTATATGAGATTAATTAACGATTTTTATGTATACAACTTCGTACAATATAAATATAATTTGTATTTGGTAATGAATAATTGCCTTCGGTATCATCTAATATATGAGATATCTTAGATTTTTATTGATTTGGAATACATATAGATTTGGATACTGATATACAGAAGTTTACTATTGTAACTTCGAGAAGACGTGCTGCGTTTTTTAATTTAAAGTTCACATTTATTATTCATCAAGAATTTTTGTTAATTCATATGTTCTATAATTGTAAATTTGTGATGATTTTGTTATCACTTATTTCATTTCCATGATTAACTACTTAGTTTTTTATTTTTATTTTTTTACATATCTTTATTAATAGTTGGCTTAAAAGCGCAATCTTTTGGTCCGACCGTGAAGTTTCAAAATTCCCTTTATATATATATATATATATATTCCTTTAGTAATAGTTGTAATATATTTGCTGTCACACTCTTTTAGTGTCAGTATGAAATACCAAAAATGCCTCCGTATAGATATTGTTAAAATTTAACATAACTTAAAAATAGGATCTGATAATTAATTTTTCTTCGCAAGTTAAAAATTTCCTTTACAAATATTTACCAATTCTTACGATCACTTGAAAATAGGACCTAACAAATAAACTACTTTAAAAATTCGTTTTTTATTAACTAATAATACAAACAAAAATTTAAACTAATAAAAAATTAGATATTGCAACTTAGAAATAAAATTACAAATTAAATACGTTTGATTCAACAAAAAAGTATGATAAATATTTATGGAGATTATTTTCTTTTAAACGTATTAAACAATACAATTTGTAGAAAAATAATTCAGATCCCTTCATCACGCGCATAGCGCGTGCCGTAGTGCTCGTATATATCAAAACAGATTAGTTTTAACGGAAAAGACAAAGGACGGTTCAGATTTAATATGAAGAAAGACATCAGAAGGCTTGTATTCATCCAAGTCAGCAAAAAGATAACGCCGTTACCATACCGTTAGCTGGCTAATATTATACCGTCGACTGACTATTTGATTTAATAATACATAAGAAATAAAATACAAGCATTCGCTCCTATAAAATAATACACATACCATTATGTTGAATAACTTGCAAATGAACAACCATATTAAGGTTTGGTTTTCAGACAAGTACAAATGTACAATGAAGGGCGATTTGCTAAAGTTTTGGACATTTAAGTTGAGTATTAATGTGCAATTATGTTATTTTATTAGTTTATATAGTTTTGATGATAATTAATTAGTTATAAATTACAATTAATTTTGATAACTAATAATAACAATTTATTGTAATAATTAACAAAAAAATTATTGCAGTAATAATGAATCAATTTAATTCCACACTATGGAATCTCATCTCCTATGTAAGATATCTTAAGTTGGGCTACAAAGATTATTTCATAAGTAAAACTTGGTAGTTGTCTAACCTTAAATCATCTCCATTTGAATGCACTTTAGCCTCTTAAAGACGTAAATTTACGATGTGTATTTGCTTATGTCAGACGAAAGTAGTTGATGGTCACTAAATAAAGCTTTCATCATCTCTAATAAAGTTGTATATTTTGCACTTTTTTCTATATGTTTGAAAGTATCTAAATTTCTCACTTTCTCAGTTACATACTCAATCTTTATCAACTTATAAGTTCAAAAGAATAATCTATTTATCCTTCAAATATTTTCACATATGGTTGGAATCAGTATGTTATTCACATTTATGTAAATATGAGATTAATTAACGATTTTTATGTATACAACTTCGTACAATATAAATATAATTTGTATTTGGTAATGAATAATGGCCTTCGGTATCATCTAATATATGAGATATCTTAGATTTTTATTGATTTGGAATACATATAGATTTGGATACTGATATACAGAAGTTTACTATTGTAACTTCGAGAAGACGCGCTGCGTTTTTTAATTTAAAGTTCACATTTATTATTCATCAAGAATTTTTGTTAATTCATATGTTCTATAATTGTAAATTTGTGATGATTTTGTTATCACTTATTTCATTTCCATGATTAACTACTTAGTTTTTTATTTTTATTTTTTTTACATATCTTTATTAATAGTTGGCTTAAAAGCGCAATCTTTTGGTCCGACCGTGAAGTTTCAAAATTGCCCTTTATATATATATATATATATATATATATATATATTCCTTTAGTAATAGTTGTAATATATTTGCTGTCACACTCTTTTAGTGTCAGTATGAAATACCAAAAATGCCTCCGTATAGATATTGTTAAAATTTAACATAACTTAAAAATAGGATCTGATAATTAATTTTTCTTCGCAAGTTAAAAATTTCCTTTACAAATATTTACCAATTCTTACGATCGCTTGAAAATAGGACCTAACAAATAAACTACTTTAAAAATTCGTTTTTTATTAACTAATAATACAAACAAAAATTTAAACTAATAAAAATTAGATATTGCAACTTAGAAATAAAATTACAAATTAAATACGTTTGATTCAACAAAAAAGTATGATAAATATTTATGGAGATCATTTTCTTTTAAACGTATTAAACAATACAATTTGTAGAAAAATAATTCAGATCCCTTCATCACGCGCATAGCGCGTGCCGTAGTGCTCGTATATATCAAAACAGATTAGTTTTAACAGAAAAGACAAAGGACGGTTCAGATTTAATATGAAGAAAGACATCAGAAGGCTTGTATTCATCCAAGTCAGCAAAAAGATAACGCCGTTACCATACCGTTAGCTGGCTATTATTATACCGTCGACTGACTATTTGATTTAATAATACATAAGAAATAAAATACAAGCATTCGCTCCTATAAAATAATACACATACCATTATGTTGAATAACTTGCAAATGAACAACCATATTAAGGTTTGGTTTTCAGACAAGTACAAATGTACAATGAAGGGCGATTTGCTAAAGTTTGGACATTTAAGTTGAGTATTAATGTGCAATTATGTTATTTATTAGTTTATATAGTTTTGATGATAATTAATTAATTATAAATTACAATTAATTTTGATAACTAATAATAACAATATATTGTAATAATTAACAAAAAAATTGTTGCAGTAATAATGAATCAATTTAATTCCACACTATGGAATCTCATCTCCTATGTAAGATATCTTAAGTTGGGCTACAAAGATTATTTCATAAGTAAAACTTGGTAGTTGTCTAACCTTAAATCATCTCCATTTGAATGCACTTTAGGCTCTTAAAGACGTAAATTTACGATGTGTATTTGCTTATGTCAGACGAAAGTAGTTGATGGTCACTAAATAAAGCTTTCATCATCTCTAATAAAGTTGTATATTTTGCACTTTTTTCTATATGTTTGAAAGTATCTAAATTTCTCACTTTCTCAGTTACATACTCAATCTTTATCAACTTATAAGTTCAAAAGAATAATCTATTTATCCTTCAAATATTTTCACATATGGTTGGAATCAGTATGTTATTCACATTTATGTGTATATGAGATTAATTAACGATTTTTATGTATACAACTTCGTACAATATAAATATAATTTGTATTTGGTAATGAATAATTGCCTTCGGTATCATCTAATATATGAGATATCTTAGATTTTTATTGATTTGGAATACATATAGATTTGGATACTGATATACAGAAGTTTACTATTGTAACTTCGAGAAGACGCGCTGCGTTTTTTAATTTAAAGTTCACATTTATTATTCATCAAGAATTTTTGTTAATTCATATGTTCTATAATTGTAAATTTGTGATGATTTTGTTATCACTTATTTCATTTCCATGATTAACTACTTAGTTTTTTATTTTTATTTTTTTACATATCTTTATTAATAGTTGGCTTAAAAGCGCAATCTTTTGGTCCGACCGTGAAGTTTCAAAATTGCCCTTTATATATATATATATATTCCTTTAGTAATAGTTGTAATATATTTGCTGTCACACTCTTTTAGTGTCAGTATGAAATACCAAAAATGCCTCCGTATAGATATTGTTAAAATTTAACATAACTTAAAAATAGGATCTGATAATTAATTTTTCTTCGCAAGTTAAAATTTTCCTTTACAAATATTTACCAATTCTTACGATCGCTTGAAAATAGGACCTAACAAATAAACTACTTTAAAAATTCATTTTTTATTAACTAATAATACAAACAAAAATTTAAACTAATAAAAAATTAGATATTGCAACTTAGAAATAAAATTACAAATTAAATACGTTTGATTCAACAAAAAAGTATGATAAATATTTATGGAGATCATTTTCTTTTAAACGTATTAAACAATACAATTTGTAGAAAAATAATTCAGATCCCTTCATCACGCGCATAGCGCGTGCCGTAGTGCTCGTATATATCAAAACAGATTAGTTTTAACGGAAAAGACAAAGGACGGTTCAGATTTAATATGAAGAAAGACATCAGAAGGCTTGTATTCATCCAAGTCAGCAAAAAGATAACGCCGTTACCATACCGTTAGCTGGCTATTATTATACCGTCGACTGACTATTTGATTTAATAATGCATAAGAAATAAAATACAAGCATTCGCTCCTATAAAATAATACACATACCATTATGTTGAATAACTTGCAAATGAACAACCATATTAAGGTTTGGTTTTCAGACAAGTACAAATGTACAATGAAGGGCGATTTGCTAAAGTTTTGGACATTTAAGTTGAGTATTAATGTGCAATTATGTTATTTATTAGTTTATATAGTTTTGATGATAATTAATTAATTATAAATTACAATTAATTTTGATAACTAATAATAACAATATATTGTAATAATTAACAAAAAAATTGTTGCAGTAATAATGAATCAATTTAATTCCACACTATGGAATCTCATCTCCTATGTAAGATATCTTAAGTTGGGCTACAAAGATTATTTCATAAGTAAAACTTGGTAGTTGTCTAACCTTAAATCATCTCCATTTGAATGCACTTTAGCCTCTTAAAGACGTAAATTTACGATGTGTATTTGCTTATGTCAGACGAAAGTAGTTGATGGTCACTAAATAAAGCTTTCATCATCTCTAATAAAGTTGTATATTTTGCACTTTTTTCTATATGTTTGAAAGTATCTAAATTTCTCACTTTCTCAGTTACATACTCAATCTTTATCAACTTATAAGTTCAAAAGAATAATCTATTTATCCTTCAAATATTTTCACATATGGTTGGAATCAGTATGTTATTCACATTTATGTGCATATGAGATTAATTAACGATTTTTATGTATACAACTTCGTACAATATAAATATAATTTGTATTTGGTAATGAATAATTGCCTTCGGTATCATCTAATATATGAGATATCTTAGATTTTTATTGATTTGGAATATATATAGATTTGGATACTGAAATTCATATGTTCACTATTGTATCTTCGAGAAGACACGCTGAGTTTTTTAATTTAAAGTTCACATTTATTATTCATCAAGAATTTTTGTTAATTCATATGTTCTATAATTGTAAATTTGTGATGATTTTGTTATCACTTAGTTCATTTCCATGATTAACTACTTAGTTTTTTATTTTTATTTTTTTACATATCTTTATTAATAGTTGGCTTAAAAGCGCAATCTTTTGGTCCGACCGTGAAGTTCCAAAATTGCCCTTTATATATATATATATATATATATTCCGTTAGTAATAGTTGTAATATATTTCCTGTCACACTCTTTTAGTGTCAGTATGAAATACCAAAAATGCCTCCGTATAGATATTATTAAAATTTAACATAACTTAAAAATAGGATCTGACAATTAATTTTTCTTCACAAATTTAAAATTTCCTTTACAAATATTTACCAATTCTTACGATCACTTGAAAATAGGACCTAACAAATAAACTACTTTACAAATTCGTTTTTTATTAACTATAATACAAATAAAAATTTAAACTAATAAAAAATTAGATATTGCAACTTAGAAATAAAATTGCAAATTAACTACGTTTGATTCAACACAAAAGTATGATAAATATTTATGGAGATCATTTTCTTTTAAACGTATTAAACAATACAATTTGTAGAAAAATAATTCAGATCCCTTCATCACGCGCGAAGCGCGTGCCGTAGTGCTCGTATATTTCAAAACAGATTAGTTTTAACTTAAAAGACAAAGGACGGTTCAGATTTAATATGAAGAAAGACATCAGAAGGCTTTTATTCATCCAAGTCAGCAAAAAGATAACGCCGATACCATACCGTTAGCAGGCTATTATTATACCGTCGACTGACTATTTGATTTAATAATACATAAGAAATAAAATATAAGCATTCGCTCCTATAAAATAATACACATACCATTATGTTGAATAACTTGCAAATGAACAACCATATTAAGGTTTGGTTTTCAGCCAAGTACAGATGTACAATGAAGGGTGATTTGCTAAAGTTTTGGACATTTAAGTTGAGTATTAATGTGCAATTATGTTATTATATTAGTTTATATAGTTTTGATGATAATTAATTAATTATAAATTACAATTAATTTTGATAACTAATAATAACAATATATTATAATAATTAACAAAAAAATTGTTGCAGTAATAATGAATCACTTTAATTCCACACTATGGAATCTCATCTCCTATGTAAGATATCTTAAGTTGGGCTACAAAGATTATTTCATAAGTAAAACTTGGTAGTTGTCTTGCCTTAAATCATCTCCATTTGAATGCACTTTATCCTCTTAAAGACGTAAATTTACGATGTGTATTTGCTTATGTCAGACGAAAGTAGTTGATGGTCACTAAATAAAGCTTTCATCATCTCTAATAAAGTTGTATATTTTGCACTTTTTTCTATATGTTTGAAAGTATCTAAATTTCTCACTTTCTCAGTTACATACTCTACCTTTATCAACTTATAAGTTAAAAAGAATAATCTATATATCCTTCAAATATTTTCATATATGGTTGGAATCGGTATGTTATTCACATTTATGTGCATATGAGATTAATTAACGATTTTTATGTATACAACTTCGTACAACATAAATATTATTTGTATTTGGTAATGAATAATTGCCTTCCGTACCATCTAATATATGAGATATCTTAGATTTTTATTGATTTGGAATATATATAGATTTGGATACTGATATACAGAAGTTTACTATTGTATCTTCGAGAAGACGTGCTGCGTTTTTTAATTTAAAGTTCACATTTATTATTCATCAAGAATTTTTGTTAATTCATATGTTCTATAATTGTAAATTTGTGATGATTTTGTTATCACTTATTTCATTTCCATGATTAACTACTTAGTTTTTTATTTTTATTTTTTTACATATCTTTATTAATAGTTGGGTTTAAAGCTCAATCTTTTGGTCCGACCGTGAAGTTCTAAAATTGTCCTTTACATATATATATGTATATTCCTTTAGCAATAGTTGTAATATATTTGCTGTCACACTCTTTTAGTGTCAGTATGAAATATCGAAAATGCCTCCGTATAGATATTATTAAAATTTAACATAACTTAAAAATAGGATCTGACAATTAATTTTTCTTCGCAAATTTAAAATTTCCTTTACAAATATTTACCAATTCTTATGATCACTTGAAAATAGGACCTAACAAAAAAACTACTTTACAAATTCATTTTTTATTAACTAATAATAGAAATAAAAATTTAAACTAATAAAAAATTAGATATTGCAACTTAGAAATAAAATTACAAATTAACTACGTTTGATTCAACACAAAAGTATGATAAATATTTATGGAGATCATTTTCTTTTAAACGTATTAAACAATACAATTTGTTGACAAATAATTCAGACCCCTTCGTCACGCGCGATGCGCGTGCCGTAATGCTCGTATATATCAAAACGGATTAGTTTTAACGGAAAAGACAAAGGACGGTTCAGATTTAATATGAAGAAAGACATCAGAAGGCTTTTATTCATCTAAGTCAGCAAAAAGATAACGCCGTAACCATACCGTTAGCTGACTATTATTATACCGTCGACTGACTATTTGATTTAATAATACATAAGAAATAAAATATAAGCATTCGCTCCTATAAAATAATACACATACCATTATGTTGAATAACTTGCAAATGAACAACCATATTAAGGTTTGGTTTTCAGACAAGTACAAATGTACAATGAAGGGTGATTTGCTAAAGTTTTGGACATTTAAGTTGAGTATTAATGTGCAATTATGTTATTTTATTAGTTTATTTAGTTTTGATGATAATTAAATAATTATAAATTACAATTAATTTTGAAAACTAATAGTAACAATATATTATAATAATTAACAAAAAAATTGTTGCAGCAATAATGAAGCACTTTAATTCCACACTATGGAATCTCATCTCCTATATAAGATATCTTAATTTGGGCTACAAATATTATTTCATAAGTAAAACTTGGTAGTTGTCTAACCTTAAATCATCTCCATTTGAATGCACTTTATCCTCTTAAAGACGTAAATTTACGATGTGTATTTGCTTATGTCAGACGAAAGTAGTTGATGGTCACTAAATAAAGCTTTCATCATCTTTAATAAAGTTGTATATTTTGCACTTTTTTCTATATGTTTGAAAGTATCTAAATTTCTCACTTTCTCAGTTACATACTCAACCTTTATCAACTTATAAGTTCAAAAGAATAATCTATTTATCCTTCAAATATTTTCATATATGGTTGGAATCAGTATGTTATTCACATTTATGTGTACATGAGATTAATTAACGATTTTTATGTATACAACTTCGTACAATATAAATATAATTTGTATTTGGTAATGAATAATTGCCTTTCGTATCATCTAATATATGAGATATCTTAGATTTTTATTGATTTGGAATATATATAGATTTGGATACTGTTATACAGAAGTTTACTATTGTATCTTCGAGAAGACGCGCTGCGTTTTTTAATTTAAAGTTCACATTTATTATTCATCAAGAATTTTTGTTAATTCATATGTTCTATAATTGTAAATTTGTGATGATTTTGTTATCACTTATTTCATTTCCATGATTAACTACTTAGTTTTTTATTTTTATTTTTTTACATATCTTTATTAATAGTTGGCCTAAAAGCGCAATCTTTTGGTCCGACCGTGAAGTTCCAAAATTGCCCTTTATATATATATATATTCCCTTAGTAATAGTTGTAATATATTTGCTGCCACACTCTTTTAGTGTCAGTATGAAATACCAAAAATGCCTCCGTATAGATATTATTAAAATTTAACATAACTTAAAAATAGGATCTGACAATTAATTTTTCTTCGCAAATTTAAAATTTCCTTTACAAATATTTACCAATTCTTACGATCA
The DNA here is from genome assembly GCA_030765085.1 of Allium cepa. Lineage (NCBI taxonomy): Eukaryota > Viridiplantae > Streptophyta > Magnoliopsida > Asparagales > Amaryllidaceae > Allium > Allium cepa. Next base: position 196,521,857 of record CM060928.1, read on the forward strand.
CTTGAAAATAGGACCTAACAAATAAACTACTTTACAAATTCGTTTTTTATTAACTATAATACAAATAAAAATTTAAACTAATAAAAAATTAGATATTGCAACTTAGAAATAAAATTACAAATTAACTACGTTTGATTCAACAAAAAAGTATGATAAATATTTATGGAGATCATTTTCTTTTAAACGTATTAAACAATACAATCTGTAGAAAAATAATTCAGATCCCTTCATCACGCGCGAAGCGCGTGCCGTAGTGCTCGTATATATCAAAACAGATTAGTTTTAACGGAAAAGACAAAGGACGGTTCAGATTTAGTATGAAGAAAGACATCAGAAGGCTTTTATTCATCTTAGTCAGCAAAAAGATAACGCCGTTACCATACCGTTAGCTGGCCATTATTATACAGTCGACTGACTATTTGATTTAATAATACATAAGAAATAAAAAATAAGCATTCGCTCCTATAAAATAATACGCATACCATTATGTTGAATAACTTGCAAATGAACAACCATATTAAGGTTTGGTTTTCAGACAAGTACAAATGTACAATGAAGGGTGATTTGCTAAAGTTTTGGACATTTAAGTTGAGTATTAATGTGCAATTATGCTATTATATTAGTTTATATAGTTTTGATGATAATTAATTAATTATAAATTACAATTAATTTTGATAACTAATAATAACAATATATTATAATAATTAACAAAAAAATTGTTGCAGTAATAATGAATCACTTTAATTCCACACTATGGAATCTCATCTCCTATGTAAGATATCTTAAGTTGGGCTACAAAGATTATTTCATAAGTAAAACTTGGTAGTTGTCTAACCTTAAATCATCTCCATTTGAATGCACTTTATCCTCTTAAAGACGTAAATTTACTATGTGTATTTGCTTATGTCAGACGAAAGTAGTTGATGGTCACTAAATAAAGCTTTCATCATCTCTAATAAAGTTGTATATTTTGCACTTTTTTCTATAAGTTTGAAAGTATCTAAATTTCTCACTTTCTCAGTTACATACTCAACCTTTATCAACTTATAAGTTCAAAAGAATAATCTATTTATCCTTCAAATATTTTCATATATGGTTGGAACCAGTATGTTATTCACATTTATGTGTATATGAGATTAATTGACGATTTTTATGTATACAACTTCGTACAATATAAATATAATTTGTATTTGGTAATGAATAATTGCCTTCGGTATCATCTCATATATGAGATATCTTAGATTTTTATTGATTTGGAATATATATAGATTTGGATACTGATATACAGAAGTTTACTATTGTATCTTCGAGAAGACGCGCTGTGTTTTTTAATTTAAAGTTCACATTTATTATTCATCAAGAATTTTTGTTAATTCATATGTTCTATAATTGTAAAATTGTGATGATCTTGTTATCACTTATTTCATTTCCATAATTAACTACTTAGTTTTTTATTTTTATTTTTTACATATCTTTATTAATAGTTGGCTTAAAAGCGCAATCTTTTGGTCCGACCGTGAAGTTCCAAAATTGCCCTTTATATATATATATATATATATATATTCCTTTAGCAATAGTTGTAATATATTTGCTGTCATACACTTTTAGCGTCAGTATGAAATACCAAAAATGTAACAACCCAGGATTTTTTGTAATTAAAAATTTAATATTTAATTAATTTTAAATATTAATAAGTGAAATTTATAAGTCGAATAAAATTTAATTTGAATAATTGGATTTAATTGGATAATTTAATCAATAATTTAATATGTTAAATTATGGAAATAATTGAAAATAGGGTTAAATATGATTGAAAATGATTTGTAAAATTTTATTTTATCATATTGAAGTTAGAATGATATTTTAGAACTTTTAAATTTGAATTAAAAGTTAATTTGTGAAAATTGAATATTTTAATAATTAAATCGACTAGTGAAAATAGTCAATTTTTGAATAGTCTCAGAATTGGACGAAACTAGTTCCATTGGATCCGTAATACTTAGTTATTACCGGATTTCAATTTTCGTGTCAATCGGAGTTATCGTTTGATCGTGGCAGCTCGAAACGCATCGAATTATTTTTAATATTAATTTAGCGAGTTAAAATAGCCATTTTTCAAAAAGTCTCGGATTTCGACGAAACTAGTTTCATCGGATCCGTAATGTGATTTTATTGTGAGGTTTAAAATTTCGTGTCAATCGGATTTACCGTTTGTCCGGTACAAATTAAAACGCCTAGAAAATCGTTTAAATCGGTTTAATTTAAATTGAACGTTTATTGCCATAACTCGCACAGATGTCCGAATTAGCTTCCGAAACCTGTTCCATTGTGTCCGGAACGCGGGGTAAACCCTAGAAACGCTGGTTACGGCGCGTGAATCGGAGTTCGGAATTTCCGGAATGAATAGTGTTCGTTCGGTTCCCTATAAATAGACCACTCTCTTCATAAATTAAAAAAAAAAAATAAACACTAATAACCCTAGCCGCCAGTTACAAATGGAAGGCCGAAAATCACTCTCCTTTCCCCCTCGATTTCTTCCAATCCACTAACAATTACAAGAATCTTCCAACTAGAAGATTGTAGAGCACACTGAGATCTACCAATCCAACGGTTGTGATTGGAAACAGAGCTGTAGATCGATGGAAAATTGGGCTCAAAGGCCATACGTTCGGCCTCGTGATGCGTGCGTATGTGGCGACCGAGTTCACCAAGGTTATAGCCGAGTATGGCTCTTGCGAAGGGGGTCGGGATGGTGAGGGTTTGATGAACTTTCGGTGTTCGTGGAGGCTTGGAAATTAAACCCTAGTTTATGTTCATGGGTTGTGTTGCGTGCGTGTATTTCCTGAAGGGAGTGAACGTGAGAGGAAGAAGAAAGGGGTAGGGGGTGCGGCCCAGATGCAGTGTTGCAAGATCCTACGGCCAGTAACGAATAGGTTATAAAATTATATATATAATGTTGTAAATTATTATAAAAATTCGAGTAATCTTATAAAATTCATAACTTTTTCATACAAGGTCGAAAACGCGCGAAACCAGTTGCATTGGAATCGTATGGACGAGCAATACGCGATGGAATTGGATTGGATTCGTTTGGAGTTAGTGAGAATTTCGGGTAAAATTAAACGTCCGTTTAATTTTATTCGAAATAAATCGCTAAAACGGAAATGAAATCAAGGTGAGAACTTCTCACTCAATCGAATCAGTTTCTATTTTATTTTAAATAGTTATATTTAAAATATTTGAGTGCATGTTTGAATGATGATTGTTATCTATTGATTGTTAAAATAGACATTATGCGCCGTTAGTAAGCGGATGTTATTTATTAAAAACATATACCGCGAATATTTCATAAACAGTGAAATTGGTATTATATATAATAGCAATATATATATATTGGCATATGTATATATTGGAGTTATTGATTTCCCGCATTTGTATAGCGGATGAGACCCTATTGCGTCGTCTATTAAGCGGATAATATTTTAAATCCCATATACCGCGATAATTCCGTACTGGAGCGGAATTGGTATTGTGCTAATGTTTGTGGATGCAGGAAAACAGGTTGGAGGGATCCAACTGGATTCCTCAACAGTTTTTATTTAATTTCAGATATTTTGATATTTGATGGATTATCATATCGATATATGATATCGTTGTTGTCGTGATTAACTATTTGGTGTGTAGCATCATTGGACCAAACTTTGGAATTTTAAAATGATTTTTAAAGTGATTTTTGAAAATATACTATATGTTTGGAAATTGATCCATTATAAATAAATAACGATATAATTTTTATGTTATAAAAATTATGGATTTTTGAGAAATATGGTTAAAAGATTGATTTTTGAAAATATGAGGCTAATGATTTTATAAAATAGTTTAATCGGGATTTTTGAATTTATTGCGAAAAGTTTAAATATAGGATTTATAAAATTTAATTATTTTATAAATCAGAATGATGAAATTATAAAGGAGATTAAAGATGTTTTAGAATAATAATACAAATTGATTTGTATAAAAGATTTATAAAATGGATATTTATAAATTAGAATATTTTGAATTATAAAACGAGTTTTTATAAGTGTTAGAATGAATTGTGAATGAATTTCGTAAATGAATGAAATCTATAGAATTATAAACGGTGAAGTTATAAATGGAATTTTTTAAGCAGTAGGTTTATAAAATTTATAAAGTTATTAAAAGAATGGTTTTGGATAAATAATTGAATCTTATAAGTTATAAGATTTATAATTATGAAGTTCAAAGGAACGATGGTGCAAACAAATAAATTATAAGTATTTCACTTATAATATAAACTTTTGGTTTATAATTGAGTTATGAATTGAATAGGTTAATAAAGGAATTTATAAACGTTGTTTTATAAATTCGCAAACGACTTATTTTGATAAGTAAATTGTTGAAACTTATTTATGGAGCTATATTCACGTTTTTGAACTGTGAATAATCCTTTAAAATGAAATGAATAAAAGGATGAAATTTGTAAACAAAGTATATTCACGTTTTTGAATAGTGAATAATATGTTAAAGAAAATGTTTAGAAGGTGATATTTTAAATGGAATTAAAACGATCTAACGATGTTTTAAGATATGTTAAGATTCGAAACCATAGATTTCAACATTCATTGTTGAAATAGACGTTTCGAGAAAAAGGAAATGGTAGACTATAACACTGTTGTTATAGTAAATGATTTCCGAAAGGAAATGTTTTGTTTAGTATTGGGATTTATATATATATTTTAATTTCGAATCCCTATACTAGTGATTTTGGGTTGTCGTAACAATGTTTTACGCAACATTCGTTTTGGCCCACATAAATATGGTTAAGAGAATGATTTCCTTAAAGAATGAAATATATACTTAATCTTGATTAAAGTATATTGAATATTTTCTAAGTGTTGAAAATAAATAAAATCTGTGAATTACTTGTGAATAAATAAGTTTAGAAATGTTTTCCAATATAAAGTGAATATTTTGGGAATTTATCTTTTTGAAGATAAATTGAAATGAATAATTGAAATCGTATATGCATGGATATTTTGGAATGAAAATTCACTATAGAATTTATGAATAAAAAGGGGGAACTTGTTTAAAAATAAATATTGATTTATTTTTGAAGTATTGAAAATAATATATCTTGTAAGGATATTTTGGAAAATAAATAATTTGGAAAATTATTTGGAAACTGGTGATGTGTGCATATCCATTGATAGTTCAATAACCGACTATCAATATTTCCCTTTGAATGGGTATTTGTTGTGATTTGCTGAATTTGAATGCTACACTTATTTTTAAATTATTGCGCTCGTTATTTGGATTACCCATTCCGAATAGTGATACGACGTAATGGATAGCATTGATGACCCGTGTTGAAGACCGGATATTTGCGAAAGCGATAGGATGACCTATCGATTGTCTTTGCACTGGGTAGCTCCTGGTATAGAGATTCCCTAAGTGATGGGAAATTCGATCGGGATTGTGAATACCCGGATTGCAAGGGCTTCGTGAGAAGTGCCTTCGGTTCTGTTCGAGCCCGGAACAGACTTGTATGGATTGTATGTCTGACATTACAAATTGAGATATAAAGCAGATTTCTTTCAAATATATTTCTGTTGGTGGTGGAGAATTTATTCTTTTAGCTTAGCACCCTTCTCTGAGACGTACGAGCTCAGAGGTTATGTAGTTGAAGGTTATCAGCGATATATTCCCAATTTGGTAATGTGACATGCTGAGTGTTGCTGAAAATGATCATTGTGTTGATCATTCGTGATAGGATCATTTGTTTGATCGTCTATCCTGGTGATCATTTCTATGATCATTTGTTGACCCAAAGCATGGCTTTTGTATAAAGTATGTTTTTATGGACGTGACTTCGTCGAGCCTCACACCTCGGTAATGGTCAAAACAGGAAAGATGCGGCAAGGTTATAAAGGGTAGCGCCCTTTAGGATATGTGCATTTCCTTCTGCAAAAGGGTGGTATCATGGTATGGAGCCCAGATACTTACTCATGTTGAAAACACTTTATGATTGTGTGAATTGATTGCGAGCGCTCGGTTGAAAGGTCCCAAAGGACCGGGGGATGGCATATTCGGTCAGTTGTTACTCAGTTAGGGGTAACCCGGCCTTGTGTTGGTAGAGATCCGGTTTGGTTCTCGGGGATGTCCATCCAGAGGCATTCTCATGTGGCAATGGGAAGTTCCTTGGCCTGATCATTCGTTGGAAAATCCAAAGAAGCAATACGATCTTGTACGGTTTTAGTTGTAGAACCTGCTTCCTCAGGAGGTAGCTATAGTAGGCATAATATAATGGTACCTATGCTGGCTAAGATTTATATTCTACTTTCGAAATGATTTTCTCTACACTATGCACTAGTAATAATATCAAATGTTCTTTTTAAATGCGTATCAAGCATCTTTGACTAACATAAGAAGAAATCTCCTCCAAGTCTGCGTTTGCATTGTGTGTGTGGCGGGAGGTCTTATGGTAGTCTCATTTTTAAAAGCATTGCGAATTGACTTTAAAAATATTCCTCTATTTTGATTTTAAAGATAAATAAACTGTTTTGAGTTCTCACACCAGTCACATGACTGACTCGGAGTTTATTGTTTTCCTTCCTAAACTCTGGGTGCCCACCAATTTCCACACGGGCAGTCAAGAGTTAGGTTTATCAGGATATTCTAGATATTCTGGAATTGCTGGAGGCAAACTGGATGGCATGTCTTATTACTAGTTTATATAGTATTTCTTTTTCCGCTGCATTGTTTGTTGTTGTATGTTGTTGTACACTCTGATGATATGATGTAATGAAATGTGATGTAATGTAATAACTGATATAGTTCTTTGTTTAAAGATTATTCATTTATTATTATATGTTGTTCCGCTGCGAATTGTGAGATTCTGATGTTGTTCTGTTATTTTCTGTTCCGTTCTATTTTCTATTTTCTATTCTCCCTATTTTCTTTCCTCTCTATTTTTTCTATCTTCTTCTCTCTTCTTATTCTTCTTCTTTTTCTTCTTCTTAAACCCCCAGTGTTCGGTTTTCCGTCGTTCGATAGCTCGACAGTCGATAAAGTGAGTATCGATGTTGAATTTTCGAAAGACGAAGAATCGGGTCCTGACAATGTGGTATCAGAGCATATGGTTAAGCGACAACCATGGTTCTGTTGGGTGTGACTCATTAGAGATAGAGTCAGTAGTACTCTAGAATTAGTTGAGTGTAATAATAGCTATGAGAGCGTATTTGTTAGTGAATATAAATTGTTTTGTATTGTGTTGAGTTATCGGTTGATTGTTTATAGATTTCGGTCGATGTAGTCTAGCTAACTATCGTAGAAAGGGGTTTATAAACTCTTAAACAAGATAAACCGACACAATATTGTTTTAAATTGGGTAAATGAAATAATTTTACCTTGATTATATTTTTATATATAAAGGGATAATTTTTCAGAATTATTAAAATGTATATAAGTTGATTGTTTAGTTGTTTGAATAATCTAAATAAAAGAATTATTGTATAAGCAAAAGAAGTATAAGAGTTGAATTATAATTAAAGTGATTTACAATTGTGAAATAAACCTATATATATAAGAAGTGAAACTATATGAATATATTTATAAACATGAGTTGTAAATAAAAATGAATTTAAAGTTAAATGGAAATATAACTTAAGTGATGTTGAATGAAGTTGATTTTGGTATCAAACTAAATTAATGACGTTAAGTGATAGATATGAACTTGAGTTATGAAATGAAATTCAACTTTGGAAATTGAATTGAATAAATGGATTGAATGTTAATCAATTTAATGTGAATAAAGTTGATATGGAATAATGAATATAAATGTTAATTCATTAAAATCTAAAGTTATTAGAAGTTGAATAATTGAATGAAAATCAATTTAATTAAACCAATTGATAAGTAAAGGAATTTGGTTGTAATTAATATACATTGATTGTTATATGATTGTTAGTTGATTGTATATAATTCATTAAGTATTAATGAAATTGAAAGCTAAAGTAATTGGAATTCCATTGGAAGTTAAGTGAATCTTAAATAGAATTGAATTTGATTTGGAAGTGAACCAACTTGAATATGAATTAGTGAATATAAACTAATTGAAAATAAATGTTGTAAAAACATCCACTGTTAATGAATCAAATGTGATTTAAATTGAAAACCCATTTCATTGAATATTATGAGAATATGAATGAATATTGATTTGGTTATGGATGTTAGTTGGATAATAGTTGGTTGATGTTTGCATTTGTTGTTTGTTTCATTTGCTATGTTGGCATATATAGTTATTATGTTGCTATATGTTGTATATCGATACTATTGTCTACATGCATGTTCTCATGTTGTTTGTTGAGTGTTTAGTAGGTGCGGATCGCGTTTGCTTCGCATTTGGAGCTCGCTTTCGCGCTATATTAGCCGTATATGCTCGCTAATAAAATATAAGGTACATATCTCGGATTAAATACCGTACTTTTATACTTTTTTCCCTTCGGGATGCCTCATTACTTGATGAGATGTATATTTGTGATATATATACTGTCATTTTTTTTTCGGATCGAGCCGCGCAAAGGAGACTATGGCGAATTTTTCCGAAAATTTAAGGCGTTAGAAAAAATTTGAGAAAATTGGAAAATTTTGAAACTTTAACTTTGATTTTGGAGTTGAAAGTTAAATAATAGTAGTTGTTTTTGAATGGATAACTAAGTATGATTTGAAAACTTAGTAAAGTTATTGTAAGAAGTTTAACTATGGATTTTGGGAAAATTAATAGATTCTGTAACTTTTCTTACTTAATAATTTCGAGGACGAAATTCTTTTAAGGGGGGAAGATTGTAACGACCCAGGATTTTTAGTAATTAAAATTTTAATATTTAATTAATTTTAAATATTAATAAGTGAAATTTATAAGTCGAATAAAATTTAATTTGAATAATTGGATTTAATTGGATAATTTAATCAATAATTTAATATGTTAAATTATGGAAATAATTGAAAATAGGGTTAAATATGATTGAAAATGATTTGTAAAATTTTATTTTATCATATTGAAGTTAGAATGATATTTTAGAACTTTTAAATTTGAATTAAAAGTTAATTTGTGAAAATTGAATATTTTAATAATTAAATCGACTAGTGAAAATAGTCAATTTTTGAACAGTCTCAGAATTAGACGAAACTAGTTCCATTGGATCCGTAATAGTTAGTTATTACCGGATTTCAATTTTCGTGTCAATCGGAGTTATCGTTTGATCGTGGCAGCTCGAAACGCATCGAATTATTTTAATATTAATTTGGCGAGTTAAAATAGCCATTTTTCAAAAAGTCTCGGATTTCGACGAAACCAGTTTCATCGGATCTGTAATGTGATTTTATTGTAAGGTTTAAAATTTCGTGTCAATCGGATTTACCGTTTGTCCGGTACAAATTAAAACGCCTAGAAAATCGTTTAAATCGGTTTAATTTAAATTGAACGTTTATTGCCATAACTCACACAGATATCCGAATTAGCTTCCGAAACCTATTCCATTGTGTCCGGAACGCGGGGTAAACCCTAGAAACGCTGGTTACGGCGCGTGAATCGGAGTTCGGAATTTCCGGAATGAATAGTGTTCGTTCGGTTCCCTATAAATAGACCACTCTCTTCATAAATTAAAAAAAAATATATATATAAACCCTACTAACCCTTGCCGCCAGTTACAAATGGAAGGCCAAAAATCACTCTCCTTTCCCCCTCGATTTCTTCCAATCCACTAACAATTACTAGAATCTTCCAACTAGAAGATTGTAGAGCACACTGAGATCTACCAATCCAACGGTTGTGATTGGAAACGGAGCTGTAGATCGATGGAAAATTGGGCTCAAAGGCCATACGTTCGGCCTCGTGATGCGTGCGTATGTGGCGACCGAGTTCACCAAGGTTATAGCCGAGTATGGCTCTTGCGAATGGGGTCGGGATGGTGAGGGTTTGATGAACTTTCGGTGTTCGTGGAGGCTTGGAAATTAAACCCTAGTTTATGTTCATGGGTTGTGTTGCGTGCGTGTATTTCCTGAAGGGAGTGAACGTGAGAGGAAGAAGAAAGGGGTAGGGGGTGCGGCCCAGATGCAGTGTTGCAAGATCCTACGGCCAGTAACGAATAGGTTATAAAATTATATATATAATGTTGTAAATTATTATAAAAATTCGAGTAAACTTATAAAATTCATAACTTTTTCATACGAGGTCGAAAACGCGCGAAACCAGTTGCGTTGGAATCGTATGGACGAGCACTACGCGATGGAATTGGATTGGAGTCGTTTGGAGTTAGTGAGAATTTCGGGTAAAATTAAACGTCCGTTTAATTTTATTCGAAATAAATCGCTAAAACGGAAATGAAATCAAGGTGAGAACTTCTCACTCAATCGAATCAGTTTCGATTTTATTTTAAATAGTTATATTTAAAATATTTGAATGCATGTTTGAATGATGATTGTTATCTATTGATTGTTAAAATAGATATTATGCGCCGTTAGTAAGCGGATGTTATTTATTAAAATCATATACCGCGAATATTTCATAAACAGTGAAATTGGTATTATATATAATAGCAATATATATATATATTGGCATATGTATATATTGGAGTTATTGATTTCCTGCATTTGTATAGCGGATGTGACCCTATTGCGCCGTCTATTAAGCGGATAATATTTTAAATCCCATATACCGCGATAATTCCGTACTGGAGCGGAATTGGTATTGTGCTAATGTTTGTGGATGCAGGAAAACAGGTTGGAGGGATCCAACTGGATTCCTCAACAGTTTTTATTTGATTTCAGATATTTTGATATTTGATGGATTATCATATCGATATATGATATCGTTGTTGTCGTGATTAACTATTTGGTGTGTAGCATCATTGGACCAAATTTTGGAATTTTAAAATGATTTTTAAAGTGATTTTTAAAATATACTATATGTTTGGAAATTGATCCATTATAAATAAATAAAGATATAATTTTTATGTTATAAAAATTATGGATTTTTGAGAAATATGGTTAAAAGATTGATTTTTAAAAATATGAGGCTAATGATTTTATAAAATAGTTTAATCGAGATTTTTGAATTTATTGTGAAAAGTTTAAATATAGGATTTATAAAATTTAATTATTTTATAAATCAGAATGATGAAATTATAAAGGAGATTAAAGATGTTTTAGAATAATAATACAAATTGATTTGTATAAAAGATTTATAAAATGGATATTTATAAATTAGAATATTTTGAATTATAAAACGAGTTTTTATAAGTGTTAGAATGAATTGTGAATGAATTTCGTAAATGAATGAAATCTATAGAATTATAAACGGTGAAGTTATAAATGGAATTTTTTAAGCAGTAGGTTTATAAAATTTATAAAGTTATTAAAAGAATGGTTTTGGATAAATAATTGAATCTTATAAGTTATAAGATTTATAATTATGAAGTTCAAAGGAACGATGGTGCAAACAAATAAATTATAAGTATTTCACTTATAATATAAACTTTTGGTTTATAATTGAGTTATGAATTGAATAGGTTAATAAAGGAATTTATAAACGTTGTTTTATAAATTCGCAAACGACTTATTTTGATAAGTAAATTGTTGAAACTTATTTATGGAGCTATATTCACGTTTTTGAACTGTGAATAATCCTTTAAAATGAAATGAATAAAAGGATGAAATTTGTTAACAAAGTATATTCACGTTTTTGAATAGTGAATAATATGTTAAAGAAAATGTTTAGAAGGTGATATTTTAAATGGAATTAAAACGATCTAACGATGTTTTAAGATATGTTAAGATTCGAAACCATAGATTTCAACATTCATTGTTGAAATAGACGTTTCGAGAAATAAATGGAAATGGTAGACTATAACACTGTTGTTATAGTAAATGATTTCCGAAAGGAAATGTTTTGTTTAGTATTGGGATTTATATATATATATTTTAATTTCGAATCCCTATACTAGTGATTTTGGGTTGTCGTAACGATGTTTTACGCAACATTCGTTTTGGCCCACATAAATATGGTTAAGAGAATGATTTCCTTAAAGAATGAAATATATACTTAATCTTGATTAAAGTATATTGAATATTTTCTAAGTGTTGAAAATAAATAAAATCTGTGAATTACTTATGAATAAATAAGTTTAGAAATGTTTTCCAATATAAAGTGAATATTTTGAGAATTTATCTTTTTGAAGATAAATTGAAATGAATAATTGAAATCGTATATGCATGGATATTTTGGAATGAAAATTCACTACGGAATTTATGAATAAAAAGGGGGAACTAGTTTAAAAATAAATATTGATTTATTTTTGAAGTATTGAAAATAATATATCTTGTAAGGATATTTTGGAAAATAAATAATTTGGAAAATTATTTGGAAACTGATGATGTGTGCATATCCATTGATAGTTTAATAACCGACTATCAATATTTCCCTTTGAATGGGTATTTGTTGTGATTTGCTGAATTTGAATGCTACACTTATTTTTAAATTATTGCGCTCGTTATTCGGATTACCCATTCCGAATAGTGATACGACGTAATGGATAGCATTGATGACCGGTGTTGAAGACCGGATATTTGCGAAAGCGATAGGATGACCTATCGATTGTCTCTGCACTGGGTAGCTCATGGTATAGAGATTCCCTAAGTGATGGGAAATTCGATCGGGATTGTGAATACCCGGATTGCAAGGGCTTCGTGAGAAGTGCCTTCGGTTCTGTTCGAGCCCGGAACAGACTTGTATGGATTGTATGTCTGACATTACAAATTGAGATATAAAACAGATTTCTTTCAAATATATTTCTTTTGGTGGCGGAGAATTTATTCTTTTAGCTTAACACCCTTCTCTGAGACGTACGAGCTCAGAGGTTATGTAGTTGAAGGTTATCAGCGATATATTCCCAATTTGGTAATGTGACATGCTGAGTGCTGCTGAAAATGATCATTGTGTTGATCATTCGTGATAGGATCATTTGTTTGATCGTCTATCCTGGTGATCATTTCTATGATCATTTGTTGATCCAAAGCATGGCTTTTGTATAAAGTATGTTTTTGTGGACGTGACTTCGTCGAGCCTCACACCTCGAGAATGGTCAAAACAGGAAAGATGCGGCAAGGTTATGAGGGGTAGCGCCCTTTAGGATATGTGCATTTCCTTCTGGAAAAGGGTGGTATCATGGTATGGAGCCCAGATACTTACTCATGTTGAAAACACTTTATGATTGTGTGAATTGATTGCGAGCGCTCGGTTGAAAGGTCCCAAAGGACCGGGGATGGCATATTCGGTCAGTTGTTACTCAATTAGGGGTAACCCGGCCTTGTGTTGGTAGAGATCCGGTTTGGTTCTCGGGGATGTCCATCCAGAGGCATTCTCATGTGGCAATGGGAAGTTCCTTGGCCTGATCATTCGTCGGAAAATCCAAAGAAACAATACTATCTTGTACGGTTTTAGTTGTAGAACCTGCTTCCTCAGGAGGTAGCTATAGTAGGCATAATATAATGGTACCTATGCTGGCTAAGATTTATATTCTACTTTCAAAATGATTTTCTCTACACTATGCAGTAGTAATAATATCAAATGTTCTTTTTAAATGCGTATCAAGCATCTTTGACTAACATAAGAAGAAATCTCCTCCAAGTCTGCGTTTGCATTGTGTGTGTGGCGGGAAGTCTTATGGTAGTCTCATTTTTAAAAGCATTGCGAATTGACTTTAAAAATATTCCTCTATTTTGATTTTAAAGATAAATAAACTGTTTTGAGTTCTCACACCAGTCACATGACTGACTCGGAGTTTATTGTTTTCCTTCCTAAACTCTGGGTGCCCACCAATTTCCACACGGGCAGTCAAGAGTTAGGTTTATCAGGATATTCTGGATATTCTAGAATTGCTGGAGGCAAGCTGGATGGCATGGCGTATTACTAGTTTATATAGTATTTCTTTTTCCGCTGCATTGTTTGTTGTTGTATGTTGTTGTACACTCTGATGATATGATGTAATGAAATGTGATGTAATGTAATAACTGATATAGTTCTTTGTTTAAAGATTATTCATTTATTATTATATGTTGTTCCGCTGCGAATTGTGAGATTCTGATGTTGTTCTGTTATTTTCTGTTCCGTTCTATTTTCTATTTTCTATTCTCCCTATTTTCTTTCCTCTCTATTTTTTCTATCTTCTTCTCTCTTCTTATTCTTCTTCTTTTTCTTCTTCTTAAACCCCCAGTGTTCGGTTTTCCGTCGTTCGATAGCTCGACAGTCGATAAAGTGAGTATCGATGTTGAATTTTCGAAAGACGAAGAATCGGGTCCTGACAAAAAATGCCTCCGTATAGATATTGTTAAAATTTAACATAACTTAAATATAGGATCTGACAATTAATTTTTCTTCGCAAATTAAAAATTTCCTTTACAAATATTTACCAATTCTTACGATCACTTGAAAATAGAACCTAACAAATAAACTATTTTATAAATTCGTTTTTTATTAACTAATAATACAAATAAAAATTTAAACTAATAAAAAATTAGATATTGCAACTTAGAAATAAAATTACAAATTAACTACGTTTGATTCAACAAAAAAGTATGATAAATATTAATGGAGATCATTTTCTTTTAAACGTATTAAACAATACAATTTGTAGAAAAATAATTCAGATCCCTTCATCATGCGCGAAGCGCGTGCCGTAAAGCTCGTATATATCAAAACAGATTAGTTTTAACGGAAAAGACAAAGGACGGTTCAGATTTAATATGAAGAAAGACATCAGAAGGCTTTTATCCATCCAAGTCAGCAAAAAGATAACGCCGTTACCATACCGTTAGCTGGCTATTATTACACCGTCGACTGACTATTTGATTTAATAATACATAAGAAATAAAATATAAGCATTCGCTCCTATAAAATAATACACATAGAATTATGTTGAATAACTTGCAAATGAACAACCATATTAAGGTTTGGTTTTCAGACAAGTACAAATGTACAATGAAGGGTGATTTGCTAAAGTTTTGGACATTTAAGTTGAGTATTAATGTGCAATTATGTTATTTTATTAGTTTATATAGTTTTGATGATAATTAATTAATTATAAATTACAATTAATTTTGATAACTAATAATAACAATATATTATAATAATTAACAAAAAAATTGTTGCAGTAATAATGAATCACTTTAATTCCACACTATGGAATCTCATCTCCTATGTAAGATATCTTAAGTTGGGCTACAAAGATTATTTCATAAGTAAAACTTGGTAGTTGTCTAACCTTAAATCATCTCCATTTGAATGCACTTTATCCTATTAAAGACGTAAATTTACGATGTGTATTTGCTTATGTCAGACGAAAGTAGTTGTTGGTCACTAAATAAAGCTTTCATCGTCTCTAATAACGTTGTATATTTTGCACTTTTTTCTATATGTTTGAAAGTATCTAAATTTCTCACTTTCTCAGTTACATACTCAACCTTTATCAACTTATAAGTTCAAAAGAATAATCTATTTATCCTTCAAATATTTTCATATATGGTTGGAATCAGTATGTTATTCACATTCATGTGTATATGAGATTAATTAACGATTTTTATGTATACAACTTCGTACAATATAAATATAATTTGTATTTGGTAATGAATAATTGCCTTCGGTATCATCTGATATATGAGATATCTTAGATTTTTATTGATTTGGAATATATATAGATTTGGATACTGATATACAGAAGTTTACTATTGTATCTTCGAGAAGACGCGCTGCGTTTTTTAATTTAAAGTTCACATTTATTATTCATCAAGAATTTTTGTTAATTCATATGTTCTATAATTGTAAATTTGTGATGATTTTGTTATCACTTATTTCATTTCCATAATTAACTACTTAGTTTTTTATTTTTATTTTTTACATATCTTTATTAATAGTTGGCTTAAAAGCGCAATCTTTTGGTCCGACCGTGAAGTTCCAAAATTACCCTTTATATATATATATATATATATATATATATATATATATATATATTCCTTTAGCAATAGTTGTAATATATTTGCTGTCACACTCTTTTAGTGTCAGTATGAAATACCAAAAATGCCTCCGTATAGATATTATTAAAATTTAACATAACTTAAAACTAGGATCTGACAATTAATTTTTCTTCGCAAATTTAAATTTTCCTTTACAAATATTTACTAATTCTTTTGATCACTTGAAAATAGGACCTAACAAATAAACTACATTACAAATTCGTTTTTTATTAAATAATAATACAAATAAAAATTTAAACTAATAAAAAATTAGATATTGCAACTTAGAAATAAAATTACAAATTAACTACGTTTGATTCAACACAAAAGTATGATAAATATTTATGGAGATCATTTTCTTTTAAACGTATTAAACAATACAATTTGTAGAAAATAATTCAGATCCCTTCATCACGCACGAAGCGCGTGCCGTAATGTTCGTATATATCAAAATATTTTAGTTTTAATACTAAAGACAAAGGACGGTTCAGATTTAATATGAAGAAAGACATCAGAAGGCTTTTATTCATCCAGTCAGCAAAAAGATAACGCCGTTACCATGCCGTTAGCTGGCTATTATTATACCGTCGACTGACTATTTGATTTAATAATACATAAGAAATAAAATATAAGCATTCGCTCCTATAAATAATACACATACGATTTTGTTGAATAACTTGCAAATGAACAACCATATTAAGGTTTGGTTTTCAGACAAGTACAAATGTACAATGAAGGGTGATTTGCTAAAGTTTTGGACATTTAAGTTGAGTATTAATGTGCAATTATGTTATTTTATTAGTTTATATAGTTTTGATGATAATTAATTAATTATAAATTACAATTAATTTTGATAACTAATAATAACAATATATTATAATAATTAACAAAAAAATTGTTGCAGTAATAATGAATCACTTTAATTCCACACTATGGAATCTCATCTCCTATGTAAGATATCTTAAGTTGGGCTACAAAGATTATTTCATAAGTAAAACTTGGTAGTTGTCTAACCTTCAATTATCTCCATTTGAATGCACTTTATCCTCTTAAAGACGTAAATTTACGATGTGTATTTGCTTATGTCAGACGAAAGTAGTTGATGGTCACTAAATAAAGCTTTCATCATCTCTAATAAAGTTGTATATTTTGCACTTTTTTCTATATGTTTGAAAGTATCTAAATTTCTCACTTTCTCAGTTACATACTCAACCTTTATCAACTTATAAGTTCAAAAGAATAATCTATTTATCCTTCAAATATTTTCATATATGGTTGGAATCAGTATGTTATTCACATTTATGTGTATATGAGATTAATTAACGATTTTTATGTATACAACTTCGTACAATATAAATATAATTTGTATTTGGTAATGAATAATTGCCTTCGGTATCATCTAATATATGAGATATCTTAGATTTTTATTGATTTGGAATATATATAGATTTGGATACTGATATACAGAAGTTTACTATTGTGTCTTCGAGAAGACTCGCTGCGTTTTTTAATTTAATGTTCACATTTATTATTCATCAAGAATTTTTGTTAATTCATATGTTCTATAATTGTAAATTTGTGATGATTTTGTTATCACTTATTTCATTTCCATGATTAACTGCTTAGTTTTTTATTTTTATTTTTTTACATATCTTTATTAATAGTTGGCTTAAAAGCGCAATCTTTTGTTCCGACCGTGAAGTTCCAAAATTGCCCTTTCTATATATATATATATATTCCTTTAGTAATAGTTGTAATATATTTGCTGTCACACTCTTTTAGTGTCAGTATGAAATACCAAAAATGCCTCCGTATAAATATTGTTAAAATTTAACATAACTTAAAAATAGGATATGACAATTAATTTTTCTTCGCAAATTAAAAATTTCCTTTACAAATATTTACCAATTCTTACGATCACTTGAAAATAGGACCTAACAAATAAACTACTTTATAAATTCGTTTTTTATTAACTAATAATACACATAAAAATTTAAACTAATAAAAAATTAGATATTGCAACTTAGAAATAAAATTACAAATGAACTACGTTTGATTCAACAAAAAAGTATGATAAATATTTATGGAGATCATTTTCTTTTAAACGTATTAAACAATACAATTTGTAGAAAAATAATTCAGATCCCTTCATCACGCGCGAAGCGCGTGCCGTAGAGCTCGTATATATCAAAACAGATTAGTTTTAACGGAAAAGACAAAGGGCGGTTCAGATTTAATATGAAGAAAGACATCAGAAGGCTTTTATCCATCCAAGTCAGCAAAAAGATAACGCCGTTACCATACCGTTAGCTGGCTATTATTACACCATCGACTGACTATTTGATTTAATAATACATAAGAAATAAAATATAAGCATTCGCTCCTATAAAATAATACACATACCATTATGTTGAATAACTTGCAAACGAACAACCATATTAAGGTTTGGTTTTCAGACAAGTACAAATGTACAATGAAGGGTGATTTGCTAAAGTTTTGGACATTTAAGTTGAGTATTAATGTGCAATTATGTTATTTTATTAGTTTATATTGTTTTGATGATAATTAATTAATTATAAATTACAATTAATTTTGAAAACTAGTAATAAAAATATATTATAATAATTAACAAAAAAATTGTTGCAGTAATAACGAATCACTTTAATTCCACACTATGGAATCTCATCTCCTATATAAGATATCTTAAGTTGGGCTACAAATATTATTTCATAAGTAAAACTTGGTAGTTGTCTAACCTTAAATCATCTCCAATTGAATGCACTTTATCCTCTTAAAGACGTAAATTTACGATGTGTATTTGCTTATGTCAGACGAAAGTAGTTGATGGTCACTAAATAAAGCTTTCATCGTCTCTAATAACGTTGTATATTTTGCACTTTTTTCTATATGTTTGAAAGTAACTAAATTTCTCACTTTCTCAGTTACATGCTCAACCTTTATCAACTTATAAGTTCAAAAGAATAATCTATATATCCTTCAAATATTTTCATATATGGTTGGAATCGGTATGTTATTCACATTTATGTGTATATGAGATTAATTAACGATTTTTATGTATACAACTTCGTACAATATAAATATAATTTGTATTTGGTAATGAATTATTGCCTTCCGTATCATCTAATATATGAGATATCTTAGATTTTTATTGATTTGGAATATATATAGATTTGGATACTGATATACAGAAGTTTACTATTGTATCTTCGAGAAGACGCGCTGCGTTTTTTAATTTAAAGTTCACATTTATTATTCATCAAGAATTTTTGTTAATTCATATGTTCTATAATTGTAAATTTGTGATGATTTTGTTATCACTTATTTCATTTCCATGATTAACTACTTAGTTTTTTATTTTTATTCTTTTCCATACCTTTATTAATAGTTGGCTTAAAAGCGCAATCTTTTGGTCCGACCGTGAAGTTCCAAAATTGCCCTTTATATATATATATATTCCTTTAGTAATAGTTGTAATATATTTGCTGTCACACTCATTTAGTGTCAGTATGAAATACCAAAAATGCCTCCGTATAGATATTATTAAAATTCAACATAACTTAAAAATAGCATCTGACAATTAATTTTTCTTCGCAAATTAAAATTTTCCTTTACAAATATTTACCAATTCTTACGATCACTTGAAAATAGGACCTAACAAATAAACTACTTCAAAAATTCATTTTTTATTAACTAATAATACAAATAAAAATTTAAACTAATAAAAAATTAGATACTGCAACTTAGAAATAAAATTACAAATTTACTACGTTTGATTCAACACAAAAGTATGATAAATATTTATGGAGATCATTTTCTTTTAAACGTATTAAACAATATAATTTGTAGAAAAATAATTCAGATCCCTTCATCACGCGCGAAGCGCGTGCCGTAATGCTCGTATATATCAAAACATATTAGTTTTAATGGAAAAGACAGAGGATGGTTCAGATTTAATATGAAGAAAGACATCAGAAGGCTTTTATTCATCCAAGTCAGCAAAAAGATAACGCCGTTACCTTACCGTTAGCTGGCTATTATTATACCGTTGACTGACTATTTGATTTAATAATACATAAGAAATAAAATATAAGCATTCGCTCCTATAAAATAATACACATACCATTAGTTGAATAACTTGCAAATGAACAACCATATTAAGGTTTGGTTTTCAGACAAGTACAAATGTACAATGAAGGGTGATTTGCTAAAGTTTTGGACATTTAAGTTGAGTATTAATGTGCAATTATGTTATTTTATTAGTTTATATAGTTTTGATGATAATTAATTAATTATAAATTACAATTAATTTTGATAACTAATAATAATAATATATTATAATAATTAACAAAAAAATTGTTGCAGTAATAATGAATCACTTTAATTCCACACTATGGAATCTCATCTCCTATGTAAGATATCTTAAGTTGGGCTACAAAGATTATTTCATAAGTAAAACTTGGTAGTTGTCTAACCTTAAATCATCTCCATTTGAATGCACTTTATCCTCTTAAAGACGTAAATTTACAATGTGTATTTGCTTATGTCAGACGAAAGTAGTTGATGGTCACTAAATAATGCTTTCATCATCTCTAATAAAGTTGTATATTTTGCACTTTTTTCTATATGTTTGAAAGTATCTAAATTTCTCACTTTCTCAGTTACATACTCAACCTTTATCAACTTATAAGTTCAAAAGAATAATCTATTTATCCTTCAAATATTTTCATATATGGTTGGAATCAGTATGTTATTCACATTTATGTGTATACGAGATTAATTAACGATTTTTATGTATACAACTTCGTACAATATAAATATAATTTGTATTTTGTAACATCCCGCCTTTTTGGACGATTTAAACAGACACACGTGTCGATTCAAACCATACGTAAGGGCGGATTGTTATGGGACAAATAAGAAATAGAGAAAGAAAAACTAAACAGATTCTCACAGCGGAAGGATAAAATATAATAATCAAATATACAGTTCATAAATCTGTTTACAAAACCTTTGATTTATGTATCCAATACATATCAGAGTACACATACCATATAACAATGCAGCGGAACAATATGCGTGTAGTGGAACCATATAATCTATAGTAATAATAATAAAATCTCCGTCTTCTTCCTCCAGAAATAAAATCTTCAATCCTGAAATGCTCGGACGGACCCGAGCGAATTTGAAAAGACAAAAACACTCGAGTCAGAACTAAAAGATCTTATGTGAGTTAAATTAACAGAAATAAATATGATTACAGTAACTCAAAAGATGCTCGGGATTTACATCTCCTAAGGATCCGTTAAACTATTTACTATGTAGTATATTGCGCTATTATAATAGTGTCTAATTGTAAAATAAACTTACTTTTTAATAGCGTTAAGGGGTTACCCATATAGCCCTTAACACAAATAATGCCTATAATCTATACAGTACCGTAATACCTCCTGATAGGGAAGCTACCAGAGGATACTCTATAGGTACGACACAAATAGAAACTCATAGAAGGCGCGCTAGGGTAGGTGACACGGCACAACTAGGCAATGCCAGGGTAGATATACCAATTACTATCCGGGCTGGTGGAAACGCGTAGCCGCAGTTACCGCCCACCTCGAACAAACTCCCCTAAATCAAAATAAAAGTGGTCACTGAATCAATCCAAAGTCAAAGTATAGTATCGAAGAGAAGTGTCCGATCAGAGGTATGACCTCATTGGCCCGAGAATCGCTCATGTTTTAGCCACCTTATGCCAACTCACGGGAGTCGGATCCACGTATTTACCTCAAAGGAAACGTCGCTACCAACCTACTTCATTCTGGAATCTCCACCGCGTACACGGTTGTTAAAGTGGTTTTCGGAGTTGGGAGAGGGTATGACAACTTCCGATCCCGGTCTCTTCAACAACCAAACGTTATTATAACATCGCGGTCTTTTAAAATAATTTATACTTTAAAACCAGAATAAAATATCCATTTTAAACCCATATAAATACGATATCATTTATATCTTTAAAACCCTAAATCAATACGGTATCATTTTATTTTCCAATGTATATTCTTTACAAAATCATAGGGTTTTCCAAAATAAAATATTTAGAAATCAAAACTCTTGAATATAATATTTCCAAATTATACTACCTTGAAAATCATAACTTTGAAACAAGTTTCCATCTCTTAAGTGGTTAAATATCAAACTACCTTTATAAAACAAAATAGCTTCTTTAGATTTCACAAGTCAATTCCAAATATCGATTTAAACTTCCAAATACCATTTCAATTCTTATGTTTCAAAGCTTTAAATATTTCACCATTTCAAAACGAACTCATTTGAAAATCCCATATATATTAAATTCAATTTTTCTTATTATTTAGACTTGAAAAATTTACTTAATGAATTCAATATAATTTAAGTAAAACCTTTAACTGGAAAATCTTCAATTTATTAAACTTGATATATTCATTTAAGTCAACCTGATATTCATTTAAATCACTTTACACAAAAATCAAGTTATAAAATCATATCCTTTAAAAATTTAACTTTTATTTAAATTCCGATTTAACTTAATATTCATCTTCCAATTTTATCGCATTTAAGTCATTAAAACTCCAGAAATTAAATTTTTAAATAAAACTTAATCGTATTTGATCTAAAAAATCAAACTTTATTTTATACTTCAAATCAATTTTTACACAAGCTTAAAAACCGGAAATTTCTATATATAAATAACCTTTATTAATAACCAAATCAAAATCTCATAAACCATATATATAGCTTTACAACACCATAGAAAATCATTTCAAAAATAATTATATATATATATACCGCGGTGCCTGTATAAAATTTTCTACCCTATGGTCAAGTGATACGGATGTTTATCATTTCAATCCACAATTTAAAATAAAAATGCGGTTGTATATCATTTCAAACCACAATCCCGAATGAAATGAAAATGCATGATGACTTGCAATTTATACAATATAAATATAGCATCCATTCATCCAATATCAATCATCAACCATTATTTGCAATCATCATCCAATTTAACAATCATCGATATAGAGTATATAAATTATACAGGTAATAAATACAATTATTAACTAACAGTTTATATTCAATAATAAATTTAATAACTGTTAAACTAGCAGTTTATATGCAAATAAATAAATTTAAAAACTGTTGAACTAGCAGTTATATGCAAATAACTAAATTCTAACTGTCAATTTATATGCAACAAATAAAATTAATTAACAGTTAAATTAAATAAATGCGATTTAACAGAGATGATGAATAAAACATGCCAAACAGTCATAAATAAATTTCTACTCATGTCAAATATCAATTTAACAAACATAAGAAATTTTAAAAGTTGTGAGTGGGTTAAAACACTCACCTTTTGAATTTAAATCGAATTTAAATCCGATTGAAACCCAAAAATTCGACGGTCTCCATATCTATCCAAACTAGCGTCAAAAGTTCCAGAATTTTATTACGATCCTAACAAAAAAAATCTCGCGTGAAACGGAGTTCGTAGGAGAAAGTTATACGCATTAATGGTGATTGAAATTTCAAAAAAGAAAAAAAAGAATAGAAATAAAAGAACACCTTCAAGCGCCACATCATCCCCCTTTCTTTCCCTCTCTCCCTCATGCGTTTTGCTTCCAGATTTTTCTAAGAAGTTTGAATTTTAGCTTTTGATTTGGTTTGGAATTTTTATTTGGATTTAAGATTTGTTTGTCTGCCATTGAGGAGGAGAAGGAGCTGATGAAATTTTACGCGCACACAAATGAGAATAGGCGGAGGCTAGGGTTTAGCGGGGTATTTATAGATGAAGTTGGAAAAATGAATGGAAAGAAATAAAGTAAATATGAACAAACTTTTAGAATTCAAATTTCAAAACAATTGTTTACTTAATAAATTTTGTTAACCCTAAACCAACCAAAATTAACATCTTTTAAAGATTTAATTAACACACAATAAATGAAAATAAATTGTCCACCCAAATTTGTGTCATAAATTAAAAGAATATGCAGCATTAAGAAATCTTCATTTCTACCTATTTGTGATTAGATTGGAAATTAAACAACATGTTGACATTTCGATTGAATGTTTTACAAGGAATGCATTAACATTCATTCAAAAATATGATAGCATAAACAAGGTAATATAAGCAGGTGTATAATATATATGTACGTCTTTATCGCCACTTATAGTTTACATTCATAAATAAAAGGCATGAAAATAATCCACATTAAGAGGCAATGAATGTAAGAGTAAATTAGAAAAGTGAAGATGGAAAGGTAAGTTATGTTGCAATAAAAATCTAATAAAGTCTAATTGGAAAGGAAATAGTCAAGTGTAAATCTATTTTACCCCCTTTATCATCTCCTATTAATATTTAATTTAACAACGTATGAGATTTCAATATAAACTAGCATTAAATTTTGATCTAAAACATAAATTTGAATTTAGGTATAAACATCTATTACTTTATATTAAAACAGGAACCTTGGACTGCTGACATGGATTTCCCCCAGGCCCTCATTTCAAAATGCTAATACCGTGTTCAATCCGCCTTTTTTTTCTTCCTCCTGTCACGTGTTATATCAGTTGCTCCGTCACGCGTTCTCCCAACTGCCTTCCCTATCCACTCCATTCCACTTCCTTCTTTCTAGCAACCGCTCCATCGCAATTCTTCTCCCACGCACGTTGCTTCCAATATCCGCAACGCCCGCCATCTTACCTACCCGATCGTCGCCTCCTAGCACAGTTGTCTTTCTCTCTCGCCCCTACCGCCACCCGTCTTTTCCCCCAATAACATTGTCCTTCTGTAGATCTTCTTGCCGCCTGCCCAGACGAGTAGAGCCTGCCGTTCACTCGTCCTCCGCCTTACCCCTGCATAGGCTGTACAGGTAATTGCTTCCTTCCTCACTCGGTTCCAAGAAATAATTTAGCGACGGTGACGACTTGGTTTTTAACCCTGCCATTTATTTTGGATTATGATGATAACGTTTGATCCTCAGATTTTGCTGGCTCGTGTTTACGTATCATTTACTACAATGTACACAAGATGTTCGCATAAATTACTGATTCGTGCTGCCTTGCTAATTTTTTGTTCCCTGCTTGCATAGCTGTTACTTACCATTTCCTAATTCATTCTTTTACTTAGTTTTGCTCTGCACTAGATTGGAAGTTGTTTCTTGAATGAACATCTTCTGTACATTGTGCAATTTTTTTTTAAATACACTTGGTATAACATCAATGAATAAGAATATATAGAAAGAAATTTGTGTTACACAGTGGTGATGCATTAGCGAGCAATGGATGAAGCTTGGATGGATAAGCATGGTAAACCAAATAGATGTAACTATATTAAGCTACCCGATAGGTTTTTAAATGAAAGCAAAAAACGCATGTTGTACAAAGGTATTAAGGTAAACACCTAACAACAATAGAACTACATAATGTCGTATTTGGTTAATTGAAATACGATTTGAACCATGTTAATTAACGTAAAATTACATATGGTAGAGGAGATAATGCAAAACGAAATCAGATGTTGGAATTCAGCCATGTACTTGCTGTGTGCTTTGCATTTAATTCCCCTGTCGTATAGTTTGGGTAATAGCGAAACTTTAAAAAAAACTGCTTTGCACAACTAAAGCAACCGCCATAAAGCTTTGCACAACTAAAGCAATCACCGTAAATTTTGGTAAGAGGAGCATAGTCGTAGTAAAAGTTGAACCATGTTTTTCACAATTTTCCAGCATAATCATTTATAAAAGACCTACATCTACAACAAATGGTTTGAAAAGATCCGGCAGATTGAATTTTGTTAAGAGGAGCATAGTTGTAGTAACAATTGAATTTTATGAAGCGGACAGCACTTTCGTCACCAAGTTTATGCAATCGACCATAACTGTTCAATGATCCCAAGAGTGGTCATAATTTGGGGGATTAGAGAATTTTTATTGGGGTAGTCAAAAAAAATTGAAACATCCAAAAAGAGAGTAGGGAGAATTGGTTTTGATAAGTGGTTAAACACATTAGAGTTCGCACGGATTAGTATTTTGAAATACCGGAACACAGGGATTTTAACAATGTTCATTTACAACAGTATCCATGAAATACGATTTCAATAAATAGTTAATTAACAATATGTCATACTTGGTTTAATGCTCTTTAACTTCAGCTTTTATTATTTTAGTTGGATATGTTTTCTTCATCATTTTGTTGGAATTTAAAAACTTAACGTATGTGCTAAACGTGTAGGAACACAAATGCAGCTTCTGCATCTACATGTTGTTTGTATTATATGTTTGAGTAACGAAATAAATTCAAACAGTTCATTTTGACAATGCTTTCAGTCGACGCTAAATGATTGTGAAATTGTAAGAATTGAAGAAAACATTGTACTATCATATTTGCTTTTTAGTAGTTTTTTGATTACACACAAGAAGATGATATTATACAAGCTTTTATATGCATGCAAAACAAAGAAAACATTTGTAATGGGCTGCTGGTTGGTTCAAAACAATACAACCGGCATTTTGTAACTATCGATATATATAAGTTATACCATATATTCTCAAACTATCGTATTTCACTTATTGAAATGAAGGTGAAAGGAGTTTCTTTCATGATGCTAGGAAGTTGGTATTATCTTTATAGACTATAGTTATAAATTATCAATGTTCAAAAAATCATTCCGTAAAATTTATTACTTAGCAGTTAAAGACGTGAACAAAACTCTGCTCTCGGTGACGTAACTCTATTGCTTCCCATTTCAAAATTTAATGTTGTACAGTGAAGTAATTGTTCCACAGGCCTATTCGTCAACGTGCTTCTCTAACTAATACACCCATACATATTTTTGTTTAATAATTTGAGTTCGATCCATGTTTCAGGTGCACATATCTTCCATAATCTGACAGGACTGATGAACATTACACCCTCTTACTCTTTGCCCAAGCACTTCGTGAAACCGTTTTTTACGTATTCAATAAAACTTCGCCCAGGTATGTACATAATAAAGTTATACTTCGTTCTTACATTCGTACATACCCGTAAACGCAAAATAAATTTACTGAATGCTTATACCTGCTCGTATAATTTCTTCATAGCTATGGTCTTTTTAGTATATATGTATGAGCAAATATGTGGGAAACATGATCCTTCAAATGTTGTTAACTGTAGCTTAAACCTTCACGTGACAGCTGCAAGTTACTGAAGACAGTCACAGTCTACAGTCTCCCTTTCATCGAACTGCTGTACAACACACATCGGACGAAACTTAGCCTAACCTCCAACACCGCCAACATCCACACCACTGACTACGACCCATAATTCGCTAGAGGTGCGTGACTTTTGGCGACCGGGTCTTCATCCATCCATCGCTGATTCATGACATGGTAACTGGCAACTTCTACCCTTCTCTGCTTTTATTTTACTCTACTTTCCAACATCTTAGGGTGTACACTTTTCTAATTCGGCTCAGGTGTTTTGATTCTCCTATTTGAATCCATCTTTGCTCTCCCTGCTATGCAGTTTTGGAGTTTCCCGTGGAGAGTAAGACTTTGAATACTTCATGGTCAACACCGTATCATCTAACATGTGGGTAAGTGTGTTGCTATAATGCGCATTTACATGTATAATATTACGCTTATTTGATAATTTATTTGAAAAAAATATTATCCTGCACTTCCTAATATATGTTTGTCCCAGTAGTATTTACGACGAAATTCAGTGATTACAGAAAACTGTACATGACTAAAACTGCACTTCCTAATCAATGCATTCGTTACGATTGTACAATTGGTGATAAAGCTGATGCAATAGTTTTTGAATTGTCCTCTTGTGCATCGTGGAGTTACGATTTATTGTTTCTATGAAAAAATTCAACATATTTTTTTTTAAGTGCCATGGCCCTCAGTTTTTAATTTGAGTCAGCAGAAGTTCGTTGATCAATGTGGTCCAGGGTATCAAAAAGCTAAATCTCGATCTAACTTTCCTACCATTCATGATCCATAATTTCTCCGTTCAATGTACTCATTAACACTTTTTTCTTCTTTTTTACCACACCTTTTTTTCCCATACGCATCATGATGTATGACATTAACTTTGCTTGCTTTCATACGTACTACATGTTTGTATTTTAAATAACAATCCGCTCCGACCTTAACTTACTACGTATGATTACCGTTGTTGTGTACTTTACCCTTGCGGATACACACCGTGTTTGTCATGATACATGAATTTGAATAACAATGTCCACTAATGTGTATTTACAATATATGCTCAACACTCCGATGTACCGTTCCATTTCCGCTGATTATATTACGAATCCCATGGTATATCGATGCCCGTGTGCGAAGCACGGGCCACTCACTAGTATATGTAGTAAACTAGCATTAAATTTTGTTTAACACAAAACGTGCATTTTTTTGGTTAAATCTATTAATTGTAATCACCGTTTCTTTCCTTTTAATTGAAACATTTGAACTACATTAATTGCAATCACTTACAAAGTTAAAATTTCAAAACAGACAACAAAAATGCATGAAAAATAAAAATACGAAAATTGTTTATACGCAAGAGTAATAAATAACTTACTGAAATAAATTATTTTCCTATTCTTGTAATCAATCTGTAAGCTAAAACACAGTTCAAATAAACATATATTTCTTTTTTTTAAAACCAATCATTCTATTCTATATTTTAATGAAATTAGACCTACATTCATAAATGAAACATTCATTTTCTTTGATGTAAATGTTCTTTTTATTAGATCAAACTTTCCTTATTTTCACAAAACATAAGCTGCTTTTAATTACACCTATAAATTTACAATTAGTATTCTCTCTTCTATTAATTAGAAATTTTCAGTTACATTCATTTCAGTTGATTAAGTTTCAAAATGGACTAAATGAATGTTATGAGAATTAAACAATTTTTCCTATCTAATAGTAACTTAAACATATTTACATTATTGGATACAAATAGTAATTACATATTTCTCACTAAATAATAGTTACTCATCTCTACAATCAATCTTTCAGCTAACAAACATTTTAAATAAATAAACATATGTTTACTGCTTTATTAAACTTATTCATTTTTATTCTTTTTTTATTTACACTCCTACTATTAAATCAACAATACCTTATGAAATTATTAACATAGGTTTTTATCTTTTTATTTCATAAAACATTGCCTTGTAAATAAAGTCTACATTTCTATACCTAAATCTACTCCCATTGATTCATTCAAATTTGCACTTATTATGTATTATTTGAACAACTCATTTATACTTGAATCTATTCCCTAATTTCACATTCCCATTGTACATAACTTTGAATTGATTTACTATTTATTATTATTGCTTCACTGATAAATTAAATATTTGCATTGGTTTTTCTTATGCTAAATTAATTTCCCATATTAAATAAGGTTTCAAAACAATCAATAACCTTTCCTTAGCCCAAACCCCTTTTTACCAAATATTTTCCTTCAAATAATTCATGTCCCTATAAATACTTACATTTACACTTTATAGTTATTTTGATATACCTATTCCAACACTCTTAACCCTTATCTTTACGTTCACCCACCTGTAATATTTAATTATATTTATTACGATCCAATCTTGGCATTTATTACTATAAATTTATTCAATGTTTACTGCCCCTTATTTCAATTTCTTCCATTTACAGCCGCGACTTCACTATTCACAATTACTTTTGTATACTCCTTTCCTATTTAAACCAAATATAAAAAATTCCAATTAAATCCAATTATAATTAATACTCTAAATAATCTCATTTATTCCTTCCGTTATTTTCTTAATTAAAATTAAGGCACGTCAAATTAGTAAATGACTGAATTTACTAGTAATCCCACTATTTAACCTTAATTATACTTGTATATGATTATTTTACCCTTTTATATTCCATCATATATATATGCACCCATACCAATTAAGATTCTAGATCTAATTAATTATTCCATCAAATCCATTAATTACCAACTTTAATTATTGCAATTGAATGTCTAACATACAATTTGAAACTATTACCAAATTTTCATAATTAATTAACACCTTACAATAGTTTACAAATAAAAGAGATTGTATTAAATAAATTATTTATTGTCCTGCATTTCTTTATTTCCCCCATCTACATTCAATACCCACAATCAATATTTTATTTCATTTTTAAATCCAATACTTGCATTACTTTACTTATTCTAACCTTATATCCATGCAACAATTTCCACTATTACTATTAATTACAATATATAATTAAATTTGTAAATTCTAATTTCCCTTGGTACATCAAATTTCAACATTCTCTTTCATATAAATAAATAAGATTTTTATTCCTTTTTAAATTTATAATAAAAATCTTACTAATTTTATTCATCTTAACATCGAATTTATATGGGTCGTTACATATTTGGTAATGAATAATTGCCTTAGGTATCATCTAATATATGAGATATCTTAGATTTTTATTGATTTGGAATATATATAGATTTGGATACTGATATACAGAAGTTTACTATTGTATCTTCGAGAAGACGCGCTGCGTTTTTTAATTTGAAGTTCACATTTATTATTCATCAAGAATTTTTGTTAATTCATATGTTCTATAATTGTAAATTTGTGATGATTTTATTATCACTTATTTCATTTCCATGATTAACTACTTAGTTTTTTATTTCTATTTTTTACATATCTTTATTAATAGTTGGCTTAAAAGCGCAATCTTTTGGTCCGACCGTGAAGTTCCAAAATTGCCCTTTATATATATATATTCCCTTGGTAATAGTTGTAATATATTTGCTGTCACACTCTTTTAGTGTCAGTATGAAATACCAAAAATGCCTCCGTATAGATATTATTAAAATTTAACATAACTTAAAAATAGGATCTGACAATTAATTTTTCTTCGCAAATTTAAAATTTCCTTTACAAATATTTACCAATTCTTACGATCACTTGAAAATAGGACCTAACAAATAAACTACTTTACAAATTAGTTTTTTATTAACTAATAATACAAATAAAAATTTAAATTAATACCCATTTACAAAAACTGATACCTATTTGCAGAAAACTGATACCTAGTTACAAAAAGCTGATACCTAGTTATAAAAAAATGATACCTAATTGAAAAAATGACACCTGATTGGAGAAAACTGATACCTACTTTGTACCAACTGATACTTAGGTAATGCAAAACTGATACTTAGTTGCTTCAGACTTGAAATTGTTATATATTTGACAGAAGATATTTCACTACAACTAATACCCGAATCTATTGTTGTTTTTAAACATAATTTATTTGACAAATAACTTACTGTCTTTATTTTGAACAAATAGGATGATGATGATTTTGTTGATGCTCATCTAAAATACATAAAAAAAAGTTCAGATACAAAATAGCAATCTGAAGACAAAAAGAATGAAACAGCTTACAGATGTGGACTGCAGGCAATATTCAAAACATTTAAAATGATAAAAAAATGCTCTATCAAAGAAGCAAATGGATATAATGAAGAGCACTCCTTTCTACAACTTCTTTAGAGTTTTCTATGAAGAGAAAATTTTAATGAAAGAATGCAAAAAGCATCAACACAATTTGGATGCTTTATACAAATGCTACTCAATTGTCGAAGATGCTTTCTGATTTTCCAAAGAAAGAATGAAAGTTACAGCAATGGATATAAGTTTGTTATTTGGCCTACCTCTAAAAGGAATTAACATAGAGCCGACTCAAAAAATGACAAACAAAACAATTCCAGTGCACTGTAGAGAATTTGCAAACAGAAACTTCGGCAACAACACTTATATAAAAAGAAACGTAGTGGAAAAAAGAATAAAGCAAGAAGTTGCAAAAAAGAAAAAGGAGTACGAAGAAGACTTGCCAATGTTAATATTAATTGAAATACTATTAACATTTTTCTTTCCAAACAACCAATAAAAATTAAGATGGGGACTTCTGCCATACTTAATTAATGTAGACTCAATGCAATTAGTTTCTTGGCCACTGAAAATAGAAAAGAATTTCAATAAATTTGTTAAGAAGTTCATTCATAATCCAAGAAATATGTCAGGATGCTCCATGCTTCCACTGGTAAGATTTCTTATTCAAAAATTTATTAGTTATTTTTTTTAACAATTATATCTAATCAATTCTTTTAATGTCAACAATATTGCATTTGTGAGAAACTGGATCTCATTCAACAAAGGCAATATTATACTCCAGCCTTACAAGGATTTGCAAAATGGGATTTAAGGAAACTCAAAGACAAAGCAGTCAAAGCAGTTTTTGATAATGTGAAAGAGGGTGATGTAAGTAAAAATTCCATTTCATTTTTGTTAATCAATATGCAGAATAAAGTTTTATTGTCGATGATTTATCCTATAGCATAAAACTGGTACTATAGTGATCAAAAAATGATACCATATCAAAACATAGTAAATAGTATCAATAACAAAAAATAAAATGCAAAAAACTGATACTATATGTTTACTTGCTTGAAACAAATACTAAAAGTATCATAAACTGAGACAAAAATGCAAAAACTGATAACAAATGATTACATGCTTGAAACTAAATGTGGATGTATTCAAAACTTATACTAGAATGCAAAAACTGATACCTTATAATTTCACAATTTACACTGATGCTACAATCGAATAGCTGATACCATAGTTCTACATATTAGAAACTGATACTTATTGTATAAGAAACTGATACTAATATGATTATAAACTGATACTTATAGTATAAGAAATTGATATTAATATGATTGAAACTGATATTAATAGTATCAGAAAATAAAAATAAATACATATTTATTTTACTGAATACAATTTTCCTTTTTCATTATAGTAAAAATTCAATTATCATTGCAAATTGATATCATAGCTTAAAACTGAAACAAATTTTCCAATATCAATTTTCTAGGTGAAAGAAATCACAAATCTCAGCCCATATGAAGAAAGTCTACTTCAAACAGAGACTATTCAACACAAATTCCCCAAAATTCGAAAAGAAAAGCATGGAAAGAAAAAGAAAGTTTGAAGAAACCACAGAAACTGCACATTCATTTGAGGAAGATGTAAGCATCAGGATCTTCCAAATGCATATAAAAGATTTGGAAGAAGAAATAAAGAAAACAAAAAAAGAATTAGAAGTGGAAAAAAAGAAAAGAATTAAAGCAGAGCAAGAAGTTTTCAGGTTGAAACAAGAGTTGAAAGAAATAAAGTTGAAACTGAAAGATAATGAAGAGAAAACATCACAGGCTGAAGACAACACCAACAAAGTTGAAGATGTTTTGAATGACAGTGAAGAAAATGGTGAAAATAAAAGGGAAAGTTTCAACCTACAAAGCAACATTTTACAAACTGAACTAGATGCAGATCCTTTTGTACAAATGGAAAAAGAAAAAAATGAAGAAAAAGCTGAAGAGAGTGTACAAAAAACAGCAGATAAAACAGAAGAAATGAACAAACAAATGCCAATCGAAATAGAAAGTGAATTGGGTAAAAAACAAGCAGTGAAGAAAGACAATGTGACCATGAAGAAAAAAAACAGACTCCAACAAAGAAGAGTTGGAAAAAGAAACTGAAGTGCAGGGAGACAACTCAGAAGATACTCAAACTGTTCAACAGGATACAGATGTAAAAAACAAAAGTATACCGTATGTTGCTTCAGTGCTTGACTTTACCCCTCCATCTTTCAAAATTTACGACACACAAGACTTTGAAAGCGAAAAAACTGAAAAAGAAGATGCAGAAGAACATGGGCAAAAAGCTGCTAGAAAAGGGAAACAAAAAGTCATAAAATCAACTAACAAGAAAATCAAAGCAACACAAAAAGGGACAGCTTCCTATATTCAAAGATTAAAGGCAAGAACAAGAGTGAAAAAACAAAGTGATAGCTTTGAATATGGGATGAAACAAAAGAAAGTTGCAAATAAGAAAAAACAGGAACCTGGAAAAAAAAGAAAATGTTGAAAACCAAAGTGAATAAGACAATAGTCCAAAGCCACTTGCAGTAATAGAGCCAACACTTTACGAGATAGGGCTTGGTCATTGTAGATGTTTGATCTACCTCAACGTTGAGCAACAAAATGTCATCAAAACTTTCTTTTCATTAACAATATCATCAGAAAAGTAAGTGTACAAATATGTATATTAATTTTAAATATGAAATTAAGTTTATCTAACATATACAAATTGTTTTTATCAAAATAGTGTAGTAGCATGGGAAGACAATGACACAATCAGAGGAGGTTGTGTCATAACAAAGAATGCACTAAAACTTCTACTAGAAGGAGGCGAAACAGACGGGCAGGTACATAATAATTTTTTTCTTTACGTCAACACTGATACCAAAATCCACAACATGCTTAAATTGACCTTATGCTTTATTATTTCTATACTTATCAACATACACAGCAACTACTAAGAGTACTGAAACTATTAACAATTTAAAATTGCTCCACAAATTTTAAATTGTATACGTTTCTGATTTTAATACAGATCATAGATTGGTACATTTCAAAATGTGGAATATATGACCACAACTATGCTTTTACAACTACAATGATGGTAAATAAAACTTTAATATTCAAGTACATAATAATTGCTTCATTTATTATATCATAACTTATTTTCATATAAAACATAAAGCAATTGTGTGTGATATGAAGAGTGTGAAGAAAAGTCTCATTCTCCCTATGCTAGAATCTATTGTACACGACAAATTTACTGAAAGTATATATTTTCCTTTGCATTGTGAGAACCACTGGACATTAGTAACTTTAACATACCCAACAATGCAATGGTGCCACATAGATTCTAACCGCCCTAGAAGATCAATTGAAAGAAACAATTCAAGTTTAAAGGAGGCTATAAAATTGGTATGAGATTTATCTTTCTTTTAAAAAAATACTTATCACCGTGAATATGAGCTAAAATTTTAATATATTACCTGTTTTAGAGACATGAAATAGAGGAAATGCTCCAAGAAATCTGGAAAAGCAATGACATAAAAGACATGGCAGTGAAACCAGATGAAATGCATCAAATAAACTGTGCACAGCAGGGAGCAGACACGTAAGTTTTTTCCATTATAATAAATGTTTTTGCAATATAATTTTCCATACATACTTCTAGACATCATTGTATACCATTTATATTTAATTGAATTTGATTCCTAATAAAAATATTGAGAATTATTATCTCTCAATACAATAAACTTTAAATACAAACAAACATTTACTACAGGAAGAAAACTGATACCTACAGAACAAGAAACTGTTACCTACAGAAACAAAACTGATACCTACAAAAAATAAACCGATACCTACAGAAATAAGTACATAGTGCACTATTATAACTGCTAAATATTTTAATTCAAACCATACTGTATTGTTGTACCATTGTTTCTAAAATTCAAATTTTTGTACTAATTATAAACCTATTAATAAAGCAGATGAAAATTTATACTAATATTTCATCTTGGTTTCAACAGGCTTGACTGTGGGATTTTTGTAATGATATTCATCATTTCGCTGAACAGAAGTAGGATACCAATTAAAATTGAAAAGAAAGATGTATTAACAACAAGAGCAAGAATTGCACATGCAATATTAACATACGATGAACACTGCTGGAGTCTGTCAAAATACATGTCAAGCCTAGAACAACAAAGAAAAGAAAGGAAATGAGTTCACATTGCATTATGTCACAATTAAATTTGATACCTGTGATGTAATGTTGTTATGTTGAAATGTATACCTGCGAATTAATGATGTTCTGTTGTAATTTCATACTTTTGAAGTAATGTTGTTCTGTAAGCAAAACACTGCTGCTTTTACTTGTAAAAACAATTCTCATCTCCTGGAATGATATGTTGTGGTGATGTTCTTTTATTTTCCTGTTGTTTATATTATAACAAGGTTAAATAATGTATGTTCTATCATCCAACTATGGATCCAACATAATATTATCAGTTTTATGATACAACTTTCAGTTGTAAAATGATATTATCAAATTTCATGTAATATTACAATACAAAACAGTAACTGGGCATCACTTCTAATGACTGATAGTTTCAGTTTTGTCAAAACTTATAGCCAACATACTGTATGAAACAACAATTAGTTCAGGTATCAGGTTTTGCAAACACCATATATTATTATAATTATTAAGGACTACTGCTGTAAATTATAGCACATACTATAATACATAAAACTGATTCTAAAAACAAACAGAAACTGATAATAAAACCGTTTATATCCAATCAATGAAACATTATCTCCAACCAAATTAACTGATACCTAAACTGTAAAAGTGATACCGAAATTGAAAAAATGATACCAAAACTTAAAAAAAACTGATACAGCTATAAACTGATAATATTTGGTACTGTAAAAAATGATACTGTAAAAATGATACTGGGACCAAAACTTCCACAAACAAACAACAGAAATCATACTGCAAAAACAAAAAAATGATGCTATCATCTATACTAAAATAGCTGAAATTATAATCAATTCCATAATATGCTATACTAAATACAAATTAATAACAAAAGGTTCAATTACTATAGACCACTGAAACAAGTCTCACATACACTTATTACTCTAAACAAATTAAAAATATAAAATCAAATCATATCCTCTTTGAAGCTTGACAATTCCGTTTATTATGACCAAATTGCTTGCACTCGCCACATCTGTTGTGACGCCCCACCTCTATACCCACGCTAGCCAAGGACACTACAAGGTAATGCCGTCAACTAACACGGAGAATAAGGCTGGTTAGGAGCAACCATCTATAGCCTTGCTCTAATTATCTATTGAATACATCGACAATAACATACCAACCAGGTCGACATACCCAATGAATACTTAAAACAAAACCATAGGTGGTTGGATCTATCAGAACAGAATATAATAACTCAAATGTAATATACATCACAGAACAGTAAATCATCATATACACATATACAGATACACAACAGAGTATACAAAATAATACATGTCAAGTGGCATAGCAAACCACAATATACAGACGAGTCAATAGAATAAATCAGAGTTACTACAAAATGGGACTACACAAAAAGCCATGACAAAAAGAAGCTAGCGGAGTAGTCCATGCGGAAGCAAAATAGGCTAAGTCCAAAGTACCTAACCTGAAACATCTCGGTCTGACCCGAGTAAAAATACACGGGTCAGTTTAGCTAAACAAATCAGTTAGATAAACTGAACAACAATAAACCTGCAAGGTTACAAGGGATAACAAATGTCTCCAAGGGAGATAACACAATCATCTAACAAAAGATGAATCATATGATAACATAACAAGCCTCATATCATCGGCAACATATAGAAACAAAGGATACAAACATCCCAAATCAAGCCAAAAAGGCAAATAACAAATACCAATAAGGTATACAAGTTCCACAAGGTAAACGCTACGTATCATGTGGCTCATAATGACCAACATCGAAGGGCGATACCTAGGGAATATACATATGAATGAATCATTAGAAAATTTACTCGAGCTCAGTACTGTACAAACAAGGATCCATGAGCCTGAAGACTCCAAACCCAATATCACCCATGCGGCTCATAACGACCAACATCGGAAGCGATACTAAAGGGCAACCCAATATCACCCATGCGGCTCATAACGACCAACATCGGAAGTGATACTAAAGGGCAACAAACCCGAAGGCACAAACCCGAAGGCACATACCCGAAGGCAACAAACCGTAGTGGTGAAGGTCAGAGACCCAGTACTGGACACCACTAACTGGCGGAATGTGTCACAACTCTCGAAGAGGAATCCGAAAAGTGTTAACGTATGTCCCATAACCACTCGTTCGCACTAGACGATTTACTATCTGTCAGTCACTTTCACACTCAAAGCAGTACAAAGTTCACCTCATCTCATAGGTAAACCAGACACAAAGGTCAAAACAATCAATCGAATAGGTCGGGGACTAATCAGAAAGATAAACGCAGGGATTCATGGTCCGTGTTTTACCTAACCATTTAATCTTCCTTCCACTTCGCTCGAAGTGCGAAATTGTGTGTGCATTATAAATAGAATTTAAGAATTGGAGAAGGAAACTTTTAATACGATTTAGAGGGATTATTTATGAAAACCCGTGAATGAAGTCAAAGATAAGTTATCAAAGCCAAAGATGCAATGACAACCACTAAAAAGCAACTTGGATCGATAAAATTTGGAAAAAAAATCAAAATATGCAAAAATAGGCAAAACAGGCAAAACATGAGCAGGTCGGTCGACCGGTTGTAGGGCTCGGTCGGCTGGCCAGATGCAGGAAATAAAAAAAAACTCGACATGAGCAGGTCGGTCGACCGGCTGCAGGGCTCGGTCGGCCGAACTGCCTAAATTTGCAGTTTCTGCCCTTTTCTTCCAATGAAATTCAAGTTCTTCCAAAATGCGACCGTTCAAGCAATGGACCTAAGGAGCCTTAGCCAATAGATACCCCAGCTCCATTAGCTCTCCGATTCGCAACCAAAAACATATTCAAACATCAAAGTTAGGTTCTTTAAAGAATTGAACCCAAACACTAAAAATTTGGATATTCACCAATTCAATCCAAACCAAAAGTAAGAGCATATGAACAAGTGCTAGGAAATTCATACCCAACATCAAAGAAATCAAGAGAAGTAGATGTGAGTTCAAAACTCACTTTTACCCAAAATGAAGAAGATGGAGTTCAATTTGCAAAGAGAAGACCAACAAACACTACTTCAACCCAACAAGCTTCAATCTAAGAACAAACAAGTATTTTCCTAAGTTAGGTTTAGGAAAACTTTCTGAAATTGAAGAGTTGGAGAAGAAGAAGAGAGACTTACCTATGGCTTCTCTATGATTTTGGAGCAAGAAATCAAGTTACAATGGAGAAACTAGGGCTTGCAATTTCTATTTCCTCTTCCCTTCCACCATTTTCAGTTTTGCTTGAGAAATGAAAATGAAATAAAGATGAAATGAAGAGAAGGGGCTGAGCTAGGGTATTTAGTTAAGCTAGTGGGCTGAACCCAAACCCAAAACCCAATAGAAAAAGGTCAAAATTTCACTAACTCCAAACATATCAAAGATTATACTCAAAAAGATCGCAAACGCCATTTTGGAACCAATGAAGGTGGTTTCAAGCTCCAATTCGGTCGTTTGCAAAAAGTAACATTTTGGACCCAAATCCGACTAATGACGCTATATTTAAACAAAACATTTAAATATAAAATCGTTAAATATGCGGGTTGTTACAGATCTCCCCTCCTTACAAAATTGCGTCCCCGCAATTCCTAGAGACGATATTTGTAACAACTACATACATACAATCAATCAAAAGAAAAGGAAATAAGCTTGAGATGAAAAGACATACTCACCGTTCTCAAGCTAAGAAAGAAAACCCGAATAAGATCGCTCAATAAACTCTCTGGTTTTCCAAGTACAGTCATTGGGATTAGCGGACCATTGAACTTTAACGAGCGGCACGTCCTTGTTCCGAAGGTGTCGCACCTCCGTGTCAAGCACGCGAAGAGGTTGTTATACAATAGATAAGTCCGGTGAGATCTCAAGCTCTTGCAAATCAAGAGAAGTAATAACAGAATCCGACTCCCGAAGACACTTCCGAAGTTGCGAGACGTGAAACACGTCATGAATGCCAGATAAATGAACAGGAAGTGAAACTCTATAAGCCATAGGACCAATACGTTCAGTAATAGAAAATGGTCCTATAAAGCGAGGAGCCAATTTTCCAGTCGTACTGAAACGCATAACCCCTTTCAAAGGAGAAACACGAATAAAAACAAGATCGCCGATCGAGAACTCGAGAGGCTTCCTACGGTTGTCCGCGTAGGATTTCTGGCGACTCTGTGCCTCTTTCATTCTCAACCGGATAAGATCAATTTTCTCAGAAGAATCACGAACAAAATCTGGACCAAGAATAAGCTTCTCTCCAGATTCCAACCAACATGAAGGTGATCGACATGGCCTTCTGTATAAGGCTTCGAAAGGAGCCATACCGATACTAGATTGAAAACTATTGTTGTAGAAGAATTCTACAAGAGGTAGGTGATCCTCTCAACTTCCACCAAAATCAAAAATACAAATACGGAGAAGATTTCCAAGATACGATTCACCCGTTCAGTCTGTCCGTCAGACTGCGGATGATAAGCTGTAGAAAAATTAAGCTTTGTTTCCAAAGCTTGCTGAAGACTCTTCCAAAAATGACTCGTGAATAAAGGATCACGATCACTCACAATAGAACTAGGAACACCGTGAAGTCTCACGATTTCCTTGACATACAACTTAGCCAAATGCGAAGCTGTCCTATTAGACTTAATAGGGACAAAGTGAGCAGACTTGGTGAGACGATCAACAATAACCCAAATGCTAGAATGGCCTGATCTCGAACGAGGTAGGCCGTCAATAAAATCCATAGATATCTGATCCCATTTCCACAATAGAATCTCAAGAGGCTGAAGAAGACCAGAAGGACACTGATGTTCGGCCTTAACACGCTGACAAGTTATGCAATTACTCACATAACTCGCCACATCGTGCTACATGCCTTCCCAATAATAAAGATGACGCATATCGGCATACATCTTGCTACTACCGGGATGAATAGTATACTTAGAACGGTGACAGTCATCAAGAATGTCATGCCTAAGTGCAAGATCAGAAGGCACAAAAAGACGGTTCTTCTTACGAAGACACCCATGAGAATCAATGCTAAAATCTTGCAACGCCTCATCACAAGATCCAGACTCACAAAGCTGAATAAAATGCAACAAATCAGGATCACGCCGCTGAGCATCGGCAATACGATCCAACAAAATAGGTCGGGCTCCCAAACTAAATAATAGAATAGGAGAATCAGAAGATGAACCTCGATCTCGAATTTCACAAAAAGATAGAGTCTTAAGAATATTCCATTCGGTAAGCATCATAGAAATAACAGCCGAATGTTTGCAACTAAGTGCATCAGCAACGCGATTACCCTTACCAGGGGTATACTGGATATCAAAGTCATAAGAAGCAAGAAACTCGAGCCAACGCTGTTGCCTCATATTGAGTTCCTTCTGAGTGAACAAATACTTCAAAGATTTATGATCGGTATAGAGAATGAAGCGCTCGCCCAATAAATAATGTCGCCAAATCTTCAAGGCAAAGACAATGGCGGCAAGCTCAAGATCATGAGTGGCATAGCGAACTTCATTCGGACGCAGTTGCCTAGAAGCATAAGCAACTACCCGATCCATCTGCATAAGAACAGCACCGAGACCACTACCACAAGCATCGGTGTAGACGACAAGGTCATGATTTCCTTCGGGAACCACAAGGATAAGGGCATTAGTGAGAAGTTCCTTCAATGTCAGAAAGGAAGCTTCACACTTGTCAGACCAATCAAAACGAATGCCTTTCCGAGTAAGGCAAGTGAGAGGAAGCACAACACGGGAAAAGTCCTTAATGAACCGACGGTAATACCCCGCCAATCCAAAGAAACTATGAATCTCATGCACATTCTCAGGCCTCTTCCAATTCTGGATGGCTTCGATCTTTGAGGGATCGACAGAAATGCCATTGGAAGATACAACATGGCCTAAGAACTTAACCTTATTCTCCCAAAAGTGGCACTTGGAGAATTTGGCTTTAAGCTGATGATGACGGAGAGTACTCAAGACAATTCTCAAGTGATTAGCATGCTCGGCTTCAGACTTAGAATAAATAAGGATATCATCAATGAAGACAAGCACGAACTTATCGAGATATTCCCAGAATACCTGATTCATGAGATCGACAAAGAAAGCAGGAGCGTTCGTCAAACCGAACGGAATAACGAGCCACTCAAAAGAACCATACCGAGTGCGGAAAGCGGTGAGAGGTATGCTATCCTCCGCGACTCGTAACTAGTGAAAACCTGTGGCAAGGTCGAGCTGAGAAAAGACCTTAGCCCCACTCAATAGATCGAACATATCATCGATCCTAGGCAATGGATACCTATTCCTAATGGTTAACTCGTTAAGCTTGCGATAGTCAATGCAAATCCTAAGAGTTCCATCAGACTTTTTCACGAAGACGGCCGTGGATCCCCACGGATAAAAACTGGACTGAATCAACTGCTTGGACTCAAGCTCTAAATCTGCTTCTTGAGTTCCTCATTTTCCCTTGTAGACATCCTCGTAGGAGGACGACTAACTGGCTGCGTGCCTGGAATGAGATCAATGCGGAACTCAATTGCCCGCTTAGGTGGCAAACCCGATACAGGCTCAGAAACATCAGAAAAGTCACAAGCAATAGGAATACGAGATATATCATCATCATCTCGCGAATCAAGAGAATATAAAGCCATTTCGGAATTATCCACATCCCGAAGAACAAGAGATAACTGAGTAGGCGAATCTGGATGTCGAAGATATACAATCATCTCCGAACAAATAATCCTGGCATCATATCTCACTAGCCAGTCCATTCCCAAAATCATATCAAATCCCAGACAAGAAATAACGTGCAAATTCGCACGAAAGGAAAAGCCACACAAAACAATCTCAACATCATCATAAAGCAAACTAAGGGTCGTGGATCCCCCAATAGGATTCGCAATCCTCAATGAAGTAATCAAACAAGAAACATCCAAAGATAAATCATCAACGAGCTTTTTCAATACGAAAGAATGTGATGCTCCCGTATCAAAAAGAACTCGTATACTATGGTCATGAAATAAAATAGAACCTTCCAAAATAGATGAAGATGTACCTTTGGACGGAGAAGGACCTTCAGAAGCCTTAGCAGCATAAAGCCTGCTAGACTTGGCACTAGCCGGAACAGTAGGGCAAGTTGAAACATGATGACCTTCCTTCTTGCAATAAGGGCAGAAGAGAGGCTTAGGACAAGCTCGAATAATATGATCCGGAGAACCACAATTGAAACACTTTCTAACGAAAGGTGTTCCGGAAGACTGAGGCTGAGAGCTAGGACCACCAGTCTTCTTCTTCTTAGAAGGAAAAGGCCCGGACTTCTGAATTGGAAACGTCCTCTTGTTGGGGTTCTTGGAAACCTCAACATCAACACCACTATCACACTCCTTCTCGACGGTCTCGAGGTGAAGTGCCAAATCAACCAACTCCTCAAAAGAAAGTTTAAGATGGAGCAACAAAGATTTCTTAAGATACTTCTTAAGACCAGAAACAAACTTCAAATTCTTCTTATAAGAAGTGCCGATGAATTCAAGACCATACTTAGATAAAGCCTCGAATGATGCAACATACTCAGAAACAGAAGATTTCCCTTGCTTCAACTCAAGGAAGCGATGGGTCAATAAAACTTTTTCAGATTCAGGAACGAACTTAAGTTCAAATCGCTCCCGAAACTGAGTCCAAGAAAGAGTACACTCATCAATCTCGGCTACAAGAAGCTCATACCAATCAAGAGCACGCTCTTGTAATAAACTAGAAGTTACAAGAACTCTATCATGGTCAGAAAGATCCATGCGAGAGAAGATACGCTCGCACGTGCGAAGCCAAGCTTGGACTTCAAGAACGGACTCGGAGCCTTTAAACGGCTTTCCTCCAAGATGAGCAAAATCACTACACTGGCGTGCAAAGTCAGACTTGCGAGGTGAAGACACTCGAGGAGGAACTGGAGGCTGAGTGCTCCTAAACAACTCCAAAAATTGATCAGCAGACATATATACGCCATCCGGATGTGAGCCACTGGATTTCCCAGCACCCGAACGTCGTCCCCTGCCTCTTCCAGCCATACGCTGAAGGTAAGATAGGAACAAGATTATTCACAAGGTAGATATTGCAATATGGAATACTACGGAATAAAATGCATTCCTAGACGTATTCCCAAACTCTATCTAACCTTGATGGAATAAAGAGACACAATGATTCAAAGATTTGCATCACTTGTACACTTTGATGTACCATAATATGTGCATCTATTCTGTGTCTATCATATTTTGTTCTGAACCTGGCTCTGATACCACGCTGTGACGCCCCACCTCTATACCCACGCTAGCCAAGGACACTACAAGGTAATGCCGTCAACTAACACGGAGAATAAGGCTGGTTAGGAGCGACCATCTATAGCCTTGTTCTAATTATCTATTGAATACATCGACAATAACATACCAACCAGGTCGACATACCCAATGAATACTTAAAACAAAACTATAGGTGGTTGGATCTATCAGAACAGAATATAATAACTCAAATGTAATATACATCACAGAATAGTAAATCATCATATACACATATACAGATACATAACAGAGTACACAAAATAATACATGTCAAGTGGTATAGCAAACCACAATATACAGACGAGTCAATAGAATAAATCAGAGTAACTATAAAATGGGACTACACAAAAAGCCATGACAAAAAGAAGCTAGCGGAGTAGTCCATGCAGAAGCAAAATAGGCTAAGTCCAAAGTACCTAACCTGAAACATCTCAGTCTGACCCGAGTAAAAATACACGGGTCAGTCTAGCTAAACAAATCAGTTAGATAAACTGAACAACAATAAACC
Source organism: Allium cepa (assembly GCA_030765085.1). NCBI lineage: Eukaryota > Viridiplantae > Streptophyta > Magnoliopsida > Asparagales > Amaryllidaceae > Allium > Allium cepa. The sequence continues at coordinate 196,566,557 of CM060928.1, forward strand.
TGCAAGGTTACAAGGGATAACAAATATCTCTAAGGGAGATAACACAATCATCTAACAAAAGATGAATCATATGATAACATAACAAGCCTCATATCATCAGCAACATATAGAAACAAAGGATACAAACATCCCAAATCAAGCCAAAAAGGCAAATAACAAATACCAATAAGGTATACAAGTTCCACAAGGTAAACGCTACGCATCATGTGGCTCATAATGACCAACATCGAAGGGCGATACCTGGGAATATACATATGAATGAATCATCAGAAAATTTGCTCGAGCTCAATACTGTACAAACAAGGATCCATGAGCCCGAAGACTCCAAATCCAATATCACCCATGCGGCTCATAATGACCATCATCGGAAGCGATACTAAAGGGCAACCCAATATCACCCATGGGGCTCATAATGACCAACATCGGAAGTGATACTAAAGGGAAACAAACCCGAAGGCACATACCCGAAGGCAACAAACCGTAGTGGTGAAGGTCAGAGACCCAGTACTGGACACCACTAACTGGCGGAATGTGTCACAACTCTCGAAGAGGAATCCGAAAAGTGTTAACGTATGTCCCATAACCACTCGTTCGCACTAGACGATTTACTATCTGTCAGTCACTTTCACACTCAAAGCAGTACAAAGTTCACCTCATCTCATAGGTAAACCAGACACAAAGGTCAAAACAATCAATCGAATAGGTCGGGGACTAATCAGAAAGATAAACGCAGGGATTCATGGTCCGTGTTTTACCTAACCATTTAATCTTCCTTCCACTTCGCTCGAAGTGCGAAATTGTGTGTGCATTATAAATAGAATTTAAGAATTGGAGAAGGAAACTTTTAATACGATTTAGAGGGATTATTTATGAAAACCCGTGAATGAAGTCAAAGATAAGTTATCAAAGCCAAAGATGCAATGACAACCACTAAAAAGCAACTTGGATCGATAAAATTTGGAAAACAAATCAAAATATGCAAAAATAGGCAAAACAGGCAAAACATGAGCAGGTCGGTCGACCGGTTGCAGGGCTCGGTCGGCTGGCCAGATGCAGGAAATAAAAAAAAACTCGACATGAGCAGGTCGGTCGACCGGCTGCAGGGCTCGGTTGGCCGAACTGCATAAATTTGCAGTTTCTGCCCTTTTTTTCCAATGAAATTCAAGTTCTTCCAAAATGCGACCGTTCGAGCAATGGACCTAAGGAGCCTTAGCCAATAGATACCCCAGCTCCATTAGCTCTCCGATTCGCAACCAAAAACATATTCAAACATCAAAGTTAGGTTCTTTAAAGAATTGAACCCAAACACTAAAAATTTGGATATTCACCAATTCAATCCAAACCAAAAGCAAGAGCATATGAACAAGTGCTAGGAAATTCATACCCAACATCAAAGAAATCAAGAGAAGTAGATGTGAGTTCAAAACTCACCTTTTACCCAAAATGAAGAAGATGGAGTTCAGTTTGCAAAGAGAAGACCAACAAACACTACTTCAACCCAACAAGATTCAATCTAAGAACAAACAAGTATTTTCCTAAGTTAGGTTTAGGAAAACTTTCTGAAATTGAAGGAGAAAGAGTTGGAGAAGAAGAAGAGAGACTTACCTATGGCTTCTCTATGATTTAGGAGCAAGAAATCAAGTTACAAAGGAGAAACTAGGGCTTGCAATTTCCTTTTCCCTTCCACCATTTTCAGTTTTGCTTGAGAAATGAAAATGAAATAAAGATGAAATGAAGAGAAGGGGCTGAGCTAGGGTATTTAGTTAAGCTATGGGCTGAATCCAAACCCAAAACCCAATAGAAAAAGGTCAAAATTTCACTAACTCCAAACATATCAAAGATTATACTCAAAAAGATCGCAAACGCCATTTTGGAACCAATGGAGGTGGTTTCAAGCTCCAATTCGGCCGTTTGCAAAAAGTAACATTTCGGACCCAAATCCGACTAACGACGCTATATTTAAACAAAACATTTAAATATAAAATTGTTAAATATGCGGGTTGTTACATCTGTTTTGCTTGTTATGAAAATATGAAAATCCTCCTTTGCGCTTCACTGATGGTCTGCCAGCGCCATGTTTCTCCTTTGGTGGCTTAATAACATCTTGTATGCTACCATCAACAATAGGCCTATCATAATTTGGAATAGGATTTATAGCATTGGCATAAGAACATCGATAAGCATCAATAGTGAAATAATTCTCAACAAAATCATATACAGACAACTTAGACTTGTTCATACACTTTATAGTATGAGCACAAGGAAATCCTGTAATTTTCCACTTGTTGCAACTACAAATGCGCTCCTTCAAATCAACACAATGAGAGTTTGGAGATTTTGCTTCAAAAGCAAAATCAGAAGATTTATATACATCCCATCCAAACCCTTCTTCAATCAATTCATCTAAACGTAACTCCATAGAAGGACATAGACTTGTTCTCCACAAACGACATTCTTTTCTTCTTCTAGCCATTTGTTCCATAATCTTAATACGAATACCATCTAAACACAAAGTAATATGCAATGCTCGTTCATTTAAAATCCAACTGTTAAAACTTTCTACAACATTGGAACTATATTCACCATAACGTTTCCCTGGAAAAAATAAATCCACCCACTTATCAAATGGCTTATCCTTTAAAAAATTAACACCAGCAACACCAGCAATTTGACAAAACTTAGAATATGCTCCTTAAAATTCATATAGATTTGAAGCTCTAGAACACATTTTGAATAAATCAACAATAGACACATTTGCATTTTTGGCTTTCACTACAGAAAGAAGATTTTGTTCCATATGCAAGTAGCAATAACTGTGATAATCTGAAGGAAAAACATCACGAACACCTGAAAGAAAACCTTGGTGGCGATCGGACATAAAAACTAAAGTACGCTCTTCTTGAAGCATTTGTTTTAAATGGTTCAAAAACCATGTCCAGTTATCCACATTTTCAACAGAAACTACACTCATAGCTAAAGGGAAGAAACCTGCAAATGCAAAAATAATTAGTAAAAAAAAATGTAAATACAACCATAAATATAAAACAATTCATAAAACTGATACTAACAATAACAAAACTGATACCTAAAACCTGATATGACCATTATAAAAATATTGATAAGCACAACATTATGCACATTAATCTTCATTCTAAAACAACAAAGAAACCAAAAAATGACATATATTTCGATACAAAGCAAATTCCAATACTACATAACTATAAATGATACCATATATGAACTAATTAGAACTGATACTAATAATATACAAAAACTGATACTAATCTCCTGTTTAGCAGTATGAACATATTAGACGAAATACAAACTTACAATTTAGTACAATAAAAATTCTGATACTAGAAACTTGCTACTTATAAACTACATTTCTTAAAACTGATACCAATAGAATACAAATAATGATAAAAGAATGTACATTAATAATTATGCCAAGTATTATAATCTCAATATAAACAAATCAAGTTTGAAAACAAACACATACTTTGATCACCATTTTTTGCAGTAGCACCCATCAATACACCAGGACATCCCTTCAAGTGAGTAGCATCTAAGAATATCATAGGACGACAAGACTTGAAACCAAGTAAACAAGCGCCGAAGGCAATAACCACCCTTTGAAATTCATTACTACAAGGATCAAAATCCATATCAACATAACTATCTAGATTAGATTTCTTCACTGCTTCCAAATACCAACTCAAATCATTATAAGACAAAGCATCATTACCGTGCAACTCCATCAATGCAAGTTGTTTCCCATGATAAGCATAACCATAAGACAACTGAAAATTGTATTCTCTTTTAAAATCAAGTATAATATCCTTGGGCTTTTTACTTGGACAATCGCGGATCTCATCAATAATCATCGATTTAACAAAAGAGCTAGATATATGTGGATTATTCACATGTCATAGACCAGCCCCACAGGAATGATCAGAAACCAAATTTCTCATAAAGAACCTTTTCAATTCTCCAGAATCACAAGAAGCATGGGCTTTGAAAAGACAACCATCCTTATACGAAGAGCAAATCACAGTGACTCTTGTAGCACAATTCTTTAAAAATACCAATTCATACCCCTTTTGAATTTGATATGCCATCAAAAACTCTCTAAAATGTTCAGCGCCTCCAAAACAAAAACCAACAAAATTGGAAATGCTTAATGTCGACCCTCTCCTCAACATATCTTTTAAATAACTTTTACCATTAACAACATTTGAACAGACAGATACAATAGAAGATAAAGAAGCAGGAACATAGGATGAACTTGAAATACAAGCACCATCAACAACTTCCAATTCACAACCCTTAACCTTAACAGTAAAACCAAAGAAAGAACTTTTCTTGTGTAACTGAAAACAAATTATGCTCTGAATATCAAAATCAGTGTCGACCATAATAACTTTGTCCTCAAGTACATAAGAAATCTAAATAGAAGAAGGAGTTAATTGAGACCAATATCGACATATCTCATTCTTCAAATCATACAAAGAGCAATCGATAAACAATCGAGTGCTAAAAGTATTATTATTCAACACAAACAAACAAAGAAGGCTGTTATCCCCACTGCCAAAAAAAATTAAAAAAAAACATCAGTAAAAATATGTACGATTTAGAACAGTAATTATTCAATTTTACAAAACTGATACCTACTGTAGATAAAACTGATACCTAGATACTGGAAAAAAAAATTATACTAAGAAAATATAAAAATGATACCCAGAAACTGAACCTAAAATACAGTAGTTTTCCACTCAATAACAAATTTATAAACAACCCAACCAACGATACTTCTCCAATCATCCCAACATTAATGCAAGAAAATGCAAAATAAATCAAATGAAAAGTAACTACAAAACAACACTGCATAAAGAAACGAGTATAACAATAAAAAACCTGCTGGTACTTCCACAATCATCCATCTACGAATGAAAAAACAAAGAGAAGAACAACACTGCATATCAGTCATAATAATAAACACAATTATAAATCACGAACAATTTTATTTAACTCGAATCGAAAAACATCAAAAAAAACAGATTGATATAAGCATACCTGAGAAAAACGAGATCACCGTACAGATATGAAAAGAACGAGACCAACAAATGCACGGAAGAAAAAAAAATCGTTGAAGTGGCCGAAATTGAAATAAACGAATAACGTTGATTGATATTACAATTATGAGAAAGATATTTGATTGCGACTCAAAATTTTGATCGAATGAAGAAGAAGAATAAGCGCGCGAGAATTGGACCGGTAAATTAAAAACGATAATTTGTCCTTTGAAGAAAAATATTTATGGGCCGTCCTTCATAAAAAAAAGCCCCAAAATATGTCCTTGAAGAAAATTTCCTGATTTTCTTATTAAAATTAAGGCACATCAAATTATCTATATTGGTAAATGACTGAATTTACTAGTAATCCCACTATTTAACCTTAATTATACTTGTATATGATTATTTTACCCTTTTATATTCCATTATATATATATGCACCCATACCAATTAAGATTCTAGATCTAATTAATTATTCCATCAAATCCATTAATTACCAACTTTAATTATTGCAATTGATTGTCTAACATACAATTTGAACCTATTGCCAAATTTTCATAATTAATTAACACCTTACAATAGTTTACAAATAAAAGGTGACGCAGCGGATTAATCAAAATAAACTTCAATCGGTGAAAGTAGCAATCGGTGGATTGATGAATACCAAGATGCCTAAATTCGTTCATCCGAAGATACCAAATTCTAGCTATCTCAAACACGTTGATAGCGCACTATACCGTGTTCAAAGATCTACGATTCTTCGTACGTTGATCTAGCGCACTAGATACCGTGAATCGGCTTCTACGATCGTTGAATCGAGCGCACTCGATTAACCGAAAGAGGAGATAGGAGATTACACTCAACTACCAATTTTAGAAGAAAGAACACAGCAATCAACAAGAAATTTTATTCAAAAATCGACTCTCAAAAAGTTACAACTCACTCCCTATTTATAGTGTTTTACAACCAACTCAGACCTTAAGTCGGCTGCGACTTACGACCCACGACTCAACTAGGTCGTTGCCGACCTAACTGATGCTCCACGCCTCAGTTACAATACAACACATATACATGACCGACTTACGACCTAACAACGCAAGCATATGTACAACACAACAATAGTACGCGACTTACAGTAGTTTGCGACCCAACCATCCAGCGACTCAACAATTACCATTACAACATGTAGCGACCTAGCAGTTACCAACGACTCACGACTTATCATAGGTCGGTAACGACCTAACAACAGATGCCCCTCAGATATTTAAGTCGTTCATGACTTAAAACACGACCCATATTTACAACACTTAGGTCGTATACGACCTAATTACTCACGCGACTTAAGAAAGAAACGATCTACGACTTAACAATTACCAACATATTACAACCCAACACTCACATGTTAATCTCGTTGCGACCTATGACCTAAGTTAAGTCGTTAACGACTTAAACTCTTGGCGACTCAAGCTTCTTAGGTCGTAACCTGTTTCCGCTAGGTCGTGAACTCGATGCATCTTTCCCTTCTGATCTCCAGTTAGGTCGTAACTCCTCTTCACATAGTTTGTTAGGTCGTGACCGACCTAAAACTCCTCCCAACACCGAACGACTTAAAGTTTGGTTAGGTCGTGTCTTCTCTAACTCGTTCCCCTTTACTTTGATAAGTCGCAGACGGCTTGGAGTCTTCTCCTTAGGTCGTGAACTATGTTCCTTAAGTCGGCAACGACTTAAAATTTCCGAACGACCTAACTCCGAAGCTTCCTCCACACGACCTAGAGCTATGTTAACTCGTGACCGACTTAACCCTTGAGGAATTGTAGATCGTGCTGCATCATCCTCCCCTGGTTGACAGAAATTCGTCCTCGAATTTGTAAATTCTCCTACATCAGATGGTTCATCTCCATAATATGGCACAAGATGCTTAACATTGAACACGTCAGAAGTGTACACATCCTCCGGCAGCCTCAACTTATAAGCATTGTCATTAATCCGTTTCACAGCTTCTACAGGACCAATTTTCCTGGCTTTCAACTTGTTGTAAGCGCCTACTGGAAAACGATCCTTCGTTAACACTGCATACACCAAATCACCTTCATTAAATTCAACATTTCGTCGTTTCACATCTGCAGTTCGCTTATACTTCTCACTCGACTTCTCCAATCGTTCTTGAATGATTTTATGACATTCCGTCAGGCCTTCAACAAAATCAACAGCTCGTTTAACCGTCCCCTTCGGTTGTGGCACTGCTGCTAAATCCAATGGCCCCCTTGGCAAACTTGAATATACGATCTGAAATGGACTGAATCCCGTACTACGATTCACTGCATGATTATGAGCAAACTCTGCCTGGCATAACTTCATGTCCCAACTCTTCAGATTGTCCGTCACAAGACATCGCAACAAATTTCCCAACGATCTGTTAACAACTTCTGTTTGTCCATCAGTTTGCGGATGGTAAGCGCTGCTAAAGTTCAACTTCGTTCCCACCATCTTCCACAAACTTAGCCAAAAGTGACTCAAAAATCTGGTATCCCTGTCCGAAACAATAGACTCTGGAAACCCATGTAAACGATAGATTTCCTTGAAAAATAACTGAGCAACACGAACTGCATCCGCCGTCTTCTTACAAGCAATAAAATGTGCCATTTTCGAAAATCTGTCCACCATAACAAATATAGAATCATTTCCCCTTTGAGTTCTAGGTAAACCCAAAACGAAATCCATGCTGATATCAACCCACGGTTTAGATGGTACAGGTAACGGCATATACAATCCTGCATTTGTCGCTGTTCCCTTTGAAACCTGACATATATGACATCTCTCCACAAACTTTTCAACCTCTTTCCTCATTGATGGCCAAAAATAAGATTGAGAAATTAACTGCAGAGTACGATCTCTACCCACATGGCCTTCTTCGTGTAATTCTTTGATAATCTTCAATCTCAAACTGCTCTCTGGAATACATAATCGATTTCCTTTAAACAAGAATCCATCAACCAACATAAATTCAACAGTATCTCCATCCTTAACTTTCTCAACAAACTTTGCAAAGTAAGGATCTTCGTCAATCAACTCTGGCAATAATTCAAACCCCATCACCTCAACTTTCATTGTAGTCAAAAAATGACTCCTCCTACTCAAAGCATCAGCCACACGATTCGTTACCCCAGATTTATGTTTCACGACAAAAGTAAACTGTTGTAAATAGGCAATCCACGATGCATGTCTCGCTGAAATCTTATCCTGCCCCTGCAAATGCTTCAAAGCTTCATGATCAGTGTAAAGAACAAACTCTTTCTGGAATAGATAATGCCTCCAGTGTTTCACGGCTTGAACAATGGCATAAAACTCAACATCGTATGTACTATATCTCATCTTTGCCCCTGATAACTTCTCACTGAAATATGCAATAGGTCTTCCACTCTGACTCAACACTCCTCCAATCCCAACCTTTGATGCGTTAGTGTGTAGCTCAAACAACAACTGAAAATCTGGTAATACAAGAATTGGTGCTGTCGTCAAAAGTCCTTTGATTCGTTCAAAAGCAACTCCTGCTTCCTCTGACCCAGAAAACTGCTTCCCTTTCATACAATCAGTAACTGGTGCCATCACGCTACTGAAGTGTGGAATGAATCTTCGGTAGAATGATGCCAATCCATGAGAACTTCTAACTTCAGTGATAGTTCTCGGCTGTGGCCAATTTCTAATAGCTTCAACTTTACTCTGGTCCACCTGGATTCCCTTCTCAGATACAACATATCCCAAAAATAACACACTTCGAGTCAAGAACACACATTTCTTCGTAGCTGCATAAAATTGTTCCTCACGAAGAATAATTAATACATTTCTCAAATGCTCTACATGCTCCCCTGTGCTTGCACTATAAATCAGAATATCGTCAAAGTAAACTACAACAAACTTTCCAATGTATGGTCTGAAAATTTGATTCATCACCCTCATAAATGTACTCGGTGCATTCGATAGACCAAACGGCATAATCATCCATTCATATAAACCTTCCCTCGTCTTGAATGCGGTCTTCCATTCGTCTCCCGGTCTAATTCGAATCTGATGATAACCACTCTTCAAATCAATCTTCGAAAAAATAGTAGCCCCACTCAACTGATCTAGCAAGTCATCCAACCTCGGCATAGGAAACTTGTAACGAACAGTAATCTTGTTCAAAGCTCTACTATCGGTACACATTCTCCATGTTCCATCCTTCTTTGGCACCAACAAAGCTGGTACTGCACAAGGACTCAAGCTTTCCTGAACACGTCCCTGTTCTAACAACTCTTCCACTTGCCTTCGCAACTCCTCATGTTCCTTCGGACTCATTCGGTAATGTGGTCGATGCGGTAATACTGCTCCCGGAACAAGATCAATTTGATGTTGAATGTCTCTCAGTGGTGGTAACTCCTTAGGCAACTCTTCTGGAAATACATCTTCAAATTCTTTCAAAACTGGCTTCGCTTCTTCTGGAATTTCAACCTCTTCACTACACTCTCGCCCAATCAACAAAAAGACTTCAGGCTCCTCTTCAACCTCCTTGACAAACTCCTTCAAAGATAGCAAAGTTTTCATTTCTTCGATCTCCTCCAACTTGCTCTCCTTCTGTTGTTGCTTCTTAGGAACTAAAGTGATTTTAGTACATTCGAACATAAAACTCTAACTATTAGCACGACCATCATGTTGCACTGCTCTATCAAACTGCCATGGTCTGCCCAACAACAGATGACACACATCCATGTCTACAACGTCACACCAAATTTCATCTTTGTATTTCTTCCCAATAGAAAAATTAACACAAGCTCTTCGACACACCTTCACTTCACCACCCTTCCTCAACCATGCTAACTTGTACGGTTTAGGATGCTTCTCAGTTTTCAAGTTCAACTTCCTTACTGCTTCTGTAGAGATAATATTGTCACAGCTTCCAGCATCAATAACGAACTTGCAAACCTTTCCCAAAATAGTGCATGTCGACTGAAAAATATTGCTTCTCAACCAACCAGAATCTTCCGCTTGCTTTGGTGTAAGACAAGATCTCCTCATCATCAAATTACAACCCTCATCCCCGGACAATAAGTCTTCCTCCTCAACATAAGGTGCATTTGAACATTCTGCCTCCTCACCATCATCCTCCTCAACTTCTGCAACCATGGTTCTCTTCTTTGGCTTCGGACATTCATTGCTTTTATGACCCAACTCATGGCAATTGTAACATTTTAAACCACTGCTAACCTTTGCCTTCTCAGCCTCCTTCACCACTGGCTTACTGACAGGTTTAGGAACATTAGAACTCCCACTAACACCCTTCACTTGATTATTGGAATTAGTAAACACACCACCTCCACACCTTCCTTACTTCTCCCAAGCCAACGCTTTCTGATGTGCCTCTGCTACTGATCTAGGATCAAACATATTAACCATATCCTGGATCTGCATTCTCAATCCCCCAATGAATCTAGCAGTTAGCTGTTCTTCCGTTTCCATAATATCATTCCTGGCAATGAGTTGGTAAAATTCATCAGCATAATCACTAACAGACTTCGTCCCTTGCCTTAGATTCTGCAATCTCTGGTACATAAGTGATTGATAGTTGTATGGTAAGAAAGTAGCTCTCATCAACTTCTTCATCTTTTCCCAAGACTCAATCTTTGACTTTCCCGTTCTCTCCCTTGTAAATTTAGTTTGCTGCCACCATGCCAAAGCTCTCCCCCTCAACCTATTAGCAACTAACTTCACCCTTCGATTCTCTGGAACTTCCTTGAAATCAAAGACCTCTTCAACGTTAGACAACCAATCAAGAAATTCTTCTGCTACCATTCCACCTTTAAACTCCGGAATTTCCATCTTCATACCCGACTCCTATCGACGATCATTTTCAACATCCCGATAAGAATTTCGAACTTGGTCTTGATCTCGATAATGAATGCTAGCTCTATCACCCTCTTCATCAAAATCAAACGTACGCCTACATCGATCTCGACCATTATCATCCCTTCGTTCATGCATGCTTCTTCGACTATGTCTCTCTTCTTCTCTATATGGCTCATTGTCAAATTCACGTTGACTTCTTCTCTCTTCATGTCCATAGTCATGATGATCTCTCTGTGATGAAATTGATGTTTCTCTTCTATCTCTAAAAGAATGCGGTGGTACCCTCCTCGCTTCCGTAACCGATGGCGAAACTCGGTTTCCTCCATGGTTCGAGTTTGGTGATCTCCTCCTTTGAGTTTGATTCAAGTCATTCATCAACTTCTCTAACTTTCCAATGCCTTCATCAAATTTCCCATTAATACGTTGTTCCATAAGCTCGGCTTCTTCTCTTCTATACAACGCTTCAACATTTTGATGACGATTAGCTCTCCTTGGTGGCATGATTGAATCAACACAAACACTTCAACAATTCTTCAAAAATTCTTCAAATTTCAACAAAACAACAAGTCACGGCTCTACACTAGCTCACACAACTCCTTAGCTCGGCACAAAGTAGCTCGGTTCAAGATGCAACCTAACTCGGCTCGGCCTTAAACAAATGATGCATGGCTCACACACTTCTCCAAAAATTCAAACACTTCTCCAAGTTTGATCCAAAATGAAATGGATCAAAATCTTCAAACTCGTTGCAACTTCAAGATGAACACGATGAACAACAACTTCAAACTTCAACTTCAAAAATTGGCTCCAAGTCTCGGCTTAGCTATGATTGGCTAAGTCTAGCTCTGATACCAAAACTGACGCAACGGATTAATCAAAATAAACTTCAATCGGTGAAAGTAGCAATCGGTGGATTGATGAATACCAAGATGCCCAAATTCGTTGATCCGAAGATACCGAATTCTAGCTATCTCAAACACGTTGATAGCGCACTATACCGTGTTCAAAGATCTACGATTCTTCGTACGTTGATCTAGCGCACTAGATACCGTGAATCGGCTTCTACGATCGTTGAATCGAGCGCACTCGATTAACCGAAAGAGGAGATAGGAGATTACACTCAACTACCAATTTTAGAATAAAGAACACAGCAATCAACAAGAAATTTTATTCAAAAATCGACTCTCAAAAAGTTACAACTCACTCCCTATTTATAGTGTTTTACAACCAACTCAGACCTTAAGTCGGCTGCGACTTACGACCCACGACTCAACTAGGTCGTTGCCGACCTAACTGATGCTCCACGCCTCAGTTACAATACAACACATATACATGACCGACTTACATCCCCTGCCGACTTACGACCTAACAACGCAAGCATATGTACAACACAACAATAGTACGCGACTTACAATAGTTTGCGACCCAACCATCCAGCGACTCAACAATTACCATTACAACATGTAGCGACCTAGCAGTTACCAACGACTCACGACTTATCATAGGTCGGTAACGACCTAACAACAGATGCCCCTCAGATATTTAAGTCGTTCATGACTTAAAACACGACCCATATTTACAACACTTAGGTCGTATACGACCTAATTACTCACGCGACTTAAGAAAGAAACGATCTACGACTTAACAATTACCAACATATTACAACCCAACACTCACATGTTAATCTCGTTGCGACCTACGACCTAAGTTAAGTCGTTAACGACTTAAACTCTTGGCGACTCAAGCTTCTTAGGTCGTAACCTGTTTCCGCTAGGTCGTGAACTCGATGCATCTTTCCCTTCTGATCTCCAGTTAGGTCGTAACTCCTCTTCACATAGTTTGTTAGGTCGTGACCGACCTAAAACTCCTCCCAACACCGAACGACTTAAAGTTTGGTTAGGTCGTGTCTTCTCTAACTCGTTCCCCTTTACTTTGATAAGTCGCAGACGGCTTGGAGTCTTCTCCTTAGGTCGTGAACTATGTTCCTTAAGTCGGCAACGACTTAAAATTTCCGAACGACCTAACTCCGAAGCTTCCTCCACACGACCTAGAGCTATGTTAACTCGTGACCGACTTAACCCTTGAGGAATTGTAGATCGTGCTGCATCATCCTCCCCTGGTTGACAGAAATTCGTCCTCGAATTTGTAAATTCTCCTACATCAGATGGTTCATCTCCATAATATGGCACAAGATGCTTAACATTGAACACGTCAGAAGTGTACACATCCTCCGGCAGCCTCAACTTATAAGCATTGTCATTAATCCGTTTCACAACTTCTAAGGACCAATTTTCCTGGCTTTCAACTTGTTGTAAGCGCCTACTGGAAAACGATCCTTCGTTAACACTGCATACACCAAATCACCTTCGTTAAATTCAACATTTCGTCGTTTCACATCTGCAGTTCGCTTATACTTCTCACACGACTTCTCCAATCGTTCTTGAATGATTTTATGACATTCCGTCAGGCCTTCAACAAAATCAACAGCTCGTTTAACCGTCCCCTTCGGTTGTGGCACTGCTGCTAAATCCAATGGTCCCCTTGGCAAACTTGAATATACGATCTGAAATGGACTGAATCCCGTACTACGATTCACTGCATGATTATGAGCAAACTCTGCCTGGGATAACTTCATGTCCCAACTCTTCAGATTGTCCTTCACAAGACATCGCAACAAATTTCCCAACGATCTGTTAACAACTTCTGTTTGTCCATCAGTTTGCGGATGATAAGCGCTGCTAAAGTTCAACTTCGTTCCCACCATCTTCCACAAACTTAGCCAAAAGTGACTCAAAAATCTGGTATCCCTGTCCGAAACAATAGACTCTGGCAACCCATGTAAACGATAGATTTCCTTGAAAAATAACTGAGCAACACGAACTGCATCCGCCGTCTTCTTACAAGCAATAAAATGTGCCATTTTCGAAAATCTGTCCACCACAACAAATATAGAATCATTTCCCCTTTGAGTTCTAGGTAAACCCAAAACGAAATCCATGCTGATATCAACCCACGGTTTAGATGGTACAGGTAACGGCATATACAATCCTGCATTTGTCGTTGTTCCCTTCGAAACCTAACATATATGACATCTCTCCACAAACTTTTCAACCTCTTTCCTCATTGATGGCCAAAAATAAGATTGAGAAATTAACTGCAGAGTACGATCTCTACCCACATGGCCTTCTTCGTGTAATTCTTTGATAATCTTCAATCTCAAACTGCTCTCTGGAATACATAATCGATTTCCTTTAAACAAGAATCCATCAACCAACATAAATTCAACAGTATCTCCATCCTTAACTTTCTCAACAAACTTTGCAAAGTAAGGATCTTCGTCAATCAACTCTGGCAATAATTCAAACTCCATCACCACAACTTTCATTGTAGTCAACAAATGACTCCTCCTACTCAAAGCATCAGCCACACGATTCGTTACCCCAGATTTATGTTTCACGACAAAAGTAAACTGTTGTAAATAGGCAATCCACGATGCATGTCTCGTTGAAATCTTGTCCTGCCCCTGCAAATGCTTCAAAGCTTCATGATCAGTGTAAAGAACAAACTCTTTCTGGAATAGATAATGCCTCCAGTGTTTCACGGCTTGAACAATGGCATAAAACTCAACATCGTATGTACTATATCTCATCTTTGCCCCTGATAACTTCTCACTGAAATATGCAATAGGTCTTCCACTCTGACTCAACACTCCTCCAATCCCAACATTTGATGCGTCAGTGTGTATCTCAAACAACAACTGAAAATCTGGTAATACAAGAATTGGTGCTGTCGTCAAAAGTCTTTTGATTCGTTCAAAAGCAACTCCTGCTTCCTCTGACCAAGAAAACTGCTTCCCTTTCATACAATCAGTAACTGGTGCCATCACGCTACTGAAGTGTGGAATGAATCTTCGGTAGAATGATGCCAATCCATGAGAACTTCTAACTTCAGTGATAGTTCTCGACTGTGGCCAATTTCTAATAGCTTCAACTTTACTCTGGTCCACCTGGATTCCCTTCTCAGATACAACATATCCCAAAAATAACACACTTCGAGTCAAGAACACACATTTCTTCGTAGCTGCATAAAATTGTTCCTCACGAAGAATAATTAATACCTTTCTCAAATGCTCTACATGCTCCCCTGTGCTTGCACTATAAATCAGAATATCGTCAAAGTAAACTACAACAAACTTTCCAATGTATGGTCTGAAAATTTGATTCATCACCCTCATAAATGTACTCGGTGCATTCGATAGACCAAACGGCATAATCAGCCATTCATATAAACCTTCCCTCGTCTTGAATGCGGTCTTCCATTCGTCTCCCAGTCTAATTCGAATCTGATGATAACCACTCTTCAAATCAATCTTCGAAAAAATAGTAGCCCCACTCAACTGATCTAGCAAGTCATCCAACCTCGGCATAGGAAACCTGTAACGAACAGTAATCTTGTTCAAAGCTCTACTATCGGTACACATTCTCTATGTTCCATCCTTCTTTGGCACCAACAAAGCTGGTACTGCACAAAGACTCAAGTTTTCCTGAACACGTCCATGTTCTAACAACTCTTCCACTTGCCTTTGCAACCCCTCATGTTCCTTCGGACTCATTCGGTAATGTGGTCGATGCGGTAATACTGCTCCCGGAACAAGATCAATTTGATGTTGAATGTCTCTCAGTGGCGGTAACTCCTTAGGCAACTCTTCTGGAAATACATCTTCAAATTCTTTCAAAACTGGCTTCGCTTCTTCTGGAATTTCAACCTCTTCACTACACTCTCGCCCAATCAACAAAAAGACTTCAGGCTCCTCTTCAACCTCCTTGACAAACTCCTTCAAAGATAGCAAAGTTTTCAGTTCTTCGATCTCCTCCAACTTGCTCTCCTTCTGTTGTTGCTTCTCAGGAACTAAAGTGATTTTAGTACCTTCGAACATAAAACTCTAACTATTAGCACGACCATCATGTTGCACTGCTCTATCAAACTGCCATGGTCTGCCCAACAACAGATGACACACATCCATGTCTACAACGTCACACCAAATTTCATCTTTGTATTTCTTCCCAATAGAAAAATTAGCACAAGCTCTTCGACACACCTTCACTTCACCACCCTTCCTCAACCATGCTAACTTGTACGGTTTAGGATGCTTCTCAGTTTTCAAGTTCAACTTCCTTACTGCTTCTGTAGAGATAATATTGTCACAGCTTCCAGCATCAATAACGAACTTGCAAACCTTTCCCAAAATAGCGCATGTCGACTGAAAAATATTGCTTCTCAACCAACTAGAATCTTCCTCTTGCTTTGGTGTAAGACAAGATCTCCTCATCATCAAATTACAACCCTCATCCCCGGACAATAAGTCTTCCTCCTCAACATAAGGTGCATTTGAACATTCTTCCTCCTCACCATCATCCTCCTCAACTTCTGCAACCATGGTTCTCTTTTTTGGCTTCGGACATTCATTGCTTTTATGACCCAACTCCTGGCAATTGTAACATTTTAAACCACTGCTAACCTTTGCCTTCTCAGCCTCCTTCACCACAGGCTTACTGACAGGTTTAGGAACATTAGAATTCCCACTAACACCCTTCACTTGATTATTGGAATTAGTAAACACACCACCTCCACGCCTTCCTTGCTTCTCCCAAGCCAACGCTTTCTGATGTGCCTCTGCTACTGATCTAGGATCAAACATATTAACCATATCTTGGATCTGCATTCTCAATCCCCCAATGTATCTAGCAGTTAGCTGTTCTTCCGTTTCCATAATATCATTCCTGGCAATGAGTTGGTAAAATTCATCAGCATAATCACTAACAGACTTCGTCCCTTGCCTTAGATTCTGCAATCTCTGGTACATAAGTGATTGATAGTTGTATGGTAAGAAAGTAGCTCTCATCAACTTCTTCATCTTTTCCCAAGATTCAATCTTTGACTTTCCCATTCTCTCCCTTGTAAATTTAGTTTGCTGCCACCATGCCAAAGCTCTCCCCCTCAACCTAGTAGCAACTAACTTCACCCTTCGATTCTCTGGAACTTCCTTGAAATCAAAGACCTCTTCAACATTAGACAACCAATCAAGAAATTCTTCTGCTACCATTCCACCTTTAAACTCCGGAATTTCCATCTTCATACCCGACTCCCATCGACGATCATTTTCAACATCCCGATAAGAATTTCGAACTTGGTCTTGATCTCGATAATGAATGCTAGCTCTATCACCCTCTTCATCAAAATCAAACGTACGCCTACATCGATCTCGACCATTATCATCCCTTCGTTCATGCATGCTTCTTCGACTATGTCTCTCTTCTTCTTTATATGGCTCATTGTCAAATTCACGTTGACTTCTTCTCTCTTCACGTCCATAATCATGATGATCTCTCTGTGATGAAATTGATGTTTCTCTTCTATCTCTAAAAGAATGCGGTGATACCCTCCTCGCTTCCGTAACCGATGGCGAAACTCGGTTTCCTCCATGGTTCGAGTTTGGTGATCTCCTCCTTTGAGTTTGATTCAAGTCATTCATCAACTTCTCTAACTTTCCAATGCCTTCATCAAATTTCTCATTAATACGTTGTTCCATAAGCTCGGCTTCTTCTCTTCTATACAACGCTTCAACATTTTGATGACGATTAGCTCTCCTTGGTGGCATGATTGAATCAACACAAACACTTCAACAAATCCTCAAAAATTCTTCAAATTTCAACAAAACAACAAGTCACGGCTCTACACTAGCTCACACAACTCCTTAGCTCGGCACAAAGTAGCTCGGTTCAAGATGCAACCTAACTCGGCTCGGCCTTAAACAAATGATGCACGGCTCACACACTTCTCCAAAAATTCAAACACTTCTCCAAGTTTGATCCAAAATGAAATGGATCAAAATCTTCAAACTCGTTGCAACTTCAAGATGAACACGATGAACAACAACTTCAAACTTCAACTTCAAAAATTGGCTCCAAGTCTCGGCTTAGCTATGATTGGCTAAGTCTAGCTCTGATACCAAAACTGACGTAGCGGATTAATCAAAATAAACTTCAATCGGTGAAAGTAGCAATCGGTGGATTGATGAATACCAAGATGCCCAAATTCGTTGATCCGAAGATACCGAATTCTAGCTATCTCAAACACGTTGATAGCGCACTATACCTTGTTCAAAGATCTACGATTCTTCGTACGTTGATCTAGCGCACTAGATAGCATGAATCGGCTTCAACAATCGTTGAATCGAGCGCACTCGATTAACCAAAAGAGGAGATAGGAGATTACACTCAACTACCAATTTTAGAAGAAAGCACACAGCAGTCAACAAGAAATTTTATTCAAAAATCGACTCTCAAAAAGTTACAACTCACTCCCTATTTATAGTGTTTTACAACCAACTCAGACCTTAAGTCGGCTGCGACTTACGACCCACGACTCAACTAGGTCGTTGCCGACCTAACTGATGCTCCACGCCTCAGTTACAATACAACACATATACATGACCGACTTACATCCCCTGCCGACTTACGACCTAACAACGCAAGCATATGTACAACACAACAATAGTACGCGACTTACAGTAGTTTGCGACCCAACCATCCAGCGACTCAACAATTACCATTACAACATGTAGCGACCTAGCAGTTACCAACGACTCATGACTTATCATAGATCGGTAACGACCTAACAACAGATGCCCCTCAGATATTTAAGTCGTTCATGACTTAAAACACGACCCATATTTACAACACTTAGGTCGTATACGACCTAATTACTCACGCGACTTAAGAAAGAAACGATCTACGACTTAACAATTACCAACATATTACAACCCAACACTCACATGTTAATCTCGTTGCGACCTACGACCTAAGTTAAGTCGTTAACGACTTAAACTCTTGGCGACTCAAGCTTCTTAGGTCGTAACCTGTTTCCGCTAGGTCGTGAACTCGATGCATCTTTCCCTTCTGATCTCCAGTTAGGTCGTAACTCCTCTTCACATAGTTTGTTAGGTCGTGACTGACCTAAAACTCCTCCCAACACCGAACGACTTAAAGTTTGGTTAGGTCGTGTCTTCTCTAACTCGTTCCCCTTTACTTTGATAAGTCGCAGACGGCTTGGAGTCTTCTCCTTAGGTCGTGAACTATGTTCCTTAAGTCGGCAACGACTTAAAATTTCCGAACGACCTAACTCCGAAGCTTACTCCACACGACCTAGAGCTATGTTAACTCGTGACCGACTTAACCCTTGAGGAATTGTAGATCGTGCTGCATCATCAGGGATTGTATTAAATAAATTATTTATTGTCCTGCATTTCTTTATTTCCCCCATTTACATTCAGTACCCATAATCAATATTTTATTTCATTGTTAAATCCAATACTTGCATTACTTTACTTATTCTAACCTTATATCCAATGCAACAATTTCCACTATTACTATTAATTACAATATATATTTAAATTTGTAAATTCTAATTTCCCTTG
Source organism: Allium cepa (assembly GCA_030765085.1). Lineage (NCBI taxonomy): Eukaryota > Viridiplantae > Streptophyta > Magnoliopsida > Asparagales > Amaryllidaceae > Allium > Allium cepa. The sequence continues at coordinate 196,585,985 of CM060928.1, forward strand.
GTACATCAAATTTCAACATTCTCTTTCATATAAATAAATAAGATTTTTATTCCTTTCAAAATTTATAATAAAAATCATATTAATTTTATTCATTTTAACATCGAATTTATATGGGTCGTTACACTCTCCCCCACTCAAAACTTTTCGTCCCCGAAAAGGAAAAAGAAGGGAGAAGAAAGAATTAAATAACAATTCATCTTATTCCAAATATTAACTTATAAACAATAATTTACTAAATTTATTACCTTAAATAAAGTATACCCATTTTAAAATCATTATATATTTTTTATACTTAAATTACTAGAGTTTGGAAAACTTTTCAAAATATTTCTAAGTCCAAAATTTACGGAAAATTTTGGCAGAGTCTCCTTTGTACGGAGAGGCTCGGGAGAAAATATAATATTAAATATAACAAAATATCATATATAATATCCAAAGTAGTATATCCCAACACGGAAAAATATATAAAAATAGCGCTATAAAACGTAATCCGAAAACGTACCGATTTGTCGGGCAATTTACGCTTAATTTATGGAACCAAAAGCAGTAGCACTTGCTTCCATAACCTATATTTCACTTATAAAATCCAAAAGGTTAACAATTTACATAAAGTGAAATATCTAAGTAGTTTCAATCACTAACAACAAATCAATACAACAACCATCAATTTTAACAACAGCATACACAACAAATTCAAGGCAACCATTCAATCAAACAAGAAAATAGTTGTTCGGGTTCAAAACTTGAAATGGTATGGAATGAAAAATAACTATCCAGTGCATCATTTACTCAACGGTCTTAGATGGGACAAAAATAGATTATTTATTCATCCAACAACTTCAAATTTCCTTACCCAACCAACCATAGATCAAACAATATCGATTCGAAGAATCAAATCAAATTAACTTATATAAATTCATTTCATACTTTAGTTGTTTGATTTCCTTTCTTTTATTCAAACCACATAAATTTTCCTTTTATAATTTACATTTATTTCTAACAAACTTCAAATTTTATTTTCTCATTCAGTGGTTGTTTCCTTTATTTCTACTTATTACTTACAATTATTCATTTTTATTTATTCAGGTCATGTGAGTTTTTTTATTTGTATTATATTTAATGCACTTCTCAATTTCAATCATTTATTCAATGCTTACATTTATTATATTTAATTATAGTAACCCTTTTTAATTACACTTAAATTCTAAACCTTATAACATCCATTCTTATAAGTAAAGGATTTTTATTAATTCTTTAACTAGGGTTTGCAGTCATTTATTTATATTACCTACTTTTACTTGTACACATTTCTATTACATTTCTAACATTTCAACTTTTTATTTTTGGTAAGTTATATATGTCAAAGAAAATGCAAATGAACTTATACAAGTTTTATCTCATCCTTTAATTAAATTTAATGTTCAATAATATTACTCTTGTTTCATTTGTTACAAATTTCCATTTATAACTTAGCATTTAAATCTCATATTTTATTTAGGGTTTAAATTTTAAGTTAAATTAAACTTTACTACAATAATTGAAACAAATTAATTAACGGAAATTTAAGAGTTAAATACCGGGTTAAATTTCAAATTATTTCAAAATAATAGATAACTATATTCTTACAACTTACATATATCTAATTATATTTAAAACAATTAAAATTTATATAATTTTCCTTAAAATGAATCTGCAGTAGAACTACTACAGTGGCCTCCCTCCTTCGAAACTCGAACATGAAAGTCGATGATGCGGCCGCCATCACCGAAATTATTTCCTAGCGACGGAGAGGGGAGTACAACTAATTTCTTTCCAGAATTTCTTTTAAAACATTTCTTTCAAATTTTATTGAAATATTTATATCAGAAAATACCTATAAAAAATATTTTTATTATATTCCAAAAGATTTCGAAAGAAAGTTTTTCAACCCCGGAACTTAATTCTAAATTTCCAATTTTATTTATTTTTATTTTCAACTCAGCTTCAATTATTATTAATATTTTCATTACCTAACACCCAATCTATAGAAACCAAACATATATATCTTTATAAAATATTTTTTATACAGAAAATATAACAGGCAAAATTATTTCATTCACCTATATAAAATAAATATTATGTCGGTCTGTCCTATTAGGTGTTTAGAAATCCCTATTGATGTCATAGCGTCCCATGCATCAACCAGAATTTATAAATACAAAACGGACAGATTAACACAATATTAAAACATTTTTCTAACACTAGCAAATACGCTCTCTCATATATATATACCCTCATTGACTCCCATAGAGTATTACTACCCTATTAACAAAAAGTCAAACCCCACAAAGCCAAGATTTTATCACTAAACCAAAGCTTTGATACCAACTGTAACATCCCGCCTTTTTGCACGATTTAAACAGACACACGTGTCGATTCAAACCATACTGTGACGACCCAGAATTTCTGTATATTTGAAATTGGGATATTTAATTAATTTTGAATATTCAAGGTTTAATTTTTAACTTTAATTTCAAATATCAGTATTTATTGGATAATTTATTTGTTGAATTTAATTATCGGAATTGGATAAATTATTGAATCTGGAGTTTTAAGCCTGTTAAAACATAATTTGAAGGCTTATAAAATTTATATTTTTAACACTGAAGATAATAGATGTTGTAAAATTGAAATTAACAGTGGTTTGTTCAGTTTTAAAATTTTATCCTTTAAATCGATATTTAAAAATAGTCTTCCGAGGCACAGTCTCAGAATTCGACGAAACCAGTTCCATTGGGTCTGTAATATTGTATTATTATCGGATTTCAATTTTTGTTGTGTTTGGAGTTGTGTGATCGTATAGTAAGAAAATGCCTTGATAGGACGTCGAAATTTTTAAGTTGGGAATTCGAGATGATTTAACATTTTATATATTCTTTTCAACCTTTCAAAATCTATATTTCCATCAAATCTTTTTGCTTACACCTCAGGTCATTGTTGTATGTTGAGTTAAATACGTTAACATCCCATCACGTTCCCTCGTTCTTCCTTTAAAAAAAAATGCAACGAGTACTAGCAATTTCAAATCAAAGTCGACTTCTCAGAGAAAATGTAATCATTCGTTTTAGAGAAAAATGGTGGCCGAACAAAAGCAATTCATCTTCCTCTAGTATTGATTCAAAACTTCCCTTCGTTTTTATACCCAACCACTCTCCTTCGAAATCTTGAACGAAAAAAAAGGGACACTTGGGTTTCAACTTATCGGTGTCGAGCCTCTGAACATCATCGTTCCTCCGATTCGAATCGAGCTTCCTCCTCCATGTTGATTCGCGAAGTATGATACTCACGTTCGAATCGCAGCATCAGGTTTCTCTCTGTTCGATCGAGCTCTCCTTTATCTTAGATCGAAATCGAATAGCTCGATAGATGGTGGTTAATTGGGCGTGGTGTTCGCGTTCAGGAGGTTGTGGTGGCCTGTGGTGTTGCGTACTCGTGGGTCGCGAGTGGCTGTTGGGACGCGCGTGTGTTCATAGGGCTCCAGATTGGATTCTAGGTTTTAGAGTTGGTCAGTGAGCAAGGGAAAAGGAATCAGTGAGGTATTTTTCCCATCAATTTAAATTATTAAATTTTTAAGTTGGTTGTTAATAAAAAAAGTAAATTAAAATCTATTTTCAGTTTTAAAATTTTATAGATATTGTTTATAGATTGTAAATAATAATAACCATGGATAAATCTGCCTATTTTTAAATTAAAGGTAAACTGAGAAAAATATAAACAGGAAGAAGATTCTATAGCAATGTTATGTTTTATTTAAAGGTATATATATTCCAATATGTGAATAAGAAAAGAAACATAAGGGTTTTAATGTTATAAAAAATAATAATAAATAAATAAAAATAAAAATATATATATATACACAATAGATTTTAAAACTATGTAGACTATTTTACAAATATATATGTAGTTTCAGAAATAAAATAAATATAAATATCTCATATACATGTGTATATACAGTAAAGGAGGTATTAATAAATACACACATACCTATTTAATTTACTAGGTTATTTTAAAATAGTGTATTGTTGGAAATTAATTTATTTAACTAACTTATTAAATTAATTGGTTGCTAAAATAATATGTTAAAAGAGAATTAGTTTAAAATTTAAAATTTATTAGTTAAAATAGAATCATTGGTTAATTAAATTTATAAAATGGAAATAAATTGTTCAAGTTATTTCAAAAGTGTTAATAAATCATATGATTGTTATACAAGGTCAAAATCTGATAGAAGCAAGCCGGGTTGGATTGGATTGCATACAGAATCAAAGGTGAGTTAATCTCACTCAGCTGAATTTAATTTAAATCTAAATAGTTAAATTTAAATAATTGGTTGAATGGTTGAATTGATTTGATATGCTATATTATAGTATATATTACATCTTGGAATGTTTGATTTACCGCATTATATAGCGGATGAGACCCTATGCGCCGCATAATAGCGGATGATTTGTATTAATCCCATATACCGTGATATTCCACCTCCAAGTGGAATTGGTATTTTATGATGTGCTAACGTCTGTGGATGCAGGGAAACAGGTTGGAGGGATCCAACTGGATTCCTCAAAATCATTTAGATTATTTAATATTCTGTGCTATGAATATTTGATATCCTGTGATTATTGTATGAAGTATAGGATGATATGATTGGATTGAATATTTTAGTACTGAGTTATCCAAATCTATAGAATTGGATTTTTGAAAAGAAATAAAAGAGTAAAATTGAAGTAAATCAATTATAGAGAATTCAAATAAATAGAAAAGTGAATTAGAAGAAAAACAAAAATAATTCTTTTTAACAATTCAAATAAATAAATCCTGAGAATAAAAGGGGAAATTTGAATATCCCGTGGGATAATAAATTTTAAGCGTAAGTGATATTATTAAAAGAATAGAGAATAAAGAATTTATTTTTAAATCTAAAGTTTAAAGTTAATTAAAAGATATAGAAGAGACGAAAAATCTGAATTGGATTTTCAGTTAGAAATGTTTAAACCCATAAATAAGAAATAGAAATCTTAAAGTTAATAGATTTTGAAATAAAAAAAGTAGGTGAAGAAATTTATTTCAAAGTAAGGTAAATTAGAAATAATTGTAAATTTACTTAAGTGTTTGGGATTGAAATTAAAGAGAAGTGAGATTTTGAAATTTATAAACTGGGTTTATAAAAGTGAAGTGGATTTGGAAATATAAATTCAAGGTGTGAATTTATTAAAGAAATGGTAAATGTGTTTAAAATAAATGGAGATTTATTTTTAAAGGATGTGAAAGAGAAGAGTATTTCCTTGGATAGCCAAGTATGGTTTTCAAAGCAATTTTAAATACAAGTTAAGGTTTTAATGTTATTTTAAAAGCATGTTTGGAAAATTTATTATTATCGTAATAATTATATAAAAGTGATTTGCATTATATTTTAGAAAAAAAATATTAGTTATATTTTATAAGGTGGTTTTATTTAAAGCATTCTTAAGTATACATTTTTATCAAGTATTAAAGTAGTTTTAATTTTAATATTATAAAGTATATTTTATAATAAAGTGATTTAAAATTATTTAAAATCTAAAGTATTTTATACTTAGCGTTTCAGTGGAAATAAATAATTGTAAAAGTATGCTGTGAAAGGAAAACTGGTTTTGAAACTGTTTCCAAAAAGGGTTGAAATTGGAAATTATATATTGTGAAGATATTTTTGGGATTAATAAATAATGTGGGAAATTAATTATTGGTTGATGGTTGTTGTGGATATTAATTGATAGTTAAATCACCGACTATCAATATTGGCCAAATGCGCTGATCGTTTCGAAGAGACCGGGATCGAGATTTATTTCTCGAAAACCACTTCGATCCGATTTGTACGTTTCGTGGGAATCGAGTTCGGGGTCGAAGATGGAGCAGTGAAGTGCAAGGGCTAGTCGCTACTAATCCTGAGGATATTTCCAAAATGGATGTAGTAGGAATAGTGCCTTCGGTTCCATTCGAACCCGGGACGGGCTTGTATGGATGAATGCTTTTAGAACATCGTCAGGTGAACGATGAGCATTCTAAGGGATACGTTCTAAAGGTAACGTTTAGCCTCAAGCCTCATCAACCGGGAATGACTGAAAATCAGGGGTTATGCAGTAAGGCTTCGTGGGTAGCCCCCACTTGAGAGTAAGGTCATCCCTGTCTAGATGTCCCTTTTTATTTCGGCTGTGTGGCGGTTGCTGATCCCAACCGCGGGGTGATCTTATTTGGAACTGTCCAGCAAGGGATGGTTCCGGCCTTGTGTTGCAGGGGAGTTAGGGTGGCTCCTCGGTACTGTGATCTAGGCCACGTACTGTGACAGGTGGTACCCCAGTGCCTAGTCATTCGTTGGAAATCCATTCTTCCTACGCGCCTTATACGAGTTTTGTTTGTATTACCCACTTTGTGGCTAGTATGCTGGAATTTAATGAATGTAACAATTTCGGCTATTTTATAAGTATTTATGAATAGACACTATTATAATATCAGAGGATTTTAATAGAAATGTTTTAGCTATCGTAAGGTAAAAAACCGACATATTTATTTGTGGCGTGGTCTTACGAGATGCTTTTGTTTTCAAAAGATTTTTTGAAACTTTAATAATCCAATTGAGTGTGATTTTCTCACGCTGGTTTTCCAGACTGACTCGAGTGTTATTTAACTGTAATGCTTGGGTCAGACCGAGTATTATAGGATACATGATATGATGCTGTGGAGCTCAGGAGACGAGCTAGATGGCGAGACGTATTACTCGTACATGTTTTATATATTCCGCTGTGTTGTTTGGTTGTATATTCAGTTGTATGAGGACATGTGATGGTTTCTGTTCGGTTGTGTGATATGTATACTCTGATGATGTATGTATAAAACAAATATAGTTTCCTTTTGTGTAAAGATCTGTTATTATATATTATATTTTATTCCGCTGCGATGGTTAGATTCTGATGTTGTTTTCTATTTTCTCTTCTTCTACCTCCTTCTTTCAATTAAATGGTTCGATTTTTCGCGTATGAAAAATCGCGGCCGTTACAGTGGTATCAGAGCTTAGGTTGGTGATAACCTTGGCTCTGGTGGAAATTACTCATTGAAATAGAGTCGATAGAACTCTAGAATGAGTTTGAGCGTATTAATAAATATGAGCGCGTATATGTTAGTGAATATAAAATTGTTTTATATTGTGTTAATTGGTTTATTGAGTAATTTATGGATTCTGGTCAATATGAGTAATTAACGTTATTGATAGGGATCTCTAAATACTTGAATAAAACAATTCGACACAGTATTGTTTTAAAATAGGGTAAATGAAATAATTTTACCCAAATTATTTTTTGTATATAAAAGAAATAATTTTTGTAAATTACCATAGTATTTGGATGCTTGGTTGATAAGGAGTGATAATATTAGATTATTATCATTTAAGCGTAAAAATTGAATAAGAAAACGAGTATAGCCAAATTTAAGGAAACAAATTAAGATAATAAAATGGAACTTGAATTATAGATTATAAATGAAATTTATAAATTGAAATAAACTTCATATAAAAATGTGATTTATAATTGGAAATGGGATTCCAGAGAAATATTTGAAAATAAATCGAAATGGATTTAAAGGAATTGCAATTTGGAATTTTTGGGAAAAAATTAAATTCCTTTGGATTTGGAAATGGTTTTCAAAGGTTTTGGAGAAATAATAGTAGTATTATTTCGGAAATATTTTGAATTGGAATTGAATATGGAGAGATTTGGAATTTAAAAATATTTGAAATGTTTTTAGAGAGATAAAAGCATTGAATTCTCTTTGGGTCGCTGGAAAATAATTTCGGTAATGACTGCAGCATCATCGATATTTATTTTCGAGTTTCCAAAAGTGGAATTGCTACCGGGATGTTGAATTGGTGTTTGTTTGCAAAAACTGGGTTTGGTTTTGAAACAAGAAAGAATTTTGGATATAGTTGGTTTCAAAGGTGATTTCGTATTTTGGAAATTGTTTAAACTCTAGAATCTTATTTAAAATGATTATGGAATAATAAAAATATTACTTGGCTAAATAAATTGTATAATTCAGAGCTAAATGGTAAATTGTGAATGAGATTGATAGAAATATAGATGAAATGGATTTGATAAGGGAAAATTAAATTAAGGATTTAAATTGAAAAGTACTTACAAAAATATATATAAATAACTTGAGTTTTGAAGTTGAAATAACTTGAAGAAGATAAATAACTTAAGTAATATTCGGATAAAAGCCTAGCTTAAGTGAAATTGTGGAATGCAAGATAAATTGAAAGTGTTGTCGAATAAAAATTGAATTGGATTAAAATGGATTTAGTGTGAATTGTAAACAAATCCAATTCAAGCATAAATTGAATGACATTTGATAATGTGAGTTGAAAATTAAAATGGAATCGGATTAAAGTGGTAATGGTTTGTAGTGCAAAGAAAATCCATGTAAGTAGAAATAAATTGGAAAATGGCCTTGTATTTAATAAAATAAAATTCTATATATTGTTAGGAGTGAAATAAAATTTGATTTTTGAAATCAAATGAATTGAATATGAGCTGGTTTGGATTAAAATAAATTGAATATAAGGAATTGAATTGTAAACCATTGGAATTGAATGAAATGACATTAAAATTGGTTGGAAGCGAGTGAAAACAATTAAATTGGTGGTTGAAGCTTTATAAATTACTTTTAAGTGTTGTTTGGTAAGTATGATATGTAAAACCCATGTTTTAGCTATTGAAATGAATTGAAATGTTAATATGTCATTTACCTGTTTAAGTTGAGTTAGTACAGGTTTTGGGAAAGCCGATTGGTTGGATTTGACTACGTTAATGCTTAAATATATATAAAGCCGCTTGCTTAAAATGCTAACTGTAACGACCCAGAATTTTTAGTAATTAAAATTTGAATATTTAATTTATTTTAAATATTAATAAGTGAAATTTATAAGTCAAATAAATTTTAATTTGAATTATTGGATTTATTTGAATAATTAAATCGATAATTTAATACGTTAAATTAAGGAAATAATTGAAAATATAGTTAAATATGATTGAAAATAATTTGTAAAATTTTATTTTATCATATGGAAGTCAGAATGATATTTTAGAACTTTTAAAATCGAATTAAAAGTTAAATTGTGAAAATTGAATATTTTAATATTTAAATCGACTAGTGAAAATAGTCAATTTTTGAACAGTCTCAGAATTGAATGAAACCAGTTTCATTGGATCCGTAATAGTTAGTTATTACCGGATTTCAATTTTCGTGTCAATCGGAGCTATCGTTTGATCGTGGCAGCTCGAAACGCATCGATTTATTTTTAATTTAAATTTGACGAGCTAAAATAGCCATTTTTCAAAAAGTCTCGGATTTCGACGAAACCAGTTTCATCGGATCCGTAATGTGATATTATTGTAAGATTTCAAATTTCAAGTCAATTGGATTTACCGTTTGTCCGGTACAAATTAAAACGCCTAGAAATCGACTTAAATCGGTTTAATTTAAATTGAGCATTTATAGCCATAACTCGCACAGATGTCCGAATTAGCTTCCGAAACCTGTTCCATTGTGTCCGGAACGCGGGGTAAACCCTAGAAACGCTGGTTACGGCGCCTAAATCGGAGTTCGGAATTTCCGGGATGAATAGTGTTCGAATTTTCTTTATAAATAGCCCCTACCCCTTCACAAAAAAAAAAAAAATATAAGCAAAACCCTAATCACGTTGCAGCCGCCGTTCACCCTAACTGATGGCCAGAAATTCGTTTTGATTCTCCTCCATTATCTCCAAATCCATGCATCGATTGCAAAATCTTTCAACTAACAAAATGAAGAGCACATCGAGAGCTATAATCTGAACGATGGAGATCGCGAATAGGTGAGTGGATTGGTGGCAAATCGAAGTGGAAGAGTGGCCGTTCGGCCTCGAGATTCGTGCAACATGGGGGGCCGAGTGTGCCGAGCTTCAGGGCGAGTATGAAGGTCGTGGAGGACTTCGACATGGCACATCTCGATCGTGTCGAAGTTGAAAGTGGAGGTTGCTAAAGTTAACCCTAGTATTTGAGATGGGTTCGGCTGTAATAGCGTGAAGAAGCAACGAAGAAGAAAGAGAGGGGGGAGGGTGCGTGCGGCTCTGATGGGCTGGAGCAAAATCCTACGGCCCATGTTGATTGTATGTTAAATTATTAAAGTTAGTTATAAATTTGTGTATATAAATCGTGTACAAACTTTATAATATCGTAACTTTTTCATACGAGGTCGAAAAATTACGAAACCAATTGCGTTGGAATCGTATGGACGAGCACTACGCGGTGGAGTTGGTTTGGAGTCGTTTGGAGTTAGTGAGAATTTTGGGTAAAATTAAACGTCCGTTTAATTTTATTCGAAATAAATCGCTAAAACGGAATTTAAAATCAAGGTGAGAACTTCTCACTCAATCGAATAGGTTTCGATTTTATTTTAAATAGTTAGATTTAAAATATTGGAATGCATGTTTGAATGTTGATTGATATCTATTGATTGTTAAAATAGACATTATACGCCGTTATTAAGCGGATGTTATTTATTAAAAACATATACCGCGAATATTTCATAAACAGTGAAATTGGTATTATATATAATATCAATATATATATATTGGCATATGTATATATTGGAGTTATTGATTTCCCGCATTTTTTGTTTAGCGGATGAGACCCTAATACGCCGTTATTAAGCGGATAATATTTAATAAGAACATATACCGCGATAATTTCGTACTGGAGCGAAATTGGTATTGTGCTAATGTTTTTGGATGCAGGAATACAGGTTGGAGGGATCCAACTGGATTCCTCAACAGTTTTTATTTAATTTCAGATATTTTGATATTTGATTGATTATCATATCGATATATGATATCGTTGTTGTCGTGATTGACTGTTTGGTGTGTAGCATCATTGGACCAGATTTTGGGATTTTAAAATGATTTCAAAGTGATTTTTGAAAATATACTATATGTTTGGAATTTGATCTATTTTAAATAAATAAACGTTATAATTTTTAATGTTATAAAAATATGATTTTTGTGAAATACAGTTAAAAACTGATTTTTGAGAATATGATGCTATTTATTTTATAAAATAGTTTAATCGGGATTTTAGAATTTATTGTGAAAAGTTTAAAATATAGGATTTATAAAATTTAATTATTTTATGAATCGAAATGGTGAAAATTTAAAGGAATTTAAAGACGTTTAAAAAGAATAATATAAATTGATTTATATTAAGAGATTTATAAATGGATATTTATAAATTGAAATATGGACATTATAAAACGAGTTTTTATAAGTGTTTGAATGAAGTGAAAATGAATTTCATAATTAAATGGAATTTATAGAATTTTATACGGTGAAGTTATAAATGGAATTTTATAAGCAGTAGGTTTATAAATTTTATTAAGTTATTAAAATAATGATTTTGGATAAATGAATGAATCTTATAAGTTATAAGATTTATAATTTGGGAAGTTAAAAAGAACGATTTTGTAAAATAATCGTTTTATAAGTATTTAACTTATGATATGAACTTTTTGTTTATAATTGAGTTATAAACTGGAATAGGTTAATAAAAGAATTTATAAAAAGGAAGTTTTTATAAAATAAATAGAAATGGAATTTATAAACGTTGTTTTATAAATTTCCAAACGACTTATTTTGATAAGTTAATTGTCATAACTTATTTAATGGAGTTATATTCACATTTTTGAATAGTGAATAATCCTTTGAATTAAAATGAATAAAAGGATGAAATTGTTAATGAAGAATATTCACGTTTTTGAATAGTGAATAAGATGTTAAAGAAATTGTTTTGAATGTGATATTTGAAATAGAATTAAAACGATCTAACGATGTTTTAAAATGTGTTGAGATTCGAAACCATAGATTTCAACATTTATTGTTGAAATAGACGTTTTCGAGAAATAAAAGGAGATGATGGACTATAACACTGTTGTTATAGTAAATGATTTCCGAAAGGAAATGTTTTGTATAGTATTGGGATTTATATATCTATTTTAATTTCGAATCCCTATACTAGTGATTTTGGGACGTGGTAACGATGTTTTACGCAACATTCGTTTTGGCCCAAATAAATATGTTAAGAGAATGATTTCCTTAAAGAATGAAATATATACTTAATTTCAATTTAAGTATATTGAATATTTTCCAAGTGTTGAAAATAAATGAAATTTGTGAATTACTTATTAAATAAGTATGGAATTGTTTTCCAATATGAAGTGATATTTAGAATTTATCTTTTTGAAGATAAATTGAAAATGAATAATTGAAATCGAATATTCATTTATATTTTGGAATTATAAATTCACTATTGAATTTATAAAAGAAAGTGAAATTGGGTTAAAAATAAATATTGATTTATTTTTGAAGTGTGAAAATTATATATCTTGTAAAGATATTTTGGAAAATAAATAATTTGGAAAATTATTTGGAATCTGGTGATGTGTGCATATCCAGTGATAGTTCAATAACCGACTATCAATATTTCCCTTTGAATGGGTAATTGATGTGATTTGTTTGAATTTGAATGCTACACTTATTTTTAAATAAGCGCTCACTATTCGGGTTAACCGGGAAAGGACCATGGGGTCGTATAACCCATTCCGAATATGTGATACGTCGTTGTGAATTGCATTGAAGATCGGTGTTGAAGACCCGGTATTTGCGAGAGCGATAGGATGACCTGTCGATTTACTCTGCACCGAGTTGCTCCGGTATAGAGTTCTCCATATGTGATGGTGAATCCGATCAGGATTGTGAATATCCGGATTGCAAGGACTTCTTTGTAAGTGCCTTCGGTTTTGTTCGATCCCGGAACAAACTTGTATGGATTGTGTGTCTGACATTACAAGTTGAGATATAAAGCCGATTTCATTCAAATATATTTCTGTTGGTGGCGAAGAATTTATTCTTTTAGCTTAACACCCTTCTTTGAGACGTACGAGCTCAGAGGTTATATAGTTGAAGTTATCAGCGATATATTCCCAATTTGGTAATGTGACATGCTGAGTGTTGCTGAAATGATCATTGTGTTGATTATTGTGATAGGATCGTTATTTGATCGTCTATCTTAGTGATCATTGTGTTGATCATTTGTTGACCCAAAGCATGGCTTTTGTATAAAGTATGTTTTGTGGACGTGACTTCGTCGAACCTCACACCCCGGAAATGGTCAAAACAGGAAAGATGCGGCAAGGTTATGAGGGGTAGCACCCTTTAGGGTATGTACATTTCCTTCTGGATAGAGGTTGTATCATGGTATGGAGCCCAGATATTTAACCTATGTGGTTACTACGAATTTATTACTTTGTGGTTGTTGGTTTTCGGGATCCCGTGAGAAAGGTCGTTTACGATCGGGGAATGGCGTGCTCGTGTCAGTAGTTACCCAGTTAGGGGTAACCCGGCCTTGTGTTGGCAGAGTTCCAGTTTGGTTCTCGGGGATGTCTTTCCAGAGGCATTCTCATGTGGCAATGGAAAGTTCCTTGGCCTGACCATTTGTTGGAAATCCAAAGAAACAATACGTGACTTGTACGGTTTTAGTTGTATAACCTGCTATGGAATGTGGCGGTAACCTGCTATTGAACATAGTTAGCTATAGTAGGCATAGTTCGGAATGTCTATGCTGGCTAAGATTTATATTCTACTTTCGAAATGAATTTTTCTCTACACTATGCACTAGTAATAATATCAAATGCTTCTTTTTAATGCGTATCAAGCATCTTTGACTATCATAAGGAGAAATCTCCTCCGATTCTGCGTTTGCATTGTGTGTGTGTGCGGGAGGCCTTATGGTAGTCTCATTTTTCAAAAGCATTGCGAATTGACTTTAAAATCTTTTGTAGATTGTTTAAAAGATAAACTGTTTTTGAGTTCTCACACCAGTCACATGACTGACTTGGAGTTTATTGTTTTCCTTCCTAAACTCTAGGTGCCCACCAATTTCCACACGGGCAGTCAAGAGTTAGGTTTATCAGGATATTCTGGATATTCTGGAGTTGCTGGAGGCAAGCTGGATGGCATGGCGTATTACTTATATAGTATTTCTTTTTCCGCTGCATTGTTTGATGTTGTATATTGTTGTACACTCTGATGATATGATGTAATGAAATGTGATGTAATGTAATAACTGATATAGTTCTTTGTTAAAGATTATTCATTTATTATTATATGTTGTTCCGCTGCGAATTGTGAGATTCTGATGTTGTTCTGTTGTTTTCTGTTCCGTTCCATTTTCTATTTTCTCTATTTTTCTTTCTGTTCTATTTCTCTTTTTCTTCTATTTTAAAATTCTTCTTTCTTCTTTTCCCTCTATCTTCTACCTTTTTCTTTCTTCTTCTTTTCTTAAATTCTTTTAAAACCCTCAGTGTTCGGTTTTCCGTCGTTCGATTCCTCGGCAGTCGATAAAGTGAGTGTCGATGTTGAATTTTCGGAAGACGAAGAATCGTGTCCTGACAATATGGTATCGGAGCTTATGGTTAAGCGACAACCATGGTTCTGTTGGGTATTACTCATTAGAGATAGAGTCAGTAGTACTCTAGATTGAGTTTGAGTGTAATAATAGCTATGAGAGCGTATTTGTTAGTGAATATAAATTGTTTTATATTGTGTTGACTTATCGGTTGATTGTTTATAGATTCCCGTCGATCTAGTCTAGCTAACTATCGTAGATAGGGGTTTCTAAACTCTTAAACAAGATAAATCGACATAATATTGGTTTTAATTTGGGTAAATGAAATAACTTTACCTTGAGTATATTTTGTATATAAAGAAATAATTTTTCAGAATTATTAAAGTATATAAGTTGATTATTTAGTTGTTTGAATAATCTAAATAAAGGAATTGTATAAGCAAAAAGAATTATAAGAATTGAATTATAATTAATGTGATCTACAATTGTGAAATAAACTTATATATATGAGAAGTGAAACTATATGAATATAATTTAAAATATGTTGAATGAAGTTGATATTAGTATCAAAGTAAAATTAATAAAGTTAAGTGATGAATATAAACTTGAGTTATATAAATGAATTGGATTAATGGATTGAATATTAATCAATTAAATGTGAATAATTGATATGAAATAATGAATGTAAGTGTAATTCATTAAAATCTAATGTTATTAGAAGTTGAATAATTGAATGAAAATCAATTAAATTAAACCAATTGATAAGCAAAGTAATTTGGTTGTAATTATATATACATTGGTTGTTATATGATTGTTAGTTGATTGTATATAATTCATTAAGTATTAATGAAATTGGAAGCTATGTAATTAAATTCAAATTGAAAGTAAATAAATTTGAATATAATTGAAAGTGAATTGGATTTAATTAGTGAATATAAACTAATTGAAAATGAATGTTAGTAAATCCACTGTATATGAATCGAATGTGATTAAATTGAAAACCAATTCATTAATATTAATGAGAAAATGAATGAATATATATTGGTTATGAATTTGTTGAATGCTAGTTGGTTGATGTTTGAATATATATTGCATTTGTTGTTTAGTTGCATTTGCTATGTGACATATATAGTTGTTATGGAGATATATGTTGTATATTGAGATTATTTTCATATATGCATGTTCTCATGTTGTTTGTTGAGTAATTAGTAGGTGCGGATCACGTTTGCTTCGCATTTGGAGCTCGCTTTTGCGCTATATTAGCCGTATATGCTTGCTAATAAAATATAAGGTACATATCTCGGATTAAATATCGTACTTTTACACTTTTTCCCTGCGGGATGCCTCATTACTTGATGAGATGTATATTTGTGATATATATACTGTCATTTTTTTTTCGGATCGAGCCGCGCAAAGGAGACTATGGCGAATTTTTCCGAAAATTTAAGGCGTTAGAAAAATTTTGAGAAAGTTGGAAAATTTTTGAAAACTTTAAACTTTGATTTGAAGTTGAAAGTTAAATGATATAGTTTGTTTTTGAAAAGATAACTAAGTAAGATTTGGAAAACTTAGTAAAGATTATAAGAAGTTTGACTATGGATTTTGAAAAATTAATAGATTCTGTAACTTTTCTTACTTGATAATTTCGAGGACGAAATTCTTTTAAGTGGGGAAGATTGTAACAACCCAGAATTTTTAGTAATTAAAATTTGAATATTTAATTTATTTTAAATATTAATAAGTGAAATTTATAAGTCAAATAAATTTTAATTTGAATTATTGGATTTATTTGAATAATTAAATCGATAATTTAATACGTTAAATTAAGGAAATAATTGAAAATATAGTTAAATATGATTGAAAATAATTTGTAAAATTTTATTTTATCATATGGAAGTCAGAATGATATTTTAGAACTTTTAAAATCGAATTAAAAGTTAAATTGTGAAAATTGAATATTTTAATATTTAAATCGACTAGTGAAAATAGTCAATTTTTGAACAGTCTCAGAATTGAACGAAACCAGTTTCATTGGATCCGTAATAGTTAGTTATTACCGTATTTCAATTTTCGTGTCAATCGGAGCTATCGTTTGATCGTGGCAGCTCGAAACGCATCGATTTATTTTTAATTTAAATTTGACGAGCTAAAATAGCCATTTTTCAAAAAGTCTCGGATTTCGACGAAACCAGTTTCATCGGATCCGTAATGTGATATTATTGTAAGATTTCAAATTTCAAGTCAATTGGATTTACCGTTTGTCCGGTACAAATTAAAACGCCTAGAAATCGACTTAAATCGGTTTAATTTAAATTGAGCGTTTATAGCCATAACTCGCACAGATGTCCGAATTAGCTTTCGAAACCTGTTCCATTGTGTCCGGAACGCGGGGTAAACCCTAGAAATGCTGGTTACAGCGCCTAAATCGGAGTTCGGAATTTTCTTTATAAATAGCCCCTACCCCTTCACAAAAATAATAAAAAAAAAATATAAGCAAAACCCTAATCACGTTGCAGCCGCCGTTCACCCTAACTGATGGCCAGAAATTCGTTTTGATTCTCCTCCATTATCTCCAAATCCATGCATCGATTGCAAAATCTTTCAACTAACAAAATGAAGAGCACATCGAGAGCTATAATCTGAACGGTGGAGATCGCGAATGGGTGAGTGGATTGGTGGCAAATCGAAGTGGAAGAGTGGCCGTTCGGCCTCGAGATTCGTGCAACATGGGGGGCCGAGTGTGCCGAGCTTCAGGCCGAGTATGAAGGTCGTGGAGGACTTCGACATGGCACATCTCGATCGTGTCGAAGTTGAAAGTGGAGGTTGCTAAAGTTAACCCTAGTATTTGAGATGGGTTCGGCTGTAATAGCATGAAGGAGCAACGAAGAAGAAAGAGAGGGGGGAGGGTGCGTGCGGCTCTGATGGGCTGGAGCAAAATCCTACGGCCCATGTTGATTGTATGTTAAATTATTAAAGTTAGTTCTAAATTTGTGTATATAAATCGTGTACAAACTTTATAATATCGTAACTTTTTCATACGAGGTCGAAAAATTACGAAACCAGTTGCGTTGGAATCGTATGGACGAGCACTACGCGATGGAGTTGGTTTGGAGTCGTTTGGAGTTAGTGAGAATTTTGGGTAAAATTAAACGTCCGTTTAATTTTATTCGAAATAAATCGCTAAAACGGAATTTAAAATCAAGGTGAGAACTTCTCACTCAATCGAATAGGTTTCGATTTTATTTTAAATAGTTAGATTTAAAATATTGGAATGCATGTTTGAATGTTGATTGATATCTATTGATTGTTAAAATAGACATTATACGCCGTTATTAAGCGGATGTTATTTATTAAAAACATATACCGCGAATATTTCATAAACAGTGAAATTGGTATTATATATAATATCAATATATATATATTGGCATATGTATATATTGGAGTTATTGATTTCCCGCATTTTTTGTTTAGCGGATGAGACCCTATTACGCCGTTATTAAGCGGATAATATTTAATAAGAACATATACCGCGATAATTTCGTACTGGAGCGAAATTGGTATTGTGCTAATGTTTTTGGATGCAGGAATACAGGTTGGAGGGATCCAACTGGATTCCTCAACAGTTTTTATTTAATTTCAGATATTTTGATATTTGATTGATTATCATATCGATATATGATATCGTTGTTGTCGTGACTGACTGTTTGCTGTGTAGCATCATTGGACCAGATTTTGGGATTTTAAAATGATTTCAAAGTGATTTTTGAAAATATACTATATGTTTGGAATTTGATCTATTTTAAATTAATAAACGTTATAATTTTAAATGTTATAAAAATTATGATTTTTGTGAAATACAGTTAAAAACTGATTTTTGAGAATATGATGCTATTTATTTTATAAAATAGTTTAATCGGGATTTTAGAATTTATTGTGAAAAGTTTAAAATATAGGATTTATAAAATTTAATTATTTTATGAATCGAAATGGTGAAAATTTAAAGGAATTTAAAGACGTTTAAAAAGAATAATATAAATTGATTTATATTAAGAGATTTATAAATGGATATTTATAAATTGAAATATGGACATTATAAAACGAGTTTTTATAAGTGTTTGAATGAAGTGAAAATGAATTTCATAATTAAATGGAATTTATAGAATTTTATACGGTGAAGTTATAAATGGAATTTTATAAGCAGTAGGTTTATAAAATTTATTAAGTTATTAAAATAATGATTTTGGATAAATGAATGAATCTTATAAGTTATAAGATTTATAATTTGGGAAGTTAAAAAGAACGATTTTGTAAAATAATCGTTTTATAAGTATTTAACTTATGATATGAACTTTTTGTTTATAATTGAGTTATAAACTGGAATAGGTTAATAAAAGAATTTATAAAAAGGAAGTTTTTATAAAATAAATAGAAATGGAATTTATAAACGTTGTTTTATAAATTTCCAAACGACTTATTTTGATAAGTTAATTGTCATAACTTATTTAATGGAGTTATATTCACATTTTTGAATAGTGAATAATCCTTTGAATTAAAATGAATAAAAGGATGAAATTGTTAATGAAGAATATTCACGTTTTTGAATAGTGAATAAGATGTTAAAGAAATTGTTTTGAATGTGATATTTGAAATAGAATTAAAACGATCTAACGATGTTTTAAAATGTGTTGAGATTCGCAACCATAGATTTCAACATTTATTGTTGAAATAGACGTTTTCGAGAAATAAAAGGAGATGATGGACTATAACACTGTTGTTATAGTAAATGATTTCCGAAAGGAAATGTTTTGTATAGTATTGGGATTTATATATCTATTTTAATTTCGAATCCCTATACTAGTGATTTTGGGACGTCGTAACGATGTTTTACGCAACATTCGTTTTGGCCCAAATAAATATGTTAAGAGAATGATTTCCTTAAAGAATGAAATATATACTTAATTTCGATTTAAGTATATTGAATATTTTCCAAGTGTTGAAAATAAATGAAATTTGTGAATTACTTATTAAATAAGTATGGAATTGTTTTCCAATATGAAGTGATATTTAGAATTTATCTTTTTGAAGATAAATTGAAAATGAATAATTGAAATCGAATATTCATTTATATTTTGGAATTATAAATTCACTATTGAATTTATAAAAGAAAGTGAAATTGGGTTAAAAATAAATATTGATTTATTTTTGAAGTGTGAAAATTATATATCTTGTAAAGATATTTTGGAAAATAAATAATTTGGAAAATTATTTGGAATCTGGTGATGTGTGCATATCCAGTGATAGTTCAATAACCGACTATCAATATTTCCCTTTGAATGGGTAATTGATGTGATTTGTTTGAATTTGAATGCTACACTTATTTTTAAATAAGCGCTCACTATTCGGGTTAACCGGGAAAGGACCATGGGGTCGTATAACCCATTCCGAATATGTGATACGTCGTTGTGAATTGTATTGAAGATCGATGTTGAAGACCCGGTATTTGCGAGAGCGATAGGATGACCTGTCGATTTACTCTGCACCGAGTTGCTCCGGTATAGAGTTCTCCATATGTGATGGTGAATCCGATCAGGATTGTGAATATCCGGATTGCAAGGACTTCTTTGTAAGTGCCTTCGGTTTTGTTCGATCCCGGAACAAACTTGTATGGATTGTGTGTCTGACATTACAAGTTGAGATATAAAGCCGATTTCATTCAAATATATTTCTGTTGGTGGCGAAGAATTTATTCTTTTAGCTTAACACCCTTCTCTGAGACGTACGAGCTCAGAGGTTATATAGTTGAAGTTATCAGCGATATATTCCCAATTTGGTAATGTGACATGCTGAGTGTTGCTGAAATGATCATTGTGTTGATTATTGTGATAGGATCGTTTATTTGATCGTCTATCTTAGTGATCATTGTGTTGATCATTTGTTGACCCAAAGCATGGCTTTTGTATAAAGTATGTTTTTGTGGACGTGACTTCGTCGAACCTCACACCCCGGAAATGGTCAAAACAGGAAAGATGCGGCAAGGTTATGAGGGGTAGCACCCTTTAGGGTATGTACATTTCCTTCTGGATAGAGGTTGTATCATGGTATGGAGCCCAGATATTTAACCTATGTGGTTACTACGAATTTATTACTTTGTGGTTGTTGGTTTTCGGGATCCCGTGAGAAAGGTCGTTTACGATCGGGGAATGGCGTGCTCGTGTCAGTAGTTACCCAGTTAGGGGTAACCCGGCCTTGTGTTGGCAGAGTTCCGGTTTGGTTCTCGGGGATGTCTTTCCAGAGGCATTCTCATGTGGCAATGGAAAGTTCCTTGGCCTGACCATTTGTTGGAAATCCAAAGAAATAATACGTGACTTGTACGGTTTTAGTTGTATAACCTGCTATGGAATGTGGCGGTAACCTGCTATTGAACATAGTTAGCTATAGTAGGCATAGTTCGGAATGTCTATGCTGGCTAAGATTTATATTCTACTTTCGAAATGAATTTTTCTCTACACTATGCACTAGTAATAATATCAAATGCTTCTTTTTAATGCGTATCAAGCATCTTTGACTATCATAAGGAGAAATCTCCTCCGATTCTGCGTTTGCATTGTGTGTGTGTGCGGGAGGCCTTATGGTAGTCTCATTTTTCAAAAGCATTGCGAATTGACTTTAAAATCTTTTGTAGATTGTTTAAAAGATAAACTGTTTTTGAGTTCTCACACCAGTCACATGACTGACTTGGAGTTTATTGTTTTCCTTCCTAAACTCTGGGTGCCCACCAATTTCCACACGGGCAGTCAAGAGTTAGGTTTATCAGGATATTCTGGATATTCTGGAGTTGCTGGAGGCAAGCTGGATGGCATGGCGTATTACTTATATAGTATTTCTTTTTCCGCTGCATTGTTTGATGTTGTATATTGTTGTACACTCTGATGATATGATGTAATGAAATGTGATGTAATGTAATAACTGATATAGTTCTTTGTTAAAGATTATTCATTTATTATTATATGTTGTTCCGCTGCGAATTGTGAGATTCTGATGTTGTTCTGTTGTTTTCTGTTCCGTTCCATTTTCTATTTTCTCTATTTTTCTTTCTGTTCTATTTCTCTTTTTCTTCTATTTTAAAATTCTTCTTTCTTCTTTTCCCTCTATCTTCTACCTTTTTCTTTCTTCTTCTTTTCTTAAATTCTTTTAAAACCCTCAGTGTTCGGTTTTCCGTCGTTCGATTCCTCGGCAGTCGATAAAGTGAGTGTCGATGTTGAATTTTCGGAAGACGAAGAATCGTGTCCTGACACTAACATAAGGTACGCTTACACAAAAATTCAAAATAGGAGATATGAACTGCATATATTGATATATATTGTGATTTCCGGCCTGAGGCCGGTGTATATATGTTTTTGTGCATCCTGCGATATCGCAGAAGTCCCTCCGTACAAAGGAGACTCTGCGAAAATTTTCCGTAAATTTTGGGAGTTAGAAAATTTTTGAAAATTTTCATTAACGGCAAATGATCTAAATTTGCTAAACAAATGGAATTGGAACTAAATAATTGAAATCTATTTTAAATGTGAATGTAAAGTAAGTAAAAATCGAAGGAACTTAAGAAAGTAAAGTATGTAAATAAACTTTTAATTGAGGCTTAAATTAATTAGTAAGTGAAACTAATTCAATATTCAAAGTGGAAGCCAAATGGAATTCAAATGAAATTGTAAAGGCAAAGTGAATAAAAATGAATAGTAATAAAAATAAACTTGATAGTAAAGTGAAAATTAATGTAAGAAATGTACGAAATGTTTAAATTAAACTTAAGGATTGAAAAATGAAATTCTTAAGTAAAATTGGTATTAAAAAATAGATTATTCTAAGCGGATAATTGCATAAAAAGGATTAAACTGGAAATGGTGAGATAATTATGAATACATGAATGACAATCAAAATGAACGTGAATAAAGAGGAAATCGATATAAATGAAATCAATTGGAATTTATACATAGGATGCACATATATTATTTTATTCGCATAGCAAATTTGATCCGGATTCGGGCACAGAATTTCGAGATAGTTATATCAATCCGAGTTAGGATGTTTCACTCGATTTTCGACGGCGAACCTGGATATGGAGTTTTGATTGATTCTGGAAATTCTCTATCATAGTTTACGGCTATGCAAGGAGAATAACGGTTTTTGATCAAGAAACCAGATCTGTGTCCGCACTAGAAAGTCGGGTGGACGATGCTAGTTCGGAAGTGAAATTGTGTGATCGAGTGAGCGATCAAATTTGGTATTGCGTACGGATGATATAGGTGCATCGAACGGGCTTAAGTAAAGCAAATATTGAAAATTTGTAAAGGAATGTATAAAATGGTTTTGAAGCTATAATTGGATGTTATTGCTTAGTAGGATATATGTAGGATCTAGATTAACCCTAGAGGGGGGGTGAATAGGGTTATAGCCAATTTTCTTGATTTAAACACAAAAAATAAACTGCAGAAATAAATATACTGAAAAGTAAATCACACACAAAATTTACCCAGCTTCGGCAACCCCTGCCTACTGCTGCATTCCCAGATTTCTATTAGAATTAAATAGTATCACGCTTACAAACACTCTAACAGACTTGCAAACCCTGCTACCGCCTATAGAGTTTTGCAAACTCGCAACCCCTGCTTACTGAACTAACTCTAAATAGACAATCAGACACAACCTAAAACCTAGGTGGTGATTTACCTAAATTCTTTGATTCGTAAAATAAAAACAATAATTAAGAACAATAGAAAATAACCCTAAAACTAATTAACAATATTAATAAAGCCTTATAATTAAATAGAAACAAAACCCCCTTTTTTTTAAAAGACCGGCCCACTTCCTTATTTCACCCGATCCTCTTTTGTCTCGTTCGTGAGAATAATGGCGGCTTCGTTCTGATTAGGGCTTCGTTCCCTTTTGTTCCAGTTAGGGCTTCGGCTCTTTGTTCCAATTAGGGCTTCGGTTTCTTCAATTGATCTGTGATATGTTTCCCTAGCTCGCTGCTTCTCTGATGGTTGACTATTGCTTGTTTGCAGTTGCTCGATCGAGTTCGTTGCTTGTGAATTCGGTATGTACTGTCTCCTTTTGCTTTTAAATTGATACTTGAACTCGATAAAATAAATGCCGATGATGATTAGGGTTTTAATAGGATTTGATTTCCTATTTTTGCGTTCGACTGATTGCTTCAAAAATTCTTGCTTTGCCGTTCGATTACACTTTGATGCTGAGGATTAATCTGACTTTGTCAATTTCGTATTTCTAGTAGCTTGATTCGCACGGCTTTGAATTGATTTCGTGATTTGTGATATTTGACTTTGTCACACGCATATCTTCGACTGTTGATTGCTTAATGATGTCACTGTGTTTGACATGGTCTTTGTAGTTCTTAAGATTGGTTCCTGTTGCATTTTTGTATACTATTGACAATCATGTTAGGTAGCTTCATCAAGGCTTGTTGTTGGCTACTGGTCGTCTGCACCTCTGCATCCATTGTAGTGTATCCTCAGTGCTGGTTGATGCTTGAACTTTTTACTTGAACCTGCTTTTGAGAATGATGCATCCTGTCTTGGTTTTGGGTTTGTATAACTTTTGCATGCTATTCACTTTCTCTGGTATCATTTTTGGTTTGCATTGTTTATGTTACTTTGACATGTTGTATCTGCATTCACCATAGTTTGTACCTGCATTTGCCATACTGAGTTCCTTCGTTTGATATGTTGTCCATCTGAGTTTGAGCATTTGCACATTTGAAGTCTTGTATCATTTCTTGGTCATTGCACCGATTCTTGGTGGCATTTGGTTCTGCACCATATTGTATGCAGTGTTGCATTGACATGTTGTAGCTGTACTGTCTTGCGCTCGAGTATTTGCTGTTGCATACATGAGTTTGATATTGTCACAGCTCTATATAGTTTGAAACTGTGTCATGGTGATGCATTCTTGAGTCTTGGATATCTTGCATGATTTACTTGCATTGCTGAACTTCACTGTTGCACTTTTGTTGTTGTGTCACTGATTTTGGGGCTGCTGTATTACTTTGGTTCATTTTCATGTTTGTTGTTTGGACATTGTTTGAATTTGCAGTGGTGCATTGTTTTTGCATTCCATGTTGCATGCAGTAGTCTTGGCCTGTACTGTGACTCGAGTTTTCACTGTGTTCTGACTTGATGCTGCATACATGTTTCATTTTGAATTGCAGTGTTGGTCTGGCTTGCTTGAGTTTCACTGTGATAAGTCGTGCATGTGTGTTGCAGTTGTTTATATGCACTTCATCACTTCAGTATTGCATTGTTTTCACCTCTGACCTGTTGTAGTTTGATTGTGTTCATATACACTACTGCCTTGAGTTGAACCTATCTTGGGTTTGACCTTGTTTTTGATTTCTGTGCTTTTGTTTGATTTTTGCACACGAGTTGGCGAGGCAGTGCACACGTATACGAATGTACACGTGTGTACTGCAGCCACTCATAGTTACCTGTCCCTGATAAAAAATACTGATATGCACAGATATTGCACAGTCAAAAATGATGACGAACAACCCAAATAACTGAGGCAAACAATGTTTTCAAAATCATCGTTTCTTTCAAATTTCAAAAATATTTCTCTTTCAATTTTACTGCGTTTGAAAATATTTTTGCAGATTACTCAGATGCTGGATTCAAACTGGATTATAGTTGAAGACAAAAATATGAGTGTGGGTGATATGTAGTAAGGTTGTGATGTAAATGTGAAATGTCATGTATTGTAGTCAAAATTGTATATGTATAGTGAGAGCTTGAAATTGTACTATCAAAGTTGTAATAAATATTTGTTTGAATAAAAATTTCTGTTTGAATTCAAAATCTGTTTAACTTGTTCTGTTTGAATTCAAATTCGAATTCTGTGTAATTTAATTTTATTCAACAAATATTTATTTATTCTATGAAAAATAAGATGGTACATTACCAAATACATTTAAATGAATGTATATATGTTTATTATCATCAAACAAAAATCATATAGCGCAAGGCGCATATTCAACAATATACAGGTATGTAAAAGCAATGGATAAATTGAGATTTTCGATTTTAGAAGATAAAATTTAATGGCCCGACAAAAAGGTATGTGTTTAAATTTCTTTATGAAATTTGATTGGGTTTTGATCTAGCCACTTGGCTTTTTGTTTCTTTTTGGATTTGGGAGGCCGTAGAGCCATTTTGTAGTAGTACCGAGCTAGCCGCGCAAAGGAGACGCTGGCGAAATTTTTCGAAAATTTAGAGAGTTAGAAATTTTTTGAGAAAATTTTGATAATTTAAATTGGATTTAAATTTGAATGGTTAAATAAGTAAGGTATTTGGAAACTATAGAAGGTTTTGGGAAATTGGTTGGGGTAATAGTGGGTCTTTAATAAAAGATAAGTTATGACAAGTTGATAAAACTGTTTGGTTTTGGGAAAATAGTAATGGGTATCGAATCATTCTTCCTAACTAGTAATTTCGGGGACGAAATTCTTTTAAGGGGGGAGGAATGTGACGACCCAGAATTTCTGTATATTTGAAATTGGGATATTTAATTAATTTTAAATATTCAAGGTTTAATTTTTAACTTTAATTTCAAATATCAGTATTTATTGGATAATTTATTTGTTGAATTTAATTATCGGAATTGGATAAATTATTGAATCTGGAGTTTTAAGCCTGTTAAAACATAATTTGAAGGCTTATAAAATTTATATTTTTAACACTGAAGATAATAGAAGTTGTAAAATTGAAATTAACAGTGGTTTGTTCAGTTTTAAAATTTTATCGTTTAAGTCGATATTTAAAAATAGTCTTCTGAGGCATAGTCTCGGAATTCGACGAAACCAGTTCCATTGGGTCCATAATATTGTATTATTATCGGATTTCAGTTTTTGTAGTGTTTGGAGTTGTGTGATCTTATAGTAAGAAAACGCCTTGACAGGACGTCGAAATTTTTAAGTTGGGAATTCGAGATGATTTAACATTTTATATATTCTTTTCAACCTTTCAAAATCTATATTTCCATCAAATCTTTTTGCTTACCCCTCAGGTCATTATTGTATGTTGAGTTAAATACGTTAACATCCCATCACGTTTCCTCGTTCTTCCTTTAAAAAAATGCAACGAGTACTAGCAATTTCAAATCAAAGTCGACTTCTCAGAGAAAAAGTAATCATTCGTTTTAGAGAAAAATGGTGGCCGAACAAAAGCAATTCATCTTCCTCCAGTATTGATTCAAAACTTCCCTTCGTTTTTATACCCAACCACTCTCCTTCGAAATCTCGAACGAAAAAAATAAAATAATGGGGACACTCGGGTTTCAACTTATCGGTGTCGAGCCTCTGAACATCATCGTTCCTCTGATTCGAATCGAGCTTCCTCCTCCATGTTGATTCGCGAAGTATGGTACTCACGTTCGAATCGCAGCATCGGGTTTCCCTCTGTTCGATCGAGCTCTCCTTTATCTTAGATCGAAATCGAATAGCTCGACAGATGGTGGTAAATTGGGCGTGGTGTTCGCGTTCAGGAGGTTGTGGTGGCGTGTGGTGTTGCGTACTCATGGGTCACGAGAGGCTATTGGGACGCGCGTGTGTTCATAGGGCTCCAGATTGGATTCTAGGGTTTGGAGTTGGTCAGTGAGCAAGGGAAGAGGAATCAGTGAGGTATTTTTCCCATCAATTTAAATTATTAAATTTCTAAGTTGGTTGTTAAAAAAAAAGTAAAGTAAAATCTATTTTTAGTTTTAAAATTTTATAGATATTGTTTATAGATTGTAAATAATAATAACCATGGATAAATTTGCCTATTTTTAAATTAAAGGTAAACTGAGAAAAATATAGACAGGAAGAAGATTCTATAGCAATGTTATGTTTTATTTAAAGGTATATATATTCCAATATGTGAATAAGAAAAGAAACATAAGGGTTTTAATTTTATAAAAAAATAATAATAAATAAATAAAAATAAATATATATATATACAATAGATTTTAAAACTACGTAGACTATTTTACAAATATATATGTAGTTTCAGAAATAAAATAAATAAAAATATCTCATATACATGTGTATATACAGTAAAGGAGGTATTAATAAACACACACATACCTATTTAATTTACTAGGTTATTTTAAAATAGTGTATTGTTGGAAATTAATTTATTTAACAAACTTATTAAATTAATTGGTTGCTAAAATAATATGTTAAAAGAGAATTAGTTTAAAATTTAAAATTTATTAGTTAAAATAAAATCATTGGTTGATTAAATTTATAAAATGGAAATAAATTGTTCAAGTTATTTCAAAAGTGTTAATAAATCATATGATTGTTATACAAGGTCAAAATCTGATAGAAGCAAGCCGGGTTGGATTGGATTGCATACAGAATCAAAGGTGAGTTAATCTCACTCAACTGAATTTAATTTAAATTTAAATAGTTAAATTTAAATAATTGGTTGAATGGTTGAATTGATTTGATATGCTATATTATAGTATATATTACATCTTGGAATGTTTGATTTCCCGCATTATATAGCGGATGAGACCCTATGCGCCGCATAATAGCGGATGATTTATATTAATCCCATATACCGTGATATTCCACCTCGAAGTGGAATTGGTATTTTATGATGTGCTAACGTCTGTGGATGCAGGGAAACAGGTTGGAGGGATCCAACTGGATTCCTCAAAATTATTTAGATTATTTAATATTCTGTGCTATGAATATTTGATATCCTGTGATTATTGTATGAAGTATAGGATGATATGATTGGATTGAATATTTTAGTATTCTGAGTTATCCAAATCTATAGAATTGGATTTTTGAAAAGAAATAAAAGAGTAAAATTGAAGTAAATCAATTATAGAGAATTCAAATAAATAGAAAAGTGAATTAGAAGAAAAACAAAAATAATTCTTTTTAACAATTCAAATAAATAAATCCTGAGAATAAAAGGGGAAATTTGAATATCCCGTGGGATAATAAATTTTAAGCGTAAGTGATATTATTAAAAGAATAAAGAATAAAGAATTTATTTTTAATCTAAAGTTTAAAGTTAATTAAAAGATATAGAAGAGATGAAAAATCTGAATTGGCATTTTCAGTTAGAAAGGTTTAAACCCATAAATAAGAAATAGAAATCTTAAAGTTAATAGATTTTGAAATAAATAAAGTGTAACATCCCGCCTTTTCGCACACTGTAAACCGACACACGTGCCAATTCAAAGCATACGCAAGGGCAGATTGTTATGGGGTAAATAAGAAAAACAGAGAAGAAATAAAAACAAAACAGAATCTCACAGCGGAAGGATAAAATATAATAATAAATATACAGTTCAAAACAGTTTACGAACACTTGATTTGCTTTATACGATAAATATCAGAGTTACACATACCAATACAATCAATGCAGCGGAACAGTATGAGTGTGGTGCAATACTATAGATAATAATAATACGACTCCTTCGTCTTCGTCCTTCAAAGCTAAAGTCTTCGATCCTGAAACGCTCGGACTGACCCGAGCGAATTTGAAAAGACAAAAACACTCGAGTCAGAACTAAAAGATCTTATGTGAGTTAAATTAACAGAAATAAATATGAGTACAGTAACTCAAGAGATGCTCGGGATTTACATCTCCTAAGGATCCGTTAAACTATTTACTATGTAGTATATTGCGCTATTATAGTAGTGTCTATTTATAAAATAAACTTACTTTTAAATAGCGTTAAGGCTTTACATTTTCCACCTTAACACGTAAAATGCCAATAGTCTATACAGCACCGTAATACCTCCTGATCGGGAGGCTACCAGAGGATACTCCATAGGTACGACACAAATAGAAACTCGTAGTAAAGGCTCGGTATGGTAGGTGACACGGCATAACTAGGCAATGCCAGGGTAGATATACCAATTGCTATCCAGGCTGGTGGAAACGCGTAGCTGCAGTTACCGCCCATCTCGGACTAACTCCCCCAAAATCAAAAATAAAAGTGGCCACTGAATCAATCCAAAGTCATAGTATAATATCGAAGAGGAGGGTCCGATCAGAGGAATGACCTCATTGGCCTGAGAATCGCTCCTGTTTTAGCCACCTTATGCCAACTCACGGGAGTCGGGTCCACGTATTTACCTTACAGGAAACGTCGCCACCACCTACTTCATTCTGGAATCTCCACCGCGTACACGGTTAGTCAAAGTGGTTTTCGGTATCGACAGAGAGTATGTCCATATCCGATCCCGGTCTCTTTGCCAACCCATCGTTATTATAACACCGCGCACATTTAAAAATAGTTTATACTTTAAAAATCAGAATAAACATTCCATTTCATAACCATGAATACGATATCATTTCAAAACCCAAAACCATATTTTATCACTTATCCCAAATATAATTCTTTTCCAAAATCATAATGCTTTAACTTCATAACGTCTGAAAATCAAATATTTTCAAAGCATAATATTTTGAAAATCATAATTTAAAACCATAACTTCTAAAAAAAAAAACTTGAATGGTTTGGACATTCAACGGTATATGAATTAAATGGTTTAACTTAAATGTTACTTTGTAAAGAAAATAGTTCTCATGGCTTTACAAATACACTTCTTTATTAAAGTCTAAACCAAAATTTATATTATCTCTCTCAAGTTCCAAAACCACTTCAATTTATTTATATATACGTATATCCATTTTGAGTAACAATATTTCAAACTAAAATTGGATTTTATTCTTTCAACAGATCAATTGTTCTATTAATTAGTCTTGAATATTCACATAAAATCCATAAATAATAAGACTTCAATTTCTAGTAATAATATATATATATTTTCCCAATTCAAATTATACTAGAATATTCATTTCAATTTATCTTGGGAAAAATCCAATTATAAATATCATATCTTAAAATTTCCAAACTTAACATTTAAACATATGATATAAATTATCAAACTCCATTTTCTTAAAAAAAAATTTCCATTTTTAATAAAGAGATTTATACACCTTTTAATTTCAAAAGTTTCAACTTCATATGTATATATATGGAAGAATAATATTTATACAATATAAAATTTAAGATTATTATAAACCGTTTTCCATCCAAACCATAGAAATCACATTAAAATAGTTATATATATACCGCGGTGCCTGTATATAATTTTCTATCCTATGGTCAAGTGATACGGATATTTATCATTTCAATCCGCAATTTAAAAGATATAAAATTTTGCGGTTGTATATCATTTCAAACCACAATCCCGAATGAATGGAAATATGCATGATAATTTGCAATTTAATGATATACAATAAAACATCCATCAACATCACCCATCATCCAATCACAATCATCAAGCAATATCAATCAATAACAATTTATATTTGATAATATATAACAGGTAATAACTGGCAATTTTATTCAGATTAAATTTAACAACTATTAATCTAACAGTTTATATTCAGTAATAATCTATATAACTGTTAACTAGCAGTTTATAGGAAAACAAATAAATTCTAACTATCAATTAATACGCAATAAATAAATTAAATTAACAGTTAAATTTAATAAATGCAATTCAACAAATATGAGTGAAATAAACATGCCAAATACTCATAAATAAATTTCTATTCATTTCTAAAATTAATTTAACAAACATAAAAGCTTCTAGTAGTTGTGAGTGGGTTTAAACACTCACCTTTGGAATTTAAATCGAATTTAAATTCAATTTAAACTCAAAAATTTGACGGTCTCCAAATTCATCCAAATCAGCGTCATCAGATCCGAAATTTAATTACGATCCTAATAAAAAAAATCTCACGTGAAACTGATATCGTATGACGAAGTTACGACGAAAAATCGATTGAAACAAAAAAATAAAATAAATAAACAAAAGTAACACAAATATTAACACTACCAAGACACGTCAGCACTACTCCATCTCCCAGAGACGCACGCGCTCTGTTCCATAAGCAGTAACGAACGCAACCGATCCCCTTCAAGCCGTTGACCCATCGTTTGACCAACCTGTGCTCGTTTATCTCGCCACCGTTTGCGATGCCAAAGACCCCCGTGACCTTCCCTAAGCATGCCGACCCCAAGCCACCAGTCACGACCCCCCAAACGAACAGCAGCCGCCATCCAATTTAAACCCTAGATCGAAATTTGCATGAGATCCAGCCGTTGATACTCGAAACAAAATACATAGATGTACTCCCCTCCGTTCCCTCGTCAAAACCCAGAAAAGGTTTTACGATCCGATGACTTTTGTTGCGACGATGATGTGAGGCCGAAAATGATTTGAATTGTTCTGGATGAACGATAGCTCCAATCGAAAAACGAATTACACCATGAGATTTCGTGTTTCGAGGACATTAGCATATATTTTTGTGGAATTTTTCTGGAGAGTTTGAATTTTCATTGAAATTTGAATTGAAGTAGATCTAGGTTTTGCAACCATTGAGGAAGAGAAAGATATGAAGAAATGAACGTACATCCAAATGATAATAGAAAGGAGGCTAGGGTTTATCACAGTATATTTATAGGTAGGGTTGGGTTAGAGAAGATAGACTAGATAGATGAACGTACGGAACAAACTAAGGCCCAAAAAGTCTGCTATGCCTCCGGAACCGAATTGGTTAAATCTATATATCCAAATAGGTAATTTAAAATATTCTGAACGCGATGGAAAAAGTTTCACGTCCAAATTTGATCGTATGAAGAAGTTATGCTGAAAACAAAATTTCCAAATTGATTTCAAATTGATTTTATTAAAATTGATTTCAAGGCGTTTCACGCCCGTACGATCAAACGACAAGTCCGATCGATACGAAACTTGAAACCCTATAATAATTCACCGATACGGATCCGATGAAACTAGTTTCGTCGAAATCCGAGTCCGTGGCCAAAATGGCTATTTTTATATTCATTAAATAAATCAAAATTTAGTCAATTAAATCCAATTTCCCATTTCTCTTTGATAATTGATGATTCTTATTATTATAAAATTTTCAATCACCTATACTAATTTAAACAAAATTTAACTTGTCGAATTAAATTTAGAAATCCTCAAATTTCATTAATTTCACCAAAATATATATATATATTAAATTTCAAAAATTTAATTAAATTTACTTTCCATTATTTATTGTCAATTAGATTGATTTATCATTGGATTCATATTTCAATATGTAAATATCCCCAATTTCATCTGCACTTATATTTACATAGTTTCTAAATATTAAATTTCAAATATTACTTCATTTAACGTTACGTATTTATTATTTATTACTTGCTGCAGTTGATTATCAATTATACTTAATATACTAAATAGATGGTAAATTTTGAATACTTGTTATCATTAACGTTTTATTTCCACTTACAAAATAAATGAAATTATTACATAAACTCCCTTAATTAAGTCAACCATTATCTTATATAACTTAACTGGTAATATATATATCCGATTGCCCTAATTGGTTTATAGTTATCAGCTAAATACATGCTAACTTGTAAATAAATTCGTTTAATTGCAAATGGATCTGATCAAATTTAATAGATTGAATAGATGGGTAAGCAAATAATAAATTTTCCTTTTTGTCAAATTCAAACCCATTCCTACTTAATAATTAATTACAATTTATTTCGAAACATTGATTTTATGCAGTTACCTTTTATTTGCGTAGTATTACATCAATTCCTATAGCCTTGGATTCATTCCCAATTCACCAAATTCAATTAATTACACTTTACAAATGTGTTTCCAATATATAGGTATTGCCCAAGTTAAATTTATTAGCTAACTCATATTAATAAACAAATGACTTATATGAATGATTAAAATTTTCAATTATCTCACTTTACTCCTAAACTTCTATTATTGTAAACCTTAAATGATTTCATCAAAATTTAATAAAAATCCCAAACTAAATCACCCATTGCAACATGCCACTGAAATAGGAATTTTATACTAATTGTTATCATACCCATAATTACACGCTTATCACTATCTCCCACATTTGCATAAATTTATTAAATTGGAATGTTTATTAAGGTTTATGCATTTCCAACTTGTACTGATTTTACACAATCGTCATTTACCTTACATTTCATTTCTATTCAATATATATTCATTTTATTCCATTCATTTGGGTACTGCATTGAAATATATTTATTAACTAATACTAACGTTATTATCATTAATTATAATTGGATTTCCAATTTTTATTCAATACCTTGAACAATAACTTACATATTAATCAAATCCTTCTTCTACTTAATTCAAATTGGATTATATTCCAATTCCTATAACTAGGTCTTAAGTCACCATTTACATAATTAAATTTAGCGTTTATTTCAATCTTCGTTTATAATTTAAAGTTTCTACTAAATTAAATTACAAAACTTATGAACTTCAACAAATTTAATCCACCAAATAAATTTTTCTAATGTTTATATATTTGCAATTCAATTCAGTTATTATTTCATTAATACCATTTTAAATCAACTAATTATGACTTATAACCACAAACACAAATTTTCGTTATTTCAATCTATGTCATATAAACATTTTAAATTATTTACCTTTAATTACAGTTACTAGCTAACCCCTGCATTTACTCCATTAAAAATCCTAAGACTTCTATTTCAATTTAAATTAGATTAGAAAACATATCAAATTGACTCATTTAATATCATTGAATTTAACAGGTCGTTACACTCTCCCCCACTCAAAACTTTTCGTCCCCGAAAAGGAAAAAGAAGGGAGAAGGAAGAATTAAAACAGTACATCTATTTCAAATATTAACTTATAATCAATAATTTACTAAAAAAATTTCCTTAAACGGAATATACTCGTTTTATAATCATTATATCCTTTTATACTTAAATAATTAAAGTTTGGAAATCATTTTCAACAAAATTCTTTGTTCAAAATTTACGGAAAATTTTGGCAGAGTCTCCTTTGTACGGAGAGACTCTGGAGAAAATATAATATCCAAATATACAAATATATTACATATATTATCAAAATATTATATCCCAACACGGGAAACTATATAAAATGGCGCTGTAAAACGAAATCCGAAAACGTACCTATTTGTCGGGCAATATACGCTTATTATTTGGAACCAAAAGCAGTAGCAGTTGCTTCCATCACCTGTATTCACTTATATAATCTAAAAGGTTAAATATTTATTTTAAAGTGAACTATTCAAGTGGATTCAATCATTAATCAACCAAACAATTCAACAACCATCAACCTTACAAACAACATACATACACAAACAAAGCAACCATTTAATCCATCAAACAAATAGTTGTTTGGGTTCAAACTTGAAATTTGTATGAAATGGAATTAACTATCAAGTGCATTCTTTACTCAACAGTCTTAGATGGAACAAAGATAGATTCTTATTCATTTAACCACTTCAAATTTCTTACCCAACAACATAAATCAAACAACACAATTCAAACCAACACCCAAATTTATTTATTATACATTTATCTCATGCTTCAATGGTTTGATTTTCTTTCTTTCATTTATGGAGTGATTTCTTTATTTCTTACAAATTTTCATTTTCCATTTATCACAAAATTCATTATATTTGTATTCCAATTTATTTACTAAAGTTTCTATCATCTATTTATACTACTTACCTTTACTTAGTAAAATTTCCAATTTAACTTAAGTCTATACAATTAATTCTCATTAATAATAGCAAATTAATAGAATACCTTTATTACCTTACTCTTCACTTGTAAGATTTCCCCTTATGTTTTCCTACTAACATTGCAACTTTTTATTATATGGTAAGTTATGTATGTTTTAAGAATGTAAGTGAAAATTTACAAGTTTCTTCTCCATTCCTTTAATTAATATATATTTGTTTTATAAATTACAATTTCGACTTACCTTTAATCTCATTCATTTATTTAATGTTGAAGTTTCCATTATATTTAATTACAGTAACCCTCTACTTACACTTAATTTATTAACCTTATAACTTGCATTCCTATAAGTGAAAGATTTTACTCATGCATTAACTATGGATTGCAGTCATTTATATTTTTCCTACTTTCCATTATATTAGAATAGGGGAAATTAAGGCGTACTTAAGTTAATAACCCTACAATCAAACTTTATAAATTAAGGAATTTCATATTTTTTTTTTACTTTCTTAAGGTTAAAATCACCTATTATATTACTTGCCTTAAAATTTTAGTAAAGTTTCTATTATAACTTAAGTTTATACCATTAGATTATTATTTAATATAGCAATTCATTGAATACTTCATTATTTCCAAAATTTCTACTTGTATAATATTCTATTCCAATCCCTTATTTACATTTCAACTTTTTATACTTGGTAAGTTATTTATGTTAAAGAAAAAGCAAAAGAACTTATACAAGTTTAATCTCAACCCTTTTAATTCATTGATTACTGAACCTTTATTTCACTAACCTAAATTTTCTTTTCTTTTTTTTTTTTTTTTTTACAACTAATTAATGGAAATTCAAGAATTAATACCGGGTCAAATTCCAAAATTACTTTTAAATAATAGATAATTAATTTCTTACAACTTTTATATCTCTAATTATCTTTAAACAATTAAAATTTTAAATAACTTCAAAACAAATCTGCAGTAGAGTTTACTACAGTGGCCTTTCCCTTCGAAACTCGAAAATGAAAGTCGATGATGCGGCCGTCATCACCGAAATTATTTTCCAGCGACAGAGAGGAAAGTACAAACTTATTTTCTTCAAAATCCTCTTTAAACCAATTCTTTCGAATTATACTAAATATTTATATAAGAAAATATTTATAAACCAAATCATTATATTTCATAAATCCTTTGAAAGAAGATTTCAAAAATCCCGGACTTAAGTTCTAAAATCTCCAATTTGATTTATTAAAATTCAACTTAGCTTTAATTATTATAAATATTCTATTACCTAACACCCAATCTATAGCAACCAAAAATATATATCTTTATAAAAATATTTTTATATATAGAAAATATAATAGGCAAAATTATTTCATTCACCTATATAAAACAAATATTATGTCGGTCTGTCCTATTAAGTGTTTAGAAATCCCTATTGATGACATAGCGTCCCATGCATCAACCAGAATTTATAAATACAAAGCGGAACAGATTAACACAATATCAAAATCTTTTATTAACACTAACAAATACGCTCTCTCATATATACACTCAGTGACTCCCATAGGATATTTCTACCCTATTAACAAGAGTCAAACCCCACAAAGCCAAGGTTTATCGCTAAACCAAAGCTCTGATACCAACTGTAACATCCCGCCTTTTCGCACACTTTAAACCGACACACGTGCCAATTCAAAGCATACGCAAGGGCGGATTGTTATGGGGTAAATAAGAAAAACAGAGAAGAAATAAAAACAAAACAGAATCTCACAGCGGAAGGATAAAATATAATAATAAATATACAGTTCAAAAAAGTTTACAAACACTTGATTTGCTTTATACGATAAATATCAGAGTTACACATACCAATACAATCAATGCAGCGGAACAGTATGAGTGTGGTGCAATACTATAGATAATAATAATACGACTCCTTCGTCTTCGTCCTTCAAAGCTAAAGTCTTCGATCCTGAAACGCTCGGACTGACCCGAGCGAATTTGAAAAGACAAAAACACTCGAGTCAGAACTAAAAGATCTTATGTGAGTTAAATTAACAGAAATAAATATGAGTACAGTAACTCAAGAGATGCTCGGGATTTACATCTCCTAAGGATCCGTTAAACTATTTACTATGTAGTATATTTCGCTATTATAGTAGTGTCTATTTATAAAATAAACTTACTTTTAAATAGCGTTAAGGCTTTACATTTTCCACCTTAACACGTAAAATGCCAATAGTCTATACAGCACCGTAATACCTCCTGATCGGGAGGCTACCAGAGGATACTCCATAGGTACGACACAAAAAGAAACTCGTAGTAAAGGCTCGGTATGGTAGGTGACACGGCACAACTAGGCAATGCCAGGGTAGATATACCAATTGCTATCCAGGCTGGTGGAAACGCGTAGCCGCAGTTACCGCCCACCTCGGACTAACTCCCCCAATATCAAAAATAAAAGTGGCCACTGAATCAATCCAAAGTCATAGTATAATATCGAAGAGGAGGGTCCGATCAGAGGAATGACCTCATTGGCCTGAGAATCGCTCCTGTTTTAGCCACCTTATGCCCACTCACGGGAGTCGGGTCCACGTATTTACCTTACAGGAAACGTCGCCACCACCTACTTCATTCTGGAATCTCCACCGCGTACACGGTTAGTCAAAGTGGTTTTCGGTATCGACAGAGAGTATGTCCATATCCGATCCCGGTCTCTTTGCCAACCCATCGTTATTATAACACCGCGGTCATTTAAAAATAGTTTATACTTTAAAAATCAGAATAAACATTCCATTTCATAACCATGAATACGATATCATTTCAAAACCAAAAACCATATTTTATCACTTATCCCAAATATAATTCTTTTCCAAAATCATAATGCTTTAACTTCATAACGTCTGAAAATCAAATATTTTCAAAGCATAATATTTTGAAAATCATAATTTAAAACCATAACTTCTAAAAAAAAAAACTTGAATGGTTTGGACATTCAACGGTATATGAATTAAATGGTTTAACTTAAATGTTACTTTGTAAAGAAAATAGTTCTCATGGCTTTACAAATACACTTCTTTATTAAAGTCTAAACCAAAATTTATATTATCTCTCTCAAGTTCCAAAACCACTTCAATTTATTTATATATACGTATATCCATTTTGAGTAACAATATTTCAAACTAAAATTGGATTTTATTCTTTCAACAGATCAATTGTTCTATTAATTAGTCTTGAATATTCACATAAAATCCATAAATAATAAGACTTCAATTTCTAGTAATAAAATATATATATATTCCCAATTCAAATTATACTAGAATATTCATTTCAATTTATCTTGGGAAAAATCCAATTATAAATATCATATCTTAAAATTTCCAAACTTAACATTTAAACATATGATATAAATTATCAAACTCCATTTTCTTAAAAAAAAAATTTCCATTTTTAATAAAGAGATTTATACACCTTTTAATTTCAAAATTTTCAACTTCATATGTATATATATGGAAGAATAATATTTATACAATATAAAATTTAAGATTATTATAAACCGTATTCCATCCAAACCATAGAAATCACATTAAAATAGTTATATATATACCGCGGTGCCTGTATATAATTTTCTATCCTATGGTCAAGTGATACGGATATTTATCATTTCAATCCGCAATTTAAAAGATATAAAATTTTGCGGTTGTATATCATTTCAAACCACAATCCCGAATGAATGGAAATATGCATGATAATTTGCAATTTAATGATATACAATAAAACATCCATCAACATCACCCATCATCCAATCACAATCATCAAGCAATATCAATCAATAACAATTTATATTTGATAATATATAACAGGTAATAACTGGCAATTTTATTCAGATTAAATTTAACAACTATTAATCTAACAGTTTATATTCAGTAATAATCTATATAACTGTTAACTAGCAGTTTATAGGCAAACAAATAAATTCTAACTATCAATTAATACGCAATAAATAAATTAAATTAACAGTTAAATTTAATAAATGCAATTCAACAAATATGAGTGAAATAAACATGCCAAATACTCATAAATAAATTTCTATTCATTTCTAAAATTAATTTAACAAACATAAAAGCTTCTAGTAGTTGTGAGTGGGTTTAAACACTCACCTTTGGAATTTAAATCGAATTTAAATTCAATTTAAACTCAAAAATTTGACGGTCTACAAATTCATCCAAATCAGCGTCATCAGATCCGAAATTTAATTACGATCCTAATAAAAAAAATCTCACGTGAAACTGATATCGTATGACGAAGTTACGACGAAAAATCGATTGAAACAAAAAAATAAAATAAATAAACAAAAGTAACACAAATATTAACACTACCAAGACACGTCAGCACTACTCCATCTCCCAGAGATGTACGCGCTCTGTTCCATAAGCAGTAACGAACGCAACCGATCCCCTTCAAGTCGTTGACCCATCGTTTGACCAACCTGTGCTCGTTCATCTCGCCACCGTTTGCGATGCCAGAGACCCCCGTGACCTTCCCTAAGCATGCCGACCCCAAGCCACCAGTCACGACCCCCAAAATGAACAGCAGCTGCCATCCAATTTAAACCCTAGATCGAAATTTGCACGAGATCCAGCCGTTGATACTCGAAACAAAATACATAGATGTACTCCCCTCCGTTCCCTCGTCAAAACCCAGAAAAGGTTTTACGATCCGATGACTTTTGTTGCGACGATGATGTGAGGCCGAAAATGATTTGAATTGTTCTGGATGAACGATAGCTCCAATCGAAAAACGAATTACACCATGAGATTTCGTGTTTCGAGGACATTAACATATATTTTTGTGGAATTTTTCTGGAGAGTTTGAATTTTCATTGAAATTTGAATTGAAGTAGATCTAGGTTTTGCAACCATTGAGGAAGAGAAAGATATGAAGAAATGAACGTACATCCAAATGATAATAGAAAGGAGGCTAGGGTTTATCACAGTATATTTATAGGTAGGGTTGGGTTAGAGAAGATAGACTAGATAGATGAACGTACGGAACAAACTAAGGCCCAAAAAGTCTGCTATGCCTCCGGAACCGAATTGGTTAAATCTATATATCCAAATAGGTAATTTAAAATATTCTGAACGCGATGGAAAAAGTTTCACGTCCAAATTTGATCGTATGAAGAATTTATGCTGAAAACAAAATTTCCAAATTGATTTCAAATTGATTTTATTAAAATTGATTTCAAGGCGTTTCACGCCCGTACGATCAAACGACAAGTCCGATCGATACGAAACTTGAAACCCTATAATAATTCACCGATACGGATCCGATGAAACTAGTTTCGTCGAAATCCGAGTCCGTGGCCAAAATGGCTATTTTTATATTCATTAAATAAATCAAAATTTAGTCAATTAAATCCAATTTCCCATTTCTCTTTGATAATTGATGATTCTTATTATTATAAAATTTTCAATCACCTATACTAATTTAAACAAAATTTAACTTGTCGAATTAAATTTAGAAATCCTGAAATTTCATTAATTTCACCAATATATATATATATATATATATATATATATTAAATTTCAAAAATTTAATTAAATTTACTTTCCATTATTTATTGTCAATTAGATTGATTTATCATTGGATTCATATTTCAATATGTAAATATCCCCAATTTCATCTGCACTTATATTTACATAGTTTCTAAATATTAAATTTCAAATATTACTTCATTTAACGTTACGTATTTATTATTTATTACTTGCCGCAGTTGATTATCAATTATACTTAATATACTAAATAGATGGTAAATTTTGAATACTTGTTATCATTAACGTTTTATTTCCACTTACAAAATAAATGAAATTATTACACAAACTCCCTTAATTAAGTCAACTATTATCTTATATAACTTAACTGGTAATATATATATCCGATTGCCCTAATTGGTCTATAGTTATCAGCTAAATACATACTAACTTGTAAATAAATTCGTTTAATTGCAAATGGATCTGATCAAATTTAATAGATTGAATAGATGGGTAAGCAAATAATAAATTTTCCCTTTTGTCAAATTCAAACCCATTCCTACTTAATTATCAATTACAATTTATTACGAAACATTGATTTTATGCAGTTACCTTTTATTTGCGTAGTATTACATCAATTCCTATAACCTTGGATTCATTCCCAATTCACCAAATTCAATTAATTACACTTTACAAATGTGTTTCCAATATATAGGTATTGCCCAAGTTAAATTTATTAGCTAACTCATATTAATAAACAAATGACTTATATGAATGATTAAAATTTTCAATTATCTCACTTTACTCCTAAACTTCTGTTATTGTAAACCTTAGATGATTTCATCAAAATTTAATAAAAACCCAAACTAAATCACCCATTGCAACATGCCACTGAAATAGGAATTTTATACTAATTGTTATCATACCCATAATTACATGCTTATCACTAAGTCCCACATTTGCATAAATTTATTAAATTGGAATGTTTATTAAGGTTTATGCATTTCCAACTTGTACTGATTTTACACAATCGTCATTTACCTTACATTTCATTTCTATTCAATATATATTCATTTTATTCCATCCATTTGGGTACTGCATTGAAATATATTTATTAACTAATACTAACGTTATTATCATTAATTATAATTGGATTTCCAATTTTTATTCAATACCTTGAACAATAACTTACATATTAATCAAATCCTTCTTTTACTTAATTCAAATTGGATTATATTCCAATTCCTATAATTAGGTCTTAAGTCACCATTTACATAATTAAATTTAGCGTTTATTTCAATCTTCGTTTATAATTTAAAGTTTCTACTAAATTAAATTACAAAACTTATGAACTTTAACAAATTTAATCCACCAAATAAATTTTTCTAATGTTTATATATTTGCAATTCAATTCAGTTATTATTTCATTAATACCATTTTAAATCAACTAATTATGACTTATAACCACAAACACAAATTTTCGTTATTTCAATCTATGTCATATAAACATTTTAAATTATTTACCTTTAATTACAGTTACTAGCTAACCCCTGCATTTACTCCATTAAAAATCCTAAGACTTCTATTTCAATTTAAATTAGATTAGAAAACATATCAAATTGACTCATTTAATATCATTGAATTTAACGGGTCGTTACATAAAGAAGGTGAAGAAATTTATTTCAAAGTAAGGTAAATTAGAAATAATTGTAAATTTACTTAAGTGTTGGGGATTGAAATTAAAGAGAAGTGAGATTTTGAAATTTATAAACTGGGTTTATAAAAGTGAAGTGGATTTGAATTCAAGGTGTGAATTTATTAAAGAAATGGTAAATGTGTTTAAAATAAATGGAGATTTATTTTTAAAGGATGTGAAAGAGAAGAGTATTTCCTTGGATAGCCAAGTATGGTTTTCAAAGCAATTTTAAGTACAAGTTAAGGTTTTAATGTTATTTTAAAAGCATGTTTGGAAAATTTATTATTATCGTAATAAATTTATAAAAGTGATTTGCATTATATTTTAGAAAAAAAAATATTAGTTATATTTTATAAGGTGGTTTTATTTAAAACATTCTTAAGTATACATTTTTATCAAGTATTAAAGTAGTTTTAATTTTAATATTATAAAGTATATTTTATAATAAAGTGATTTAAAATTATTTAAAATCTAAAGTATTTTATACTTAGCGTTTCAGTGGAAATAAATAATTGTAAAAGTATGCTGTGAAAGGAAAGCTGGTTTTGAAACTGTTTCCAAAAAAGGTTGAAATTGGAAATTATATACTGTGAAGTTATTTTTGGGATTAATAAATAATGTGGGAAATTATTTATTGGTTGATGGTTGTTGTGGATATTAATTGATAGTTAAATAACCGACTATCAATATTGGCCAAATGCGCTGATCGTTTCGAAGAGACCGGGATCGAGATTTATTTCTCGAAAACCACTTCGATCCGATTTGTACGTTTCGTGGGAATCGAGTTCGGAGTCGAAGATGGAGCAGTGAAGTGCAAGGGCTAGTCGCTACTAATCCTGAGGATAATTCCAAAATAGATGTAGTAGGAATAGTGCATTCGGTTCCGTTCGAACCCGGGACGGACTTGTACGGATGAATGCTTTTAGAACATTGTCAGGTGAACGATGAGCATTCTAAGGGATACGTTCTAAAGGTGTAAGGACCCGATTCTTCGTCTTCCGAAAACTGAACATCGATACGTTCACTGTATCAACTGCCGAGTAATCGGTTGCCGAAAAACCGAACACTTAGGGTTTTAATTTTAAAAGAAAGAGACAGAAGGAGAGAGAGAAAGATAGAAAATAGGGAGGAAATAAAATAGAAAATAGAACGGAACAGAAAAACAACAGAACAACATCAGAATCTCACAATTCGCAGCGGAACAACATATAATAAATAAATGAATAATCTTTAAACAAAGAACTATATCAGTTATTACATTTTATACATTACATTACATCATATCATCAGAGTGTACAACAATATACAACAACAAACAGCGGAAAAGAGATACTATATACTAGTAATTACTCCATGCCATCCATCTTGCCTCCAGCAACTCCTGAATATCCAGAATATCCTGATAAACCTAACTCTTGACTGCCCGTGTAGAAATTGGTGGGCACCCAGAGTTTAGGAAGGAAAATAATAAACTCC
Source organism: Allium cepa (assembly GCA_030765085.1). Lineage (NCBI taxonomy): Eukaryota > Viridiplantae > Streptophyta > Magnoliopsida > Asparagales > Amaryllidaceae > Allium > Allium cepa. The sequence goes on from CM060928.1 coordinate 196,629,865, forward strand.
GAGTCAGTCATGTGACTGGTGTGAGAAATCAAAACAGTTTATTTATCTTTAAAATCAAAATAGAAGAATATTTTTAAGTCAATTCGCAATGCTTTTAAAAATGAGACTACCATAAGGCCTCCCGCACACACACACAATGCAAACGCAGAATCAGAGGAGATTTCTCCTTATGATAGTCAAAGATGCTTGATACGTATTAAAAAGAACATTTGATATTATTATTAGTGCATAGTGTAGGAAAAATTCATTTCGTAAGTAGAATATAAATCTTAGCCAACATACGACCATTATCGTATGCCCACTATAGCTATCATCTAAACAGTGGTGACCACCATAAGTAAATGGCAGGTTCTACAACTAATACCGTACAAGTTTCGTATTGGGAATTGGATTTCCAACGAATGATCAGGCCAAGGAACTTTCCATTGCCACATGAGAATGTCTCTGGATGGACATCCCCGAGAACCAAACCGGATCTCTACCAACACAAGGCCGGGTTACCCCTAACTGAGTAACAACTGACCGAATATGCCATCCCCCGGTCCTTTGGGACCTTTCAACCGAGCGCTCGCAATCAATTCACACAATCATAAACTGTTTTCAACATGAGTAAGTATCTGGGCTCCATACCATGATACCACCCTTTTCCAGAAGGAAATGCACATATCCTAAAGGGCGCTACCCCTCATAACCTTGCTGCATCTTTCCTGTTTTGACCATTCCCGAGGTGTGAGGCTCGACGAAGTCACGTCCACAAAAACATACTTTATACAAAAGCCATGCTTTGGGTCAACAAATGATCATAGAAATGATCACCAAGATAGACGATCAAATAAATGATCCTATCACAAATAATCAACACAATGATCATTTCACATCAACACTCAGCATGTCACATTACCAAATTGGGAATATATCGCTGATAACATTCAACTACATAACCTCTAAGCTCGTACGTCTCAGAGAAGGGTGTTAAGCTAAAAGAATAAATTCTTCGCCACCAACAGAAATATATTTGAAAGAAATCGGCTTTATATCTCAATTTGTAATGTCAGACATACAATCCATACAAGTCTGTTCAGGGTTCGAACAGAACCGAAGGCACTTCTCACGAAGCCCTTGCAATCCGGGTATTCACAATCCCGATCGAATTTCCCATCACTTAGGGAATCTCTATACCAGGAGCTACCCAGTGCAGAGATAATCGATAGGTCATCCTATCGCTTTCGCAAATACCCGGTCTTCAACACCGGTCATCAATGCTATCCATTACGTCGTATCACTATTCGGAATGGGTAATCCGAATAACGAGCGCAATAATTTAAAAACAAGTGTAGCATTCAAATTCAGCAAATCACAACAAATACCTTTCAAAGGTAAATATTGATAGTCGGTTATTGAACTATCAATGGATATGCACAACATCACCAGATTCCAAATAATTTTCCAAATTATTTATTTCCCAAAAATATCTTTCCTAGATATATAGTTTTCACACCTCAAAAATAAATCAATATTTATTTTTAAACAAATTCCCCTTTTCATTTATAAATTCCATAATGAATTTATATTTCACAATATCTATGAATATTCGATTTCAATTATTCAATTCAATTTATCTTCAAAAAGATAAATTCTCAAAACGTTTCATTTCACATTGGAAAAACATTTCCATACTTATTTAATAAGAAATTCACAAATCTTTTTATTTTCAACTCTTGGAAAATATTCAATATACTTAAATCGAAATTAAGTATATATTTCATTCTTTAAGGTAAACATGCTCTTAAACATATTTATTTGGGTCAAAACGAATGTTGCGTAAAACATCGTTACGACAATCCAAAATCACTAGTATAGGGATTCGAAATTAAAATAGATATATAAATCCCAATACTATACAAAACATTTCCTTTCGGAAATCATTTACTATAACAACGGTGTTATAGTCCACCATTTCCTTCTATTTCTCGAAAACATATATTTCAACAATAAATGTTGAAATCTATGGTTTCGAATCTCAACACATTTAAAACATCGTTAGATCGTTTTAATTCTGTTTAAAATATCACATTCTAAACAATTTCTTTAACATACTATTCGCTATTCAAAAACGTGAATATACTACGTTAACCAATTTCATCCTTTCTATTCATTCTATCTTAAAGGATTATTCACTATTCAAAAATGTGAATATAACTTCATTAATAGGTTACAACAATTTACTTCTTAAAATAAGTCGTTTGCGAATTTATAAAACAACGTTTATAAATTCCTTTTCTATTTATTTTATAACAACTTCCTTTTATAAATTCCTTTATTAACCTATTCAATTTATAACTCAATTATAAAACAAAAGTTCATATCATAAGTGAAATACTTATAATTTATTCGTTTGCAAAAAAAATCGTTCCTTTGAACTTCATAATTATAAATCTTATAACTTATAACATTCAATTATTTATCCAAAACCATTCTTTTAATAGCTTTATAAATTTTATAAACCTACTGCTTATAAAATTCCATTTATAACTTCACCGTTTATAATTCCATAAATTTCACTCATTTATGAAATTCATTCACAATTCATTCTAACACTTATAAAAACTCATTTTTTATAACTCAGATATTTTTAATTTATAAATATCAATTTATAAATTCTTTTATATAAATCAATTTATATTATTCTTTTAAAACGTCTTTAATCTCCTTTATTATTTCACCATTTTGATTCATAAAATAATTAAATTTTATAAATCCTATATTTAAACTTTTCACAATAAATTCTAAAATCCCAATTTAACTGTTTTATAAAATCATTAATCCCATATTTTCCAAAAAATCAGTTTTTAACTATATTTCTCAAAAATATAATTTTTATCACATTAAAAATTATAACGTTTATTTATTTAAAATGAATCAATTCCAAAAATATAGTATATTTTCAAAAATCACTTTAAAAATCATTTTAAAATTCCAAAGTTTGGTCCAATGATGCTACACACCAAATAGTCAAACACGACAACAACGATACCATATATCGATATGATAATCCATCAAATATCAAAATATCTGAAATCAAATAAATACTGTTGAGGAATCCAGTTGGATCCCTCCAACCTGTTTCCTGCATCCAAAAACATTAGCACAATACCAATTCCGTTCCAGTACGAAATTATCGCGGTATATGGGATTTAAAATATATCCGCTTAATAGACGGCGCAATAGGGTCTCATCCGCTATACAAATGCGGGAAATCAATAACTCCAATATATACATATGCCAATATATATATATATTGCTATTATATATAATACCAATTTCACTGTTTATGAAATATTCGCGGTATATGTTTTTAATAAATAACATCCGCTTACTAACGGCGCATAATGTCTGTTTTAACAATCAATAGATAACAATCATCATTCAAACATGCATTCAAATATTTTAAATCTAACTATTTAAAATAAAATCGAAACTGATTCGATTGAGTGAGAAGTTCTCACCTTGATTTCAATGTCGTTTTAGCGATTTATTTCGAATAAAATTAAACGGACGTTTAATTTTACCAAAAATTCTCACTAACTCCGAACGACTCCAATCCAATTCCATCGCGTAGTGCTCGTCCATACGATTCCAACGCAACTGGTTTCGCGCGTTTTCGACCTCGTATGAAAAAGATATCAATTTTACAAGTTTTACACGATTTAAACTAATATTTACAACTTTAATTAAAAAATTTAAACCTAACTAATTACAGGCCGTTAGATTACATTTGCTTGCATCAGGGCCGTCCCTTGCTTCTCCATCTCCCTCACGTTTCTATAGGAGATACACGCAACTTAAACCCATGAACTCCAAACTAGGGTTCGAAAATTCGGCCTCCACGTTGAACTATAGCACGATCAGGAACTTGCATCTCGACCCCCCTCGCAAGAGCCACACACGGCCCAAAGAGCATGAAGCTTGGCCACCATATGCGCACGCGAACCGAGAACACACGGCCACGAACGCGACCATCTCCCTCTCTCCACGCGACGCCAAACTCCATCATCACCATACGGATCTGAAGCTCTCGGGATGCTCTTCATCTTTGTAGTTGACAACATTCGCTAATTGTTTGTAGATTGGGAGAGATTGAGGGGTGAAGATGGAACAATCTCGGCCTTCCATTGAAGGGGTGGCGGCTGTGAATAGCTAGGGTTTTGTTTTTTTTTTTTTTAATTTATGTGATAGTGGGCTATTTATAGGAAAATCAATCGACACTATTCATTCCGGAAATTCCAAACTCCGATTCACGCGCCGTAACCAGCGTTTCTAGGGTTTACCCCGCGTTCCGGACACAATGAAACAGGTTTCGAAAGCTAATTCGGACATCCGTGCGAGTTCTGGCAATAAACGTTCAATTTAAATTAAACCGATTTAAACGATTTTCTAGGCGTTTTAATTTGTACCGGACAAACGGTAAATCCAATTGACACGAAATTTTAAACCTTACAATAATATCACATTACGGATCCGATGAAACTATTTTCGTCGAAATCCGAGACTGTTTGAAAAATGGCTATTTTAACTCGCTAAATTAATATTAAAAATAATTCGATACGTTTCGAGCTGCCACGATCAAACGATAACTCCGATTGACACGAAAATTGAAATCCGGTAATAACTAAATATTACGGATCCAAGGGAACTGGTTTCGTTCAATTCTGAGACTGTTCAAAAATTGGCTATTTTCACTAGTCGATTAAATATTAAAATATTCAATTTTCACAAATTAACTTTTAATTCGATTTTAAAAGTTCTAAAATATCATTCTAACTCCAATATGATAAAATAAAATTTTACAAATCATTTTCAATCATATTTAACCCAATTTTCAATTATTTCCATAATTTCACATATTAAATTATTGATTTAATTATTCAATTAAATCCAATTATTCAAAATAAAATTTATTCGACTTATAAATTTCACTTATTAATATTTAAAATTAATTAAATATTCAAATTTAAATTAATAAAAATTCTGGGTCGTTACAAAAGGTAACGTTTATCCTCAAGCCTCATCAACCGGGAATGACTGAAAATCAGGGGTTATGCAGCAAGGCTTCGTGGGTAGCCCCCACTTGAGAGTAAGGTCATCCCTGTCTAGATGTCCCTTTTTATTTCGGCTGTGTGGCGGTTGCTGATCCCAACCGCGGGGTGATCTTATTTGGAACTGTCCAGCAAGGGATGGTTCCGGCCTTGTGTTGCAGGGGAGTTAGGGTGGCTCCTCGGTACTGTGATGTAGGCCACGTACTGTGACAGGTGGTACCCCAGTGCCTAGTCATTCGTTGGAAATCTATTCTTCCTACGTGCCTTGTACGAGTTTTGTTTGTATTACCCACTTTGTGGCTAGTATGCTGGAATTTAATGAATGTAACAATTTCGGCTATTTTATAAGTATTTGTGAATAGACACTATTATAATATCAGAGGATTTTAATAGAAATGTTTTAGCTATCGTAAGGTAAAAAACCGACATGTTTATTTGTGGCGTGGTCTTACGAGATGCTTTTGTTTTCAAAAGATTTTTTGAAACTTTAATAATCCAATTGAGTGTGATTTTCTCACGCTGGTTTTCCAGACTGACTCGGGTGTTATTTAACTGTAATGCTCGGGTCAGACCGAGTATTATAGGATACAGGATATGATGCTGTGGAGCTCAGGAGACGAGCTGGATGGCGAGATGTATTACTCGTACATGTTTTATATATTCCGCTGTGTTGTTTGGTTGTATATTCAGTTGTATGAGGACATGTGATGGTTTGTAACAACCTGAGATTTCGTACCGGTTAATTATCGTCTTTGGACGATACATTTTCCTACCTGTTTGTTATTTGAAGTTTTAATCGGAAAAAAAAATTCTTTTAACAATTTGATAAAGAATTGTGGGCCTTAAAATCAGCTTGGCCCATATTTTGTGTGATGCCGTGAAAATTAAGAACCGTCCCCTTTTTACCTCTCTGATTCGAAAAAGAAAACCCTAGGCCATAACCCGTTCCCCATTTCATTTTCTCATTCGATAACCTAAACGTACGAAACAAAAGAAAATGAAAATGGTGGCAGCCGTGTTCGTCCCCCTTTCAAAAATTAGGGTTTCGATTCAGTTTCGCTCGTCTTCTTGAACTAGGGCTTCGTGAAATCTAGGGCGCCGCTTACCTCCATCGAAGATGCTTCGTCGAACGACTACCTTCTCTCCACTCACACGTGCTTAAATTCATTGAGTCCAAGGTGAGTGAACTATCACTCACATCTAGTTCCTTTTCAGTATTATGCTTTGGTTGTTTGAATTTGAATTTCTGTTGATCATGGCTTCGATTTGGTTACCGTATGGACTTCGGGGATTCGATTTTTGGTTGACTGTTGATGATTTTACTGACTTTGTCAGTTCGTCCTTTCCGTGTTACTTTGTGACATGGCTTTTAGTTGCTGGTATTGATCTAGTTAATGTGTCCATGTGCTAGATTTCCGACTTATTCCAATTTCGTTTACTTGGACTTTGTTCGAATTCGGAGAATTTGTGATTTTAAGTTGCACAGAGCAGTTTGATTTTCTGACGACTTCGACAGACTTCGATTCAAACTGCAGTGTTTTTAAACTTGATTCGTAAAATTGATTTTGTAGGAAACAATTTGGCTCGGCACTGTTTTGATTTGAAATTTGCTGTACCATGATTTCTCAAACTCATTTCGATTGTGACTTTAATATTGCTTTAGAATGCGGTTTAAAATCGCCTCTGTCTGGAATTGGCAATACATTGCTTATTCATTTTCTGTGTCTTTATATGTGTCCATGCCTTCAGTTATATCTGTGTATGCATGTGTAGTCATTTACATTGCAATTAGCTTTGTTCAAAAATTGATGGTGTTTCTGGCTTCAATGAACTCTTTATACATTGAGATTTTATGTTTTTCGACCTTTGCCTTTCTATGGTTGGTCGGTACATACTCGAGTCTGGTTCATGTAGCCTTGCTTGTGCATTTGGATGTTATTGACCACCGAGTTATTTTCAAGGTTTATTAGGGCTGTGTATGTGTTATATATATATGATGCAGCTTGGTATTTTGTTTCACTACTCGTAGCCTGATTCGAATCTGCATTGATGTAAGAGTAATTTGCCACCTATGTTAATGTTCATCCTTAACTCCGGCTATTCGTGTACTGCCTCTGGTTATATGTGTACTGTAGCACTTTCGACCTTGTTTGAAATTGCATTTTTACTTGATTCAGCAAGTTGCCTCCCCTGTCCTCTTTAATTCACGGTTGCAGTCATGTGTACATTACTCTGATTCATCGTTGTAGTTGATGCCTGTTTCCTTTGTTGAGTTCGAATCTGATACACTGTATTGATGCAGTGTATTCATTTGCATTTGGTCACTTGTATTCATTTGATTACGTGCTGTGGTGCCATACTTTTGGCGCCCTCGCCTTCATTCTACTGCCTTCAAGTAGTTCGTAACACTGCCTTGTGCACTTGCTCATTTGAGTTGTAACATTGACCCTGTACCACTTGGTGTTATAGTGCACTGTGCATTCTTGTACTTGTAGTGTTGCCATATTAACCCTTTTGCTGCTGTTTGACCTACTGCACCATATGTTGTGGTTGTTTCATTTATGCATCTCTAACTTGTCCACTTACTTCCTGACCTGTAACACTATTTTTAGTGTTGTTGTGTTATGTAGTTCACTGTACCATGTATTTCACGTACCCTTGACCCTGTCCACGGTTGCATTTGGTCGCACCTGTTGTTGGTTTTGTTGCAGCCCTTCCTTGTATTCGCGGAGTGTGTATATTGCTAAGTGCACTTATGTCCATGCTTGCATTTGACCTTGTGATGACTACAATTCAGTTGTAGTCTGCCCTTGTGTTTGTGTGTGTGGTGCCCGCACCCTCCTATTTTTGTAGCTGTCCCACTGCTTTGTGTTTTGGATGCAGCCCAGTTGCAGTCTTCCCTTTTCTGATGTGTGCTGTGTTGCCATTTCATTGGTTCTCTCACCTTCATTCAGTTGTGTCTTCATGTTGTAACTATCTTGTGCACTTGCACATTTGAGTTATACTGCTTCTCGTTGCACCTCTGATTCAATTTCCCATGTGCAGTTTGTTATGTACATTCATTGGGTACATCATCACCGTAGTGGCAAGGCAGTGCACGCAAGCGTGAACTGCAGCCACACGGTTTTCATTGGGTACATCATCACTGTAGTGGCAAGGCAGTGCACGCAAGCGTGAACTGCAGCCACACGGTTTTCATTGGGTACATCATCACTGTAGTGGCAAGGCAGTGCACGCAAGCGTGAACTGCAGCCACACGGTATTGATTTTATGGGTATTCCTTTTACTTTTGATCCATTGATCCTTTGCGTATTTCATATGCCGTATTGGCGAGGCAGTGCACGCGTGCGTGTACAGCCAATCGATTTTGATGTTGTTAAGTGACATTTCAATTATTTGATTTGATTTGATTTGATTTAATCATTTTGTGTTAATTGTCGTTTAGACAATTCTGATGTTTTCTAAATTATCTTCATTGATGTTCTTTTCACTCATCTTTGTTGATATTTTGAATCTGCAGATTTGTTGTTTGACACTATTACATGTTATATTTACCGTTATCCGATTCTCTTCTAGAAGGGTTGGATAGACGGAATTTACTATGACAGTCGTCTATTCATATTTAATTATTATTGCTTCTGTGCACTAATAACTGAGTTTGAATTAGACTGACCCGTGTATTATTTTCTTTTGAATATAATACTCGGGTCAGACCGAGTATTTACAGGTTGTTGATATTTTACTTTGGGTTGCTGTTAGAGCTATGAAGTCTTTTCATTTCTCTTGGAGTAGTCGTCGTTATTGTAGTAGTCTTGTATAGGATGATGTATATTCATGTATATTATTCACGATAATGTACTTGTTTATGTAGCTTCCAGAGTCGACAGTTGTAGTTGTATCATAAGTATTGTATTCATGTATATCAACTGACATCAGTTATATATATATATATGAGACTTTCTGTTATATCTGTGTTTCGCATTTACATTATCTGTGTTATTATTATATATATTGTCCTAAACTATTATGAACCATCGTAGTTCGTTTTATACTAGAATTGGGTATGTCGATGAGAGTAAATAAATAAGAGATGAAAAATAAAAATATATACCACTCCTATCGAGATAACCAATACTAGTGTAAGGCCTAACTACGGATGGCCGCTCCTATCCAGCCTTATTCTTCATAATAATAGACAGTATTTCTTTTAATACTCTTTATTATTGTGAGCATAGAGGTGGGGCGTCACAGTTGGTATCAGAGCTTGGGGTTTATGGACATAATATAAAACATAACTTAGATGGAACATATGTTACAACTATTAGTCGATGTTTTATATGTGCTTTGAGTCAAAACTAAAGTTTTGAAATTTTGAAAAAAAAATTTAAATAGCTTTATTTAAAAATAAAAGTTGATTTGGATTTTGATGATTGATTGATTTGTGCTTTGTTTATCAGAGTGCGCAGCGAAAACAGTGTGACTGCTTCGCTGAGTACAGATGATAATTATTTTGATTTAAAAATCAAAGTATGAAATTGAAATAAATTTCATTTTTTATTTACATAGCTGTGTTTATTTTGTTTTCTTAAAAATTTCGAATCCGATTTAAGGATTCGAAGCGATTGCAGCTATGTGGTTTTGTTGAAATTTTTGCTGGTTTCCTTTGATGCTAATCACATGTTGATTAGATTTTTGCTGATTTAAAATATCTTCATTGAAGATATAATTGAATGATTTCTTTATTCATTTTGTAGTGTACGTGCAAATTTGAGTTGCACGTTACTGCACAAATTTTACGTTGAACCGATGCTTGGTTATGAAACGTATTTTGTTGCCGTTATTATTATAACGGGATTTTTACACCAATGCTATATTTTGAAGCAAGGTGTTTTGTTGACATTTTAATGAATGAAAATTCACTGATATGAAATTTTGATGTAAATTATTGTGATGAGATTTTGACGTTTAAAATTTACTGTCGCTTTGCCTTCAGTAACCGTCAAATTTTAAAGTGGATTTTCAAGCGGTTATCCCGCAATGCTGATTTTGAGATTAGTTTTATGTTGTTTTGAGAAGTACCATTTCTTTGTTGAAGTTGCTACTTATGTTGCTGATTTAACCACGTGATTATAAAAAGCGTTTTAAAATAAAAATTGTTTTCAAAAATTTTTCAGTTTACGTTTTCAAAAGAATGAGAAAGAGATTTAAACGATTCAGTAAAATCGAGGACTATGAACCCTTTCTTTTACTGATTCGCTTAATTCCGGACTTGTTCGTTTGAGAATGTAAATTATAACTTTTATAAAATGAATGAAATTGTTTTCAGAAGTTTTTCATTTTGCGCTTTCAAAAGAATGAGAAAGCGATTTAAACGTTTCAGCAAAATCGAGGACTATGACCCCTTTCTTTTACTGATTCGCTTAATTCCGGACTTGTCCGTTTGAAAATGTGAAATGTTATTTTTGAATACACAATTTTGCACTTTCAAGGAAATGATGAAGAGAATCAAACGATTTAGTAAAACTCGTGGTATGGGACATGAGCGTTTGCTATTTCGATTAATTCCGGACTCGTTAATTGAAACATTTGTTGTTTGATGATTTTGATGATTTCACACGTTCAAGGAAACGATGAAGAGAATCAAACGATTTAGTAAAACACGTGGTATGGGACATGTGCGTTTGCTTTTTCGGTTAATTCCGGACTCGTTAATTGAATATATGTTGGACCTTCAGGTCATATGTTGGACCTTCGGGTCAATACCAGTACCGGACCTTCGGGTCATATGTTGGACCTTCGGGTCATTTGTTGGGCGCCAAAATTATGTTGGGTACTTGGTATGCTTCGGCCATATGTTGATGCACGTGCGGCGTAGCTAAAACTCACCATCTGATGGGATCGATCCAACCTTTTATGTTGATTTTCTAGTTATCTTAATTGATTCTAGATATTTGTTGTTTCCAATTATCTGCAGGTAATTGGATATTTGTTGATTTGATTATCGTTTTTGACAATCGAATATTTGTTGATATGAGTTCTGATTATCGTTTTTGATAATCGGATATTTGTTGATTTGATTATCGTTTTTGATAATCGAATATTTGTTGATATGAGTTCTGATTATCGTTTTTGATAATCGGATATTTGTTGATTTGATTATCGTTTTTGATAATCGAATATCTGTTGATATGAGTTCTGATTATCGTTTTTGATAATCGGATATTTGTTGATTTGATTATCGTTTTTGATAATCGAATATTTGTTGATATGAGTTCTGATTATCGTTTTTGATAATCGGATATTTGTTGATTTGATTATCGTTTTTGATAATCGAATATTTTTTGATATGAGTTCTGATTATCGTTTTTGATAATCGGATATTTGTTGATTTGATTATCGTTTTTGATAATCAAATATTTGTTGATATGAGTTCTGATTATCGTTTTTGATAATCGGATATTTGTTGGTTTGATTATCGTTTTTGATAATCGAATATTTGTTGATATGAGTTCTGATTATCGTTTTTGATAATCGGATATTTGTTGATTTGATTATCGCTTGAGATAATCAAATATTTGTTGATTTGAGATTTGATTATCTCTTGAGATAATCAAATATTTGTTGATTTGAGATTTGATTATCGCTTGAGATAATCAAATAATTGTCGATTTGAGATTTGATTATCGCTTGAGATAATCAAATAATTGTTGGTTTGAGATTTGATTATCGCTTGAGATAATTAAATAATTGTTGATTTGAGAATTCTGATTATCGTTTTTGCTAATTAGACTTTTGTTGTTTTCTGATTACCATTGGGTAACTAGATAATTGCGTTTTTGCGTTTTGTGATTTGTGTTTCCTAATTATCTTTGTTGATAATTAGATTTTGTTGTCTTCTTATTATCGTATCGATAATTAGATATTGCTGTTTGGTGATTTCTGTATGCTTATTATCTAATTGATAATTGAATATTGCTGATAATTGCATTTATTCAGTTTTGTTGTTTTCTGATTATCTATTTGATAGTTAGATTTTGTTGTAAATTTGTGAATTTCTTTTATGAAATTAAAAGATTTCTTAGATATTTGTGTTCTTGACCTTTATTTTCTAGCTTAACCAGTTTATGTTAGAAAATTTACTGTTAGTGGCGACCTTAATTATGAAAATTGCGGGGACGCAATTTTTATAAGGAGGGGAGTCTGTAACAACCTGAGATTTCGTACCGGTTAATTATCGTCTTTGGACGATAAATTTTCCTACCTGTTTGTTATTTGAAGTTTTAATCGGAAAAAAAAAATTCTTTTAACAATTTGATAAAGAATTGTGGGCCTTAAAATCAGCTTGGCCCATATTTTGTGTGATGCCGTGAAAATTAAGAACCGTCCCCTTTTTACCTCTCTGATTCGAAAAAGAAAACCCTAGACCATAACCCGTTCCCCATTTCATTTTCTCATTCGATAACCTAAACGTACGAAACAAAAGAAAATGAAAATGGTGGCAGCCGTGTTCGTCCCCCTTTCAAAACTTAGGGTTTCGATTCAGTTTCGCTCGTCTTCTTGAACTAGGGCTTCGTGAAATCTAGGGCGCCGCTTACCTCCATCGAAGATGCTTTGTCGAACGGCTACCTTCTCTCCACTCGCGCGTGCTTAAATTCATTGAGTCCAAGGTGAGTGAACTATCACTCACATCTAGTTCCTTTTCAGTATTGTGCTTTGGTTGTTTGACTTTGAATTTCTGTTGATCATGGCTTCGATTTGGTTACCGTATGGACTTCGGGGATTCGATTTTTGGTTGACTGTTCATGATTTTACTGACTTTGTCAGTTCGTCCTTTTCGTGTTACTTTGTGACACAGCTTTTAGTTGCTGGTATTGATCTAGTTAATGTGTCCATGTGCTAGATTTCTGATTTATTCCAATTTTGTTTACTTGGACTTTGTTCGAATTCGGAGAATTTGTGATTTTAAGTTGCACAAAGCAGTTTGATTTTCTGACGACTTCAACAGACTTCGATTCAAACTGCAGTGTTTTTAAACTTGATTCGTAAACTTGATTTTGCAGGAAACAATTTGGCTCGGCACTGTTTTGATTTGAAATTTGCTGTACCATGATTTCTCAAACTCATTTCGATTGTGACTTTAATATTGCTTTAGAATGCGGTTTAAAATCGCCTCTGTCTGGAATTGGCAATACATTGCTTATTCATTTTCTGTGTCTTTATATGTGTCCATGCCTTCAGTTATATGTGTGTATGCATGTATAGTCATTTACATTGCAATTAGCTTTGTTCAAAAACTGATGGTGTTTCTGGCTTCAATGAACTCTTTATACATTGAGATTTTTTGTTTTTCGACCTTTGCCTTTCTATGGTTGGTCGGTACATACTCGAGTCTGGTTCATGTAGCCTTGCTTGTGCATTTGGATGTTATTGACCACCGAGTTATTTTCAAGGTTTATTAGGGCTGTGTATGTGTTATATATATATATGATGCAACTTGGTATTTTGTTTCACTAGTCGTAGCCTGATTCGAATCTGCATTGATGTAAGAGTAATTTGCCACCTATGTTAATGTTCATCCTTGACTCCGGCTATTCGTGTACTGCCTCTGGTTATATGTGTACTGTAGCACTTTCGACCTTGTTTGAAATTGCATTTTTACTTGATTCAGCAAGTTGCCTCCCCTGTCCTCTTTAATTCATGGTTGCAGTCATGTGTACATTACTCTGATTCATCGTTGTAGTTGATGCCTGTTTCCTTTGTTGAGTTCGAATCTGATACACTGTATTGATGCAGTGTATTCATTTGCATTTGGTCACTTGTATTCATTTGATTACGTGCTGTGGTGCCATACTTTTGGTGCCCTCACCTTCATTCTACTGCCTTCAAGCAGTTCGTAACACTGCCTTGTGCACTTGCTCATTTGAGTTGTAACATTGACCCTGTACCACTTGGTGTTATAGTGCACTGTGCATTCTTGTACTTGTAGTGTTGCCATATTAACCCTTTTGCTGCTGTTTGACCTACTGCACTATATGTTGTGGTTGTTTCATTTATGCATCTCTAACTTGTCCACTTACTTCCTGACCTGTAACACTATTTTTAGTGCTGTTGTGTTATGTAGTTCACTGTACCATGTATTTCACGTACCCTTGACCCTATCCACTGTTGCATTTGGCCGCACCTGTTGTTGGTTTTGTTGCAGCCCTTCCTTGTATTCGTGGAGTGTGTATATTGCTAAGTGCACTTATGTCCATGCTTGCATTTGACCTTGTGGTGACTACAATTCAGTTGCAGTCTGCCCTTGTGTTTGTGTGTGTGGTGCCCTCACCCTCCTATTTTTTTAGCTGTCCCACTGCTTGGTGTTTTGGATGCAGCCCAGTTGCAGTCTTCCCTTTTCTGATGTGTGCTGTGTTGCCATTTCATTGGTTCTCTCACCTTCATTCAGTTGTGTCTTCATGTTGTAACTATCTTGTGAACTTGCACATTTGAGTTATACTGCTTCTCGTTGCACCTCTGATTCAATTTCCCATGTGCAGCTTGTTATGTACATTCATTGGGTACATCATCACTGTAGTGGCAAGGCAGTGCACGCAAGCGTGAACTGCAGCCACACGGTTTTCATTGGGTACATCATCACTGTAGTGGCAAGGCAGTGCACGCAAGCGTTAACTGCAGCCACACGGTTTTCATTGGGTACATCATCACTGTAGTGGCAAGGCAGTGCACGCAAGCATGAACTGCAGCCACACGGTATTGATTTTATCGGTATTCCTTTTACTTTTGATCCATTGATCCTTTGCGTATTTCATATGCCGTATTGGCGAGGCAGTGCACGCGTGCGTGTACTGCAGCCAATCGATTTTGATGTTGTTAAGTGACATTTCAATTATTTGATTTGATTTAATTTAATCATTTTGTGTTAATTGTCGTTTAGACAATTCTGATGTTTTCTAAATTATCTTCATTGATGTTCTTTTCACTCATCTTTGTTGATATTTTGAATCTGCAGATTTGTTGTTTAACACTATTACATGTTATATTTACCGTTATCCGATTCTCTTCTAGAAGGGTTGGATAGACGGAATTTACTGTGACAGTCGTCTATTCATATTTAATTATTATTTCTTCTGTGCACTAATAACTGAGTCTGAATTAGACTGACCCGTGTATTATTTTATTTTGAATATAATACTCGGGTCAGACCGAGTATTTACAGGTTGTTGATATTTTACTTTGGGTTGCTGTTAGAGATATGAAGTCTTTTCACTTCTCTTGGAGTAGTCGTCGTTATTGTAGTAGTCTTGTATAGGATGATGTATATTCATGTATATTATTCACGATAATGTACTTGTTTATGTAGCTTCCAGAGTCGACAGTTGTAGTTGTATCATAAGTATTGTATTCATGTATATCAACTGACATCAGTTATATATATATATATATATATATATATATATATATATGAGACTTTCTGTTATATCTGTGTTCCGCATTTACATTATCTGTGTTATTATTATATATATTGTCCTAAACTATTATGAACCATCGTAGTTCGTTTTATACTAGAATTGGGTATGTCGATGAGAGTAAATAAATAAGAGATGAAAAATAAAAATATATACCACTCCTATCGAGATAACCAATACTAGTGTAAGGCCTAACTACGGATGGCCGCTCCTATCCAGCCTTATTCTTCATAATAATAGACAGTATTTCTTTTAATACTCTTTATTATTGTGAGCATAGAGGTGGGGCGTCACATGGTTTTTGTTCAGTTGTGTGATATGTATACTCTGATGATGTATGTATAAAACAAATATAGTTTCCTTTTGTGTAAAGATCTGTTATTACATATTATATTTTATTCCGTTGCGATGGTTAGATTCTGATGTTATTTTCTGTTTTCTCTTGTTCTACCTCCTTCTTTCAATTAAATGGTTCGATTTTTCGCGTATGAAAAATCGCGGCCGTTGCACATACGTAAGGGCGGATTGTTATGGGATAAATAAGAAACAGAGAAAGAAAAACCCTAGATTTCATAAAAGTAGATCAATTTTGAGGCGGCGATAATGGCAAATTCTCGCGGAGGCAATTGCTGCCCAAGTATGGATCTGCTTTGATCCGAAGAGATGCAGCTCGTCCAGATTATTACTCCCATGGAATCTGCTCACTAAACTGCCTCATACCTTGGTGAATTCGGTTTGCTCCATTTAAAAATGTAAAGTTTGATGCTTTGTTTTAATTTTTTTATCCAAACTGTTTTGTGTACAATTTTGTATCATGACTTTTGATTTTGATGTAAATTGTGTTTGGATGTTACTGTTGTTAGTTTGTATTTGAGCTGATATTTGAAGGAAAATGAATTTATTACCCCAATTGAACTTGTATTAAGTAGGTTAATGACAGGTTTTAGATAAGAATTCCGCCTGTCAGCGTTTGGATTTGATGCTTCTATGCACTATTCACAACGAAAAAATAATTATAATATTTTTTATATGTCTGGTCCAGTTAAACTAATCATACAAGAATATCGGTAGGAATAAAATTTCCATGGAAAACAGTGGAAATTCTCGCTTTTTTCCATCAGAAACCGGAAGGAATTCCTTCCGAGCTATTTTAAACGGAAAAACATGGAAATGGAAAAACATGGAATTCCTTTCGAGCTATTCTTTTCTTTTTGAGCCTCGATTTCTTGACTTAATAATGTTAGTTGAGAATTAACATTTGAAAGCGGTTCTTGAGTTTTCTCAAGTTCTTCTTCCAATATTTTCTTCTCGTCTTTAAGCATGTCTCTTTCCAATTCTGCCTTATTCTGATTTTCAACAGCCTCTTTGTTTTTTCTTTCGAGACTTTTTAAAGTATCTAACTATCTATATCATATAATGAAAAGTTAAACCACCTACCTCATTATCTTTGGCTATAAAGCATATATTGGCTTGTTCATTATCGCTGTCACTCTCGCTTTCTGAGGAGGAGGAAGATTCTGAATCATCCCTTGTAACCGAGAAAGCTTTCGTTCTGAATTTGTCCTTTCTTTTATTGTGATATGCTTTCATTTGGTCCAGACAATCCTTCTGTATATGTCCCTTTTTGTTACAGTTAAAGCACTCCAGAATTGATGAAGATGGTGGTTTATTGTTGTTTGAGTTTCTCTTGCCATTGTTTTCGTTTCCTGTTCTATACTTTAAGAATTTCTTGAAGTTTTTGGCAATAAAGGCTAGGTTGTCTTTGTCTGAATCTGATTCTTCTTGTTCTGCATGGAATGCTATATTCTTTTTTTCTTGAGCTTGAGCTCGTTTAGCTTGCAAATTGACTTCATAGGACATTAGATTTCCTATTAACTCTTCCGAAGTTATTTTGGAAATATCGTTCGCTTCTTCAATAGCGAGAACTTTTCTTTCTCATTCTTCCGTAAAAGAGTTAAGGATTTTGGATACAATATCAAAATCTAAATATTTTTCTCCTAGTCCTACTAATGATTGATAAGTATCCTAAAATCTTGAATACACATCATTTATAGATTCATTATCTTTCATTCTAATGTTTTGAAACTGACTTTTGAGCATGGATATTTTGCTTTGTTTGACCTTGCTAGTTCCTTCGTGTGTAGCTTTAAGTGTATGCCATATTTCATATGCACCATTGCACATGCTAACACGGTTAAACTCATTTTTGTCTAAGGCACAAAACAACATATTCATTGCTTCTGCATTTGCTGTGGCATCTAGTTTCTGTGTATTTGTCCAAGTAGAATACTCCTCGGAGGAATAGTGTATTCTTTCTGAGTTATATTCCATGAATCAAAACCATTTGCTTGCATATATATTCTCATTCATGTGGCCCAATAGTTATAGTTTATGCCATTGAATAGTGGTGGACGTGCAGTGTATTGTCATTTTATGAAGCTAGTTTTAATGCTAGTGCTAGTGTTAGTTTTCATATTATTAGAGTATCAGATAACTGTGTTACGGTTATATGAAAACCTCGCTCTGATACCAAATGAAAGTAGGCTATGGATCGTGTAATATGGATATACGATAATGCAGAGTATAGTGATGATAGTTATACAGTAAATAATGCGGAATATAAAAGCAGAATAATAAAAATAACACCAGAGATTTTTAGTTTGGTTTAGAGCTCCGTTCTACATCCAGTCAGACTCCTTCTGGAATTTCACTAAAACAATAACCCTCACTTAACCTGGAGGAATAGGTCTATACAACCCTTGAGCAGCCGAACAAGGACCTGAGCAGCAAAACAGGATTTCGCCTCAGCAGCCGAAGAGGACTTCACACGCCTGAGCAGCAGAACAGGACTTTCACAAATACAAAAGATTGTTTGACTTTTTGTGTTCTGATAACACGGATAAATTTGTTCATAGTACACCCTTTCTATGATCTTCTCCTTGAGTGTGTGTGTGTGTGTGTGTGTGTGTGTGTGTGTGTGTGTGTGTATTTGAAGTGTATGAAGAATAGAAAGGAATAATATTTCTTATAAGATGTTAATGCAGAATATTTGAGAGTATAGTCGCAAGTATATTCAAGAGAGTTAGAAAAGAAAGATAAGAAAATTCAGTAATTTTGAATCAAGTTAGAATATGTATTTACAGATGTTAAAAGGCAGCGACCATTGACGAAGAGTTCCGTTGAAGTGTTGCGTCCAAATCTGTTTGTAGAGATTCATATCCTTCACAAATGGTCGTGTCTTTTCAAAAAATATAGCTGTTATAAAAATTCAGTAAACTGAATCTCTGGGTCAAACGACTGGATATTCAAACGAATTTTTAAATCTATATTTGTATATATGTGCACCTGTGCATGTTGCACAAAAATTTTCAGGTCAATCGACTGACCTGGTAATTTCTATGCAATTTGCACAGTTTTCACAGGTTTACATATATATATATATATATATATATATATATATATATATATGATTCTAAATGAAAAAATTTGATAATATATATATATAATTCATATGCTTATATATGTACAAATTATTTGAAAATAAGAAGATTATATATATAAGCTAATATATATGTAAACGAGGAGAGATCTTAACAAAATTAACTTAAGACTCAAAACAAAAATAATAAAAATTGATGCGTCGATTTTGATGTCTTGTCTCCATGTAGTATATATTCTCTTTTTGTCGTAACAGTCGTCAAATCTATATGTTGTAGTGATAGCTTTGTGTCATGAATCAAAACCAAGTCTCAACAACTTCTACCAAGAAGATCCATTCCATATCAACCAAAGTTGATATCTTATGTACTGCCTATGATTGACTTTGAAGACTATAAACATGGCTAGATGAAGTGTGGCATCCACTACAATAGATTTACCTTTTAATAGCGCACAAAAAACGCTATAATAGATTTTCATAGCGTTAGTGACGACGCTATATAACGACATGTTATAATAGCCCTGACACATCTGATAGCACTATATATATTATACGCTATTGAATAGAACATTTTATAGCACTTATTCAGCACTATTGAATCCTTTTGATAGCGTTTTATCTATATCGACTTTCATACCATTTTATTCATGCAATTTTATTTAACTACTAAAAATCTCAATTTTTAATTTATAGCGTTAATAAATTTGTCATAGCTTGGAATCAACGCTATAAAAATTCTTTTCCATAGCGTTTACCATTATTATAGCTCTTTTCCTGCGCTATTATATTATTTCCTATAGCGCCTTTGATATAATTAGTTACTATAGCGTTTTACTTTCTGTTTCCATATCACCTTTTTTGCTCTATTAATTTTAATATATGATGTACTTTCTATAGTATCCTACAAACGCTATCTTTCATCTTATCTGAATTTCTCATTTCAATAGTAATCAAAATACAAAACTATATTTCTAAAAGCAAAAATCAAAAGCAAAAAATGTAATAGCAAAAGCATAATATACTACCAAAGCATATTTGATTTCAAATGACAAAATATATATGGTCTTACATAGTTGATAATAGGTACATAAGTTTAAAGTACATAATTTTAAAACAAAACATTACATGAAAAAACAAGATCCCTTAGTCTTCCGCTTGTCAGCTCATGCACATCAAACCTGCAAAGAGTAATCGCTAGTAATTTGAAGCATCAACGCAAAAAAATTGAAGCAGCTAGCGTTCCCTGCATCAAACCACTTCCTGCAATGAAATGAAGAAAAAATAAAATAAACATTTGATGGTATTGTTCATATATACTAGTATTCTACTATCATGCTTCAAAAACTTATATGGAGGGAATAAAAATCTAGCAAACAATAACACTGATACCAAAGTCCAAACTTATTCGTTGATTGTGTTTCGTCAAGTTCACTATTAGTAATAGAAAAGCCTTGGATGGAAGCATTAAAGAGCTTCGATGCTCCTGTTCATAAACCAGTCTATGGAACTTAAGCTATATGCAAAGGGGTGTTTGTAGAAGATCTTTAAATGTATCACCGTTTAGTCTTGTAGACTTTAAATGTATCACGTCCTAATTTCTTTGTCAAGGATTTTTATAGGTTCGTTCAAACTACAAATCTTAAATTCAAAAGTGAAAAGTTGTAAAAATTTAATGATGTTTGACTTACTGTTTTCTTGCAGATGGTGTAGGCAAAGTTAACTAGAAAGGCGTAGCATATTACAACAGATTGATCGACTACATGATTTCACAAGGTAATTAATTAAAATTATGTACATAAATTATTTGATATAAAAAGCTAAGCGTTATTTTTCACGCATAGGCATCACTCCATATGCAAATTTATACCACTACGACTCCCAAATGCATTAGAGAAAAAATATACAGAACTAATAAGCAAAAGAGTAGTGAAGGACCATGTAGATTTCTGTTTCAATATGCTAGATTTCCACAACATATTATAATGATACAAACAAAAACACTGAAGCACACTTATCTATCCACGAGACATTGTCTCATAGAACATCAACCGCAGATCATAGTGAACGGCCAGGATGCATTCTTTTTGTTTGTTTTAGATTACTGTATATATGCGGGCTGGATTATATTAGGTCCATTCTATTGTATATAAATACAAGTCTGTACCACTGTATTATTTATTAATAAAAAGTTCATTTTCTGCTGCATCTCATTTTATGGTATCAAAGCTTGAAAGCCAAACGGCAAATCTTCTCAAAAATAAAAATTTCAAAAGATTTAAAGACTGCATTGGCTCCTCTCAGAAAAATTTCATCACTGAGGAGGTATATCTTTCTCTTGATCACGCCAAGATCGGTTGCATCTGTTCTATATTCATCTCAGAGGTGAAATCAGATTATTCTTCACTTTTCCCTCTAATTGCAATCCTCTTTCCTACTGCTGTTCATACACATTACTGTTTCTTGATGAAACAGTAATATATACCTATCACAAGCAGTTTCGATTTAAATCAAGTTCTTGATTCTTGGCTGCTATCTTTCGATAGCCACGCCAAAATAAAGAAGATATCCCTGTTTTCTACAATTCTCATCAAGAAACCGGCATTTCAAAGAGCATTGAATCATCATGGCATTCGATGAAGAAGCAATGACATCAGCCACTTCAGGGAGTCAATCAAACAATCCCCAGAATTCAGATTTGACCTTGATCAAACCTAAAAGTCAAGTTGTCACAACATCACTGGATGAAGACAATTATGTTTTGTGGAAATATCAAGTTGAAATAGCATTAAAAGGATATGACTTACATGATTATGTGGCTGGAACCAAAATCATACCACCAATCATGATAACTGACAGAGAAGGCAAGACAGTTAGTAATCCAGATTACAAACATTACCAAAAGCAGGATAATCTCCTATCATCTTGGCTATTATCTTCAATTAGTCAAAGCTTACTCTCACAAATGGTTGGATGTAGCAGCTCTTATGAGATATGGTCAGCAATTGAGCGCATTTACAGTTCGCAGTCAGCAGCAAAAGTCATGCAATATAGAAGAGAGTTACAGAATGCAAAGAAAAATGATATGCCAATGAGAGAATATCTTGCAAAAATCAAGAATTTATGTGACAAATTAAAGGGTGTTGGTCACAATGTGTCGATCAGTGAGCAGATTTTAATAATCACTAATGGATTAGATCAAGACTATGAGTCTTTAATAACATATATTGCCACACAATCAACCCTGCCTGATATTGAATACATACACACAGCTCTACTTGCTCATGAGGGAAGGATTCAACAAAGAAAATCAATGCAAGAAGAATACAGTGTCAACTATGCAGCCACATCAAAAAATAGAAATCAGAGAAATTCATCAAATCAACCCAGGCAAGACTATCAAAACCAGAGAGGAAGTTATACTCAAAGAGGCAGAGGCAGAGGGAGGAGTGGATACAACAGTAAGGTCAAATGTCAGATTTGTGAAAAATTTGGGCACATGGCAAACAAGTGCTACTTCAGATATAAAGAAGATTACAATGCAGGGCAAACATCTCAAACCAGCAAGCAACCAAGTGCTAACATGACTCAAACCAGCAACCAGTCCAGAAACAGTGGAGATAATACCACTGATGACACACCTAAAATTGAAGATTACAGCATGGATGAATGGTTTCCAGATTCTGGTGCCACAAACCATATCACAAACAATTTACAGAATCTAAATCTGGGCAACAAAGCATACACAGGTAACCAATCTGTTCTTATGGGAAATGGTGAAACTGCAAATATAACACATGTTGGTGCTGGCTGTATAAAAGGTACTAGGTTACTTTATTTAAACAATTTATTAAGAGTACCAAGTATCAAGAAAAACCTTATTAGTGTTTCGCAATTTGCCAGTGAAAATAAGGTATATTTTGAGTTTCACCCAAAAACTTGCTTTGTTAGAGATTCATTAAATAAAACAGTATTATTACAGGGCAATCTGGATAATGGCTTATACAAGTTCAGCAATGTCCAAAACAATGGTGCTGCTAATGAGAGAATATGGTCAAATAATGTTAGCTCAAGAAATGACAGCAATGTAAAATTGTTTCATGAATGGCATTGTAAACTTGGCCATCCTAGCTATGATGTAGTTAAACTCATTTTAGTGCAAAATAATATCTCTGTTCCAAATAGATCTGATTTATCTTTGTGTGATCATTGTCAAATGGGAAAAATGCATAAATTACCTTTTCAAACTTCTGAAACAGTATATAAAGAACCCCTTGAGTTAATTACTGCAGATTTATGGGGACCAGCACCACTTTTCTCAACACAAGGACACAGGTATTATCTATCACTTGTGGATGCACACACAAGATATACATGGATTTATTTTCTCAAAGTTAAATCTGACACTAGCCATGCTATAATACAGTTTGTCACTCATGTTGAAAAACAAATTAACAAGAGTGTAAAAATAATACAAACAGATGGTGGGGGAGAATTTAAATCATTAAAAGAATTTTTTAACAAAAAAGGAATTCTACACAGAACTACCTGCCCCCACACATCAGAACAAAATGGTTTAGTTGAGAGGAAACATAGACACATTGTGGAGACTGGTTTAACACTTTTATCTCAAGCATCCCTGCCATTGAAATACTGGAGTGATGCTTTTGCCACTGCAGTATATCTCATTAATAGGATGCCCACAAAGGTGTTAAACAATGACTGCCCACATGAAAAATTCTTCAAAGTAAAACCAAAATATGACCAGTTAAAAATTTTTGGATGTTTATGTTATCCTTATCTTAGACCATACAATAAACATAAGTTGAGCCTAAGGTCAAGTCCATGTACTTTTTTAGGGTATGCACATAACCAAAAAGGATACAAGTGCATGGACAACCAAGGCAAAATTTACATTTCTAGGCATGTTGTGTTTAATCAAAGTATATTTCCATTTGCAGGAAGAAGAGAGCAGAATCACGAAATCAACAATGGCAAAACATGTGGCTTTCACATTCCAGTTCTATCAGAATATACACAAAAAGAAAATCAGAAAATACAAAATTTTGAAGATAATGCATCTATATCAAGCACCAAATCAGGTTACAGTTCAGATAATGGATGTAATGATCATCATTCACCAGTTGATTCAAATGATATACAGAATGCTAGCATGCCAAGCAGCTACCAAGATAATAATCAAAATGCATGTATGACTAATAATAATCAAGCAAAGGATGCAACAGTCAACTACAATGATGATCAATCAGAAGACTCTTATAATCAGCATCCTGGATCAGGACACCCCACGATTACCAGATCTAAAAGTGGTATTTTTAAACCAAAATTATACACAGCTCAAGCAAATGAGGTGGAGCCAAGTTCTTATGATCAGGCTAGCAAACATGAAAAGTGGAGAAAAGCAATGGATGAAGAGTTAAGTGCATTAGTTAAAAACAAAACCTGGACACTAGTGCAACCACCAAAGAACAAAAATGTTGTGGGATGTAGATGGACATATAAAATTAAAAGAGATGCAAATGGTAATATATCCAAATATAAAGCCAGGCTGGTGGCAAAAGGATACTCACAGCAGTTTGGTTTTGATTTCACTGAGACTTTTTCCCCAGTGATCAAACCAACCACTATAAGGATCATGCTAACTTTAGCTCTACACAAAAACTGGAGAATAAAACAGCTAGATGTCCATAATGCTTTTTTAAATGGCGAATTATGTGAAGATGTCTACATGCAACAGCCAGAAGGATACAATAATCACACAAATAAAGGTTATGTTTGCAAATTGCACAAAGCTATATATGGATTGAAGCAAGCCTCTAGAGCATGGTATGAAAAGCTTAAAAGCACACTAACACATCTGGGTTTTAATGCAACCAAATCAGACACCTCACTTTACTTAAAAAAGGACAAGGATGCAAGCATATATGTACTTGTGTATGTGGATGACATACTCATTACAGGAGATAATCAACAAGAAATCAACCACATCATAGAGCTACTAGACAAACACTTTGCAATCAAGAACATGGGTGAATTGGAATATTTCTTAGGGATAAATATCCAAAGGAAGACTGACAATGAATTTTTCCTTTCACAGAAGCAATACATCAATGACATTCTGATCAGGCACAACATGGACAAAGCAAAGTCACTACCCACCCCTATGACAAGCAATAAACAGTTGTCTAAAAACAGAGGTGAGCCTATTGATAATGTCAAGCAATACAGGAGCATTGTGGGGGCACTACAGTACGCTACTATTACAAGGCCAGACATATGCTATAGTGTCAATAAAGTATGCCAATACATGCAAAATCCTTTAAACGAGCATTGGATTGCAGTAAAACGTATTCTCAGATACCTCAAAGGCACTGACACTTTTGGGTTACTTTTAAAGGGTAGTAAAGACATAAATATACATGCTTACGGCGATTCCGATTGGGCAAATGACATCGACGACAGAAAATCCACTTCTGGATACTGTGTATATCTGGGACCAAACCCTATTTCTTGGTGCACAAAGAAGCAAACTACAGTCTCCAGAAGCAGTGCCGAAGCCGAATATAGGTGCATAGCAAGTGCGGTCGCTGAAATTGTTTGGATCGAAACCCTAATTTGGGAATTAGGGTTCGAATCAACTCGCAAGCCCATTATTTGGTGTGACAACCTCAGTGCCATCTCTCTTTCCATGAATCCAGTTCAACATACTCGCACTAAACACATGGAGATAGATCTCCACTTTGTACGAGAAAGGACTGGAAGTGGCAAGCTCGCCATCAACCATGTTCCATCTTATTATCAAAGAGCAGATTTTCTAACCAAGGCGTTATCTGCCAGAAATTTCCATAGATTTCGTAAAGAACTCAAAGTTTTTCCAGCCGACATAAAAGAGAAAGAAGAAATGAAACCCTAGTTTTGTTTGAAGGGGAGTATAATGATACAAACAAAAACACTGAAGCACACTTATCTATCCACGAGACATTGTCTCATAGAACATCAACCGCAGATCATAGTGAACGGCCAGGATGCATTCTTTTTGTTTGTTTTAGATTACTGTATATATGCGGGCTGGATTATATTAGGTCCATTCTATTGTATATAAATACAAGTCTGTACCACTGTATTATTTATTAATAAAAAGTTCATTTTCTGCTGCATCTCATTTTACATATTAACTATTTACAGTTATACTGTGTGTATATGTAACGATAATGAAAACTTTGGTGATAACCACACACACTCTCTAAGGAGCTAAGGCAGCAATGCAACATTTCTTGATAAAAACATTTGTGGTCTCATACAAAACAATAACACCACAAAATGTAACCCATCCATGAGAGTTATCATCGAGTTATTATTTTTCATCAAAACGTATAGGATGAATAACTATATATTTTAGAAATAATGTCATAGCAGTATCTGGAATCGGTTAATTCACGTTTGTATATTTCTGTAAATAGCCTCAACTCATGGTCTCTTTTTCTCGACCTTTGGGCCCGGAAAACAGCATATATATTTTCGAAAGAACTTTCCTTTAGCAAAACCGAGCTTGAGTGTGGCAAAAATGACCGTTATAAAATCATAAATAAAATGAAAGTATCAAAACTTTACTGCATATAATGATTTCATCAAAACAACTTCTAGAACTTGGAAGCCTAAAAACTAGTTAATTTTATAAACTGACTTAATTTTTTTAAACTTAATAAATTTTTATAAACTTAGTTATTTTTTGTAAACATGCTTAACTTGATAAAATTTAGTTAACTTAGATACCAATGAACATTTTACCAGCGATAAATCATTTTTGACTTACCAATAGTATCAGTTCGTTAAAGATATTCTCGTATCGGTAATGGCCACCATTACCGTAACAGCCCTATATGTTGTACGTGGATCAGATATTTATTTACTACGTAGATGGATTGTTTGTGATAACCTAAAAGTAAAGAATTATAATCCTGCAAATCTACTATTAAGAAATGTTCATTCTGTTCAAAGTACTCTACCATTCTAGGAGGTGGGATACAAAGGGAAAAGGTGGCCACTATGTAACATTACAGGAAAGAAATTATGGACTTGAGAGTATCTTAGTTCTGAAGGTTTGTAAATATAAATGTTTATGCTAGGCTGAATATACACAATTTTAACTAAGGTACTTACTTTCTTACGCCTTGCACTAAAAACATTTGATGGGATCGGGTACCTCTCTGCATGACGAACAAGTTCGTACCTTGAAGGGAAATAGTTCACCTGCAATAATATAGAATAACTTAATGCAATCCGTATGTATGCATTAAAAAAATAGCAAAAGCGGAAAGCTAACCTTTTCATCTCTATGCATGAAATTCATCAATCCCTCATGATGATTATTATGATGAGCAGCCTTGGGATTATATCAGAATATGAGAAAATCCTGGTCTGCAGCATCTTATCATCTGAATAGTAAATACCAGGCACCGCAAGTGAAGGACAAAATGCAAGCTGTTCATTCTCTGTGAAGAAGTTATCGATGTTTTTATTCAGCACCAGGCGACCAATTGGCTGTAATGGGATTATATCTTCTGGCCATGTCTTCGTCACATCAAGCGGATCAAAATCAAACTTATCTTCATAGTCAGGGTCAGTAGTTTGAATGAACAACTTCTATTCTGGAAAGTTTCCTGCAGCGATTGAATCAGTCAAACCTTTTGTGGCATGGCTATGGTTAGTTCCACCTACAGTGAAACACACTATCCTTTGCAAAAAAAAATAGCATGCGGCAAGCTTACAAAGATATTTTATTCTAACAGAGTTCGAATTAACAAGCATCTATTTCCAGGTATTTACCACGTACAATAATTGGTTAGATGCCCTTAGTATTTATTTTGAGAGGCCAACTTATCCTCTAACAAAAACAAAGTATACAATAAGCAAACAAAGATGATAAAATGGTCTACCTATAAAGAATGGACATAATACTGGAATCTAGAGCAGTAATAACAAATTGGAAAGGGTAATAGAAATGTCCAAAAGACCCTAACTTGGCTCTTCAGTCTGGATAATTTGCATTATTAAGATACGAATATCACAATATATGGCAACGATTATTTTGTTGGCCAACTATAACTATTATACAACGTTGGTATCAAAAACCAAGCATCCACAAAACTGGCCGTGCCTTGCACTACTAGGTGTACAAAACTATGTGCAGTTAGTTCTAGAAAACCAAGAGCTTGGTTCTGCCAGATTGGGGAAACTAGGTGCATGCTTAGTTACAAAATCAAGGGTGCTCTATGATGCAAAATTGAGAGGGCTATTAGTTTTGCCAAACTGAGTGCCTTCTCTCAATTCCCCAAAAATGTGTGCACTCTTGGTTTTGCAAAATTGAGGGCACTCTCAGTTTTAAAAAATTGGTGCTTGCATGCTAAGTTACAACAGTTGCAACATAAGCGTTCACCTTTCAATTGCCAAACTGTGCTCGCTCGGTTCGGTAGAAAACTAAGCTCGCTCGGTTCAGCAGCAAAACTGAGCTTGCTCGGTTATCGAACATGAGAGTTAAAGTCACTCCTCGTACAAAATCATATATATATATATATACATAACTACATTCAACACTTTAGTTTTCTACATTAAAAAATCAATAAACATCCATTATAACTTTCTAGCTATGATGTATGAGCAAAATTTAAATCATACAAAAATTCTTAGTCTTTCATACTTCCAGTATCATATAAAATAAGTTGATTGACAAAATACAATACAAGGATAGAAATAAACCCACGGAACATCAACGATTAACTAATTCAATCAAACCACAAAAAGGTGTGTATAACAATGGGCCAAGTGAGTGATAGATAGAGATGATATTCATCAAATTTTAGAGTTTAACTTGTAAATCAGCTATCAAAATGCACTTTTACATATTGTTGGCACCATCAACATACTGGATTGAATGTGTGGGAACAAGGGTCAACTGAACAGCCTCAACGAACTAAAGTTGCAAACAATCATAATAATATCAACTTGCTGTTTAGAAGGATAAAATAAATATTGAGTTCAAGGTAAACTATGGTGTTAATAATATCAGTAATCAATAATAGTGATTATGATGATGATAGCAATAATAATAATAAATTGGGTTATTATTGAAGATTTGGTTTGGTAACTTACTGGCAAAATAGAATAGCATCTCCAATATAGCCTTTAGTGTATTCTTTTCCCTCAACCTGCTAAAAAGAATCATTAAAAAACATGTAACAAGGCTGGATGATAAAATACTTCTTGCAGTAATACAATAATTACAATAAAATTGGTATCAACAAAGTAATTTCACCCTTGTTATGTATAGTGCCATGCATATTCTTTACATTGAAATTACTATCGCATTAGTTGAAGTATTTCATGGAACAAACAAGTATCAGTTACAAGAAATTAAATATATGCAATATTCATCTAAACGCCGAGATAAAAAAATAAGAAATTAATTAACCAAATTGTAATTAAAAATATCAATATTATATGCATGATGCAAACAAATATTTATGTTTAACTTTCACAATGCAGTTTAGTATCACCATTTACTATTGCATGAGTAGTATCCGTCTATTGCATGAGGGAATTGTTTTGAAATTGGTGGATTCTCAGGGTTTTTGGCTCTAATTTTTGAAGAAGAAATTATTTAAGGGAAATGTGGAATTTGGAGAAGAAATAAGAGGGAACGTAAAATGTGAAATTTATTGAATAAGCGGGAGGAGAAAATTTTGGTCCGCGTAACCTGATATAGGGTATAATAACTTTTGTATATAAAACAGCGAAACCTGATATAGCATTTAATAAATTTTATTCTAAAATAGAATAATTTAAAATAGCATTTAATATAAAACGCTAACATTCAATGCTGTAGAAAGTGAATTTTCTTGTAGTGATCGTAAACTTTGGCGTGGTAAAGCCGTAATTAGTATGAAAACTATTTTCTCACTAATAAAAGTAATATCTTTTCACCAACTTCAATTGTTTGTCAAAATCTCATTACTTAAAACATACTTTATCAAAAAATCCTTTTAGAAATATGTCGTTTACCAAAATTATCATTCCCAAAACATTTGCAAATTATATCTTTTATCTTTTATATTAATAATAATATTTCAATATAATGATTAGCTTTTCTAACCCTACAGTTACTACAATATTAGAGCTAATCTGGAGAGTAATATCAACTCTAGGAGATTATCGTCAGATCCAGGTCACTTTGACGCTAAATCTAACGATTTAGTGCATTCCAGCATCAATAACTCGAGCAGCAGAATTAACTTGTTCAGAGACAACAATTTGAAGGAGAAATCGTTAGATCTAGGTCGAGATGATTCTAGATCTAACAATTATATGCATCTTAGCAACGATAGTAGCTATCGCATGGATGAGTACAGATTCGACAGCGGTAGAGGTATGAGAGCTGGATCTAACAACGCTCTTTCTTATTGGGAACGAGGAGAGAGTAGCAGAACGAAGTAGGATAGAAAAATAGCTTTGGTGATCTGCCATTTTTAAAGTTTTATGTTTCTCTTCGTTCGTTTATTTTGAGTTATGTTGTTACGTCGGCGTGTTTAGGGTTTGAGAGGGTGAGGGTTTTGTTTTATTATTTTGTTTCGGGTTTGATAATTCGACCCGGTTCTGGTTGTTAGCTTATGGGCTTGGCCCTTTCAACGTTTGTTCCAAAAAAAAACCCTACGTTATGGCCCTTAAAGGCAAGTGACATTACGGCCTTCTTACCATTTGCTAAACCCGATTCGGGGTCGGTTATCAGCCCACTATATAACAACAACTATTGCTTAATATTCTTAGCATTCGGAGCTAGCTATGATGTAACGACACGGAAAATTTTAACAATTTTTAATTGATTCTATAACGTATTTAATTGAATAATTGTGAAATCTTATAATAATTGAATTTTTAAATAAAAAGTTTATATATTTAGAATACGTATATTTAAATATAGCAGATTGTAAATTTTCAAATAATTTTATGGAAGTTTATTTAATTGAGAAAACGTGTTGTCCAATTCAAGCTATTAATTGCTTTAATTGATTTATGAATCAGTGCGTAACGGTTTCTTTTTATTACCGTTAAAGATTTCTATTGCTTAATACTTTTCCAATTCAGGCAGGCTTTTCCATTCGTAACCATTAATAAATTTGAGATCATCGACCTTGCTTTTATTATTCCTTATAGTTTCGTGTACTGACTTTACTTTTCCCACTACCCATAATTTTCTCTATACGTTTCTTTTGCAATTGAAGCGTATATTTATATTTATGGTGGTGTGTTTATTCTGGTCTTCCTTTATTTTTGTTTTTAACGCTCGAAAGAATCTCAAATCATCAAGCTAGTAGCATCCGTTTCTTCCCTCGCTTTTATAAGACCTATAATATATAAACAACTTGCTTATAGATCTGAACACAACTTTGTCATCAAATTTAATGTGCCTTCCTCTCCCTATTATTTCGGTTCCAACCTTCCTAGTAAATGGCTTTAATACATTTTGGCTAAATCATAGCTACGGACTTTTCAAATTTCTTTCATTTTATATTTATTTCCAATTCCTTCATTTGCTTCAAAAATTTTGAACGTGCCTAATCATCTCAGCATGTATATATAATGTAAGCCTACCTTTTCTTAGAAAGCTATTGCTCACAAAATTTCCTGATTTCTTTCCTTTTATCCATTTTTATATCCTTGACTTTCAAAACTCATTTTGTGTTGTATAAACAAACAAAAATTTATTGCTTTAAGTGTATAGCTAAATCAACTATTGACCATTACAATTACTTTTATTTTTATATTCATTTCAATTTATTACTTAATAACGTTTTGATGAATCAATGGACAGCTTTACGTTTCTTTTGCTTTTGAAAACTTTATATTTATATTGTACGTTTCTTTTGCATTTCAAAAATTTGAAACATGCTGCCCCATTTAAGCCATTAATTGTTTTAATTATTTTTCTTAATCGACATATAACCGTTGCTTTTTATTATTCCTGGATTTACGTCCATACTTTAATCTCTGTTGTTCCAATTATTTCATTTGAAATCTAAATTTATCTACCATTCATTTATACGCCTCTTTCTCTTCCTCTTTTTACGTTATTTCCCTGCTTGCAAGATCTGTTGTCATTCCCGTATTTATTTCTTTCCTTTTTGAAATTTAAAACGTATACGTTTTACATTTATTTTTTTCTAAACCATCCATTGTCTTTCCTTTAGATCAATCCATTCTCTTCTTATTTGTTTTAATTTATTTCCTCTTTTCGCCAACACTCAATCTTTATACATATTTGTTTTAATTCATTTTCTCTATTCATGTGCATTCAATCTTTATACATATTTGTTTTAATTTATTTTCTCTTTTCACCAGCATTCAATGTTTATATACATATTTGTTTCATTTTATTTCCTCTGTTCACCAGCATTTAATCTTTATATATTTGTTTTACATTATTTCCTCTTTCTTTCTTTTTTTCTCCTTAAACTATAGGAATAAATTCCTAAATTTCCTCTAGCCATTACTATATTTATTTCTTGCCACTTTAAACAAAATTTCTTTCCACTCTATTCATGTGAGGCTTCTCTTATAAATACAAATCACTCGTACATACCCTACTCCATATCAATAGATCTTCATCTCCTCTCTTGCGTGTGAAGCTTCTTCTGTAGGTAAATGGCTGCACTAATTTTTTTTTCTTCTTATTTCTTTTCTTTTTCTTCTTCTTTTTCCTCCTTTTCTTTTGTTTTCTTATTGTTTATATTGCTTTTGCTTTTCCTTTATTTTAAGCATAACATGCTTCAAGTATATATTTTACATTATAAGTACGTTTATATAGTGCACCGCAAGTATACATTAAATATAAAGTTATAAACATTTGAATTTGTTCTATGGTTAGTTTTATATCAGTATTTATTGAAATTTGTTTAGTATGACTTTTGAATATACATTGGGTTATTTCATACAGTTTATATATAATATAAGATGTTTAGCAGTCTGCATATATGTTACAGCATGTAAGATTTTTATATAAAAAAAAGGTGTTAATTTTATATTGTATTGTTTATAAAAAGGTGTTAATTTTATAATATATATATATTGTGGGACAGTATACATTTATAAACATATTAATATACAGTAAGTTATAAAACATAAGTTTGATATATAGGTAGAGTTTGCATGTGTTTAAATTTCCTTCTGTTGTTTAAAATATAGTTGTAGAGTTATAAAATTTTGGAGAGAATATATAGTATAATATATTTTAAGTTAGTTTGTGTGTCTGTCCAGAGATGAATTATTATACAAATACAGTTTTATAAGATCTAAGATTTGTTGTTTTAAAATGTAAGTTTATACTAGTGATTATATGGGTTAAAATTTGACATTGATATTTTTAAGATGATAAAGAAAGTTTAATGTAAGTGTTAACATGTAAGAAATGCCTGAAGCCTGTTTTAATATTAAAGAAAGTACTGGAATTTAAATTGTTAAATTAAGTTGGAGCTGTGCTCTCGCCCTTCTCTTTCTTATAAATATTTTGCAAAAGGTAAATTTATATCAAGTATAAGGTGTGTAGTGTTTCAACAAATTAAGAAAAGTCGATATTGGTCTTAACAATAATAATGTGGAATGTTGACTTAAATGTTGATTTAAATATGATTATAAAAAATTTATGTTAATATTGGTTTTAAACATAGTTTTGCAGTTTTCTATTATTTGCGTTTGTTTGAAAACGTATGTATGTATATGTAATTTTAATGCGTTTCAAAACTAATATTGGTTAAGAGAGTAGTATAATAGAATAATATTTGTATTTCATTTCGGTCTACATAAAGCAGTTTCTGATCTATTTTCATCGATCTCTATTTATCAGTTGTCCATCGTATTCGTGCCAATCTTGCTTCGCTTTGAAAATTTTGTTTGGATTTGTTCGATGTCTAGATCGTGATCCAGCGTAGCTCAATTCTTTGTCTAATCTATCTAGCCTCGAAAGGTGAGCAATCACTCACGATTAACATTCTTTTATTCATTAAATTTGATTTCAATTGAAACGACAATTGAAATATGCTGCTGTAGTTATTTAAATTTGTTATATATGCTATTATCTGTAACTGTTCACCTGCGGGATATGACACCATATCCTGTTGTTTATATTATATTGTTATTAATGATATATGCCTGTTATTTTATTGTATTATCTGTTATCACTCTGCAAGTTCCCTGTAGTTTAGAAATCACTGTGGGTTGAAATGATACATACCCGAACGGACTTTAGAATAGGAGAAAATCGTTATGGGTTGAAATGATAAACCCAAGCGATTTTCATTTAATTGAATTTGGGATTACGGTTTGAAATGATATCCGTCCGTACATATTTAGTGTACGGATTGAAATGATAAATATCCGTAGCACTAGACTATATGATAGGAATACATACAGACACCGTTGGTCCATATAAATATTCTGAAAATAATTTTTATAATTTTGGAAAAAAATATATGGTTTAAATAATATTGATTCTTAAGATATTATATAAATGGAAATTTTATATATAGATTTAGTCGTAATATTTGATTTAAATTAGATTAATTTAATACGGATAATATGGTTGAGTATTTATGTAAATCTATATTTCAAATAGATTTTCTTGTAATAAATTGAATAATTAAGATTGAGAGATAAATTTTGGTTTATTAAAAATAGTATTTAAATGAGGATTTATTTAATTAAATCAATTTGAAATTTTTGAATGGGAAATTTAAAGGTATGATTTTATAACTGGATTTTTGATTTATGTGATTTAATGAATATTTCACGTTTAAATAAATTAAAGAAAATATTGAGTAAAATGTAATTTAAGGTTACTTAAATGATATTATATCTAATGAGGGAGTATTTCAAGACTAAATAATAATGAGGTTAAATCGAGATCTATAGGAAACTGTTAAATTGAACATTTAAATACTAAAGCTTTGAACTATATTGGAATTTAAATGGTTTATTTTGAGATTCGGATCTGTATTTGAAATCAATATAGTCGAATTTGTTATTTAGAAACTAAATTGAATTAAAATGAAAATTTGGGTTGAACTAAATTTGAATTTATTATTTAGAAAACTAAATTGAATAAAAATTTAGTTTGAAACGTTGAATACTTAAAGTCTTGAAATATATTGAAATATAAAGGGGTATTTTGTGATTACAAATCCAAATTTGAGATCGATAAAATTGAAGTGGTTATTTTTGGAATTGAGTTGAATTAAAATTGAAAATACTTTACTGTATAAATTATTTAATATATGTAAATACTATATTGGGAAATATAGAGATATTTGAAGTGAAATGATATTTGGTTTTGAAGTATAAATTAAGCTGAAATGACCACGGTGTATAGTGTATATTTCTACCTTGTAGACAGTTCCATGGACCCTTAGAGGATGGTTATCCCAAACATCCTTTAAGTTACTTGTATTTCAGTTGATATTTCATTTGAGTGGATTTATTGATATAAGAATGTTAATCCTGACTCGAGTGTTTTGTGTTTTGCTTTACGCTCGGGTCAGACTGAGTGATACAGCATTTGAGACTCACCTTCGAAGTTGGAGCTTTGCTTGAAGATCCAGCTATCTATTCCTTCATTCATCCGGTTGATTGGTTCAGAGAAGTCATCTGTTGCATTGGAGACTTCACTGCATTTGAACCATTCGGTTGTATTTTATTTCTAACTCTGAGGTATATAGTAGCTTCATAAACTACTATTCTTTATCTATTCTGCTGCATTATATTACTCTGTGATTGATTTATTTACTGTATATTTTAAGTTTTGCCAAATTTTAATTAACAATATGGTATTTTGAATTATTCAAGTCGGACATGTATGGTTTTATTGTCGATTTGAATGGTCCAAAATAGCGGTCATTACATATGATGTTGCCTATCTTTGTTATAATCCTGGGGATAGTGTCCGCCGTCTTGTCTAGGAATTTGATGGCCGCCATGGCGGAAAACGGCTGGGTAGCAGAGAGGATTCTTATTTACGTTGGGGTAAAAATTGATTTCGACTCTTGAAAAAAACCTACCGTAGCAGATCATACCTAACCCTGGTTGTTAAATAATTTTTTGTTTTTGTTCTTTTATTTATTTTCGCTTTCAGATTTTTAGGGTAGCTGGGTTTTGTGTTTACTTCGCTGGCATTGGTCGCCGAGCCATGTTAATACAATGGCAAAACAACCGGCTGTTGCGATCGATTTCGCAAAGCATTCTACAGAATCCCAACCATCAACTGTTGGTTTTGCTTCTACAAAATCTTTCCGATCTGCATGAAGATGTTGCGATAATTCGAAGGTATTTCGACTCTGACTCTGGAGGTGATGGTTCGTCGTATGACAATCTGAAGGCGAGGATTCGTCGTATGACTGAAGGTGGGGATTAGAGCCACAACTCGTCGCTGTAAGGTGGAATCCCTAGGATTGGACACTCAGCAGCGACTGTTGAATGCAATATTTCTTATTTTGAAACATTTATATTTGTATTAATATAAAACCAAAAAAGAAAAAAGAAAAGAGTGAAGTGAATTGCCAGTTGTCTTTGTTTACGGAACTGATTTTTTTGATGAGTCGGTACTACAATTTATTTATCTTTTATCTCGTTATATATATCTATATAGCAAAATTTCTTTGTTTTAACGGTAAGATAACGGCAAGACAAACAAGAGATAAAGAATGGTTGTGATTTAGGGATTTAATATGAAGAAAGACATCAGAAGGCTTTTATTCATCCAAGTCGGCAAAAAGATAACGCCGTTACCATACCTTTAGCTGGCTATTATTATACCATCGACTGACTATTTGATTTAATAATACATAAGAAATAAAATATAAGCATTCGCTCCTATAAAATAATACACATACCATTATGTTGAATAACTTGCAAATGAACAACCATATTAAGGTTTGGTTTTCAAACAAGTACAAATGTACAATGAAGGGCGATTTGCTAAAGTTTTGAACATTTAAGTTGAGTATTAATGTGCAATTATGTTATTTTATTAGTATATTTAGTTTTGATGATAATTAATTAATTATAAATTACAATTAATTTTGATAACTAATAATAACAATATATTATAATAATTAACAAAAAAATTGTTGCAGTAATAATGAATCACTTTAATTCCACACTATGGAATCTCATCTCCTATATAAGATATCTTAAGTTGGGCAAAATTCCTTTGTTTTAACGGTAAGATAACGGCAAGACAAACAAGAGATAAAGAATGGTTGTGATTTAGGAATTTAATATGAAGAAAGACATCAGAAGGCTTTTATTCATCCAAGTCAGCAAAAAGATAACGCCGTTACCATACCGTTAGCTGGCTATTATTATACCGTCGACTGACTATTTGATTTAATAATACATAAGAAATAAAATATAAGCATTCGCTCCTATAAAATAATACACATACCATTATGTTGAATAACTTGCAAATGAACAACCATATTAAGGTTTGGTTTTCAGACAAGTACAAATGTACAATGAAGGGTGATTTGCTAAAGTTTTGGACATTTAAGTTGAGTATTAATGTGCAATTATGTTATTTTATTAGTATATTTAGTTTTGATGATAATTAATTAATTATAAATTACAATTAATTTTGATAACTAATAATAACAATATATTATAATAATTAACAAAAAAATTGTTGCAGTAATAATGAATCACTTTAATTCCACACTATGGAATCTCATCTCCTATATAAGATATCTTAAGTTGGGCAAAATTCCTTTGTTTTAATGGTAAGATAACGGCAAGACAAACAAGAGGTAAAGAATGGTTGTGATTTAGGAATTTAATATGAAGAAAGACATCAGAAGGCTTTTATTCATCCAAGTCAGCAAAAAGATAACGCCGCTACCATACCATTAGCTGGCTATTATTATACCGCCGACTGACTATTTGATTTAATAATACATAAGAAATAAAATATAACCATTCGCTCCTATAAAATAATACACATACCATTATGTTGAATAACTTGCAAATGAACAACCATATTAAGGTTTGGTTTTCAGACAAGTACAAATGTACAATGAAGGGTGATTTGCTAAAGTTTTGGACATTTAAGTTGAGTATTAATGTGCAATTATGTTATTTTATTAGTATATTTAGTTTTGATGATAATTAATTAATTATAAATTACAATTAATTTTGATAACTAATAATAATAATATTTTATAATAATTAACAAAAAAATTGTTGCAGTAATAATGAATCACTTTAATTCCACACTATGGAATCTCATCTCCTATATAAGATATCTTAAGTTGGGCAAAATTCCTTTGTTTTAACGGTAAGATAACGGCAAGACAAACAAGAGATAAAGAATGGTTGTGATTTAGGAATTTAATATGAAGAAAGACATCAGAAGGCTTTTATTCATCCAAGTCAGCAAAAAGATAACGCCGTTACCATACCGTTAGCTGGCTATTATTATACCGTTGACTGACTATTTGATTTAATAATACATAAGAAATAAAATATAAGCATTCGCTCCTATAAAATAATACACATACCATTATGTTGAATAACTTGCAAATGAACAACC
Organism: Allium cepa; assembly: GCA_030765085.1. NCBI lineage: Eukaryota > Viridiplantae > Streptophyta > Magnoliopsida > Asparagales > Amaryllidaceae > Allium > Allium cepa. The sequence goes on from CM060928.1 coordinate 196,668,508, forward strand.
ATATTAAGGTTTGGTTTTCAGACAAGTACAAATGTACAATGAAGGGTGATTTGCTAAAGTTTTGGACATTTAAGTTAAGAATTAATGTGCAATTATGTTATTTTATTAGTTTATTTGGTTTTGACGATAATTAATTAATTATAAATTACAATTAATTTTCATAACTAATAATAACAATATATTATAATAATTAACCAAAAAATTGTTGCAGTAATAATGAATCACTTTAATTCCACACTATGGAATCTCATCTCCTATATAAGATATCTTAAGTTGGGCTACAAATATTATTTCATAAGTAAAACTCGGTAGTTGTCTAACCTTAAATCATCTCCATTTGAATGCACTTTATCTTCTTAAAGACGTAAATTTACGATGTGTATTTGCTTATGTCAGACGAAAGTAGTTGATGGTCACAAAATAAAGCTTTCATCATCTCTAATAAAGTTGTATATTTTGCACTTTTTTCTATATGTTAGAAAGTACCTAAATTTCTCACTTTCTCAGTTACATACTCAACCTTTATCAACTAATAGGTTCAAAAGAATAATCTATATATCCTTCAAATATTTTTATATATGGTTGGAATCAGTAGGTTATTCACATTTATGTGTATATGAGATTAATTAACGATTTTTATGTATACAACTTCGTACAATATAAATATAATTTGTATTTGTAATGAATAAATGCCTTCGGTATCATCTAATATATGAGATATCTTAGATTTTTATTGATTTGGAATATATATATAGATTTGGATACTGATATACAGAAGTTTACTATTGTATCTTCGTGAAGACGCGCTGCGTTTTTTAATTTAAAGTTCACATTTATTATTCATCAAGAATTTTTTTTAATTCATATGTTCTATAATTGTAAATTTGTGATGATTTTGTTATCACTTATTTCATTTCCATGATTAACTACTTAGTTTTGTATTTTTATTTTTTTACAAATCTTTATTAATAGTTGGCTTAAAAGCGCAATTTTTTGGTCCGACCGTGAAGTTCCAAAATTGCCCTTTATATATATATTCCTTTAGTAATAGTTGTAATATATTTGTTGTCACACTCTTTTAGTGTCAGTATGAAATACCAAAAATGCCTCCGTACAGATATTACTAAAATTTAACATAACTTAAAAATAGGATCTGACAATTAATTTTTCTTCGCAAATTTAAAATTTCCTTTACAAATATTTACCAATTCTTACGATCACTTGAAAATAGGACCTAACAAATAAACTACTTTACAAATTCGTTTTTTATTAACTAATAATACAAATAAAAATTTAAACAAATAAAAAATTAGATAGTGCAACTTAGAAATAAAATTACAAATTAACTACGTTTGATTCAACACAAAAGTATGATAAATATTTATGGAGATCATTTTCTTTTAAACGTATTAAACAATACAATTTGTAGAAAAATAATTCAGATCCCTTCATCACGCGAGAAGCGCGTGCCGTAATGCTCGTATATATCAAAACAGATTAGTTTTAATGGAAAAGACAATGGACGGTTCAGATTTAATATGAAGAAAGACATCAGAAGGCTTTTATTCATCCATGTCAGCAAAAAGATAACGCCGTTACCATACCGTTAGCTGGCTATTATTATACCGTTGACTATTTGATTTAATAATACATAAGAAATAAAATATAAGTATTCGCTCCTATAAAATAATACACATACCATTATGTTGAATAACTTGCAAATGAACAACCATATTAAGGTTTGGTTTTCAGACAAGTACAAATGTACAATGAAGGGTGATTTGCTAAAGTTTTGGACATTTAAGTTGAGTATTAATGTGCAATTATGTTATTTTATTAGTTTATTTAGTTTTGATGATAATTAATTAATTATAAATTACAATTAATTTTGATAACTAATAATAACAATATATTATAATAATTAACAAAAAAAATTGGTGCAGTAATAATGAATCACTTTAATTCCACACTATGGAATCTCATCTCCTATATAAGATATCTTAAGTTGGGCTACAAATATTATTTCATAAGTAAAACTTGGTAGTTGTCTAACCTTAAATCATCTCCATTTGAACGCACTTTATCCTCTTAAAGACGTAAATTTACGATGTGTATTTGCTTATGTCAGACGAAAGTAGTTGATGGTCACTAAATAAAGCTTTCATCATCTCTAATAAAGTTGTATATTTTGCACTTTTTTCTATATGTTCGAAAGTATCTAAATTTCTCACTTTAATTAGTTACATACTCAACCTTTATCAACTTATAAGTTCAAAAGAATAATCTATATATCCTTCAAATATTTTCATATATGGTTGGCATCGGTATGTTATTCACATTTATGAGTATATGAGATTAATTAACGATTTTTATGTATACAACTTCGTACAATATAAATATAATTTGTATTTGGTAATGAATAATTGCCTTCGGTATCATCTAATATATGAGATATCTTAGATTTTTATTGATTTGGAATATATATAGATTTGGATACTGATATACATATGTTTACTATTGTATCTTCGAGAAGACGCGCTGCGTTTTTTAATTTAAAGTTCACATTTATTATTCATCAAGAACTTTTGTTAATTCATATGTTCTATAATTGTAAATTTGTGATGATTTTGTTATCACTTATTTCATTTCCATGATTAACTACTTAGTTTTTTATTTTTATTTTTTTACATATCTTTATTAATAGTTGGCTTAAAAGCGCAATCTTTTGGTCCGACCGTGAAGTTTCAAAATTGCCCTTTATATATATATATATATTCCTTTAGTAATAGTTGTAATATATTTGCTGTCACACTCTTTTAGTGTCAGTATGAAATACCAAAAATGCCTCCGTATAGATATTATTAAAATTTAACATAACTTAAAAATAGGATCTGACAATTAATTTTTCTTCGCAAATTTAAAATTTCCTTTACAAATATTTACCAATCCTTACGATCACTTGAAAATAGGACCTAACAAATAAACTACTTTACAAATTCGTTTTTTATTAACTAATAATACAAATAAAAATTTAAACTAATAAAAAATTAGGTATTGCAACTTAGAAATAAAATTACAAATTAACTACGTTTGATTCAACACAAAAGTATGATAAATATTTATGGAGATCATTTTCTTTTAAACGTATTAAACAATACAATTTGTAGAAAAATAATTCAGATCCCTTCATCACGCGCGAAGCGCGTGCCGTAATGCTCGTATATATCAAAACAGATTAGTTTTAACGGAAAAGACAGAGGACGGTTCAGATTTAATATGAAGAAAGACATGAGAAGGCTTTTATTCATCCTAGTCAGCAAAAAGATAACGCCGTTACCATATCGTTAGCTGGCTATTATTATACCGTCGACTGACTATTTGATTTAATAATACATAAGAAATAAAATATAAGCATTCACTCCTATAAAATAATACACATACCATTATGTTGAATAACTTGCAAATGAACAACCATATTAAGGTTTGGTTTTCAGACAAGTACAAATGTACAATGAAGGGTGATTTGCTAAAGTTTTGGACATTTAAGTTGAGTATTAATGTGCAATTATGTTATTTTATTAGTATATTTAGTTTTGATGATAAGTAATTAATTATAAATTACAATTAATTTTGATAACTAATAATAACAATATATTATAATAATTAACAAAAAAATTGTTGCAGTAATAATGAATCACTTTAATTCCACACTATGGAATCTCATCTCCTATATAAGATATCTTAAGTTGGGCTACAAATATTATTTCATAAGTAAAACTTGGTAGTTGTCTAACCTTAAATCATCTCCATTTGAATGCAGTTTATCCTCTTAAAGACGTAAATTTACGATGTGTATTTGCTTATGTCAGACGAAAGTAGTTGATGGTCACTAAATAAAGCTTTCATCATCTCTAATAAAGTTGTATATTTTGCACTTTTTTCTATATGTTTGAAAGTATCTAAGTTTCTCACTTTCTCAGTTACATACTCAACCTTTATCAACTTATAAGTTCAAAAGAATAATCTACATATCTTCAAATATTTTCATATATGGTTGGAATCGGTATGGTATTCACATTTATGTGTATATGAGATTAATTAACGATTTTTACGTATACAATTTCGTACAATATAAATATAATTTGTATTTGGTAATGTATAATTGCCTTCGGTATCATCTAATATATGAGATATCTTAGATTTTTATTGATTTGGAATATATATAGATTTGGATGCTGATATACAGAAGTTTACTATTGTATCTTCGAGAAGACGCGCTGCGTTTTTTAATTTAAAGTTCACATTTATTATTCATGAAGAATTTTTCTTAATTCATATGTTCTATAATTGTAAATTTGTGATGATTTTGTTATCACTTATTTCATTTCCATGATTAACTACTTAGTTTTTTATTTTTATTTTTTTACATATCTTTATCAATAGTTGGCTTAAAAGCGCAATCTTTTGGTCCGACCGTGATGTTCCAAAATTGCCCTTTATATATATATATTCCTTTAGTAATAGTTGTAATATATTTGCTGTCACACTCTTTTAGTGTCAGTATGAAATACCAAAAATGCCTCCGTATAGATATTATTAAAATTTAACATAACTTAAAAATAGGATCTGACAATTAATTTTTCTTCGCAAATTTAAAATTTCCTTCTCAAATATTTACCAATTCTTACGATCACTTGAAAATAGGACCTAACAAATAAACTACTTTACGAATTCATTTTTTATTAACTAATAATACAAATAAAAATTTAAACTAATAAAAAATTTGATATTGCAACTTAGAAATAAAATTACAAATTTACTACGTTTGATTCAACACAAAAGTATGATAAATATTTATGGAGATCATTTTCTTTTAAACGTATTAAACAATACAATTTGTAGAAAAATAATTCAGATCCCTTCATCACGCGTGAAGCGCATGCCGTAATGCTCATATATATATCAAAACAGATTAGTTTTAACGGAAAAGACAGAGGACGGTTCAGATTTAATATGAAGAAAGACATCAGAAGGCTTTTATTCATCCAAGTCAGCAAAAAGATAACGCCGTTACCATACCGTTAACTGGCTATTATTATACCGTCGACTGACTATTTGATTTAATAATACATAAGAAATAAAATATAAGCATTCGCTCCTATAAAATAATACACATACCATTATGTTGAATAACTTGCAAATGAACAACCATATTAAGGTTTGGTTTTCAGACAAGTACAAATGTACAATGAAGGGTGATTTGCTAAAGTTTTGGACATTTAAGTTGAGTATTAATGTGCAATTACGTTATATTATTAGTTTATTTAGTTTTGATGATAATTAATTAATTATAAATTACAATTAATTTTGATAACTAATAATAATAATATATTATAATAATTAACAAAAAAATTGTTGCAGTAATAATGAATCACTTTAATTCCACACTATGGAATCTCATCTCCTATATAAGATATCTTAAGTTGGGCTACAAATATTATTTCATAAGTAAAACTTGGTAGTTGTCTAACCTTAAATCATCTCCATTTGAATGCACTTTATCCTCTTAAAGACGTAAATTTACGATGTGTATTTGCTTATGTCAGACGAAAGTAGTTGATGGTCACTAAATAATGCTTTCATCATCTCTAATAAAGTTGTATATTTTGCACTTTTTTCTATATGTTTGAAAGTATCTAAATTTCTCACTTTCTCAGTTACATACTCAACCTTTATCAACTTATAAGTTCAAAAGATGAATCTATATATCCTTCAAATATTTTCATATATGGTTGGAATCGGTTGGTTATTCACATTTATGTGTATATGAGATTAATTAACGATTTTTATGTATACAACTTCGTACAATATAAATATAATTTGTATTTTGTAACTTCCCTCCTTTTTGCACGATTTAAACAGACACATGTGTCGATTCAAACCATACGTAAGGGCGGATTGTTATGGGATAAATAAGAAACAGAGAAAGAAAAACTAAACAGAATCTCACAGCGGAGGGATAAAATATAATAATCAAATATACAGTTCATAAATCTGTTTACAAAACCTTTGATTTATTTATCCAATACATATCAGAGTACACTTACCATATAACAATGCAGCGGAACAATATGCGTGTAGTGGAACCATATAATCTATAGTAATAATAATAAAATCTCCGTCTTCTTCCTCCAGAAATAAAATATTCAATCCTGAAACGCTCGGACTGACCCGAGCAAATTTGAAAAGATAAAAACACTCGAGTCAGAACTAAAAGATCTTATGTGAGTTAAATTAACAGAAATAAATATGATTACAGTAACTCAAAAGATGCTTGGGATTTACACCTCCTAAGGATCTGTTAAACTATTTACTATGTAGTATATTGCGCTATTATAGTAGTGTCTAATTGTAAAATAAACTTACTTTTTAATAGCGTTAAGGGGTTACCCATATAGCCCTTAACACAAATAATGCCAATAGTCTATATAGTACCGTAATACCTCCTGATCGGGAAGCTACCAGAGGATATTCCATAGGTACGACACAAATAGAAACTCGTAGAAGGCGCGCTAGGGTAGGTGACACGGCACAACTAAGCAATGCCAGGGTAGATATACCAATTACTATTCGGGCTGGTGGAAACGCGTAGCCGCAGTTACCGCCCACCTCGAACAAACTCCCCCAAATCAAAATAAAAGTGGTCACTGAATCAATCCAAAGTCAATGTATAATATCGAAGAGGAGTGTCCGATCAGAGGTATGACCTCATTGGCCCGAGAATCGCTCCTGTTTTAGCCACCTTATGCCAACTCACGGGAGTCGGGTCCACGTATTTACCTCAAAGGAAACGTCGCTAGCAACCTACTTCATTCTGGAATCTCCACCGCGTACACGGTTGTTAAAGTGGTTTTCGGAGTTGGCAGAGAGTATGACAACTTCCGATCCCGGTCTCTTCAACAACCAAACGTTATTATAACACCGGGGTCATTTAAAATAATTTATACTTTAAAACCAGAATAAAATATCCATTTTAAACCCATATAAATACGATATCAATTATATCTTTAAAACCCTAAATCAATACGATATCATTTTATTTTCCAATGTATATTCTTTCAAAAATCATAGGGTTTTCCAAAATAAAATATTTAGAAATCAAAACTCTTGAATATAATATTTCCAAATTATACTACCTTGAAAATCATAACTTTGAAACAAGTTTCCATCTCTTAAGTGGTTAAATATCAAACTACTTTTATAAAACAAAATAGCTTCTTTAGATTTCACAAGTCAATTCCAAATATCGATTTAAACTTCCAAATACCATTTTAATTCTTATGTTTCAAAGCTTTAAATATTTCACCATTTCAAAACGAACTCATTTGAAAATCCTATATATATTAAATTCAATTTTTCTTATTATTTAGACTTGAAAATTTTACTTAATGAATTCAATATAATTTAAGTAAAACCTTTAACTTCACATAACTGGAAAATCTTCAATTTATTAAACTTGATATATTCATTTAAGTCAACCTGATATTCATCTTCCAATTTTATTCTCATTTAAGTCATTAAAACTCCAGAAATTAAATTTTTAAATAAAACTTAATCGTATTTGATCTAAAAAAAATCAAACTTTATTTTATACTTCAAATCAATTTTTGCACAAGCTTAAAAACCGAAAATTTCTATATATAAATAACCTTTATTAATAGCCAAATCAAAATCTCATAAACCATATATATAGCTTTACAACACCATAGAAAATCATTTCAAAAATAATTATATATATATACCGCGGTGCCTGTATAAAATTTTCTACCCTATGGTCAAGTGATACGGATGTTTATCATTTCAATCCGCAATTTAAAATAAAAATGTGGTTGTATATCATTTCAAACCGCAATCCCGAATGAAATGAAAATGCATGATGACTTACAATTTATACAATATAAATATAGCATCCATTCATCCAATATCAATCATCAACCATTATTTGCAATCATCATCCAATTTAACAATCGTCGATATAGAGCATATAAATTATACAGGTAATAAATACAGGTATTAACTAACAGTTTATATTCAATAATAAATTTAATAACTGTTAAACTAGCAGTTTATATGCAAATAAGTAAATTTAAAAACTGTTGAACTAGCAGTTATATGCAAATAACTAAATTCTAATTGTCAATTTATATGCAACAAATAAAATTAATTAACAGTTAAATTAAATAAATGCGATTTAATAGAGATGATGAATAAAACATGCCAAACAGTCATAAATAAATTTCTACTCATATCAAAAATCAATTTAACAAACATAAGAAATTTTAGAAGTTGTGAGTGGGTTAAAACACTCACCTTTTGAATTTAAATCGAATTTAGATCCGATTTAAACCCAATAATTCGACGGTCTCCAAATCTGTCCAAACTAGCGTTAAAAGTTCCAGAATTTTATTATGATCCTAACAAAAAAAATCTCGCGTGAAACGAAGTTCGTAGGAGGAAGTTATATGCATTAATGGTGATTGAAATTTCAAAAAAGAAAAAAAAGAATAGAAATAAAAGAACACCTTCAAGCGCCACGTCATCCCTTTTCTTTCCCTCTCTCCCTCATGCGTTTTGCTTCCAGATTTTTCTAAGAATTTTGAATTTTAGCTTTTGATTTGGTTTGGAATTTTTATTTGGATCTAAGATTTGTTTGTCTGCCATTGAGGAGGAGAAGGAGCTGATGAAATTTTACGCGCAGACAAATGAGAATAGGCTGAGGCTAGGGTTTAGCGTGTTATTTATAGATGAAGTTGGAAAAATGAATGGAAAGAAATAAAGTAAATATGAACAAACTTTTAGAATTCAAATTTCAAAACAATCGTTTACTTAATAAATTTTGTTAACCCTAAACATACGAAAATTAACATCTTTTAAAGATTTAATTAACACACAATAAATGAAAATAAATTGTCCACCCAAATTTGTGTCATAAATTAAAAGAATATGCAGCATTAAGAAATCTTCATTTCTCCCTATTTGTGATTAGATTGGAAATTAAACAACATGTTAACATTTCGATTGAATGTTTTACAAGGAACACATTAACATTCATTCAAAAATATGATAGCATAAACAAGGTAATATAAGCATGTGTATAATATATATGTATGTCTTTATTGCCACTTATAGTTTACATTCATAAATAAAAGGTATGAAAATAATCCACATAAAGAGGCAATGAATGTAAGAGTAAATTAGAAAAGTGAAGATGGAAAGGTAAGTTATGTTGCAATAAAAATCTAATAAAGTCTAATTGGAAAGGAAATAGTCAAGTGTAAATCTATTTTACCCCCTTTATCATCTCCTATTAATATTTAATTTAACAACGCATTAAATTTTCTTTAACACAAAACGTGCATTTTTTTGGATAAATCTATTAATTGTAATCACCGTTTCTTTCCTTTTAATTGAAACATTTGAACTACATTAATTGCAATCACTTACAAAGTTAAAATTTTAAAACAGACAACAAAAATGCATGAAAAAAAAATACAAAAATTGTTTATACACAAGAGTAATAAATAACTTACTGAAATATATTATTTTCCTATTCTTGTAATCAATCTGTAAGCTAAAACACAGTTCAAATAAACATATATTTCTTTTTTTTTTAAATCAATCATTCTATTCTATATTTTAATGAAATTAGACCTATATTCATAAATGAAACATTTATTTTATTTGATGTAAATGTTCTTTTTATTAAATCAAACTTTCCTTATTTTCACAAAACATAAGCTGCTTTTAATTACACCTATAAATTTAAATTAGTATTCTCTCTCCTATTAATTAGAAATTTTCAATTACATTCATTTCAATTGATTAAGTATCAAAATGGACTAAATGAATGTTATGAGAATTAAACAATTTTTCCTATCTAATAGTAACTTAAACATATTTACATTATTGGATACAAATAGTAATTACATATTTCTCACTAAATAATAGTTACTCATCTCTACAATCAATCTTTCAACTAACAAACATTTCAAATAAATTAACATATGTTTACTGCTTTATTAAACTTATTCATTTTTATTCTTTTTTATTTACACTCCTACTATTAAATCAACAATACCTTATGAAATTATTAACATAGGTTTTTATCTTTTTATTTCATAAAACATTGTCTTGTAAATAAAGTTTACATTTCTATACCTAAATCTACTCCCATTGATTCATTCAAATTTGCACTTATTATGTATTATTTGAACAACTCATTTATACTTGAATCTATTCCCCAATTTCACATTCCCATTGTACATAACTTTGAACTGATTTACTATTTATTATTATTGCTTCATTGATAAATTAAATATTTGCATTGGTTTTGCTTATGCTAAATTAGTTTCACATATTAAATAAGGTTTCAAAACAATCAATAACCTTTCCTTAGCCCAAACCCCTTTTTACCAAATATTTTCCTTCAAATAATTCATGTCCCTATAAATACTTACATTTACACTTTATAGTTATTTTAATATACCTATTCCAACACTCTTAACCCTTATCTTTACGTTCACCCACCTGTAATATTTAATTATATTTATTATGATCCAATGTTGGCATTTATTACTATAAATTTATTCAATGTTTACTGCCCCTTATTTCAATTTCTTCCATTTACAGTTGCGACTTCACTATTCACAATTACTTTTGTATACTCCTTTCCTATTTAAACCAAATATAACAAATTCCAATTAAATCCAATTATAATTAATTGTGATGCCCCACCTCTATACCCACGCTAGTCAAGAACACTACGGAGTGATGCTCTCAACTAGCACGGAGAATAAGGCTGTTGAGGAGCGACCATCCATGTAATTTCTTATCACACGGTGGCTATAAAATAATCTTCGGAAACAAATATAGAAGTAAGCATAAAATGCAAATCAATCACAGATATCTATATCACAAAGGCGGAAAGAGATATGAATATATATCACATAAACGTGTACATTAGAGTAGTGGTCTAAAAAGATTCACGATAATACAAAAGAATAGCAACGCGTGCTATACAAAAAAATACAACTATGAGTCTATATCTCAAGTGTATACAACAAAAGCTGCTAATCTAAACAAGTAGCCAAAAGTCTGTGTAGTGAATCACTGGGGGAGAAGTCAAGCAAAAGCACCTATAACATCTCGGTCTGACCTGAGTATTATTAATAAGAAAATAATAAACGGATCAGTCTAGCTATAAATATCAGATGACATGATATAAAATAAAAGATATGACATAAATATAAAATATTCATACTGACATACTACTATAAGTATGCAAATAATGATCAACAGGAGATCAACCGATAAAAGATAAATTAATATCACAAGAATCTTCTCAAAGATCCAAAGAGGGCATCATACCCTAAACTTGTACACATGACAAGTCAAAGAGATAAATTCCAGAAATCAACACAAGAAATCCATAAATCGTAAAAAGGGAAAGAGGCCTATCACATGACGGTTCGAAGACCATGGGGCGCTACCCCATATGTGTGAGTCGAAAACACACTGATTGAGGTCTAGACTAACCAAAAAGCAAAAAGGTATGTGTGAATGGAATCACACAAGTGGTGTCTAGTCTAACCTCACAAACAAAAGAGTATGTGTGAGTGGAATCACACAAGTGGTGTCTTGACTAACCTCACCGATAAAGAGAGATGTGTGAGTCGAAATCACACCGATGAGGTCCAATCTAACCTTGCCAACAAAGAGACATCGCACAATTGCTAGTCTAAATCATAAAAATGATCGTCATGATCAACGAGAAGTGTCAATTACACTGAGCTAGTAAATATAAAAGGTTAGCTTCATGTCCCATAACCACTTGCTTAACTTAGATATTTACGAACAAACTGTAGATCTTCACTTGGAAAATTTGTCACAAATGGTTCAATCAAACAAGTCCAAAAATTAACCGACGAAGCAAACGCAAGCGTTTCATACCACTTGTTTTACTAAGCCGTTTAATTAGATTTCTCATTCGAGTGAGGTAAAGATTTGTATATACTAGTAGATTGGAAAACGGTTTAGGAAAAGGGCTTTGGTATTGAAAATAGAGTTGAAACATTTTGTTGTAAGAGTTTTGATATTTACTACTAATATCGAAACCTTTATCTTTTTAAAGTGACAAATCACAGAAGCGATTGTAGGAACAATCCTTCAAAAAGTTCACATTCGAAGATGTGAATAAAACTCAAGGAAATCAGCTCAAAAAGCATCAAAGTGGAAGTTTTCCCTACGGAGGGGGGTCCAACGACCTAAGAGTTAAGGGTCCAACGACCTATAGGTGTTCGCGAGTTAGCAGAAGCGAGCGACCTAGCAGAAGTGAGCGACTTAAGGGACTCACGACCTAACAGTGGTGAGCGACTTAAGGGACTCGCGACCTAACAGTGGCGAGCGACTTAAGGGACTCGCAACCTAACAGTGATGAGCGACTTAAGGGGCTCGCGACCTGACAGAGGTGAGTGACTTAAGAGTTACGACCTAAGAGTCAGACGACTTAGCATGGAAGCGACCTAAAAGCCACAGGACTTAACGACCTAAGGTCATACGACCAAGCGACCTAAAGCCATACGACCTAACAACCTAAGGTCATACGACCTAGCGACCTAAAGCCATATGACCTAGCGACCTAAGGTCCATACAACCTAACTCCGAAGACGTTTAAAATGGCCAGAACGACCTACGACCTAAGGTCCATACGACCTACGACCTAATTCCGAAGCGCCGAGCGACCTATCGTTATAGGCCATTTTAGGTCGGAAACGAGCTATTTGAAGGCCGAGACTTTTCCACGCGAACGACCTAGCAAAGGCAGAGTGACCTAAGTGCAGTAATTCGCCAAAAATGCTAAAAATCATGGTTTTTCGCCAATCCAATCCAAACCAAATGCAAAAGTGCATGCTAATGTGATAGGAAAACATCCCCAACAGTCCAATAAAGTTATAGGCTAGATTTGTGAGATAAAAATCTCACTTTTTCACCAAAATTTATGAAGATGAAGCTTGAAAGCAAGGAGAAGCAATCCAAAGCTTGAATCCAATATCTTCTACTTGAATTTGGAGTTGAATGTTGGATTTACAATTGAATTTGAGCTTGCAGTTTTAATTTCTCTTTCCCTCCACCATTAATGCTAAAACTAGAGTTAGTTAGGAATTTATGAAGAGTGAGGAGAAGGAGGTTGGAACTTGGGCTTAATAGGCTAAACTAACCCAAAGTCCAAAGCGGGAAAAGTAAGTGAAATTTTACTATCTCCAAACCTATCGATGTTTATACATAAAAAGTTGTAAATGGCTTTTTGAACTCAATGGAAGTGGTTTCGAGTCCTAATTTTACCGTTTGCAAAAAGTAGCTTTTCGGATCAAAAACTAACGATAAAGTATTTAAATAAAATATTTAAATATAAAATCGACAATTATGCGGGTTGTTACATAAATACTCAAAATAATCTCATTTATTCCTTCCGTTATTTTCTTAAGGGGAAAATTTTTTTAAGGACAAATTATGATAAATATTTGTCCATAAGGACAGGCGCATATTACTTTTATCGCAAGGACAAAGCCCAAAGTCCAGAAAGAATTTCAAACAAAACGAATAATTCCGTCCATCTTCTTCCTCCTTCCTTACACTCCAACAATCGCTAATTTTGCTCGAAACAAAGGATTCACGTTAATTTTGCTCGACATAAAAAAATGGCATCGCAAACAAGAAATAAATCTACATCTCCAACACAACTTCAGAAATCGACTGTTGATGAAGAACGACCACAACAATCGAAAGCCGAAGAAAACCTAACTAAGTCGATAGCGAATCAACAAAACCAAAATCGAAATGTCGACGAAGCTGATGTTCAAAAAGAAAATGCAGAGATAGAAGAGGAAAACCTTCCTTTAGCACAAACGATAGCGTCGGCACTAAAGAGAAAAAGCAACAAATTAAGGCTTAAAAAAACTACAGCAACAGAAGAACAAAACCAAAATAGAGAAAAAAGGACAGAGAGAAGAGACGAAAAAATGACAGCAAGAACAAGCAAACGAGAAATAAGTGAAAGTATATCAAAGAAGGTAACTGTTAATATAAAATCAAACACAACAAAATTAGTATAGTTTTGTTATAGCAACATTGAAATACTAATAATTTCATTTTGTTAAATCTCAGCAAAAAGAAGATAAAGAAGCTGCTGATCAAGAACTTGAAGAAGAACAACTCAACTCGGTAAAATATAAAACATCATAACTTTATACCATATTGTATATTTTAAAAATACTACCTGTAAATCATTTGGTAAAAGTAAAGGCTGATAGGTATAACAAACTGATACCCAATTACTAGTATAATAGCCATTATAATTAAGCATAAATTGTTTGATAAAACAATGGTCAGTGACATTTATTTCAAATATGATACAAACAAACAAATGATACCTACTAACAAAAACTGATACCAAATTACCAAAAAAATAATACCTAGTTATATCAAAATGATACCTACTTGATACCAGAGTACTGAAAACTGATACCTAATTAGTACCAACTGATACCTAGAAAAAAGTAATAATAGCGTTTATCATTAAGCGTAAATTGTTTGATAAAATAATAGTTAGTATCATTTAGTTGAAATATGAAACAGACAAAAAACTGATACCTATTTACAAAAACTGATACCTATTTGCAGAAAACCGATACCTAGTTACAAAAAACTGATACTTAGTTATAAAAAAATGATACCTACTTGAAAAAATGACACCTGATTAGAGAAAACTGATACCTAATTAGTACCAACTTATACCTAGAAAAAAGTAATAATAGTGTTTATCATTAAGCGTAAATTGTTTGATAAAATAATAGTCAGTATCATTTAGTTGAAATATGAAACAAATAAAAAACTGATACCTATTTACAAAAACTGATACCTATTTGTAGAAAACTGATACCTAGTTACAAAAAACTAATACCTGGTTATAAAAAAAATGATACCTAATTGAAAAAATGACACCTGATTAGAGAAAACTGATACCTACTTTGTACCAACTGATACTTAGGTAATGCAAAACTGATACTTAGTTGCTTCAAACTTGAAATTGTTATATATTTGACAGAAGATATTTCACTGCAACTAATACCCGAATCTATTGTTGTTTTTAAACATAATTTATTTGACAAATAACCTACTGTCTTTATTTTGAACAAATAGGATGATGATGATTTTGTAGATGCTCATCCAAAATACATAAAAGAAAGTTCAGATACAAAACAGCAATCTGAAGACAAAAAGAATGAAACAGCTTACAGATGTGGACTGCAGGCAATATTCAAAACATTGAAAATGATAAAAAAATGCTCTATCAAAGAAGCAAATGGATATAATGAAGAGCACTCCTTTCTACAACTTCTTTAGAGTTTTCTATGAAGATAAAATTTTAATGAAAGAATGCAAAAAGCATCAATACAATTTTGATGCTTTATACAAATGCTACTCAATTGTCGAAGATGCTTTCTTATTTTGCACAGAAAGAATGAAAGTTACAGCAATGGATATAAGTTTGTTATTTGGCTTACCTCTAAAAGGAATTAACATAGAGCCGACTCAAAAAATGACAAACAAAACAATTCCAGTGCACTGTAGAGAATTTGCAAACAGAAACTTCGGCAACAGCACTTATATAACAAGAAACGTAGTGGAAAAAAAGAATAAAGCAAGAAGTTGCAAAAAAGAAAAAGGAGTATGAAGAAGACTTGCCAATGTTAATAGTAATTGAAATACTATTAACATTTCTCTTTCCAAACAACCAACAAAAATTAAGATGGGGACTTCTGCCATACTTAATTAATGTAGACTCAATGCAATTAGTTTCTTGGCCACTAACAATAGAAAAGAATTTCAATAAATTTGTTAAGAAGTTCATTCATAATCCAAGAAATATGTCGAGATGCTCCATGCTTCCACTGGTAAGATTTCTTATTCAAAAATTTATTAGTTATTTTTTTTAATAATCATATCTAATCAATTCTTTTAATGTTAACAGTATTGCATTTGTGAGAAACTAGATCTCATTCAACAAAGGCAATATTATACTCCAGCCTTACCAAGATTTGCAAAATGGGATTTAAGGAAACTCAAAGACAAAGCAGTCAAAGCAGTTTTTGATAATGTGAAAGAGGGTGATGTAAGTAAAAATTCCATTTCATTTTTTGTTAATCAATATGCTTTAACTATTATGCAGAATAAAGTTTTATTGTCGATGATTTATCCTATAGCATAAAACTGATACTACAGTGATCAAAAAATGATATCATATCAAAACATAGTAAATAGTATCAATAACAAAAAATAAAATGCAAAAAACTGATACCATATGTTTACTTGCTTGAACCAAATACTAAAAGTATCATAAACTGAGACAAAAATGCAAAAACTGATAACAAATGATTACGTGCTTGAAACTAAATGTGGATGTATTCAAAACTGATACTAGAATGCAAAAACTGATACCTTATATTTTCACAATTTACACTGAAGCTACAATCGAATAGTTGATACCATAGTTCTACATATTAGAAACTGATACTTATTGTATAAGAAACTGATACTAATATGATTATAAACTGATACTTATAGTATAAGAAATTGATACTAATATGATTGAACCTGATATTAATAGTATCAGAAAATAAAAATAAATACATATTTATTTTACTGAAAACAATTTTCTTTTTTCGTTATAGTAAAAATTCAATTATCATTGCAAATTGATATCATAGCTTAAAACTGAAACAAATTTTCCAATATCAATTTTCTAGGTGAAAGAAATCACAAATCTCAGCCCATATGAAGAAAGTCTACTTCAAACAGAGACTGTTCAACACAAATTCCCTAAAATTCAAAAAGAAAAGCATGGAAAGAAAAAGAAAGTTTGAAGAAACCACAGAAACTGCACATTCATTTGAGGAAGACGTAAGCATCAGGATCTTCCAAATGCATATAAAAGATTTGGAAGAAGAAACAAAGAAAACAAAAAAAGAATTAGAAGTGGAAAAAAAGAAAAGAATTAAAGCAGAGCAAGAAGTTTTCAGGTTGAAACAAGAGTTGAATGAAATAAAGTTGAAACTGAAAGACAATGAAGAGAAAACATCACAGGCTGAAGACAACACCAACAAAGTTGAAGATGTTTTGAATGACAGTGAAGAAAATAGTGAAAATAAAAAGGAAAGTTTCAACCTACAAAGCAACATTTTACAAACTGAACTAGATGCAGATCCTTTTGTACAAATGAAAAAAGAAAAAAATGAAGAAAAAGCTGAAGAGAGTGTACAAAAAACAGCAGATAAAACAGAAGAAATGAACAAACAAATGCCAATCGAAATAGAAAGTGAATTGGGTATAACACAAGCAGTGAAGAAAGACAATGTGACCATGAAGAAAAAAACAGACTCCAACAAAAGAAGAGTTGGAAAAAGAAACTGAAGTGCAGGGAGACAACTCAGAAGATACTCAAACTGTTCAACAGGATATAGATGTAAAAAAACAAAAATATACTGTATGTTGCTTCAGTGCTTGACTTTACCCCTCCATCTTTCAAACTTTACGAGACACAAGACTTTGAAAGCGAAAAAACTGAAAAAAAAGATGCAGAAGAACATGGGCAAAAAGCTGTTAGAAAAGGGAAACAAAAAGTCATAAAATCAACTAACAAGAAAATCAAAGCAACACAAAAAGGGACAGCTTCCTATATTCAAAGATTAAAGGCAAGAACAAGAGTGAAAAAACAAAGTGATAGCTTTGAATATGGGATGAAACAAAAGAAAGTTGCAAATAAGCAAAAACAGGAACCTGAAAAAAAAGAAAATGTTGAAAACCAAAGTGAACAAGACAATAGTCCAAAGCCACTTGCAGTAATAGAGCCAACACTTTACGAGATAGGGCTTGGTCATTGCAGATGTTTGATCTACCTCAACGTTGAGCAACAAAATGTGATCAATACTTTCTTTTCATTAACAATATCATCAGAAAAGTAAGTGTACAAATATGTATATTAATTTTAAATATGAAATTAAGTTTATCTAACATATACAAATTGTTTTTATCAAAATAGTGTAGTAGCATGGGAAGACAATGACACAATCAGAGGAGGTTGTGTCATAACAAAGAATGCACTAAAACTTCTACTAGAAGGAGGCGAAATAGACGGGCATGTACATAATAATTTTTTTCTTTATGTCAACACTGATACCAAAATCCACAACATGCTTAAATTGACCTTATGCTTTATTATTTCTATACTTATCAACATACACAGCAACTACTAAGAGTACTAAAACTATTAACAATTTAAAATTGCTCCACAAATTTTAAATTGTATACGTTTCTTATTTTAATACAGATCATAGATTGGTACATTTCAAAATGTGGAATAGAAGACCACAACTATGCTTTCACAACTACAATGACGGTAAATAAAACTTTAATATTCAAGTACATAATAATTGCTTCATTTATTATATCATAACTTATTTTCATATAAAACAGAAAGCAATTGTGTGTGATATGAAGAGCGTGAAGAAAAGTCTCATTCTCCCTATGCTAGAATCTATTGTACACGACAAATTTACTGAAAGTATATATTTTCCTTTGCATTGTGAGAACCACTGGACATTAGTAACTTTAACATACCCAACAATGCAATGGTGCCACATAGATTCTAACCGCCCTAGAAGATCAAACGAAAGAAACAATTCAAGTTTAAAGGAGGCTATAAAATTGGTATGAGATTTATCTTTCTTTTAAAAAAATACTTATCACCGTGAATATGAGCTAAATTTTTAATATATTACCTGTTTTAGAGACATGAAATAGAGGAAATGCTCCAAGAAATCTGGAAAAGCAATGACATAAAAGACATGGCAGTGAAACCAGATGAAATGCATCAAATAAAGTGTGCACAGCAGGGAGCAGACACGTAAGTTTTTTCCATTATAATAAATGTTTTTGCATTATAATTTTCCATACATACTTCTAGACATCATTGTATACCGTTTATATTTAATTGAATTTGATTCCTAATAAAAATATTGAGAATTATTATCTCTCAATACAATAAACTTTAAATACAAACAAACATTTACTACAGGAAGAAAACTGATACCTACAGAACAAGAAACTGATACCTACAGAAACAAAACTGATACCTACAAAAAATAAACTGATACCTACAGAAATAAGTACATAATGCACTAGTATAACTGCTAAATATTTTAATTCAAACCATACTGTATTGTTGTACCATTGTTTCTAAAATTCAAATTTTTGTACTAATTATAAACCTATTAATAAAGCAGATGAAAATTTATAATTATATTTCATCTTGGTTTCAACTGGCTTGACTGTGGGATTTTTGTAATGATATTCATCATTTCGCTGAACAGAAGCAGGATACCAATTAAAATTGAAAAGAAAGATGTATTATCAACAAGAGCAAGAATTGCACATGCAATATTAACAGACGATGAACACTGCTGGAGTCTGTCAAAATACATGTCAAGCCTAGAACAATAAAGAAAAGAAAGGAAATGAGTTCACATTGCATTATGTCACAATTAAATTTGATACCTGTGATGTAATGTTGTTATGTTGAAATGTATACCTGCGAATTAATGATATTCTGTTGTAATTTCATACTATTGAAGTAATGTTGTTCTGTAAGCAAAACACTGCTGCTTTTACTTGTAAAAACAATTCTCATCTCCTGGAATGATATGTTGTGGTGATGTTCTTTTATTTTCCTGTTGTTTATATTATAACAAGGTTAAATAATGTATGTTCTATCATCCAACTATGGATCCAACATAATATTATCAGTTTTATGATACAACTTTCAGTTGTAAAATGATATTATTAAATTTCATGTAATATTACAATACAAAACAGTAACTGGGCATCACTTCTTATGACTGATAGTATCAGTTTTGTCAAAACTTAAGGCAACATACTGTATGAAACAACAATTAGTTCAGGTATCAGGTTTTGCAAACACCATATATTATTATAATTATTAAGGACTACTGTTGTAAATTATAGCACATATTATAATACACAAAACTGATTCTAAAAACAAACAGAAACTGATAATAAAACCGTTTATATCCAATCAATGAAACATTATCTCCAACCAAATTAACTGATACCTAAACTATAAAAGTGATACCAAAACTAAAAAATGATACCAAAACTTAAAAAAAACTGATACAGCTAAAAACTGATAATATTTGGTACTGTAAAAAACGATACTGTAAAAATGATACTGGGACCAAAACTTCCACAAACAAACAACAGAAATCATATTGCAAAAACAAAAAAATGATACTATCATCTATACTAAAATAGCCGAAATTATAATCAATTCCATAATATGCTATACTAAATACAAATTAATAACAAAAGTTTCAATTACTATAGACCACTGAAACAAGTCTCACATACACTTATTACTCTAAACAAATTAAAAATAAAAAATCAAATCATATCCTCTTTGAAGCTTGACAATTCCGTTTATTATGACCAAATTGCTTGCACTCGCCACATCTGTTTTGCTTGTTATGAAAATATAAAAATCCTCCTTTGCGCTTCACTAATGGTCTGCCAGCGCCACGTTTCTCCTTTGGTGGCTTAATAACATCTTGTATGCTACCATCAACAATAGGCCTATCATAATTTGGAATAGGATTTATAGCATTGGCATAAGAACATCGATAAGCATCAACAGTGAAATAATTCTTAACAAAATCATATACAGACAACTTAGACTTGTTCATACACTTTATAGCATGAGCACAAGGAAATCTTGTAATTTTCCACTTGTTGCAACTACAAATGCGCTCCTTCAAATCAACACAATGAGAGTTTGGAGATTTCACTTCAAAAGCAAAATCAGAAGATTTATATACATCCCATCCAAACCCTTCTTCAATCAATTCATCTAAACGTAACTCCATAGAAGGACAGAGACTTGTTCTCCACAAACGACATTCTTCTCTTCTTCTAGCCATTTGTTCCATAGTCTTAATACGAATACCATCTAAACACAAAGTAATAGGCAATGCTCGTTCATTTAAAATCCAACTGTTAAAACTTTCTACAACATTGGAACTATATTCACCATAACGTTTCCCTGGAAAAAATAAATCCACCCACTTATCAAATGGCTTATCCTTTAAAAAATTAATACGAGCAACACCACCAATTTGACAAAACTTAGAATATGCTTCTTCAAATTCATATAGATTTGAAGCTCTAAAACACATTTTGAATAAATCAACAATAGACACATTTGCATTTTTGGCTTTCACTGCAGAAAGAAGATTTTGTTCCATATGCAAGTAGCAATAATTGTGATAATCTGAAGGAAAAACATCACGAACACCTGAAAGCAAACCTTAGTGGCGATCGGACATAAAAACTAAAGTACGCTCTTCTTGAAGCATTTGTTTTAAATGGTTCAAAAACCATGTCCAGTTATCCACATTTTCAACAGAAACTACACTCATAGTTAAAGGGAAGAGACCTGCAAATGCAAAAATAATTAGTAAAAAAAAAAGTAAATACAACCATAAATATAAAACAATTCATAAAACCGATACTAACAATAACAAAACTGATACCTAAAACCTGATATCACCATTATAAAAATATTGATAAGCACAACATTATGCACATTAATCTTCATTCTAAAACAACAAAGAAACCAAAAAATGACATATATTTCGATACAAAGCAAATTCCAATACTACATAACTATAAATGATACCATATATGAACTAATTAGAACTGATACTAATAATATACAAAAACTGATACTAATCTCCTGTTTAGCAGTATGAACATATTAGACGAAATACAAACTTACAATTTAGTACAATAAAAATTCTGATACTAGAAACTTGCTACTTATAAACTACATTTCTTAAAACTGATACCAACAGAATACAAACTATGATAAAAGAATGTACATTAATAATTATGCCAAGTATTATAATCTCAATATAAACAAATCAAGTTTGGAAACAAACACATACCTTGATCACCATTTTTTGCAGTAGCACCCATCAATACACCAGGACGTCCCTTCAAGTGAGTAGCATCTAAGAATATCATAGGACGACAAGACTTGAAACCAAGTAAACAAGCGCCAAAGGCAATAACCACCCTTTGAAATTCATTACTACAAGGATCAACATCCATATCAACATAACTATCTGGATTAGATTTCTTCACTGCTTCCAAATACCAACTCAAATCATTATAAGACAAAGCATCATTACCATGCAACTCCATCAATGCAAGTTGTTTCCCATGATAAGCATAACCATAAGACAACTGAAAATTTTATTCTCTTTTAAAATCAAGTATAATATCCTTAGGCTTTTTACTTGGACAATCGCGGATCTCATCAATAATCATCGATTTAATAAAAGAGCTAGATATATGTGGATTATTCACATGTCTTAGACCAGCCCCACAGGAATGATCAGAAACCAAATTTCTCATAAAGAACCTTTTCAATTCTCCAGAATCACAAGAAGCATGGACTTTGAAAAGACAACCATCCTTATACGAAGAGAAAATCACAGTTACTCTTGTAGCACAATTCTTTAAAAATACTAATTCATACCCCTTTTGAATTTGATATGCCATCAAAAACTCTCTAAAATGTTCAGCGCCTCCAAAACAAAACCAACAAAATTGGAAATGCTTAATGTCGACCCTCTCCTCAACATATCTTTTAAATAACTTTTACCATTAACAACATTTGAACAGACAGATACAATAGAAGATGAAGAAGCAGGAACATAGGATGAACTTGAAATACAAGCACCATCAACAACTTCCAATTCACAACCCTTAACCTTAACAGTAAAACCAAAGAAAGAACTTTTCTTGTGTAACTGAAAACAAATTATGCTCTGAATATCGGAATCAGTGTCAACCATAATAACTTTGTCCTCAAGTACATAAGAAATCTGAATAGAAGAAGGAGTTAATTGAGACCAATATCGGCATATCTCATTCTTCAAATCATACAAAGAGCAATCGATAAACAATTGAGTGCTAAAAGTATTATTATTCAACACAAACAAACAAAGAAGGCTGTTATCCCCACTGCCAAAAAATAAATAAATAAAAAACATCAGTAAAAATATGTACGATTTATAACAGTAATTATTCAATTTTACAAAACTGATACCTACCGTAGATAAAACTGATACCTAGATACTGGGAAAAAAAATGATACTAAGAAAATATAAAAATGATACACAGAAACTGAACCTAAAATACAGTAGTTTTCCACTCAATAACAAATTTATAAACAACCCAACCAACGATACTTCTCCAATCATCCCAACATTAATGCAAGAAAATGCAAAATAAATCAAATGAAAAGTAACTACAAAACAACACTGCATAAAGAAACGAGTATAACAATAAAAAACCTGTTGGTACTTCCACAATCATCCATCTACGAATGAAAAAACAATGAGAAGAACAACACTGCATATCAGTCATAATAATAAACACAATTATAAATCACGAACAATTTTATTTAACTCGAATCGAAAAACATCAAAAACACAGATTGATATAAGCATACCTGAGAAAAACAAGATCACCGTACAGATATGAAAAGAACGAGATCAAAAAAAGCACGGAAGAAAAAAAATAATCGTTGAAGTGGACGAAATTGAGATAAACGAATAACGTTGATTGATATTACAATTATGAGAAAGATATTTGATCGCGACTCAAAATTTTGATCGAATGAAGAAGAAGAATAAGCGCGCGAGAATTGGGCCGGTAAACTAAAAACGATTGTTTGTCCTTTGAAGAAAAATATTTATGGGCCGTCCTTCATAAAAAAACCCCCAAAATATGTCCTTGAAGAAAATTTCCTGATTTTCTTAATTAAAATTAAGGCACATCAAATTATCTATATTGGTAAATGACTGAATTTACTAGTAATCCCACTATTTAACCTTAATTATACTTGTATATGATTATTTTACCCTTTTATATTCCATTATATATATATGCACCCATACCAATTAAGATTCTAGATCTAATTAATTATTCCATCAAATCCATTAATTACCAACTTTAATTATTGCAATTGATTGTCTAACATACAATTTGAACCTATTGCCAAATTTTCATAATTAATTAACATCTTACAATAGTTTACAAATAAAAGGGATTGTATTAAATAAATTATTTATTGTCCTGCATTTCTTTATTTCCCCCATTTACATTCAATACCCATAATCAATACTTTATTTCATTGTTAAATCCAATACTTGCATTGCTTTACTTATTCTAACCTTGTATCCAATGCAACAATTTCCACTATTACTATTAATTACAATATATAGTTAAATTTGTAATTCTAATTTCCCTTGGTACATCAAATTTCAACATTCTCTTTCATATAAATAAATAAGATTTTTATTCCTTTTTAAATTTCTAATAGAAATCTTATTAATTTTATTCATTTTAACATCGAATTTATATGGGTCGTTACACTCTCCCCCACTCAAAACTTTTCGTCCTCGAAAATGAAAAAGAAGGGAGAAGAAAGAATTAAATAACAATACATCTTATTCCAAATATTAACTTATAAACAATAATTTACTAAATTTATTACCTTAAATAAAGTATACCCATTTTAAAATCATTATATTTTTTTTATACTTAAATTACTAAAGTTTGGAAAACTTTTCAAAATATATCTAAGTCCAAAATTTACGGAAAATTTTGGCAAAGTCTCCTTTGTACGAAGAGGCTCGGGAGAAAATATAATATTAAATATAACAAAATGTCACATATAATATCCAAAGTAGTATATCCCAACACGGGAAAATATATAAAAATAGCGCTATAAAACGTAATCCGAAAACGTACCGATTTGTCGGGCAATTTACGCTTAATTTATGGAACCAAAAGCAGTAGCAATTGCTTCCATAACCTATATTTCACTTATAAAATCCAAAAAGTTAACAATTTACATAAAGTGAAATATCTAAGTAATTTCAATCACTAACAACAAATCAATACAACAACCATCAATTTTAACAACAGCATACACAACAAATTCAAGGCAACCATTCAATCAAACAAGCAAATAGTTGTTCGGGTTCAAAACTTGAAATGGTACGGAATGAAAAATAACTATCCAGTGCATCATTTACTCAACAGTCTAAGATGGGACAAAAATAGATAATTTATTCATCAAAAAACTTCAAATTTCCTTACCCAACCAACCATAGATCAAACAATATCGATTCGAACCAACAAATCAAATTAACTTATATAAATTCATTTCATACTTTAGTTGTTTGATTTCCTTTCTTTTATTCAAACCACATAAATTTTTCTTTTATAATTTACATTTATTTCTAACAAACTTCAAATTTTATTTTCTCATTCAGTGGTTGTTTCCTTTATTTCTACTTATTACTTACAATTATTCATTTTTATTTATTCAGGTCATGTGAGTTTTTTTTATTTGTATTATATTTAATGCACTTCTCAATTTCAATCATTTATTCAATGCTTACATTTATTATATTTAATTATAGTAACCCTTTTTAATTACACTTAAATTCTAAACCTTATAACATCCATTCTTATAAGTAAAGGATTTTTATTAATTCTTTAACTAGGGTTTGCAGTCATTTATTTATATTACCTACTTTTACTTGTACACATTTCTATTACATTTCTTATTAAACATTTCAACTTTTTATTTTTGGTAAGTTATATATTTTAAAAATAATGCAAATGAACTTACACAAGTTTTATCTCATCCTTTAATTAAATTTAATGTTCAATAATATTACTCTTGTTTCATCTGTTACAAATTTCCATTTATAACTTAGCATTTAAATCTCATATTTTATTTAGGGTTTAAATTTTAAGTTAAATTAAAATTTACTACAATAATTGAAACAAATTAATTGACGGAAATTTAAGAGTTAAATACCGGGTTAAATTTCAAATTATTTTAAAATAATAGATAAATATATTCTTACAACTTACATATATCTAATTATATTTAAAACAATTAAAATTTATATAATTTTCCTTAAAATGAATCTGCAGTAGAACTACTACAGTGGCCTCCCTCCTTCGAAACTCGAACATGAAAGTCGATGATGCGGCCGCCATCACCGAAATTATTTTCCAGCGACGGAGAGGGGCGTACAACTAATTTCTTTCCAGAATTTCTTTTAAAACATTTCTTTCAAATTTTATTGAAATATTTATATCAGAAAATACCTATAAACAATATTTTTATTATATTCCAAAAGATTTCGAAAGAAAGTTTTTCAACCTCGGAACTTAATTCTAAATTTCCAATTTTATTTACTTTTATTTTCAACTCAGCTTCAATTATTATTAATATTTTCATTACCTAACACCCAATCTATAGCAACCAAATATATATATCTTTATAAAATATTTTTTATATAGAAAATATAATAGGAAAAATTGTTTCATTCACCTATATAAAACAAATATTATGTCGGTCTGTCCTATTAAGTGTTTAGAAATACCTATTGATGTCAAGCGTCTCATGCATCAACCAGAATTTATAAATACAAAACGGACAGATTAACACAATATTAAAATATTTTTATAACACTAACAAATATGCTCTCTTATATATGTATACCCTCATTGACTCCCATAGGGTATTACTACCCTATTAACAAAGAGTCAAACCCCACAAAGCCAGGGTTTTATCACTAAACCAAAGCTTTAATACCAACTGTAACATCCCGCCTTTTTGCACGATTTAAACAGACACACGTGTCGATTCAAACCATACGTAAGGGCGGATTGTTATGGGATAAATAAGAAACAGAGAAAGAAAACCCCTAGATTTCATAAAAGTAGATCAATTTTGAGGCGGCGATAATGGCAAATTCTCGCGGAGGTAGTTGCTGCCCAAGTATGGATCTGCTTTGATCCGAAGAGATGCAGCTCGTCCAGATTATTATTCCCATGGAATCTGCTCACTAAACTGCCTCATACCTTGGTGAACTCGGTTTGCTCCATTTAAAAATGTAAAGTTTGATGCTTTGTTTTAATTTTTTTATCCAAACTGTTTTGCGTACAATTTTGTATCATGACTTTTGATTTTGATGTAAATTGTGTTTGGATGTTACTGTTGTTAGTTTGTATTTGAGCTGATATTTGAAGGAAAATGAATTTATTACCCTAATTGAACTTGTATTAAGTAGGTTAATGACAGGTTTTAGATAAGAATTCCGCCTGTCAGCGTTTGGATTTGATGCTTCTATGCATTATTCACAACGAAAAAAAAATTATAATATTTTTTATATGTCTGGTCCAGTTAAACTAATCATACAAGAATATCGGTAGGAATAAAATTTCCATGGAAAACAGTGGAAATTTTCGCTTTTTTCCATCAGAAACCGGAAGGAATTCCTTCCGAGCTATTTTAAACGGAAAAACATGGAAATGGAAAAACATGGAATTCCTTTCGAGCTATTCTTTTCTTTTTGAGTCTCGATTTCTTGACTTAATAATGTTAGTTGAGAATTAACATTTGAAAGCGGTTCTTGAGTTTTCTCAAGTTCTTCTTCCAATATTTTCTTCTCGTCTTTAAGCATGTCTCTTTCCAATTCTGCCTTATTCTGATTTTCAACAGCCTCTTTGTATTTTCTTTTGAGTCTTTTTAAAGTATCTAACTATCTATATCATATAATCAAAAGTTAAACCACTTACCTCATTATCTTTGGCCATAAAGCATATATTGGCTTGTTCATTATCGCTGTCACTCTCGCTTTCTGAGGAGGAGGAAGATTCTGAATCATCCCTTGTAACTGAGAAAGCTTTCCTTCTGAATTTGTCCTTCCTTTTATTATGATATTCTTTCTTTTGGTCCAGACAATCCTTCTGTATATGTCCCTTTTTGTTACAGTTAAAGCACTCCAGAATTGAAGAAGATGGTGGTTTATTGCTGTTTGAGTTTCTCTTGCCATTGTTTTCGTTTCCAGTTCTATACTTTAAGAATTTCTTGAAGTTTTTGGCAATAAAGGCTAGGTTGTCTTTGTCTGAATCTGATTCTTCTTGTTCTGCATGGAATGCTATATTCTTTTTTTCTTGAGCTTGAGCTTGTTTAGCCTGCAAATTGACTTCATAGGACATTAGATTTCCTATTAACTCTTCCGAAGTTATTTTGGAAATATCGTTCGCTTCTTCAATAGTGAGAACTTTTCTTTCCCATTCTTCCGTTAAAGAGTTAAGGATTTTGGATACAATATCAAAATCTAAATATTTTTCTCCTAGTCCTATTAATGATTGATAAGTATCCTAAAATCTTAAATACATATCATTTATAGATTCATTATCTTTCATTCTAATGTTTTGAAACTAACTTTTGAGCATGGATATTTTGCTTTGTTTGACCTTGCTAGTTCCTTCGTGTGTAGCTTTGAGTGTACGCCATATTTCATACGCAGCGTTGCACATGCTAACACGGTTAAACTCATTTTTATCTAAGGCACAAAACAACATATTCATTGCTTCTGCATTTTGTAACGACCCGTTAAATTAATAATATTAAACGAATTGAATTAATATAATTTCTAATCTAATTGAGAATAAATGTAGAAATTTGGTATAGTAGTTGTAATTTAGTGTAACAATAAAATTTTATGACAATAGATTTGAATAATGTAATTGTCACACTTTGTTAAAAGTTAATGTTAAGAAACCAATAAATGTTGAATTAGTGAATATGAATAAAATATTTACTAGAATGGGATTCATTTAATATTAAAATAAATAGTAGGATTGTTTCATTTGGTGACCGTTGAATAAACCAACGCAATAAGTGTAGATAAATTTTTTTTATGAATATTGTTCAATAATGAATGTACTTAAAAATGGTAATAAATTTAATATAAGAAAACAAAGGCAAATTGTGTATTAATTAATGAATTCATGAATCGGTGTATGGACTTAGTGTAACTATACGTAAATGTACGCAATAAGGTTGTGAAATACCAATGATTTGGATTTCCAATTTATATTAAACATAATGTTGGTAGAAATTGGAATTCACTGTTGTGTGAAATATATGAGAAATCAAGTCAAATGTAAATTATACCGTAGATGATATACTCTTTTAAACAGTAGGATTTTAAATAAATAAACGTTTCACTTAGGTTTCAATTGGATAACTTATGTAGTTTAATGGAGAATCAATTGCAATTAATTGCCATAAATTTGTGATGATAGGGTAGTTTGATTTGGCTTTTAAGAAGCAAAGAAAAAGAAAGCCAAGATTTATGAATTCATTTGTAATGTGAAATGCAAATCTTGTGGATTGTTTTTTTTTACAAGTGGAATTAATATTTAACAATTACGTTAGTGGAGTCTGATAAGTTAAGGAAGATAATCAATGGTAATTTACCTAATTCAAAGGATATATTAATATAAATATGAGTAAAATGAGGTTAGACCAAGGATATAATATTAATTGATTTTTAAGGCTTAATTAATACGTGAAATAGACAAGATTCCACATTCAAACATTTATACAAAGCTAAGTTGTAAATAGAAGTACCAATGTAATATAATGTAAATGGATGGGAATCAACATTTATTTATTTATTTAATGGAATTTAATTTCTATAGTATGATAATCGCAATTAAATGAAATTGAAATAGCTAATTTATACGTTAGTCGAAATTTAGCGGGAATATGAGGATTTTTAATGAAATAGTGAAATCAAATGGAAATAAGGTTTCAATTATACATTGGAATTTATATTCACCATAAAAGGTTAATTGAAAACCAAAGGAGTTAATAAAGGAATCAAGCTTTATCTATTAATTTGGATTTAAGATATGGTAAATTGGATTTATTGCAATAATTAATTCTATAAGATGAGGTTAATACTTATTCTATTTATAATTGGACCAAATTTGTTGATATAGATTTTTGGAAAGTAGAATCTATAAATTAATTTGAGTATCAAATTCAATAATTGCGCTTATTGCATAAATAAAGGGAATTTAACGTTAAATATTACGTTACTGAAATTTAAAATAGACTTTAAGAATAATAATGTGAATCATGAACCAAAGTATGTGACATCGCTATTTTGGATAAAAGATAAGTATACAAGGATTAAAAATGTAATAAATAGGTTTTGAGGAATTTATTTATAATTCCTTAATATAAGGAAGCGGAGGAATGTATACTGAAATTTGATAGACTTGTCAACTCTAATTCACAGCCAAACTTGTTAAATCATTTAAATTTGATTTTAATTTACATAAGCAATAGAATTGGGACAATTTTAGAATATTCATATAGAATTGGATTTCTATAATTTATTTAATTTATTTAATGAATATTAAAAATAGCCATTTTGGCCACGGACTCGGATTTCGACGAAACCAGTTTCATCGGATCCGTATCGGTGAATTATTATAGGGTTTCAAGTTTCGTATCGATCGGACTTATCGTTTGATCGTACGGGAGCGAAACGCCTTGAAATCAATTTTAATAAAATCAATTTGAAATCAATTTGGAATTTTTTTTTCAGCATAACTTCTTTATACGATCAAATTTGGACGTGAAACTTTTTCCATCGCGTTCAGAATATTTTAAATTACCTATTTGGATATATAGATTTACGAAATTTCGTTCCGGAGACATAGCGGGCTTTTTGGGCCATAGTTTGTTCCGCACGTTCATTCTACGGTCTATCTACGCTACCTCTAACCCTCTATATAAACCCAGCTATTCAGCCCTAGCCTCCGCCTAATTTCATTTATCTACGCGTATTTCTTCAAACTTCTCTTCTTCTTCAATGGGGGCTAACCCTAGATCCAGTCAGTTCAAAAACAAAATGAAAATTCAAAATCTCCAGAAAAATTCCCCAAAAATATATGTTAATCTTCTCGAAACACGTAACCCCATGGTGAAATTCGTTTTTCAGTTGGAGTTACCGTTTACCCAGAATAAATTCAAAACTGTCCCAAACCGTTCATCATCGCCGTAACAAAAGTTGTCGGATCGGGAAAACATTTCTGGGTTTTGTAGAGTGGACGATGGGGATCGCATCTATATGGTTTTTGTGTCGATTCAACGGTTAGATCGTCGTAGATCTTCGATTTGGGTTTCGAATTACAAGCGGCGGCTGCTGCGTTGCGTGTTGATCGCGGCGTCAGGGTAAGTGCGTTCGGCCCTGGATGGTGGCGCGATGGGCAGAGGTGGTCGGCGTTTTGGATGATGGTGGCGGTCGTGGCTTGCAGCATGCAAAGGGTACTGTGCGCGTGAATCTGGAAATGGTTCGTGCGCGTGCTGATGGTTGTGCATCCTTGCTGACGTGGCATATAAGAGTAGGTGAATGTGTTCCATTTTTTTATTTTATTCAATCACATTTATTGCGATAACTTTCTCATACGATATCCGTTTTACGCGCGGTTTCTTTTATTAGGATCGTATTGAAATTCCGGACTTGATGACGCTGGTTTGGACAAACTCTGAGACGGACGAATTTTTGGGTTTAAATCGGGTTTAAATTCGATTTAAATTCAAAAGGTGAGTGTTTTAACCCACTCACAACTACTAGAAGCTTTTATGTTTGTTAAATTAATTTTAGAAATGAATAGAAATTTATTTATGAGTAATTGGCATGTTTATTTTATTCATATCTGTTGAATTGCATTTATTTAATTTAACTGTTAATTTAATTAATTTATTGCGTATAAATTTACAGTTAAAAATTTATTTGTTTGTATATGAACTGCTAGTTAACAGTTATATAATTTATTACTGAATATAGACTGTAGATTAATAGCTGTTAAATTTAATTTGAATAAAATTGCCAGTATTACCTGTTATGTAGTACCAAAAATAATATTGTTATTGATTGATATTGATTGATGATTGCGATTTGGATGATGGATGATGTTGATGAATGGATGTTTATTGTATATCATTAAATTGCAAATTATCATGCATATTTCATTTCATTCGGGATTGTGGTTTGAAATGATATATAACCGCAAAATTTTATATCTTTTAAATTGCGGATTGAAATGATAAATATCCGTATCACTCGACCATAGGATAGAAAATTATATACAGGCACCGCGGTATATATATAACTATTTAAATGTGATTTCTATGGTTTGGATGGAATACGGTTTATAATAATCTTAAATTTTATATTGTATAAATATTTTTCTTCCATATATATATATACATATGAAGTTGAAAATTTTGAAATTAAAAGGTGTATAAAAATCTTTATTAAAAATGGAAGAAAATTAAGAAAATGGAGTTTAATAATTTATATCATATGTTTAAATGTTAAGTTTGGAAATTTTAAGATATGATATTTATAATTGGATTTTTCCCAAAATAAATTGAAATGAATATTCTAGTATAATTTGAATTGGGAAAATATATATATATTTTATTACTAGAAATTGAAGTCTTATTATTTATGGATTTTATGTGAATATTCAAGACTAATTAATAGAACAATTGATCTATTGAAAGAATAAAACCCAATTTTAGTTTGAAATATTGTTACTCAAAATGGATATACGTATATATAAATAAATTGAAGTGGTTTTGGAACTTGAGAGAGATAATATAAATTTTGGTTTAGACTTTAATAAAGAAATGTATTTGTAAAGCCATGAGAACTATTTTCTTTACAAAGTAACATTTAAGTTAAACCTTTTTCATATACCGTTGAATATCCAAACCATTCAAGTTTTAAAAGTTATGGTTTTAAATTATGAATTTTGAAACATTATGCTTTGAAAGGATATTTGGCTTTCAGACGTTATAAATTTTAAAGCATTTGGATTTTGAAAAGGTTTATATTTGGGATAAAGGATATCATATTGTTTTGGGTTTTAAAATGATATCGTATTCATAATTTTAAAATGGAAATGTTTATTATGGTTTTAAAGTATGAGCTATTTTTAAATGACCGCGGTGTTATAATAACGATGGGTTGGCAAAGAGACCGGGATCGGATATGGACATACTCTCTGTCGATACCGAAAACCACTTTGACTAACCGTGTACACGGTGGAGATTCCAGAATGAAGTAGGTGGTGGCGACGTTTCCTGTAAGGTAAATACGTGGACCCGACTCCCGTGAGTTGGCATAAGGTGGCTAAAACAGGAGCGATTCTCAGGCCAATGAGCTCATTCCTCTGATCGGACCCTCCTCTTCGATATTATACTTTGATTTTGGATTGATTCAGTGGCCACTTCTATATTTTGATTTTGGGGAGTTAGTCCGAGGTGGGCGGTAACTGCGGCTACGCGTTTCCACCAGCCTGGATAGCAATTGGTATATCTACCCTGGCATTGCCTAGTTGTGCCGTGTCACCTACCATACCGAGCCTTTACTACGAGTTTCTATTTGTGTCGTACCTATGGAGTATCCTCTGGTAGCTTCCCGATCAGGAGGTATTACGGTACTGTATAGACTATTGGCATTATTTGTGTTAAGGGCTATATGGGTAACCCCTTAACGCTATTAAAAAGTAAGTTTATTTTATAAATAGACACTATTATAATAGCGCAATATACTACATAGTAAATAGTTTAACGGATCCTTAGGAGATGTAAATCCCGAACATCTCTTGAGTTACTGTACTCATATTTATTTCTGTTAATTTAACTCACATAAGATCTTTTAGTCTGACTCGAGTGTTTTTGTCTTTTCAAATTTGCTCGGGCCAGTCCGAGCGTTTCAGGATCGAAGACTTTAGCTTTGAAGGACGAAGACGAAGGAGTCGTATTATTATTATCTATAGTATTGCACCACACTCATACTGTTCCGCTGCATTGTTTGTATTGGTATGTGTAACTCTGATATTTATTGTATAAAGAAGAATTAACTGTTTTGTAACCGGTTATGAACTGTATATTTATTATTATATTTTATCCTTCCGCTGTGAGATTCTATTTTGTTTTATTTCTTCTCGGTTTTTCTTAGTTACCCCATAACAATCCGCCCTTGCGTATGCTTTTAATTGGCACGTGTGTCGGTTTAAAGTATGCGAAAAGGCGGGATGTTACAGTTGGTATCAGAGCTTTGGTTTAGCGATAAACCTTGGCTTTGTGGGGTTTGACTCTTTGTTAATAGGGTAGAAATATCCTATGGGAGTCGCTGAGTGTATATATATGAGAGAGCGTACTTGTTAGTGTTAATAAAAGATTTTGATATTGTGTTAATCTGTTCCGCCTTGTATTTATAAATTCTGGTTGATGCATGGGACGCTGTGACATCAATAGGGATTTCTAAACACTTAATAGGACAGACCGACATAATATTTGTTTTAACATGGGTAAATGAAATAATTTTGCCTATTATATTTTCTATATATAAAAATATTTTTATAAAGATATATATATATCTGGTTGCTATAGATTGGGTGTTAGGTAATATAAAAATATTTGTAATAAATTGAAGCTAAGTTGAAATTATAATAAATCAAATTGGAGATTTTAGAACTTAAGTCCGGGATTTTGAAAATCTGCTTTCAAAGGATTATGAAATATAATGATTTGGTTTATAAATATTTTCTTATATGAATATTTAGTATAATTTGAAAGAATTGGTTTAAGAGGATTTTGAAGAAAATAAGTTTGTACTTTCCTCTCTGTCGCTGGAAAATAATTTCGGTGATGGCGGCCGCATCATCGACTTTTATTTTCGAGTTTCGAAGGGAAAGGCCACGGTAGTAAATTCTACTGCAGATTTATGTTGGAAATATCTGAATTTGTTTGTTTTAAATATAATTGAGATATAAAGTTGTAGGAAACTAATTATCTATTATTTCAAAATAAATTGAAATCTGACCCGGAATTTAATTCTAAAATTTTCCATTAATTAATTGTTAAATTTTAGTGAAATAAAAAGTAAGAAATAAATGGATTGAAACCTCTAATTTTAGGTAAGAGAATTAATGCTAAGTATAAAGGAAGTTAAAATTTTAACTTATAAGTAATGGTAAAGATTTATTGAACAATCAAGGAATTAGAAGAATTGAGATAAAACTTGTATAAGTTCAACTGCATTTTTCTTTAACATAAATAACTTACCAAATATAAAAAGTTGAAATGTTAAATAAGGGACTGAAATTGAATATTATACAAGTAAATTTTTGGAAATAATGAAGTACTCAATAAATTACTGTTATAAATAAGAATTTAATGGTATAAACTTAAGTTATAATTGAAATTCTACTAAAAATAAAGTTAAGTATTATTAATAGGTGATATGAACTTAAGTATATAAAGTGAAATTCTAAACAAAAATTGATTGTAGGATTACTAACTTAAGTATGTTTTAATTTCCACTATTCTAATATAATGGAAAGTAGAAAAAAAAATTAAATGACTGCAATCCATAGTTAATGAACAAGTAAAATCTTTCACTTATAGGAATGCAGGTTATAAGGTTAATAAATTAAGTGTAAGTAGAGGGTTACTGTAATTAAATAATAGAAACGTAAACATTAAATAAAGGAATGAAATTAAGGATAAGTTGAAATTGTAATTTATTAAACGAATATATATTTGTTGAACTATAGATTAATAAAAAGGAATTGAGAAGAAACTTGTAAATTTTCACTTACATTCTTAAAACATACATAACTTACCATATAACAAAAGTTGCAATGTTAGTAAGAAAATGTAAGGGAAATCCTACAAGTGAAGCTTGAGGAAATTAAAGTATTCATTAAATTTGCTGTATTAATGAGAATTAATTGTATAAACTTAAGCTAAATTGGAAATTTCACTATATAAGAAAAGGTAAGTAGTATAAATGGGTGATATAAACTTTAGTCAATAAATTGGAACACAAATATGATAATTTTGTAATAAATGAAAATGAAAATTGTAAGAAGTAAAGGGATCACTCCATAAATGAAAGAAAGAAAATCAAACCACTGAAGCATGAAAAAAATGTATGATAAGTAATTTGGTTGTTGGGTTGAATTGTTATTGTTTGATTTATGTTGTTGGGTAAGGAATTTGAATTTGTCGGATGAATAAATAATCTATCTATGTTCCATCTAGGACTGTTGAGAAAATGATGCACTTGATAGTTAATTTCATTTTATACAAATTTCAAGTTTTGAACCCAAACAACTATTTGTTTGATGGATTAATGGTTGCTTTGTTTTATGTATGTACGCTGTTTGTAAAATTGATGGTTGTTGTATTGTTTGGTTGATTAATGATTGAATCCACTTGAATAATTCACTTTAATATAAATATTTAACCTTTTAGATTATATAAGTGAATACAGGTGATGGAAGCAACTGCTACTGCTTTTGGTTCCAAAATAATAAGCGTATATTGCCCGACAAATAGGTACGTTTTCGGATTACGTTTAAAGCGCTATTTTTCCGTGTTGGGATATAATATTTTGATAATATATGTAATATATTTGTACATTTTGATATTATATTTTCTCCCGAGCCTCACCGTACAAAGGAGACTCTGCCAAAAAAATTTCGTAAATTTTAGACTTAGAATTTTATTGAATATTTTCCAAACTTTAATGATTTAAGTATAAAAGGTTGTAATGATTATAAACGGGTATATTTCATTTAAGGAAATTAATCCAGTAAATTATTGTTTATAAGTTAATATTTGAAATAAGATGTACTGTTTATTCTTCCTTCTCCCTTCTTTTTCCTTTTCGGGGACGAAAAGTTTTGAGTGGGGGAGATTGTAACGACCCGTTAAATTAATAATATTAAATGAATTGAATTAATATAATTTCTAATCTAATTGAGAATAAATGTAGAAATTTGGTATAGTAGTTGTAATTTAGTGTAACAATAAAATTTTATGACAATAGATTTGAATAATGTAATTGTCACACTTTGTTAAAAGTTAATGTTAAGAAACCAATAAATGTTGAATTAGTGAATATTAATAAAATATTTACTAGAATGGGATTCATTTAATATTAAAATAAATAGTAGGATTGTTTCATTTGGTGACCGTTGAATAAACCAACGCAATAAGTGTAGATAATTTTTTTTTATGAATATTGTTCAATAATGAATGTACTTAAAAATGGTAATAAACTTAATATAAGAAAACAAAGGCAAATTGTGTATTAATTAATGAATTCATGAATCGGTGTATGAACTTAGTGTAACTATACGTAAATGTACGCAATAAGGTTGTGAAATACCAATGATTTGGATTTCCAATTTATATTAAACATAATGTTGGTAGAAATTGGAATTCACTGTTGTGTGAAATATATGAGAAATCAAGTCAAATGTAAATTATACCGTAGATGATATACTCTTTTAAACAGTAGGATTTTAAATAAATAAACGTTTCACTTAGGTTTCAATTGGATAACTTATGTAGTTTAATGGAGAATCAATTGCAATTAATTGCCATAAATTTGTGATGATAGGGTAGTTTGATTTGGCTTTTAAGAAGCAAAGAAAAAGAAAGCCAAGATTTATGAATTCATTTGTAATGTGAAATGCAAATCTTGTGGATTGTTTTTTTTTACAAGTGGAATTAATATTTAACAATTACGTTAGTGGAGTCTGATAAGTTAAGGAAGATAATCAATGGTAATTTACCTAATTCAAAGGATATATTAATATAAATATGAGTAAAATAAGGTTAGACCAAGGATATAATATTAATTGATTTTTAAGGCTTAATTAATACGTGAAATAGACAAGATTCCACATTCAAACATTTATACAAAGCTAAGTTGTAAATAGAAGTACCAATGTAATATAATGTAAATAGATGGGAATCAACATTTATTTATTTATTTAATGGAATTTAATTTCTATAGTATGATAATCGCAATTAAATGAAATTGAAATAGCTAATTTATACGTTAGTCGAAATTTAGCGGGAATATGAGGATTTTTAATGAAATAGTGAAATCAAATGGAAATAAGGTTTCAATTATACATTGGAATTTATATTCACCATAAAAGGTTAACTGAAAACCAAAGGAGTTAATAAAGGAATCAAGCTTTATCTATTAATTTGGATTTAAGATATGGTAAATTGGATTTATTGCAATAATTAATTCTATAAGATGAGGTTAATACTTATTCTATTTATAATTGGACCAAATTTGTTGATATAGATTTTTAGAAAGCAGAATCTATAAATTAATTTGAGTATCAAATTCAATAATTGCGCTTATTGCATAAATAAAGGGAATTTAACGTTAAATATTACGTTACTGAAATTTAAAATAGACTTTAAGAATAATAATGTGAATCATGAACCAAAGTATGTGACATCGCTATTTTGGATAAAAGATAAGTATACAAGGATTAAAAATGTAATAAATAGGTTTTGAGGAATTTATTTATAATTCCTTAATATAAGGAAGCGGAGGAATGTATACTGAAATTTGATAGACTTGTCAACTCTAATTCACAGCCAAACTTGTTAAATCATTTAAATTTGATTTTAATTTACATAAGCAATAGAATTGGGACAATTTTAGAATATTCATA